>OX336391.1:471665295-472915295 GCA_946902985.2 Meconema thalassinum
GCTGATAGGTCCAATTTTAAAATGCATGCAACTTCTATACTAACTAATGAATTTCATTCAAAATTGACACAACAATAGATCATATTATTTCAGTTTATTTCTGACCAATACTTGTATGTCATTGTAGCCAACATGATTTTACGAATGCTGTTAGATCCAATGCTTAACTGCATGTAACGTCCATGCTATCTATTGGACTTCAACCAAATTGTGTATTCTGTACCTTAAGAGA
Organism: Meconema thalassinum; assembly: GCA_946902985.2. Lineage (NCBI taxonomy): Eukaryota > Metazoa > Arthropoda > Insecta > Orthoptera > Tettigoniidae > Meconema > Meconema thalassinum. The sequence continues at coordinate 471,665,528 of OX336391.1, forward strand.
TGGAACTAAGAATATATTCAGTCACCAGGGCTGCCAACTGTAGTTCTCTATTAGGCTACATTAAACCAAGTATACAATATTTCGAACTAATTAGGAATTTCGTTATTAGCAACTTAATTTCGTCATTTTTCTAGATAGATCCATATAGATTAATCATTGGCATGAATCTTACATTTTAAGAAAGGTAGGCTCTTTAGTTCGTCACGGAACTTCTTGTTTATTCTTAAGTTTCAAGTAACGAAATTCACTGCGAATCATCAACACTAATATTAACAAGTATAACAAAACCACAACCCTGAATTTTGTTTTTAAATCTAGACTTCAACCGTAGTGATCAGGATCCGATGATTATCACCTGACGGTCAAATCGCACATTCCTAAATCAGTAACAGGACAAATATACAAAGTATAACAGAATTACAACCCTAAATTGTGTATGTAATTCAAAAAATATACCCTAGTGATCAGGATCCGATGATGATCGCCTGCTTCCTTTGGTGATAAATGTATGTTTTTCTACAGAAACCTTCGTCGAGAAATCCTTTACAGAATGGTGAAAACAGCATCAAAGTCCATCCAGTGGCTCTCGAGATAACCCGTTACATCCAAGAATCGGGGACTTTGTTTTATACTAACTGGAGATTTCTGCAGAGATAACAGCGTACAGCTTGAATTTTTAATTAGTGTGTTTATATTTGAGGGGCTTGGGTAATGTGGTTATCAAGCCCCGTGTGCTTGGGAGTTTATAGAATTTGCCAAATAACCTGTGATGGGTTTGTTGTTGTTGTAGTTGTGGTAGTTTTTCAAGATTTGATTGCCGCTGAACGTGGCTGCGCCAGCGTTTGTTGTTTATTACAGTTGGAGCGATGACGGAGTGCAGTCTCCACATAAATCAGATAGCATTGCGCGCGCTACTTGTGTTAGACAGAAGTTATATTGTGAACGGGACAATTAATAATGATGGGCGAAATAAGAATGGCGTGTTATCGAGTATTGTTTCATTTCGGAATCAGGAAAATCGCGTTACAGGAGCTCATGTCACTACCGACAGTTGAACGATGGCTGAGGCTACTGGAGCTGAGTCATATCCTACCCACGTGACTGTACTTGTTAACCAAGCAGGCTGACAGAGTGATACAAGTAAACAAACAATAGTTCCCATCTCGACCGCCGGCAGTTAAATTTGAAAGCTAACAGTAGTGGTAGTAATGCTATTGGTTTTAAGTCCCTTTCAACTACTGAGGCTTTTAGAGACGCCGGAATACCAGAATTTTGCCCCGATGGGGATCTTTAACGTGCCAGTATATCTATTGCCACGGCTCCCTCGCATTTGCGCACCCTCAAATGCCAACTGACTGAGTCAGATTTCGATCCTGCAACCCTAGGCACGGCTGGCGAAACGTTGCCGTTGTGCCACGCACCAGTAGTAGTAGCAGTGTGTGTTTGAAATGTGGGCGAGGGATGGAAAGGAGTGGGCCACGGCCTCAAGTTAGGAACCATCCTGGCATTTGCCTGGAGTAAAAGTGGGAAACCACGGTAAACTACAGTACTTCCAGGATGGCTGAGATGGGAATCATATCCACCTATTCTCAGTTTTGCCTCATGAGCCTTAGTGTACTCCGTTCCACCCTTAGACCAGAATTAAATATCTTACCAGAGCCAGCCGGGGTTCAAACCAGCTCCTCCAGGGCGACAGCCAAGAACGCTAGCTGCTACACCAGACAGGAAGTGGAGAAATTTTAAATTACTGGATTGTGTAGTTAGGTTCATATCGTCTTCCTTCCACTGCCTTCAACGTCTTCCCGGTGACGATGTACGTACATAACGTCATCATAAAATGTAGGGTAGCGTCTAAAGGTTCTCGCATCATAGAACATCGTTAAGAAGCGCCTTCAAAAAAATAGCACTTCATTTTCAATGGCGTGCTTCTGCTGAGGCTTGCTACTTGGTCCAGAGGGGTCGAGTGGGATAACCTAGCGTAATGGGTCACTGACACATTTCCAGTCCGAGATAGAGATACCAGCAGTGACTTAGATAAGAGAACGGATGCTCGGGGAAATCTACTCGCAGCTCGACAGAAAAATATATCCCCTGTGGGCTAGGCTGCACCCCGCTACACTTGTGCTCCGAGGGGACCAAAGTGAACTCCCTGAGGTATCCATCTTCTGTCCCATTGTCAAATGACAGTTTCATATCGCAACTATCATCCATCGCCATAGTTTATTGTACAAGACCGAAGAAAATATTTTAAAGTGAACTAAAGGAGAGGGCATCAAATAGTAGACTGCGTTTCCAACTTTATATTAATTTATGGAAGAAATTTCACTCACAAAGACAATGAAGTGTGCATACAAATTGCCCTAAATACACACATCAAAAAAAGTTTTGCATCACCTCGGTTCCCAGATCTCCGGCATATAGACGTTGACTGTGTATATTGTATCCAAGATACAGTCCCTTTGACTGTTCATAGATGTCACTAAAACTGCTCAAAGATGTAAACAACCATGCATGAGCAGGGCCTATTAGACGGAGGGGGTACGACAGCCGATCAGTTCCAGTCATTCCACCAGGACGAAGGTACGCTGCTCATGTTGTCTGTAGTTCTACCATGCCTAGAAGGTCAATACCGCAGTTCGATCGCGTCCGCATTGTTACTTTGTGTCAAGAAGGGCTCTCAACAAGGGAAGTTTCCAGGCGTCTCAGAGTGAACCAAAGCGATGTTGTTCGGACATGGAGGAGGTACAGAGATACAGGAACTGTCGATGACAGGCCTCGCTCAGGCCGCCCAAGGGCTACTACTGTAGTGGATGACCGCTACTTACGGATTGCCGCTCGGAGGAACCCTGACAGCAATGCCACCATGTTGAATAATGCGTTTCGTTCAGCCAAAGGACGTCGTGTTTCAACTCAAACTGTGCGCAATAGGCTGCATGATGCGCAACTTCACTCCCGACGTCCATGGCGAGGTCCAGCTTTGCAACCCCGACACCATGCAGCGCGGTACAGATGGGCCCAACAACATGCTGAATGGACCCCACGGAATTGGCATCACGTTCTCTTCACCGATGAGTGTCGCATATGCCTTCAACCAGACAATCGTCGGAGACATGTTTGGAGGCACCCTGGTCAGGCTGAACGTCTTAGACACACTGTCCAGCGAGTGCAGCAAGGTGGTGGTTCCCTGATGTTTTGGGGTGGCATTATGTGGGGCCGACGTACGCCACTGGTGGTCATGGAAGGCTCCGAAACGGCTTTACGATACCTGAATGACATCCTCCGACCCATAGTGCAACCATATCGGCAGAATATTGGAGAGGCATTTGTCTTCATGGACGACAATTCTCGACCTCATCGTGCACATCTTGTGAATGCGTTCCTTCAAGATAACGACATCGCTCGACTACAGTGGCCAGCATGTTCGCCAGACATGAACCCTATCGAACATGCCTGGGATATGTTGAAAAGGGCTGTTTATGGACCTCTTGACCCACCAACCACTCTGAGAGATTTACGCCGAATTGTCGTTGAGGAGTGGGACAATTTGGACCAACAGTGTCTTGATGAACTTGTGGATAGTATGCCACGACGAATACAGGCATGCATCAATGCAAGAGGACGTGCTACTGCGTATTAGAGGTAGTGGTGTGTACTGCAATCTGGACCACAAATGCTGAAAGTCTAGCTGTATGATGGTACAACATGCAATGTGTGGGTCTCATGAGCAATAAAACGAGCTGAAATGTTGTTTGTGTTGATCTCTATTCCCTTTGTATTTAAAGGTTCCGGAACTCTTGGAACCGAGGTGATGCAAAACTTTTTTTGATGTGTGTATGTATTCAAACATTTCAAAATTCTCATATAAAATCCAATAATTTGTATCAACGAAACAAAATATTCGAGAACTAATTTAGCCGATTACTTGTGCATACTTATGTATCTGCTACTAGCAAATACGTCGTGGAATGTACAGGCTAATATTACCTACTTCATACTGGATTATCTCAGTTAAACCGGATGTAAAAACAAGCTATACCATACATTATAGGCCTCAATTTACTTACTGCTTGTCGTGTTACCAGTCATTGACAGGAAGGACAGATTTACACATAAGTGAGAAGTAACGAATCTAACTTAGAGCTTACACGGTTTATGATGAACATGGCATTACTGACTACCTAGTGGACAGTTGCAGGAAGATTCAGCTCTGAGTAGCGTGAGGACCAGAATATAAGCTGCAGAGAAACTATTGATCCAATTCATTAACTTACGAGTTGTTGTTGTTGTTGTTGGAGTCTTCAGTCTTTTGACTGGTTTGATGCAGCTGTCAATGCCTCCCAGCCCCGAGCTAATCTTTTCATCTCTACATAGCTATCACACCCTAAATCCAAAGCAAACTGTTCAACATATTCTAACCTTGGTCTAGCCTACCCCTACAGTTCTTGTCCTCAACCCTTCCTTCCATACCCAAGGTTGCTATTCTTGGGTGTCTTAATATGAGTCCTACCAACCAATCTTCATTATCAGTCACCAGAAACATCTCTCCTCTCCCACTCGTCTTAATACCTTTCATTTGCAACCCTATCTACCCATCTGATCTTCATCATTCTCCTGTAACACCACATTTCAAATGCGTCAATTATCCTCTTTTCTCCTGCACAAATAGGCCAAATTTCACTTCCATAGAGTACCACGCTCCAGGCAAAGGCTTTCGAAAATGACTTTCAAATACTTAAATCTATATTAGTTGTCAACAGTGTCCTTTTCTGTAGAAATGCTTTCCTTGCCTGGTTATTCACGAGTAAGCACAACATTGTACGGTACTAAACAAAAATTATCTAAAATAAGGGGATGTCACAATAAATTGACATATTTTACTGGAAATCCATGGTATTGGAGAAAACGAGCTCTTTCGGTCTTCCCGTAAAATCCCCCAGTCCATTGTGAGAGCTTACATTCACACCTGAATACGTATACTGTACATTCGGAATTGATTGAATTGTATCAATTAAACAATAGAGAGAATCAAGCTCAGAACAATCCTAGGTGTGAATGGGGACTCATGAATTTCTCTTCAGATTATTCTACTCGTACGTTGATAACAGAATATTGTATGTCTTAATTCAGCATTAGCCTTACATCATACCTCGTACCAAGGTATGTTGAAGTTGTCTTACACAGTATTATAAGAAGTTTGGGACATACTGTAGTGGCCACCGTTCTAGGCTATAAGGGGAATATGTATTTTAACCTGGGTCAATACGTTGTTTTCATTAGTCGATGTACTTCTCGTTGGGCTTATAATTGAGCAGTACAATTGCAAATTGGATAAGGAAATTGGGGCGAGTTCAAGTAAAATAAGGTACAGTTTTGACGGTACATAGAAGTGTTGTATGATGTTGTGTGGCACATCATCAACCGTCATCGTAAATCGTCAATTCCCAATTAGCCTATATTATCTTACTCTTACCATGAAAATCCACAGCCTGTTCCAGTCGTCCGAGTGGGTCAGTGATGGAATGAATGAAGCCCCCCCCCCCCCCATCTAACGGCGAGGATATGAACTGTGCTGGCTGCCAAAGCTTGCCTCACTCCTCATACTCTTACCATCTATAAGCTATTTATTTGGGAAGCACATTAGGTGACCGTGGCTTTAAACAAGACAGAATTTTGAAACCATGTAAGTCCACTTTCAGGATTGCTATGGTGAGAATAGAATCTATATCTTCATAGTTGTCTTCACAAAGCTCAGCGTACTCTAATTCAGTCCTTAGACTGCGGCAAAGTGAAGCCCAGCGCGCGAAAAATTATCCTCTCTAATGCATTTAGTAGAATGAATCTCCCAATTGGGATTGTTCCTATATAATTCACTGGATACGAATCATTGCGTAGTATGAATTGACATTATTCGTGGGTGCTTTGTAGTTAAACACTCGTATTGTTCTACATCAATGTAGATCAGTGACTGTTAACATTCATTCATTTGTGATGTTATTTGTGTACTTAAACGTGAAATGAAACATCAATATAGCATCACATGTCATTCCCAGTTTGAGGTCCCTGTTCAAAATGATGCTTTATGGAAATAAACCTGGCTCTCAAAAAAGAAGACCAAAGTATCTGATAAAAATACAGTATATCGGTTACATTCACTTGATGCTCATGAGGCATGGTATCTTTTCATTCCAAGCTGTGATACGCATATCACTACAGTTGGTCTCTGTGGATCATTAATAAAACTGACAGGGATGACTCTAGAATGGAGTAGATAGTTGGCACTACCCTCACATTGAGTACAACCTCACGGCGCAGCCGTGCGCGATAAATCATCCCGACCTGGATGGGGATGTGCAGCATATCAGGAGATTGATGTATAAAATTCCAGCAATGAGAGCAACCATCCTGAGTGTGATTTTCGACCATTATTTCACACTCCCTCCAGGAAAATCTCGAGAATGTACCGTACCTACAAAATGCAATTTAGATTGAAAATACTTACAAAATATAATTACGATTGAAAATACTCACCAAATGCAATTGCGATTCAAAATACTCAAAAATGCAATTGAAATTAAAAATACTTACAAAATGTCCAACCTACAAAATGAAATTTAGATTGAAAATACTTGCAAAATGTGGTTTAGATTGAAAATACTTACAAAATGCAATTGAAATTCAAAAAAACTCACAAAAATGCCACGCCTACATTCAAAGACTTACTAAAAAGCAATTTAGATTGTCAATCCTTACAAAATGCAATCGAGGTTGAAAATACTTGCAAAATGCAATTTAGATTGAAAATACCCACAAAATTTAGTGTAGATTCAAAAACATTCACAAAATGTAATTTATATACACGGGGAACAAATTCACAAAAACAGTGCGGGAATCTTAAAGAGAAAAGGAAATATAATGAAAAGAAAAAGATGGCTCATCCCTAAAAGAATGAGGGAAGAGACTCCCTAGGCTTCGAATAACCTAATACCGTCGGGGTCGGAAGAGAACAATATTTTACCAAGCGAGGTCTACAGGAAAGAAGACGGAGAGGAGCCCGGCAGATGTAAGTGGAAGCAATGCCGGACTCAGCTGGGGTCCCGTGGTAGCCAACACACGTACCACAAGCTGTGAGCCCCTGGGGGGCAACTTCAAATGCTCTTCAGTAAATTTGGATCTGTATAAATATTGTTTGTATATTTCATTTTGGAGAATGTTTATTTACACAGATAAGTAGTGTCGAAAGCGGGAGAAATAAAAAGCCACGAGGAAACTGATCGGAGTCCACCCACCTCACCCTGCGCCGTAGATTTCTCACTCACCGGCCAGTTTCGAAACCAAAATTTGCACGCAGTTCAAAACTACAGCAGGTTATGTTGATGAGCTAGCTGAGTCTCAGCCCTTGGAACTTAAGAGGAGACGTAGGCAGTTTTACAGTAAGAAGTTCACATACGTTTAACTCCTACAATGTTTATCATATCTCACTGAAATTTAGTACACATTAATAATCTCTTGAGGCATCGTGCTGTAGTTTTTGAGAATGTATTTATAACTTATAAAGGAGTTATCGTCATTTACACTTTTTTGTACACTGTTGTTTTTCGGTACACTTTTCTCCTACATTTGGGTGTGGAGTGTCAATTTTCGTGCACAGAACTAATCTGTGGAAGTAACAAAACATTTATAAGCCGACGATTTTTGGATAAGGATCTCACTGATTTTCTGTGAAATTTTGAACTTAAAGAAACTTTTTTCATGAAAAAATTGACATTTTCCAGCACAAATTTTCTGGTATTCATCATATTAAAATCCCTTTCATCAAAATCTTCATACTGGTTAGGAGTACAGGCGTGTAAAATTCTGTTAATATCCATTCAGTAGATTTGGAAAAAAACGTACCTTAAGTGCTGAAAATGTTTAACTCAGAAATTTCAATGTTAAGTTTTCATAATGGAATCCTACTCATTTGCAACTCAACAGATTATAATTTTTAAATGACATTTGTAAATTGAATTTTGAAACAAAATTTTGGGATTATGTTCTCTAATGTACAGTATGTACTTTCAAACCAAGAAATATGTTATTATTGTAAAATGTGTATGTTTTCTGCCTACATCTCCCCTTAATGGAGGAGACAGTGAGGCTATAATGTTTCGAGGCCTCTGGTCCAAGGAACAAAAATATAGGGGAGGATCCGAATGTCTTAGTGTAGTGGCCCGCGATCAATATCAACAGCCCAGATAGCAGTTAAAATCGACGTGAAATCCGTAATGGTATATACGAAGATGTCGTGGATATTACAACCCTTACAACAGCAATAAATAATCGTTATCATTCATAAAGTATTGCTGTTGGGATTGTTATTCATGAATCATAACAGTTGAATAAGAATATTTGCCGCAGATTTGACTTCCAACGATAACCACTTGTTGGTGCACATTCCATTCCATCTGGTAATGCCTCCTTTGAGCGGAAGTAATAGGCCTACTGAATAGAACTGTTGGTGCGAACAGGTGGCTTAAGTGGCTGCGTTCAAATATCTCAGATCTCTCCCGGAGAAGCTTGGGCTGTTAATTTGCCTCATCATTGCCAGCCTACAACGTAAATCACACCCTTGTCAATAGCGCTTAAATGAAAGATACCGAAGCAATATATGAAAACTGATTTTTTGTTCCATTTACGGGTGCTGGTTGTATGTTTCATTTAGAAGTGTGGGTCATCATAGTCATCAGCACCGCTAACTTCAGTGTTGGTGCAATCTTCCTGACTGTTTGTCCGTATGATACCTATGCAATTATGGTGATTAACAGAGTAAACTCATGCAACCCAATGACCTGGTGCAGGAGTTCGAAATTATTGTCGCCATTCTTTTATTTAAGATGTTGCACGTGGGTGGCATTCACGCCAACAATATAATTCTAATACACCAAAACAGACTTATATACCCATGTCTAGAGGTATGAGCTAACAATGATAACCACCACACCAAGAGGTGTAGGCCTAAGGCAATGAATAGTTGCGAGCTCATGAAAAAGAGCAGAGGCGTGGTGGTGCAGTGGTGAAGCCGTTAGCCTCTCACCAAGGTAGACCTGGTTCGATTTCTGGTCAATGTATGTGAGATTTTCGAAGTGAATTGCCATGTCCTGTGGTTCGGATTCCACGTAAAAAGGAGGCCCCGTGGTTCATGATCGCGATGTAGCGGTAAATATTTCTCGAACTTCTCTCCTTGTTTGTTTTCAAGATTCAGGGGCACAAGAATAGCAACATCAATGAGGAAGGTAGTTTATTCCTCTTTCAAGACCAACGTGTTGTCTGGTCTGTTACTTCTAACAGGATGATCAGTGGCTACTGTCCTATTCTAGTGAAGCTTTGCATTGTTGTTCTCTTATTACTCTTCTTTATTTGTTTCACCCAACTTTGGGGTACATAAAATCAATCACTTTTTATTGTTTAGAGCTTTCCTCTTGGCCCAGTATTGCCTCATCCTTTGAGATCGTGCTTCCCTTTCTTCGGCAGAGATGTGGATCGTACGCTTTTGTTTGATTTTAACTTGGAACCGTTGTTTCATATTCTTAGTGACGGTTTTTTGGCTGTTTTGTCCATGAGCATGGTGTCTGTAATTTGGAGTTCCACGTGGTCTTTCTCATTTTCCTTAAACTAAAGAGGTTTTTTTTAATTACGAAAGTAGTCGAAGAACTTTTTGGTTAGTCTATTTGAATTCATTCGGAGGATGTGGCCATAAAAATCAAGTCTCCGTTTTCTTTTTGTGTCCGAGAGTTTTTCAGTCTTTTGGTAAAGAGTTTCGATCCTGGCATGGATTAATTTGTTGTTATGAAATTTGGGGCCTAAGATTTTGCGTATTATCTTTCTTTCCTTGACCTTCAGCCTTTCAAGCGGTCCCTGGGTGGTGAGGGACAATGTTTCGGCTGCATACAGTATAAAGCTTCTGGTTTAATTACCGTGTTATAATGTCGTATCTGGGTATTCCAAGAGAGAAACTTCTTGTTATAAGTGTCCTTCGTAAATTGGAAGGCCAATTCAAATTTCTTTCTCCTAGATTCCATTGCCTTCTTCTCCAGCGCATTCCAGCCGATCCATTCCCCAAGATATTTAAATTCTTTGACGATGTCTATGTATTGTTTGCCCACTTGAAGCTTTTGTGGTGTATTTTTTATGTTTGTCATTATTTTGGTCTTTTCAACTGAGATTTTGAGACCCATTTTTAACGCTTGCCTCTGGAGTTCGAGGATCTGTTCCTTGGCTTCTTCCTATGTCTCAGCTAGTAAGGCCATGTCATCAGGAAAAGCTAAACAATTGACCCTAATGCCTTTGTTTTTAGTTACTATTCATTCCTCTGTGGGTCTTCACATTCCACTCTCTGACTACGTTTTCTAGGGCACAGTTAAATAGCAGGGGAGAAATTCCATCTCCTTGTTGTACACCTGTTTTAATCTCAAAAGGGGTGGAGATCTCCCCCATGAATTTAACATTGTAGAATGTATTAGTTGGTGCTTCTCTGATTAGGTTTGTAGTTTTGTTATCGAGGTCTAGTTCCTTCAGGACCGAGAATAAGGATTCCCTATCTATAGAATCGTATACCTTTTGGAAGTCAATGAAAGTGGTAACAAACGATTTAGCCCGTGATTTTTGGTAGTTCATGATGTGTTTGAGGTTGATAATTGGTTCCGGACAGGATCTCCCTTTCTTGAAACCCGCCTGGTATTCCCCAAGTTGATGGTCAAGTTGAGGTTATGTCCAGTGTAGTAGGACTGTGGAGAATATCTTGTAAGTTACGTCAAGGAGAGATATCCCTCAGTAGTTGTTAGGGTCTGTTTTGGATCCTTTCTTATGAAGTGGATGTATAAGGGCAGTTTTCCAGTCATCTGGGATTCTTTCATATATCCAAATTTCTTGAAAGATATTTCTGTGAGACTGTATAGCATTTTCGTTAACATTCTTCCAAAGTTCAGCTGTGATTTGATTTTCTCCCGAAGCCTTATAATTCTTAAGATTCGATATTATTGAATGGCGTTATTCAATGGTTGGAAATTCTGAGTCAGGTTTGGTTGATGAGAATATATGAAAGTCCATCTTTTCTATGGGTTCCTCACAGTTAAGGAGATTTTAGAAATATTTGCAGTTGTCTTTGTTGTTATGAGCAACATATCTTTCTTTATCCTGGAGTTGTAGGATTGGGGGACTCTACTTAGTCAATTTCTTCTTAAAATTCTTATAAAGGTTTCGTACATTGTTTCTGTGAAAGTCTTCATTAATTTGCATAAGTATGTGATCATCCCGAGTTTTTTTGATTCTCTTAAGATTTTTAGTCACTAATTTTCTAACATTTAAGAAATATTTCCTTTATGGTCGTTTTTCTGTGATTGCCACTGGTGCCATGCTTTCTTCCTTAGTTCAATGAGACACACTCTTCGGTCCACCACGCATGTTTTTTATTTTAGTTAGTGGAGCAAGTTGTTCTGCTTTAATTATAAGATATAAGACTTTCTTTCTTTTGATCCCAGCCTTGATTTTGTAAATATGCAGTGGTGATTGAAAACTCTTTTGAGTTCATTATCTTTCAAGGATCGTATTTCCTATTTTTCAATCCATTAGAGCGGATTTTCCTATTGGGGATGATTCTGAGTTTTATTTTATTATTATTATTATTATTATTATTAGTTTTAGCTAAAGTATACGTCGTCATCCATTACCTAAGATAACAAAGGACCAAAGATCGATGCCCTGCAGACTCTGACCTACTTCCGTGCGCTGCCCCCCAGTCAATATATTCCTAATACTGTGGTGATACGGTCTAGCTCCCAACACCCATACTGTGGCTTTATGGTGCATAGATAACACCGAAGACATAATTCTGGGTGGTAAACGTCGCGTCCATGAGTCCAGGAGTAATTTCATACAATTGAGCAGCCAAACAGTAACTGCGTTTAGGGTGGAGAGAAATTCCACATGCCCTTATTTCTGTGGATGTTTCATTTATTGTGGATTTATTACATGTTGTTTGTTGTTGCTGTAATTCATTTTAGGGACTTGGGACGTCTTGGTGATCAATCCCGTGTACTTTGTTGTGTGTTGAATTTGTCTGATAACCCGTGTACCTGTGATGACTCTAATAGAATTATGAGCTGTATTAGGAATAGCGATAGGGTAGGATCCCCGGGAGTAAAATAAAAGGAAGCTTTCAGTTTTTCGTGACCGTTAATCATGCGATCATGGAGCACGGGGCCTCCTTCTTACGTGGAATCCGAACCACAGGACATGGCATTCCACTTCAAAAATCTCACATGCATTGATCGGGAATCGAACCTGGTCCACCTTGAAGAGAGGCCAACAGCTTGACCGCTGCACCACCGCGCCCCCTGGAGTGAAGTCTATCCCGGTATTTTGCTAGAGGGGTGTAGATAAACTCGGGGGAAGCCAAAAGTTAGCGTCGGGATTCGAACCTCCGTACTCTTAGCGTGTTGCAGCAGATCATTGCATGAACTTACGTGTAAGTTTACTCCGAGGGGTGTTTTAATAGAAAGTCTGGAGATCGTAGGGTCTAATACCGGCGTTAATGTGGCCTGAAACTGGTTTTCCCCAGGTCTTTCCACACTCACTCCAGAAGAATGCTGGGATAGTACTCTATTTCAAATCCCGGGGCGCCTACCCTATCCTCGACTCTAATAATTACAGTTATACACACTACTACAGTCACCACACAAATATAGGGTATAAGACAAATTGAACACACAGGGCTAATGAACAAGATGACCCAAATGCCTAAAACCAATTAACAACAATAAGGTTTTGTTACAGAGGGTATTTTTGGTGCCTTCACTGATGGATTTGCTCCTGATAACCTGTAAAGCTTGCTGAACTGATATGCCCTAGATCGCGTGTTCAAACCCGGCCAAAGTCATCGGATTTCTAAGACGATTTCGATCGGGTTTGAATTCGCAATCTTGGGCATAGAAGCTCAGCATGCTACCAACTACGCCACCGAAGCCGCGTTTTCTTGTTCTTGTTAATTCATGTAGTGGGCTTGGGACATCTCGGTCATCAGTCCCGTGTTCTTGGGTGTGAGTTCAATTTGTGTATTTCCGTGAGAACTCTAATAGTCTAGTGTTTAGCCTAACTATAATTAATTGGTCCTCCAGGATTTGAAATACGGGACTATTCCTGCATTGGCCTGGATAAATTGTGGGAAAAACACACTCAGCATAGCCGCTGTCAGCGCTGGAATACGAACCTTCGATCTCCGGACTTCATGCAACTTCCATCACGGTCATGGTGAGCGATATAACACGCACGGCTACAGATGAATTAACGGCTCTGTCTTAAACGTTTTATATTTTAATTAAGCTAAAATGTTAGCCAATAAGGATATGATAACTGAAACCTGGTCCTTCAGGAAGGGCTGTTAGAATATTCAATAAACTCTACTTCCCCAGGGATCTGGTATTTCCAAGCATTATTGTTCCTTTTAAATGCTCAGTTAATTCACTCGTTGATTAAATTGTGAATGTTTGGTAACCTACACGGCTTGGGCTTAAATACATAAATTGCTGAACGACTTTACTTAAGTCAATTAATTAGCGACTCTTTACAAAGTGCCGTCCACGATAGTTAAGACTCTGCAAGCCTCCGCAATAAGTTACAATTTGCTCTCCCCCGGACTCTCTCCAGCGACTCGCTATATCTCCCTACCTCGCAAAGATATTGCCATAAGCTTAACTAATAGTTTTACGAGATTTTTGAGTTAAATTATTATGAACGCTTTTTTGATTTCTGAGTCAAAACAACTTGGGTATTGATCTCTCAACTGTAAAAAAAAAATACAAGGATAGTCGGTAGAATGCAGAGTTTAGTTAGTTAGTTAGTTAGTTAGTAAGATAGTTAGTTAGTGAATTAGTTATTGAGTTTTAAGGGGTGGAACAGCGCGGTCATCTGTCCCTCTTAATACAGATTAAAATAAAATAAAATTGAATCGAACTAAGAATTTAGAGGTGGACACCTAAATTTGAAAAGACCAAAAATTAATATAAAAAAAACCTGATAAGTATAGTTATACACAAATTACGGATTACAAAAAATTCAGAACTCAAAATAGAACAAAGTCTTTGAGTCAATGATCACTTGAAAGTTTAGATTGCTGGCCCTAACCCACTCTCACTTATAAAGCAGGTGACGAGGTCAGCAGCCACCGCGTCATCGGCTAATAAAAGTTTGAGTGTCATCTGCAAACCAAGGTTTCTTCGTATGTCACCAAAATCCACACACTCCGTTAAAATGTGGGCCACGGTTAATACGGCACCACAGGTACAAAGTCTTTCCTTCTCATTAGGTACGAGTGGGTGGATCTTGCATGACCTATCCTTAGCCTACGGTACACAAAATGATTGACTCCCTCCGGGACCGGAAAGAGCTCCGACACACGAGAGTAATTCCCTTGATCGCTCTCAGTTTATTGGGCATTGGATCAGCTAGCCACTGACTCTCAAAATGCCAGAACTTACGTCATGTAAATCGTCAATAAGTCATTCTAGTCGCGAGTCGAAAAATGTTGACGCTCGTTGCCTCAAAGAAAGATGTGAAACACTATAATGTCCAAATCACTGTAGACTATAGTGTAAGAGAAAGCGACAGATGACGATCACTCTCAACATTAGCTAGTAGTAATAACAATGTGACTGTACCATGTATAAATAACGCCAAACAGTGGAGCAAATCGTACTATTATTTCTTCACCTGTGTATATAAAACACACACTCTATTTACTAACACATTGCTCACAAGTCCCTGGACTGGAAAATGAGCATGGAAATGTAATGGACCAGTACCAACCGCTACATAAGCTATTTTTAATTTCACGTTTATGATTTACTTACCGTCGCTCATCACAATATGATTACTTTGTTTCATGCTTGTGTAATTACTATGAAGTGGTTATTAAACACATACATATTATGCAGCAGCTAATGGTCACAGTAGTTAACACTGAACAGATGAAGTTTCCGTGACGCTGTCATTACATCTGTTTTAGCACTATACTCACCTGCCATTTTGATTCTATCCACCTTTTCATTTTATTAATAATCTCCAGCGTAAGAGTGCTGTATCTCCATCTTTTCTGCTTCTCTCCAGATCAACAACCAATTTCAAATAAAATTCATGCATCGGACAAGGGAACACCGCGACCGAAAAACTCCGGAAAGCATAGAAACATCGCACAAATGTACGTCAAATATAAATAAGATGTGCAGTAAAGAACATATAGCCTACTTTCTCCCAAATGTATGGGTATAGTTATAACTCAAAGTCCTTTTCAAAGAGTATAATTGAATGTTGGTTGTAGTAGCTTGTCGAAATACAATTACTATATTATACGTTGATTGATTGAATCCTCAGCTGAATTATAAATACACACACTAATAGACTACAGTCATCACAATAACACAGGTTATCAGACAAAATTCAACAACACTAACCCAATTACATGGGGCAAAATGACCATGATGTCCAAGCCTCTAAAATGAAACAACAACAACAACAACAGCAACAGCTTCCTTCCCAAATCCTTCCTCGTTTAAAAGTACACACACTAGTACAGACTTCACAGTGACACAGGTTATCAGAAAACTTCTAAGCACACCCAAATACACGGGGCTACGTGACCATGATGCCGCTAAGCCCCTAAAAATCATCATCAACAACAACAGACTCTACCGCCGATCAAGGATAACGAATTTTAATCGTTGTAGTCGAATGTTGAAATAAGTGGTGTTATAAGTAGACTATATACAATATTTTAGATTTCAAATACACACTATACTGTATATGCTTAACATTATAACGAGTAAGTAATATATCAATTAGTGTAAAAACATCAAGTAAATAAAAATGAACTCACTTGGATTTGAACCACGAACCTCCAAGCTATGAGACAGAGACGCTACCATTCTGCTACACACGCACAATATTAACATTACGTTAATAACAGCTTTAGTATAACTGCCTAGAATATCTTGCCTTGCAATGAACGATTTCATTAGCGTTCTGTGCCATTTCTATAAACCATTTGATACTAAATTTGTATTATTTTGCTCAGTACATTCGTAAAACGATATCAATCAACTGAAATATGGTTTAGCGAGCAAAACAATAGCCTCCATTTTGAACCAACGGGACGGTACGACCAATCACTGTCAGGCGGAATTGTTACTCACTGCTGCGGTGTATTATCTCTCTGTATGCTTGCCACGGTGGGTGAGTGGTTATAGTGTCGGACTACCAACCCCAAGATTGCAGGTTCGCCCCTGGCCATGGTAAGTGATTTTTGAAGGCGACACAAATCACGATACTCATGTCATACGTTGTTGGCATGTTAAAGAACCCATTTGAATTCAGTAGGCCGTGTTCAATGGCAAAATTAATCTCGGGATTTTCCGCCAACACAAAGTTCCACCATTCTCTACTTGAAAGCGCTGTAGAGTCAAGGAGTTTAGATATCTAACCTCCTTGACTTTCATAGCGTCAAAGGAACGACGAAATTCGACATGCAAGCTACCCTCTGGGTGTCAATTAACAAAGCTTGCACCAGGCACCCGAGGCCATACGATATTATTATTATTATCTCTCTATATATAAAAATAAAAGTTTGTCTCTTTTTTCTGAATTTCCACGGAAATTTGTGATATTTGCGCGTTTCAGACTGTTTTATGATGGATGCGCGCAAAAATACAATGTTTGTCAGTCTGTTTGTCTGAGGACAATTTTCTGTGTCCATATAACTCGAGAATGGCTGAGTGGATCAACGTAAAACTTGATACAGATATCCTTCAGAGGCACGACACTAATCATTGATGTAACTCTTCTCCATACCTCTCATAAAAGAGGCCCTACCCCCTTAAAATACATGCTGAAATAGGCGTAGAAGAGTGAAACAAAGCTCATTTTCTGCCCCTCAATGTGAGAAACGAAACTCGAGGAGGGCCTCCGAAAACCACATTTTAAGGCCCTAAAACCAACAGTTTTTGAGATATTTCCAGAAAACTAATTTCACTTAATAAATTAATCAAAGAATGCATGCCGGTAACCATGGCAACTGAATCTCAGATGTCCATCCATTTCTGTAAGACGCAATGCAATTCCATTTATTATATTACTGTGAAGGTTTGAAAACGGCAATAAGGTTATAACGGATCCAAATTAAGCTGAAATATTCATCAATACATATAATGCGCTTAAGTGGTCAAGGGGTACTCTAGAATTTTTTAACGTGATTTTCACTTGCGGATATGGTACGGAAGGTCTATCATATCCCTATCCCTATATTGTTATATTATTATTATTCTTTTAATTATTATCATTAATATATTGTTATATTATTATTATTCTTTTAATTATTATCATTAATATGGCGTACAACGACGAGACAAAGCTCATTTTCAAACCCTTGGTGTCAGAAACAAAACTCGGGGCCCCTCAAGAGCCGTAAAGGGTCCCCAAAAACTATATTTTAAGGCTCTAAACCCAACAGTTTCTTAGATATTCCCATAAAACCTATTTCATTTAATAAACTAAAGAAGGAATGCAAACCACTAACCATGACAACAGTATCTCAAGAGGTGGCATCCAACTTTCCATCTATTTCTGGAATAAGTAATGCCACTCCATTTATTACATTTCTGTGAAAGGTTGCAAATGGCTATAAGGTTATCACGGAACCAACTAAAACGGTAAAATTCATCAATGCGCTTAAGGGGTTCAAGGAGTACCCTAGAGTTTTAGCCTACTTTTCACATTTTGAAAAAATGAGGAAAAAGTAGACATGAGATCGGGCAAATGTGTGTGTGTCTGTCTGTCTGTCCTTTTGTCTGTCTGTCTGTCTGTCTGTCTGGCTGTGTGTGTGTGTCCCCTATCAACTCCTAAACGGCTGCAGCAATCGAAACACAATTTGGTAGGAGTGAAAATCTAAACCTGAATATCTCACGTCCATATTTAAAAATGATGTCAGTGCTACCAACTGCTGAAAAGTCGCAATTGAAATTTGAGATCCATGTTGGATATCTTGGACGGTATGAATGGGAGCTATTTCAAAATTGGCACACGTATAGATAATAATATTGCAGTTTAATTTCCAGGAGTTCATATATGGAAGTGTTGCCAAAATAATTATAAGCCTGCTGATAGGTCCAAATTTTAAATGCATATAACTTCTACACTATCTATTGGATTTCAACCAGTTTTCGTATGTGCTATGTGTACATAAACAGATATTACTGAGCGTATTCTTAAGAGCCACCAGGGCTGCCAACTGTTAATAAATGCTCTCAATTTTTAAAATCCAAATACCCATATATCAGGCAGTATGCAAGCGGACAACCTTAAACTATGCACACGTATGACTTTCTATATTAATTTGGAGTAATTTTATACGTCAGTGTTACCAACATGATTCTAAGTCTACTGTGAGGTCCAACTTTAAATACATGTAACTTCTATACTACTGTATCATTTGGATTTCAACCAAATTTTGTGTGTGCTATGTGTACCATAACAGATATGACTATACCGATTCTTAAGAGTAACCAGGGCTGCCAACTGTTAATAAATACTGTCTCTATTTTTGTTACCCTAATATCAATATATCAGAAAGTATGCAGGCCAATAGCTCTAAACTTTGCACTCGTATAGTACCTGGCATTCTAGATTAATTTGGAGTAACTAATATAGGCCTACGCCAGTGCTGCCAACATGATTTTAAGCCTGCTGATAGGTCCAATTTTAAAATGCATGTAACTTCTATACTAACTAATGGATTTCATTCAAAATTGACACAACAATAGATCATATCATTTCAGATTATTTCTGACCAATACATGTATGTCATTGTTGCCAACATGATTTTACGCGCGCTGTTATATCCAATGTTTAACTGCATGTAACCTCCATGCTATCCATTGGACTTCAACCAACTTTTGTATTCGGTACCTTAAAAGATGGAACTAAGAATATATTCAGTCACCAGGGCTGCCAACTGTAGTTTTCTATTAGGCTACGTTATGCCAGGTATACGGTATTTCGAACTAATTATAAATTTCGATATTACCTACTTAATTTCGTCATTATTCTAGATAGATCCATAATATAGACTAATCATTGGCATGATACTTAAATTTTAAGAAAAGTAGGCTCTTTAGTTCGTCACGGAATTTCGTGTTTCACACGACTTACACGTGCGATATGTCGTACAGAAGGTCTATTATATCTCCAAACAGCAACATTATTTTTATAAATTCCTGATTTGAAATAGTAGACTATTTTTTACTGATTTTAGGAATTTGGGCCATTGGAGGCTAAAAAAAAAACTGAATTTTCATGCACCACAAGCCTTTATAATTTATAAAAGGGGTCTTCCTGTAGTTGGGCACTTGACACAACGGTTAGGGTCAGTTCGTATGTGACGTGTATTGCGATTCGTCTACAAGGTTTGCAATTTTATTTTCACGCCAGGAAGAACACGTTAGGTAAATTAATTTGAGAGCACATTTTAACTAATCATTTTTCTTTTCCAACAAAGAGGTTCCAAGCCCCTAAACATTGCAACAGTAGCTCAATTGATAACATCTGGTTATTAATACCGAAGACTGTTCGAAGAATGGGTACTTCTGCTAGTTCTAATATAAAATGAAAATATCCTACCGGTCACCTCCTTGAGTACAGTTTAAACCACTCTGTACAATAACCGGATTTGGTTAGGCTAGGCATCGTTGAATCGTAAGTTACGGTTAGGCTATAACATTTGCATGATTCATACTTCCACCATCTTGAAATTATTTGCCTGATGACCTTGTAGTTTGGGTAAAAGACGCTTCCCACATTAAGGTATATTGTTGCAAAATTTGGTGTAGAGATCATATGATTAGGTTAGTCGATATTTCATTTAAGCTTAGAACATTTGGGAGGGCGCCATTTATTTTTTTCGTTTTGATGGCGGCGATATACAACATGACATTGAGTTGTCCCTTGCAAGTGCTACCTCTGTACCGTAGTTGATTTGATTTAGTTTCGTCGTGTTTGAATTGATAGGGGGGGATCGTTCTGCTCACATACACGGCCGCCATCTTCAAACTATTTGGCTGATGACCTTGTAGTTTGGTCAAAGACGCTTTCCACATGAAGGTATGTTGTTGCAAAATTTGGTAGAGATCAGATGATCAGATTAGTCGTAATTTGATTTATGCTTTGAACATTTGGGTGGCCACCATTACGTTTCCGTCGATATGGCTGCGATATAAAATATGACACTAGGTGGCCTTTGCTAGTGCTACCTCTGTACCAAATTTCGTTGAATTTGGTTTCGTCGTGTTTGAATTGATAGGGGGGGGGGGCGAAGGGCAGATATACATACTCACACACATACATACACAGACAGACAGACAACTTTTGGCCCGTGTTGATCTCATAAATCTACTTTTTTTTTTGCAAAAAACGAAAGTAGTCTAATAATACATCTGTGGAAATATTTTGATTCCAAATTCCCTTGGACTCTTCGAACAGAGGGTGACATTTAATGTGTGCAATTTTGACAGCCCATGTGTGTGCGCGCGCCGAGTTTTATATCCTCTCCAACCAATTGGAACCCTCAGCGAGTACCGTAGACCTTCTCATCCTAAGCAAGCTGTTTGAGTGGTACGACATGTTGGAGAGGGTAAATAACTCTATGCTTTGAATGGCCGCCAAGTTAACCAAAACATAAACGTAGCTACAAAAGTGTTTAATATCTGAATTAAATACTGACTAAACTAATCATCGGACCACTGTTAAATTTGACAAAAATAAAACAATTCTATGTTTAACGTTACAGATCAAATGCTGGGATGGTACCTATCTTAGCCTAATACCACGATTAACTCCTTCCTCATTTTAATTTCTAACTCAGCTGCACACGTTACTACCGTTGCTATAAAAGTACAGCACAAGTTATGAAACATATGCCACATACACTTCAGTACTTGTGTCTGATGACCATGATGTCTCAAACAAATCAATGAAACAACAAAAGAACTGCACCTGTAATGTGTGTTTTGTGTTATTTTGACTGAAGCATAAATAAATCTTGCATATCCTACAAGGTCGCTACAAAAGTGTTTAACATCTGAATTAAATTCCGACTAAACTAATCATCGGACTCCCCAACAAAAGAAGGAAACCTCCACTCCCCTCCTAGAATCAAAATTGGGCCGTCAATGTGGAAGTCTACAAGCCTACTGTATAATTTCCATTCCACGATGACATCTAATTATTAGAAGTTAAATTGATCCCCTAGCTGCTGGCTGCGTAACTCAGCGCACAGTGGGTAAACATCGAAATCTAGGGGGACAACATTATTTTTACGTTTTAATCATGGATTTAGAGTGAAAGCAAAGTATATAATTTGTTTACTTCATAATAAACATCAGTAAAGACCTTTTTAAGCTACGTCTACACATGCAAGAAATTGTCTATGACTAGGAGTTGGATAGAGCATTCAGTTATCTCTTCAGAACAATTTTCTACCCCTAATTTACTTTTAAAAAAGTCACAAAGTTCCACTTTTGACATAATCGTCGAACCCAGTGCTTCAAACAGTTGTAAACGTGTGATAACTGGTTGCGTGGCATCTTCTAAAACGTAAAATAACTATGTAGGTTGCAAAACGATGCAAACAATCTTATAACAGGCGTAAACTACAAGACTTTATCTACATTTTAACATTAATTAGAAAGTGACGCAGAGTGACGTGACATACTTAAAATCTAAGTGAAAACATAATTTTAAAAATAATAGTTAAATATTATATAATGCAAAATTACGTAACAATTACGCCCATTAATAACTGAAACTCGTTACAAATATCATACCTTCAGCTATTAGTTCCATCTTAAAGCATCACACTAACCACAAAGACAACCAAACCACAGCCACAGAAGTTAATAGGGACGTAGAACAAATAACATTGTTAATGATTCCCTGGCTACCAAATGCGAATATTTCTAGACCTGTATTTCCTGTTGTTTTGGTTTTTGCCTCCTTGTGTGGTCTTGGGGTACGTATTGAGACTCAGGATTCAGAGGTCCTTGTTTCAATTACTGCCAATGTTGAGAAATTTAATTCTGGTTTGAGGGCTGGACCAGGCACACTCAGCCTCTTAGGCAAAACTGAAAAGGGACGGGTTCAATTCCGACGTCAGCAGCCCTAGAAATAGTTTGCCGTATCTTTCCACTTATTCTCCAGGCAAATACCAGGAAGGTTCCTAAGATACGGCCACGGCCACCCCTTCCGAATTATAGGCTCAATTATAAATACAAAACCGTCTACAGCAATGACAATAACAAAAGATATCAGACAGATCCTACAGGTACGCGGAGCTACACGACCAAGATGCCACCTACTTCTTAATGAATCAACAACAACAACAACAAAGAAGTAGTAGTAGTATTAGTAGTAGTAGTAGTAGTAGTAGTGTGTGTGTGTGACAATAATGATTAGGCTCTGGAGTTGGGGTAGATGTCCTGTGCCTTAAAGAAGGCGCCATCACAGCGTTTGTCTGGAGAGCGAGAGTGGAGAATCGTGGGGAAATACCAAACTGTGAATGGATGCTGTCATCCCTGGAATTTGAGACTTCCATATCCTGACTTCTAGCACACTCGTTTAAGCTAATGGTACATCCTCATGGGCTATTGAGATTCTATCAACGTAAAAGCAAATTCTATACAATTGTGTAGCGACATCAATCAACTGAACCATTGTTTAATCCCTAATTATATAGCATCCGGTCTGTTAGATGCAATTGTTTCTACAGTTTGGAATCATCGGTTCTCATAAATCTTCTGAATAGTGTGTTTGAATAGCTTGGCTTCAAACCCGATCAAATGCCATTGCCAATAAGGTCCACCTTCATTCGCATGTTCCACATTCTGGAGCACTGAATAAACCTCAGTCATTGGTATTTTCCTTTATAATATATCCGCAAAAAGAAAAGAGGTCTGGCAGAAGTTAAAATACACCACATTTTATTCAATAATCCGAAATATGAAACATACGTAACAAGGTGGGACAATGGGAGTTGGCTAAGTTAGAAATTTACGATTTCATTTATAGAAACTGCAGTTACTGCCGTTGCCTAATTGCTAGATTACACAAGTAAACAAACAAAACATTGTGTGTTTAGTCTATTATTTAATGCATATATTGACTGTGTACACCGAACAGTAACCATAAACGCCATTTATAATTAACAAGGTTTACTTTTGTACTTTATGCAATGTAAATAAACAATTAACACCCACGAAAAGCAAACATGGTACAGCCATAAAGCAGTGATCCATGGCATCCTTGGAAATAGAGCTGAGAATTACAAAGAGCTTATTTCCACTATGCTTGAGAACTTTAAAGTACAGATGTTACATGCTCACTTCGACCAGTTTAAAAATGATACTAATAATAATAATAATAATAATAATCTCTCTTCTTCAAATTGCATACAAGGTATTTTCAAAAATATTGCTGAATAGAGTAGAAACATCACTTGACAAGCAACTGGGCGAGTATCAAGCTGGATTTCGAAGAGGGAGATCTTGTTCAGAACAAATATTTAACTTAAAATCCATAATTCGCCATAGGATACTGAATTCAAAGGACATAGTTGTGACTTTTGTAGATTTTAAAAAGGCCTTTGACTCGGTTGATAGAGAAACCATAGATAAAACAATTCGTGAATTTGGAGTGAAAACTAAATTGGCAAACCTAATACGTGAAACCCTTACTGACACGATTTCAAAAGTAAAATTTATGGGTGAGATATCAAATTCTATTAAGATAAATACAGGTGTACGGCAGGGTGATGGTTTATCACCCCTTCTGTTCAACTGTGTTTTAGAGAAAATTGTAAGAATTTGGAATTTAAAGCTAAAGGAACATAACATTTCGCCAGTAACTTTGGGGAGAAGAAACAAGGCATTGAAATAAGTTGCCTAGCATTTGCAGACGATTTTGCTATATTGTCAGGAAACCTAACAAGTGCAACAACACAAATCAATCTCTTGGAAGAAATAGCCAACAAAACAGGTTTGAGAATCTCCGTAGAAAAAACTAAATTTATTACAAACATCAAGAACGCTTCAAAATATTTGGCAACAGATATTGGCCCAGTGGAAAAAGTAAAGAAATTCAAATATCTGGGAGAAATAATTCAAGAAAATGGTTTAGAAAAATCTTCGGTAGAAGAAAGGGTACACAAGATGGAAAGAGCATATGGTATCACTAAGAATTTTTATAACAAAAGGTGTTTATCTAAAAATCTTAAAATAAGGCACTACACTACAGTGGTGAAACCGGAATGCCTATACGCAAGTGAATGTCTGGTACTAAACTATAGATTAGATAAACTTGAAGTACTAGAAAGGAAAATCATGAGGAAAATTTTAGGCCCAGTGAAAACAGCAGAAGTATGGAAATTAAGAGCTAATGATGAAATATACATGAACATAGAAAATATAACAGAAACGATAAGAAAAAGGAGATTGCAATTTTTTGGACATATTTACAGAATGGATGATTCCAGATTAACAAAATGGATATTCAAGTACCTTTGGGAGAAAAGGGCAACAACTAGCTGGATTCAAGAAGTAAAGAAAGATTTAGAAAGAAATAATATAAGTGAAGAAGAAACGGTGAACAGAGAGATCTTTAGAAAAAGGGTATTAAGTATGAAAGGATTCCAAGGAAGGTTGCCAAAGAAACCTGGTGCGAAGTGGTCCGAGGACAGAAAGAAGCAGCATAGTGAACGGATGAAGGAGTACTGGAGGGAACGGAAGAGAAAACAACAAAGTGTGAAGAATTGAAATTGGCACGTGGTCCCTAGCAGGCCTCATTGGAAAGAAGAAAGAATAATAATAATAATAATAATAATAATAATTAGAAAACCAAGAGAGAAAATTTCTGAGAAAGATCTACGGGCCAGTTCAGAAAGAGGGAATATGGATAAAGAGATCGACAATGGAACTGTACAAACAAAGACGATTACAAACAACATACTGTAAGGAAAAGGAGGGCAAAATTTTATGGACATATACATAGGATGACCGAAGACAGACTGACCAAGAAATGTTTTAATTTAGTTACGAATAGTACACTAAAAACAATTGGGTAAAGGAAACCGTGGAAGACCTCAAGAAACTAAACATCTCTACAGAAGACATAAAAGACAGGAGCACATGCGGAGAAAAACATAGACAACAGAAGTTTGAGCAAAATCCCAAAGAGAGACAACCGGGAAAGAAGTGGACGGAAGAGACAAAGAGGAAGCATAGTGTTTATATGAGAGGTTTTTGGGGAAAAAAGAATAACGGGCCAGAATAAAACATGAAAATTGATTGTGTTGTAACGCTCTCCTTATGGGGAATTAACGAATAAATAATAATAATACTAATAATGTTATTGGTTCTTTGTCCCTTTTAACAACTGCGGCTTTTAGAGACGCCGGAGTGCCGGAATTTTGTCCAGAAGGAGATCTTTAACGCACCCGTAAAGCTACTGACACGGCTCCCTCGCATTTGCGCACCCTCAAATGCCAATTTGTTGGCTACGTGGCTCAGCGATAACGTTCTCGCCTGCTGTTTCCAAGGATGCAGGATCGAATCCTGGCATAGCCAGGGGAACGTTTTCATCAAGACGTGATGAACTTTGAGCAAAGTTATCAAGTACATGAGAATGAGAACATGACGGGTAATTAAGTTAGGGAGCCAATACGAGAAAGTTCGTACCAACACAGAAGAAGTACCATAAATATTCATTTTTAAAGCCTGTTTGTTTCTTAAATTTGTAGATTAATGTAAACAATGTTTGTACTTAAACGTGATGTAAACGTATAAATTAACGTTTGCTTTCGTTCTAACATATAAAAAAACAAAGAATTTTCTTCAAATTTGAACTTTTGTTGTGGTAACTACAAAAGCAACGTCCATTAGGTAAAACTAATTTGGGTGAGTGGTTATCGTGTCGGACTTCTAACCCCAAACTAGCAGGTTCGCTCCTGGCCGTGGTAAGTGATTTTTGAAAGACGACAAAAATCACGACATGCATGTTATACGTTCTTGGCATGTTAAAGAACCCATTTGTATTCAGTAGGCCATGTTCATAATGGCAAAATTAATCTCGGGATTTTATGCCAACAAAAAAGTTCCTCCTTTCTCTACTAGAATGCGCCATAGTGTCAAGTAGCTTAAATGTCTAACCTCTTTGACTTTCATAGCATTCCAAGGAACGTCTAAATTCGATATGCAAGCTGCCCTCTGGGTGTCAAATAACAAAGCTTGCACCCGGCACCCGAGGCCTTGCGATATTATATATTAGGTAAAACTATTTTTTTCTTTCATTAGTTACGCATGACAAATAAACATCAGACATAGGCTACAGAACACAGACTCAATATTCGTGTTGACTTGTGTGATCTTCTACTCTCCGGACTGTAAATACACGCTGGACAAGTGTATGTTGTGTGACAGATTCAAAGGAATCTCTTTTTTTTTTCTTTCTATCGTTTACCCTCCAGGTTGGTGGAACCCACGGACTCAGCGACGGAACGCACCACTACCGCCTCTACGGGCAGTGCCCTAGAGCGGAGAACATCGAATCGGAAGGGATACAACTGGTGAGGTGGGATTGGCACCTCGCCCAGGCGGCCTCACCTGCAAAGCGAACAGGGGCCTCATGAGGGAAGGTAAGGGATGGGTAGGATGGATAGGCAAGGAAGAGGGAAGCAGGCGGAAGTGGCCTTGAAGAAGGGACCATCCCGGCATTTGCCCGAAGACGAAGTGGGAAACCACAGAAAACCACTTCGAGGATGGCTGAGGGGGAATCGAACCCTCTCGACTCATTTGGGCCACCCGAGGCTGAGTAAACCCTGTTCCAGTCCTCGACCACTTTTCAAATTTCGTGGCAGAGCCGGGAATCGAACCCAGGACCTCCGGGATGCCAGCTAACCATGCTGACCGCAACGCTACGGAGGCGACATCTCCTTATTGTACTTCTGTTTAATAGGAATCAGATTCTGCACTCAGACTGAGATGCACGGAAAGTTAAATGCGGGTGGAATGTCCCCTTGCATCTCCTTATTGAACTTGTGTTCAATAAACTGGTCATTTCCTCGAACAAATGAACAGTACATTCCTGCGTTATGCCTCGCAGCGCTTCTCCGCGCTTTTTGACCTTAATGACGGGCAGGTGCTCGGGCGCGCACATTCCTGAGCACCGCCAACAATTACACAGCGTATTGACGGACTTGGTTATCAGCCCTGTGTGTAGGCCAAACGTCTGAATTACTAGCAGTAGTGAGTGTAACTGGAATTGTTATACTACGCACACACCACTCATCTGCTTGCCACGGTGGGTGAGTGGTTATCGTGTCGGACTACCAACCCCAAGCTTGCAGCCTCTCACCAAGGCGGTCCGGGTTCGATTCCCGGTCAATGCATGTGAGATTTTCGAAGTGAAATGCCATGTCCTGTGGTTCGGATTCCGCGTAAAAAGGAGGTCCCGTGGCTCATGATCTCAAGATTAACGGTCACGTTAAACTACAAGCTTCCTTCCAAGCTTGCAGGTTCGCTTCTGGCAATGGTAAGTGAATTTTGAAAGGCGACAAAATTCACAACACGCATGTCATACGATGTTGGCTTGTTAAAGAACCCATTTGAATTCAGTAGGCCGTGTTCTTAATGGCAAAATTAATCTCGGGATTATTAACCAACACGAAAGGTTCGTCCTTTCTCTACTAGAAAGTGCTATAGTGTCAAGAAGCTTAGATATCTAACCTCCTCGACTTTCATAGCGTTCCAAGGAACACCTAAATTGGAAATGAAAGCTACCCTCTGGGCGTCAAATAACAAAGTTTGGCACCCAACACCCGAGGCCATACACTATTATTATTATTACCACTAATCTCGATCGCGAATAGTCAACATCGATCTTTGAAGGTGAACATTTCTTGTTAATTTATTTTAACAACTTGGGGCATAATGATCAGCCTCATGTACTTAGGTGTGAATTGAACTAGTCTGATAATCAATGTTATGACTGCAGTAGTGTGTTTATCTGTATTATAGGGATAGGGTAGGTGTCCTGGGACTTAAAGTAAGGTACTATCCAGACATTTCCCTGGAAGGAGTGAGCAAGAACACACTCAGGATAGTCTATTTCATCGCCGTGATTCGACCCTACTATCTCAGAACTTCTTTCAATTTATCATCACGGCCGTGGTGCGCGATTTAATGCGCCGAGGGTTAAGTTGAGCACCAACACATCCACCAAAACTATCACTACAACGCTACAACAACTTGGCGCTCGCCATGGCTTAAAAATAATTCATTTCATGGTTAGTAAATAACATGCGGTAAAAATATATATAAAACATTTTCTAACCAGACAAATAATAGTAACAACATTATTTTTGTGGCTCAAAGAGCATTTGGCACCAATGCGGAGAACAGATAGGCGCAGGTACTCGAAACTTTCAAATCCATCACAAATTGACGTTTCGTTTATCGTCTTCAGAACCGAGGCAAAATGTGTAGCTAAGATATTCTGGTTCTGTATTTCTTTCGTAATAAATGAAAATGAAAATCCACAGCCTGCTTCCAGTCTCCGACCGGGTCAGGAATGGAATGAATGAAGCCCCCATCTAGCGGCGAGGATATGAACTGTGCCGGCTGCCGAGGCCTGACGCACTCCTCTGGGACAATGATTAAATGAATGACAGATGAAATGAAATGATAGTGGAGAGTGTTGCTGGAATGAAATTTTGACAGGGAAATCCGGAGTACCCAGAGAAAAACCTGTCTGCCTCCGTTTTGTCCAGCACAGATCTCACATGGATTGACCGGGATTTGAACCACGGACCCAGCGGTGAGAGGCCGGCGTGCTGCCGCCTAAGCCACGGAGGCTCTTGTAATAAATAATGGAAACAAATCACATTTTAAGACACAGAACATATTTTTAATCAAGTATTAAATTTACACACCACAGTTGGTGATCTGGATAGTTACGACTGCCAAGTCCCGGGGACGGGACCTGACTATCTAAGGAATCTTGAAATGGTTTTCCATGGTTTATCGTTTTCAAATCTAGACAAAACTGGGACAGTACCTTCTAGCGGGCCACGACCGCTTCCTTCAAACTTCTTGCCCAGTGTAATTCATCTCCACTCCTTTTAATCTACCAACAACACCCTGATAAGCTAAGTGTTGGGAGGGCACCCGGCCGTAAAAATCATCCAACAACATAAGACTCATTTCTCTTCTCCCACCAACCACTGCAGCCGAAAAGAATTATATTAAAAATTGAACGTCCACATTTGTGTACCCTGGGTCTGAAGAGGATGGTTACTGTTTGTGTGGTGTATAGAGATGGACTGGTTCCATTCCCACGTGCTATTGACGACTGATTGCTCCATCTTGAAAAAGTAACTAACATTTTCTTTACTCTTAAATGTACTGGCGTTACAGTTACTCATTTTAAACAAGAACTTCGTTACTAACTGTCTGTTAGGTAGTCAGCCCGAAGGCTGGTTGGATCCTCAAAAAGTACCGCCGTTACGTTATGTGAGTAGATACCCACAAAAACTCAAGGCAGCGCTACTTTGAGGCGTTCTAGGCAAGAAGAGGAGTGAGGTAGTTTGCCATTGCTTTCCTCACTGAGTCAGAACAGTAGTCCTAACCCTATGAGTTGAACCTTTCACAGCATTAACAGGCACTGACTGTGCCCCGAATGCCATTACTAAGCACCACCCATACCTCAGTAACTTCCATGTAATCACAGCCATGAGTGAGACTGAGACATCGGTGAAAAGCCACCTTTTACTCTAGCCTGTGCCAACTGACAAATGCAAAAGTACTGTATTCATCAAGAGATGGCGAACAGGCCAAACCGTAAAAGGTAAGAGTTACTGGTAACCCTGATTTAGTAATTGTTGTGGCACACCCAACTACACAGGACTTTTGACCATGATGGTCCAAGCCCCTCAAATGAATTAACAATAACAGTATTCATGTAATTTATGTACTGTATCCTTTAAAATGTTTGTGACAAGTTGATCGGTACGTCTAGCGTTCTTAACTGTCACTCCAGAGGCCCTGGTTCGATTCCTGCCTCTGCCAAGAAATTTTGATTCTGGTGTGTGGGCTGGAAATGGGTACACTCAGACTCGCGAGGAAGATTCGATTCCCACCTCAGCCATCCTGGAAGTGGATTTTCATGGTTCTCCCACTTCCACCGCCAGGCAAATGCTCAGATTGTCCCTAACTTACGGCCACGGTCACCTCCTTTCCAATCATCACCTAAATTATGTACACAGTAACTCACTAGTACAGCCACTACAGCCACTACAACAACACAGGTTATCACACAAACTACACCTACACACCCGAAATACTCGGGCCTGTATAACCACGATGTTGCAGTCCCGAAAATATGCAACAACAGCAAAATTGATCTGTAGAGGAGTACGTGCAGCAATATTGTTCTCCACATTGCCACGGTGCGTGAGTGGTTAACGTGTCGGTCTACTAACCCCAAGCTTTCAGGTTTGCTCCTGGCCGTGGTAAGTGATTTTTGAAAGCAGCAAAAATTGCGACACGCATGTCATACGATGTTGGCATGTCAAAGAACCCATTTGAATTCAGTAGGCCGTGTTCATAATGGCAAAATTAATCTCAAGAGTTTCCGCCAAAACAAAGTTCTTCATTTCTCTACTAGAAAGTGCTATGGTGTTCAAGGAGCTTAGATATCGAACCTCCTTGACTTTCATAGTGCTTCCAGGAACAACGAAATTCGACATGCTAGCTACCCTCTGGGTGTCAAATAACAAAGCCGGCACCCGGCACCAAAGGCCATACGATATTTTATTATTATTATTATTATTATTATGATTATTATTATTATTATTATTATCCACATATAGCCTACCATAGTTTCACCTTTCACTGAAGAAAAGAAAAGAAAAGAGCTAACGTATCTGAGAGGTTTCCGCATTTTTTCACTCACATTGCTCACCACGGAGCTCTTCCTAAGTTGTTGTTGTTGTTGGTTCTTTAGGAACTTCGCGACATCGTGGTTATGTAACCCCATGTACTTGAGTGTGTGTAGAACTTGTCTGATAACCTGTGTCACTGTGGGGACTGTACTAATGTATATATTTGTAATTGAGCTAAGAATTGGGAAGAAAGCTGCCGTGGCCTTAATTCAGGAACCATCCCGGCAGTTGCATGGAGCAGAAATGGGAAACCACGGGAAACCACTTCCAGGATGGTTGACGTAGATATTGAACCCACCTCTTCTCAGTTTTGCCTCACGAGGCTGGGTGTACCCCGTTCCAGTACTCAGACCAGAATTAAATTTGGGGTCGTGGTGGCCCAGTGGCTAAGCTGTTCGCTTCTCACCAAGGTGGAACTGGTTCTATTCCAGGTCAATGCATGTGAGATTTTCGAAGTGAAATGCCACACCCCCCATTGCAAATAAATGAATGAATGTCCTGTGGTTCGGATTCCACGTAAAAATAAGGTCCCGTGGCTCATGATCGCGAGATTAACAGTTAAACAACAAGCGTCTTTTTAGAATTAAATATCGAACCCGGGCCTCTGCGGTGACAGCCAAGAATGCTAGCCACTACGCAACGAGACAAACTCTTCTTAATTGACTACATCTATGAACACACAACAAACCGAAGGCTGTTGGCATACATGATAGGTCATTGGCAAACGTAATGTGTTGTTCGATGAGTGAAGAACAAGAGGTGTTATTTCTAAAGTCGATCAAAAATTTCAATACAGCCCCCAGATTCAAACCTTATGGATCCCTGACTGAAGCAGCTTACGTGTCCTAGAGCAATGAGCTAAAAATCTGTGTTGGAAGGTGCAGATCTGCTGGTACTTGTTTCATTCTATTTGCTAGCTCGGTAACTCTCGTTGGATCGATAGTAGAGATCGACATCATTGCCTCGGAGGCACTGGGATGTATCGGCGAGCGCGACAGCTGACCACGGCATGGACCACCTAGGTAGTGGCACGCCCCTGCATGCTAATGTCTGGGATCCAGAACCATGCGCAGGATTACTCTTCTACTGGACATCAGCCTCGCATACTTATGGGGGTGTGCTTAAACGTTTCAGATAACTTATGTTTCCTTTGTCATTCTGATGATTTAGACAGTAAATTCTAGGATTGATTTCTTATGAGGGCAGTGCGACATCGTGGCCACGTACTTGTATGTGTGTTGGATCTGTCTGCTAACCTGTGTTAATTGTGATGGCTGTATTAGTGTCTGTTATCTGTGATTCAGGTAGAAGGACTGCAGACGATTAATTTTTTCAAGTAGTTCCTACTTTTGCTACTAAATGCTACCGTCCACCACACCTAGCTGCGGACGTGGCAACTAAATGGCATCGCAGTCAGCACCTGGCGGCGAACGTTGGAACTAATATAGCGTTATCAAACTAACCTACAAATTTTAGTTTCCACAAGTGTAGTTAGTGGAAGGTTCTTTCTCATGCCATAAATCTATGACATGGGACCGCCGGCTTTACTTCTCCTCCGAAGGAAGGCACACTGAGGAATTTTTAACGCTCTTAAAAACATCCAACGACATCGGCCGGGTTTGAACCCGCGATCTTGGGCATAGAAGCTCAGCATGCTACCAACCGAAGCGGCTGTCATTCTGATGCTTTAGACAGTGAATTCTAGGAGTGGCTTCTTATGAGGGCTATGCGATATCGTGGCCGTGTACTTGTGTGTGTGTTGGATTTGTCTGTTAACATGTGTCAATGTGATGGCTGTAGAAGTGAGTAGGCTATGTTTGTAAATTGGAGATAGGATGGGAAGGAGGTGGCTGTGGCCGTAAGTTTCGAACCACCCCGGCATTTGCCTGGAGTAGCCTATAAATGGGAAACCACAGAACCACTAATAAGATGGCTGAGGTGAGAATCGAACCGCCTCTCTCAGTGCTGCGTCACGAGGCTGAGTAAACCCCTTTCCAGCCCTCAGACCAGGAATCGAACCCGGACTTCCGGGGCGACAGCCAAGAATACTAGCCACTATACTAAGAGCTGGTCAGGATTGGGGTAGTTGTCCCAGGACTTAAAGTAAGATCTAAGTACGGAATATGCCTGGAGTGAGTGTGGTAAAACATGGAAACCGGGAGAATCCACAACTGAGATGAGCACTGTATACCACAGATTTTTGAACTAGTACACTCGTACTTACAACCTCCCACTCCGATATTCAGTTAAGTTACATAATATTATTGCTGCGATCTCACGTTTAACTTACAAATAAGCCGGACATTCGTGGCCGGTTATTTGAGTATGAACATTTTATAGCGAGTCTATACTCCGTCCAAGCAATCTGCGAAGTGCCAATGTGAAAACACGTAGTCTGCGCACGAGAGTGACTCGGCTGACTGGTCCAATGAGGCGCGTTGCTACTGAATAATTCGAGTAGGAGTGTGGCGCGATCTTGGCTTAAATCAACTCTCGCAATGGCTGGGCTGCCAAGCTCCGCCCATCGCATTCTCTTTTCACTTCTCCGTGTGACGTCATGCGCAATCACACTTCACAGATTCCGTGGAGGAGGTATACATAATATCACGTAGCATCCCCTTGACAGTCTTCCGACATACCCGCCCGCCTCACACCACGTTTGTCAATATTCTTGGCGCTCATACGTTACTGTGTTGCCTATACGGTTCTCAGGTTGACAGCTCGAATAGACCGGACCTAATGTACGTATATCCTGCGCGATGAGACACTGCGCACCTCATTTACCCTAGTCAGAAACATATGAAGGCTCGTCGTGCATGGAGGCATAAATACTCACGTAAATTGTACGTGTCTAGGAGGCCCCAGGTTCGATTCACGAATCCATAACTGTTTCCTTTACAATGAGCTGGGAAGGGCTGCATTTGACCTCCTGGAGACAACTGAGTACTTGTATAAAACCAGGCTAATGAGGCTTAACGTGTCACTCTGACCCCTATGCCTTCTAATTCGCAGGCTATATAGTACGGCCACATGGCTTCAACAGAGCCCGGATTTAGATGACGTCATCTTTTATTGTCGTTAATTCATTTTAAGGGCTTAGAACATCTTGGTCATCAGCCACGTGTCATTTTGTAATTGGTTGACTACATACTGAAGATGTCACTGTAGAACACCTTAGTTCTATATATATATTTTTTTTTAGATTCCTTTTCAGGTTCTTTAGTCACGGACTAGATTGGGAGCGCAAGTCGGTGGAAAAGATTTCATGTCTTTTATTTCAGGTTTCTGTCAAACCCATACGTGTGATTCTGGTGTGTGTATTGTGTCAAGGTGTGTGTATTGATTCTTCGTGATGATGGGTAGAATGTGTCTACCGCCCTCATAATATTGTGGTTGTATTTTTTTTATGGAAAGGCAGAGCGCTCTTCGAGGCTACTGTACCTTGTCCTGTGCTGATTCTTGAATTTCCTTGGGAGATGCTAAGATATTTTATTTTGACACACACACGTATATTATGTGCTATGGGAAGCACGCTTCTTCGAGACTCGAGCCATTGCTACGGCAGGTCGAGGTAATTGACACGTGGGTTGACAGATGTGCAGATTCCACTTTGAGCCCGTCTATGTCTGGTGATTCATCGTTTAGGCAGTCCAGCTGACCGACTGACCCCTGTGAGCTATCTGTAGCAAACCTGTTCTTTTAATGGTCATTGGATCATAATATTAAATTGGGAGTTCGCCATGTCCGTTACGAATTACCGCATATCGTATGAAATGAAATATTTGTTTTATGATGTAAATGTTGGCTTTGAGCCTAGTGATTTTTGTGACTCATTTCATTTGTTTATATTGTTAGATTTTGTCTGTTGTGACACCGTTGGGTGTATTCTGTATTTCTCTTGTAAAAATGGCAAGCGGCCATATGTGTATTTTTCTTGATTGGTCACGTGTTGATTTACTTGTGTTGATTTGAAAAGTCCTAATTTTAGGCGTTAATGTTGTTTGCTACGGCAGTTCTTTGATTCCAATTTCATGCGGAAATTATTTGTGTCTTATTTAGTGTAGGAAGTGTCGGATTAGTTTAATAAGTGTTTAGTTGGTTCCTCGTGTCTGTCTAGCTCTAAGACAATGCAGATTCGTCCCCTGAAGGTTTACTGGATGGTAACGAATCTCGCATTAATTTGTACACATCGTAACGCATGTAGAAAAGCCGCACACGCACATGTCATTGCAGTATTTTGGGACATTTGGTCCAGATGTTTACGATCTCTCCTGAGATCAGGCCTAGTTTGGCATTTTTAGCCTACTTTCGATTTTTGCAAAAAATGAAAGTAGACTTATGAGATCAACACAGGGCGAAAAAAGTGTGTCTGTCTGTGTGTGTGTATGTGTGTGTGTGAGTCTGTGTGTGTGTGTGTATGTGTGTGTGTGAGTCTGTGTGTGTGTGTGTGTGTGAGTGTGTGTACTCTGAATGTCTGTCCCCCCCTATCAATTCGAACACGGTGAAACCGAATTGAACGAAATTTGGTACAGAGGTAGCACTAGTAAAGGACACCTCAGTGTCATACTTTATATCGCCGCCATCTTTACCAAAACAGAATGGCGGCCACTCAAATGTTCAAAACGTAAAATCAAATTACGGCTAAACTAATCATCCGATCTCTACCAAATTTGGTCATCGGCCATGCCATTTCAGTATGGCGGCCGTGTGAATTATGCAACCATTTTAATAAATAGCTTAAGACCCACCAATTCCGATTATCGAGCCTAGGGGGGTTTATGCTATCCTGAAGGTCGTGATCCGTTATTTATTATAATTTAATATTATAATATTATACAGTATGAGTGGCTTAAAAGAGCTGAGCTGTTTGTGTCACACGACAAGATGGCAGCTGTCCTCATGTGCCTGTCTTATATTTCAGTAGTTTTAGTATGTTGTATGTGATATACCGTACTGATACAATAATATAAAGTTTGTATGAAATGATCTTTAATGAAGATGTACTGCAGTGAAGAAATCGTTTATTTAAAGTCATTATTTGCCAACAGTTTGTATCTAATATGTCAGTTAAGAACACCTGACGTCATGGATACGGTTAGCTCTGGGCTAGCATGTTAGTCTGACACGCAGTTGACTGGGGATCGAGTACTGCTACAGTTAGGTTTTTTTTT
Source organism: Meconema thalassinum (assembly GCA_946902985.2). NCBI lineage: Eukaryota > Metazoa > Arthropoda > Insecta > Orthoptera > Tettigoniidae > Meconema > Meconema thalassinum. The sequence continues at coordinate 471,701,762 of OX336391.1, forward strand.
TTCTTGAATTCTTTTACAAATGATGTGCACGAGGTTTTTCCACAGATACTGAATAAAATGTCATTTAGCTCAAAGGAGAGGATAAAGTATACACTCGTATATTAATAAAATCACAGTCCCAGCATCGCACGTAAACAGAAGACATTAGAAAAAGGAGAATAGAAGAACTAGATACACGTTGTCATTAACCACAGCCTTCTTAATGCCTCTGTACGGTGCTGTCCTCTTGTGGGTTATGTGGGTAATATTGTTCCAAACATAACGCTGTGTAAAGGCCTGAGCTGGCCTCCTGAAGTATGGCAATTTTGTAATACTGGTAGTTCAACTATTAGCCACGATCGCGCTCCGAATACCTTTAAACACTGCCAGCTGGATCGCCTCCCTCTTGGCTACTTTAAACTGCCTACTCATTCAACACCCATAGAACACTGCCATCGTAGTACATTACGATGGCAGTGCATAGGCGTACAAGATAAAGATTAATTCACTGATAGGTCGCAGCACCACCTACTGTGATTGGGGCGGAAGATTCTTAATTTTGCAGGCTGGCTTAATATAGAGATTAACGGACGTGAATTACAATAAGTTAGTAGTTTTGTTATTCAATCATCATAAAGTATATAATATTGATCTTGACACTTACTGGCTTATTATCAATATAAAAGAAAACAAACAATACATTGTGGTTGGGGTGATTGTTTTAGGGATGAGGACAAAGAGTCATAAAGATACCCATACATTTAGGAGAAAGTAGGCTATATGTTCTTTGCTGAACATCTTGTTATTTAATTCAAGTGGGTGTCATTTGGGAGACCTTGTTTTTTGTTGTTGTTGTAAATAGTGTAAATTTGTTGATCTGTGTATTAAATTCATATGTTTTAATCCTGGTATTCACTTTTTCCTGCATGTTATTTTGTTATATGTTACCCTGCAGGTTATAAGAAGCGCTTAACAACACCTTTACGAAATGGACTGTTACACCCCCCGAAATTGAGTTTCATATGCTTCTTTGCAAGGGTGCAATACATTGCTAACTTATGCAGAAATCCTGGTCATGGTTCCCACATTGTAGAAATACTAATTTATTACGTCATGTTTTTGGTAATTGTTAGTAATTTTTTATTATTAGGACAATGTATAAAGGTAGGTACACATAATTATTTGGTCATTTTACGTCATTTGAAAATCCACAGCCTGATTCCTGTCGACCAACCGGGTCAGGGATGGAATGAATGAAGCCCCCATCTAGCGGCGAGGATATGAACTGTGCCGGCTGCCGAAGTCTGTCTCACTTTCCTGGGGCAATGATTAAATGAATGACATATGAAATGAAATGATAGTGTTGCTGGAATGAAATTTGTGACAGGGAAAACCGGAGTACCCGGAGAAAAACCTGCCTGCCTCCGCTTTGTCCAGCACAAATCTCACATGGAGTGACCGGTATTTGAACCACGGACCCAGCGGTGAGAGGCCAGCGTGCTGCCACCTAAACCACGGAGGCTACCTTTATATAATTTAATGGATTCTTTTATGCATTTGGAGTAATTTTCTCATATTTTCAAGTTTGGTATTGTATATTATTGGAACTTAAAGTGAGGATGAATGGTGAGACATGAGAATATTCACATCTCATTCTCGGTCTGAAAACTAAAATAACTTTGTTCTGTCCTTACTTCTTGGAAATATCCACATTCTAAGAGTCACACTGCGCTTGCAACTAATCCGGGAACGATGTTGAGGGCGAGAATAGCAGCACAGACTACAGTAGGCCCAACAATGCCAGTCTGGTTAAGTACCTCAGTGCAACCATACGCGTGTTGAGTGAATTTGTGTTATCGGCTACGATTGTTATTTCGAGTGTATTTAAAATCATATATGGTGTAGTCGGTAGGATGCTGAACTGCTATGCTCAAGATCACGGGTTCAAACCCGCCGAAGTCATCGGATTTTCAAGAGCGTTAAAATCCCTCTGAATGCCTTCCTTCGGAGGAGAAGTTAAGCTGGCAGGACCATGTTATAGATGTATAGCATGCAAGAGTACAGTTGGCAGTGTGTAGCCAAATATTTAGGTTATATTTTATGGTTACAAACGCTATATCAAGTTCCACCGTTCGCCGTTAGGTGTCAGGGACAGTGGAATCTGGTAGCCAAAGTTGGAATTACTTGAAACTGAACATGTTGGGAGCCCACGGGCATTCAATTAAAATACCCAGCTATGGCCATTGGCTGCAATTGATCTCCACATAGTATAAAACAAAGTCCCCGATTCTTTGATGTAACGGTTAATCTCGAGAACTACTGGATGGATTTCGATGCGGTTTTCGCCATTCTGTAAAGGATTTCTCGAGGAAGGTTTCTGTAGAAAAACATTCATTTATGACCAAAGGAAGCCGAGCAATAGCTATTTCAGTGAATCGAGTCGAAGAGAAACCTTCCATCCGTGCGCCTTTTATGCTTACGCTGGGTAAATCGTTGGAAATATCTTTATACTATGAGTGCAAGACAATACTGTTCAGCATAAAAAGTTTGACAAAACGTCCCGGACAGTATATCTCTATCTTTAATACAGCGCCCACGATAAGTGCTTTTCATATCTCCCAATAATCTCCATTCAGTGGAAATTGAAATTACTAGCTTCGGAGCAAGTTTACGAGCTAGCGAGCGAGCCTATCACCCCACCTTCAGCCAGCATCAAACTCTTGAGTCGTGTTGAGTTAAAACTGCAGAGAAGGGAAGCTTTTATGAATTGCGTCTGGGACCTTCCATCCGTGCGCCTTTTAAGCTTACGCTGGGTAAACCGTTAAAGATACTGGGCGAAGCCGGGGAGGGTTTCTAGTATGAAATGAATGAAAATCCACAGCCTGCTTCCAGTCTCCGATCGGGTCAGGAATGGAATGAATGAAGCCCCCATCTAGCGGCGAGGATATGGACTGTGCCGGCTGCCGAGGCCTGACGCACTCGAAATGATAGTGGAGAGTGTTACTGGAATTAAATTTTTGACAGGGAAAACCGGAGTACCCGGAGAAAAACCTGTCTGCCTCCGTTTTGTCCAGCACAGATCTCACATGGAGTGACCGGGATTTGAACCACGGACCCAGCGGTGAGAGGCCGGCGTGCTGCCGCCTAAGCCACGGAGGCTCGAGGGTTTCTAGTATATAATAATTAAATGCCTAAGTTAAAGCCATCTACAGCTGCTCATTTCCAACAAATGATTTTGGAGAGGTTATTTTTTCTGCCAATGGTAAAATTCTTTTCTGCAAAATATGTGAAGTTTGTGTTTGCAATTCTTTGTGTATTGAAATTAAGTCAGCAAACATAAACATAGCCTATATCAACTCGATGAGTAAGGAAATTTTAAATTTCATTAAAATTTATACGTCATCCTTTTTTGAGTATCCAGATTATTTTATTGGATTTTTACAGTGATTATATAGGTCAATTTTTAACAATTTAGGTAATCAAAATCCAGGCTCTGTTTACAGGATAGACAAATAGGCTTTGGTATGGATAATGCCAGTTTAATTCTAGGCCAAACCGTAGTATTTCAACCTTTTGTGGTTAATTCACCGAACTCGGGGACCGGCTAATTGTAGCCTACTTATTATTACTACATCAGCGTCATCATGACATGCAAGTCACTTACAGACATTAACAAGAAAGGCCTGACCAGGCCTCTCCTAGCGACATACACCATTACCATTTCCACTCGACTGTTATTATTTCCCCTTGCTTGGACAACGATCAGATTTGTTGAAGAAATTTTCACTGAACAGACACGTACGAGGTAAAGGTGATATCGTTTATATACATTATTTTATGTCCAGCTACGAATGAACTATTTAGTGCGAAATGGCTTAGGAAGTTATTTCTGTGAAAGCAAATTCTGATCCAAAGTTCGCTCTGACTCCGGTTAATCCTCAGGCACTGTATGTAGCTCCCAAATAGCCCGGGGCCTAACCAAACTATCTGGTGTCAGGAAACAGCGCAGAACTCTCGCAACCAATTGATTGACATGCTTGCGTCATGACGTCACGCGCTGAGATTTATGGGTTTGGCCACTGTGAGGTCACAGCCCCACCTAGGATAACAATACCGGCTTTGGCCAGGGTGAGGCTGCAGCCTGGTGATAAATAATATTAATAATAGTAATAATAATGATAATAACAATAATAATATCACTTGCAAAACAAAAAACAACAATTTTTGTATGAGAAGACTACATAATATGGGAGGAACTAAATCAGGATTCAACAACCAACAATTAATCACCAAATTTGGAAATATCCCTCAAGTAGATAAGTTCAAGTTTTGAGGAGAAATTATTCAGCCCTAGCAGCGTGTCAGGGGTGAGAGAGCCTACAGAGCATGCTGGAGGCAGTAGTTGCTGCAGTGTGATTGGTTAAAGAAAATGTATGAAACTGCGCACACCCATAATTAGGGCTCGGATTTTTAGGTGCTAAAAATCCGGAAAATATTTATTTTTTATGTATTAAAAATACCCAAAATATGTGACAAAAAAGTAAAAATATTCAATTATAATGCAATTTATTAATGTGAATATAAACAATATGCAGTACTCACGAATGCAATTTATGCTATTTCTCACTGACTACTGAAGAATTGCAGTACAGAACGAGATACATCTTCAGATTGTCCATCACAAATGACCGACGATTATCGCGAAACACTTCTTCTGAAGGCGCGAAAAGGCGGCAATATGTTTCTTGCCCTTGAGGTGTTGTGTAACTTGAGATCGCTATTCAGCCTTGATTGATTTCCCACATGCTTGGCAGAACTGAACGCCCCTATCAGAAGTAAATTATCTTTAAATTCTGAAACTACTGCTGCAGACCATAAGTTGTAGTTGCTTTTACTTTAGGCATCGTAGAATTGCCTTGAATTCCACAGTGCCAGAAATGAACTGCATGTGAGTGACACTTGTTTCTGGTAGCTGGGGAAGGGGGTATCACGTGGTGCAATATGGCTATGGGCGAGGAAATCTGGCTTCCACAGTGAGTGGCATGGGGTGACAAGTTAAGAACGAAAATGAAATAAACTGAAAGATCTAGCATACTGATTTAAAAAATGTAAATATTATGTCATTTTATGTGCTAATAAGTGAAAATCAGGAATTTATGTATTTATAGAAAAAATGCTTAAAATGTGTATTTACATTAAAAAAATATGTATTTACCTAAAAATCCGAGCCCTACCCATAATCATACACGTACGATTTCACCTCTCTGTGATCTCCTAAATGAATTTGCTCCAGAAGGACAGCAATCTCTGCAGCAAGTTTTATTTAACTCGGTTCAGATGTTGAGAAATTATAGGGGACATACAGAAAACCAGATAGACGAATACACACAGATGGATATCAAAATATTTTCCACCTTTATTTAACAATAAAATTAGGTTAACATGTGGTCTTCGTTTCAATCCTTGTTAAAAGTTTACAAATACAATATTCTTCGTATGCAGCTTCTGTTGCACTGCTGTATATGTTGTCATTATTGCTTCATTTTGAATTTGGGATATTTTGGTCATCATATAAATACTTTTGCTCAAGTGTGGAATATGCCTTTTGAACTGTGATTAATGTTACAGTGTGTGCGTATTTAAATTGAAATGCGGAGAAGTTGGTCGTAGCCTTACTGACATTTCCCCCAAGTAGTAATGGCACCAACCATTTATAGGATGGCCGACAGTGGAATTCGCACCCATCTCTTTTAGTTGTTTTCAGGCGGCTGAGCGTGATGAGTTCAAAACAAGAATGTCATCCATGATAGAGCCGGGAATGACATCCAAGCTCTTTGTGCATAAATCTACTTATAAGAGCAACTCAGGAAAGATGGCTCCGACTTCTACCTCAACTATACTACGAAAGATTTTCTGTGGTTTCCGAAGAGTATACTTGTAGACCTGTACACTTTCTTCTGGACCACCATGTTGGTTTGTTCTTAACAGGCTCCGGAATGCCCAAAATCTCTAAAATTTTAAAATTGTTTCGGGCTATATTATATTAATCTGCGGACCTTTAGCTTTCCAACAGCGGCTTCGGCGGCGTAGTTTGTAGCATGCTGAACTGCTGTGCCGAAGATCGTGGGTTCAAACTCAGCCGAAGTCGTCGGATTTTTTAAGAGCGTTAGAATCCTTCAGTATACCTTCCTTCGGAGGGAGTGTAAAGCCGGCGGTCCCATGTCATATATATTTATGGCATGTAAAAGATCCTTCCACTAACTAAACTTGTGTGAGAATAAATTTCGAGGTTAGATTTAGTTGAAACACACTATCAAAGTTCCAACGTTCACCACTAGGTGTCAGTGGCATCTGGTAGCGAAAGTTGGAACTACTTGAAATTGAACGGAACTTGTAGCTCACCCCATGGATGTCCTCTTGAAGCAGATACAGCCTCTGGCGAGCCGTACATGTCCTCGGACACTCCCGGCACTAAAAGCCATACGCTAAATAAATAAATAAATAAATAAATAAATAAATAGCGCTCCAACGTTACTGTTTTTTTTTTCATATTTCTTACGGTATCTCATTCCTGAGGCTATTTTCCCACAATCGTGCGTCCTATTAGCGAACCCACCAAAGTACATTTGTATTTCTCTTAAACGATAGATACAAAAAAAAAGAACTTTTAAGAAATCGGCTACGTTAGAAGCAACGGCAAAGGAACATGGAACAACAGCAAAATGTATGCTAGTGATTCAAATTGGATGAGGAACCCCATAGTAATGGCATGTTCTAGAAATTGGAAGAATCTTTGATTCCAATTTCTCGCTAAAAGAAAATTCTATATATCAAATTTCCCTCCATTTAATAATTTGTCAACATACATAGCTGAAATTTATCGATGTAATTGCACCTGTTTTTTTCAAAATTTACTTAAGCTTAATTTCGCCTTATGGAAATGTTAATGAAAGTGCTGTTAAAATTATGCAATTTTAAAAAGATTCATAAAAATTCAAAAATATTTTTTTTTCAAAAATCCTCTGTCAAAGTAAGGAGAGAGTATTGAAGAAAATACCAGAAAAAATCGATTAGTTGCTGTACATAGTTTCCGAGAAAATAAAATAAAAAGTTGGAAATTAGCATGGCAATATAGGACATTCCGGAGTCTCACAAGTCGAAGGATCATCTTGGTTGTAAATGAATATAAAATGCCCTCCAAAATAAAAACCGTAAAACATCATATTGGTAGAAATCTTAGTTAAGTTCCACATTGTATATAATCACCATACGTCTTTCAATATAATTGATTGCCCAGTGCTCTGTGAAAGTTACTGAAGGAGACTCAACAATGAATAACAACTGTAGGTTATTTTTAACGCAATTGTAATTCGCTGAAACATTGGTGAACGAACCCGCGCATTTCTTATTCATTTCGTGCCAACAATGAAAACCATTATTGCGGATTTTAAGTCTCCTTTGCACCTTTGACACAGATTGATGAATAACTGAGGATTTCCTGAGAGGTTTTTCTGACATAAACAACTCCTCAACATGCTTTAAGTCCCGTGGACTATGCCAAAGCAATAGCATTGGAAAATCATGACTGTAAAGCTGAAGCGTTGAATACGTCTACCAAAAGCGTTTATCAGGCTGGGAAACGTTTTCCGAATGCCTTTGGAATTTGCATAGAACTATTTTTCTTATTGTGTAATGAAATTTTGCTCCCTTAAACTGAGATTAGTTTTAGAATATCAAGTGCTCATTTTTTGAGGGCAGTGTATTTTGAAATGTAAGAGTAAATATGAGACCACTATCGGAACTGCATTCCGGACAGGTATGTGAAGCGCCATGTTTATGAAATCCATATGGGCACAGGCAGTGGGTTCTAATCATGGTGTTCAAATCCGATGAACCTAATTCGAATGCACATCTGAAGAATAATTCTGTGAGGTTGATATGAAGACTTGCACCCAATTCATCGTTCATTACGACCTTGGCAGTAGGCACGCCTCTACTTACTGGAATAGAAAGTGGGACAAGATCGCATGGGATATTGTTACAGCACTCGCCACATCACTAATGCGGATCATATGCATTTGGACAGAATCATCTTAGAAGGAGCGCATGCATGCATGGTTGGAAAATCCGCCAAGTATAAATACAGGATGATTGATAATGTTAACTTAAAGATGATGATCATAATGATAATTGTTGTTTTAAGGGGCCTAACATCTAGGTTATCGGCACCTAAATGTTTGGGTGATCGTGAAGATGAAAATGAAATGTAAACTATAACTAAAACTAACTACAAACTTATATACTAGAAGAAGAAATGGAGCATAAGGCAAATAAAGGACAGGAGGAAAAGAAAAGCCCTCAACCCTCAAAGAATGCGGATTGAGGGACTTGGAAGGAAGGAGAGCCATGAAAGGCAGATAGGAAAGTGAAAGAGGAGAGGGTCCGCCCCAGAGGTAATGGATAAAAGGGGGGGAAACCGGACCCAGCACAGGAATCCCTCGGGGTCGTCAACTCCCGAACTCACCAGCCGTGAGCCCCTGAGGGTGTAGCAATATCCAGGGTGCACCAGACGTGGTGGGGCTACATACACCCTGCCTCCTTGAGGGCCTTGAGCAGAAGGCAGGAGATAACAGGAAAAGACAAAGAAGGCTGACCCCTCGCAGAAGGAGGGTATAAGAAAAGATGAGACAAGGGCCAATTACGGCGGGAAAGGAAGAGACTCCCTAGGCCTCGGATACCCTAATACCGTCGGGGTCGGAAGACAACAAGAGTTGATCAAGTGAGGTCGACAGGAAAGAAGACGGAGAGGAGCCCGGCACAAGTAAGTGGAAGCAATGCCAACCTCAGCTGGGGCCCCGTGGTCGCCAACCCATGTTCCACTAGATGTGAGCCCCTGGGGGCTACTTAAAGAGTAGAGGGGAGGATCGAGGGGGGCAGGAGGAATATAATTATTATTTAACTTCCTCTTCTCAGAGCTTTCTAAATTACAATATTAAATATGTATTTAAAACATATAAATGAAAGTGAAATTATGTGTAGGGTGCACCAAGAAATCTTCACTAATGATGGTATAAGTGATTATTTATTGTACTCGTACCTACTGAACTATATAGGATAGCAAATTGAGTTTGATTGGGTGGACTTAGGCCACAGGAACGCTGGAGATTACGGAGATCGACTTGCAAGTTCCACATATGCATCAGGATTAATTAGTTATGGTAATGTGTGGTACCAGTGCAATGTGGGTAGCATAACTTAACCGGGACATCGTAATATTATCTCTCCACCCACTCCAAGGACTTCGGGGATCATCTATCTATCGATTTCGGAATTTAGAATATATACTTAGCTCTTTCATACTGAGATGAAATAATTGTCCAACTTGGCCATCATGTTTGAATCATCAGTAAATCGAACATTTTCGGTTTAACATACGCAGTAGAACGAGGTTTTGGTGAAGGATTTTGTCTCATTAACTGACAACGGATAACGTAAGCACAATGGTGTTGTAATTTGATCCGTAAGGAGTTTTCTAACCATGACGATACATTTCAAATGAGACTGCTGCTTCAGTCGGACAAGGGAAGTTTTCGAATTGATACATTTCCATTCCGTTGTAATTATGCAAACGGACAACTAAGCATATTTTATAAAAGTACAAACCACATAATTATCAAATGTCAATTTTTCAACGTCATAATTGGTAACTTAAGAGTGATTATTAACTAGTCGGTGAGGGAAGTTAGAAGGCAGTGCACGCTACAGAATGATGAAGTAGAATAAACAAGGCATCAACTGGTATCTGCATTGGTTCTTAAGACTCCTAGAAATCCATGGGAGTTAAGATACACTTCCCCCTAATTTAGCGGAGTTTTGTCGTTCATAGATCCAGCACTAATTAGTTATACCTGAAAAATCAAATTTCGCTTTCTTTTATCAACGTTACCATAATTCGATCTATTAATAATGGAGATGAAAATGTTACGTTGGTCCATGGGCGTTACACAGCTTGATCATGTCAGGAATGAACATATCCGGAAACAGATGGGAGTTGCAGCCATTACCGATAAAATGAGAGAAACATAGCTTCGGTGGTATGGGCATGTCACTAGAACTGATGAGAACTCTGCGTCAAGAACAGCTCTCCAATACGATCCAGGAGGAAATCGACCCCGTGGACGTCCAAAGAAAAGATGGCTGGACAGAATCAAGGAAGACTTGGTGATGTGTGGACTTAAACCTGAAGATGCCCTTGACAGGAAGAAGTGGCGAACAGCAACCAAACAAGCGGACCCTGCTCCATCGCGGGATACTCGCTAGGAAAGAATAAGAAGAAGAAGAAGACTGTTTTTATCCTATGGTGTATACAATAACGAATGAATACGCGGAAATCAACCCAGTCATGTTCTTTACCCAACGTAACAATCCACGTTCTGTTCATAATATGTTGGGTTCTTCTTGGCGCATTTCCACTCACCTTAATAGTTAGCAACCGCGAGACTTCAGTCGTAAGTTACCAACTTTAGGCCTAGCATTTAAAACAAAATACATATTTTTAAACTGAGCCCATGTGGTTTTCACTGTTATAATCTAATTCAGAAGCCTATGGGTTAAACTTCGATGAAATCAGAATGAAATACTTGGAATACTTTCCGTGTGAATCGAGAATGAAATCCCAGATTCATATTTCCACAGCCAATATTTGATCAAATCAGTGGCGTATACTGGTCTGAAGATCTGGGCTACCGCTGAGCTTAACACAAAACATGCTTTTGAACTGCCGTGCGAAAAGAGTTCATATTTGAAAACCCTTCCTTTCACGACTAAATAACAAACACGGCCAGCAATACAATTCAGACAGTTTAGAACTGCCAGATAAACTATTCCGCCTAGCATATAGCCTATGATGTGAAATGACGTGTATACATTGGCACACAATAATTATTGCAGTTCAGGTGTAGGCCTTGTCATATGTATAATATGAACTTTCTCACTGTATAGACGACGGCTGAAAAGAACTTCTAACAAACTCTTTATTATACAGTCACTGGCATTTAAAGCCCCCGCATGTGTTTGTTCCGTAATTTTCTCACAAAATCACAACTGGCACAGTTAAAACAAAACACTACATAAATATTCTTCAGCATACACACATTTAAATAAATCACACATCGAAAATACTACAACTTCTAAAACATATTCACATATATGAGCGCGATAATGTATATTAATTGTAGGCTATTTGTTCCATTTAACGCTTTTAACTTCAAAGAAACCGCTGGTACTCAATTAAATTAGCCTCTGGCTGCGCGAGCCAGCGGAGTGTGGGCCAGATATGCGGGGCGACTAAGCGCTCCTTAGCCTGGGGTTTAACTTGAATCGGGGTTAAAAATAAGCGGTTTCTTGCGTGGTTTCAAGTTGTTAAGCGAATAATTTTTATTTGATGCTGTGTATGCAATCATTTAAATATTTGGTAGTTTGATGTTATTTTGCGTGGTATACATGTGTTAGTACCTATTTCCCTCCGTGTTACTCAGACCATCGCCGCTCCAAGCTGTGTTTATTCTTGTTAGGCGCTGTCCAGTATGGTAAGAAACCGCTGGCCGTAGCGGCAACTCAGTCGCTATGAGCGCTGGGTCTGCACGGAACAAGGGTGGGTGCGGAGAGATGGGGAGGGCGGCGTGAGGCTGCCGATTTCTCGAACGGTTTCTGCTGCGTTGCCGCGTTGACTACTCACTAACCATTATTTATTTCGATAAAGAAGAATGTGCATGAAAGTCACGATTGTTTGAATGCTTTGTTGAACCTGTAATAAAGTGTTATTTATTTTTAATGTAATTTTCTTGGGCTACCGCCGGTAGCCCCGGTAGCCCTAAGAATACGCCCCTGGATCAAATGTTTCACTCCGTCAAATAAGTTATGTTTTTAAAATGTAATTTAGTTAGTATTCCAGTTCATTTGCACTTTTAATGGACGGTCCTGCGGTGTTAAACTGGCCTCAATTTATTTCTGTAGTCTAATATTAAGTTTTGAAGCCATTTTCTTCTAGTGTAGCATGTACAAACTGTCAGTTGTAACTCTTCAGTGGGTCAACACGAATTTGCCCAATGACCAGGCAGGGGTACAATGGGTATACTATAAATTAGACAATTGAAGTGATAGAACCCATTTTCCAGTGTTGCCTAGTTCTATTAAAGAAAGCTTTCCAGTCGGTCAACACAAATTGTGCCCAATTATATTAGCCGGGAATACAAGTATTATCATTTCAAATGACCTTGTCGACTTCATCGTTATGCTTTGGTCTACCGTCATGCGTTACGGTTACGGCGTGTATGACGTCATCATCCTGTTGTGCATATGCACCTAGTCTGAGTTTACTCCTGGGGTCTGGCGTTATGCGATACGGAGATGGCGAGTGCGTGACATCATACAGCAGAGTGCACCTCCTGCTCTCCGTTCCTCGCGCGGGAAGCCTAAGTTAAAGGGTAATGGAGTCTGTTGAGTCTGAGTTAACTCCTGGGGTCTGGCGTTATGCGATACGGAGACGGCGAGTGCGAGTCGTCATGCAGCAGAGTGGACCTCCCGCTTTCCGTTCCCCGCGCGGGAAGCCTAAGTTAAAGGGTAATGGAGTCTGTTGAAAGAGTCCTCCTGAGCCTTTCTAACAAGTGTAGCATTTGTAGCATGCGTTATTTGAAAAGGAAGGAAGGAAGGAAGATTGTAGTTTTACGTGACCGTGAATCTTGTGATTATGAGCCACGGGACCTCCTTTTTACGTGGAATCCGAACCACAGGACATGGCATTTCACAGCGTTATTTGAAATGATATAAAGTCTAGTCTTTCAGACTGACTGTATCGTTTTTATATACCCTAACATGAAGAATGAAAAAAAAAATCCACAGCCTGCTTCCAGTCTCCGACCGGGTCAGGAATGGAATGAATGAAGCCCCCATCTAGCGGCGATGCTAGGAACTGTGTCGGCTGCCGAGGCCTGACGCACTCCTCTGGGCCAATGATTACATGAATGACAGATGAAATGAAATGATAGTGGAGAGTGTTGCTGGAATGAAATTTTGACAGGGAAAACCGGAGTACCCGGAGAAAAACCTGTCTGCCTCCGTTTTGTCCAGCACAGATCTCACATGGAGTGACCGGGATTTGAACCACGGACCCAGCGGTGAGAGGCCGGCGTGCTGCCGCCTAAGCCACGGAGGCTTCAACATGAAGAATATTACATATAATATTTATCAAAAAATTACTCGCTCTTATGTACAAAAATGGGGAGAAGTATTCGAAAGAAAACTAGAGAGAGGAGCGTAGCAACAGAGAGTGAATGATTGCCCGAGTTATCTCTGAAACCTTCTGGAGCCAATTCCATCCCACAAGATACTGCACGAGCTCCGAGAGGAGACTACAGTACTCTGAAGTGTTGATCTGAACGTGTTTGAATATAGAGGCTCTGGTCAAGAAAATCGTGTTGCGCCTTCTTCTACTGTAGCCCAGATTGAAGCACAAAAACTTCTGCTGCATGTGCTCCATATGGAGATCCTCTCACAATATGAATAAAATATGTGAAACGTGCTTCCAAAATGTGTGTACTTCTTATATTACTTCTAGTCGGAGATGCGCTTCGTGAAGACGGAGCTTGAGGAGAAAAATACCTAACATAGGCCTATGATTAAAGCCCTGCGCGGATGCGGATATAATTTTCATGGCTGTGTGGATAGCGGATAAACTGTGGATAATGTTTGGAGTAATTTTCAGGATAGTTTTTAGAATCCAATCCGAACTTGTTAAATATCATTACTAGTACCGGTTGTTTATGACATATCATACTTTTCCGTAATGTTTTTTTCCTCATGACAAATCTCATCCAAATTAAGTCATTAAGCACAATTAACATTCCGAGCTGAATAGGATTGCATTTCTGGTTGTATAAGATTCATTTTAAACATAGCAAATGACACATATAGCCTAGAGGAACGACTTTCTCCTCAAATGTCAAGCTTTAATTCTTAATGCTTTATATCACTAAAAGTATTATGTTAATGCCAGTAGATTCAGATAACACGTGCGAACACGGATAACAGTCGTGCGGATGTGGGGTGGATGTGGATAACAGTCGTGCGGATGCGGGGTGGATGTGGATAACAGTCGTGCGGATGTGGGGTGGGTGCTGATAACAGTCGTGCGGATGTGGGGTGGATGTGGATAACAGTCGTGCGGATGCGGGGTGGATGTGGATAACAGTCGTGCGGATGTGGGGTGGGTGCTGATAACAGTCGTGCGGATGTGGGGTGGATGTGGATAACAGTCGTGCGGATGCGGGGTGGATGTGGATAACAGTCGTGCGGATGCGGGGCAGATGCTGATAACAGTCGTGCGGATGCGGGGCAGATGCGGATAACAGTCGTGTGGATGTGGGGCGGATGCGGATAACAGTCGTGCGGATGCGGATAACAGCCGTGTGGATGTGGGGCGGATGCGGATAACAGTCGTGTGGATGTGGGGCGGATGCGTATAACAGTCGTGCGGATGTGGGGTGAATGCGGATAACAGTCGTGTGGATGTGGGGCGGATGCGGATAACAGTCGTGCGGATGCGGATAACAGTCGTGTGGATGTGGGGCGGATGCGGATAACAGTCGTGCGGATGCGGATAACAGTCGTGTGGATGTGGGGCGGATGCGGATAACAGTCGTGCGGATGCGGATAACAGTCGTGTGGATGCGGGGCGGATGCGGATAACGTTTTGTTTATCCGTGCAGAGCTCTACCTATGATAATACTATAATCTTATTCACTTGTTTGTGGGGATTGGTATAAAAGTCTATTGATAATGCAACTAATCAGTCGCTCTAAGGAATATATTGTCTATTACTGGCATAAACGAAAAAAAATATGACCGCGGTAGCTACGCTCACTAATGCGCCCTGCTAGGCCATAGGGCCAAGCTATCTCCCATCCTCCATTCACAGCACATAGGTCCACCATCTAAGTCGATTCATACGAACCAACTCTATAGGTCATAACTAGCCCCCCCCCCCCCCCCTCATACCATTTTTCCCAACTGTACCACCCAACAATCATTGCTAAGGCGAATTAAATTCAGTGAGTGGATTGAAACTACTTCATCATAAAACAAGGAAGGTTAAGGTGAAGTGTCCGAAATACAGCCACTCACCTTAATTCATCCCCCACTTCAATTTCCGTGGACAGTGCTACTATCTTCCTAGAGGAGCAAGAAACTCTTCAGAACCATTCTGTTGGTTACTGGCAGTGACACACCTGGTTTGGTATCCTCGTTTACGCTGTCATTTTTCAAATACATATTATAGTGAGGGGTAAGAGTGCCGAATCGACTTTAAATCATTATACAGACGCCTCACGGTAAGTTTTTCATCATTTTGCGATTAATAATACATTACTATTTGGATACAGCCGTGTGGCTGTAGTCATTTGGTCAGGAGCCGTCGCTAATTTTGTTATAACTCGAGACCTATCCCCTTCGCTTTTCTCAAATTTTATTCTGGTCTGAGGGCTGGAACGGGGTACACTTAGCCTCGTGAGGCAAAATTGAGAAGAGGTGTGTTATATTCCCACGTCAGTCACCTTGGAGGTAGTTTTCACAATTTTTGTCCGGATCGGTACCGTAACTTGTTTGTAAAAATGCATGAACATATCACTTACATCTCAAGAAATATATTATAAGAGATCTTAAAACTGTTACAATAAATGTTCCATAAAATAAATGAATAGATAATAACTGGAGGATGATGCAAATAGAATACCTTATTTTAGAAATCAAAAATTGCGTTCGTTTGATTATTATTTATTGTTTCTGGTTAGGAAAGATTTATTTAGTAGAGTCACACCAGCAATACTATTAGGTATGGTGTTGAGTTGCTTAAATCCGGGTTTTAATTATTTGTAACTCCAAAAATATTATCAGAATTGAAGAATATTATTGCTTAGGGAGACGATATTTGGGCACATTACCTTATAGATGACGTAGGGGCCTACGAAATTAATTAATAATGATAACTAGCTATAACATGAAGCTACCTTTTCAGTACCATATTTTTCTATGAATGTTAGGCAATAATAATAATAATACATTAGAATTCCTCTGGAATCACCAACAAGACAATAACAGCCAATAAATCGGACCTCTTTGTCACAGACAAAGTGCACAAAAACACATGGCTCAGACATTGCAGTACCTAACTCGCACATCAGAACTAAGACCTACGATAAGTTAAGCAAATATATGGACTTGGAAACAGATGTAAAACGACTTTGAAAACAAGAAACAATCACTTGTATCCCAGTTATAATCTCAGCCACGGGAGTAATACCAAAACAGCTCAAAACAGCTCTACACCAACTGAATCTACCATTCAACATCCATCAGAAAATGCAGAAGGCAACAGTATTGGACAGCTGTAATATTGTCAGGAAATTCTTGAATAGTGATTGAATACCAGCAAAGCTTCCGTGTAAGCCCATCGAAGTTTTACAGAAGACCAGAAAAACTGTGTTTAATGAACAGTTTGTGATAATAATAATATTTTCTCCCAATCTAACAGTATTTCTGACATGGTAAAGTCATTGGGATGGGAATCCCTCCACAACAGAAGACATAAAAGAAAACTCCAGGGGACGAAGGGAGCCAGCCTGGACTGAATTATAAACAGAATGCATGAGCCATATTATATGGGTAGGAGAGTCCTAAAATCCAATAAACACAAAATGTAGCTAAGTATTGTTTTATCAGCTGGAGTATTGAAACATTGAATGAAGAAGTCTTGGCCTGGCCTGGCCTGATCCATGCAAGCGAAGTCGGCTTCGGGTGATTACCGTGAGTCAAATTGATCAGGATGTGACCTGGTGTACTATGACATTAGATGATGACAATAATTCTTGTTTTAAGTGGCCAAACACCTAGGTTATCGGCCCAATTACATTAGAAATACAGCAGCTAGAATAGGATAGGATAGTAGAAGTAAGAATTTCATGAAATGAATATCAGAGAGTAAAAGGATAGTATAAGAGTAAGAGTTTCGAAAGTGAAGTACATATGTGCTATAGGAAGAGTTATTCAATAATGATGCGGGGGGCGCTTGTGGCGGCTCTCCCTAGATTGGTAATCACCCAATCTGTTGATGAGTGGGTTAGTGCTTAGTGTGGCTGTTCTGTACAGTTTGACTGCCTGCCAGTGTATTCTCTGACTGATGATCGCAATATTATAGTGGGTGTGAAGTTGGGTGTTGCGCACGTAGCCTACCAGGGGGGCACCCAATATCATGCGCAACGCCTGATTCTGGTCAACCTAAAGTTTGTTGATGGTGGAGGGAGCTGCGTAACTGGCATATTCCATCACAGGACGCACAATTGTGCTGTATTTAAGGAGCTTGCGAAATTCATCTAGTGAGCTCCGGGACTTAAGTAAAGGCCAGTGCTTGGCTTGGATTGCTTTCGTTTGATTGGTGCGCAGAGTGACCTCCTGAGCGAAAGTAAGGCCTCGATCAAGCGTGATCGCCAGATATTTTGTTGCCGTCTGCCATCTGATTTCCTTGCTAAAGAAGTTAAGATTCCGGACTTCAGTGTGTTTGCGCTACTTAGAAAACAGAGTAGCAGAACATTTACTGACGTTGATCTTAATTCTCCATTTCTCTAGCCAGGGTTCTAGAGTGTCGAGACTTGGATGTTGACTCAATCCTATGTCCTCTCCACGAGGTGGTGGAGATAGTAGTGTCGTCAGCATATTGGTAGAGATTGGTAGCGTCAGTCTTAGGAATGTCAGAGACATACACATTGAAAAGGGCGGGGGCTATGACACAACCTTGCGGTACACCGGCTTCAATCCTTCTTATGGAGGATTGAGCGTCATCCAACGGGACATAGACTTTCCTTTTTCTTAAATAGGAATTTATGACCTTGAGTATGTGCTCTGGGAATCCATCGTGAATCAGTTTGTACAGCTGACCACTGTGCCAAATTTTATCAAAAGCATGACTGATGTCTAAAAAGTAACCCCCTGGCATACGTTTATCGTTAAAGGCTTGCGTAATCATTTCTATAAGCCTGGTGAGTTGTTGTACGGTGGAATGACCTTTGCGGAAACCGAACTGCTCATCATTAATGATATCGCTGATATGAGAGTTGAGCCTGGAAAGCAGGGTAATTTCAAACAGGTTGTAGATTACAGAAAGAAGGCTAATGGCCCTGTAGATTTGCGGAAAGGTGCCATCAGTGTTGGCCTTGCTTATGATAATGACTTTGGTTACTTTCCAAGCCGAGGGAAAATACCCGAAACGGTATATAGCGTTGAGGATTTTAGTGAGACAGGTTAAAGCGATTTTGCTTAAATTCTTGAGGTAGTGAGTTGATACCTCGCCAGGGTCGGGGGCCTTGTGAGTATTTAGCTTCTTATTGAGGTTGTGCATCTCGATCGGTTGGACAAATCTAAAGCCCTGGGGGAGCCCTCCCTGGAAGCCACCACTAAGATCATGACGTACTCCATCAACATAGTCTTCGTCACAAGGTTCCTGGTTTGGCTCACAGGCTCTTTCGAAGGTGTCCGCTAGGGCGTTAGCCTTGTAGATGTTGGTGAATATCATCCCACGTATCCCATGTAATGGTGGAATGCCAGTTCTTTTATTAAGCAGTTTCTTGGCCATACCATACAGAGATCTGGAGTCTCCAGCCATACTTTCTAATTTACATTGCCAGTCTTTGTTACGGTGATTGAGCATGGCAGTATAAATTTGACGTTTAGGCCTGTACCATTCTTGATCGAGGCGAAGATCATGTGTGGTTTGCCACCGCCACCTGACCATGTTCTTCCGCTTGAAGAGAGCCTCAAGAGCAGGGGTATAGAGAAGGTCTTGTGTAGTTTATGTTTGGGACCGATAGCTGCGGTACGGGCTGCGTGTAGGAGGGAGTGACTAAACTTCTCTACGAGGGAGTCTGTGTCTTCCTCGCAGCGAATACTGGGATTTCTAGCAATGGTGGTCTTGAGGATAAATTGGAACTATTCCCAATCTTTCGGGAGTGACGAGGGATTGTGAAGCGGGAAGGCCTGTAGCGAATTGCACACCACTCCCATTCTACAGCTTTAACCAGAACTAACACTCCCATTAATTTAATTTAATACAGTTTTATATCTGGGGTATGAGCTCTGCTGTACCAATAAAATTGACTATAATATTTAAAATAAAAGACAAATCAGAACCGGCATTGCATACAATTTAACCTCTTGCTATTTGCCAATATAATAAGTTTGGTTATTAATCGTTGCTCTAACAAGGTAATTTCTCGTTACTGGTTATGAAGTTTATAAGTGGCTCATTTCTCCCTTAGCAATTCACTAATTTGTCTCCTTATTTTTCTTTTTAGACGGATTAGAGGCCAATCTCTGCCAAGGCAAGTGTTGAAGTTATGCACTTCGTAAGCTCTATATTAGGCAAGATACGATTTCAGCGCAGTGACTTCATTGGTTGCATTATCTGTATATTGCCGGTGAAGTATTGAGAATTAAGTGTTCCTACTGCTGATTCCAACAAAGGTGTTCTGAACTGTTGCCGTCGTACCAAACCGGCACCATACATTTGTTTCTTCAATAACATCTAAAGACCACCGTGAGGCGTCCATCGGAAGTGTTTATAGACCTAGTTCATAAAACTTTTGACATAACTCATATTAGGCGTAAATGTTTCAATCTCTCTTTATGGTGCACCATACAATATTCAATTTTAAGGGAATGTTAAGTGCTACGCAAAAAAAATATTCGTGTATCGTTCTTTTATATCGGCTGATGAAGGGGCCAAAACTATTATTTAGGCCTCGAAACATGTCCCATTAATGACCACCCAGTGATATTTATTAATAAAAGTATTGATCAGGCGGATCTTTTAACTAATGCGCACTTGATATGTCTGTAAATATCTTGTTACTAAGTTACCAGGTTTTGCCAAACTGTAACAGGATCTACTAATAAATAATATTTATAATTATAATCGTACGGCTTATTGTGGTCGTTGTGACCATCTACTCTCTAACTTCAACGATTTGTTTAATACTGCCACCTGATAGCGAAAACCAGAACTCCACTGTGGCTGAGAGTTATTTAATTTTGTCTTGCTATCACAGAATGTCATACGAGAGATATTTTACGAGCCGACATCTTGAATGCTGTGGATTTTTGCCACTCTTCAAACATTTGACTCCGTCATCACTACATTTGATCCTTATGCACTGTAGACAGAAACAAAGCTTGGCAAAATTCATAATTTACGGGCATGAATTCAATTTTATTTACTCAGTTTAGAGTAATTTATTAAAATGCTCGGCAATTAATACAAATTATATTCGAATTAGTATATGTTTCGATCCAACCATGTGCCCTTCTTCAGCAAATTACAATTAGCCTTAAGAAATTAATTTAATAAAACTGTTGAGAAATGAAATTAAGTAAAATATATACAGGATGAAATTAATAAACTGGAAACACAATGAATAGGAACGATGAAAATATAAAAACTAATGGATAAGAATTCTTGTAAAATCTCTGCTTAGTATAAAACAATGTCCCCGATTCTTGGATGTCACGGGTAATCTCGAGTACCACTGGATGGATTTTGATGCGGGTTTCACCATTCTGTAAAGGATATCCCGAGGAAGGTTTCTGTAGAAAATAATTTATTTATGATCAAAGAAAGCCAAGTTGTAACGATTTCAGTGAAATAGTCGGAAAAAACTGGCTTCCTTGCCCTTCCTTGCGCTTACGCTGGGCGAACCGTTAAAAATATCTGTATACTATGAGTGTCAGAATTGTTCAGCATGAAAAGTTCTACAATAAAGTCTGGGAGAGCATATCTCTATCTTCAATACATCGCCCACTATAGTGTTTTTACGATTTCCTTTCTTCGAATAATCTCCATTCAGTTACTGAGGTGACAGTTTACGAGCTAGCTTTCGTGTTCACTGCCGGAGGGAAAACGACTTATGGCGTATACAAGGTAATCTTATAAGACCTCAGTTAAAAGTAGGATCTCACGTTGCCTTCATAACTGTTCCCGGGCGAAGCCGAGGCGGATTGTTAGTCTTATTATATAATACACTAAGGTGTATGTTTCACAAAACTCAAGCTCCTAAACCAGAGGAAGTTAGAAGGTTTTGTTTGTATCAAAGTCTTCCAAATCGTCTCAATAGTACAGGAAAAATCTTGCATTTCTTGAAAAGTCAACGGAAATATGTGTATTTGTTTACAAAGTGCTTTTAAACAAAGAAACAAGATGATAGCCCCCTTCTAGAACAGTGGCGCGACCATCCCACGTAGCACTAGGGCCGGGCGGGTAATCTGAGGAGACGCAAGAAAAGCTAGCCGAAGAATGCTGCGCAGATCTTCGGCCATGTTTGGGGGTTCGGGTGTGCTCGGTAATGGCATACAACGCCCCTCCCACTTCGCTGCAGTACCTCGCTAGCAGTGTTCTGAACGGATCTTCTGCCCAGGCTTGGCAGGCTGAACTGTGACTGGGTTTGCACTTGGTTTACAGCTGTAGACCGCGCCTCGGAGTGAGCCGCGTTGTTGAAGAATGGAGTGAGCAGTGAGCCCGGTAATCAGCATTCGGGGAACACACAGGAGCCCCGCAATGAGCATTAAAATACGCCGATTGATATTGGTCTCTGCGCATCGTTGAGTTTCGGCAATCTTTCCTTGCGTCTGCTCTACACATGGGGCGCAAACAACCCATTATGCGAGAGTTCTCACACGGGTCCGCTAGTGTAAAATAATAATGAAAATCCACAGCCTGCTTCCAGTCTCCGACCGGGTCAGGAATGGAATGAATGAAGCCCCCATCTAGCGGCGAGGATATGGACTGTGCCGGCTGCCGAGGCCTGACGCACTTCCCTGGGCCAATGATTAAATGAATGACAGATGAAATGAAATGATAGTGGAGAGTGTTGCTGGAATGAAATTGTGACAGGGAAAACCGGAGTACCTGGAGAAAAACCTGTCTGCCTCCGTTTTGTCCAGCACAGATCTCACATGGAGTGACCGGGATTTGAACCACGGACCCAGCGGTGAGAGGCCGGCGTGCTGCCGCCTAAGCCACGGAGGCTCCCTCCGCTAGTGTAAAATAATAATTTAAAATAAAATAACATGGATATCCTCACAAATAATTTAGTTAAATAAAGGTTCTAAATATTTGAATATAATTTTCAAAACACTCTGAATAAACCTTTTCAAACTTCTTGCTAAGAATATAACACGCTGTAGATAGAAACGAAGCTTACTTAGCAAAATTCAAAATTTACGGGTATAAATTCAATTTTATCTACACAGTTTAGAGTTGTACTTAGGCTCACTGAATCAAGAAGTAGACACATGGAAGAATGTTTCTGCTGTGACTGACTTACTGTGCAATTAATATCAGCCCAACATTTCAATTACATGGCGGCATTAAGTGCCTTCGCTTGGTTGGATTGCTTGCTTGTTTGTTTTCATTCAGAGCAGACCAATCCACAAACTTTGAAGTGGGAGTCTGCACACAGAGGGACAAAGGAACTAAGAGGAGAAGACAGAGTGTGGCGAGGGGGAGTTCCACAACTCACGCCCTCCTTGGGAACAGAGAAGTAGTTCTTTTATTTAAAATGTTGCAAACTGCACTAGAAGAGCAGCTCCAAGCGGGATTACTAGAGTTAGAACACACTGAGATGTTTGCTCATTGCACAATGCAAACCGCTATGGAAACACAGAAAGAGAACAGGCCGGACGTTTGTTTTAGACAAGTGAAAAATCATAAAGGAAGCCCGGAGGAGAGTTACTACAGTACGAAGTAAGGAATGGAAGTAAGTTTGTAGTTTTACGCGACTGATAATCTCGTGATCATGAGCCACGGGACCTTCTTTCTATGTGGAATCCGAACCACAGGACATGGCATTTCACTTTGAAAATCTCACATGCATTGACCGGGAATCGATTCCGGTCTGCCGTAGAGAGAGGCCAAAAGCTTGACCTCTGTTGTCAGCTGCCCCATGCGGTCCGATGATGGACAAAACTATCTTCCGCTACTGCTGAAGTACAGTCATTGGCAAACATAATGGTGTTCTGTTCGTAAATATTGTTACGTACTACCCCCCTGTAGCACGTTCGTTAGTTGGATCAAAGTAGGTAAAGCACAACATAAATGGTCCTTTAAAGAAATATCAGCTTTATTGCAGGTCAGAAATATTCACCACACAATAGGCACATAAAAACCATTAGCTGTCTTACTCAAGTTTGCTCCCTTATAGAGAACACGCACCCTTTCACTTGCTCATGCAGTTAATCCCTCACTAATGAGACCGGTGTCCTCACTAGAAATAACAACAACTCTTCCTCAAGTTCACAAGCCACAGTCTGACACTCACTGTTCTTGAATACTACACACTGTTTCGCTATTCACACGTCACCGCATTACCTCTTTCGCACAGGTATAAACACACTCACTCACACTGGCCAGGGTCGCTCTTTATATATCGGGGCTGACAACTCACAGATGTTTCTAGAGTGGACCAGGGTTCACAGCTACTCTCAGACCTTCTCGAGATTTTCAACACTAGTTGGGCTACGAACATTCTGGATCATGCCTTTTGTTCTCGCTACGCATGCGGCCGGCCGACACAGAGCTCGGGGGTAGCCTCGGGCGGCTGTGAGTCACGCACGCGGGAATGAAGCAGCCGCGCAGCCGTAACAATATGTAATGTGTACTTCCGCGTCACACAATACTTCGACGTGGACTCTACTGTTCTGCATGGTGGTGTCGTCACGTGCTCAAGTCTGCAATTCCATTACATCAGGGGGCGTGGTGGCTCAGCGGTCTAGCTGTGTGCCTCTCACCAAGGTGGTCCGGGTTCGATTCCCGGTCAATGCATGTGAGATTTTCGAAGTGAAATGCCATGTCATGTGGTTCGGATTCCACGTAAAAAGGAGGTCCCGTGGCTCATAATCACAAGATTCACGGTCACGTAAAACTACAATCTTCCTTCCTTCCTTCCTTCCTTCCTTCCATTACATCAGACCGGTGGTGACAACTGTGAAGCGAGAGGGTGAGAGACTGACTGTGAACAGGCTCACCCACAAGTTTCAAGGTGAAGGGCAATCGTCTAAAACTAACAACCGGCTCATAGCGTGAAATAAGTTACATTACGTTACAAGGTTCAGTATTAAAGTCAGTCCCGCGATATTTTACCTGTTATGAAGTGAAGAAATACTATACGTTGTTATTTTTGGTGCATTTTAGGGGCTTGGGACATCTTGGTCATCACCCAAGTCTAGTTGGGTATGTGTTGAATTTGTATATGGGGGCATGGTGGCGCAGCGGTCTCTCACCAAGGTTTGATTCCCGGTCAATGCATGTGAGATTTTCGAAGTGAAATGCCATGTCCTGTGGTCCGGATTCCACGTAAAAAGGAGGTCCCGTGACTCATGATCGCAAGATTAACGGTCCCTTAGAACTAAAAGCTTACTTTGAATTTGCCTGATAACCTGTTGGCCTATTTATGGGATGACTGTAGCAGTGTAGCTGTATTAGGGACAGGAATGGGGTAGGTGCCCCGGGAAGTAAGATGCTATCTCGGCATTCGCCTGGAGGGAGTATGAAAAAAACCGGGGGAAAACCACACTCAGGAAAGCCGCTTGCTGCAACTGCCCCCACGGTTATGGTGCACGATTTAGTGGGACTGAAGAAATTTAATCGGCTGGGATAGCTGCGTACGATAAGGTGCAAGGTTGTTGTTATTGACTTATTTAGGGGCTGCTACATCGTGGTCATTCAGCTCCGTGTGCAGGATTTGCCTGATAACCTGTCTTATTTTGTGCTTGTAATAGTGTTGGTTGGTTCCTTAGTTTAGGGGCTGTGACAACGTGGTCATGTAGCCCCGTGTACTTTCGGTGTGTGTAGAATCTGTCTGATAACCGGTGTTAATTGTGATGACTGTATTAGTGTGTGTTATTTGTGATTTAGGTAGAAGGACTGCAGACGATTAATTTTTTCAAGTAGTTCCTACTTTTGTACTTTTGCCACCAACTGCTACCGTCCACAACACCTAGCTGTGGACGTGGCTACTAAATGCCATCGCAGTCAGCACCTGGTGGCGAACGTTATCAAACTAACCTACAAACATTAGCTTCCGCAAGTGTAGTTAGTGGAAGGTTCTTTTTCATGCCATAAATCTACTATGACATGGGACAGCTGGCTTTACTTCCCCTCCGAAGGAAGGCACACTGAGGGATTTCTAACGCTCTTAAAAAATCCGACGATTTCGGCCGGGTTTGAACCCGCGATCTTGGGCATAGAAGCTCAGCATGCTACCAACTACGCCACCGAAGCCGCTTTGTAATAGTGTGTGTATTTGTAATTGAGACTTGGGGTGGGAATGAAAATGTCTTTAAGGCCAGCCTCGGGAATTACCTAAAGCTCAAGTGAGTAACAATGGAAAATACGTTCTAGAATGGCTGAAGTGGGAATCAAACCCATGGCCTTCGGCTCCGGAGTCTCAATACGTAACTTGAGACAACATAAGGTGAAAAGTCATGGGAACAGGTCATCTCTAGACTGGTTCAAATCCCACTGACGGTGGTCCTTAAAACTGTTCCGTGGTTTCCCATATCAACTCCAGGCAACTCCTCAGACGTTACCTCGTAACAGGTCATAGCCACTTCCTTCCTACTACTTGGCTCTAGCGCAGCTTTATTCATAACTCATTAATTTCACCTGTCATTAACTCTTGTGATGAGGTTAAAGTTAGGAAGGTTAACTTGCCGTAAAAAAAATGCCACCTCGTAGTGTAGTGGCTAACACGCTTGCCTGTCACCTCGGAAGTCTTGATTCGATTCTCTGCTCTGCCCAGAAATTTAATTCTGGTTTGTGGGGTGGAACTGGGTACACTCAACCTCGTGAAACGAAACTGAAAAGAGGTGGGTTCGATTCCCACCTCAGCCATCCTAGAAGTGGCTTCCGATGGTTTCCCCACTTCTACTTCAGGCAAATGCTGGGATTGTTCCTATCGTACGTCCACGACCACCTCTTTCCAGGTCCTCATCTGAATAGCCTCACAATAACATAGGTTATCACATAATATTACACACACTCAATTAGACGGGGCTAAAAGACCACGAAATCCTAGTCCCTCAAGTATAACAACAAGAAAACTCCTCTGACCTTATCATCGACCGTACAGAAACGAGTTGGTCTCATACGACACTCGTAATATGGATAGCTTGAATACATAACTAATTTGTCGTTGTCGGTTAATTTGGATGCAGGAGCACAATAACGGAGTAATACAATGTACAGACATCCATAGTGGATACCATCTTTCAGTTAGAGAAGTTGATAGAGAACGGGGTGACGTTTCTGCTGTGCGGAGAGCTGTAAGCCTAGCATAAGTTATGAGTGTAGCTCGACATCATTCAATGTCTACACTCGCATACTGAGATGTCTCTCACAGGGAGTTCGCGTAGCCAATCACCCAGTCCTGTCCACTCTATTTGGTATTGTGCGGTTTCTAAACACCCGCTCCCTAAGAACATACGACATGGCTTTTTAAGTACAATGGTCGGCAATCAATACAAACCAGCGTAGGCCGGCTTTCACAGTGAATTACTGATATACAGAAAGCAGGGGTGTTGTTTTATTGTTGTTGGATCATTAGGGGCCTTGCAACGTTGTGGTCATGTAGCCCCGTGTACTTGGGTGTGTTTAGAATTTGTTTGATAACCTTTGACACTGTGATGTCTGTAGTGTTACATAATCGATTTGCAGCTCCTTTTTTTTTGGCAAAAAATTATATTAGGCTATAAATCCGCTCTAGTTGATGATTTAAAGCTCGGAGGCTGATCGGATGGGAACAGGATAAGAACGTAGACGTGATTATAAGTAAGTTAGAGACCTGCACGGATAAACAAAACGTTATCCGCATCCGCCCCATATCCACACGATTGTTATCCGCATCCGTCCCGCATCTGCATGATTGTTATCCGCATCCGCTCCGCACCCAAACGATTGTTATCCGCATCCGCCCCGCATCCGCACGATTGTTACCCTATCCGCCCCGCATGATTGCTATCCGCATCCGCACCGCATTCCCACTGTTATCCGCATCCGTCCCACATTCGCACGACTTTTATGCGCTTCCGCACGATTGTTATCCGCATCCACCCCACATTCACACTGTTATCCGCATCCACCCCACATTCACACTGTTATCCGCATCCGTCCTGTATTCGCACGACTTTTATGCGCACCCGCACGTTTGTTATCCGCATCTACCGGCATTAAAATAATATTTTACATTAGATAAGTATCAAACCAACACCTTTAGACATTTGAGGAAGAAGTCGTCCCCCTAGGCTATGTACGTCATGTGCTATGTTTAAAATGAATGTTATACAGCCAGAATTACAACCATTTTCAGTTTATATTGTTAATTGTGCTTAATGTCATAATTTGAATGAGATTAGCTTACAGTAAATCATCGCCTTACATTTGTCGTGAAAAGAAAACATAACGGAAAAATATGATATGTCAAACATCCGGGTTCTGATAATGATATTCAACAAGTTCGGATTGTATTCTAAAAACTATCCGCAAATTTACTCCAAACATTATCCGCAGCTTATCCGCTATCCTCACAAACATGCAAACTATATCCACATGGCGAAAAATGTTGCGGATATCCGAGGGTTTTAACCGCGGATATTCGCATCAAAGCAGGGCTTTAGCTCTAAGAAGCATACATTACATGCATTGCCCTATGAATGTGCGCGTAGTCAACTCGGCTGGTATGACCACAGCACAAGAATGAGTAGACGAAGACGTTGCTGGTGGTCTTCTGTGGAGACCGACAGCTAACTGTTGGAAAGGACGTGACGGCTCCAGCACCATATATTGAGACAGCACTTTACAAATGACCACCGTAACCTTATTTGCATCAATGCAGATCAATCACACAAGTGCAGCCCTCACGCCTCATTAGGAGTGTGCAAGCTCGGATAAGCACGACCGACCACGTCACTTAACGTCGCTTTTCATTACTGCAATTACAGCAGCAATTAGACAATGCTTTAACTTCAATATCATATTAAGAGAACGAGGCCCATTGTGTGTCTACCTCTTACCATTCCCATTTGTGCGGGTTCAAGGATGAGATGCGATGAATTTTTATGTCAGGTGATTTTTACTGCCAAGTGATGACAGGAAGGAAACGTGGCCTATGACAAGGTACTATCCCAGCATTTACCTGGAGTTGAAAATTGGGAAACAATGGAAAACCATTTTAAGGGTGATTGACGGTGGGGTTCGATGTGTCTCAAGAGATCACTTGTCCCCTTGTCCTTCCACTGCGCCTTAGCTGGGTCGGTCTGAAGGACGCTCATTAAAATTTTAATATTTTACAGGGCAACGTTTCCTTTTTTTAAATATATTTAATACAAGCTTGGAATCAATCATTTCATCAATTGACTTAACCATGCCACTTACATAAGTTAGCATAGCATCGCTCACAATTCAACATAATAACTCATCTCAAACAGCAAAGTGTGTAATTATAAAATGTTTCACGTTATTATTAATTTGTTTCGGGGACTTGGGACATCTTGGTCATTAGCGCTATGTACTTTGCTATGTGTCCAATTTATCTGGTAAAATCAGTGTGGTAGAGGTGATTATTGTTTCAAGGGGCAAAACACCTACATCATTTGCCCTTAATAATGCGGATGATGATTAAATGAGAGTGAATACTGCTACTATCATTATCTAACTTACATTCCAGGATAAGAAATGCACCAAAAGGAATGGAGTAAGTAAAATAAAAGACAGGGAACATAACTACCCTCAAACCTCGAAAAATAAGGATTGGGGGAATAAGAAAGAAGTGGAGCAATGTAAGGCAGATAGGAAATGGAAAGAGGAGAGGATTACTGGAATTAGGAAACAAATGGACCTAGCTCAGGAATCCATCAGGGTCATCAACTCCTGACCCTGAGGGTGTGACACTATCCAGGTTGCACTGTATGTGTCCGGGGCTATCCGCACCTGCCTCCTTTAAGTACAGTACTCTTACAGTAGGCAGGGAATACAGGAAGAACGAAGAAGTCTAATCCCTCGCAAAATGAAAGCATCATAAAAGTAAAGAGGCCAATTAAGACGTAAAATTGAATGACACCCTAGGTTTTAGATGACTTAAAACCGTCGTGAGAACGAGAGTTGACCTAGGGAGGTGGATAGGTAAGATTAAAGAGAAGAGCCCGACAGAGGTAAGTGGAAGCAGGACCAGAGTCAGCTACAGTCCCGTGGTCGCTAACCCACGTCACGATAATTGTGAGCCCCTGGGGGATAATCTGGTTTTGTTGCTGACTGTAGTAGTATAACTATGAGGGTCTAGGGATGGATTATGAACCCCGGGACTTAATATTAGGTACAGTCTCGGCATTTGCCTTGGATAAGTGTGAAAGAAAGGAGGATGAATCACAACAGGGATAACTACTGTGATGATGATGATGATGATGATGATTTTTGTTTTAAGGGGCCTAACATCTAGGTTATCGGCCCCTAATGGACTGGGTGATAGCGAAAATAACAATGAAATGGAAACCAGGACGAAACCAAGGTAGATTGAAAATACTTACAAAAATGGAACTTAGATTGAAATGACTCACAAAATGTAGAATGGAAATACATTACGGTACTTACAAAAGGTAATTTAGATGGAAAATACTCACAAAAGCAATTTAAATTGATAAATCTGCACAAAATGTAGTTTAGGTTCAAAATATTTACAAAATGCAATGTAAATTCGAAATACTCACAAATGAAATTAAAATTGGAAATACTTACAAAATGCAATTGAAATTGAAAATACTTTCACAATGCAATTTGGATGGGAAGTGCCCAACAAGATTCAAAATACTCACAAAATGCAATTGAAATTGATAATACTTACAAAATGCAATGGCAATTAAAAATACTTACAAAATGTAATTTAGATTGAAAATACTTACAAAATGGTGTTTAGATCGAAAATACTTACAAAATGCAATGTCGATTGAAAATACTCACGAAAAGGAATTTGGATGGAGAAAGACTTACAAGATGTAATTTAGATACACGGGGAGCCAATTCACAAACTAGTGCGGGAATCTTAAAGAGAAGAGGAAATATGATGAAAAGAAAAAGAAGGCTTATCCCTCGAAGAATGAGGGATCAGAAAAAATAAAGGGTCAATTAAGGTGGGAAAGGGAGAGACTCCCAAGGCCTCGGATACCCTAATATCGTCGGGGTCGGAAGAGAACTAGAGTTGACCAAGAGAGGTCGACAGGAAAGAAGACGGAGAGGAGGCCGGCACAAGTAAGTGCAAGCAATGTCAGAGTCAGCTGGGGTCCCGTGGTCACCAACCCACGTCCCACTAGATGTGAGCCCCTGGGGGCATAACTACTGTGAACGCCAAGATTCGAACCTTCGATCTCCGGGACTGGCTGCGTGGCTCAGCGGTATCGTCTTCGCCTGCTGCTTTCAAGGTTGCAGGATCGAATCCCAGCACAGTCAGCTGTCATTTGAGGGTGCGCAAATGCACGGGAGCCATGTAAGTAGATTTACTGCCACGTTAAAGATCTCGTTCGGGGAAAAATTCCGGCACCCCGTCGTCTTTAAAAGCCAAAGTAGTTAAAAGGGACGTAGAACTCATAAAGTACAGTTCGATCTCCAGACATCCGTTTCCCATTCTCAGTCACGGCCCGCGACTTACCCTGCTGTGGGGTCGATCAACTCAAAACTCAAACTCACTTAGTTCGCACTCCATCTTCAATTGCGAGTAACCGAATACAGCTTTGTAGTGATGGATTGCAAGGTATTTTCCCCGAGGGCTCTGGCGCACGTACCCATGTCTAACCGAGTTCCTCTCGCTCCATGAGTTATGAGAAGAAAGAAAGAACCTTCTTTGCATTCGGACGTGGATAAATATCTCCATTGTACACAAAGATTAAAACTGCGATGTATCATTGGTCCGCCCCCACGGTTCCCTTGTTTGATGGATGGTGTTCTCTTTCACTGGAGGTACAGCAGTTATCACCAGCTGGCATATGATAAGCGCTCGTCCAGACAAATGAAATATCGTCCTGTGTTTTAAAAGTTCATTCACACCGAGAGAATTAACTCGCCAAAGGTACGTAGAGTAAATGTTATCTTTGATCACACACTGATGTATCAATCACGGATGAAAACAAGTATGTTGAGTTCTACTCACATGAGGTTTATTTCAAGGATGAACTTCTTCTTGTTGTTGATTCATTTAAGTGCTTTGCGAAATCGTGGTCATGATGTAGTCCCGTGTGCAGTACGGAGCTCACTTGAATGAGAGGAATATTGCCACAGAGAGCTAAGCCAGCGATAACAATGTGATATCTACCCCCCCCCCCCCCCCTCCCAAAAAAGAAAACAATGCGCCATAACTTTCAAACAATGTCCACTCGTCCTACTAAGTGCTAAATGGTTAGCGCGCTAGGCTTTGGCCCGAAGTGCACAGGGTTCGATTCTTGGCCGAGCCTTCAGGGATTTTAATCTCCTGGGGTTAATTCCGTGCCCCGGGTACTGGGTGTATGTGACAACTTAATAATAACTTCCTCCTAATTACGACGCGCAGGTCGCCCACGGGCGACAACTAGAAAGATCTGCACTCTGCCTCTCCGGAGGCCACTTGATCATCATTATTATTATTATTATTATTATTATTATTATTACTGAGAGCGTAACGGGCCGATATATTCAGCACAGTATGATAATAATAATAATAATAATTTTTTTTCAGCGTATGGCTTTTAGTGCCGGGAGTGTCCGAGGACATGTTCAGCTCGCCAGTTTTGTAGCTGCTTCGAGACGGACACCCAATGGGTGAGCTACAAGTACCGTTGGGGAGGGAAGGAGGGAAGTTGGAATGTAAGGACGAGGAGTTGGAAGGTAGCGGCTGTGGCCTATAGTTAGGGACCAACCCCGGCATTTGCCTGGAAGGAAGATGGGAAACCACAGAAGACCATCTTCAAGGTTGCCGGCGGGGGGATTCGAACCTCCTCGCCTCCCGGATGTGAGCGACTGCCATCAGTCATGCCGTAACCACCACGGCTAACTCACCCGGTATAATAATAATGTTATGTGTTTACGTCACTTTTAACCACTGTGGCTTTTAGAGACATCGGGGTGCCATAATTATGCCCCGAAGGGGATCATTAACGTGCCAGTAAATCTACTGACACGCCTCCCTCACATTTAAGCACTCTCAAGTGTCAGCTGACTGTGCCCAGATTCGGTTCCGCTATCTTGTGCTAAGCAGGCGAGAACGTTGCCGCTGAGCCACACAGCCAGTCAATTCGTCCGAGTACTAAGAAGGTTGCCGTAGGAACCAATGACGTCTCTGTGTGTGGCGAAATTCCTTTCCCTCGTTCTCTGATTCACCCCTCACCCACAAACAAGTAAATCCAACTCCTTGCGTAGTGGCTAGCATTCTTGACTGTCACCATGGAGGCCCGGGTTCAAATCCCGGCTCTAACAAGAATTTTAATTCCAGGATAGCTGAGGAGGAACTCGAACCCGCCTTTTCTCAGCTTTGGATCACGAGGCTGACAAAACAGGTATCTATTATATATCAATATATTAATCGTTGTGAGTACTATATTGTTTACAAATTCTCAATATTAGGCCAATGTGATCCTTAGGTTGCAAGAAGGGGCAAAAAGTATTTAAGAGTTCGCGAGACAGCCATCTTGCTTCCATACGTGCGACAATTTTGAAATTCACATTATGAACTTTTGTTATAACATTTTATTATTGTACACATTTTTGTGTTTATTCCTGTAAAATATTCCTAGATGCTGATCCTGGTGAAAGCGTTCGCACGGCTGCCATATTGGATTGGTGTAAAAACATATTGATGATGAAGATATTTGTTGTTTTAAGGGGCCTAACATCTAGGTTATCGGCCCAAATGGAAATGTGACAAGCATGGTCAGAATCGAATGGGACTGTACTAAGTCCATACCAAGATTCATTGAATTACAGTAGCTCCAGCCAAGAAAAATGTATAAGTGGAGAGACCCACCCACACACAGATAGACCGACACGCACCTAGAGGGATAAAGAAAAATCTCACAAGCGTGTATTTCATAAGATGAAATTAGATTAAAACATGGAAATAACCACACTCAGGCAGGTCGTTGTCAAAGTCGGTATTCGAACCTGGGATCTCCGAACGCTAGCAACTCAATCCAGCCGTGAAGTGTGCCACAGACCACTCGGCTATGCCGGTGGGTTTATCAAAAACGCTAAGGAATTGCTTACTGTAGCATTGCTGACATTAATTTTTGCTATCGCTAGGTAAACAAGAAGTTCCGTGACGAATTAAAAAGAGCCTACTTTTCTTAAAATTAAGTTGCATGCCTATGATTAATCTACAGTATATGAACCTATCTAGAATAATGACGAAATTAAGTTGGTATATCGAAATGTATAATTAGTTCGAAATATACCTGGTATAATGTAGCCTAATAGAGCACTACAGTTGGCAGCCCTGTTGACTGAATATATTCTTAGTTCCATCTCTTAAGGTACATAGTAAAAAAATTGGTTGAAGTCCAATGGATGTTACATGCAGTTAGACATTGGATCTATCAGCACGCGTAAAAGTATTTTGGCAACAATGGCATGCGTGTGCTGGTCAGAAATAGCCTAATCTGAAATATTATAATATCTTGTTGTGCCAATTTTGGACGAAATCCATTTGTTAGTATAGAAGTTACATGTATTTTAAAATTGGACCTATCAGCAGGCATACAATCATGTTGGCAGCACTGACTTATATTAATCATTCCAAATTAATCTAGAATGTCAGGTGCTATACGTGTGCAAATATAGGGCTGTTGGCTTGCTTGCTTCCTGATATATTGATATTAGGTTAAACAAATATAGACAGCATTTATTAACAGTTGGCAGCCCTGATTGCTCTTAAGAATACTTATAGTCATATATGTTATGTTACACATAGCACATACGAAATTTGGTTGAAATCCAACTGATAGTATAGAAGTTACATGTATTTAAAATTGGCCCTATCAGCAGGCTTAGAATCATGTTGGTAGAACTGACGTATATAAGTTACTCCAAAATTAATCTAAATTGTCAGGTACTATACATGTGCATAGTTTAAAGCTGTCGGCTTGCATACTTTCTGATATATTGGTATTTGGATAAAAGAATAGAGATAACTATTATTAACAGTTGGCAGCCCTGGTGGCTCTTAAGAATACGCTCAGTCATATCTGTTTAAGTACACATATTACATACAAAATGTGGTTGAAATCCAATTGGCAGTCTAGAAGTTATAGGGATTTTAAAAATTGGACCTATCAGAAGGCTTAAAATTATTTTGGCAACACTGTCATGTATGGCCTCCTGGAAATTAAACTGAAATAGTGTTATCTACATGTGTGCCAATTTTGGAATAGCTCCCATGCCTACCTTCCAAGATATCCAACACGGAGCTCAAATTTCTAGTGCGTTTTTTCAGCAGTTGGTAGCACTGACATCATTTTCAAATATGGAGGTGAGATATTCCGGTATACATCTTTACTCATACTAAATTTGGTTTCGATTTATGCAGCCGTTTAGGAGTTGATAGGGGGGGGGGGACACACACACAGCCAGACAGACAGAAGGACAGACAGACAGAAGGACAGGCAGACAGACAGACAGGCAGACATTTTCCGGGATCGATTTCATAAGTCTACTTTTTCCTCATTTTTGCAAAATGTGAAAAGTAGGCTAAAATCCTGAGAAAGGATGTAATACAAACACAATGATGTCACAAGAGGAATGGGACTGGCGGTGGATGTCCAAGGTGAGGGTATGAACCCAAGATTGGAGTCATTGCCTTTACAGTTAATTTGGCATTTAAAGTGCAGAGGCCTTGAAAATCCACAGCCTGCTTCCAGTCGACCGACCGGGTCAGGGAATGGAATGAATGAAGCCCCCATCTACCGGCGAGGATACGAACTGTCCCGGCTGCCAAATCCTGTCGCACTCCCCTGCGGCAGTGATTAAATGAATGACAGATGAAATTAATTGACAGTGGAGAGTGTTGCTGGAGTGAAATTTGTGACAGGGAAACCCGTAGTACCCGGAGAAAAACCTGTCTTCATCCACTTTGTCCAGCACAAATCTCACATGGAGTGACCGGGATTTGAATCAAGGACCCAGCGGTGAGAGGCCGGCGTGCTGCTGCCTAAGCCACGGAGACTCTTATGTAGGCTTTATGCACGTTTTATTACGAAGAGCTCGTATCTTGGAACAACCTGAAAATGATCTTCCTATAACTTTGATTTAGACGGAGATATTGAACCACGCTAAACACACGAAATCAATTTCTTAACTTCCACCTGTTGCTTGTTCCTTTCAACAGGCATACACGCTACCTGTATTCACTACACGGTGTTTAATAGGAACTCGAATAAAAGAGTTTTCAGTTTATCAACACGTTAATGAGTCAAATTAAATTGAGTGGGGAGTAGATCTCAACTACTCACAATTACTGTAGTAACGTGGTAAAATGATACACATTAAATATGCACTCTTCAAAACAGAACACACTGACTAGCATTGTTAGCTATCACCGCGGAGGCTGGAAAAGGATGCACTCAGCCTTGTGAGACAAAACTGACAAGATTTGAGTATGATTCCCACCTTAGCCATCCTGTAAGTGGTTTTCCGTGGTTTCCCCACTTCTATTCCAGCATATGCCGGGATGGACCCTAACTTGAGGTCAATGCGGCTTTCAACCCAAATCCTACAGCAATTACAAATACACACAATAGTACACACATCACAGTGACATATGTTATGAGACAAATTCTACACACACACAAGTACACGGGGCTACATGACCACGATATCACAAAGCCCCTAAATAATCATCAACTTTAAAATGATGTATTACTCATTGATAATATAACTATGTTAAAATTTCACAATACTGAGAGGGTTTGTGCTATGCATTCAACAGAAATCAATTTCCCATAAATTCACTTTTATCGTATTCAAGGATCGTTTTATCAGCTTCCACTAACTCTAGAGCCAAGAAACTTTGAAAATCAGTTCATTAAGGTGTTTTAATCGCACTGAAACAATGTCATGTTGATATTTCATTTATAATAGGCCTATTACAGGAGTCGAAAAATAATAGTGAAACAATTCTTTCTAATAATTATTCTCATTTGAAAAGGACATTAGTTTCAGTATAAGAAGAATGTCTGTGTTAATACTGTACACTGTAACAACTTTATTTATAGAATGATATAACAAGTAGTTCCGTGAAGAACTAAATAGCCTATTTTCCTATATCCTACTAATATTAATTGCCTCTATCAACATACAAATTGTCAGTGTGATTGCTTTGATAGATTCGTAGATATTAAGAACCGTCTAAATATTCTGGATGGTCACCATGTTGGATTTTTATATTATAGGCCTTAGATTTATGTACTATTACATGAAGATTATTGTGTACGTGTTTTATTCAAACTTCAACCGCATGATTAGGACACAAGAAATAAAAGCGGGATTTTAAAATTTCGCTCAGCCGCCATCTTGTGGTTATGAAAATTATTTAATTGAATTAGATGCCAGTCGATTAAAATTTGTAGAAGTATATACCTTATCAAGTTTCACTGCGCTCGGATGGTTAAAACGCGAGAAACGTCCATTTGAATATTTAAATTTCGCGTCGCCGCCGTGTTGGATTTGTGCTCGCCAGGTTATTGAACGTCCCAAAAGTGAACATATGCTCATAGCCTCTAAACACTTACAAAATTTCAGTTTGATTGCTGTAGTAGATTAATAGATATTGAGAACCGTCTAAATATTTCGAATGGTCACCATGTTGGATTGTTATAGGCTATGTGTAGGCCATGGAGTCATGTACCATTAAAGGAAAGTTATTGCGTAGGTTCATTATTCAAACTTTCACTTCGATCGCATGATTACGACAAAAGAAGTAAAAACTTAATTTTAAAATTCGCACAGCCGCCATCTTGAGGTTATGTAAACAATTGAACTAAATTAGATACCAGTGCATTACAATGTGTATTAACAGTTGCTGTACCAAGTTTCATTGCGTTTGGAACATTAAATCGCGATAAAAATCTATGTAAAACTTTCAACTTCGCTTGACCACCATGTTCGTCTTGTAGTTAACCGGTTTTTGAAAGTCTCATAGATGAACTTCCAGTAGTGTCCTTTATCTTCGTACAAAATTTCGGGGCGATACCAGTAATACCGTAGTTTCAGAGATATAGAATGCCGGTGAAATATTTCGCACAACCGCCATCTTGAGATTATGTAAACAATTGAACGAAGTTAGTTGTCGGTGCATTACAATGTGTATAAACATATACTGTACCAAGTTTCATTGCGTTTGGTTGGTTAAATCACGAGAAACGTCTATTTAAACGTCGCAAATTTGCTTGGCCGCCATGTTGAACTTTTAGTTA
Organism: Meconema thalassinum; assembly: GCA_946902985.2. Lineage (NCBI taxonomy): Eukaryota > Metazoa > Arthropoda > Insecta > Orthoptera > Tettigoniidae > Meconema > Meconema thalassinum. The sequence goes on from OX336391.1 coordinate 471,739,313, forward strand.
CCAGGTTTTCAAAAGTCACATAGCTGAACTTCTAGTAGTTCCCTTTATCACCAAGGTGATATCGGTAATAGTTTCGGAGATATTGAATGCTGGTGAAATATTTCGCACAGCCACCATGTTGGATTGGTGAGACGTAACAAAATTTGAAGGGCACGGTCGGGGTCGCCGGGATAGTACTATGAACTTACCGAGTTTCATTGAAATCGCTCCAGCCTGTTAGAATTTATCAGGGGACACACACGCACATGAATCACACAAGCACACACACAGACACACGGACAAAAGGTGATCTCATAAGCTTATTTTTTCATAAATGAAAATAGGGTAAGAATGACCATGATAGCCCGATTCCTTATTGACGTGTTAACCCTGCAGTACTCGCGCGGCGTCTGACAGACGCCACACTAGTTTATTTTTGTAATTGAAAGGAAACTTCCAAGGCCACTGACCGGAAATTCCATCTACCTCTCAAGTTACTATTCAAAACCAACGTAATAATGCGTCAGCGCGCCAATGTTAGTCCTGCGCGTGCGGTGGTGAGTCATTGTTACACGAGTGTGAACGAAGTCTGACAGACGCCACGCGACCTGCGCTGCGAGAAAGTAAGTACTCGTTCTGAAGTATTGTCTTCAAAATTATTACCGTAATTATTCTTCATGGTATCTCATATTGCATGGTTTCTTGCTGAAACGTTATATTTTCACGTTTTTCACGTTTTTAGGGCTGAAAATGAGTGGAAAGGAGAGGAGATATATCCTTAATCGTCTTGATGATAGAAGGATTGTGCAGAGTTTGCTTGAGGAGGATGATTCTGAAGATGATGATGTCGAAGGGGCATTGTACAGTGATGAGGAGGAGGATATTGTAGAATCCAGGAGTGAAAGTAGTGACACGGAACAAGACGTAGACAGTAGTGATAAAGCAGGGGAAAATGAAAATGATAGTGATAGTGATTGATTCGTAGGGCGATATAAAGTTTCTAAGTGGCGTAAGGCTAATCGTCCTAGAAATGTTCGAACCCGGCGACAAAATATCGTCACACATTTACCTGGTGTGAAAGGTGTTGCGAAGCTAGCTATGACTCCAAAAGAATGCTGGGAATTTTTCTTTGATGGTGTTATTTTCATATCTTATTCAATAAATAATAAATGTGTTTCGTTAGTTGCTTTTATATCAATATAAGAGATTAATATTTTTTTCAAAATGTCCTGAAAGTAATTTAAATCGTTAATCACAACTTCGTATAGCAGAAATGCCTCTGAAACGAAATGGCGTCTCCCAGACGCCACGCGACCTTCTATAATGTAAAATACTGCGCGAGCACTGCAGGGTTAATTAAAATAAACTATTTATTTTTACGTAAAGTCAATATTTAGTATATTGAAACCGTACCAGTTTCGGACACAATTGTGACCTTCTTCAGCGAGCTATATGAAGAGTAACTGAGTAGTACCATACCAAAAGTGTCTTGAAAAACAAGGGGCGTGGTGGCGCAGCGGTCAAGCTGTTGGCCTCTCACCAAGGCGGACCGGCTTCGATTCCCGGTCATTGCATGTGAGATTTTCGATGTGAAATGGCATGTCCTGTGGTTCGGATTCCACGTAATAAGGAGGTCCCGTAGCTCATGATCGCGAGCTTAACGGTCCCGTTAAACTACAAGTTTCCTTCCTTCTTGAAAACCAGCGTAGAAATGAGGAGATCTAAAAAGAAGAAATTAAACTGAGAAATGAAAACAGAAAAGACATACAATAATTTTAACACTTACGTTTATGTGAAATATGTAATGTATGTTGAAAAACTTTCTTCTTTTTTTTTCTTTTTTAGTCGTTTACCCTCCAGGTTGGTGGAACCCACGGACTCAGCGAGGGAACTCACCACTACCGCCTCTACGGGCAGTGTCCTAGAGCTGGGAACATCTAATCGGAGTGGATACAACTGATGAGGTGTGATTGGCACCTCGCCCAGGCGGCCTCACCTGCAAAGCGAACAGGGGCCTCACGAGGGAAGGTAATGGATGGGCAAGGAAGAGGGAAGGAGGCGGCCGTGGCCTTGAAGAAGGTACTGCCCCCGTAATTGAATTATGGCGAGACCACGGTGGCTATTTTGGAAATCATGAAGAAAGTTATGGCTGTCATAGTTATGACGTGGATGGTCATGACGTAAGCACGGATGACGCAGACGTTATACCAGCAGGCTACTTGAGCTGAGATTCTCAATGACGTCAGCATTTATTCGAGAAAGATCCGAGATTTACGACGCAGTCGCAGGAAACGTGGAATTGTGCTGAGGAAGAAATTATGCTATTGGAGGGGAGGCCCGAACCAATGAACGATTGTTTGAAGGAAGACGGAGATTGCTGAAACTATGGTATTTTTAATACTTTTTGGAATGAAGAATTGTGGAAATCCATTTGCAGTAGAGGCATTGATTTGGAATTTTGGTGAAATTTATTTCCAGTTTTTGAATTTTGAAAATCCGTCACGTATTGACGAAGTTGGAACTTCGAGCGATGACGCAGTAACTCGCTATGGAAGGGATGGATACGCCCCTTATGAAGTTTATAAAAGGCCTTGCGCAGAAGAGAGGAGTCTCAATCGTCAGATCTCATATCGCATATCTCAAATAGTCGTTTTGGTGAAACGTCGAGTGACATTGGTAGAAAGAGTCGTCTTTATAACGCGTGGTGAAGCCACCGCAGTGAACGTGATTCAAGCAGACAAGCAGTGCAAGTTTACTGTGAGTAAAACTAGGTGAAGTTAAAACGCACATTATAACGCGTCTACAAGAGTGGCTATAAACAATTAGCGGTTGCCTACAAGCTAACTCTATTGTGCAGTGCTACATTAAGCAGCGTAGTAAATTTGAACAATTTCAAGGAGTTATCTTAGAAGATATTAGCACTTTTAGACGACTGACAAAAGTGATTTTCTCGCTACCTGAGGAGCACTTTGTATCGTCAGATCCTACGCTACGGCTGACACTGCTAGTATAACAGGGAGACTTCTGATTGCTATTGTGACACAACGCTACAGTATTATGGAGCAATTTAATAAGGCAGTTTGTTCTTCTATTACCATAACCGAGGAGAAGATGGAAGGCTAAAGGACTTTAATGCAATTGGGACATACATCGTTGGAGTAAGATAGCAACATGGAACTTCGCTAATTGCCATTCCATATAAGCGGACATGTGGTGAACAACCATCTACACCCATGTTTCGTGGCTCAACGCTGAATACTATCAAACAGCAATGAAAACGATTTCATACTCACTGAATATGAATATTTCAATGGAAATTACTACAAAAACTTCATGGCGATTTTCTACAAGATCTTCAGGGATTTTTCAAGAGAGGTCAGGGTTGTCCCGACTCACAAAGAAGAATTTTGCCGGAAGGATGTCTTTCGTCTTCATGGAGCAGTGCAATTTCCGGAGAAGGAAGCAGTTCGATTCTCCGAGGGTGCTGTTTCCTGTTTCGAGGATGGAGCTCAGCTTTAACTTGGTGAAATGGATCCATCAGCAGTCTTCTTTGGGGAATTTTCCTCTGGAACGTCAATCGGCAGATAAGGTAGTCGTGAACGTTTATTGTATTTGAGTTTCTAGCAATATCTGAGCAACCATTTTCCCATATTTTCTGTCCTCATGTATTTTGCCCTATATTCTTGTTTGAGATTCCTATTCTCAGTACAACTTGATGAGTTATGCCTTTTTCGACGATTTATTAAGACATTGTTATTTCATGGGCATAGTTAAATGATTTTGGATCAGTTGAGACTGACATTTAGATTTTTCTGTAATTTGCTTATTTGGTAGTCACGATTTGACTATAAGTTAATGATTTTCATGGCAGATTTAACTTCAGACAGCGTGTCTCTTTATTAAAGTAATTTCTACCCCAGTTAATTACTTTGACCAATTTTCTGTCATCATCAAGAAGGAAGAACATTTAAACGATTTTAGAGCGTTAAAATCTCTTGCGTTGTCGACGATCTTGGAAATACTAGTCGTTATTTGAAATTGATTGCAACACAGACATTTATCGTCAGTTATGAACGACCATTGCATCATAGACAATTTTGTGAAAGATGAACTTTAATTATGAATTATTGAATGCATTAAAGTCGTGAACTTTTGTTAGGAGTTTTTTCTCAATTAGAGATTTGAATAATAATGTTTGCATTCCACAGTCTAATTGGATTCTATTCGACTATTTTGCAGTTTAGTCGCACTTTATTTGATGATAGTATTTTTATACTACAGTACTTTAAAGATGATAATCTTAAATTTTGATAGACCAGAGAGGCGTATATAAGCGTATTCACTATTAAATTTGTTTGTGATTGGCAAATTTTTACTTCATTTCGATTCATGAATGAAATCCACGAAGGTTAAATGACAACAGTTTTGAAACAATTAATGATTATAAGAATTTTTGAAGTGGACCTATGAATGTATAATCGCTAGAGCAGCGAACGTGTTGAAAGTCGCTGATGTATAATGCCCTTGAAGTAAATGAAGGAGATTCCCACAGTAATTAATGATATTGAAGAATTTGTTAGTGGAGGTTTTTGTAAATTCTGTGGAAGATTTTGATGCCGTATATATATTAATATATGATGAATTTTGGGCCTATTTAAAATGCAGTCTTGTGCATTTTTTTTATAAGCGACGTATTTACCGCTGGAGTGTATTGTATTTGTCCTTTGAAAATTAATCAAGTGAATTTACTGTTATAATTAACAAGAGTATTGAAAGAATTTGAGATAAGATTTTGAATGAAGATTACCGTCACAAATAATTATAATAATTATTAAACCTTTATTAAACCAGATTGTGACATTAACATGTATAACTAACCTTCATTGGTCGATTATATTAACACGATTATGAAATTACCAACCGGATGAACATGTGGTTAATGTATTTCTCAAATTAATAATTTGAATAATTTAAATGTTAATATTGTAAATAAATAATGTAAATATCTTTGACAATAATGTGGAACGAAAGTAATGTTAGAGGCGTGTTTAAAATTCTTTTTGTCTTTAACTATATTATAAACAATTTCTAATTGTTATAAACATTTATGAGTTTTTGTTATAAACATTTAAGAGTTTGTTTTATACTCTAAACAATGCTTATTAAACATTTGGATGCTAATTAAACAAGTTTAGGGATTGTCAGAATAATCCAGTGGTATGTGAGTAAAGCATTTGAAAGATTTGCGTAACAATATTTGTGATGTCTTGCGGACATTTAAAGCTTTTGAGAGTGCTGGATTCTTACGCAACGTGGCTTGACAAGGGAGCCCATTTGACAGGTGTACGTCAGGTTGAAGGGTAGATGGCAGCTGGCCAGACATCTGGTTATCAGCGGACGAGGTCGTCTGCAGTGTGGCCTTGCGCCTATAAATACAAGTGTCATGTTTATTAAAAGAAAACAAATGCTCTATAAATGTGTCTCATCCTGACTTCCTTATCCAGACCAAATGTGCTATGAATATTACGTTATTTTGAACTCGTGGGAGCTAACATGTTGTATAATAACTTTGCAAGTCCTATAGGAGGACATGGTCAGATTGACATGGGCTACTGATAGCCACATTTATTTTGTTGAGTTTGTTAAAGTCATACCCTTTATTTGAAATAAAGCTTTTGTGCAGTTCAAAGTTCTTGCCTTCGTTCTGGTTCATTTTTAAATGTCATAGTGAAGGTTATTGTGGGAGCATACTTTAGAGATCCTGTTGTCAACCCAATCCCCGAGATATTTATAAGAGGTAAGTAGAGGTAAGTATGAACCCCCGTCTGTTTTGATGTGTTCCACAATAATTCCTTGTTAACTTCTGTGCTCAAATCTCGGTAGTATCTGTCAGTGCCATTTTCATTGGTGTAGCTGAGCCGGCGCGGTGGATTATTGGCAATCCGATTGAGGGGGCGGATATCTGACAGCCTACTATCCGGGTAAACGGGGACAGAAGGATTGGCGCAGTCAACGTATGGGGCTGATTCAACATAAGTGGATCACCAGGTTGAACGCCAGTAGGATTGGCAAACCTAAAACGTGTGGATCGATTAGACTCAAATAAAGAGGTTGATTCTTTGTTAGATGTCTAGGCCAATTGTAGAATTTAAGAGTGTGATTATATAGGAATTAAATGTTGTATTGTAGTAGGAAAATTACACTCAGAAAATATCAGATCTTATACAACTTGAGAGAGGTTAAATAGGCTGGAAACTTAGGAAAATCGCCTATGATCTGGAATCTTATTTTATTTGACCGGCTTATGACATTTTAGTCATATTAAAGATAAAATTAAATTATTTGGATTGTAAATGTAAATTATTTGTGGTAGGATATTTTAAAATGGACCAGGGAAATTTGAACATGTGCTTGAGTTTGTTTCAACATGATTTAAGACAGAAAATTGATCAAATTTATATATGGTGAAAAGTGTTGCTCAGATGTTGTTATTTTGCTCTTTTGATGTATGTCCCTACAGCAGTCTATATTTTTGAATAATATTGTAATGGCGGACGAAAGTTTGAGGAAGATGTTAGAGGAGATGTCTGCTAATTTGAAAGAAAGCATGAAGGAGATGGAAGCTAGGAATACTAGTCGAATGGAGGAAAATGCTAGTAATATGTCTGCTAGCTTGAATGAAAGCATGAAGGAGATGGAAGCTAGGAATACTAGTCGAATGGAGGAGAATGCTACTAATATGTCTGCTAGTTTGAAAGCTAGCATGGATGAAAGTTTGAAAGTTATTCAGACCAGTTCTGCTAACTTAGAGGATAATATGTCGCGTTTACAGATTAATACCCAAGGAATCGAGAATGCTGTAACTGACATGCGCTCAGACGTGTCCAATGTTAAAATAGATGTGTCTAATGTGCATAAAGATCTTAAAATGTTGAATTTAGATGTTGCTAATGTCCGAAGTGATATTTCTTGTGCTAGGGCTGAAGTAATTGTTGTTAAAAATGATGTTGCGACTGTCCAAGACAAGGTTGAGGAAGTCCAAAGAGGAATCCAAAATGTTAGAACTGATGTGTCCAATGTTCAGGTTGATATTAATAACATTCATTCGGATGTAAACGAGATGCAAAGTGACATAAATAAAATTCAAGTAGAGGTCAACACAGTTTTCGTAGATATTGCTAAAGTCCAAACTGATGTAAATAAAGTCAGGGAAGAGATAGAAAATTCGAAAACACTTTGTACACGTAATATAAGTGCATTAACGACTAGGCTAGTTGATGAGTCAGTTAGAACGACAGCGTCTTTACAAGGTTTAAAGTTTGATGTAGAGGTCATGAGAACCCAGGTACTAGACCATAATAGATTACTTAAAGAAGATATCGAAGTAGACATAGCAGAAATGTTAACGGCAAATGTAGCAGTATGGAAAGACGAGTGGAATAGGTCAAGTGGGGAACATGTAACCCAAATTCAAGAACGTATTGAAAGAAAACTTGCCAGTACTCAAATAGATATTAACAATGAAGTAGTACAGATTAGGAAAGATTTAAGCGTCAGGATGGATTCGCTATCCGAGAGACAAGTAGAAGATAGAACACAATTAGGTCAGGATGTGCAAGCATTAAAATCTGCATTAGAGGAACAGATTCATAAAGTTGTCTCTGATGTGAATGAAACGACGAATAAACTGCAAAATTTGAAGCTAGGAGAAGCTAGTTTGATGGAGACCTACAAAGAGGAGTTAATCAAGAAAGTCTTAACGGAGATTACTGACAAGGATACAGTAGGCTTGGCTTGCGAAACCAATAGGAATTATGCCAGAAGATATAACCTAGATCCAGAAGAGAGAGACGTGACTCCTGAAGAACGTATATCTAGATTCAGGGAGGAAGATGACGAGAGGAATATGGAACCTGAGTGGAACTATCGAGATAGTGGGAAAAACTACCCGGATTCATATCCGAGGAATGTCACGGTCATCAGGAATTTTGAAGACAAACCACAAAAGTTCAGCAACACTGACAGTTTGACGCCTATAGAGTATGTCAGGAACCTCAAAGATTATTTCATCGAAGCTCACATTCCCAGAGAGAGAGAGATGAAGATAGTGGAGAGATTTTTGATTGGAGGACCCCTTGAATGGTTTTGCGCATTTAGATACACGTTCAGTAACTTTGACGAGTTTGCAGAGGCGCTAATCAAACGATTTTGGTCCATCGAAGCGCAGAATTCGTTAAGAGCGGAGGTTTATTCAAGAAAATACTCAGGTACTCTTCCAACGCGGTACGCTGATTTCTTTACGAGTCAATTGTCCCGCTTGAGATTTTTGCAACCCCCTTTGTCAACGGAGCAATTAATTGATGCGATTTCTCGTATGCTACCTGTGGAGGTGAGGAGACTAATCATTTCATCAAACATAAGGGATTTGACCAGCATGGATGAATTACTGAGGAGGTTAGACTACACAAGTCCAATGCCTAACGTGGTACAGAAAGGTCAAAGGCATGACTTCAAAGAAATAAATACGGTATATATGGACCAAGTCCAACAAACTGACAAGCCAGATGAAGAGAAAACTGACAATGTAGGTCCTCACAGGAATAATCAGTTTAAAAATAACAGATCGCAAGGTTACCGTCCGTATCAACAGAGAAGAGGCTGGAACTATAATCGAGGCAATTACAACAATGGAAGAGGCAGATATTACAACAATAATGGTTATAACAGAAATTATAATAGAAATAACCAGAACCAAAATAGAAATCAGGATTCTCAAGGTCAGGTTATGACACCCGATCAGTATCAGGAAAGAGAGAGGGAAAGCCAGCAATACCTAAAGGAGTTACGGGAAAAAGAAGCCGAAAACCAAAAGAAAAGGCAGGATGTTGTGATCGATCCTGGACCTTCGACAGTCGAGCAGAACTTAGAAAATAGAAATACTGGACAGCAGAGAAAGTAGAGAGGACAGAATGCATTTAACCACACACAACCCAGAGTAGAAGAGATTTATGATTAAGGAACATAGAGGAAATATCATACTAGAGTAAGCCAGTAAAAATTCAATTTCGTGTTCAAGAGAGTTGAGATACTTGTAACACTGAGTTTAAAAACAATTTGCAACTGTTTTTAAAACGTGGTGAGGGGAGAATGCCCCCGTAATTGAATTATAGCGAGACCACGGTGGCTATTTTGGAAATCATGAAGAAAGTTATGGCTGTCATAGTTATGACGTGGATGGTCATGACGTAAGCACGGATGACGCAGACGTTATACCAGCAGGTTACTTGAGCTGAGATTCTCAATGACGTCAGCATTTATTCGAGAAAGATCCGAGATTTACGACGCAGTCGCAGGAAACGTGGAATTGTGCTGAGGAAGAAATTATGCTATTGGAGGGGAGGCCCGAACCAATGAACGATTGTTTGAAGGAAGACGGAGATTGCTGAAACTATGGTATTTTTAATACTTTTTGGAATGAAGAATTGTGGAAATCCATTTGCAGTAGAGGCAATGATTTGGAATTTTGGTGAAATTTATTTCCAGTTTTTGAATTTTGAAAATCCGTCACGTATTGACGAAGTTGGAACTTCGAGCGATGACGCAGTAACTCGCTATGGAAGGGATGGATACGCCCCTTATGAAGTTTATAAAAGGCCTTGCGCAGAAGAGAGGAGTCTCAATCGTCAGATCTCATATCGCATATCTCAAATAGTCGTTTTGGTGAAACGTCGAGTGACATTGGTAGAAAGAGTCGTCTTTATAACGCGTGGTGAAGCCACCGCAGTGAACGTGATTCAAGCAGACAAGCAGTGCAAGTTTACTGTGAGTAAAACTAGGTGAAGTTAAAACGCACATTATAACGCGTCTACAAGAGTGGCTATAAACAATTAGCGGTTGCCTACAAGCTAATTCTATTGTGCAGTGCTACATTAAGCAGCGTAGTAAATTTGAACAATTCAAGGAGTTATCTTAGAAGATATTAGCACTTTTAGACGACTGACAAAAGTGATTTTCTCGCTACCTGAGGAGCACTTTGTATCGTCAGATCCTACGCTACGGCTGACACTGCTAGTATAACAGGGAGACTTCTGATTGCTATTGTGACACAACGCTACAGTATTATGGAGCAGTTTAATAAGGCAGTTTGTTCTTCTATTACCATAACCGAGGAGAAGATGGAAGGCTAAAGGACTTTAATGCAATTGGGACATACATCGTTGGAGTAAGATAGCAACATGGAACTTCGCTAATTGCCATTCCATATAAGCGGACATGTGGTGAACAACCATCTACACCCATGTTTCGTGGCTCAACGCTGAATACTATCAAACAGCAATGAAAACGATTTCATACTCACTGAATATGAATATTTCAATGGAAATTACTACAAAAACTTCATGGCGATTTTCTACAAGATCTTCAGGGATTTTTCAAGAGAGGTCAGGGTTGTCCCGACTCACAAAGAAGAATTTTGCCGGAAGGATGTCTTTCGTCTTCATGGAGCAGTGCAATTTCCGGAGAAGGAAGCAGTTCGATTCTCCGAGGGTGCTGTTTCCTGTTTCGAGGATGGAGCTCAGCTTTAACTTGGTGAAATGGATCCATCAGCAGTCTTCTTTGGGGAATTTTCCTCTGGAACGTCAATCGGCAGATAAGGTAGTCGTGAACGTTTATTGTATTTGAGTTTCTAGCAATATCTGAGCAACCATTTTCCCATATTTTCTGTCCTCATGTATTTTGCCCTATATTCTTGTTTGAGATTCCTATTCTCAGTACAACTTGATGAGTTATGCCTTTTTCGACGATTTATTAAGACATTGTTATTTCATGGGCATAGTTAAATGATTTTGGATCAGTTGAGACTGACATTTAGATTTTTCTGTAATTTGCTTATTTGGTAGTCACGATTTGACTATAAGTTAATGATTTTCATGGCAGATTTAACTTCAGACAGCGTGTCTCTTTATTAAAGTAATTTCTACCCCAGTTAATTAATTTGACCAATTTTCTGTCATCATCAAGAAGGAAGAACATTTAAATGATTTTAAAGCGTTAAAATCTCTTGCGTTGTCGACGATCTTGGAAATACTAGTCGTTATTTGAAATTGATTGCAACACAGACATTTATCGTCAGTTATGAACGACCATTGCATCATAGACAATTTTGTGAAAGATGAACTTTAATTATGAATTATTGAATGCATTAAAGTCGTGAACTTTTGTTAGGAGTTTTTTCTCAATTAGAGATTTGAATAATAATGTTTGCATTCCACAGTCTAATTGGATTCTATTCGACTATTTTGCAGTTTAGTCGCACTTTATTTGATGATAGTATTTTTATACTACAGTACTTTAAAGATGATAATCTTAAATTTTGATAGACCAGAGAGGCGTATATAAGCGTATTCACTATTAAATTTGTTTGTGATTGGCAAATTTTTACTTCATTTCGATTCATGAATGAAATCCACGAAGGTTAAATGACAACAGTTTTGAAACAATTAATGATTATAAGAATTTTTGAAGTGGACCTATGAATGTATAATCGCTAGAGCAGCGAACGTGTTGAAAGTCGCTGATGTATAATGCCCTTGAAGTAAATGAAGGAGATTCCCACAGTAATTAATGATATTGAAGAATTTGTTAGTGGAGGTTTTTGTAAATTCTGTGGAAGATTTTGATGCCGTATCTATATTAATATATGATGAATTTTGGGCCTATTTAAAATGCAGTCTTGTGCATTTTTTTTATAAGCGACGTATTTACCGCTGGGGTGTATTGTATTTGTCCTTTGAAAATTAATCAAGTGAATTTACTGTTATAATTAACAAGAGTATTGAAAGAATTTGAGATAAGATTTTGAATGAAGATTACCGCCACAAATAATTATAATAATTATTAACCCTTTATTAAACCAGATTGTGACATTAACATGTATAACTAACCTTCATTGGTCGATTATATTAACACGATTATGAAATTACCAACCGGATGAACATGTGGTTAATGTATTTCTCAAATTAATAATTTGAATAATTTAAATGTTAATATTGTAAATAAATAATGTAAATATCTTTGACAATAATGTGGAACGAAAGTAATGTTAGAGGCGTGTTTAAAATTCTTTTTGTCTTTAACTATATTATAAACAATTTCTAATTGTTATAAACATTTATGAGTTTTTGTTATAAACATTTAAGAGTTTGTTTTATACTCTAAACAATGCTTATTAAACATTTGGATGCTAATTAAACAAGTTTAGGGATTGTCAGAATAATCCAGTGGTATGTGAGTAAAGCATTTGAAAGATTTGCGTAACAATATTTGTGATGTCTTGCGGACATTTAAAGCTTTTGAGAGTGCTGGATTCTTACGCAACGTGGCTTGACAAGGGAGCCCATTTGACAGGTGTACGTCAGGTTGAAGGGTAGATGGCAGCTGGCCAGACATCTGGTTATCAGCGGACGAGGTCGTCTGCAGTGTGGCCTTGCGCCTATAAATACAAGTGTCATGTTTATTAAAAGAAAACAAATGCTCTATAAATGTGTCTCATCCTGACTTCCTTATCCAGACCAAATGTGCTATGAATATTACGTTATTTTGAACTCGTGGGAGCTAACATGTTGTATAATAACTTTGCAAGTCCTATAGGAGGACATGGTCAGATTGACATGGGCTACTGATAGCCACATTTATTTTGTTGAGTTTGTTAAAGTCATACCCTTTATTTGAAACAAAGCTTTTGTACAGTTCAAAGTTCTTGCCTTCGTTCTGGTTCATTTTTAAATGTCATAGTGAAGGTTATTGTGGGAGCATACTTTAGAGATCCTGTTGTCAACCCAATCCCCGAGATATTTATAAGAGGTAAGTAGAGGTAAGTATGAACCCCCGTCTGTTTTGGTGTGTTCCACAATAATTCCTTGTTAACTTCTGTGCTCAAATCTCGGTAGTATCTGTCAGTGCCATTTTCATTGGTGTAGCTGAGCCGGCGCGGTGGATTATTGGCAATCCGATTGAGGGGGCGGATATCTGACAGCCTACTATCCGGGTAAACGGGGACAGTACCATCCCGGCATTTGCCCGAAGACGAAGTGGGAAACCACGGAAAACCACTTCGAAGATGGCTGAGGTGGGAATCGAACCCCCTCTACTCATTTGGACCACCCGAGGCTGAGTAGACCCCGTTCCAGTCCTCGTACCACTTTTCAAATTTCGTGGCAGAGCCGGGAATCGAACCCAGGACCTCCGGGGCGGTAGCTAACCATGCTGACCGCTACGCTACGGAGGCGACTATGTTGAAAAACTTAGGTTGTAAAAATGATGCTTGATGTGTATTTGGCAGCTCTGTGCAGAGAGAAAAGAAGTAGTTCCGTGAAGAACTATACAGCCTATTTTCATATATCCTGGACTTCCAGTAGTGCCCTTTATCTCCGTTAATTGCCTCTATCAACATACACATTTTCAGTTTGATTGCTATAATAGATTCGTAGATATTGAGAACCGACTAAATATTTCGGATGGTCGCCATGTTGGATTTTATATATGTAGGTCCTAGAGTTATGTACTGTTACATGCAGATTATTGTGTACGTGTAGCATTCAGACTTCAATCGCATAATTAGGACACAAGAAAAACAAGGAGATTTAAAAATTTTCACAGCTGCCATCTTGAGGTTATGGAAACAATTGAAATAAATTAGATGCCAGTGGATTAACATTTGGATAAAGATTTACTGTACCAAGTTTCACTGCACGCGGATGGTTAAATTGCGAGAAACGTCCATGTGAATATTTATAATTCGCGTCACCGCCATGTTGGATTTGTGATCACCAGGTTATTTAAAGTCCTATAGGTGAACTTAAGTTCATAGCCCCTATGAACATTAAAAAATGCAGTTTGATTGTTAAATAGATTCGTAGATATTCAGTATCGTCTAAATATTTCGGATGGTCGCCATGTTGGATTGTTAAATGTATAGGCCATAGAGTCATGTACCATTACAGGAAAATTATTGCGTAGGTTCATTATTCAAACTTTCACCTCGATCGCATGACTACATCACAAGAAATAAAAACTTAATTTTAAAATTCGCACTGCCGCCATCTTGAGGTTATGTAAACAATTGAACTAAATTAGATACCAGTGGATTACAATGTGTATAAATATTTCCTGTACCAGGTTTCAGTGCGCTTGGAACATTAAATCGCGAGAAAGGTCTATTTAAAATGTTCAAATTCGCTTAGCCGCCATGTTCGTTTTGTAGTTAACCGGTTTTTGAAAATCTTATAGATGGACTTCCAGTAGTGCCCTTTATCTCCGTACAAAATTTTAGGGAGATACCGCTAATAGTTTCAGAGATATAGAATGCCGGTGAAATATTTCGCACATCCGCCATCTTGTGATTATGTAAACAATTGAACGAAGTTAGATGTCGGTGCATTACAATGTATATAAACATATACTGTACCTAGTTTCATTGCGTTTGGTTGGTCAAATCGCGAGAAGCGGCTATTTAAAAGTCGCAAATTCGCTTGGCCGCCATGTTGGTTTTGTAGTTACCATGTTTTCAAAAGTCACATAAGTGAACTTATAGTAGTCCCCTCTATCACCATAGAAAATGTCAAGGTAATATCGGTAATAGTTTCGGAGATATTGAATGCTGGTGAAATATTTCGCTCAGCCGCCATGTTGGATTGGTGAGTCGTAACAAAATTTGAAGGGCACGGTCGAGGTCGCCGGGAATAGTGCTATGAACTTTCCGAGTTTCATTGAAATAGCTCCTGCCGTTTAGATTTTATTAGGGGGGGACACACACACGAATCACACACACACACACACGCACACACACACGGACAAAAGGTGATCTCATAAGCCTATTTTTTTTTTCAAAATTGAAAATAGGCTAAAAAAAACAATATAAATAGTCTAGTGAAAGTAATGTGTTAAATTATTGAATCTTGAGAGCAAAGACCTCTTTTACTTACATTGTGGAGAAAAACTTTGGAATAAGTGTTGCGAAGTCATTATGAAGTTGAGAAAATGTATTGGTTGTGTAGTTGCCAAGAAACTAAATAACGTGGTCGAAATGGATGTCCTTGATGGAAAGGATAATATGGACAGATATGAAAAGAGTGTTGCCTGGATATTAGTATCTATGTAGCTAATGTGCTTCCCGAGAAAATGTTCCTATAAATTAACATTGTACAGATAGGTGAATCTATTTCCACTTAATGTTGCAATGGTAGGCCTACATAAAAAGTATTCCTAATATTAGACCCAATTGTAAGTAGGCCTAAACAGAGTACCCACTAATAAATCATTCACCTTTTAACACAATTTGATAACCGTATATTTACATGTCCTCACGCTCATAAATAGCTCGGTTCAACGAACGTACTCACGCAAGTGTTCATGACTCGTCAGATACGCAAGAGTTTGATAGACGCATGGTTGAGCGTGAGATTGATCAAATGGAAGATTTCGTGGTACAGTGCAGGCTGATTCCTCGCACGTTACACGCTTGGTGGCGCAGCCTTAGCTAACACGAAATGAAGCCGATAGATTACAAACTTAAGAAAGCAGAGTGACTTCAAACATATATCCATCAACAGAAAAGGAAGAATTATGAACTGACACAAGTAATCAATTCGAGTAGTTTCTGTTTGCACTACAAATATCTATGATTCCCAGGATGCATCGTGAGAGTCAAGTCCCAATCTCGGTGATGTTTTGCATACCTTTTAGGGCTACATGTTGATCAGGTCACATGTAGGGTTGCCAGAATTGAAGAATGGGAAAACGGAACACACGTCCGAAAACATTTTTTTATCAAGGTTAAATGTTGTGATAAATAATACATATATGTATAAAATAAAAATTACATAATCAAATACACAAAATTAAAACTAGATATTGCTGACATATCATACAGGCCAATGACACCAGCAACTTACAAATTCTTTTCTTTTGAACGACCCTTTGCAAGGATTTTTTAAATCTATAAGTACCTTCTGATAACATTCACTAACATTTTTGTCAGAATTGAAATATGTGAACAATTTTTGTTTTATCACACTAATGGAGCTTCTGTTTCTATCATCTCTCCATTTGATATTCATGACAGAAGAAACTCTCTCCGTAAAAGCATTTTTTTTATTTAGACAATTTACCCTCTAGGTTGGTGGTTCCCACGGCCTCAACGAGGGAACTCACCACTACCGCCTCTATGGGCAGTGTCCTGGAGCTTGAAACATCTGGTCGGGAGGGATACAACTGGGGAGGTGTGATCAGCACTTCGCCCAGGCGGCCTCACCTGCAAAGCGAACAGGGGCCTCATGAGGGATGGGAAGGGATGGAAGATTGGGATGGAAAGGCTAGGTAGAGGGAAGGAGGCGGCCGTGGCCTTACAGTAGGTACTGTCCCCGTAAATCCGGATAGTAGGCTGTCAGATATCCGCCCCCTCAATCGGATTGCCAATAATCAATCGCACCGGCACAGCTACATCAATGGAAATGGCACTGACAGATACTACCGAGATTAGAGCACAGCAGTTAACAAGAAATTATTGTGGAACACACCAAAATATACGGGGGTTCATACTTACCTTTACTTACCTCTTCAAATTAATCTCGGGTATGGGTTGTCAACTGGATCACTTAAAGTATGCCCACACAATAACCTCCACCATGATATTTAAAATGAACCAAGACGGAAACAAGAAACTTTAAACTGTACAATAATTTATTTCACATAAAGGGAATGATTCTAACAAAAATAGACAACAAAATACACGTGGCAATCAGAAGCCATTGTCAATATAACCATGTCCTCCTGTAGGACTTGTAGACGTTACATACAAAATTTTATCTTTCACTATCTTATAAAGAACGTAATAATAGTAATACACTTGGAATGGATGAGGGAATTAGAACGATACATGTAGCAATTGTTTTCCTCTTTCATAAACATCAAACTTTATTTATAACTGCAAGCCTGTTATGTGGTCGACCTTGGCCTCTAACATACAGTTGTCAGGCCAGCTGCGATCCACCCTACATCATGTCGCATGCCCACGTCGTCAAGTGGACCCACCTGTCCAGTCAGTGTTAGCATATGCTCGTAACCTCAGAGCCTAGCTCCTTTTCAAACACTTTAAATGTCCTCAACTCAACTCAAATATTATCACGCAAATCTTTTAAATGCTTCAATCACATATTACTGGATTACTCTAATAATCCCAAAACTTGTTTAATTACATAATCCATATGTTTAATTAGCGTTCTTTAGAGTATATTAACAAAACTCTTAATGTTTATAACAAATGCTCATTAATTGTTTATAACAATTATAAATTGTTTATAATATTGTCAAACGACAATTCAAAAATCTATACACGCCTCTATTAATTCCTTTCATTTCCAAATATTATTAAAGATATTTACACAATTATTTACAATATTAATATTATTTATTTTAGAAATACATTAAACCACACGTTTATCCGGTTGATAATTACTCAAATCAGGTTAATATAATCGACCAATGAAGGTTAGTTATATTTATGCTTATATTCAGGTTTAATAAGTTTTAATAATAATTATTATTATTTGTGACGGTAACCTCCATTCAAAATCGTTATCTCAAATTATTTAACACTCTTGTTAATTTTAACAGTAATTTCACATGATTAATTTTCAAAGGACCTGGACAATAAACTCAGCGGAAAAATACTTCGCTCAAACGCACAAAATTGCATAAAATAGGCCCAGAATTCATCATATATTTCAATATATATGGCATAAAAATCTTCCACAATCCATACACAAAACCTCCACTTATAATCTCATCAACTTCATTAATATTACTGTGGGAATCTCCTTCACTTATTCAAGGGCTTTATTCATCAGCGACTTTTACATGTCCACTGAACTAACGATTATACATCCATAGTTCCACTTTAAAAATTCTTATATTCATTAATTGTTTCAAACTGTTATTTATTTAACCTTCGTGGGTTTCATTCATGAATCGATATGAAGTAAAAATTTGCCAATCACAAATAAATTTAATAGCAAATACGATTATACACGCCTCTCTGGTCTATCAAAATTGAGATTAATATCTCCTAAGTAACGTAGTATAAAAATACTATCTTCAAACAAAGTTCATCTAAACTGCATAAATAGTCGAATAGAATACAATTAGACTTTGGAATGCAAACATTATTGTTCCAATCTAGTATTGAGAAAAATTCCTATCAAAAGTTCATTACTATAGTGTATTCAATAAATCGTAATCAAAGTTCATAGTTCATAAAATTGTCTATAATGCAATGGTAATTTCAGAACTGACGATAAATGTCTATGTTGCAATCATGTTCATAAAACGACTAGTATTTCCAAGATCGTCGATACATAAATAGATTTTAACGCTCTAAAATCTTTTAATTATTCTTCTTTCTTGAGGATGACAGAAAATTGGTCAAAGTAATTTACTGAAGAGAATTACTTTAATAAAGTGACACGCTGTCTGAATTCAAATCTGCCATAGAAAATCATTAACTTTACAGTCAAATCGTGACTACAAAAATATGCAAATTACTGAAATAATATATTATCAGTCTCAACTGATCCAAACTTATTTAAATCTGCCAATGACATAACAATGTCTTAATAAATCGTCGAAAAAGCATAAATCATCGAAGTGTACTGAGTACAGAGATATCAAGCAAGAATATGGGGCAAAATATATATGGGACAAAAATATGGGAAAAATGGTTGCTCAGACATCGCTAAATGACTCAAATAAAACAAGAAGCGTTCACGACTACCTTATCTGTTGATTGAAGTTCTAGAGGAAAATCTTCCAAAGAAGACTGGTGATGGTTCCATTTCACCAAAAAGATGTGCTCCGACCTCGAACCTGGAACCAGCGCCCTCGGAGAATACAACTGCTTCCTCCTCCGGAAATTGCACTGCTCCGTGTATACGATAGACATCCTTCTGGCAAAACTCTTCTTTGTGAGCCGGGTCTACCCTGGCCTCTCTTGATAGTTCCCTGAAGTTCTGGTAGATATTCGCCATGAAGTCTATTGCAGTTATTTCCGCAGAAATATTCATATTTGTGGAGTATGAATATGTTTCCACTGCCATTTGATATAATTCAGCGTTGGACAACGATGCATGAGTGTAGTTGGATATCCACTACATGCTCGCTTTTGTAGAAAGACGACTAGCGAAGTTCCATGCTGCTATTTCACTCCATTGATATATGTCCCAATTGCATTAAAGTCCTTAGCCTTCCATCTCCATTTCCGTTATAATAGTTGAAAGAACTGCCATATTATATTGTTCCATGTTAGAATGCAGCGTTATATCATCAAATGCAATATGTAGTAGCACGGTTGCAATACGTGTCAGCCGTAGCGTAGAATGTGATATTTAAAAGTGCTTCTCAGGTGGCGAGAAAATCACTTTTGTCTGCCGTGTTAAAATGCCAATATCTTCTAAATTATAATCTTGAAAATGTTCAACCTTTCTACACACTTTAATATAGTACTGCACAATCGAATTAGCTTAAAGGCATTAGTCAACTCTTGATATATTATCTTGTAGACTTGAAAATGTGTGCGTTTCAACTTCGCCTAGTTTCAAACACCGTAAAATGGAACTGCGGCACGCTCGAAGCTCGTTCAATGCGGTTGGCTTTACCACACGCTAAAGACGACTTGTTTCACTTATTCACTCGAAAACGACTATATGACCTCAGAAATATATATGCGGTATGAGACATATATGCGATATGAGACACATGAGCTATGAGAGCTTCTCTCTGCTGTGCAAGACCTTTTATCAACTTCATAAGGGGCGTATCCATCCCTTCCATAGCTTGTTTCTCCGTCATCGCTAGAAGTTCTAACTTTGGCTATAGCCTACTTGACGGATTTTCAAATTTCAAAAACTCAAATATAATTTCTTCAAAATTCCAAATCAATGCCATAACTGAAAATAGATTTCCACAATTCTGCATTCCAAAAGTAATTAAATATGATAGTTTCAGTAATCTCCGTCTTCCTCCAAACTATCGTTCATTGGTTCGAGTCTTTCCTCCAATAGCGTAACTTCTTCCTCAGCACAATTCCATGTTTCCCCGCGACTGCGTCGTAAATCTCAGACCTTTCTCGAACAAAATCATGACGTCACCAAGAATCTCAGTTCAATCAGCCTACTTGCGTAAAGTCTGCGTCATCCGTGCCTACGTCATGAATATCCACGTCACAACTATGACAGCCATAACTTTCTTCATATTTTCCAATACAACCGCCGTGGTCTCAATATAATTCAATTTGCGGGGGCATTCTCCCTTCACCACGTTTTAAAAACAGTTGCAAATTGTTTTTAAACTCTGTGTTATAAATATCTCAATTCACTTGAACACGAAATTGAATTATCATTGGCTTACTCTTGTATGATATTTCCTCTATGTTCCTTAATCATAAGTCTCTTCTACTCTGGTTTGTGTGTGGCTAATGTATTCTCTCCTCTCTTCTTTCTCTTCTGTCCAGTATTCCTATTTTCCAAGTTCTGCTGACTTGTAGAAGGACCAGGATCGATCACTACATCCTGTCTTTTCTTTTGGTTTTCAGCTTCCTTCTTCCGTAATTCCTTAAGATACTGCTGACTTTCTTTCTCTCTCTCTTGATATTTGTCGGGTGTCATAACCTGACCTTGAGAATTCTGATTTCGATTCTGGTAATTTCTATTGTAATTTCTATTGTAGCCCTGGTTATTGTAGTATCTACCTCTTCCATTGTTATAATTTCCTCTATTATTATTCCAGCCTCTTCTTTGCTGATATGGACGGTAACCTTGCGATCTGTGGTTGCGAAAGTGATGGTTCCTGTGAGGACCTACATTTTCAGTTTTCTCTTCATTGGGCTTGTCAGTTTGCTGAACTTGATCCATATAGACTGTATTGATGTCTTTAAATTCGTGCCTCTGACCTTTTTGTACCACATTTGGCATTGGACTCGTGTAGTCAAGCCTTCTTAATAATTCGTCCATACTGGTCAAATCCCTGATGTTTGACGATATGATGAGTCTTCTCACCTCCACAGGCAGCATACGAGAAATCGCATCTATCAACTGCTCTGTTGACAATGGGGGTTGCAAAAATCTTAAGCGTGATAACTGGCTCGTGAAGAAATCAGCGTACCGTGTTGGAAGAGTACCTGAATACTTCCTCGAGTATACCTCCGCTCTTAGTGAATTCTGTGCTTCGATGGACCAGAATCGTTTTATCAGTGCCTCTGCAAATTCGTCAAAATTACTGAACATATAGCGAAATGCTCGGAACCATTCAAGGGGTCCTCCAGCTAGAAATCTCTCCACTATCCTCATCTCTCTTTCTCTGGGAATGTGAGCTTCAATGAAATAGTCTTTCAGGTTCCTGATATATTCTATCGGTGTTAGACTATCAGTATTGCTAAATTTTTGAGGTTTGTCCTCGAAGTTCCGGATGACTGTCACATTTCTCGGATATGAATCCATGTAATTCCTCCCACTATCACGATATTTCCATTCAGGTTCAATATTCCTATCCTCTTCTTCTTCCCGGAATCTGGATATACGTTCCTCAGGACTAATATCTCTCTCTTCTGTAGCGAGGTTACATCTTCTGACGTAATTCCTATCATCTTCACCAGTCAAGCCTTCTGGATCCTTATCGGTGATTTCCGTGATGACTTTCCTGATCAACTCTTCTTTATAGGTTACCATCATGCTGGCTTCTCCTAGTTTCAAATTCTGAAGTTTGCTCGTGGTTTCATTAACATCAGAGACAACCTTATGAATTTGTTCCTCTAACGCGGATTTTAATGCTTGCACGTCCTGACCTATTTGAGTTCTATCCTCTACCTGCTTTTCGGATAGCAAATCCATCCTTATACTCAAGTCCTTCCTAATTTGCACTACTTCATTATTAATGTCTACTTGTGTACTGGCAAGTTTTCTTTCAATTCGTTCCTGAATCTGAGTTACATGTTCCCCACTTGACCTGTTCCATTCATCTTTCCACACCGTTACATTTGCAGTTAACATTTCCGCAATATCTACCTCAATGTCTTCCTTAAGTAAACGATTATGATCTAATACTTGGGTTCTCATGACCTCTACATCATACTTTAATCCTGCTAAAGAAGCTGTTGTCCTAACAGACTCGTCAACCAACCTAGTTGTTAATGCACTAATGTTACGAGTACAAAGTGTTTTTGAAGTTTCAACTTCTTCTCTTACTTTATTAACATCAGTTTGAACTTTAGCAATGTCTACAAAAACAGTGTTAACTTCTACTTGTATCTTAGTTATATCGCTTTGCATCTCATTTACATCTGAATGAATGTTATTAATGTCTACTTGAACATTTGACACATCGGTTCGGACATTTATAATCTCTCTTTGAACCTCTTCAACTTTATCTTGTACAGTAGCAACATCGTTCCTAACAACAATTACTTCAGCTCTAGCACATGAAATATCACCCCGAACATTAGCAACATCAAGGTTCAACATAGTAAGATCTTTCAGTACCTTAGAAACATCAGTCTTAACATCAGAAACATCTTTATGCACATTGGACAAATCTTTATGGACATTGGACACGTCTGTGCGCATGTCAGTTACAGCATTCTCGATTCCCTGGGTACTGATCTGTAAACGCGACATATCATTTTCTAAGTTTGCAGAACTGGTCTGAAGAACTTTCAAACTTTCATCCAGCCTACTAGACAAATTAGCAGACAAATTACTAGCACTCTCCTCCATTCTAATAGACATATTACTAGAATTCTCCTCCATCATCTGCTTCATACTGCTATTCATGCTAGCTTTCAAATTAGCAGACATCTCCTCCAACATCATTCTCAGACTCTCATCTGCCATTTCAATATTATTTCAAGAATAAACTGCTTTAGGGACATACATCAAACAGAGCAAAATAACAACATCTGAGCAACATTTTTCACCATATATAAGTTTGAGCAATTTTCTGTCTTAAATCTAACGTATAATTACCTTATAATTAACCTTCGTAGACACTTCATGTTGAAATAAACTCAAGCACATGTTCAAATTTCTTTGGTTCATTTTAAAATATCCTAACACAAATAATTTACATTTACAATCCAAATAATTTAATTTTATCTTTAATATGACTAAACATGTCATAAGCCGGTCAAATAAAATAAGATTCCAGATCATAGGCGATTTTTCTAAGTTTCCAGCCTATTTAACCTCTCTCAAGTTGTATAAGATCGGATCTTTTCTGAATGTAAATTTCCTAATACAACACAACATTTAATCCCTATATAATCACACTCTCAAATTCTACAATTGGCCAAGACATCTAACAAAGAATCAACCTCTTTATTTGAGTCTTCACAATCCCATTGACATCGATAACTTGGTAATCCAATGTTATTCGAGCACTCCACAAAATTGCGGTGCCAATTTTACTGCAATAACTTGGTAATCCAATGTTTTGCAGATCGAACGTGTCAATTCTACTGGCGTTCAACCTGGTAATCCAGTTTTGTCGAACGTTCCCCACGTTTCAGGGTCGCCAATCCTACTGTCCCCGTAAATCCGGATAGTAGGCTGTCAGATATCCGTCCCCTCAATCGGATTGCCAATAATCAATCGCACCGGCACAGCTACATCAATGAAAATGGCACTGACAGATACTACCGAGATTAGAGCACAGCAGTTAACAAGAAATTATTGTGGAAAACACCAAAATATACGGGGGTTCATACTTACCTTTACTTACCTCTTCAAATTAATCTCGGGTATGGGTTGTCAACTGGATCACTTAAAGTATGCCCACACAATAACCTCCACCATGATATTTATAATGAACCAAGACGGAAACAAGAAACTTTAAACTGTACAATAATTTATTTCACACAAAGGGAATGATTCTAACAAAAATAGACAACAAAATACACGTGGAAATCAGAAGCCATTGTCAATATAACCATGTCCTCCTGTAGGACTTGTAGACGTTACATACAAAATTTTATCTTTCACTAGCTTATAAAGAACGTAATAATAGTAATACACTTGGAATGGATGAGGGAATTGGAACGATACATGTAGCAATTGTTTTCCTCTTTCATAAACATCACACTTTATTTATAACTGCAAGCCTGTTATGTGGTCGACCTTGGCCTCTAACATACAGTTGTCAGGCCAGCTGCGATCCACCCTACATCATGTCGCATGCCCACGTCGTCAAGTGGACCCACCTGTCCAGTCAGTGTTAGCATATGCTCGTAACCTCAGAGCCTAGCTCCTTTTCAAACACTTTAAATGTCCTCAACTCAACTCAAATATTATCACGCAAATCTTTTAAATGCTTCGATCACATATTACTGGATTACTCTAATAATCCCAAAACTTGTTTAATTACATAATCCATATGTTTAATTAGCGTTCTTGAGAGTATATTATCAAAACTCTTAATGTTTATAACAAATGCTCATTAATTGTTTATAACAATTATAAATTGTTTATAATATTGTCAAACGACAATTCAAAAATCTATACACGCCTCTATTAATTCCTTTCATTTCCAAATATTATTAAAGATATTTACACAATTATTTACAATATTAATATTATTTATTTTAGAAATACATTAAACCACACGTTTATCCGGTTGATAATTACTCAAATCAGGTTAATATAATCGACCAATGAAGGTTAGTTATATTTATGCTTATATTCAGGTTTAATAAGTTTTAATAATAATTATTATTATTTTTGACGGTAACCTCCATTCAAAATCGTTATCTCAAATTATTTAACACTCTTGTTAATTTTAACAGTAATTTCACATGATTAATTTTCAAAGGACCTGGACAATAAACTCAGCGGAAAAATACTTCGCTCAAACGCACAAAATTGCATAAAATAGGCCCAGAATTCATCATATATTTCAATATATATGGCATAAAAATCTTCCACAATCCATACACAAAACCTCCACTTATAATCTCATCAACTTCATTAATATTACTGTGGGAATCTCCTTCACTTATTCAAGGGCATTATTCATCAGCGACTTTTACATGTCCACTGAACTAACGATTATACATCCATAGTTCCACTTTAAAAATTCTTATATTCATTAATTGTTTCAAACTGTTATTTATTTAACCTTCGTGGGTTTCATTCATGAATCGATATGAAGTAAAAATTTGCCAATCACAAATAAATTTAATAGCAAATATGATTATACACGCCTCTCTGGTCTATCAAAATTGAGATTAATATCTCCTAAGTAACGTAGTATAAAAATACTATCTTCAAACAAAGTTCATCTAAACTGCATAAATAGTCGAATAGAATACAATTAGACTTTGGAATGCAAACATGTTCCAATCTAGTATTGAGAAAAAATCCTATCAAAAGTTCATTACTATAGTGTATTCAATAAATCGTAATCAAAGTTCATAGTTCATAAAATTGTCTATAATACAATGGTAATTTCAGAACTGACGATAAATGTCTATGTTGCAATCATGTTCATAAAACGACTAGTATTTCCAAGATCGTCGATACATAAATAGATTTAACGCTCTAAAATCTTTTAATTATTCTTCTTTCTTGAGGATGACAGAAAATTGGTCAAAGTAATTTACTGAAGAGAATTACTTTAATAAAGTGACACGCTGTCTGAATTCAAATCTGCCATAGAAAATCATTAACTTTACAGTCAAATCGTGACTACAAAAATATGCAAATTACTGAAATAATATATTATCAGTCTCAACTGATCCAAACTTATTTAAATCTGCCAATGACATAACAATGTCTTAATAAATCGTCGAAAAAGCATAAATCATCGAAGTGTACTGAGTACAGAGATATCAAGCAAGAATATGGGGCAAAATATATATGGGACAAAAATATGGGAAAAATGGTTGCTCAGACATCGCTAAATTACTCAAATAAAACAAGAAGCGTTCACGACTACCTTATCTGTTGATTGAAGTTCTAGAGGAAAATCTTCCAAAGAAGACTGGTGATGGTTCCATTTCACCAAAAAGATGTGCTCCGACCTCGAACCTGGAACCAGCGCCCTCGGAGAATACAACTGCTTCCTCCTCCGGAAATTGCACTGCTCCGTGTATACGATAGACATCCTTCTGGCAAAACTCTTCTTTGTGAGCCGGGTCTACCCTGGCCTCTCTTGATAGTTCCCTGAAGTTCTGGTAGAAATTCGCCATGAAGTCTATTGCAGTTATTTCCGCAGAAATATTCATATTTGTGGAGTATGAATATGTTTCCACTGCCATTTGATATAATTCAGCGTTGGACAACGATGCATGAGTGTAGTTGGATATTCAATACATGCTCGCTTTTGTAGAAAGACGACTAGCGAAGTTCCATGCTGCTATTTCACTCCATTGATATATGTCCCAACTGCATTAAAGTCCTTAGCCTTCCATCTCCATTTCCGTTATAATAGTTGAAAGAACTGCCATATTATATTGTTCCATGTTAGAATGCAGCGTTATATCATCAAATGCAATATGTAGTAGCACGGTTGCAATACGTGTCAGCCGTAGCGTAGAATGTGATATTTAAAAGTGCTTCTCAGGTGGCGAGAAAATCACTTTTGTCTGCCGTGTTAAAATGCCAATATCTTCTAAATTATAATCTTGAAAATGTTCAACCTTTCTACACACTTTAATATAGTACTGCACAATCGAATTAGCTTAAAGGCATTAGTCAACTCTTGATATATTATCTTGTAGACTTGAAAATGTGTGCGTTTCAACTTCGCCTAGTTTCAAACACCGTAAAATGGAACTGCGGCACGCTCGAAGCTCGTTCAATGCGGTTGGCTTTACCACACGCTAAAGACGACTTGTTTCACTTATTCACTCGAAAACGACTATATGACCTCAGAAATATATATGCGGTATGAGACATATATGCGATATGAGACACATGAGCTATGAGAGCTTCTCTCTGCTGTGCAAGACCTTTTATCAACTTCATAAGGGGCGTATCCATCCCTTCCATAGCTTGTTTCTCCGTCATCGCTAGAAGTTCTAACTTTGGCTATAGCCTACTTGACGGATTTTCAAATTTCAAAAACTCAAAAATAATTTCTTCAAAATTCCAAATCAATGCCATAACTGAAAATAGATTTCCACAATTCTGCATTCCAAAAGTAATTAAATATGATAGTTTCAGTAATCTCCGTCTTCCTCCAAACTATCGTTCATTGGTTCGAGTCTTTCCTCCAATAGCGTAACTTCTTCCTCAGCACAATTCCATGTTTCCCCGCGACTGCGTCGTAAATCTCAGACCTTTCTCGAACAAAATCATGACGTCACCAAGAATCTCAGTTCAATCAGCCTACTTGCGTAAAGTCTGCGTCATCCGTGCCTACGTCATGAATATCCACGTCACAACTATGACAGCCATAACTTTCTTCATATTTTCCAATACAACCGCCGTGGTCTCAATATAATTCAATTTACGGGGGCAGTACCATCCTGGCACTTGCCCGAAGACGAAGTGGGAAACCACGGAAAACCACTTCGAGGATGGCTGAGGTGGGAATCGAACCCCCTCTACTCATTTGGGCCACCCGAGGCTGAGTAGACCCCGTTCCAGTCCTCATATCACTTTTCAAATTTCGTGGCAGAGCCGGGAATCGAACCCAGGACCTCCGGGGCGGCAGCTAACCATGCTGACCGCTACGCTACGGAGGCGACTCCGTAAAAGCATTGGAGGGAAAAATGCTGAGTATGAACTTCACAAGGACTAAGATATTCCTTAATGTTGTTGCCCCTAATGAATCTATAACATATACCCATCTATATGACACAGACAGGGAAATCATTTTCTCTTTCAAACTTGCACCTGTACCCTTCCACTCAGTCAAGTGAAACAACCCACCCAGTGTGTCGGTGCCGATGCTATTTGACGTCACTAACAACAATCGCCAATCACGTCAAGCATGGATTGCTCAAACGGGGCATTTAAAAATTGGTGCTAAATTGAATATATTAACAAAAAAAAAAAAAACGGAATATTTGGCGTTCCGTTAAAGATTAAAAAGGAACGCGGAACAAAACAAGAAAAAAAAAAAGGAATTGTTCCGGGTAAAACGGAACGTCTGGCAAACCTAGTCACATGGGAAATTGACTATATTTTTGCAAAAAATGAAAGTAGACTTATGAGATCAACACAGGGCGAAAAATTGTGTGCCTATCTGTGTGTGTGTGAGTCTGTGTGTGTGTGTGTGTGTGTGTGAGTGTGTGTACTCTGAATGTCTGTCCCCCCCTATCAACTCGAACACGGTGAAACCGAATTGAACGAAATTTGGTACTGAGGTAGCACTAGCAAAGGGCACCTCAGTGTCATGTTTTATATCGCCGCCATCTTGACGAAAACGTATTGGCGGCTACCCAAATGTTAAAAGCTTAAATCAAATTACGACCTACCTAATCATTTGATCTCTACCAATTTTTGCAACATCATACCTTTATGTATGAATAATCCTTTGACCAAACTACAAGGTTATCAGCCCAATAATTTGCAGATGGCGGCCATATATGTGTGCAAATCGGTTCCCCCTATCTATTCAAACACGGTGAAACCGAATTGAACGAAATTTGGTACAAAGGTAGCACTAGCAAAGGGCACCTCAGTGTCATGTTTTATATCGCCACCATCTTGACGAAAACGTAATGGCGGCCACCTAAATGTTTAAAGGTTAAATCATATTACGACCAATCTAACCATTTGATCTCTACAACATTTTGCGACAACATACCTGTATGCCAGAAGCGTTCTTTGACCAAGCTACAAGGTCGTCAGTCCAATAGTTTGCATATGGCGGCCATGTATGTGTGCAAATCGATTCACCATATCAATTCAAACACGGCGAATCCAAATTGAATGACATTTTGTACAGAGGTAGCACTAGCAAAGGGCACCTCATATTCATGTTTAATATCCGTATAACACGTTGTATTTCAACAAGCTACTACAACCAACATTCAATTATACTCCTTGAAAAGGACAAAGAGTTATAACAACACCCATGCATTTAGGAGAAAGTAGGCTATACTGTATGTTCTTTACTGGACATCTTGTTTGATATTTCATTCCAAGAATTTTCATGTCATCTGGCCAAGTTTCATCAAGATTGGGAACTTGAAACTTACGATGATCCCTTGTCAGATGAACACATAGTGAGGAGCGACCTATCGGCACGTACAGTAAACAGACGATATACCCATCATCTCGATTGATGACACCAGAGCACTCTATTATTCAATGTTGGAAGTTGGCATTTATAATTACTATAGATTGTTACTGCTTTGAGATAGAAACATCTTTTGACTTTATCTCCGAGTGTCTGTGTGTGTCTGAAGAACTTGTCTGATAACCTGTGTTATTGTGGAATCAGCAGTAGAGCGAGTTGCTGAATTATTTGAGGCTAGGATTGGAGTAGGTGCCCTGGGACAATTAGTACAATGGTATAGCAGAACCTTGTTAGTTCCAACTAATTTGGACAGAGACTATTTCGGATTAGCGAAATTTCAGTTTAAGCTGATGAGAGCCAAAAAAGTGGGAAAAGTAACTGTAAACCTTGTGGAGACGCCTGACTCTATGTCATCTGTGGATTTAACACCCACATAAAAAGGAAAAGTACAAAAATGCCGACAAACATGGGTGATATGAGCGAAACGGTGTAGATCAGCACAAAGACTTTGAAAATTGGATTAAAATAATTACGATTTGAATTTTTAAAATTTAGAACTGTGCTTCTAATAGCATGGTTTGTGTGTTTCATTGGAAATGTTTATACAAGGTGAATTTTAAGTGCACCGACAAACTGCGGGGAGATTTTCCTGACTAGAATTGGAGCAATAAAGTTAATATCAACATAGTCGGGAATTGGACGGCGAGTGTGCAACGGCAGCATATGTCCGGCAGCACACTGTCCACGGTCTGAAGCTCATCCATGTCACAAAAGGTGTTCAAAGTGGACTCCATTGTATGCAATGCAAGAGTTCACACATCGCATCATAAATTGTGGCACTCTTTCGAATGTTCCGGCCTGTACCTGACCAGCATCAAGAAATTAGCAGACATGCTGTTGAAGGTTCTGCACATCGGGAACAGCTGCACCATTCATAACGCTTTTTAGTTACCCCCACAAGTAAAAATCCAGAGGGTTTAGGTCCGGTGATCGAGCAGGCCATGCAACAGGGCCTCCGAGTACTATCCACCCTCTGGGTCAGGTGTAGTCGATGTGTCGGGGAACAATAATGTGGAAGAGGGGGGGGGGGCTCCATCGTGCAGTAGCGACTAGATCTGATGTATTGCCAAAGGCATATTATCAAGCAATAGTGGCAGCGTGTTCTGCTGGAAGTCTAGATGATGTCTACCGTGGCAACGATGTCGGAATAGGCTACTTAAAATTCAGCCTGTATAATTGTTGTAAAAGATCTATGCCAGTTATAATAATAAAATCGTTATTGATTTGGCTCATTAAGCGGTATGTTTACCTTTAAGACGACATGGGAAATAGTTTACGGCACACACTGTGCATGAAGCAGGGTAAGTGGTTCATAACAGCCTACAATATCTAGTTCCTTAACCAATAGATACAGAGAATCCTGAACAGAAGCCAAGAATATTGTATAAGCCATATCATCATCCAGAATTAGTTTACAGCTTTATGATTATCATACGACAATTTGGCACCAACTGAACTTTTCTCTTCCCCTCACTTTTGCGACACTATTTCCCGATATGAGAGACATTCCTAGTCATTTTACACTTCATTCTTTGGAAAACAAACGATAACGAAAATACTGTACCATGAAGCTCTTTATAGCTGATTGAAATTAGATGGCTGTTTACTAGTATTGCCCACCCTTGTAAAACTGGGGGCAGCGTCTTGTCGCCAGTGAAATATGGGTTTCACTATCCCCATTGTCTACAAAATGGGAACATTCGAGTCCTTCTTAGAAAACGGATCTGGAAGACTGTCTCCTTCCTCCTTTTCTCTCTCTCTCCCTCTCTCTCTGTGCCTCTCTCCGCGTCATTCTATTTATCATTGAAATAGCCCACAGAGAAATACGGTCGCCAAGTAATGGACACAGCAACCACACCATTCTCAAGATATAGAATTACTTCCATGGGTTTCAACAGTACCTATTTGTCAGGAGTTTGTTTATGCATTCATATATGATGGACGTAGAGGAGTTGGCAACCAATACTCTATTTGCAATGTAAAAACAAGTCTCGAGTTCATAAAATAATCCGTCCGCAATAATGTATTTAATCTTTCTTCTTCCCTTTTAGACGTGAATATCTTAACGTCAACCCTTTTAATGTTACCTGAGAGAGTTGAAAATTTTCCGAGTTATTAGAACGACCACATAGACAATTTTGTGGCATTTTTAGTAAAATATTAGTGAGAACTAACTACAGCTAAACACTGTATTCAAAATTAATTCTTGAGTTATGAAGATATAAATTTCTCGTAGTGGCTAGCATTCTTAGCTGTCATAGCAGAGGCCAGGGTTCGATTCCAGGCTCTTCCAAGAAAACATATCTTGTCTGGGGGCTGGAACGGGGCATAGGCCTACTCAGCCTCGTGAGGCATAACTGAGAAGAGGCAGGTTCGATTCCTATCACAGCAACCCTGGAAGTGGTTTTCCGTTGTTTGCCACTTCTACTCCAGGCAAATTTCGGGATGGTACCTGACTTAAGGCCACGGCCGCTTCCTACCCAAATCCTACCTCACTTACAAACACACACAACCAAGTACACGGGGCTACATCACCATGATTTCGCAAAGTCCCTAAAAGAAATAACAGCAACAATATTTGTGACACAAGAGTAGACCCTATCATAAGGAAGGAAGCTTTTAGTTTTACGTGATCGTTAATCATGCGATCATGAGCCACGGGACCTCCTTTTTACGTGGAATCCGAACCACAGGACATGGCATTTCACTTCGAAAATCTCACATGCATTGACCGGGAATCGAACCCGGTGTGCCTTGGTGAGAGGCCAACAGCTTGACCGCTGCGTCACCATGTTCCCTACAAGAGCATCAGGAAACATTCCGAAGAAACTGATCTAAAGAGGTTTGACAATTCGTGGTCTCCAGTCCGCACAATGGGGAATGCACAGGATCTCTCCTAGCCTGTGTTATGTGATGTTTGTGCTAGTGTGTACTTTTAAGAGAAGGGCTACGACTGGGAAGGAGGCGGCCGTGGCATTATGCAAGGCGCAATCCCGATATTTGCACGGAGAAGATAAGGGAACCTACGTTAAGCCATTTCTTGAATGCCTAGAACAGGATGGAATCCGGGTTGCCGTGCAAAAAGCCCACTGCGCTAAAACAGGAGAGTTCCACGAAACGATTCAGGAGCCAGTATTCCGATATAAAGACAAACGCGGGAGGTGCCATTATAGCCCTACTCTATACTAGACATGAGAACAAGAAAAGGCTCTTGGTTTGTGGTGCGAGTCTCGGAATGTGACGTCAAAAGCTTGTCTCGAGGCGAGACTAGTCAGGCTCCGGCACGAAGAGTGTGAACGTTTCAGTGCTCGACTAATTAGAACAAGACTTTATTTTGCAGGGACACAGAGTGATGTTAGTCGATGTTCAACTCTAGCAATGACTAACGAAACTTTGGAGTTTTTAATGCAACCTCTTACATTAACATACAGTACTTAAACAAATTCGTAAGCTCTTACCTAAAACATTTTTTATCATGACATACTTAAAACATGTTATAGTGAGTTAAATAAATTAAAACATAAGTGTGTAAATAAATGTATCCTGAAGACCATCTAAGTAATGGCTGAACCAGATAAGAGACAAGTCTAATCGATCGTCGATTCAAATACTCAGAGATGCTGAATATCGAGAACAATGGAGACTAATTTCAGTGAAATATATCTTAAGATCGACTGCCAACTTTCAGCTACGAAAGAAAGAAAGAAATGAAAGATACGTAAATAAATTTTAAATTAACAAATAAAATTTAAATAAAAATAAATAAATTTAAATTAAAATGTAAATAAATTGTATGTCCACCCCTTATTATCCCCGTTTTCCAACGGGGTCGGGGATGAGATGCGATGGAAGTCTTTGTGGCGATGGTTTTTACGGCCGGATGCCCTTCCTGACGCCAACCTCATGAGAGGAGTTAATGAGAGATGAAATGGATGATGGTGAATGAAACTGGGCAAGGATCTGGAAGGAAGCGGCCGTGGCCTGTCAGAAAGTACCGTCCCAGCATTTGCCTGGTGTTGAAAATGGGAAACCACGGAAAACCATTTCAAGGACGGCCGATGGTGGGGCTCGAACCTTCGCGTCTTCCGAGTCAGCAGAGAGCTTGGCCCCATGACCTACTGCTGCGCGTTAGCCAGCGTAGCCACTACTGTCGGTTAAAATGTAAATACATTTAAAAAAATTAAAACTTAAAATAAAAAATAAACAAGTAGTTCCGTGAAGAACTATACAGCCTATTTTCATATATCCTACTTATGTTAATTGTCACTATCAACATACACAATTTCAGTTTGATTGCTGCAATAGATTCGTAGATATTGAGAACCGACTAAATATTTCGGATGGTCGCCATGTTGGATTTTATATATGTAGGTCCTAGAGTTATGTACTGTTACATGCAGATTATTGTGAACGTGTAGTATTCAAACTTCAATTGCATAATTAGGATACAAGAAAAAACAAGGAGATTTTAAAAATTTTCACAGCTGCCATCTTGAGGTTATGGAAACAATTGAAATAAATTAGATGCCAGTGCATTAACATTCGTATGAGGATTTACTGTACCAAGTTTCACTGCGCGCGGATGGTTAAATTGCGAGAAACGTCCATGTGAATATTTATAATTCGCGTCACCGCCATGTTGGATTTGTGATCACCAGGTTATTTAAAGTCCTATAGGTGAACTTAAGTTCATAGCCCCTATGAACATTAAAAAATGCAGTTTGATTGCTAAAATAGATTCTTAGATATTCAGTATCGTCTAAATATTTCGGATGGTCGCCATGTTGGATTGTTAAATGTATAGGCCATAGAGTCATGTACCATTAAAGGAAAATTATTGCGTAGGTTCATTATTCAAACTTTCACTTCGATCGCATGACTACATCACAATAAATAAAATCTTAATTTTAAAATTCGCACTGCCGCCATCTTGAGGTTATGTAAACAATTGAACTAAATTAGATACCAGTGGATCACAATGTGTATAAATATTTCCTGTGCCAGGTTTCAGTGCGCTTGGAACATTAAATCGCGAGAAAGGTCAATTTAAAATTTTCAAATTCGCTTGGCCGCCATGTTCGTTTTGTAGTTAACCGGTTTTTGAAAGTCTTATAGATGGACTTCCAGTAGTGCCCTTTATCTCCGTACAAGATTTCATGGTTTTACCGCTAATAGTTTCAGAGATATAGAATACCGGTGAAATATTTCGCACATCCGCCATCTTGTGATTATGTAAACAATTGAACGAAGTTAGATGTCGGTGCATTACAATGTATATAAACATATACTGTACCAAGTTTCATTGCGTTTGGTTGGTCAAATCGCGAGAAACGTCTATTTAAAAGTCGCAAATTCGCTTGGCCGCCATGTTGGTTTTGTAGTTACCAGATTTTCAAAAGTCACATAAGTGAACTTATAGTAGTTCCCTCTATCACCATAGAAAATGTCAGGGTAATATCAGTAATAGTTTCGGAGATATTGAATGCTGGTGAAATATTTCGCACAGCCGCCATGTTGGATTGGTGAGTCGTAACAAAATTTGAAGGGCACGGTCGAGGTCGCCGGGAATAGTGCTATGAACTTTCCGAGTTTCATTGAAATCGCTCCAGCCGTTTAGATTTTATTAGAGGGGGGGGGGACACACACACGAATCACACACACATACATACACGCACACACACACGGACAAAAGGTGATCTCATAAGCCTATTTTTTTCAAAATTGAAAATAGGCTAAAAAGGAGATTGATATTCTTTGGACATATTTACAGATTGGATGATTCCAGATTAACAAAAAGGATATTCAAGTACCTTTGGGAGGAAAGGTCAACGACTAGCTGGATTCAAGAGGTATATAAAGATATTATTATTATTACTCATGGCGTAAACTTGAAGCCCTTCGCAATTCTTTCTGGAAGAGGTGGAACTTGGAATATTTAAGTTCTTTGCAACGGAGACAGAAGTGGTTTCTTTCCAGTCCCGACATTAAAGTGGGGGACTTGGTCTTGGTTAGGGATGTCTCTCCTCCCCTGGTCTGGATTTCTGGTAGAGTGACCGATTGTTATCCTGGAAGGGATGGGAGAGTCAGGGTGGCCAAAATCTTGACCACTAATGGTCATATCACAAGACCACTGTCTTTAATTGCTTCTTTACCTTTAAATGCTTAATTGTTTATTTTGTTCTCTGTTGGTGTTTCCTCCCAGCTTGGTGTATTCTTGGAATACACGGTATGATAGAGTATATTTTTAATACTCTTTGCTTGTTCATTTCTTCCTTTTTCTCTAACACATTTTGTAAGTATTTTCTATCTAAATTGCATTTTGTAAATATTGTCAATTCATATCAAATAAAAGTACAGTAAGTATGTAGTTAGTTTTAGTTGTAAGTAGGTAGTTAGTTTGTCTATTAGATATATGTCATTGTTCTATTAGACTGTGGTGTGTGAGTGTGTCTGGTAGCAGTTGCATTGTTTATTAGTTATATTTCATTGTACTGTGATGTGTGAGGGTGCATGTGAGTGTGCCTGTTGACAGACTGTTTTAGTGGTAGTATTTGTTGTTGGTGGAACTTAAGTTTTTTTGTTAGTAGAGTTTTGGTATTTAATTGTTAGTACGGTAGAAGGTTAGTATTTTTGTTAGTAGAATTGCTCTTTACTTATTCTGAAAGGGAGTAGCAGACTTTCAGAATAAATCAATTCTTTACTAGTGTTATAGACGGTTAAGATATCTAATATATAAAAGTGAAAGTCTGTATGTATGTATGTATGTATGTATATATGTTGGTTCCGTATACAAATCTACACCGTTCCACCAATCTCAACCATATTTTGCATACACATAGTTTAGGACCCAGAAGGAACCGCTGGCTACATGCATTTTCGATAGTCTTTCTCATTCTTCTGATTTTGGCCCTTTTTCACTCAAAAACAGGCTAATTAAATCATAAAATATACTCATGAAGGAATGGCAAGATAGATAGTTTCCATGGCAACATAGCTCAAGTCGAGACACGGCCGACTTGATGCCAATTGCGCTCAGCACTACCGGTATAGAAAATGAGGATCTTTACTTGAAATCCCGTTAGTTACTCAACTGCTCACACAGCACTGTCAACCGAGTTTAGCATAACAAAGACTTGACACTATCTTCTTTCTACTATATATTTTTCAAATACCACTCACTCACTCACTCACTCATTCATTTATTCATCACGAAATCTCAGAAACCACCGAACGGATTGGAATGAAATCTGGTATGCAGCTTCCTCAAGGGCCGCAAATGCCCACTAAGAGAGAAATTTTGGCTATTCAGGTTCTAAAGGGGTGTTAAGGGGGTAGACCTGCATTTAATTGAATAGCAATATCTCCCGATTGGTTTCATGGGGGGATGTGATACTCGGCATATAAACTCATCATTAAAAATAAGAAGACATGTGTCTGAGGGTTTTTCGATGTGGTGTATATTATGAGGTGAAAGGGGTGAAAAGTGGGGATTAAAAGATTCTTAACGGAGCGTGTGTCTCTTAAACGACATAGGCGAGGAGTTTGAAACACAGCGAAAAAAAAAACAACATAAAAAAGAAGTAAATATGTGTTTGACAGTTTTTTCATAAATCTAATTTAAGGGGCCCAAGGGGAGAGATGAAATTCTGGGGGTGGGGGGGAACAGGAAAGAAAGTGTCCTAACTGATTGACTGACTGGCTCACTCATCAAACTCAGGGGGAAAACTGCTTTAAAACGACATAGGCGAGGAGTTTTAAACACAGCGAAAAAAAATCAACATAAAAAAGAAGTAAATATGTGTTTGACAGTTTTTTCATAAATCCAATTTAAGGGGCCCATGGGGAGAGATGAAATTCTGGGGGGGGGGGGGAACAGGAAAGTAAGTTTCCTAACTGATTGACTGACTGGCTCACTCATCAAACTCAGGGGGAAAAACTGCTTTAAAGTAAGTAAATAGTTTTTCGACAGTTTTTTTTCATAAATCAAATTTAAGGGGTTCATGGGGAGGGGTGAAATTCTGAAAAAAGGAAATTGAAAGAAAATGTCCAGACTCACTCACTTACTCACTCACTCATCATCGCCTAGCCAAAATTATTGAAGTTAGAAACATGACAGTTTGGGGATATGTTCATTGTATGTCAAAACCGTCTACTAAGGGAGGATTTTCGGATATTCAGGTTCTAAAGGGGTCTTAAGGGGGTTAAACCTGCATTTCATTGAATAACTATATCTCCCGATTGGTTTCATTGGGGGATGTGATACTCGGCATATAAACTTATCATTAAAAAGTAACAAGACACGTGTCTGAGGGTTTTTCGATGTGTTTATGAGGTTAAAGGGGTGAAAATTGGGGATTAAAAGATTCCTAACGGAGCGTGTATCTCTTATACGACATAGGCGAGGAGTTTGAAACTCAGCGGAAAAAAAATCATCTTAAAAATAAGTAAATATGTGTTTGACCGCTTTTCCATAAATCCAATTTAAGGGGCCCATGGGGAGGGGTGAAATTCGGGGGGAGGGACAGGAAAGAAAGTGTCCTAACTGATTGACTGACTGACTCACTCATCAAACTCACGGGAAAAAACTGCTTTAAAGTAAGTAAATAGCTTTTCGACAGTTCGTTTTTCAATCAAATTGAAGGGGTTCATCGGGAGGGGTGAAATTCTGAAGGGAAAAAAATTGAAAGGAAATGTCCTGACTCATTCACTCACTCATCATCGCCCAGCCAAAAATATTGAAGTTGGAAACATGACATTTCGGGGATATGTTCGTTGTATGTCAAAACCGTACACTAAGGGAGGTTTTTTGGATATTCGGGTTCTAAAGGGGTCTTAAGGTGGTTAAACCTGCATTTCATTGAATATCAATATCTCACGAGTGGTCTCATTTGTGGATGTGATACTCGGCATATAAACTAATCATTAAAAATACGCAGACATGTGTCTAAGCGTTTTTCGATGTGGTGTATTATTATGAGGTGAAAGGGGTGAAAAGTGGGGGTTGAAGGATTCCTAATGGAGCGTGTAGGCCTATCTCTTAAACGACATAGGCGAGAAATTTGAAACTCAGCGAAAAAAAAAATCAGCTTAAAAAGTAAGTAAATCGGTTTTCGACTGTTTTTTTCATAAATTAATTTAAGGGGCCAATGAGGTGGGGTGAAATTCTGGGGAAAAAAAGGAGAGAAAGTGTCCTAACCGACTGACTCAGGGGAAAAAGACAGCTTAAGAAATAAGTTAATAGGTGTTCAAGCGTTTTTTAATCAATCCAATTTAAGGGGCCCATGGGGAGGGGTGAAATTCTGGTAAAATAAATGAAAGAAAATGTCCTGTCTGACTCACTCACTCATCACGCCCAGCGAAAACTATTAAAGTTGGAAACATGAAATTTTGGGAAAATGTTCGCTGTATGTCGAAAACGTTAACTAAGGAATGATTTTTGTTTATTCGGGTTTTAGAGACGTGTCAAGGGGGTAAACGTGCATTTCATTGAATAACGATATCTCATGAGTTGTTTGTTTGGGGATGTGATATTCGGTATATAAACTAATCATTAAAAATAATCAGACATATATCTAAGGGTTTATCGATGTGGTGTATATTATGAGGTGAAAGGGGTGAAAATTGGGGGTTGAGGGATTCTTGACGGAGCGTGTATCTCTGAAACGACATAGGCGTGAAGTTTGAAATTCGGTGGTAAAAAACAGCTTAAAATACAAGTAAATAGGTGTTCGAACGTTTTTTCATAAATCCAATTTAAGGGGCCCTTGGAGAGGGGTGAAATTCTGGGGGGAAAAAAACAGGAAAGAAAGTGTCCTAACTGATTGACTCACTTACTCACTCATCAAACTCAGGGGGAAAACAGCTTTAAATAAGTAAATAGGTGTTTGACCGTTTGTTTCCTAAATCCAATTTAAGGTGTTCATGGGGAGGGGTGAAATTATCAAAAATAAATGAAAGAAAATGTCTTGACTGACTCACTCACTCATCATCGCCCAGCCAAAATTATTGAAGTTAGAAACATGAAATTTTGGGGATATGTTCGTTGTATGTCGAAAACATCCACTAAGGAAAGAGTTTTGGATATTCAGGTTCTAAAGAGGTGTTAAGGGGGTAAACGTGCTTTCCATTGAATAACAATATCTCACGAGTGGTTTCATTTGGGGATGTGATACTTGGCACATATACTAATCATTAAAAATAAGCTGACACATGTCTAATGGTTTTTCGATGTAGTGTATATTATGAGGTGAAAGGGATGAAAAGTGGGGGTTGAAAGATTCCTAACTGAGCGTGTATCTCTTAAACGACATAGGGAGGAGTCTGAAACTCGGAGGAAATCTATCAGCTTAAAAATAAATAAATAAACAAATGAATAAATAAATAAAATAAATAGGTGTTCGACCGTGTTTTCATAAATGCAATTTAAGGGGCATATGGGGAGGGGTGAACTTCTGGAAGAAAAACGTCCACTAAGGAAGGATTTTTGGATGTTTGCTCTCATCGACCAACCAAAACTATTAAAGTTAGAAGATTGATATTTTGGGGATATGTTTGTTTGTTGTGTGCGAAAACGTCTACTAAGGAGGGATTTTTGGGTATTCAGGTTCTAAAGGGGTTTTAACGGGGTTAAACCTGCATTTCATTGAAAAACAATATGATACGACTATGACGCGAGCGATGCGAGGCTAAAATTGAGATGGTGTGTGTCTGTGTATTACTCAATCTCGCAAGTACCACTGGTCCGATTTACGTGAATTTTACATGGAAGTAGCTGATTTACCTGTTTAACATATAGGTTACTTCTGATTTCAATACTTTGCACTATTTAAAATGGCGACCATTTTAGTGACGTCACTACACCCTTTGGTTTCAAACTTTCATATTTCCATTTCAAATAAAAAGAGAACGCTAAGAAATAGCAAACTTTTGATGGCATATGCGAGGTTTAAAATTACATTTTCTATCCGAAAGGTATCTGCAACTGTTAGCGAGTAAAACCTAAATTTGTGCTATAAAACACGGTCAACGCCGAGCGGTGTAGTTGGACAAAATGTTCCATCCCTAATGTCCCTCTGCGCAGCACCTCGCCTATCCCCTGTTTTAACTGTCACCTTCACTTTTTAATTTATTTATGACGCGTAGCGAAGCACGGGTACTTCAGCTAGTTGATAATATAAGCCAATAATGGCTACACTGCGTCCTGCTGCACGGCTGAAAGCAACGGGAAACTACAGCCGTATGCTATTCCCGAGGATATGCACCTCTCTATGCATAATTACATGTGATGATGGCCTCCTCCCTTGTAAAATTTCAATCCGGAGGTAAACTAGTACCCCGTTCGGATCTCCGGGTGGGGACTACTCACAGAAGTGACAAAGAGGAAATCTGACATTCTACGGATCGGAGCGTGGAATGTTAGAAGTCTGCTAGGAAGTGGAAGGTTAGAAAACTTAGAAAGGGAAATGGATAGGTTGAGGTTGGATTTGGTTGGGATTAGTGAAATGCGCTGGCAGGAAGAACAGGACTTTTGGTCAGGAGACTATAGGGAAGATAGTAGGAGATTTCGGATTAGGTGAAAGGAATGATCGAGGAAGCAGGCTGGTAGAATTCTGCACCGAGCATGAATTGGTCATAGCTAACACCTTATTCAATAACCACAATAGAAGAATATACACATGGATGAGACCAGGAGATACAGGGCGTTACCAAATCGACTTCATTATGGTCAAGCAGAGGTTTCGAAACCAGATTTTGGATTGTAAAACATATCCTGGTGCTGACATAAACTCTGATCACAATCTGGTTGTAATGAAATGCAGATTAAAGTTGAAGAAACTGAAGAAAAGTCAAAAGCCAAAAAGGTGGACAATAGACAGACTGAAAGAGAAGGATGTAAACGAAAGATTCAAGAAGAGTATAAAGGAAGGACTAATGAAAAACCCTAAACAAACTTCAATTGCAGACGAATGGGCACTTTTGAAGAATGAAATAACAAAATCCGCAGAAGAAAACATTGGTAGGAAAGAAAGAATAGGTAGAAAACTGTGGATCACTCAGGATATACTAGAATTGATGGATGAAAGGCGGAAACATACGAATGTAAGAGATGAAAAGGGGAAAGCAGAATACAGACGTCTGAGAAATGAGGTTAACAAGAAGTGCAAGGAAGCGAAAGAAGAATGGTTGAAAGAGAAATGTGCAGGTATAGAAAATTGTCTGAAATTAGGAAAAGTAGACACAGCTTATCGAAGGATTAAGAATACTTTTGGGGAAAAGAAGACTAAGTGCTATAATATTAAGGACACAAATGGAAAGCCTCTAACAGACAGGGAAGAAAAGGTTGAGAGATGGAAAGCTTACATAGAGAGTTAGTATAAGGGAAAGGAGATTGAGAATCATGTAATGGAAAGGGAGGAGGAAATTGATGAGGATGCGAAAGGAGATTTAATATTGAGATCAGAATTTGATAGAGCTTTGGAAGACTTAAGCAGGAACAAAGCACCAGGCATAGATGATATACCGATTGAGTTGCTACGCTGCATAGGAGATGAAGGTCTGATTAGGTTATTTCACTTGGTGTGTAGGATTTATGAGACAGGTGAGGTACCCCCTGATTTCAAGAAGAATGTAATCATCCCTATACCAAAGAAAGTGGGAGCTGACAGATGTGAAGATTACCGTACAATCAGCTTGATTACTCATGCTTCAAAGATCCTGTCTAGAATAATTTACAAGAGGATTGAAAGCCAGATAGAAACGGAGTTGGGTGAAGACCAGTTTGGTTTCAGGAGAAATGTAGGAACAATGGAAGCTGTACTAAGTCTTAGGCTGATTTTAGAAGGTAGAATAAGGAAAGATAAGAGAACGTTCATGGCTTTTGTAGACTTAGAAAAGGCTTTTGATAACGTTGATTGGACTAAATTGTTTGACATTTTGAAATCAATTGGAATAAAGTACAGGGATAGGAGGGTGATATACAATCTGTACAGAAACCAGACAGCAGTCATTCGAGTTGAAGGACATGAGAGAGAAGCTGGTATTCAGAAAGGTGTAAGGCAAGGCTGCAACTTATCACCCATACTTTTCAATCTTTACATTGAACAAGCAATGAAGGAAATTAGAGAAAAATTTAAAGTGGGAGTGAAGATTCAAGGAGAAATAATTTCAACTCTGAGATTTGCTGATGACATCGTCATCTTGGCCGACAAGCCTGAGTATTTGAATGAGTTTTTGAATGGTATGGATTCCGTCTTACGGAAAGAATTCATGATGAAAATAGATAAATAAATGTAAAACAAAAATACTGGAATGCAGCCGAAATAAATCAGAAACCTCTATGGAGATCAAATTGGCAGGTGAAAAGCTGAAGGAAGTAGGAGACTTCTGTTACTTAGGAAGCAGAATAACCAGTGATGGACGAAGCAAAGAGGATATTAAAAGTAGGTTGGCTCAGGCAAAGAAAGCATTTCTACAAAAAAGGAATCTGCTGACATCGAATATAGATTTAGGTATTAGGAAGTCATTTTTGAAAGCCTTTGTCTGGAGCGTGGCGCTCTATGGAAGTGAAACTTGGACTATTGGTGCAGCAGAAAAGAGGAGAATTGAAGCATTTGAAATGTGGTGTCACAGGAGAATGATGAAGATCAGATGGGTAGATAGGGTTACAAACAAAGAGGTATTAAGACGAGTGGGAGAGGAGAGATGTTTCTGGCGACTGCTAATGAAGAGAAGAGATAGGTTGGTAGGACACATACTAAGACACCCAGGAATAGCAAGCTTAGTTATGGAAGGAAGGGTCGAGGACAAAAACTGTAGGGGTAGACCAAGGTTAGAATATGTTAAACAGATTGCCTCCGATGTAGGGTGTCAGAGCTATGTAGAGATGAAACGATTAGCTCAGGACAGGGAGGCATGGAGAGCTGCATCAAACCAGTCAAAAGACTGAAGACTCAAACAACATAAAGATTTAGAAAGAAATAATATACTGTAAGAGAAGAAGACTCTGTGGACAGAGAGTTTTTTCAAAAGAAGGTGTTAAGTACGGAAGAATTCCAGGGAAGAGTGGAAAGGAAACCTGAGGCGAAGTGGTCTGAGGACAGAAAGAAGCAGCATAGTTAAAGAATGAAAAAATATTGGGAAGAACGGAAGAGAAAACAACAAGGAGTGAAGAGTTGAAATTGGCGCGTGGTCCACAGGAGGCTTTATCGGAAAGAATAAAAATACAAATTTCAAAATAAAATAAAATAAGTAAAATAGGATATATAGACAAATGAAAACCTCGTTCTTTATGACATTAATTATTGTCTAAAGAGGAAGCAAACAACATGTAGAAGTGTAAGCTCCTGAGAATCGTATGGAAGCAACTTGTAAAACGGATGCCGTAATACAGTATAAGTTGTCTAATTCAGAAGGGAAACGATGTATACTATACGGTATACCTCTCTACTGAAGAGTTCTCGCTAGTCCTAAGGTTTTCTAACGTGGCTGTTTGGACAAAAACCACTGTGTTTACAGAAACACACAAATCCTAGTTGGTGACGGCATTGAAAATATTTCAGCTGTATGTGTTATTAATTGAGCTAAAATCCGATCAATAGCGCAATCACACCCATTAGTCCAAGCACGAAATAAATAGTGTCGTTGCTGTGGCTGAGAGATCTTTGGCCATCCACCCCAAGTACCTGAATCTGTACGGTGTTTTTCTTATAACCTGCATCATTGTTGTGACTGAAGTAGTGCGTGTAATAATTTATTATTAAGATGTATGATTAAGGTAGAAGCCTGAGACTTGAACTAAGGTAACCTCACAGCATTTGCCTAAGGTGAGTAGGGTAAATACCGGGGATAACCTACGTTCAGGATGGTCCCTGTCAGCCCCGGAATTAGAACTTTGGATCTCCGTATTATAGCTCCCTATGTAGACGTAGATCATTGAACGATCGTCTGAACTCATTGAATATGTGAAACTAAAGTTCTATTACAACTTGTACAGTAGGGTAATATACATGAATAATGAGACCCTTATATATTAGTTTCTGAACGACTTTGGTGGCGTAGACGGTAGCATGCTGAACTGCTGTGCCCAAGATCGTGGATTCAAACCC
The DNA here is from genome assembly GCA_946902985.2 of Meconema thalassinum. Taxonomy (NCBI): domain Eukaryota; kingdom Metazoa; phylum Arthropoda; class Insecta; order Orthoptera; family Tettigoniidae; genus Meconema; species Meconema thalassinum. The sequence continues at coordinate 471,783,742 of OX336391.1, forward strand.
GGCCGAAGTCGTCGGATTTTTAAGAGCGTCAAAATCTGTCAGTAAGCCTTCCTACAGAGGAGAAGTAAAGCCGGTGGGCCCATGTCATATATTTATGGCAGAAGAACTTCTCACTGCAATAGGTAGTGTGTAACAAAATTTGTAGGTTATATTTGGCTAGTTAGAAATACTCGTATCAAGTTCCAACGTTCACCGCTAGGTGTTAGTGACAGTAGCATCTGGTAGACAAAGTTGGAACTATATGACATTGAACTTGTTGGGAGCCCTTGGGCGTTCAATAAAAAAATACCCAGCTTATGGCCATTGGCTGCAATTTATACATTAAACAAGAAGTTCCGTGAAGAACTATACAGCATACTATTCATGCCAATGATTACTCTACAGTATATGAACCTATCTAGAATAATGACGAAATTAAGTTGGTAATATCGAAATATCTAATTAGTTCAAAATATACCTGGTATAATGTAGCCTAATAGAGCACTACAGTTGGCAGCCCTGGTGACCGAATATATCCTTAGTTCCATCTCTTAAGGTACAGAATACAAAATGTGGTTGAAGTCCAATGGACGTTACATGCAGTTAGACACTGGATCTATCAGCACGCGTAAAACCATGTTGCCAACAATACCAAGCGTGTACTGGTCAGAAATAATCTGAAATATTATGATATATTGTTGTGCCAATTTTGGATGAAATCCATTTGTTAGTATAGAAGTTACATGTATTTTAAAATTGGACATATCGGCAGGCATGGAATCATGTTGGCAGCACTGCCTTGTATTAATTACTCCAAATTAATCTAGAATGTCAGGTGCTATACGTGTGCAAAGTATAGAGCTGTTGGCTTGCATACTTTCTGATATATTGATATTAGGGTAAAAAAATATAGACAACATTTATTAACAGTTGGCAGCCCTGATTGCTCTTAACAATACGTATAGTCATATCTGTTATGGTACACATAGCACATACGAAATTTGGTTGAAATCCAACTGATAGTATAGAAGTTATATGCATTTAAACATTAGACCTATCAGAAGGCTTAAAATTATTTTGGCAACACTGTCATGGTTAGCCTCCTGGAAATTAAACTGAAACAGTACTATCTACATGTGTGCCAATTTTGGAATAGCTCCCATGCATACCTTGCAAGATATCCAACATGGAGCTCAAATTTCTAGTGCGTTTTTTCAGCAGTTGGTAGCACTGACATCATTTTCAAATATGGACGTGAGATATTCCGGTGCACATCTTTACTCAAACTAAATTTGGTTTTGATTGCTGCAGCCGTTTAGGAGTTGATAGTGGGGGGGACACACACAGCCAGTCAGACAGACAGACAGACAGAAGGACAGACAGACACACATTTTCCCGGATCGATCTCATAAGTCTAATTTTTCCTCATTTTTGCAAAATGTGAAAAGTAGGCTAAAAATGTCCTCTTTCCTTAAATTTCTCTTTTCTCCCTTGTTAATTTCTGTAGTAGTGTTGACAAATCTGATGTAGCAGCTCCCACCGATTACATCAACTTTTCATAGGGGGCTCTACGCTCGGGCTCTCTGCTTATCTGCACCTCAATTCCTCGGTACTACGTGGTGAATTCTTAAAATGTGTTCTCTGTATATTTTGTCTGTGTATAACACCAAGTCTGATTAACAGAGGGAGAGTCCGCGTCAATGCGAATTGGCTAGTATTCTTGCCTGTTTACGTGGAGGCTCGGGTTTGGTCCTGGCTCTGACAAGAAATTTAATTCTGGTCTGAGGGCTGGAATAGGGTACACTCAGTGTTATGGGGCTAAACTGAGAAGAGGCGAATTTAATTCCTACCTCTGCTATCCTGGAAGTACTCCAAGCAAGTACTGGGATGGTACCGAACATAAGGCCACGGCAGCTTCCTATCCAAATCCAGCCTAGATTACAAGTACAGACACGACAGAGACACACTTACACACACAGAAGTACATGGGGCTACATGACCACGATGTCGCAAAGCCCCTAAAGAAACAACAACAACAACAACAACAACAACAAAGATGTATCAGAGAGATATCCCACAGATAAGAACCTGGGGAGATGGAGAGGAGACACTGGATACAATTGTTATCAAGTAGTAGTTTAATACTAGTTTTTTCATGGAATTACATCTAAATCTAGGATTGGGGCCAGTAATTCAGAACTGTAAGTCACGTTAATTTCTGACAGAAATGAAGAGAATTTATTCGCACATCGTAAGTACTTTATTATATGAGAAGTCGGATCTGCTCGTGACACATGAATAAAAGTAAAAAGCTGGTAAAGCACAAGCGAAGAAGTCTGTTTGCAAAACATCGGAGCGTAGGTGGCGATGGATTGTCCTGCCACGGATGTCATATATCAAGTGCTGCTGCTTTCTTTACCAGCGCCTGGCCGCGCGGCATTCTCCACAATACCGGCCGACAAGAGAAAAATGTTAAGCGTTGTTTCACGCATATGAATACATTGAGGTTAAGTCAGGCGTTAATCTTATAGCTCACTTAGCTGCGGCTATTACTGAGACACAATAAGAAATATAAATACAGCAAATGTTTGCGTGCGAATAGCACAGTTTACTGAACGTAGGCAAAAACAGCCTCATATGTTGTACGCAGCGATTGTGGTTATTGTTTTAAGGGGCGAAGGATCTAGGGCATATACTCTTAATGATATGGTGATAGTTAAAGTCCTGTGTGGATGGAGATAATTTTCGCCACGCGGATATAGTTTGCATGGCAGTCCGGATATCGGATAAGCTGCGAATGTTTATGACATACGATGTCATAACTTGCCTACTTTCGATTAGTGCAAAAAATGAAAGTAGACTTATGAGATCAACTCAGGGCGAAAAATTGTGTGTCTGTGTGTGTGTGTGTGTGTGTGTGTGTGTGTGTGAGTCTGTGTGTATTCTGGATGTCTGCCCCCCCCCTCCCCTATCAACTCGAACACGGTGAAACCGAATTGAACGAAATTTGGTACAGAGGTAGCACTAGCAAAGGGCACCTCAGTGTCATGTTTTATATCTCCGCCATCTTGACGGAAACGTAATGGCGGCCACCCAAATGTTCAAACCTTAAATCAAATTACGACTAACCTAATCATCCGATCCCTACCAAATTTTGCAATAACACATATTTATATGGCGAGCGTCTTTTGAATAAACTACAAGGTCATCAGCCCAATAGTTTCATATGGCGGTCATGTATGTGTGCAAATCGATTCCCTCTATCAATTCAAATACAGTTGAACGAAATGTTGTATAGAGGTAGCACTAGCAAAGGGCACCTCATATTCATGTTTAATATCCGTATAACACGTTGTATTTCAACAATCTACTACAGCCAGCATTTAATTATACTCCTTGAAAAGGACAAAGAGTTATGACAAAACCCATGCATTTAGGAGAAAGTAGGCTATATGTTCTTTACTGGACATCTTGTTTTTTATGTCATATGAAGTTGATGATTTAAGCTAACCTCATTCAAATTATGTCATTAAGCACTATTAACACTAACATTAACTGAAAAAGGTTGCAATTCTGGCTGTATAACGTTCATTTTAAACATAGCACATGACAAATTTATATAGCCTAAGGGAACGACTTTCTCCTCAAATATGTAAATGTGTAGCTTTTATAGTTTATCTTCGGTGGTGAGGTTGGTAGCATGCTGAGTTTCTATGCCCAAGATTGCGGGTTCAAACCCGGCTGAAGTCGTCGGAATTTTTAAGAGCGTTAAAAATCCCTCAGTATGTCTTACTTCGGAGGGGAAGTAAAGCCGGCGGTCCAATGTCATAGATTTATGGCATGTAAAAGAACCTTCCACTAATTCCACTTGTGTGAAACGAAATTATAGGTTAGATTTTACTAACGCTCTTAGGTTCCAACGTTCGTCACCAGAGGCCGACTGCGGTGGTATCTAATAACCAAGTTCACAACTAGTTGTCGTTGATGGTGGCGTTTGGTGGCAAAAGTAGGAACTACTTGAAAATTGAATGTCTGCAGTCCTTATTACTTGAATTAAAAACAGATAACACACACTAGTACAGCCATCACATTTTACACCGGTTATCAGACAGATTCTACACACACCCAAAGTACACGGGGGTACATGACCGCGTTGTCGCAGCCCCTAAACAAAGGAACCAACCAACTAATATTTTATCTAATTAAACATATTATTGTAATGCCAGTAGATTCGACAAACAAACGTGCGAATGTGGATAAAAGTCGTGCGGATGTGGATAACGTTTTGTTAATCCGCGTAGGGCTCTACGTGATAGTGATGGCGAATATTATAATGACAATTGCAGTGACGGAACATCACCTTCTAAACCTGATCGGTTTATTCGAATTTTGTAATAAACTAGACTCTTTTCTTCTATTTCTTAGCAGAAATCAATGAACTTCAAACATATTTAATACAGTCACAGAAGGTAAAAAAAGCAAAACAAAAAGGTACGAAAACCTGAAATGAGCATGCTTCTCTATTTTGACTTCTCCAAAGTCCGGAGAAGTTCATACGATGCTGTCCATGCCCTTGCTTCTCGTCCTTACTGAACAATACGGCAAATGTAGGTTGGAACTCAGCAATTCTTTCAGGTTTATGCCGTGTCTTGTGTGGGGTTTCGTCTAGGACACCAAGCTGGCACATCGGCGGGCTATTGGGATCCCTGCCCAGACCCCCACAGGAGTAGCGAACTGCGCGCTACCTCCCTTTATATGCAGAGCAACTGCACCACTTTACTGCGAGAACCGGAAGCTCAAGCAGCCTCAATTCTTAAGGGCTACTGTAGTTAAAGTTTCAGGATCAAATTCAGCCAGAGTTGGTTGCTTCTGCAACCCGAATTGGTCGATTAACTGTGACGTTAAACATTCCTTCTTGGGTGAAAATTCAGGCACCTCATCATCTTCATAATCACAGCAATTGAAAGGAACGTAAAACACATTAGATTATCGCAGCACAATGTTGCACCACTGCACGGCAAAGGTATTTTGATAATACAGTATTTATTTCAGGGCTACAATGTTCTAAACGCAAAATCATTGTAATTACTTAACCATACCAAAGTAAATATTATGTCTTAACTTGAGACAGAATACCATAGGATTACTATGAGGAAGTGGTTACTCTAAAATTACCCCGAGTGATAAAATATTACCCTAAAGTTGGCAACATTGGTGATAACATATAGGCTACTGTAAACAAACGACGATACGTGCTGCACTGAGTGCACCACCGCACTACATTATTACCCACCAGTAGTCATATTGACGAGAGTTAATAGCTTTTTGTTGTTGCTTATTTTAGGGACTGCGACATCGCAGTCAAACAGCCCCGTGTATTTTGGGTGTGTGTGTGTAATTCGTGTGGTAACCTATGTTATTGAGATAGCTGTGCTAGTGTGTGTATTTGTAAATTGAGGATTGGATTGGGAAGGAGACGGCGATGGCCACAAGTTAGTAACAATGCCTGCATTTTCCTGGAGTAGAAGTGAGGAAACCACGGAAAACCACTTCCAAGATGGCTGAGGTGGCAATTGAACCCTTCTGTTATCAGTTTTGCCTCATGAGGCTGAGTGTACCCTGTTCCAGCCCTCACACCAGATTTAACATTTCTTGCCAGAGCCGGAAGTCGAACCCAGACCTCCGGGGTGACAGCCAAGAACACTAGCCGCTACACCACGAGGTGGTAAGTTAATAGTGAACCATTTTTTCCAATCTCTCATTTTATGTGTATTGAATTAATTTTGATTCTAATTACTTTATTTTATTTCGTTTTGAATATTTTAAATTTAATTATTATTAATTTTAATGTTTATATATTTGATATTTTAATAATTTCATTTTTTATCTTTATATTTTATTTTTTTAATTTATATATTTAGTTTTTAATTTTATTTTGAACATCGTAAGTCAAGGGAATACAAATATAACATATGGTTCCCAGAAATATTAACACTTCACTAGAAAATTCGGTGAATAAGGTAAATAGACAACCATCAGCTCGTTTGAAAATAAAATCGTCATTATGATAAGTGTTTGGTCCTCAGACCACTATCATGAAAATGTTAAAGGTCCCTCAACAATTTTAAAAGTTTTGTTCATATTCAACAGCCTCCACATCAATACGAGGCACACTCAGAGATATAGCTACATACGGTATTGCCAGTTAACTGCTGCAATATTATCTGCTATGTTTGGAAAGCCTCAACAACAATGTTGCTGCAATCTAACCATGTTCGAAATGCTATCTGAAGGAAATCGCTGAGCAAGGCTTTAACGAGATATGCCTGACCACCTTCGGGCTGCTGATAAGCTTGCGTAGCATTCAGGTAAACATTCTCAGTTAATTAAGCAGGACAATCAGGAATTCGGCAGAGAAGTTTCCTGTTAGTTCTGCTGTTATTCCCGTTAGAAATTGGAAGCGTATCTAACGAAGTTCATTTTATGTCAATTATTTCCAGACATTGAATTGAAACAAGAAGTTCCGTAAATAACTAGTCCGCCTATTTTCAAATATTATAAAAGTACGTTCTGTCTTGTAAGTCTCCCTTGATCTAAATCGATTTGATCAACATTATCGTGCTGGAGGTTATTTTTCAATGTTTCAGTGTTTTCAATGCTTTTCAATCGGTCAATACGATTGTACCCAATAATTATAATGAGAATTATTCCCAGATAGTGGATTTTAGAAACAAAACTACCACTTTCGGAAACGCAAATAGCCCTGGTGTTCACTCAGCCTACACCAGAAATGAGTACTAGGGTAATTTCTAGGAGCGTGGAGCTGACAACTCCATTCCATCTAGTGCCGATGTCCCAAAGGGTGGAAGCCTCTACCTTCCACTACTCCCAGGGCCTGTATGGAGTTGGCTTTGCTTTTTGCTTCGCTTTTTTATTATTCCCTTACCCTGAAAAAATTACACGATATTAATGCATTTATTTGGATTACTAGTTTCGTTAGCTTGCCACGGTGGGTGAGTGGTTAACGTGTCGGTCTACTAACCCCAAGCTTGCAGGTTCGCTCCTGGCCGTGGTGAGTGATTATTTTTTTGAAAGGCCGCAAAAATACGACACCATGTCATACGACGTTGGCATGTCAAAGCACCCATTTGAATTCAGTAGGCCGAATTCATAATGGCAAAATTAATCTCGGGATTTACCGCCAACACAAAGTTCCTCATTACTCTACTAGAAAGCGCTATAGTGTTCAAGGAGCTTAATTATCTAACCTCCTTGACTTCCATAGTGCTTCAAGGAACAACGAAATTTGGCATGAAAACTACCCCTGGGTGTCAAATAACAAAGGTTGCACCCGGCACCCGAGGCCATACGATATTATTATTATTATTACTAGTTTCGTTCGTCCAACGATCATCACCAGATCCTTACACTCATGCTTTTCAAGTATTTAATTTACGTGAACGAGTGCGTGGGTGAAGATATTTACACAAATACATACTGGACCATTCTAGTTGCAGACGTTTAATGTAACAATACCGGGTGAGTTAGCCGAAGTCGTTGCGGCATGACTGTTGGCAGTCGCTCACATCCGGGAGGCGAGGAGGTTCGAATCCCCCCGCCGGCAACCTTGAAGATGGTCTTCTGTGGTTTCCCATCTTCCTTCCAGGCAAATGCCGGGGTTGGTCCCTAACTATAGGCCACAGCCGCTACCTTCCAACTCCTCGACCCTCCCATCCAACATTCCTCCCCAACGGTACTTGTAGCTCACCCATTGGGTGTCCGTCTCGAAGCAGCTACAAAAATAACTGGCGAGCCGAACATGTCCTCGGACACTCCCGGCACAAAAAAAAAGCCATACGCTAAAAAAAAAAAAAAAAAAAAATGTAACAACGCTCAACTTGTCAGAATATATTAGTTTTATGGGATGTTTGTTATGATATTAATATCCATGAAATAAGACCCCTAAATATTAAATTATTGTTGTTAATTCATATTAGGAGCTTGGAACATCACAGTCATCAGCCCCATGTATTTGGGTGTATACTGAGCTTGTCTGATAACCTGTGTTTCTCTGACTTGAAAAGACTCAACACATATGACCGCTCCAATTAGGGCTACTTTATGTCCTAGAGACATTTCTATGATTCAAAAATCAATACTTTTATCGTTTGGAAAGCCATTTTCAGTGTTGCCTTCGTAATTAAAATTAATACTTTTCAGTCGGTCGACACGATTTGACGATTTTGACTCACTGAAAAATGGTTTACAACACGATAATGTTCACAGCAAGTCAGGCAAATCGTGGAGTCAAAAGACATTGTGGTGTTTGAAGCCATATTTTCAGTGTTGCCTTAGTAATAATAATATCGTATGGCCTCGGGTGCCTGGTGCAAGCTTTGTTAATTGACACCCAGAGGGTAGCTTGCATGTCGAATTTCGTCGTTCCTTTGAACGCTATGAAAGTCAAGGAGGTTAGATATCTAAACTCCTTGACACTACAGCGCTTTCAAGTAGAGAATGGAGGAACTTTGTGTTGGCGGAAAATCCCGAGATTAATTTTGCCATTGAACACGGCCTACTGAATTCAAATGGGTTCTTTAACATGCCAACAACGTATGACATGAGTATCGTGATTTTTGTCGCCTTCAAAAATCACCGACCATGGCCAGGGGCGAACCTGCAATCTTGGGGTTGTAGTCCGACACTATAACCACTCACCCACCGTGGCGATAGTGTTGCCTTAGTAAACAAGAGTTTAGTGCTTTTCAGTCGGTCAACACGAATGTACCCAAAAGAGATGGGTTATGCCCTAATCCTGAAATAAATTACATGAGATTAATAAAATAGATTCAAATCACCTTGGCTAAAACTTATGAATTATCATGTTGACCGACTGAAAAGTGTTAATTTTGAAATTAATAACTGTTAGAACAGTTCCACAAATAGAGGTTTACTGTATGAATTGCGAGAAACATTTGCAATTATAGGAGCAGTCTTCTTTTGCATTTTCAGAACATTAATATGTTGAGAACATAACTAAAGATACTTTGATGCATTGTTGTAACGGTAGTCTTATTATAGAGTGACCAGGTAGAAGCGCACCAATGTAGGGGAGAGTGTTTCCAGCTCCCTTGCCTCTCAACTGCTAGTCTTTCTTCTGCGCATGTGCGTCAGGTAGGAGAAGTGTCTCTCTCTCTTTCTCGCTGCTACTTGCTTCGTTGTCCTTGTCGCTGGACCTTCCGAAGTCGTGTATGGAGGGGGGAGCTCTTCAACAGCTAAGTAATGCGAGCCCCGCCTGCAACAGTCTTTTCTACCTGGTACCCCTATAACCCTGGAACAGTACAGTGGGGCACTCAATGCCCCAGAGAATTTTCGTTCCCCGATTACGTTATGCTGATACGCCTGATAAGTGGCCACCGCCTGTGACTTTTACTTGACTTCGACTGTCTTTCAGTCAATGTGTATACTTCTTAGCAGTGACAGTTATTTATACCCAAAGTAGTGTCTCCAGGGCATTGAGTGATCCATCTGCCCACAATCCAAGGACACCAAGACCACTGTGGTGTTCTCAGAACGCAAGAGGGTTGTGCGTAAACTTCATAGCTTGGTGTTTTGTAGTGAATGTGAGAAGTGAAAATTGTGATTTTAGGGCCCGGATGTTGAAGACATGTCATCTTTTTTCTGAGCTGTCTGAGACAATGCTGAAGTACATAGAAACTCCGGACGGGCCACCCCGTCTTCAAATATGTCATTTTTATTTTGCATCGTTTTGCATTTTTTGCTATTTTTCCATTTTATGAACATATTTTTATGTTTTGGTTGATTTTTTGTGTCATATTTTAGAGAAATCAGCCTTTTAGGGTCATTTTTGTTTTCAATTTAGTCATGTCACAGCTTTATACGAGGGAGTTACGTCTCTCAGAGTTAGCAGCAAACGACCTTCCTCACTTCAAGTACGTTCCGATCACATCAGTTGATGTTGAACGCAGCTTTTCGAGATATAAAAACTGGTTGGCTGAAAGTACAGATCATTTACATTTGACAACATCAGAATGACATTCGTAGTGCAGTGCAACTCAGATTTAAGTGAACATAAACCTTTTGTTAAGTGCTAGAAATCTATTTTGATTGACTTTTCAGCTTGAGCTTAAGATGTCATTTTGAATTATTGGTGAGTTTATTATTATAAGATAATTTTCTCCATTTTACAGTGCATTTTTCGAATTTTTGAAATATTGGTGAGCTTATTATAATAAGATCATTTTTCGAATTTTTACGTCATTTATTACAGTCATTTTTGAAAATTTTAAGTGTATTTTTTTAACTTTTTTGGGCATCAACATCCGGGCCCTAGTGATTATGATTATGATGACCAAAGAAAGAATATCTACAATAACATTGCAATATTGCTAATATTTTGTTTTCGTTATACACGGTGTTTCAGAAGGAATAGTAAATATTTTAGGAGGTGGTAGTGTAGATGAATTGCAACAATAAATTCCATATAACATGTGTCCATTTGTATTGCGTTCAGAGATACAGCTGGTAGTATTTAACCCAAACAAATGTAAAGCCAAGGCAAATGAGGACGCTCAAAGTTGATTTTCAAAAATGCCACCACCAACTTCAATGCATTTTGCATTTCTCTTGATATCACCCCGTGTAGCTCTTCGGAGGGCCTCTTGGCGTTATTTGACGAGGGCTGCATTATGCATAATCCAAACGACCAACTCGGCTCTTGTGTTAATTTTTTCCTTGCAGACTTCGCCTTTCAACCATCCCCACGGGCATAAATTCAAAGGGGTAAGGTCCGGGGACCTTGGTGGCACAGACACGTGCCCATAGCGAACTGTGTGCCAACACACGAAACAACTATCCTGGTTACATACCAACATCTGTATCTCGGTACGCAATACAAATGGGACACATGCTATATGGATTTTTATTGCAATTCATCTACACTACCACCTCCTAAAATATTTACTATTCCGTCTGAAACACTCTGTATACACACAGTTGTTTTCATTTTAAAGCCGTTTCGCGTGTAATGATAATCAATTGGATCGCCAACCTTCGAAGGGAGACTGCGTCATAAGTAGAAGAAGAGTTTAAGTATTCTGTGCTACAGGGTTGATTTCACTCATTTGTAATTGCAGTTATTAGTAATACATTATTTTAATGCATCAGAGTTGCGTTTCTGTCCTGGCGTACTCAGTGCCCCAGGATACCATCACTGTTTCTGGAGAATAAGGGTACTGTCCCAGGGTTAAATATTCTTGATCAGAAGCCCTTTGTGTTTGTGTAGGGAATCTGATAAGCTGTGTTAAAGTGGTGACTGTAGTTGTGGGTGTGACCACCTTGTGGTGTAGCAGCTAGCGTTCTTGGCTGTCACCCCTGAGGTCAGGGTTCGATTCCCGGCTCTGCCACGAAAATGTTATTCTGGTCTGCGGGCTGGAACGGGGTACACTTAGCCTCGTGAAGTAAAACTGAGAAGAGGAGGGTTAGATTCCCACCTTAGCCATCCTGGAATTGGTTTTCCGTGGTTTCCTACTTTCACTTACTTATGGCCACGGTCACTTTCTTCCCAATCCTATGCTCAATTTACAAATACATACGCTATTACAGCCATCACAATAACACAGGTTATCAAACAAATTCCACTCACACCCAAAATACACGAGTCTATATGACCGCCATGTCACAGCCCCTAAAGGAGAGCAACAACAACGATAAGTTGTGGGTCTGACAAATTATTGCCTAAGATAGGGAGGGGTAGGTTCCCTGGGACTTACGCATGCAACAGTCACCTGGTGCATAAGTACGAGGAGGGAGGGGGAAGCAGGCAAACCAGAGATCATCCTCAGAATGGCCACTGTCAGTTCGGGATTCAAACTATGATATCAGATTGGTGCAGCTTTCCAACCCTCCTATTGAGAGTATGGTTTAGCTAACTGGGGAAGGGGGGGGGGGGGCAAGGTGGGTTTCTACGAGAAGTAATCTGAAAATTCACATAGAAATATCTGAAATATATATGCAACCTTAACTGGGCTATAAATATGAACACTGCCCATGAATTTCCCAATTATTTTCCCAGATCAATTCAAAGCTTGCTACTGCACCTGTTCCAATGTGACATCTAGCACTTGCATACAGAATATCACGGCTCACTGAACATCGCAGTTGATATGAATCAACTTCTAGCCAGGAGGTTTAAATGTAAAAAGAACAGACTTCCTCAGAGCCCTGTAATTACGAGAAATTATATGATGGCATTATGTCAAGTCCTGAATTACACTCAGCAATAATTTTTGCGGTGAATATTGTTCCCGTTAGCTGTTGGTAATTAATTTCATATTCGCCCCCCCCCCCCCCCCCCCCCCCCCCCCCGTTTCCACCTAGGTCACCAGATATCTCTAACGGAATATAAACACTATAAAAGTCTTCAGAAATATGTTTTAAATTTTAGGCTCAACCCATAGATAGAGCCCCTCCCAGATAAACAAAACGATAACCGAAACCGCCCCGCATCCGCACGACTGTTATCCGCACCCACCCCACATCCGCACGATTGTTATTAGCATCTGCCCCTCATCCACACGACTGTTATCCGCATCCACCCCACATCCGCACGATTGTTATTAGCATCTGCCCCTCATCCACACGACTGTTATCCGCATCCACCCCTCATCCGCACGACTGTTATCCGCATCCACCCCGCATCCGCATGACTGTTATCAGCATCCGCCCTGCATCCGCACGACTGTTATCAGCATCCGCCCCGCATCCGCACGACTGTTATCCGCATCCACCCCGCATCCGCATGACTGTTATCAGCATCCGCCCTGCATCCGCATGACTGTTATCCGCATCCGCCCCGCATCCGCACGACTGTTATCCGCATCCGCCCCGCATCCGCAAGACTGTTATCAGCATCCGACCCGCATCCCCATGACTGTTATCCGCATCCGCCCCGCATCCGCACGACTGTTATCAGCATCCGACCCGCATCCGCACGACTGTTATCCGCATCCACCCCGCATCCGCATGACTGTTATCAGCATCCGCCCCGCATCCGCATGACTGTTATCCGCATCCACCCCGCATCCGCACGACTGTTATCAGCATCCGCCCCGCATCCGCATGACTGTTATCCGCATCCACCCCGCATCCGCATGACTGTTATCAGCATCCACACCGCATCCGCATGACTGTTATCCGCATCCACCCCGCATCCACACGACTGTTATCAGCATCCACCCCGCATCCGCACGACTGTTATCCGCATCCACCCCGCATCCGCCTGACTGTTATCAGCATCCACCCCGCATCCGCATGACTGTTATCCGCATCCACCCCGCATCCACACGACTGTTATCAGCATCCACCCCGCATCCGCACGACTGTTATCCGCATCCACCCCGCATCCGCATGACTGTTATCAGCATCCACCCCACATCCGCACGACTGTTATCCGCATCCGCCCCGCATCCGCATGACTGTTATCAGCATCCACCCCACATCCGCACGACTGTTATCCGCATCCGACCCGCATCCGCATGACTGTTATCAGCATCCGCCCCGCATCCGCATGACTGTTATCCGCATCCACCCCGCATCCGCACGACTGTTATCCGCATCCGACCCGCATCCGCATGACTGTTATCAGCATCCGCCCCGCATCCGCATGACTGTTATCCGCATCCACCCCGCATCCGCATGACTGTTATCAGCATCCGCCCCGCATCCGCACGACTGTTATCAGCATCCACCCCACATCCGCACGACTGTTATCCGCATCCGACCCGCATCCGCATGACTGTTATCAGCATCCGCCCCGCATCCGCATGACTGTTATCCGCATCCACCCCACATCCGCACGACTGTTATCCGCATCCACCCCGCATCCGCCTGACTGTTATCAGCATCCGCCCCGCACCCGCAAGACTGTTATCAGCATCCACCCCACATCCGCACGACTGTTATCCGCATCCGACCCGCATCCGCACGACTGTTATCAGCATCCGTCCCGCATCCGCACGACTGTTATCCGCATCCACCCCGCATCCGCATGACTGTTATCAGCATCCACCCCACATCCGCACGACTGTTATCCGCATCCGACCCGCATCCGCACGACTGTTATCAGCATCCGTCCCGCATCCGCACGACTGTTATCAGCATCCACCCCGCATCCGCATGACTGTTATCCGCATCCACCCCGCATCCGCATGACTGTTATCAGCATCCGCCCCGCATCCGCATGACTGTTATCCGCATCCACCCCGCATCCGCATGACTGTTATCAGCATCCGCCCCGCATCCGCACGACTGTTATCAGCATCCACCCCGCATCCGCACGACTGTTATCAGCATCCACCCCGCATCCGCATGACTGTTATCCGCATCCGTCCCGCATCCGCACGACTGTTATCCGCATCCACCCCGTATCCGCACGACTGTTATCCGCATCCACCCCGCATCCGCATGACTGTTATCCGCATCCACCCCGCATCCACACGACTGTTATCAGCATCCGCCCCGCATCCGCATGACTGTTATCCGCATCCACCCCGCATCCGCATGACTGTTATCCGCATCCACCCCGCATCCACACGACTGTTATCAGCATCCACCCCGCATCCGCACGACTGTTATCAGCATCCACCCCGCATCCGCATGACTGTTATCCGCATCCACCCCGCATCCGCACGACTGTTATCCGCATCCACCCCGTATCCGCACGACTGTTATCCGCATCCACCCCGCATCCGCATGACTGTTATCAGCATCCACCCCGCATCCGCATGACTGTTATCCGCATCCACCCCGCATCCGCATGACTGTTATCCGCATCCACCCCGCATCCGCACGACTGTTATCAGCATCCGTCCCGCATCCGCATGACTGTTATCAGCATCCACCCCGCATCCGCACGACTGTTATCAGCATCCACCCCGCATCCGCACGACTGTTATCAGCATCCGCCCCGCACCCGCAAGACTGTTATCCGCATCCGTCCCGCATCCGCACGACTGTTATCAGCATCCGTCCCGCATCCGCAAGACTGTTGTCCGCATCCACCCCGCATCCGCACGACTGTTATCAGCATCCGACCCGCATCCGCAAGACTGTTATCAGCATCCGTCCCGCATCCGCAAGACTGTTATCCGCATCCGACCCGCATCCGCAAGACTGTTATCAGCATCCGTCCCGCATCCGCAAGACTGTTATCCGCATCCGCCCCGAATCCGCACGTTTGTTATCCGCATCCGACCCGCATCCGCAAGACTGTTATCAGCATCCGACCCGCATCCGCAAGACTGTTATCAGCATCCACCCCGCATCCGCACGACTGTTATCCGCATCCGACCCGCATCCGCACGACTGTTATCCGAATATACTGGCATTGCAATTAATTCAGCATAAAGCATTAAGTATTAAAGCAACACCTTTAGACATTTGAGGGGAAAATCGCTCCCTCAGGCTATGCATGTCATGTGCTATGATTAAAAAGAGTGCTATACTGCCAGAAATGCTACCCTTTACAGTTCGGAGTGTTAATAATGCTTAATGACATAATTTGAATGAGATTAGCTTAAATCATCATCTTACATTTGTCATGAAATAAAAACGTTAAAATATGGCAGGCTATGTCAAAAACATCCGGGTCCTAGTAATGATATTCAACAAGTTCGGATTGGTTTCTAAAAACCATCCTCAAATTTACTCCAAACATTATCCGCAGCTTATCCGCACAGTCATGCAAACTATATCCACATTGCGAAAAATGTCGCGGATATCCTTGCGTTGATCCGAGAATATCCGCATCCGCGCAGGGCTTTACCCACAGACCACATCTTCCTCTGTTTTTGTACCATTTTCCAAGCGAATAGTTCCATTAGTTTCTGAGACATTTGGGTTTCAGTGAGGAGGAGCGTAAGTGAATATGTAAGGTGACAACAGGCTGAAAAAAGTAAGTTGAAGTTTTAAACTTGTCATCCTGAAAGTTGAATTTTTAGTTGTAATTGATACTGAAACTTTCAGTCAGTCAACACAAAACTATTCCAATTACTGGAATATGTGAAAAAATAACCTAAGAAATACTCTACTGTGGGGGCAGATGATATCGTAGTTCTGCCCCTTAAAACAACAATAACTACTAACTAATCACTCTACTGTGATGAATTCTTCAGTCGTTATAGCTTTTTACTACCATCACAGTAGAGTACTTGTAGGTAATTTCTGTGTATTAGTTTACAATTCTATAGTAGTTGAGACCTAGGGCTTATTGCTTTAGTGAATCACAAAAATAGTAGCAACAACTTCATAGAATACTTGGGGGAGGAAGCCTGTATTGTATGATAGGATCTTCATTTTTAAGTATTCCAACATTAAAATAATTAATTATGTTTTGGTGTGTTTAAAGTATTAATATTTATTAGGAATAATTACCATACTTACCAAGTTTCCAACAGGTATATTTTGTTTTTTGGTTTTGTTCTTGGAGGGCAGAGATAACTTGTGGGTGTCACTGCAGGTTTGGTAGTGTTTTGTAGAGCTATTTGTCTTGTTAATTTTAATCTGACGATGCTCGCTTGACGAGCGAAACATGTCACACCTTAGTTTTCTCCTTTTCCAACAGTCCATAACAATATATATATCATGATCACATGTAATTTATTTCAGGTTATTTTTCACATCCTCAAGTAATTGGAATTATTTTGTGTTGACCGACTGAAAGTTATAATATTAATTGTTAATATGGCAACACTGAAAAATGGATCAAAGCTAACTTTACCTTTTTAAATGCAAAAAGCATATTAGATAACTTCATTCGATGGTTAACTTTAAATTTGTTAGAATTCTTTAGAGGTACATTATATTATCTACGAGGATGAACGTTAATTGTCCCATTTTTAGAAACACTAAAGGGCTACAACCAGCCTCCGAGGCTCAGGCGGCAGCACGCCGGCCTCTCACCGCCGGGCCCGTGGTTCAAATCCCGGTCACTCCATGTGAGATCTGTGCTGGACAGAACGGAGGCAGACAGGTTTTTCTCCGGGTACTCCGGTTGTCCCTGTCCAAATTTCATTCCAGCAACACTCTCCACTATCATTTCATTTCATCTGTCATCCATTTAATCATTGCCCCAGAGGAGTGCGTCAGGCTTCGGCAGCCGGCACAGTTCATATCCTCGCCGCTAGATTGGGCGCTTCATTCATTCCATTCCTGACCCGGTCGGAGACTGGAAGCAGGCTGTGGATTTTCATTTTCAAAGGGCTACAACCAAATTTAAAAAAAAAGCACCAAATAAATCTCTTTCAAAAATTTAAAATCCGAGTTGTTAGTACATCTCTACAAATGTAGCCTACCTGTTAATCTCAAAGTGGTTTATCCCCAGAATGATCCTCCGCTTTCATGAGGCGTGAAGAAAGGTCCTATTTCTGCTATAGGTTTGAGGATATTGAGGGGTTTGGGAAACAAGGTAACAACATTTAGAAAGTCCAATAAAAATCAATCGCAATATAAAAAATATTCCTTATTAGTGATATTAAAGTGTTAGAAGCCATTTTTCAGTGTTGCCTCTATAATCTATTAACAGAATTACTTTTCAGTCGGTCAACAAAAGTGTGCCTAACAAATGGGGGAGGAGTGGAGGGAGGAGCCAATAATTCATGTATAATTTATAGCATAATTATTCACGCCCAATTTAATTGGGTACACTTGTGTTCACAGACTAAAAAGCAATTCTCTTATATGCTATTTTTGCTATACTAAACGTCCAAGAAATATGTACATATTGCCAAAATTCAAGAAATTACCTCAAATATTTGTAAAGATATTGAATATTTTGTAAATGTGTGCTTACTAGTGTATGAAATTCCTCACTAACAAACCCCTTTTCAATTGTGCTAAAATTATATTTCCAACCTATGGACTTTGATGTAATTAAAAATTTTCAAGAAATTATATTCAGTTTTGTTTACATGTGACACTCGAACATAGATCACACAAACATTTATAGAATCAACGCGACCCCTTACATTCATTTGGTGTAAAAAGCAAAGACAATGTTTTGCTTCTAAGAACTGCACAGACAATTTTTGTTTGTAGATGGATTTATTTTGCTTTTAATTATTCCCTGCATTGCATGAATTGTCTCTTACCACTTCCATGGGTCGCTAACTGAAGTGAACCTCTCACATTTTGTAGTCTAATGTGCTCAAAGTGAAAACTGATAAAAACAGTGTCAATTCTTATGATCTATTTGAAAGATTTTCCCAACTTATCTGAATGGCTGTGAGCCAACATCCAGCCACTATTGATTTCCTTTGAGAATGGTCCACACCCCACAAGAAAAGTGTAGCTAAGTTAGGAAGATATTACCTCGAAAATATTGGCAGAATGTCTTACATGATTTCGCACTACGGTAAACAACCACAGATAGAACGGAATAAAAGGAATCTCATTCAAATAGAACCCTTGTAACAGCTATCGTATTGGAATATTGGCTTTATATTGAAGGAAGTAGCAGAACAAACAGGATTACAAATTTCCTTTCAAAAGACAAAAGTAATGTCGAACATCAAGCATGATACGGCATAACTAAACACCAAATATGGAACGATGAACCGTGTTAATAAATTTAAATATCTTGGGGGAATGGATCAAGCAAAATAGCCTTGATAAGGAAGCCATAGAAGCAAGAATTAAGAAAGTGGAAGTCGCTTTCCAAACCACCCGCAACATATATAACAAAAAGTGATTTTCTATGAACACAAAAATTTGTCACTACAACACTGTAATTAACCAGTACAGCTATATGCATCTATCCGAGAAATGTTTGCTCGCGAATTTAGAGAGCAAAGAAAGAAAGAAAGAAAGAAAGAAAGAAAGATAGAATGATCCTACACATCATACTTGGCCCGGACTGCAAAAATGGCATCTACATCAGAAAATCCAGGCAAGAAATATACTCTAATATAAAGAAGATTACAGACACAATGCGAAAACGCAGAGTTTGCTTCTACGGTCATATACGACGGATCATCAACTCCCGATGGACGAAACGTATCTTCAGTATATTCGACTCAAAACAAAAAGCGACAATGCCAGAAAGATATTAAAGAAATGGGGATACGAGCAGAAGATGCACTAGACCGAAATCTTTATAGAGCAGCCATCAAGACGTTTGGGACTTTCCGGTACGAAAAACGGACAACTGGTGCGAAATCGACAGAAGAACGTCGTGCTAAACACAGTGAGCTCATGAAGACAATGTGGATCAAGTGAAAAATGAACAAATGCCAGAATGTAAACTGTGGCTTATCGTGGTCCCTAGTTGGCCGATTAACGAAATTGAATGAATGAATAATAATAATGTTATTCGTTTTACGTCCCTTTAAGCTTTTAGAGACGCCAGGGTGCCTGAATTTTGCCCCGAAGGGAATCTTTAACTTTCCAGTACTGTAAATCTACTGACATGGCTTTCTGACATTTGCGCAGCCTAAAATGCAAACTGACTGCACCAGGATACGATCCTGAAACCTTGGAAACAGCAGGCGAGAACGTTACCGCCGCGCTACGCAGTCAGTTTATTGCCTTTCCAGAATCGCATTGTGATTTAATATGAACAACAAAATTTTATCAAAAATAATCCCTCAACTATATAGCAATCATACCTCATCTGGATATTAACAATAATGTTATTGGGAACAGAACTATGACCACGTTACAAGATGCTTTTCTAATTATTATTATTATTGAAAAAGCCGCTAGTTATTTGTTTCTGTACAGGACCAACACAATAGACACTAAAGTCACTTGATAGGGTTGGCAATTATGAACATTCTAAGTGCTTACTAGGTGCATTACAATTGTTTTGCTTTTAACCATTGGCTGTCGCATTGTACCCAAACACAAAATAACGATCTCCATGATTCCAAGGAAGTTCGAAGGCATGGCCAGTACGTTAGTGTGATAGAGGTTTCATTTTGTTCCCGGCAGCACAATAGTAGTGACCCCCTCCACTACGTTCCATCCTCTCCTTTCCCCTCCGACCTCATGGATTAGCGCAGGCTTTTGCCATGTCGGGAACTAAGCTTTCTTCTAGGTCAAGGACTTTGATTAACTTGATCCATTTGGATACATTTCATAAGCTGTGTGACATATCTGGGTAGTCGTAGTATTTTGGCGATAAACGGAAGATTGAGTTAGTGTTAGAGCATGACGGGTATAGTTATTCAAACGAATTGCCCACATGCCATTAGTAGTAACTAGCCCTACATGTAGCTGAATTGACAATGTCGAAGTTCCTAAGAGAAACAGCAAAAATAACACAAGACAATGCAAATACGGTGGGTGACTCCAGCTGCATCATTTTAAACATTCAAATTCAAATTTCATGAAAACCAGAGTATCCATAAAAAGCTGATCTTAGATTTGGAATCAGTGATGCAGATAAAATCCCACGTAACTGAAAATGAAGAAGACTGTTCCCTAATTAAATCAATTCAAAAAGATTGATTGAAATGTCAAAGCGTGGTGTCTGCGAGTAAATAGACCAATCAATTCGTATATAAACACTAACGATTTGCAAGGGGGACAAAACAGAACATTTGTTCACATCTCCGTTGCTGTTGATCATGTGAAGTACATAAGGAATGTTGTGTAGTAAGTAATGTTTCATCTCTTAAATCATATGCAATTTTTGTAGATGATATTTATTTTACTTTGGCTCCATTGTCAGCATGTATTTGAATGATGACGCTGTGGCGCTTGATGGTAACGTAGGAGGCATAGGCTAACTCGCATTATCTACAATTCCAATTGTAAAATGGTCCATTTTTGACATTCCATTTGCCAACGCACTGCAAAAGGATGGTGGTAAACAAGTCCCAAAGTTTGATTGGTTGGTTATTTGCTTGCTACGTTAATATGTCATGAAAAACATCAGGTATGTTCCTGTCACACCTTCCGCTACGCAGATCTTATTATGCGGCCGACAACTCGCCCTGTAATCAGTCACTTTGCTGAGTCACTAGCATGAGCTGATGACGTCAGTAGCACACAAGGTTCATTCACATTTTTCCTTTTCATTTTATAATGTGTATTTATTTATTTATTGATATCGTGGGCCTTCTCAATACAATTGTCAGGTAGGCTCTGATATTTTGAAAGTACGTGAATGTTAGGAAAAAGTGAGATGATAATAAAAACAATTGCACAGGTTTTCTCCTTCAAATATCTTGGAGAAATCATACTGCCATCAGGACTAGAGAGCAGTGCCAATGTAGAAAGAACCACCAAACTCCATAAGGCGTACAGACTGACATGGAATTACTACAACAAAAGAGTCACATCGCGTAATGCAAAATTACGACACTACAAGACAGTTGTATTGCCGGAAGCTTTATATGCCTCAGAAACCATATGCCTGGGTGGCCACTCTAAAATTGCAGACATTGAAAAACATGAACGGAAAATTCTCCGGAAAATGTATGGTCCCACGAGAGAAAATGGAATGTGGATTATGAGGAGAACAGCGGACCTCTACTCCTTCACTGACAGGTTCACTGATGCCGTACGGTAGCGACGCCTGTATTTCTATGGCTATATCTACAGAATGAACAGCGACAGACTAACTAAGAGATTATTCAGAGTAATCAACTCAAAGAAGGTCAAGATAAAATTGCTAGAAGAAACTGAGCCGGACCTCCAAGAAATGAATATCACAGACGACATCATAGACAATCGTGGAGCTTATAGGACAAAGGGAGCCAACCATAAATTTAAAGAGAAACCCATAAAGAAAACTGGTAGGAAGTGGTCGACAGAACGCAAGATGCAACACAGTGCATTCATGAAGAGATTTTGGGAGGATAAGAAGGCGAAAACCACCAGGCCAACTAACAAGTTCAAACGCGCTCTTTGAATGGGCATAACGACGAAAGAAAGAAGAATAATAGCCTAATGAAATTCTTTGGTCATCTCACTAGACTACCAGAAAATCGATTGGCGAAAAGGATAATAGAATATGCATCATCACTCATGAAATCAACACCTTGGCTAGGAGAACTTTGAAAGGACCTCGAAAACAAAAAGATAAGTTGAACAGACATTTCAGAAAGGGACACCTTCAAACACAAAGTAAACAAATGGGAAGTTACATCAGAGCAACCAAGACAAAAACAGTACAGACGAAAGTGGTCCGAAGAAAGTAAACGAGCCTTTTCGGAAAGAATGAAAGCCTATTTCAACAACAAGAAGAACAAAAAAAAAAGTTGATCGAGTTATTTGCTAAACGTCTTCCATTTATTGGGAGAATTTCTTTAAAATAAATAAATAAATAAATAAATAATAATAATAATAATAATTTCAGAAGGCATCAGAAGCCATACATAACTTATGGAGGGCGTTTAAAAATTGTTGAAATTGAACAACAAGAACGCAAAAATCTCAGAATAATACGAGGCCTCACACAAGAAAATGGACGAGCTGCAGACCAGGATAGTCTCACAGACAGTTTCACAAATACTGTACTAAAGAGAGGTTTGACATATTTTGGCACATATTTTGGATGGACAACGATAAACTAACGAATAGATTACTCAATATAATTAATATCCAAAATACGAGGATAAATTCGCTGGAGGAAACAAGCGGGAGGACCTGAATGAGTTGAACATCCGGGTAACCATCATGAAGAAAACAAAAATCTTCGGAACCTCTTTAAATAAGCACACATACAACTGTAATCAAACCTGAAGCTCTCTATGCTTCAGAGACACTCAATCTCCAACACAAAACACTAAAACACCAAATAGAAGTGAAAGAATTAATGAGAAAAATCCTTGGACCAAGAACAAAAGATGGCGCACATTATCCAAAGTCTAATACAGAAATATACAAAAAAACACAGACACAATGGGTATGCGAAGAATCCAATTTATGGGGCACATACAATGGACCCGAACAGACTGACACACAAAATACATACTTTCTTAAGGAACAAGGCTACTGACCGAATTGGTATAAATTTACAGATAAAGACTTAAAGGAATTAGGATCACCAAACTTACATGACCGGAAGGAAATCAGGAAAATCACTCAGATGCGGGGTTTCGAGGCAGAAGAGAAGAAGACTACACAACATCGATGGTCAGAGCAACGGAAACAGACCCACTCGTTGCGAATGAAGGAATATTGGGCCAACAGGAAGGCTACAGAGTGTTGATTTCACGTGGTCCTAAGTGACCCATTCGTGAAGAAGAAAACAAAATAATAATAAGAAGAAGCACATTTAGGGTGAAGTCTAGCTGCAGGATTGGCTTGATGACATGGCAAATGTCATCAAGCCAACTAACAAATTCCAACACACTCTGTGAATGGGCATAATGAAGAAAGAAAGAAAGAAAGAAAGAAAGAAAATGAAAAAAAGAAAGGATGATGATCGTACGATCTAAGTTATCTGTGAGTAGATATTTTGAGTCGGAGACATTTGGGAAATGAATTTTAATTTCCACCTTTCGTAGCACTGCCAACTGGCAGAAAAGCCGGATACTGGATGACCTGTGACTGAGATGAGTTTTAGCTGGTAATCACCAAACGTGTTACCAGGGCTCTTTTGGGAACCGACATCGTAAGACTCGTACTGCCTTGAATTTTCCCGCCCTTCAACAATGCTCACATCCTAGGTCGGAAATTGAAGCCGCGATTTTGGTATCTATAAGCGGACCATCTAGCACTAATTAAGAAAGGAAATGAATTGCGGTGATATTGGTGATCGTTGTTCTAGGGGCCTTAAGAATCACAGTAAGAAAGCTGGAGTAAGATAAGACAGTAAACCATAATTATGCCTACTGCACTGACAGGAAGGTAGTTTTCAGGGATGACACATTAACAGTAGTGTTGAATTGTTGGCAAATCTGGCGGGCAGCTAACGAGACAATTCCTAGCATCATCGCTCATGTGTTCAAGGCTCTCTGCTGCCGTCAGATCCATTCTTGTGCTGAAAGCCACTTTAATGCATGTCAGGCTTGCCCTCCTGTCTCCAACACAACAGTCTGACACATAATTGGACCTGCTGAGGGATTGTAAAACCCCGCCTCGAGTGGTTACTGCCCTATCCTCTAGTGCCGGTTCCAAGCTCGGTTAAAGTAGGAGGGTGAATGACTGCTAATATAGCAGTAGTTATGTTGAACAGGAGCAGTCGTAAAATCCTAAGAGAAGCTTTAACTGCCAGATGGTCAGTGATGCCAACAAATCCTATTTATACTAGGTGAATGCCTGGTACCTTAAAACGAGGCTTTCTCGTCTAAGGTGAGGTAACCCTGGTGTTCCAGGTTGGGTGTTTGGTGTGCGGTTAACTCCTCTAGCTCGTAAAAAGATTGCTTTGGACAAATTGTATAACTTGGAGACAACAAAAGCTAACGAGAAGGAAAACTGATTCGGTATTAGCTATTTCAAATGTGAGGATCTTGATACCCTTACAGTCAAATAGGTATTTGTTGCGAATCCTGATGGGAGGAGAAGAGGAAGACCCAGTAAAAGTTGGCTTGACGATGTTGAAAACGACCTGGCTGTATTAATGGTGGAGAAGGAAAGCTGAAGGCCGAGATGAAAAGAGACAGGTGATCAAGGAGGCCAACTACGTGCATGGACTGCAGCGTCGAGGGTGTAGTTATTCAAACTGTTGCTGTTGTTCTTATTCATTTAGTTTTTGCTTCTGCTGTAGTTGTTGTTGTTGTTATTGTTCTTTCTTCATTTAGGGAATTGAGACAACATGACCATCAGCCACGTGTGTGTAATAATATAACGTGTGCTGCCCTTAGGCATGTCTTAACACAGCAGCTCTCCATGCAGTCCTGTCTTCAGCCGTTATCTTTGTTTGGTGGGAATTCCTGCTATCTTGACACTGTCCACCAGCTGGTACCTTGTCCGGTTCAGTGCCATTTCGTCCAGTAACAAATTTCCTTGAAAAACGTGCTGTTTCGTCCAGCTCGGTTTTACAAATTATTACGGTACACAATTTAATGAGAGCCATCTCGTCCAGACGAAATGTTGACAAGGGTTGAGGCATTGCAGGTAGTCGGAGGTCAATGACCCCTGTTCTTACGTGCACAACCACAGGTTGTGGGATATCCACAACTGGCTGTGGGATTTTCCACCCACCGCTGCTTTGAAATTCCGTTCCTCCCCGCCCCATCTTTGATTATGAGCAGAGACTTCATTCGTTTGAATAATCTCTATGAATTAACATCTTTGTTAATTATGGAGTTTTCAACCACTAGAAGGGGCCAACCTAGTTTATTACTTAACGGGTATCGGTATATGGTTAAGAATGAGAAGAAGTGCGGTGAAGTTGTGTGGCGTTGTGTTAACCGTTCTTGTAGTGAAAAAGTGAAATTATTAAAGAAGAGATCCACAACACGTGTGAACCTAGATGTTAGGCCCCTTAAAACAACAATTATCATCATCATCATCATAATTATCACCTGATTTGTGAAAATATTTGTTTCTATTCTCACTATGCTGTTTACATTATAAGCATTTCATTGTAAAATATAGTTGACTGGTGGCAAACGAGCGGAGCGAGTGACGTCCATTATTACAAACATCAAAAAATTACTTATTTCTAACAAGAAACGCAATGAAATGAAACAGTTATTGTAGACATGTCAAACTGTCAATCATAGGTGTTTGGACAAAATAGGACTAGTGGGCCGATAGAGAGTCAACCCACCTGCCTCTGTTCATGGAATTTGGACGAAATGCACCTGGACGAAATGGCGCGACACCCCTTGTCCATCCTCTTCCTCTCATTCCGTTTACAAACACTCTCTTCGCAGCCAGTGCCCAAGCCAGATCCTCTTCCTTGTATGGATGGTATGTAACAGCCTCCTATTTTATCCAATACTCCTCATTCCGGACCCTTTCCACCCAGGATATCCTTTCCATCCTCGTCCATAACCACATTTCAAACGCTTCTAGTGTTCTTTCACCATCCTTCCTTAGCGTCCAGGTCTCGGCTCCGTATAATGCCACATTCCAAACAAAGCATTTTGCCAGTCTCTTCCTTAACCTCAAGTCCAAGCGTCCACACAATAGTCTCTTCTTTCTTTTGAAGGCTTCTTTAGCAACGGCAATGCGAGTTCTTACCTCTTTACTTCTTCTCATATCATCCGTTAGTATGCTTCCTATATATTTAAAAACTGACACTTGTTCAATATCGTCCTGGCCTATCCTGATCTTTATTACTTTGTTCCCTCTTGCGCTTATCACCATACTCTTTGTCATGCTCTTATTAATGCGCATTCAATATTGGTCACAGGTTGCATTCAGATCTGCTATCATTCCATTCAGTATCCTTTCATTCTCTGCTAGCAACACCATGCCATATGAAAATCGAATAAACTATTCTCCTGCCACCAATGTGCAATCCTTTTCTTCCATCCAGACATTTCCCAACGATATCTTCCTGGTAAATGTCGAATAGTATGGGAGATAGACAACATCCTTGTCGAACACCCCTTCCTATTCTGTTTTCCTGTGCCATCTCATTTCCTATCTGTATTCTGACCTTCTGTTGTAAGTACAGTCCTTTGATCAGTCTCCTGTCCTACAAATCCACTCCTTTCCTCATTAATGTGTCCATCAGCTTCTTCCATTGTACTTTGTCAAAAGTCTTTTTTAAATCAATAAAGACAGCATTAACTTCCCTTCCTTTCTCTATGTATCGTTCACCTATGGTTCTCAACACACCAAATGCATCTCTTGTCCCTTTACCTCTTAGAAAACTATACTGCTCTTTCGCAATAGCCTATATGTGTCTAACTTTCCATTCAGTATTCTAGCCATTATTCTATGTAATACTTCGGCTGCATTGGATCGAATTTTATTCCATAACCTGTGTTGAGTTCATTGTTGTCGTTGTTGTTGTCGAAGTGAGGAGTTCGTGGCTGTGCATTGAATTTTATTTTACAGTCTGTGTTGTTGTTGTTGTTGTTGTTTCATTAAGGAGCTCGGACTTTAAGGTCAAGAGCCCCATGTACTTAGGCCTTAGTGTGCATTGAATTTGTCAGTTAACCTGTGTTTTGTGGTATCTGTAGTTGTAGGTATGCATTTGTAATTAGGGCTAGGAGGAGGCCGTGGCCTTAAGTTGGGAACCATTTCAACATTTCCCTGGAGTAGAAATGGTGAAACCTCGGAAATGCCACTTCTAGGATGGCTGGTATGAGAATCAATCCCACCCATTCTCAATGTTGCCTTACGAGGCTGAGTGTACCCTCTAACTCACCCTCAGTCTAGAAATACATTTCTTGGTCTGGTCAAGCCAAGACCTTTGGGACTGCAGAATATGCCCTCATAATTTGTGATTTTGTGGACACAGTACTGTAGTAGGAAATTGTAATTATTAAGGTCGATATTAGGGTAGATGCCCCGTAATATGAATTAAGGTATCATTTAGGCATTTGATTGAAAGAGTATGGAGAAAAAATACCGTGGAAGACTCAGGATGGCTTCTGACAGAGCTGGAATTTGAACCTCGGAGCTCAATCTACATGTTTATCTTTCCAGCCATGAAGTGTAACGCAAAACGCTCGGCTAAACTCATGGATTTTAATGAAGCAACAAAAACAGACTGAGAAGGTTGTTTTGTTGTTTGTTCGTTTCGGGGTTTTGTGACATCGTGGTAATTTAACCCCGTGTACTTGGGTGTGAGTGGAATCTCTCTGATATTTGCATCGTCGTGATGACTGTATTTGCAATTGAAGACTGGCTAGGCGATGCAGCGGTAACATTCTCGCCTGCTGTCTCCAAGTTCGCATGATCGAATCCTGGGAGATGATTGAGAAGGAGGTGGTCGTGGCATAAGTTAGGAACCATCCCAGCATTTGCCTGGAGTAGAAGAGGGAAAACCACGGAAAGGATGGTGGAGGTTGGAATCGAATCTTCCTCTTCTCAGTCTTTCCCCACGAGGCTGAGTGTACCCCATTCCAGCCCTCACACCAGAATTTAAACCTCTTGGCAGAGCCGGAGATCGAACCCGGACCTCTGCGGCGACAGGCAAGAAAGTTAGTCGCTACACCACGAGATGGTCTCTCATCAACATTTTAGACGGGATATTTTATTACAATGTCTTATTACAGTGTCTCGTTAAGTCGTGTTCCACGACCACAAGGGCTGCTGCACGAAATCCAGAGATTGGAAGTTTGAATCCCGGTGCTGACAACGGATATCCTGAGTGGGGTTCTTCCATACTTCTTCCAGGCAAATGCCGGCATAGTACCTTAATGCAAGTCCGAGCCACCTATCTCATTCCTGTTTCTAACACAGTTACACACACTACTACAGGCATCACAAAAATAAAGGCTATCAGAAAAGGTCAACACATACCCAACTACACGGGGCTTACGACCAAGATGTCCCAAACCCCTGAAATAAATTAACGAAAACAGCATCTTATTCCACTACCGTAAGATCTATTTTAAACAAGCAAATTTTAGCATGACTTCCGCAACGTCATAAGAAACACCAATTAGTTCCATGAAGAACTATACAGCCAATTTTCATATATCCTACTTACGTTAATTGCCTCTATCAACATACAAAATTTCAGTTTGATTGCCGTAACAGATTCGTAGATATTGAGAACCACCTAAATATTTCGGATGGTCGCCATGTTGGATTTTTATATATGTAGGCCATAGAGGTATGTACTATTAAATGAAGATTTTTGCGTAGGTTCATTATTCAAACGTTCACTTCGATCGCATGATTAATACACAAGAAATAACTGAAATACTTAATTTTAAAATTGCACACAGCCGCCATATTTTGGTTATGTGAACTAAATTAGATGCAAGTGCATTACAATGTATATAAACATTTACTGTACCAAACTTCACTGCGCTCAGGTGGTTAAATCGCGAGAAAATTGTATTAAAATATTTCACATTTGCTTGGCCACCAAGATCGTTTTGTATTTTACAGGGTTTTGGAAGTATCATAGCTGAAAGTTTAGTAGTACCATTTATCACCGCACAAAGTTTCAGGGTGATATCAGTAATGGTTTCGGAAATACAGAATGCCAGTGAAATATTTCTCACAGCCGCCATCTTGACGTTATGTAGACAATTGAAGTATATTAGATGCCAGTGCATTACAATGTGTTTAGACATTTGCTGTACCAAGTTTCATTGCATTTGGATGGTTAAATCACGAGAACAGTCTATTTTAAAGTTTCAACTTTGCTTCGCCACCATGTTCGTTTTGTAGGTTTTTGAAAGTCTCTTAGGTAAATTTGGAGTAGTGCTCTTTATCACCATACAAAATTTCAGGGTGATATCAGTAATAGTTTCGGATATATAGAATGCCAGTGAAATATTTCGCACAGCCGCCATCTTGAGGTTATGTAAACAATTGAACTAAATTAGATGCCAGTGCATTACACTGTGCATAAACATTTGCTGTACAAAGTTTCATTGCATTTGGATGGTTAAATAGCGAGAAAAGTATATTAAAATGTTTCACCTTCGCTTGGCCGCCATGTTGGTTTTGTGGCTAACAGGTTTTTGAAAGTCTCATAGATGAACGTCTAGTAGTGCCCTTTATCACCGTAAAAATTTCAGAGTGATATCAGTAATAGTTTCGGAGGTACAGGCCAGACGTTTGTTTTAGACGATTGCCCTTGTCCTTGAAGCCAGCGGGTGAGCCTGTACACAGTCACTCTCTCACACTATCGCTTCACACTTGTCACCACCGGTCTGATATAATGGAATTCCAGACTTGAGCACGTGGCGACACCGACTTGCAGACAGGACAGTCAACGTCGAAGTATTCTGTGACGTGGAAGTACACGTTAAGTAGATACGAACAGAACGTCATTATATTTGCCAATGACTGTACTTCAGGAGCAGTGTGAGACAGCTTTGTCAATCATCGGACCGCTTGGGGCAGCTGATAACAACACAGGTACTGCAGTAACTCGCCTCCAGGCTTCCATTAAGATTTTTCACTCGTCTAAAACAAACGTCCGGCCCGTATAGAATGCCGGTGAAATAGTTCGCACAGCCGTCATGTTGGATTGGTGAGACGTAATACAATTTGAAGGGCACGGTCGGGGTCGGCCAAAATGGTGCTATGACCTTACCGAGTTTCATTGTAGCCGCTCCAGCCGTTTAGAACGTATAAGGAGAGGGGGAGGGGGGGGGGCACACACACACACACACAGACACACACACAAACGGACAAATGGTGATCTCATAGTCTAAGCCTATTTTTTTTTCATACAATGAAAATAGGATAAAAATGGACGGCAACTACTGCGTTACAATCAGTCTTAGTTCTTGTCAACATGATGGCTTCAACATATAGCCTAGTAAATGAAACAGATTATGCAACATAACGACGATAAACCCCACATAAAGCACAGTCCATTAACTTACATTAGTGCGAGAAAACTACAAGGTCTATTCATAAGAAACAGGGGTGGGTGACCGACTCCCTTGTCTATTAACTTACTCAGACTGGATGTTTCTTATAATGTGTCACATGGAGGGAAGGACAACAAAGCCATAAATTTGCCACAGATATGATCGGATTAAATTATAGAGGAATAGAAATGTACCATTCGGTAACATCCTCCAATCTAACATATAGATCCAATATAATAAATTAATGTTGTAGTAATAGAATATTCCTAGCATCACTAATATTGAAATGCCGTGCATTGTGGTAGTTAGGAGAATGACAAATATTATGTGACTTCCGTCTAACAGGAAATGTGGGACGAGTTTTATGGCTTAAAAGCCCCTCTGATATGAACAAAACTTTTCCGAAGTAGGTTAGCAGTGAGTGTAGAGCACGCGGTATGGCACTCGGATATACGCTCCACTTGAAATGATGCATCGTTCTGAGAGGAAATGAGCCATAAATACGTCGTATTTATTGCTTTATAGGCACACTTTTTGTACATTTCAATAGCACGTGAATATTAAATATAGAATATATTCAATTGCAAGACAAATGAATCGCTCCTCTTCCGCTCACCGGTGACTTATTATGAATAGGGAAAACGGAACACAATTAGCATTTATTTGGTATCTCTTTTAGAATCGAGGAACACTACTATCTACCATCACCCGTCGTTACGATATCATACAGCATAGTTACTTTTCGTCATTACCTTCCAGTGCCGGGAGTTTGTAATTTGCGCACCGACTGCCTTCCTTGGATGTGGAAGCCATTTTTCAGACTTCCTCTCCGGAATCGAACACTGATTCCTCGTTACCCATTAAAACCATGGTAGATGCATATTTTAGTGCCGGGAGTGTCCAAGGACATGTTTGGCTCGCCACAGGCTGTAGCTGCCTCAGGCGGACACCCATAGGGTGAGCTACAAGTTCCGTTCAATTTCAAGTAGTTCCAGCCTTCGCTACCAGATGTCACTGATACCTAGTGGTGAACGTTAGAACTTTGATAGAGCGTTCCAACGAAATCTAACCTAGAAATTTAGCTTCACACAAGTTTAGTCTGTGTAAGGATCTTTTACATGCCATAAATCTATGACATGAGACCGCCGGCTTTACTTCCCCTCCGAAGGAAGGCATACTGAAGGATTTTATCGCTCCTAAAAAAATCTGACGACTTCGGCCAGGTTTGAACCCGGTATCTTGGGCACAGCAGTTCAGCATGCTACCGACTACGCCATCGAAGCCGCTTGGTAGGTCAGAACCTACTATCGACAGTTGCCGACATTTGAAACATGCGTCAGCGGTTCCAGAACCGTGCGATCAACCCAAACTTATTTCAAGTCACCAAGGCAAACTGACCGTACGAGTCGACCGATTGGTTTTGATTGATTAAAATTGACCCTTCGATTTCTGGTCGGGACTGCGTTTGCATGTATTAGCTCTAGAATTACCGCAGTTATCCAAGTAATGTGGTACGATCTTAGGAACAATAACAGATTTAATGAGCCATTAACTGTTCACCTTAATTTGGCTCGCACTGCGACACAAGCATATGATTACTGGCACGATCAAACTGAGTTCCTCGACGAAATGGGCTGCTCGAAAGTTGACAACCAAGCTTGCCGGCAAGCAGCGCGGCAGGGCTACACGTTTCATCGGCAACCCATTACGACAATTCCTAGGTAATAGCCATGCCACCTAAGAAAGGATATACAGTAAAAGTCTTATGACAAAAAGATAGAGGACTGCCTTTCGGAGGATAGCCTTGCCCTTTAAATCGTTAACAGTGGAGTAAATTACACTAACTCGATGTTCCGTTAATAATTAAGTATATACGACCATTGAACTGTTAGAAGCTAGCTTTCAGTGTTGCCGTTATAAACAATGAATCAAGAGAATTGTTTTTCGTAGGGGCAGATGACCTCATAGCTCCGCCCCTTAAAACAACAATAACTAACAACCTAGAATTGCTTTTCAGTCGGTCAACACAAGGTTCGATAGAAGATCAATCCTGTTTATTATGTTATACGAACATTGGAATTTTCAAAAAAGAAATCAATGAGAGCACATTCGTTGTGCCAGTGGAGTTAGACAGCAATAAACATAAAATAGTGAATAGATCACCCCTATTCCCAGTCGGAGATAGTTGATGTAGCAGATGGACTCACTTCACGGTCCGTGTGAAGTGAATAAGGATACCTTGAGACTTCGTATGTGCTTGATTGAGACAAATGCATTAGAATTGGGCTGTGACACATTCACGTCAGAAGGCTATCCTTCTCACCTTGTGATATTGTCACATTAGCGGTGGTAATTGAGTCACCAAGGGGCGGTTTCGGTGGCGTACTAGTAGCATGCTGAGCTTCTATGCCTAAGATTGCGGGTTCAAACCTCGCCGAAGTCGTCAGATTTGTTAAGAGCGTTAAAAATCCCTCAGTAGGGGCAGTAAAGCTGGCGGATCCATGTCATAGATTTATGGCATGTAAAATAACCTTCCACTAACTGCAATTGTGTGAAGCTAAATTTTCAGGTTAAATTTGATTAACGCTCTATTAACTTCAAACGTACGCCGCAAGGTGGC
Organism: Meconema thalassinum; assembly: GCA_946902985.2. Classification (NCBI taxonomy): domain Eukaryota; kingdom Metazoa; phylum Arthropoda; class Insecta; order Orthoptera; family Tettigoniidae; genus Meconema; species Meconema thalassinum. The sequence goes on from OX336391.1 coordinate 471,816,778, forward strand.
AGTCGTGGTGGCATCTAGTAGCTAAGTTCGCACCTAGGTGTCATTGACGGTAGCATTTGGTAGCAAAAGTAGGATCTACTTGAAATTGATCGTATGCAGTCCTTACCTGAATTACTGATAACACACACTAATACAGTCATGACAATCAACACCGCTTATCAGACAGATTCTACACACACCCAAAGTACACGGGGCTACATGACCGCTTTGTCGCAGCCCTTAAACTGAGGAACCAAGCCTTTCTCACGCCTAGTCTTGCCATGTCATGCGATGGTTAAGCTACAGATTGCGCGATTGTCTTATCTTACTGACAGAATTTGGAAAACCGTTCGCTCCTTGTAGCCTAGTTTCATTTCAAGGGCGCATACTACTTAGGTACGAATTGCCATGCTATTTGCCCCAATAGTTTTAACAGTAACCCATAACAAATAAACACAAATTAAACTGAAGGAATATTTGGTCATTATGCATTTGAGCCAAATAAGGCCCGGTTCTAAATAGGGTCAAAAGCAAGCTTGTAGTTTAACGTGACCGTTAATCTCGAGATCATGAGCCACGGGACCTCCTTTTTACGTGGAATCCGAACCACAGGACATGGCATTTCACTTCGAAAATCTCACATGCATTGACCGGGAATCGAACCCGGACCGCCTTGGTGAGAGGCATACAGCTAGACCGCTGAGCCACCACGCCCCTAAATAGGGTCAATATGTGATTTTGCGAAGAGAATAATTATTCGAATTCTAAAATATTCTTAGTGTTTCTGTTAACTACTGGTCTCTAGTGGCTCGACTGGAAACTACAACAGCTGAAGCGAATAATTCCGCCATGTTTGCTTCAGTCGAATAGCATCCGAAGCTGTTGTTGCTACTATTTCAAGGTATTTAAATAAACCCTCTACATATTTTGGAAATTCGCTGAGCTTAAACCTGGTGTACATAATTCCAAAGTATTTGATTTGAAGATTATTAAACTGTTTTCATATATTCCTCTTAACGTGCACCCCTATAACTCTATGTAGTCTGGCTGCGTGGCTCTGGGGTAACGTTCTCGCTTGCTGAGCCCAAGGTTGCAGGTTCGAAACCTGGCGCAGTCAGCTGGCATTTGAGGGTGCACAAATGCGAGGGAGCCGTGTCAGTACATTTACTGGCACGTTAAAGATCCCCTTCGGAGCAAAATTCCGGCACCCCGGCGTCTCTAAAAGCCATTGTAGTTAAAAGGGACGTAAAACCAATAACATTATTATTATTATTTAACTCTATGTAAACTTATGATGAAAACGTGGCTCGTCTGTGAGCTCCACATAAGGCACTCTACAGAAGAGCTAAACAAGACCCATTGGCTTTATTTCTACATCAATTTCATTCAAGGTTTGTATTATTTTGAGTCTCACAAACACATTGTATTTGTTAATATTAATAATTTATAAGTTATTCAAGAAATAGCAAGTTATGATAAATAACAAAGATTGCTGTACACTTTGATTTCAGTGCTTGTATTGTAAAATAGCTTGCCACGGTGGGTGAGTGGGCAACGTGTCGGTCTACTAACCCCAAGCTTGCAGGTTCACTCCTGGCCGTGGTAAGTGATTTTTGAAAGGCGGCAGAAATTACGACACCATGTCATGCGATGTTGGCATGTCAAAGAACCCATTTGTATTCGGTAGGCCATGTTCATAATGGCAAAATTAATCTCGGGAGTTTCTGCCAACACAAAGTTCCTCATGTCACTACTAGAAAGCGCTATAGTGTTCAAGAAACAACTAAATTCAACATGCAAGCTACCCTTTGGGTGTTACATAACAAAGCTTGCACCCGGAACCCGAGGCCATACGATATTATTATTATTATTATTATTGTAAAATAACATAATAAGGGAGAAGAAACAGAAGGAACACCTTTACAAAGATAGAGTGCATCTCCATTACTCCCACGGTAGCCAATTTATGTTAAAGCGTTAACCTGGAGCAATGTTTCGAAACAAACAGGTTCAGGTGACTCTAGCACCACAACAAGTGATAACTTCTCTCTTTATGATGAATCTAGTGACTTTTCCATCGGGTCTAGTGATAAAGAGGAAAAATTAGAAACATCAGTTCAAGACATTCTTCGTACTCCTGAAGCAAAAACAAAATACAAAAAGATACAATAAGCCCTTAATTACCAAACTATTGTGGTAATTAGGCCATTGTTTCAAGACAAGCAGAAGAAATAAACAGTTAAAGCTGTAAAAGGACATAAAGAGGAGCGCCAAAGAAAGAAGAAAGGTAATGTTTGAGCGTAAAGGAAGTTAAAATGGGGAAATGTCCTATGCTTTCCATGAAAGATCTTGCCGAAGCTGGACCGAGTGGCATTAAAACGAAAAGAGTTAAGGAAAAGCAAGTTGGTTTTGTTACTTATGCAGATAAGATCGTGTTGCTGACATGAGACTGTGCGTGAAGTGTTCAACTTCTGTTCTCGAAGAATGTGTTGGATTACAGTTAAGGACAAAATATCAGTTTCAAGTGACACTCAGGCTAATGGCAATACTCAGTAACTTCCCAAGCTTCCTGTTTCCAGTGTAAAATTATTAAGTTAAGAAGAAAATATTTTTTTCCTTTTTCCCAGAGTATGTTTTTCGTCTATTTTCATTTGAGTATGATATACTGTAGTAGTTTGGTATAAATACAATGAAAATGAAATCCACAGCCTGCTTCCAGTCTCCGACCGGGTCAGGAATGGAATGAATGAAGCCCCCATCTAGCGGCGAGGATATGAACTGTGCCGGCTGCCGAGGCCTGACGCACTCCTCTAGGGCAATGATTAAATGAATGACAGATGAAATGAAATGATAGTGGAGAGTGTTGCTGGAATGAAATGTTGTCAGGGAAAACCGGAGTACCCGAAGAAAAACCTGTCTGCCTCCGTTTTGTCCAGCACAGATCTCACTTGGAGTGACCGGGATTTGAACCACGGACCCAGCGGTGAGAGGCCGGCGTGCTGCCGCCTAAGCCACGGAGGCTCACGGTATAAATACAATGATTATTGCAATTTAATTGGTTTCTGCTAGTTTACTTCATTACTGTTCATTTACATAAGGGCCTTATTTGGGACATTTTAATATTGTTTTAATATTGTTTTTTGGCACTATACAGCCCATGACGGTCTAAGGCCGACCAAGCGACCGCTGCCCAGCCATTTGGCCTGCAGATATTGGGGTGACGCGTGATCAGCGCGTCGGGTCCCCTCGGCAGTTAATCTTGGTATTCGTGATCGGGGCGCTGTCTCACTGTCAGACAGCTACTCAATTGTCCTCACGAGGCTGAGTGCACCCCGTTCCAACCCTCACGTCAGTTTTAAAATCCCTGACGGAGCCGGGGATCGAACCCGGGGCCTCCGGGTGAGAGGCAGGCGCGCTACCCCAACACCACGGGGCCGGCAAATATTGTTTTAATACTGAAGCATTTTCCAGTGATTAATTATAATTAGTCCATGTTTTCATTACTGCTTGCCTTCAAGTTTAAATCCAGGACAATGTTAAGATGTTTTTGCCTTCTAGTAACAATACAACGTTAAGAGGGCCTTATTTGGTGCATTTACCGTTCACCTCACCTGGGATAAATACAAAATGTTAGCCGAGCATTAAAAATGTTGAGACAGAAAACTTACTTTATTTATTGAGGTTCTTCAATATGGGACTTGCCATCAACAGGAGCGAGTCATAATTTATCTGACAACCAGTGTTATTTTTATGTCTATAACGGTGGCGTAGCTGGTAGCATACTGAACTGCTGTGCCCAAGAAAGCTGGTTCAAACCCGGCCGAAGTCGTCGGATTTTTTTAAGAGCGTTTAAATCCTTCAGTATGCCTTCCTTCGGACGGGAAGTAAAGCTGGCGGTCCCATGTCATAGATTTATGGCATGTAAAAGATCCTTCCACAGACTAAACTTGTGTGGAGTTAGATTACGTTGTAACGCTCTATCCAAGTTCCAACGTTCACTACTAGGTATCATTGATATCTGGTAGCGAAAGTTGGAACTACTTGAAATTGAACGGAACTTGTAGCTCACCCTGGTGGTGTCCGCTTGAAGCAGCTACAGCCTCTGGCGAGCCGAACATGTCCTCGGACACTCCCGACTCTAAAAGCCATACGATAAATAAATAAATAAAATATAACGGTTTGTGCACTTACGTCCCGGTTGCTTCAGGTTTCAATTCAGTGAGTGACCCTTGAGTTTTAAATTGATACTTTCTCATCACATGAATGACGCGATCCAACCCGTGGCATGGCTTGGATAACAGCCACGTGTACTTAGACGTGTGTTGAGTTTGTCTGATAAAGAATCTTATTGTAGTGTATGTTGTAGTGTGTGTGTTATATTGAAGCTAGGATATGAAAGGAGATGATCGTGACTTTACGTTAGAAACCATTCCGATATTTGCCTAAACTTCAAGTGGGAAACCACGGAAAAACACTTTTAGGATAGATGGGGTGGGAATTGAACCCACTTCATAGTAGGACCTCACGATGCTGAGTGTATCTGAGCAGAATATCTTTTTAAAGAAGAATGTGCACAATACATTTAAATATTAAAGAAAATCTTAACTGTTATCATTGGCTATAACGGGCAAACATCATCGCCACTACATCAACACCCCTGGACTAGGACTACCATATTTCCTCCACTCAACGTTAAGTTAATGCATTGTTCTTATAGTTTTCGTTGTGGTGAAAGGCACGTAATTAGTTTTAAACCAGTGAGCTACTTACTCTTGAACGTCACATTCATGATCATGCATCTCTCTTAGGAAAGCAAATTCCTTGAAAATTACGTACGCTCTTGTGGTAGCAGTTGTGATAATTTCTTGTTTTTGTAGTGGGTGTTGGTGCGAATCTGTTTGTAGATGGTGGTCTGCTTGAGTAAGCTTGCGGTAGACCCTATCCTCCAGGGAGCCATTTACGTTTAGCAGAGCACTGAACAATGGTAAACATACCGGGTGTCTTGTCTATCGTAAGAGTTTTCAGGGTTCATTTCATCGGCGAATACAGGTATAAACATATTTTAAATTGAATCGTGCCGCCAAACAACGCGTTGAGTGCCAATTTGATTAAAGCAAAGATTTTCAATGGAACAATGTGATTTGTCTCATCTATCTGCTCGATAAAACGACAGTTTTGATTTAGCGAAGGATCGTGTTCTTTTTCTAGTGAAACAACGGGGCACGTGCTAGCAAAACACTGTCGCTTTGTGAAAGCTAGCATTCTTGGCTATCAGCACGGAGGCCCAGGTTAGATTCCCGGCTCTACCAAGAAATGTAATTCTCGCCCACTTCGTGCACATCTTGTGAATGCGTTCCTTCATTATAACGCCATCGCTCGCCTAGAGTGGCCAGCATGTTCTCCAGACATGATCCCCATCGATCATGCCTAGAATACATTGAAGAGAGCTGTTTTTAAACGAGGTGACTCACCAACCAATCTGAGAGATCCACGCCGATTCGCCTTTGGGAAGTTTGATGGTATAATAGTACAATAGTTCAATGTTAAGGATATTTTATACATGAATTCTCAACAAGCTTCATTAAATTTTACATTTTGATTACACTTAAGGAACATTGTAACTGATCAGATTTCTTCTATTTTAACATTAATGTTTCTATATTTTTTAGAATATTTCAAACAATAATTTAAGGATAGAAAATACGTTCAATATGTACACTGAGTGGCCAAAAGGCACGGGAAGAGTAGTCCCAAGAGAAAATGTGCCGTGTGTGACTCCTGAGCGTTGCGATTAGCTGCAGTGGAGCAGAGTACTCTGTCACACACACACACGAGAGTAGTGAAGTTGGCAACACGTCGCGAGGTAACTGACATTGAATGTGGGATGATCATCGGCGCACGGCGCATGAATCATAGCATTTCGGAAATTACACGCGTATTCGGGTGTCCGAGGTCAACAGTGTCGAGGGTTGATCTTCAATATCGCAAAGATAATGTTACCATCCACGTAAACCGCCGCACGGTACGACCACAGGTGTTTAACGAACGGAAATCACGTCGCCTTAGCAGAATCATACAGGGCGATCGAAGGGATACTGTGAGTCAGATCACCGCCCAGTTGAATTTGAATTTAATTGAAATTATTGACAGAGAACTGCCACTGAGGTTTAAGACCAATTTTATGTACTGTAGCGTATACATTGGTCTGGCTTGAAGTATTGTAATAACAACCAATAAACTAATGAAACAATACTTATAACTAAACAAGTCAATTAGTAAACATGTCATATGCAAGATAAATAATACAAATTAGAATATAATAATTAAATAAATAGGCCTAAACTACCTAATGTATTATTAAATATATTAATAATAATAATAATAATAATAATAATAATAATAATATCGTATGGCCTCGGGTGCCAGGTGCAAGCTTTGTAATTTTTGACACCCAGAGGGTAGCTTGCTTGTCGAATTTCGTTGTTCCTTGAATCACTATGAAAGTCAAGGAGGTTAGATATCTAAGCTCCTTGAACACTATAGCGCTTTCTAGTAGAGAAATGAGGAAATTTTTTGTGTTGGCGGAAACTCTTCAGATTAAGTTTGCTATTATGAACACGGCCTACAGAATTCAAATGGGTTCTATGACATGTCAACATCGTATGACATGGTGTCGTATTTTTGCCGCATTTCAAAAATTCACTTACCACGGCCAGGAGCGAACCTGAAATCTTGGGGTCAATAGACGGACACTCTATCCACTCACCCACCGTGGGAAGCTAGTAAATCTATTGAAAAAATACAAATTACAGAATGTTAAAAAAGACTAAAATTCTTATGAATTATAATATGCTCTACTCTTAAAACAAGTACATGAGTAACATGATTACTCGATATACTATTAATTCCACGGAAGTTGTACATTGGATACTAAAAATATAAAAGGCTGTATGGCACGGATATATTTCAAGACTTTCGTGTAAACTATTTATATGTTTGATTGTAAGCATATTCGTGGTTTACGAATTCAACAACTGAGTTGTTTCGTGGGATTCAGGAACCCATTTCTTGTCGAGTCGATGCCTCGTCGTAATGCTGTCGTTTTGAGGGCTCGCGGAGGAGCAGCATCACATTCCGTGCCTTCCCATGACTTTTGGCCACTGAGTGTAAGCTTCTATTTAGTTCTATAAGAGTATGAAAAATCCCGCTACCAGATAGCGACACCCTTCGTACAAAATATCAAAAACATACTCGTAATTTTTAACCACTTGTCTCTCAATATGAGCAGATGACCCTTGAAACAACAATAACTAACTAACTCTCTCAATATCACTAGTTAATTATACTGAAGAGGACCACAATGTGGTTGAAAATAGCACATTTAACTATTTCTACTAGTTAATTTATTGACTTTTGGGGGACCACTCCTAGTATCATTGTGTACTTATTAGAATAATTGCTATATTGCCTTAACGACACTCATGTGTGCCAATAACCTAGTAAGTACCTAGATTAGTCTAATAATAATGTCTGTATTCCTGTTTAAGTTAATGCAGTTCTTAATGGGCTGTACAGCACATTTGAAATGCATTTACACTACAAAATATGGGGGGAAATCAAAAATACTGCATTCGGAAATTATTATAAGTTCCCATCGAGTAGTGACTCTACATTAGTATAATATTAATAAAGTATGGACTCGGGTGCCGGGTGCAAGCTTTGTTATTTGACACCCAAAGGGTAGCTTGCATGTCGAATTTCGTTGTTCCTTGAAGCACTTTGAAAGTCAAGGAGGTTCGATGTCTTAAGCTCCTTGAACACTATAGTGCTTTCTAGTAGAGAAATGAGGAACTTTGTGTTGGTGGAAACTCCTGAGATTAATTTTGCCATTATGAACACGGCCTACTGAATTCAAATGGGTTCTTTAACATGCCTTTGACTGGCTGCGTGGCCCAGAGGTAATGTACTCGCTTACTGGGTTCGCTTGCAGGTTCGTATCCTGGCGCAGTCAGCTGGCATTTGGGGGTGCGCAAATGCGAGGGAGCCGTGTCAGTAGATTTACTGGCACGTTAAAGATCCTCTTTGGGGCAAAATTCGTAATTTTTGCCGCCTTTCAAAAATCATTTACAACGACCAGGAATGAACCTGCAAGCTTGGGGTTAGTAGACCGACACGTTGACCACTCACCCACCGTAGCAAGCTTCTACATTAGTGATTTTACTTGATTATAAAAATTATATATAGTTGGCATCGCAGGGAATTTTAGGGAAGCCTTAAAGTAATTACTAACTCCTAATTTGATTACTGATAGGTTGGTCGACTACGTCACGCCACGGCTTGAGAGAAAATGATCTCGTTTCTCTACTGTAAGTTTATTTTTATTTATCTACAAATTTGGTTTGCAACGGCTTGTTGTGACCTGACGCCCATCTCAAAGTATTATTATTAAGAGAGCCAAAACTATTAAAGATTCACTGAAATCCTTTGGTCATGAATGAATGTTTTTCCACTTAAACCTTCCTCTAGAAATCCTTTACAGAATGGTGGAAACCGCATCAAAATCCATCCAGTGGTTCTTGAGATTACCAAGAATCGGGGACTTCGTTTTATACTATGTAGGTAATGGCTGTTTGGCTGCGATAAATTATTATTAAATACATTTTAATAAACTTGGGAAATTAGAAATGTATTCTTATCCCTCTCAGTGCCACGCGCCGATCGGATCGGCTCTCGCTGCTCGCGACAAAAGTGCCAAAGCCGATTGAATTGGCGCACTGTTTATCTTATATTTGTTGATTTCTGTAGGCATATGTCCGTGATTATTTCATAGTGTTGAAAAGGCGAGGTTTCAAGCCTGCCCGTGCGGTGTTTGCTTTTTTCCTTCGAAGTCCGTTACGCAATAGGTTTGAGTTTGTACTCACACCCTCCCTTTGCGCTCCTCCAATCACGCGCGTTCCCGCCAAAATTGCGATGCAGTTGTTTTCTTCTTGTTGAAGTTCTCTGCTTACAGATGTATCTAATAACTTTCTACAGCTGGCAACGTAGTGTTTCTTCGATTATGACTCTTACATGTCCTTAATTTAGGCCCAAAACTGTTTTCTTTTACAAAAACAAATGGAAAAATTGAACAATTATCAAAATAACCTCAATTAAAAAAGTTTGGAAGCCGTATTTACTTTTATGCAGCCTCCGTGGCTTATGCGGCAGCACGCCGGCCTCTTACCGTTGGGTCCGTGGCTCAAATCCCGGTCACTCCATGTGAGATCTGTGCTGGACAAAACGGAGGCAGACAGGTTTTTCTCCGGGTACTCTGGTTTTCCCTGTCAAAATTTCATTCCAGCAACACTCTCCACTATCATTTCATTTCATCTGTCATTCATTTAATCATTGCCCCAGAGGAGTGCGTCAGGCCTCGGCAGCCGGCACAGTTCATATCCTCGCCGCTAGATGGGGGCTTCATTCATTCCATTCCTGACCCGGTCGGAGACTGGAAGCAGGCTGTGGATTTTCATTTTCATTTACTTTTATGAACATAATGTATGAAAGAATGTAGTATTGATTATAATGCAAAGCAAAAATAATGATTCTATCGTTGGAAATGTGTTATTTATGATTATTTTTTTTTCGAATAGTCTGCATGACAATTGAAAATGGCTTGGCATTCTTGGCAAGTATTTCAGGAAATGGCTTGGCACTAAGAGGGTTAAAATTTGGCATGGTTTTTTCAACTCCATAAGGCAACAATGGGGCAGATGACCTTGATGTTATACCCCTCAAAACCAAGCTGAGATAATGTCTATCCATGCGTCTCTTCCGCTGTGTGCCACATGTGTGGCTGACAATAGCTAAGTGTCCATGCAGCTGACTACAGTGGAGACGCCAATCCGCTAGAGGCGGGCTAGGCAGCGCTGGATCGATACCGGGGGCGTCGCGGTGGCTCCTTGGGGGCGCTGCCCTCCCATCGTCTTCTTAAAAGTAATTATTGTTGCGTCAGCAACATATTGTTACCGCGCGTCGGACTCTACACTTCAAGGCGGAAGCAATGGAAATAACAGTTAAAGATTGTGAGACGTGCTCGAGGACGAAACACTCGATCGCAATGAAGATTACACCCACACGGCTCAGTAATGGAACGCAAATGAGATGGCCCTCATTCTCGCATTCACCGCATTCGTTTAAAGAAAGTGGCACATTTAAAGTAAGCTTTTTTTTATTTGCTCTAGCTGTTTTTAACTATACTCGAAGAGAGACAAATATACGAGGATGGATCAACAAATATCTAAGGCAACGCCGAGGTCTGAACCTCTTGAGACGGAAATTACTTATGGTATAGTGCCCAGAACCGGTCACCTCACCAAGTGTTGACCACGCCGAAGGCTATTTAACTTGACCACCACGTGGTGTAGCGTGCTGATTTGGCTATCTCCTCGAAGATCCGATTTCTATTCCCGTCTCTGCTAAGAAATGTAATTCTGGTCTGAGGGCTGAAACGGGGTTCTTTCATTCTTTCACTTGCCATAGGACGCGCCACCGGCGTATGGTTATGCATAACCAGCTTCCGGTTTAGAAGTCAGGTAATGGAAGCAATGTACTACAATTTTCCTTGCATGTAACTAAGCAAATTGTTGTTAAGGAGAAATAAAATTTGTAAAATGCACCAAGAATATGATCTTCAGCTGTGTAAAATGAGAAAGCTCTGCATGTGTTTATTCCTTTTGTATTTATGATGCGAAATGTCAGCTAACGTTGTGCCGCATACAAAACTCGTATTCTCTAAATATTGCAGATTTTTTCGTCAATCTACACAGATTATGTTTGATATTTTTAAATATCAACGCGACGAAGAAAGGGTTTCTACAATTGGATGATTGTATTTAACTTTAGGCACGTCGTAAAATCTTGGCAAGGTAGTCTTTTTCACAGAGCAACTTTACACCATACTAGGCACTGTCGTTTTATGGCAACTTGTTTTAAATTATTGACTAAAATATTGCTAAAGACAGACAATCCATGCCTCCATTAGAAGGTTTCGGGTTCCATAATTCATGCAAAATGAGGTTCGTCAGTTTGTGAAATTGAGACCATAACCCCCGTCCCTACCCTTTCAGTGATTACGGGATGGTACTTTACGTAGACTAGGGTGAAGAGGTAAATGAGCATTTTTTTATATTGTTGCCAGTTGTTTGGTTTAGTAACTTAAAAATTTCCATATTTTCCATACTGAAAATTAAGCACGGCTGGATTTTAGGTGAAGCCGCATGTGCTATCAAAAATCGCTTTCTTGCAATACCTGGAATATGTATATAATTATAAAATGATTTTTGGTTAAATAAGTGTTAATAGGCTACTATAATTATAGTGATTCAATAAATATTACAGAGGAAAGGATACGATATTAGTAAATGTTACCGGTACGGCGAATAGCCTTTAACTCGTTGCTTTCGTCACATTTTAGCATTTAAACGGGTCAAGTTATTGCACAATATACCAATATAACAACCGGATAGCAACTGATCATAATATTCTCACATATAACATATTTAATGGGCACAAACTTAATGCAATTGTGTCCATGAGATGTTAGACCACTGCCGTTTGAAATGTGCAAATCGTCCACTTGGTAGGCAAGCTGTTTGTTATGGTCGTGTCTGTTGTGAAGTTTTACTAATCACTCTTTTAGGAGACACATGCCTTTGGAATATTCAAGAAAGGCCAACCCTCGAGTTCTTATTTTATAAGAAGAACATCTAAAAACAAAACCACAAACCGTAATAATAGTGAGAATAATTACGGACAATTGATTGCCCATGAAAATCAAATGGAGATTTGCATTCAATTGCAAACTTTTTAGCAGGGTCATTCTGCATTGCAGAACCGAAAATCTAGGGTGACCAGATGCAGACGTATGAAAAAAAGAGGACAAAAAGCTTCAAAAAGGAGGACAAAGTCAGAAAAAAGAGGACACACGGAATCATACGATCAAATTGAATGTATGTATGTCTACCCCTTATTATTCCCGTTTTCCAACGGGGTCGGGGATGAGATGCGATGGAAGTCTTTGTGGCGATGGTTTTTACGGCCGGATGCCCTTCCTGACGCCAACCTCATGAGAGGAGTTAATGAGAGATGAAATGAATGATGGTGAATGAAACTGGGCAAGGATGTGGAAGGAAGCGGCCGTGGCCTGTCAGAAGGTACCGTCCCAGCATTTGCCTGGTGTTGAAAATGGGAAACCACGGAAAACCATTTCAAGGACGGCCGACGGTGGGGCTCGAACCCACGCGTCTACCGAGTCAGCAGAGAGCTTGGCCCCATGACCTAATGCTGCGCGTTAGCCAGCGTAGCTACTACTGTCGGTATACGATCAAATTGAATAAATGAATGAATTAATAGACATAACATACATTCCTTAACTTTTATTAGTACTGCTCTGAAGATCAAAAATTTCTGTAGAAGTGTAGGCTTGCTTAGCAGATAGTTGTAAAAGGATACAAAGGAAAATTATTTGATTCTGGATCATCAACATAGCTTTAACATATTCAAGGTTCAACCTATTCCTGTCATCAGTCCACTGAGTTGTAATGAGCGAAAATACACTTTCTGTATTTGCATTGGGCCCTGATATACTGAAAATGTATTCGGCAAGTTTTAACAATTCTGAATGACAATCATCAGACTTACTTTCTCAAGAATATTTGGCCCAATTTTTACTACAAGTAATACAAATAATCGATAGTTGCACTTGCTTATGGATCGATCCATGATCAGTAGTGAAAAATCGATAAAATCGACGATCCTGCTGCCATCTGTAGATAAGATATTTAACCAACGAGAACTGGCGCATGGGTGTTTTTGACCCGAGGCTTAAATTATGGTCTATGTTTTCGTTTTGGTTAGCCCTCATTTCCTGTCGCTTACTGTACCTTCCTTCCTAGCCTCGAAATTCACCCTGAAAAAGTAGCATGTCCTTTACCTTGTGAACACACAAGTGATTTTTACATTATTTACGGTCGGGTCAGATTTACCCATGGCGCCAGTCCTCGCGTGGTAATTTTCAGCTTACGTTAGTTGGGGCAATCTGTAAAACATATGGGGGGAAACCCACCTATTTTGATGCAGCACAATCACATAGCTCACGTTCTTGTTGATCCATGTTTAGGGTCTAGGGACACCTTTGTCATCAGCTCCTTTCTTGAGAAAAATTGAGATGACTGTTTTTCTGCCACTACCAAGGGCAATTAAGCTGTTATGAAAACTATTGTCTTTTTTCTGCACGTTAACTCTGAAAAATATCAATAAACCTCATTTTATATTTAGAATAGTTCATAGGGAACACCAGGATTTAAATTACTTTATTAAAATCCATTCGACTATGACAAAAAGGGAGTGATACCCTATGGGTCAAAATGACTCAGCGTCAGTCCTTGTGTTATATTTTTTCACGCCAGTTCTCAAGAGTTAAGAAAATGCCAATAGAACGGGAATATTTGAAAATATAATTGTTTTACGGTCAACTTCGCGACAAAGGAGGACAATGTAAAAATCCGCCAGGACCCCAGACAAAGAGATAAAAAGGAGGACATGTCCGGATTTACCCGGACGTCTGGTCACCCTACGGAAATCAAACTCTGACCATCTATGCGGAAAGCTACTAGGGTATATTTAATGCTATCCAATGAAGTCACTGGATAGCCTTTTATTTTGTTTGTCAACTAAGTCGCTATCAAATTTACTGGGTGGAACTTGGGGAGAGAAGAAAAGAAGGCGCCAAGTGCGATAATTCACAACCGACAATTGTGACTACTTCCCTGTAATTTTGGGCTTCACTCCCATATGAAATACGGCTGCGTGTTACACAGACATTCCATTACAGTAATGGCACACAAGATCACACTTTACGATATTGTTCCTCAAACACATCATTATTGCTTACTCGCAGCACTCCTTTCTTTAGTTCCACAGTAATAAGGTAATCTGAAGTTCAGTGACTGCTTCGTTTGGTGTTTCATTTAGGGGCTTGGACATCGCGGTCATTTTAGCCCCATATACATGGGTGGGTGTAGAATTCACCTTGTAACCTGTGTTATTGTGGTATTTGCATTAGTGTGTGAGGCAAGGATTGGGATGGAAGTGGTCGTGGCCTTAAGTTAGGAGCCATCTCGGCATTTGCCTGGAGTAGAAATGGGGAACTAAGGAAAACCCCTTCTAGGATGGCAGAGGTGGGAATCGAGCCCACATCATCTTGCCTTACGAGGCTCAGCGTATCCCGTTCCAGCCCTCAGTCCAGAATTAAATTTCTAGACAGAGACGCGAATCGAACCCGGACCTCGAGGGCGACAGACAAGAATGCTGGCCACAACACCACGAGGTGGTCTTCGATTTTAGTTGTTGTTGTTAATTCCGTTCATGGGTTTGGTACATCTTGGTCATCAGCCCCGTGTAACTGCGTGCGTATTGAATTTGTGTGGTAACCTGTTTTCCGGCAGTGACTGTAATAGATGAGTGACTGTATTTATCAGGGCCAGTGATTAGGCTAGGTGCCCCGAGGCTTTAAATAAGATACTATCCTGGCATTTTCCTGAACTGAATATGAAGCATGGACCCATACGAAGGCTACCACTGTTAGACTTGAAGCCTTTGAACTATGGCTTTACAGAAGAATACTGAGAATATCCTGGATTCATAAATTTTCAAATCAGGAAGTTCTACGCAGAGTTGAATAAAAACCAGAACTGATCAACATCATTAAGTGTCGTAAACTACAGTACCTTGGTCACATTACGAGGAATCAAAAAAGGTATGAGCTGCTTCAACTTACACTACAAGGAAAAATAGAAGGAAAGAGATCTCCCGGCAGAAGGAGAATTTCATGGCTCGACAACCTTAGAACCTAGTTCAACAAAAGCTTTGAAGAATTGTTCCGAATTGCCACAGATAACCCCAGAATAGCCATGATGATCGACAGCATCCGAAACGGACAGGCACGCTAAGAAGAGAGAAGAAGACGAAGAAGAATATGAAAAAAGAAACGAGTTAAAACTAAATTTCAAAATAGCCACTGTCAGCGCCATGATTCAAACCTATGATCTTCAGATTTGCTGCAGCTACCCATCACATTTGTGGTGAATGGAGACAATTTGTCCTTTCAGATTGTTGTAGAATGTTGCGCATTTGGTTAATGTAGATTGATACAGATCAAATTAAATCGAGTCCCTTCGAACCATGGATGCTTTACATGGAGATCGCCTCTACAAGTGGAATACGAGACTTTCGTACTGGGACTGTTGCGCTGTAAATACTAATGTTAATAATTACCCTTATCCTAGTTTGTTTGAACTATTAACCAGGCCCAGGTAGAATCGAACGAAATTGCCCGTTAGGTCATGTCTGATTATATTCCCGCAAATACTCACTATGACGCAATCTAATGCATACAGTATACGTTATTGAAAATCCACAGCCTGCTTCCAGTCGACCGACCGGGTCAGGGAATGGAATGAATGAAGCCCCCATCTAGCGGCGAGGATATGAACTGTGCCGGCTGACGAAGCCTGTCGCACTCCCCTGGAACAATGATTAAATGAATGACAGATAAAATGAAATGACAGTTGAGAGTGTTACTGGAATGAAATTCTGACAGGGAAAACCGGAGTACCCGGAGAAAAACCTGTCTGCCTCCGCATTGACCAGCACAAATCTCACATGGAGTGACCGGGATTTAAACCACGGACCCAGCAGTGAGAGGCCGGCGTGCTGCCGCCTAAGCCACGGAGGCATCAGTATTCGTTATTAATGTTGTTAATTCATATTAGAGGCTTGATACATCTTGGCCATCAACACTGTAATCTTTGGCTGTCATCTTCCTTCTGCACTGCGCAGAAATCAGCCTCATTTCCTAACACATTCGCCCATTGTCTTCCTCGTCAATGCCATGTCTGTCATAATGCTGCACCTGCGAGAGAATGGGTGGTGGTGGGAGGTCCAGGAGCATCCACCTTATTCACCTGACATGAGCTCCTGTGGCTTCAATACTTTTCCGTAAACTGAAAGAACAACTCAGTGGAAAGTGTTTCCATACACTAGACGACATACGTCGAGTGATAGGGCGCTTCATCGCAGATATTCACAAAGATGGCATTGCTAGTGATATACCGCACTGCGCCTTCCACTCATTGCAACGGGTTCAATATAATGCGGGGAAACATATTACACTTCCATCGGTGCATCCTAAATGCTATCACCATCAGGTGCAACCTGTCAAATACTAATTAACATTATATAGACTAAAAATATTACTAGAGTATGTCATCTCATTTAAATGTATATTTTTAACTCGACGAAAGTAAAATATACAATTTAAGTTAGAAAATGCTAAATTTTTACTAAAATCAGAACATTAATTACGTATAATGTTCAGATTAGAAAACTACAATCTTTGTACACTCATCGAGATATAAGGAAGACACAGATTGCTAAAAGAATCACATTTTAACTGACACATAAGCAATAATACATATTCCAAATCGGTATGATGAAAGAAAATTGGTAAAAAAATTGAAATACCTAATACCAACGGAATCGGGCGCAATTAATCCCTTAGATGAATCGGTTCACCAAGGACTGCTGAAGGGTACTGAAACAAGGACGACCTCACCCTCACGGAAAGAGCGAAAGCAATTGCTACGCAAGCACAGTTGACGCAATACCATGAGCCTAGGAAGCAACGAGTACTCCCATTTAATCTCACATGTGCACTGGATAGAGGATTAAGGTCTGTAGAAATAGAGAGGTTCTACAATGAATAGCTTAGTATATCTGTATAGTCGTTTCCACTGTGTTCTTTTTTAAGCCAACAACCATCAAATTTAATAGCAATATCCCTACAACTCGATCCCTGGGATTCATACGAGGACATATCGGTGTGTGATGTCCATTGGTTATGATATCTTCTAGTGAAAACTGTGGACGGCGAATCTTGTCTTTACGTACCAGAGTTGGAAGCTTGGTCCTCTCCATAGGTCTGTCTGGAGTGCCTCTGTGGAATATTTTTATCTGCTGGGCTTTGTCGTGCTTTGTCTCTCCTCTCTCTAAGATTACTGTACGAAGCGGGGAGTCCCGTAGGACGAAGATGAACTTGATGTCGTCCAAGAAGAATGGTTCGTTAGCCATTATTCTATCTGCTATCAGTGTATTTGGACACTGGATGATTCTCTTCAGATATCTGGCTTTTACGTTTTCAAGTTTCCTCGAGTGGGATGCACTGAGCTTGTTCCAATTAGTTTGATGCCATATATCTCTACTGGTGGAATTCTCAGATTGGTGAGGGTCATTGCAGTGTTGACTGATAGTTGTTGAGGTTTTTTGGATGTCAAGTATGGCTTTTGTTGCTGCGGCTGTTCCGTCCTTTATTTATGTAGTGTGAAGGTTATTTCAGTCGTCTGTATCGTTATTCCCATTTTATTATTTATTTAGCGTAAGATGCATACAAGACAGTAATTAATATATATATATATAACTTTACAAAATAACAATTTTCAACATTAGGACCCTTCATATATGGGCTGCCAGGTCTTTAATCCATTCAAGTGCTTGTGGAGTGGCTGCATAGAGCTCTTCAAAGGTCCCAGAGTACATATTGAGGGCATTCCTGCACGATGTGCTTGATGGTTTGCACTTCATATCCACATTCACAACGAGGCGAGTCTATCCAACTCCAGTTAGAGCAGTGCCACATCGAATTCTGTAGAGACGGGACCAGACAGCACGAGGGAGATGGAATCCAGGTAGTTTTATGGTATGATCAAGTACTTCAATTAGGCCGCGAGATGGAGAGGTAGACCATTTGTCTTAAATGAGGGAGTATAGGGGCAGATGACCTCGCTGCTCCGCACCTTAACAACAGTAACTAACTAACTACCTGTGAGGGAGTATTCCTAGAGAGATATCACAATATCCAGACAATGTAGAATATTTAGTAGGTTGAGTTCATTGGTATACAGTAGTCTATATTTCCGTATAAAGTGTATCTTTTTATTTTGGCCCTAGTTTCACCCCGTTCCTCCACGTCTTGCTAGCGGTTCCTTTGTAAGTGGAGCCAGTAGTAGTCGACTCCTTGAAACCACAGCGAACAGCCCGAGGGGATTCGAGCTGGGTGGGGTCGCTACGACTAGATTCTTCTATTGTTCGCCGCAGTATCAAGACAGATTGCTCTTATGATTGCATAGATCTCGAGCTGGTCAGGGTATCCAATAACAAGATGGTTTTAATTATAGTGTCAGCTTCCAAATTAATAAGAACTACTTGAGCACGTAGGGAGATGGAGAACGTTATTTGTGAGCAGACAAAGGGAGGCGAGGAAAAATAATTTCACGCCTTTCTCAAACAGTTACTAATTTATTACACAGATTAATTATTTTAAGAGCATTTTAAGAACATGCAACAAGAGGAAAACAAAGTACTCTGTAATAGGGAAATGATTTATATCTTGTCACAAGGCAAACTGATCTGTGATATGATTTATCAACCATATGATGGATTCCCTCTACGTTCCTGCTACTAAATAGGTTGATTAGCATTTCTTTCATGTCAAGGTTCCTATTTAATGAAATGTAGCAAAATAACTCTATTACACATACTTCGGTGAAAAGAAGGATTTTCGTATCATCTGACAAGGGAATATCACGATTGTGAAACTTTGTATACATTTTGTCCAGATCACATGAAAAAAAAACTCTAATGGTATTCATTTGTGACATTCCAAAGGGGAATTAAAGTTTGCATGCCTGAATACTGATGGAACGGTTCTGATAGGCGTTGAGTTCTCAAGTCCTCATCGGCCAATCGCACTATTTAAACCACTCAACAGGCTGTCTATGATGATCGGGCCTAAGGTACTGTACGTGCTGGGGGACTTTTTTCCTGCAATACGTTTCAACTGAGAGGATGTGATAACTCAACGGGCGCATTACGTTTGATCGGAGAGGTTGTGATAACTCAACGCGCGCACTACGTTACATCGGAGAGGTTGTGATAACTCAACGCGCGTACTACGTTTGATCGAGGAAGATGTGACAACTCAACGCGCGTACTGCGTTTGATCGAGGAAGATGTGACAACTCAACGCGCGTACTACGTTTGATCGGAGTGGTTGTGATAACTCAACGTGCGTACTACGTTTGATCGGAGAGAATGTGATAACTCAACGCGTGCACTACGTTTGATCGGAGAGAATGTGATAACTCAACGCGTGCACTACGTTTGATCGGAGAGGTTGTGATAACTTAACGCACGTACTACGTTTGATTGGAGAGGTTGTGATAACTCAACGCGCGCACTACGTTAGCTCGGAGACAATGTGATAACTCAACGCGTGCACTACGTTAGCTCGGAGAGGGTGTGATAACTCAACGCGTGCACTACGTTTGATCGGAGAGATTGTGATAACTCAACGCGTGCACTACGTTTGATCGGAGAGGATGTGATAACTCAACGCGTGCACTACGTTTGATCGGAGAGGATGTGATAACTCAACGCGCGTACTACTTTTGATCGGAGAGGATGTGATAACTCAACGCGCGCACTACGTTTGATCGGAGAGGATGTGATAACTCAACACGCGCACTACGTTTGGTTGGAGAGGTTGTGATAACTCAACGCGCGCACTACATTTGATCGGAGAGGATGTGATAACGCAACGCGCGTACTACGTTTGATCGGAGAGGTTGTGATAACTCAACGCGCTAACTGTTTTAAGTCTTGCATCCAACTCTACCATCTACCATCACAGTTGTTTTGCATATGATCTGGGGAATATGTGTGGCATGTTTCACTGACATGTGGAGACTACGTTCACAATGTTCCTTTGTGAGATATCTGCACATCTGAAGGAAATAACGCTATACAGATGTTATACTTTTATTGAATTATATTGAATTATATATGTCGTAGGCAGATAGTGAAATCCGTCATTTCATGAAGATCCTAGGCACTTCATGAAAAGCCGGCATATGATGTAAAATGAGATAGTTACACTATCTGACGCGTGGTTTCATGAAATGACTAAATTTAGCCGTCACATAGTGTAATTCTTTTTACACTATCTGACGGAATGTCCCGCCCGTCACTTCATGAAGAAGCGGTAGCGTTGTCCTCGTGGTGAGATAAGTGTGCTTTCCAAGAATAAATAGTGGCAATATACGATATGGAACATACCGTGGAAGTACAGAGGCAGTTGTTTCTTCAGAACGTTATTATGTATTATGAAAAAAAAACACTCATAAAAAACCTTGGTCTCAAGAAGAAATGGATAAGTTAAGGTAAGAAAGACTTGTTTGGTATATTTTAGGTTATGTCACTTGTAGCCTGCCTGTTTTAATCATTTACAAGTGTTATATTCATCTCATTTGGATGAGCATTATACTGGTGGCTGATTAACAGAGAATTAATGGGTTTTTATGCAAATACCAGTAGCATCACAAGTCCGAGAATGAACGGCATATGTCCAGACGAAATATTACACTTAAACGAGGTTTAAGCAGTGATGATCATCCTACTTCTACTGACTCCTTTCGCCTCCATTCGCTCAGTCTATATGTCGTAGGCATAGGGTGTAGAGTATGTTGTCTGATAAGGTCATCAGCCCAGTACATTAGGATGTACAGTATGTTGTCTGATAAGGTCATCAGCCCAGTACATTAGGGTGTACAGTATGTTGTGTGATAAGGTCATCAGCCCAGTATATTAGGGTGTACAGTATGTTGTCTGATAAGGTCATCAGCCCAGTACATTAGGGTGTACAGTATGTTGTCTGATAAGGTCATCAGCCCAGTATATTAGGGTGTACAGTATGTTGTCTGATAAGGTCATCAGCCCAGTACATTAGGGTGTACAGTATGTTGTCTGATAAGGTCATCAGCCCAGTATATTAGGGTGTACAGTATGTTGTCTGATAAGGTCATCAGCCCAGCATATTAGGGTGTACAGTATGTTGTCTGATAAGGTCATCAGCCCAGTATATTAGGATGAATAGTATGTTGTCTGATAAGGTCATCAGCCCAGTACATTAGGGTGTACAGTATGTTGTCTGATAAGGTCATCAGCCCAGTACTTTAGGGTGTACATAATGTTGTCTGATAAGGTCATCAGCCCAGTATATTAGGATGTACAGTATGTTGTCTGATAAGGTCATCAGCCCAGTACATTAGGGTGTACAGTATGTTATCTGATAAGGTCATCAGCCCAGTACATTAGGGTGCACAGTATGTTGTCTGATAAGGTCATCAGCCCAGTACATTAGGGTGTACAGTATGTTGTCTGATAAGGTCATCAGCCCAGTACATTAGGGTGTACAGTATGTTGTCTGATAAGGTTATCAGCCCAGTACATTAGGGTGTACAGTATGTTGTATGATAAGGTCATCAGCCCAGTATATTAGGATGTACAGTATGTTGTCTGATAAGGTCATCAGACCAGTGCATTAGGGTGTACAGTATGTTGTCTGATAAGGTCATCAGCCCAGTACATTAGGGTGTACAATATGTTGTCTGATAAGGTCATCAGCCCAGTACATTAGGGTGTACAGTATGTTGTCTGATAAGGTCATCAGCCCAGTACATTAGGGTGTACAATATGTTGTCTGATAAGGTCATCAGCCCAGTACATTAGGGTGTACAGTATGTTGTCTGATAAGGTCATCAGCCCAGTACATTAGGGTGTACAGTATATTGTCTGATAAGGTCATCAGCCCAGTACATTAGGGTGTACAGTATGTTGTCTGATAAGGTCATCAGCCCAGTACATTGGGATGTAATCGGCTTCGGTGGCGTAGTCGGTAGCATGCTGAACTGCTATGCCCTAGATAGCGGGTTCAATCCCGGCCGAAGTCGTCGGATTTTTTAAGAGCGTTAAAATCCTTCAGTATGCCTTCCTTCGGAGGGGAAGTAAAGCCGGCGGTCCCATGTCATAGATTTATGGCATGTAAAAGATCCTTTCACAGACTAAACTTGTGTAAAGCAAAATTTGTTAGGTTAGATTTCGTCAGAACGCACTATCAAAGTTCCAACGTTCACCACTAGGTATCATTGATATCTGGTGGTGAAAGTTGGAACTACTTGAAATTGAATGGAACTTGTAGCTCGCCCTTTAGGGTGTCCGCTGGAAGCAGCTACAGACTCAGGCGAGCCGAACATGTCCTCGGACACTCCCGGCACTAAAAGCCATACGATAAATAAATAAATAAATAAATAAATAAATAAATAAATTAGGATGTACAGTATGTTGTCTGATAAGGTCATCAGCCCAGTACATTAGGGTGTACAGTATATTGTCTGGAAAGGTCATCAGCCCAGTACATTAGGGTGTACAGTATATTGTCTGATAAGGTCATCAGCCCAGTACATTAGGATGTACAGTATGTTGTCTGATAAGGTCATCAGCCCAGTACATTAGGGTGTACAGTATGTTGTCTGATAAGTTCATCAGCCCAGTATATTAGGGTGTACAGTATGTTGTCCGATAAGGCCATCAGCCCAGTACATTAGGGTGTACAGTATGTTGTCTGATGAGGTCATCAGCCTAGTACATTAGGGTGCACAGGGTGCAACATATGTCTAGAAAATGACAGCATTTCCAGCAACTATGAAATTCATGTAAGTAATGATGATTATTACATACGTTAAAAAGTGCAAATGCGTTGAACTACTGTAGTTGGCGTTACGCTGCGGGCAGCGGCAGTGCCTTGCTCGAAGTGCTACTACACACAGTGGCCCATCCGACACGTGGCCTCTGCGAGGCTCTGTCAATTAGAGAAGGACTTCACTGTATAAATACTGCTGTGTTAACTAGATACCGTACATAATGCATCATGGTCGACGAAGCTTTATTTGACACACGTCAGGTACTCAGCATGAATTTCCTTTCACAGTCAGTTGTTCAACATTTCTTGCTGACCTAGCTATGGATCATCTGGTAGAGAGGTCTCACACAACTTTGCATTAAGCAAATAACCCCTTTTTTATGCAGCCAGTGGCCATTTATTTTATTTTCAGGACGGTTCAGGAAAGGGATTTTGGAAGGAAATCGGCCGTGAACCTATTGAAAAGAACCGTCCCGGCATTAGCCTGGTGGTGAAAATTGGAAACCACGAAAACCATTTTCAAGACGGCTCTCCCGATGCCAGAGAGACACGAGGTAGCGCGTTATCGCTCTTGACCACCGCGGGCGATAAGCAAAGACCTTATGACTCACCTTCAGACAAAGAAGTGAAGCCGTTACCATCTTTACAACCAACAGAAATCCCTCGACAAAGATTTTACAGTACACCTGGAACTGCGGGCTATGGGACGGGCTATTGGGCAGGGTGACTTGGTATTCCTGTTAGTAAGATGGAGACAGGCGTCACGATTTGATTGATTTATATTTTCATTATTTTTTCATATATATTTAATGCTTTATTTAACAATACTAAGGTAAAGGCATAAGCTCAATTACGTTCCTTGTTGACATTTTAAGTTCAAAAATACAAAATACATCAATGAGGAAAATGCAGAGAGAGAAAGAGATAAAAAGAAAGGGTACACATTTTGGGAAATAAAGAGAAACCACAAAATAAATTATGAAAATATACATTAAGAAAAAGTATATTGCACAAATTGGGAAAAATATAAGCTTCTACAAAAAGAAGAAAGTGTACCTAGTATTCCACGATTTGGTTTTCAGTCTTACGTGGAAATTAATTACGAACATCAATTTATTTCTCGGAATAATTCGTGCATGGCACAGAAAAATAATGTACAACTCCACTGCGGCAGTCATTTAACTCTAATTAGAAAAGGATTAATGCAGGTCTACAAATAGAAAAAAATAAACATATACAGAAGAAAAAAAAAACAAGAGAAAAGCTTACCCAGTGTTCCAGGATTAGATTTTAGGTTGCACGTGGAAATTGATTTCGAACGCCATAGTAAACAAGCATTAATTTATTTCTTGGAATAGAACAATTAAAGGAATTAATGTCAGTCATTTCATGAAGAGCCGAATCAAAATATGCCGGATCTTCATGAAGTGCCTCGGCTGATAATGTAAAATGATTTCTTACACCATCTGCCTACGGCAGCCCGTCACTTTATGAAGAAACGCGTCAGATTGTGTAACTATCCAATTTTACATCATATGCCGGCTTTTCATGAAGTGCCTAGGATCTTCATGAAATGACGGATTTCACTATCTGACTACGACATATATACACACACTAATACAGCCATCACAATAACACAGGTCATCAGACAAAATTCCACACCCACCCAAGTACACAGGGCTAAATGACCATAATGGCCATGCATTTCAAATGAAACAACAACACCTTCCTACCCAAATCCTTCCTCGTATAAATGTAGACACACTAGTAAGCCTACAGACATCACAGTGATACATGTTATCAGGCAAATTCTACACACACCCAAGTACACGGTGCAACAAGACCATAATCCCGCAAAGCCCCTAAAGAATCGACAAGAACAAAAAAACAGCAATAAACTCTACCGCGGATCAAGGACAACGAATTTAATCGCTGTTGTCGAGTGTTGAAATATGTGGTGTTAGAAGTATTAATATTGATTCCAATTACACACTATGCGTAATATTATAACGCGTGACCAGTTTTAAATCAATAAATACAAAGAAAAATCAAGTAAAGAAATTTGAATTTGCTTGGATTTGAACCACGAAACTCGAGAGTCTAGACTATGAGTCCAGGACGCTACCACTACGCTACACTCGACCAGTAGTAACACTAGGTTAACGACTGGTTTAGTATAACTGCATAACATATCTTGTCTTAGAACGAACGATTTCATTAGCCTTTTCTGCCGTTTATATAAACCATTTGATACTAAATATGCATTAATTTGTTCAGTACATTCCTAAAAGGATATAAACTTATGAAGTTACTGAAATATGGACTAGCGAGCAAATAATAGCTTCCATTTTGACCTAACCTATTTGTTGGCAGTTCGCCCTTTTTACGAAGTGATTTTGCTCACTCCACTTTCTTACAGTTGACCCTCCTTTCGTATCTTACATGTTGTTTTCTTACTATATCTGTTTCAGCCAATAACACGTTCAGTAGCATTTGTAACAGGTATTTTCATATCTTCTAGCTTTTCTCGAACAAAATCTTTAATAAAATTGGAAATAACACATTTATAACTTTGTTTTCTTTGCTCTTCGTCACTAGTAGGCCTACATCAGACGCTGCATGACTCAGCCGACAACTGAATTGAACCAGACTGTGCAGTATTTCCGTGCAGTGCGCTCACGTCACCATGATAACTCACATCCTTTCCCGGTAACTACTCGCCTCGGTCGGGTAATATATTAAAATACGGTAATGGTACTCATAATTGATATACAGGATCATCTATACCTCTATACCTAGGTGCATAGTGTCTCCACATCTGAGACAGGGTCCCGTAAGGCCGATACAAACTGAGTTGCAAGATCTTGAATAACCCAGTTATCATCGCTGACTGTTCCCTCCCCCCCCCCCCCCCCCCCACCCCCCCCCCCCACCCCGGCTCAAACGCTGCATCGGCAGGCAAACATAGATAGCTTATGGGCTGAACGAAAACCAACCTCACTCAGCAGTGGAGACTGGATATATTGATGACTTTATACCATAATTTATCCACGAGAGTTTTAACTATTGTGTTAACATAGTTTACACATGAAACTGTCACTACAAATGCAACTCGTGGTAATGAAATTGTCTAAAGGACTCGTTACATTACTTATCATAAGTACTTACAGCTCAGATCATCCTGTCGGGAATTGAAGCGGTACTTACCTGCAAAAGAAAACAAGTACATGTTACGAAATATCATTTACTTAATCCAGCTTAAAAAGCCGAAAAAATATTAATTGTGCTTGTCATAGATCTTGTATGACAAATATACAAATGTCCAAGGAGACACAGTCATCTTAACTAACAAGAAGAAACTTCTAACTTTCAGTAATTCTTATCATAACTATCTTTATCTAATTTTCAAACATTTCCGCTCACTTGCAGTTGTCCATCGCAATTAATCTCATATCTCCATGTTTATAAAAAATACAAGTTGTTCTGTGCCGAACTAAAGAGCCTACTTATCTTAAAATTTAAGATTCATGCCAATCTAGAATAACGACGATATCAAGTTGGTATTACTAACATTTCTAAGTACTGTTGACCTCTCGCCAAGGTGGACAGGGTTAGATTCCCGGTCAATGCATGTGAGATTTTCGAAGCGAAAAGCCATGTCCTGTGGTTCAGATTCCACGTAAAAAGGAAGTCCCGTGGCTCATTATCGCATGATTAACGGTCACGTAAGACTAAAAGCTTCCTTAGAGTAACTTACTACAGTTGGCAGCACTGATGACTCTGAATATATTCTTAGTTTCATCTCTTAAGGTATAGAATGCACATACAATATTTGGTTGAATTCTAATGGATAGTATGGACGTTACATGCTGTTTGATATTGGATTTATCAGTGCGCGTTAAATCATGTTTTGAACAATGGCATGTATGTGATGCTCAGAATTAATCTGAAATATTATGATCTATATATAGTGCCAATTTTGGATAAAATCCATTTGTTTAGTATAGATGTTACATGTAATTAAAAATTGAAACTATAAGCATAGAATCACGTTGGCAGCACTGAGGTATATTAGTTACTCCAAATTAATCTAGAATGTCAGTTACTATACGTGTGCAAAGTTTAGAGCTGATTACTTGCATACTTTATGATATATTGATATTAGGATTAAACAAATAGAGAGAGCATTTATTAACAGTTAGCAGCTCTGCTGGTTCATACGACTACGCATAGTCATAACTGTCATAGTACACAAAGCACATACGAAATTCGGTTGAAATCCGTTTATTAGTATAGAAGTTATATGCATTTGAAAACTGGACCTATCAGCAGGCTTAGAATCGTGTTGGCAGCACTGATGTATATATGTTACACAAAACTAAAGTAGAATGTCAGGTACTATACGTGTGCAAAGTTTAGAGCTGTTGGCTTGCATAATTTCTGATATATTGATATTAGGGTTAAAATATAGAAAGAGAATTTATTAACTGTTGGCAGCCCTTGTGGCTCTTTAGAATATGCGCGGTCATATTAGTTGTAGTACTCATACTACATAGGAAATTTGGTTGAAATCCAATCGAGTGTATAGAAGTTACATGCACTTAGAAATTGGACCTATCGGCAGGCTTAGAATCATGTTGGCAACACTGGCACGTGTGGACTTCTGAAAATTAACTTGGAATATTATTATCTATATGTGTGCCAATTTCGGGATATTTAACATGCATAACTTCTGAGATATCCAACATAGAGCTCAATGCAATTTTTCAGAAGTTGGTAGCACTGACGTCAATTTCCAATATGGCCGTGAGATATTCAGGTATAGATTTTTACTCTTACCAAATTTGGTTTCGATAGCTGCAGCCGTTTAGGAGTTGATAGGGGGTGGGTCGGGGGGACACATACAGAGACAGACAGACAGACAGACAGACAGACGGACGAACAAACAGACATTTTCCCAGATCGATCTCATGTTTACTTTTTCCTCATTTTTGCAAAATGAGAAAAGTAGGCTAATAACATTTCTTCTTAATTCTGGAGGAGATCATTACTAATTGAAATTTAATTCTGACTAGCGGACCCGTGCAAGAAATCTCGCATGTTCATAAGTCATACTTTCCCCAATAGGTTTATAATGAGTGACTTAAGGAGAAAGATTGTTATGTTATTATTTTAACCAAATGATTATAGAACACCATTTGCATTTCAGTTAGAATTCCAAGCTGTACGTTCTCTAACTTATGAAGGCAATTACTGAAAATTCTATCATCATAACACTCACCAGTTATTCGATATTTATGAAAGCATCTTGGTCAAGATTACCTGCTTTATCTTGTTGGCTGAGGAGCCTCTTTCTCCCTTATGAGGACAGCCCTCGTTGGAAAACTTCTTCAAGCCCCGCTTACACTGAGGCTTCCTTGTTCCTAAGTGCAACGAACCGCGCTAAACTCCTTTGCACGTTACCTACAGAGGTGCTTTCCTTGTCCTGTGTGTAGCGCTCAATGCTAAAATCCTTTGCACGTTACCTACAGTGGAGCTTTCGCTTTCCCGAGTGGAGCGTCAGCATGAGAGCGTGCTGTGGCTGGTTTCTTTCTTTGATATTTATGAAATTAAAATGCAATTAGTCACTGTTGATTCCATTTCTGTGCTGAGTCCATTGCTGAGAGCTTAGCCGTGACACTCACCGGTTATTCGATACATTTCAGTCAGAATTGCAAGTTGTACGTTCCCTAACTTAAGAAGGCAATCACTGAAAATTGGATCATCATAACACTCATCGGTTATTCGATATTTATGAAATTATACGATTTGAGTACCCAATCCAATGATTTAGTAATTCTGAAAACCATGGGAAATGATAGAAGAAAAACCTGTAAAAGAATGAATGTTTAATAGTTCTAAGGTTTTAGACGCCGTAACACACGCCGGTTATACGATTTAGAGTACTCAATCCATTGATTTACTGTTTCTGAAAACCATGCGAAATGATCGATATTTATGAAATTAGAATGCAGAAGAAAAACCTGTAAAATAATTAACGTTTAATAGTTTTAAGGGTTTAGACGACAACTCATAATTGAAGCATGTTAGAGCATCAGTATTTGCAAATCGCACACTTCTTACAAAAAGTGATATTTATGAAATTATAATGCAATTCTTCACTGCTAATTTATGAGGCCTATATGATGATGATGATAGTTTCATGGCTGTAGACGACAACTCTAGCATGATACAGCAACAGTATTTGCAAAAAGCACACTTCTTACAAAAATCGATATTTATAGAATTAGAATGCAGAAGAAAAACCTGTACCCAATCCATTGATTAACTGATTCTGAAAATCAGATGGAAGAAAAACTGTTAGAGAATTAACGTTCAATGTTTAAAGGTTTTAGACGACAACTCAGGATTGCAGCATGTTAGAAGAACAGTATTTGCAAAAAGCACAATTCTTACAAAAATCGATATTTATGGAATTAGAATGCAGAAGAAAATCCTGTATCGCGGCATATTTTAACAAACCTGGAATATAATAAATCCATTGTTTAGACGGATGAGCTTAAATCATGTTTGTGCTGAGTCCATTGATTGAAAGTTTAGCAGTAACACTAGCCGGTTATACGATTTGAGTACCGAATCCAATGATTTAGCCTACTGATTCTGAAAACGAACACATTCCTTTCATTTACTATTTCTGAAATCGATGCAAAATGATAAAGAAAGACCTCTGAATGTTAAAATGACACAAAAAAGGCGACACAGCGGCCAAAATGTGAAGTGGACACCAATTATTTAGCGTATCTTCCTGCAGCAAGAGTAACTGCAAATCGCACACTTATACAGTTTTTCAAAAGTCATTTTTTTAAGAAATTATAGATATTTATGAAATTAGAGTGCAATGAATCACTGGTAATGTATATTTTCTTTCATTTGAATGCTCATTTGTCACGATCGGTCTCTTGTGAGCGCCGCAGGAGGGATCTATACTACTGAAATAATATATATGAGTATCACTACTGCGCCGGAAATATGTGCTACATTACTTAAATATGTATTTTTGTTTTCTGCTCATTCAACAACGGCAGCCATTTTTGTCAGGCGCAAGAGGTCTCTTCAACTGTTACTGGGATGCACACATTGACGTCGCATTACTGTTGCCAATCTGTGGGATATCAAAACGATTAGTCTGGATAAATATTATTAATGCGTGAGTACTCGCACTGTGCATGGCAAAAAAGACCAGTTTTTTTGTGCAATCAGTGGTGTAATCTGTAGCATGCTGAACTGCTATGCCCAAGATTGCGGGTTCAACCCGGCCGAAGTCGTCGGATTTTTAAAAAGCGGTAAGTCCTTCAGTATGCCTTCCTTCGGAGGGGAAGTAAAGCCGGCGGGCCCATGTCATAGATCTATGGAATGTAAAAGAACCTACCACTACAATTGGTAGTGTGTAGCCAAAATTTGTAGGTTATTTGTTTTCTAAGAGCGTTAACAATCCCTCAGCATGCCTTCCTTCGGAGGGGAAGTAAAGCCGGCGGTCCCATGTCATAGATTTATGGCTTGTTAAAGAACCTTCCACTAATTACACCTGTGTGAAACTAAATTGGATAGGCTAAGAATGTAAACAACGCACTTAGGTTTCTACGTTCGTTGCCAAGAGCCGACTGCGGTGGCGTCTAGTAGCTAAGTTATGAACTTGGCCTAGTAGTCGTTGACGGTGGTGCTTGGTGGAAAAAGTAGAAACTATTTGAACAATTCTAAGTTGCAGTCTGTACTTAAATTAAAAAACAGATACACACACTAATACAGCCATCACAATTAACACCGGTTATCAGACAGATTCTACACACACCCAAAGTACACGTGGATACATGACCACGTTGTCGCAGCCCCTAAACTGAGGAACCAACCAACCAACTTGGTTTGAAACGCTCTATTAAGTTCCAACGTTCGCCACTGGGTGTCAGTGACAGAGGCGTCTGGTAGTCAAAGTTGGAACTACTTGAAATTGAACTTGATGGGGAGCCTACGGGTGTTCAATTGAAATGCCCTGCTATCGCCATTGGCTGCAATTCAAATATGATATATTAACTAACGGCGGACCACGCTACCTAGTAAACATTGGTCCAGGCAAAAGCATTTGTCTGGATAAAGATTATTGAGGGGTTTGCAATGCTGTATTTGTCAATAATACAGGCGTATAATGGCGGACTCAGCTGAAATTTTACTGTATAAGTCGTGATCTATAAAGGGGGCAATGGGCGGTTTACAGACAGTGGAGGTGATGATGATGATGATGATGATAATTGTTGTTTTAAGGGGCCTAACATGGAGACAGTGGAGGAGTAAACATCTATTACTGCAACATTTCCAGATCCTTTTCATCATTAAAAAAGGTATTTTGGCTGATTTCAGTAGTTTAAGATTATTTTCGTAGGATTTTCCCTCCTCCAGTTTAACCTTTCTCTTCTTTTAAACCGATTGTTGATCATCCATCCACAAATTGTACCTCATCTATCTGCTAATTACACATTCTCTTTCATTAAGTCAACCCGCAGACAGGTTTCAACAGGACGTCCTCCATTTCTCTCTGTGCTGAACACCATCTTTCATTTCAGGCGCGGATCTAGAGAGAAAAATGGTATCACTAAAAACGCAATCACAAAATAAACAAATGTACAAAACGAGACCAATTTTTTGTAAGCTACATGGATAGAAATTTGATGCGTTTATCGCACCATAAATATTCGTACAAATTGCAACGGCGTGTTTTGAGACTTTTACATCGAGCTATGAGAAAAGTATCAAGGTACGTTACAGTTTCGGCAAGTCGAGTTGGTACCGACAAAGGGAGAAAGTCACAGCTTAAATTGCCAAAATTTTTTGGTGCGAAAAAATGCCCCAAATTCCTCTCCGTGCATTGCTGCACATTCATCGTGACATCTCTATAAACATCGATTCGGTAATCACAAGGTTTGCTAAACAAAATAGACGAGTTGATTTTGTTATATAAATAATCGTTTTTATATAACAGGTATTGCCCCCGTAAATTGAATTATTAGGGACAAAATGAGAGTATTTTCCGTCCCCATGATAAAATTTAACCAGCAAATATAATTTCTGGAAGTGTGACACAGAAGGGTGGTGTTACAAGCTCGAGGCTGTGGGAGAGCCCGATCACGTGATATGTTGCACAATGGACGCTTCTAGAAGGTTATATTTAGCATAGCAACAGCGAGTTTG
The DNA here is from genome assembly GCA_946902985.2 of Meconema thalassinum. Lineage (NCBI taxonomy): Eukaryota > Metazoa > Arthropoda > Insecta > Orthoptera > Tettigoniidae > Meconema > Meconema thalassinum. Next base: position 471,848,630 of record OX336391.1, read on the forward strand.
CAGATTAATATTATATATATTGTTATAAATTAGGCTATTGGATCCCAGCCCAGAGCCAATGAGAAGAGGTCTCATTGAAGACGGGATCAACTTTAATTACACAATATGATGAAATGATGCATTTAGGCCCTTAGAAGAAGATTTTCTTATTTGGTAATAAAGAGAATATTAAACGAAATTATGTCTGATACTTTAAAAACCGCAGATCGGTTAATCTACGCAGTAATAAGCATTAGTAATCTACGCGCTAAAATTATGGTGGGAGTTTGATATGGCCGCCAAAATTTCGACTTGGAGGGAGAGATCCAAGGATCGATGCTCTTATTCCAGCAGTCTTTTAAGAGTGAGGAAGTGTTTTTACTGGGTTAACGGACATCCCAAGGCTTAGTCCGAGTGCGACGACTGTCGACTTGTGGAGACGCGAGGATAGCTAGGTGGAACGTAGGAGATCACCGCACTTCCATTCTACGTGAAGTTGTGAGGAACATTGAATTGATTATATCTCATATATAATTGAGAACTGAAGTTAAATAAGCGAATATATTTAAAGAACAGGTCGCATACTATATATTGTGAAAAGTCGAGCTTTTTAAAACTTACCGTTTCGACAATATAAGCCTGTCAAGACAGACTTCCAAATGTGTTGGAAATAAAGCTGAATATCATTTTAAATTGCAACGTGAAGTTGGCGAACGCAGTTCAAGTGAACAGTGGCGGAGAACTTTTAATATTGGCGCAACACTTAAGCATTAACAGAATGACTATTATTATTCTTCAAATGTTTTCATTCAACTTAATTAACATTGTTGATATGATGAACTAAACAGTCATGCGCCAGAGACATATTCGATAACAGGAGTTAAGATACAACGATGGAGCTTCGTTAGACAACGTATTCTTGAATACAGACGTAGTGTACGGTCCATCTTGTGCATACTAGTCAGTCTACGAACACTAATATAATATCAATCAGCAATGGAATTATTTCATTCACCATTTATATGAATACTAGCAGAAGTACCCGCTCTTCGAACGGTCTTCGGTATTAATAACCAGATGTTATCAATTGAGATACTGTTCCAATGGTAAGGGGCTTGTCATTCCTTCATAAGTTTATCAGAACGAAGTTAGTTTTCTGGGTATACCGCAGACACTGTTAATTTAAGGGCCGTAAAATGTGGATTTCGGAGACCCTTTATAGACTCCCTAGTTTTGAACCACACATTGAGAAGCGCAACATATGCTTTTGTCGTCCTTCTGGAGAATTTTTATTTTTCGCCTATTTTAGCATGTATTTTGAAAAGTTGTTCCTTATACCCACCCTTCTATGAGAAGTACGTTGAAGAGTTTTCTAAATGATTGGCGTATTGATTCATGGTTACAATACCTAATTTTACAATGCTCAAAACACCCGAACATGAATTATAGGCGTAAAAAACATAAATATATATCAACCACACAGCTATACGCTATGCACACAGTATCAAACAAAATCATCTTTACGATGAACCCGTTTGTCGACAAAAATATGATTACTTAAAGTGTGCTTTCAAACTAAATTCACCTAACGTGTCCTTCCTGACGTGAAAATAATATTGAAAACCTCGTAGACGAAACGCAATATATGTCAAATTAAAACTGGCCCTCACCGTTGTGGAAAGTCCCCATTCCCCCAGGAAGACCCCTTTAATAAATTATAAAGGCTCGTGGTGCATTAAATTCGGGATTTTTAGCCTCCAATGACCCAAATTCCCAAAAGCTGCAAAAAACACTAATCCAATTCAGTAATTTTTGAAAATAATGTTGTTGTTTGGAGATATAATAGACCTTCTGTACAACATATCGCATATCGCACGGGTAAGTCACGTGTAAAAATTCTAGGGTACCCCTTGACCCCCTTAATCGCATTGTTGAATGTTACAGTCTATGTTTAATTCGACGATAACCTTATAGCCATTTGCAAACTTTAACAGAAATTTAATAAATTGAGAGGCATTGCTTCTTACAGAAATAGATGGAAAGTTGGATGTCACCTCTTGTGACACTGTTGTCATGGTTACCGGCTTGCATTACTTCATTAGTTTCTTCTAGTTCTTCTTCTTCTTTCGGATGGGCCAGCTAAGGACCACGACGTTGAACTTTTCAGCTTGGCGAGGGACTTGATGTTTGCCCAATATTCGCGCATTCTCCTCTCTTTTGTCCAGATGATGCCGGTTTTCTTACAGGGTGGTCTGTCCTGAAAACTCTTCTGTTTAAGTATCTTTCTGAGATGTAATCGGCTTCTAATATCACTTTTCTTTATCTTCAGTTCTTGGATATCCTTGTTAACTACTGTTAGCAACGGTGTCAAGCTCTTTCTATTCCCCCAGTAGTTGAGAAGCCAGTTGGTTAGTCTTGTTGGGTTCATCCATGAGACATGTCCGAAGAAAGCCAGACGTCTCTTCCTGGCCACATCTGTGATTTTCTCAGTATATCTATATAGCCCCTGATTTGGTCTTCTTCTGTACTCGTCATCTATTTATTAGTTCATACAATAAAAGAGTGCCATATCCCCTCCAGGGACGTAGGCAACCTGAATAAGAGCCCTTGACTAAGTCCAGGGATTACTAACCAGGCATCCCGAGCCGGAGTTTGCGTGTGGTAGGCTGGCCAGTTCCTTTCCACTCCTCCTCCTACCATAGCATCCGGCAAGTTCCCATTTTGCATCACGAGGCTGGGAGACCCCGTACCAGACCATACCAAGACTTTTAAATTCTTGGCACAGCTGGGGATCGAACCCGTTACCTCGGAGGTGACAGCCAACATTGCTAGCCACTGCGCCACGAGGTGGTCTTTATTAGTTTATTAAATGAAATTAGTTTTCTGGGAATATGTCAGAAACGTGGTTTTAGAGCCTTGAAACTTAGTAGCCTCCAAGCCACTGAGGGGCTGAAAATGAGTTTTGCTCGTCCTTGTACGCCATAATACAATAATAATAATAATAATAATAATAATAATTTAATAATATAGGGATAGGGATATAATAGTTCTTTAGCACCCCTTTAAGCACATTAGATACATATTGATGAATTTTACAGCTTAAGTTGGTTCCGTGATAACCGTATAGCCGTTTGCGAACGTTCACAGTAATGTAATAAATGGATTGGTATTGCGTCTTACAGAAATAGATGAACTTCTGAGATCGTGTTGCCATGGTTACCGGCCTGCATTCTTTTAATAGCTTAATAAATGAAATTAGTTTTCTGGGTATATTTCAAAAACTGTTGGTTTTAGTACCTTAAAATGTGGTTTTCGGGGCCCGTAGGGCTCCCGAGTTTTGTTTCTCACATTGAGACGCTGAAAATGAGCTTTGTCACGTTTTTCTACGCCCATTTCAGCATGCATTTTAAGGGGTTAGGCCCTCTTTTATGAGAGGAACGGAGAAGAGTTACATCAATGATTACTTTCGTGCCTCTGATGGACTTCTGTACCAAATTTTACGTTGATCCACTCAGCCGTTCTCGAATGATGCGCGTGTAAAATTGTACACAGACAAACAAACAAACAGACAGACAGACAAACATTTTTTTGCGCGCAACAGTCATAAACCAGTCTGAAACGCGTTAATAACTCAAAATTCCGTGGAAATTCCGAAAAAACAGACAAACTTTCATTTTTATATATATAGAGATTTCTATAATTATATTCCAATGATGAAGCTGATACATATTTACGACGGAGAATGAAGACTTTACAGAAGAGATTTGTCAAGATGCTAGGGTAGCCCAGCAACCACAGAAGAATTTGCCAGAAGGATGTCGTTCGAGCTCAGGCGAATGTTGGTGAATTCCAGAGAGGGACGTTTCCTATCTCTGAGGTCGCAGATCCGAGGTTCGAATGCAGATCCATCTCAGTGTCTTGTACTGAGGAAACATCTAAAGTATTGTGGGAATACTTACATAGCTCTTCAAGTTTTCGTCCAAATAAGGTGTCAGTGTATCTCAATTGTAGTATAGAGCTTGATTAGCGACATTCTGAGCCAGCGATCTTATTCCATATTTTTATATTTTCACATTTCATGTATTTCAGTGTTTTCATGTATTTTACACTTCAGATGTGTGTTGAGATTTTTATGCTTCAAGATTATTTAGGAGATGATTGCCTTTCATCTATTTTTCAATTTTATTCTACGGATCAGTTGTGGAACTGACATTAAACATTTTGTTTGAGGAATCATATTGCCTCATAGAAGACTAGTCGTTTCGACTCTCGAATTTTAATAATTTCATTTAAACCAAGTATTCTGACATTGTGTCATAGCTTCAAATTAAATTCTTGTTAAATTTAATTTGAGCACTTTAATGTAACGAAATATAACTTCAAGAACAGAAGAAACATCGAATGATATTGTTATATCATTATTGTACATAAACTATCGACGATCTAAGGAATACTAGTCGTTTGATAAGACCGAAGTCTTAATCCCTATGAACATTCTTTGTGTAGAGTGGAAAAACATTACGACATTGACAAACCTTTTTTTTATTATTATTTGTAATGCTAAGAGCTTTGTTCATTTAATATGCTATAGAAAATACCCTTTGATAGAAGATTATTCAAATCTTTGGCTAGGAATTCAAAGCTAGTTTATCCCGGTCAAGATTGAATTCTATCTGACACTATAAATAACATGTGTGTTATGTTATTCTATTTGTGTAACATCTTGTCATTTGTGGACATGATATTACAACGATAAACAATTTATAGCTTGACAAGTGAGGTGAGGCAGGAGTAGTATTTTTATTACATGTATTTGCGACAGACGAGTTAACAGTTAATTATCTTGTTGTGGAGTAAACTTTAGGAGGTTAATCACGACTGTCTAATATCGTTCATTACAATTGGAAGTTTCGTTTGAAGAACTTAAGCATGTATAATTGTAGTCCAGAAATCATGTGTAGTGATGCCATTATTTGAGAGAAGTTCCTACATAAGATATGTTAATAACAATTAATCCTTTTGGCTATTGTTTAACATAGTAGATAATAATTGTTTATGCCATATATACTGTTATATGAGGATTTGTAGAGCTATGAAGAGTGCTCATGCGAGGGAGTTCCGCATTTTAAAGGAAGTCAAAGTATTGTTGTTCTTTGATAAGAAGGCATGGATCATGATAAGAGCCGTTGTATACAAGTAGTCCAGTTCTTGTGAATTAACGATTTAGCTGTGTTAACAGGAGGGTTTCGGCGGAAATACAACTTGAGAAAGATTGACTACTCATGTCTATAATACAATTATTAAATTTTATTGAACCCGAAGTTATGTAATTACGTACAGTTATCTTTCATTAGTCGACTGTATTATACCGACAATGTAATGAAACCTATATAAGACGAGGTGTAAGCAAAACTACGGAACGTTAAAGGATGGTTATGTGAAAAACCAGTGTATATATTTAGTTAAGAATTGTACAGTAACCGAGAAGCCAGAATCTCGAAAGTGTCGCGTTAGCAGCACTAAATAATGGATATTATTATAGACATATTTCATGTAAATATTTTTTGTGAAAATGATTTAATTAGTTAAATAATTTAGTAGGATTTATTAATCAATTGTTTTGGAATAGCGTGTGTTTATGAGCGGATGTTTTTGGTATGAATGATTGTTCACTGTTAAGAGTAAATGTGGAACCGAATTGGTCTAGAACAATTGCGGGGTGCGAATGAAAGAGTGTATACAAATTTTAGAATGATTGTTTAAGAAACAGAGTAGTTACGTGAACTTTTGTAAGATCTAAATGTTAATTTTTACGTGTTTTAATAATCGCACACACAAGCAGTCTCTATGTGGACTAGCCAGAATGATTCACCGTTATGTTGGAGAGAAATGACATAATATGAACAGGTGTACACTCACCGGCTTTTATATAAATTGTAAACCAGTTTCGAGTGCGGCGTGGTGCTGAGGTTTCATTGATGAAACAAGACCAGCGCACGTGCGTTCTACAAACGCAGGCTAATGAATGAAACCATGTGTCTGGTATGCCACGAAGGCAAGAGCCTTCATTAAACGGTTTTATTTTACGCTGTGTAGGCCTAGAACAAGCCAAGATTTATACACATAATTTTTAATACAGCATTGTAATAAGATGTAGAGTTGAAAGGAGGTGTGAATGATTGCGTGCTTTTAATTTTAATTTATATTGTTAAATTTGTTTATTGTTATTTTGTTTATACTAGATTAGTTTACCCTATTGTTAATAAATTTTATTGTGTTTGTTATCTGTTGTGGTTGGAGTGTGATTCATTTTAAATATAAGGAGAAGAGTATTGTGGATGTAGTGTAGGCGAAGCTGAATTCCCAGTCCCCGAGAGAGGTAAGTAAAGATGAGTGCCCCATGTAGTTGGTTGTTGATCCACAATATTCTTGTAACTGCTGTATGAAAATCCCTAAAGGCCATGTTGGAAGCGATTTCTAATGTAGTATTTGCCGGAGCTGTTAGAAATAGGCAATCCAGCGGGGGCAATGGATATTCCAACAGGATCCTTTCCGGATTATCGGGTACAGTATGAAGTTGTAAATATGTACAGTTGTAACAGAACATAATAATTACAATAAAGATATTTTCAGTATTGAATAAAATGAATAAAAAAAGGTTTTTCAGTTAAAATTCGTTAAGTTTTATTTGTCTGGTTATTGTATACCATCTTTTCGTTTTTTGAGTTTACAAAAAAAATCCTTAGTTTGATCGGTATGATTCTGTCTGTTAATAGGCCATTCAATCTCCCGAAAGGTTTCTTCCTGGAGATTCTGCGTCTCACTTCTTCTGTACACCTCGTGATGTGGTGACTAGCATTCATGGCTGTCACCTCGGAGGTTTGGGTTAGATTCCTGGTTCTGCCAAGAAATTTAATTCTTGCCTGATGGCTGGAATGCTGTTCTCTCAGCATCGTGAAGCAGAACAGACAATTCATACCTCAATCATCCTAGAAGTGGTTTTCTGTTGTTTCCCCACTTCGACACTGGGTGAATGCAAGGATGGTACCTACAGTAAATTAAGTCTAAGGCGAATTCCTACCTAGATCTTAGCCTAAATACTGGAATGATTGAACCTGTTCTAATTCCATTCCATCTATTTTTATATTACATGTGTCTTCTTATTTTCCTACTCTCATTACTTTGGTCTTGATAATTGGATACCTATCAGTAGAGAGGTGCTGCCATTTTTATGAACATTGAGTATTATTAGTAAAAAGTGTTTAGTCAGTTTATATGTGAGTATTTATTCTTCTAATTTGAATAACATACAGATATAGTATTCCTTGCTATCCAGAGGCAGATACAGGTTCATAATATGAAAACTGTGGAATTCTGTTTGAGTGAAATGTTAGAAGTTGTGAAAGGTGCAAAGTCGTGAAAGGTGCAAAGTCCACTAGTCTTTACGAATGTGCTACGTGCTAATTAAACAAAGATGACGGCTTTCCGTCACGCAAACACGTGACATAGAGTTGTGCATGCATGGAACACGGAAACTCCAAGTTAATTCCACAAATTTCCAACGACTGACCTTGTGATTTGTTGATGGTCATTGCGAAGGCCAGAAGCATGGGAAATTGCAACCGTTTAAAATCGAATGGCACGTCCGGTGGAATCATTGGGATGTGAGGAATCAAAACAACTTCTCCATCGATGACGTTGTTCATTTGCTTTTCCACAGCCAGTCGTGTTCCATTGCATAGTCGAAGTTGATTGATGTTACGCAACATGATGATGAGCTTACTTTCAATTGCAAATTGTGAGGTGGTAATCCAGACAATTCCAGCGAATTCAAAAATTCTGTGAGATGGCTGACTACCTCATCCAGGTTGATAACTGAGTCAACCGATTTGAAGGAAAACAACTGTCCCGGAATGAAATTTTGAATGGACTTGTTGGGATCTTTATTTTTCTCTGCCAATATGGCTCGTTCGTTCAGCCAATTATGGTTTTCGAAGTTCTGCGCTACGTACGTTCGGAAAAACACGCCGAATGAGCTCCTTCTTTGATGCGGTCAACTGACGTTCCAGGTTCATAGGAGCATCGTGTCGGCGCAATCGGTCATGCCCATTGTGTCGTGCTCGCTGGCGTTGTGTTTGATATTAACGAACTCATTGCATTCTGAATCTATTCGCTGTTCGTTCATTTTCAGTCGCTCTCGAACGTAAGTCAGACATGCCCATACGACTATTTTCATTATCCGTCGCTCTTTGATCATCAGTGTGGTTTGCACGTCAAGTAGCTCGCCGCGCATTTAACTTGCTTCGACGACCTGTGTCAGCTCTTCCTCTCCTTGGCATTGCAATGGACACTGTAAAACGACACGGAATTTGAGTAATGTAATGGACACTGTAAAACGACACGGAATTGTTTTCATAGTAACTCAAATCTATCGAACTTACCTTGAGAACTTGGCAATATTGACATCCTTTCCGTTAGTAGTACGTTCTCACATTAGATATGTTGGTCGAAACACATTAACGTGAAATGCAATATTATTATAACATACTTTAATATGCTGTAATTGGATTATACAGTATGATTCTGTTACGTTAAATATTATTTTATTGCACGTATTGATCAAAGGGTATGGTATGGGATGTTATCTTTGCTCACAGAAGATTTTGAAGTGGATGCACTGTGTCACCATCTGTCCGTCAAGTTATTAGATTCAATATTGGCGTGGCTTTTTAATGTAAATTAATTTAAAAATACTGCCAATTCGATTTCGTTCAAACCACTTTCTAAACACTGTCTACCATAATGAGAACAAATTGTAAATTTTCACTGAAATCGGAGCAGTAGTTTTCGAGATTTTGCGAGACTAATGCACGGCAAAGTTGCGTGTCCAACAGGAAAAAAAACTGTGCTATCCGTACACAGGTTCCCACCAGTACGAACTGCTAATAATTGAGTATTCTAAGTTCTTTGAACAATTCTGTCAACGATGCACATATTGGAGGGAAATGAGAACAAATGGTTGGCACATTGCACCTTTCTTCTGAAAGAGCTGCAGGACTTACCACTAGTGACATATTGTGATGCTCTTGGAAGGTCCTTCGAAACCACTGAGGAGTTAGCCCTTTTGATATGTAATGCTACATCGCACATAGCACCATTCTAGCAAAACAACGGCTTTTTTTTTTCAAAAAATGGCACTTAGCACCTTTCTACTGATAGGTATCCAATTACACATTACGCATCTACTAATTCTTCTTATTCTTTATATGCCGTCTCCACGTCGAAGATTGGCGAGCATCATTGCAATCCCTTGCCTCGAGGTTGCCGTTCGAAACAGAGATGCAGAGTCAAGTTCAAACCATTCCCGCAAATTATTGAGCCAGGAGATCCTCCTCCTCCCTGGTCTGCGCCGTCCTTCAATCTTGCCTTCCATGATTAGCTGCTGGAGTCGGTACTTGTTATTTCGAATCACGTGGCCAAAATATTGTAGCTTCTGTCGCTTGATGTTGTAGAGCGCCTACGTCTCCTTGCCCATCCGATCCAGCACCTCGGTGTTCCTCACCTTGTCGGTCCACGATATACGAAGCATGCGACGATACAGCCACATTTCAAATGCTTCCAACTTCTTCTCCAAGGTTTTGGTTAACGTCCACCCCTCGTGTCCATACATTAGTATGGGAATTATGTAACACTTGAGGGCAAGTAGTCTCCTTCTCAGACTAAGATCTCGGTGACACAGCATTTTCTTCATTTTGATAAAGACACCCCTGGCTTGCTCAATGCGAGCTTTGATTTCATGGCTGCAATCCCATTTGTCATTCAGGTAGCATCCTAGATATTTATACGAATGAACTCGTTCGATGGCTTTATCAGTAACTGATAATGTGGTATCTGTTAACTAAGCATTGTTATATTATTTTCATCCTGGGTATCTTTAATCTTCTTTTTCTCGAAAACGATGTAAGCCTAATTTAAAGTACACTGTTCTATGAACTGTCTTCCTATGAATTCGTCAATGATGGGTGATCATAGTTAGTCTTAATAACATAACAAGAATGTAGTGCAGTGGTGTTCATAGAAAATCATGCAGAGATATCTTGAGAAATTTAGCGTACTCCAACGTGACGCTTGGGCACTGGAACTCCCAACAATTCCACCTTGGCGCCAGAAGCAAATCACTTGCAGACCCTCTGAAATGAGGAGGGCATGACAGGGGAAGTGAATGCAGGATATTGTGCTAGATGAATTATGTGAGCTTAGACAGCGCAGCACGAAATCGACTGTAAATTGCGTGCCTGATTTATTGGCAGTTCGTGCATTGGTTTCTATATCGCAATTCTATTGTCGATTCAATTAGAGACATCGTTGTCAAGTAGCCCCGTGTACTTGGGTGTATGTGGAATCTACCTGATAAGCTACTGTGCCATTGTGATGGCTGATCTAGAGTGTGTATTTGTAATTGCGGCTAAGATCTGGGTAGGAATTGGCCTTAGTCTTAATTTAGGTACCATCCCGGCATTCACATAGCGCAGAAGTGGGGAAACAACAGAACACCGCTTGTAGAATTATTGAGGTAGGAATTGACCCTCCCCTTGTCTGTTCTGCCTCACGATGCTGAGATAACACCGTTCCAGCCCTCAAACAAGAATTAAAATCTTGACACAGCCGGGAATCGAACCTGGACCTTCGAGGTGACAGCCATGAATGCTAGTCACCATATCACGAGGTGTATTCATGGATATCCACCCCGTGTACTTGGTACCGTGTGAGATGTCTGTGATAACTTGTGTTATTGTATTAACTGTGATAGTGCTTATACTTGTAATTAGGGTTAGCATTGGGTAGCATCCCAGCATTTTCCAGAATGGAAAATAAACTACTGTACTGTATAACCACTTCCCTGTGACCAAGTATGAGAATCGAACCACCTTCTTGCTCATGAGGCATAGTGCACACCATTCTAACCTTTATACCAATATTGTGGCAGTCTACCTCGTGGCATAATGATTAGCATCTGGCCAACACTTCGGAGACCCAGGTTCGATTTTCGGCTCGGCCAAGAAATTTAGTTCTGATGTGAGAGCTGGAACGAAGTTGCCTCAGCCTCGTGAGGCAAAACTGAGAAGAGATGGGTCCGATTCCTACCTAGATGTGATTGTTGACGCTTTCTTATTTCTCCTCTAAGCGAGAGCCGGGATGGTACCCAAACTAATTCCACTCCAGCTTCTGCCTGGATCCTAGCTCCAATTACAAACACGGACTCTAGTACAGCCATTATAATGATACAGGTTATCATACAGATTCTATATACACCCAAGAACAAGGAGTTACAAGAGCATGATGTCACAAAGCCTCTAAATGAATCAACAACTACAACAATATTATGGCACACCCGCAAACCAAACTCATATCACCTGCAATGAAAGCTAGTCATTAGATTTCATTTTACCACGGTGGGTGAGTGATTAACGTGTGGGATTACCAACCCCAAGCATGCAGGTTCGCTCCTGGCCGTGGTAAGTGATTTTTGAAAGGCGACAAAAATCACGACATGCATGTCATACGTTGTTGGCATGTTAAGAACTCATTTGAATTCAGTAGGCCGTGTTCATAATGGCAAAATTATCTCGGGATTTTCCGCCAACGCAAAGTTCCTCCATTTTCTACTAGAAAGCGCTATAGTGTCAAGGAGCTTAGATTTATAACCTCCTTGGCTTTCATAGCGTTCCAAGGAACGACGAAATTCGACATGCAAGCTGCCCTCTGTGTGCAAATAACAAAGCTTGCACCCGGCATCCGAGGCCATACTATATTATTATTATTATTATTATTATTATTATTATTATTATTATTATTATTATTATTATTATTATTAGATTTCAGGAACTGAAAAGATTCCTCCTCGAACACAACTGTTCTTCTTTGCAAGTCGTGAAAATCCACAGAATGTTCTTTAATAGCAAGGACTCTTGTATAGGCTTCTTTTATTTGCTGCTGGGGACGAGAGGATGGCAGACCGTAAATAGTCGAACACTCGTAATTAAACCAAGAGCAATAAAATACACTTTTATGTTCGACCCTCACTATTATGTGTTTGAAAACTGTATCATAATGATGGTCATTATAACACCGTTTTTCATTACGATACAGTTTCTCCAGCCAATCAGAGCTCGTTCATTGACCAATTAGGTAACGATAATTTCGCGCATGCGCTCAAAATCCAACATGTCGGACATAAACACAACATCGAACTATAATAAATTACCGACATGGAATACCCACCGTCCATATGTTCGCGTAAATAAACTGGCGAATATGAGACAAGAAATAGCACTGTACCTTAAAATCACCAACACTAATTTCTACAGAGCGCATTGTCTTCAAATGACTGCGGTGACAATATTACTGAGGGACGGCTGATGTAAACATATGGCTGCATATGGCATTGCAAGCCCACAGAGCGCATGCGTCGGTCGTTCAAAGCTCTTGAAAGACGAAGATATAACACCCAACGCTCGCTCTGCGATCACAAAATTCCAGTAGCTGACTCTCAACAGATATTTATGAATATTTATGTTAAAACATATAATAAAGTTTTAATTATCGTCGAACATAAACAGTCGTATGCAACTCGCCTATAATGGTAATTAAGACACTCGTATGGAAATTATAAAACTCGCATACGCTCGTTTTATAAAAAATACTCGTGTCTTAATTATAGTCGTTATAGGCTCGTTGCATAATGTACTATTAATGCCTAGCAACTTGTGTCATTTCAAGACATTTATATACTTCACATAAATATAGAATGTTGTTAACACTGCAATAATCCTGCTACACAGAGCACACTTCAAACAACCTAATAATTAGACAATGTCTAAAAACTTAGAGGAGGTGGGTTCGATTCCTACCTCATCCATCCTGGAAGTGAATTACCGTGGTTTACCACTTCTACTCTAGGCAAATACCTAACTTAAGACCACGCCACTTCCCACCCAAATTCTACTTCAATTATAAATGCATACACTAATCAAAACATCACAGTGACACACGTTATTATATAAATTGTACACACACCCAAGTACATGACCACGATGCCGCAAAGCCCCGATGAGAATCTCAACAACCAAGAATATCTTGCATGATCTGCTAGTACAACAGTCAATGATGAATACAAAAGAATCTTACCATCTTCAGTCATGATCGCAAACTTTTATGATTTTTCGACTTTATACATTGAATGAAAATGAAAATTACAGCCTGCTTCCAGTCTCCGACCGGGTCAGGAATGGAATGAATGAAGCCCTGCGGGGGGGGGGGCTTATACGTTGAATAATATTATTAAAAAGAAGTTCCGTGACGAACTAAAGAGCCTACGTTTCTTAAATTTAAGATTCTTGCCAATGATTAATCTATATGGACCTATCTGTAAAGTTGGTAATATCGAAATTTCCAATTAGTTCGAAATATACCTGGCATAATGTAGCCTAACAGAGCATTACAGTTGGCTGCCCTGCTGACAGAATATATTCTTAGTTCCATCTCTTAAGGTACAGAATACAAAATTTGGTTCAAGTCCAATGGATAGCATAGACGTTACATGCACTTAACATTGGATCTATCAGCGCACGTAAAATCATGTTGGCAGCAATGTCATGCATGTGTTGGTCAGAAATAATCTGAAATATTATGATCTATTGTTGTGCCAATTTTGGATGAAATCCATTTGTAAGTATCGAAGTTACTGGTATTTTAAAATTGGACCTATCAGCAGGTTAGAATCATGTTGGCAGCACTGACGTATATTAGTTACTCCAAATTAATCTAGAATGTCAGGTACTGTACGTGCGCAAAGTTTAGAGATGTTGACTTGCATACTTTCTGATATATTGATATTAGGGTAAAAATATAAACAGCATTTCTTAATAGTTGGCAGCCCTGATTGCTGTTAAGAATACTTATAGTCATATCTGTTGTGGTACACATAGCACATACGAAATTTGGTTGAAATCCAATTGATAGTATAGAAGTTACATGTATTTAAAAATTGGTCCTATCAGCAGGCTTAGAATCATATTGGTAGCACTGACATACATTAGTTGCTCCAAATTAATGTAGAATGTCAGGCACTATACGTGTGCAAGGTTTAAAGCTGTTGGCTCGCATAATTTCTGATATATTGGTATTTGGATAAAAATAGAGAAAGCATTTATTGACAGTTGGCAGCCCTGGTGTCTCTTAATAATACGCTCAGTCATATCTGTTTATGTACACATAGTACATACGAAATTTGGTAGAAATCCAATTGATAGTGTAGAAGTTATATGAATTTAAAAATGGGACCTATCAGTAGGCTTAGAATCATTTTGGCAACACTGTCATGTATGGCCTCCTGAAAATTAAACTGAAGTATTATTACCTCTATGTGTGCCAATTTTGGAATAGTTCCCATGTATACATTCCAAGATATCCAACATGGAGCTCAAATTTCAATTGCGATTTTTCAGCAGTTGGTAGCACTGACATCGTTTTCAGGTGTGACATTGAGATGCCCCAGTATAGATCTTTACTCATACCAAATTTGGTTTCAATTGCTGCAGGCGTTTAGGAGTTGATCGAGGGGACACACACATAGACAGACAGACAAACAGACAGGAGGACAGACAGACATTTTCCCGGATCGATCTCATAAGTCTACTTTTTCCTCATTTTTGCAAAATGTGAAAAGTAGGCTAAAAATGTAAATTCTGTATTCTATGACTTTTCATAGCCTTGACTTTGATTTATGTTAAACGTTTATCGCAGTCATTTAATAAAGGGCTCAATTACATATATTTAAATTAATACGTTTGATGAATACGTTTGTTCCACATTGCACACTGCCAATACTTGTATGCAACAAGTTTGTATCCAAGAAACATATACAATTCAAATTTATGTGGCCAATTGTTCGGATAAGAGGTTTTTAGTGTCTTCTGAAAAAATAGGATCTATGTAGTTGAGTCCTTTATTAAATAGATGATCCAATTGTTTGATTGAATTTTCAGTCGGTCAACATGAATTAATGCCCAATTATATTACAGTAGGTGAAACGAGACTTTACCTCAAAATTGTTCTTGTTTTTGTTCTTGTTTTATCATTTCAAATGATCTTGTCGACTTCATCGTTATGCTTTGGTCTACCGTTATGCGTTACGGTTACGGAGAGGAAATGTACTAAGGTTGCGTATGACGTCATCATGTTGTTCAGTGCATATGCACCGAGTCTGAGTTTACTCTTGGGCTATGGCGTTATGCGATAAAGGAGACGGAGAGCGTATGACGTCATCATGTTGTTCAGTGCATGTGCACCGAGTCTGTGTTTACTCCTGGGCGATGGCGTTATGGGATACGGATACGGAGAGCGCGTGACGTCACGCAGCAGAGTGCACCTCCCGCTCTCCGTTCCCCGCGCGGGAAGCCTAAGTTAATGGGTAATGGAGTATGTTGAAAGGGTCCTAGGGCTTCGAGCGAAGCGAGAAGCCCTCCTGCCTTTCTGTAGCATTTGTAGCATGCGTCATTTGAAATGATATAAAGTCAAGTCTCTCAGACTGACTGTGACTTTTTTGTTCTTGGTTTTGTTTGTGTTATTAATTATTCTTGTAAGGCCTCTGGTAATCAGTACAAATAATAATTAATCACGTGTAGAACTTTTTCACGAAGAATCTTATATTTCTTACCAAATTTAATTCGACATAAATTGGTGTTGACTGATTGAACGGTTATCAATCAATTGTTTGTTAGTTTCAAAACTGATAAACTTTTAATGGTTGAGATGTTCCTGAACATCGTCACTACTAGAAGTAACTGAAGGCATCGAAAATCTGTGAATACTCTACTTGATAAATGGTAGTGTCGTTGCAGTCACGATTTAATAATGTCACAATCGTAAATTCTCTTTGAATATATTGTCGAGGAAACATCTGTTAGAAACGTTTGCCTTTTATTTTTTTGTTATTATTTTTCATTGTGTAATCACTTAGTTTTCTTTAATTTTAACCAGTGAGTTATTTAAGAGTTTAATTTTTAACTCTGATCAGTTAATATTTTCAACAAATAATATTAACATCTGAAGTGAATATTTTGGCTTAATTTCTCAGATATGCTTGGGAGTGACGTATTGAAGATGAGTGATGTAGAAGGGCCTCAGTGTTGTTGTTGTTGATCATTTCAGGGGCTTGGGACATCTTGTATATCAAACCCATGTATCCTACTTAGCTGTGTGTTCAACCTTACTGATAACCCGTGTTTTTATCGTGACAGTAGTAGTAAGTTTAACTATAAGTATTAGGGTCATGAATTAGGTAGGTGCCTCGGGACATGAAATGAGGTAGGCTACTATCCCTCTCCCTCCCCCATTTGCCTGGTGGGAGTGTGGAAATTAACGGGGAAAGCCTCACTCGGGATAGCCACTGTCAGCACTGGGATTCGAACCTCCAATCTCCGGACTTGATGCAGATCCCCATCGCAGTCGTGTGGTTTGCTTTAACGCGCACGACTATGCTTCTGGGTTGCCCTCAGTGCTAGCTTTTAACAGAGGATCATGAAAGTGCCTCGTTCGGTCACAGCGGCTTGCAGACTTTTCTAGACGCCGATACGCATGCCAGTCTATAAGGGATTGTTGTTGTTGTTGTTGTTTTAAGGGGCAGAACAACAAGGTCATCTACCTGTCTATAAGGGAAATTAATGAGTGAATTAATAGTACATTATACAACGAGTCAATAATCTCTAACTTCGCTCGTTTTATAATTCCATTACGAGTGTCTTAATTACCATTATAGGCGAGTTGCATACGACTGTTTATGTTCGACGATAATTATTATTTTATTAGCAGACCCGTGCGAGAACTCTCGCATGTGTATAAACCACCCGCCTGGCTTTACTGTTATGCGGGCTTCAAGAAATAAGTTCATTTGTTTAAACGCA
Organism: Meconema thalassinum; assembly: GCA_946902985.2. NCBI lineage: Eukaryota > Metazoa > Arthropoda > Insecta > Orthoptera > Tettigoniidae > Meconema > Meconema thalassinum. Next base: position 471,865,573 of record OX336391.1, read on the forward strand.
CTCTTTAAACAAATTTTCAATATTTATGAAATCAGAGTGCAATTCATCACTGCTGCTGGTTTCACAATGGGTTGTGTGCGCCCCTCGTGCACAGACTACCCACCTGGCTCTAGTGCTAGGCAGGCTGGATGCGACACAGTTCTACCAGGGCTATCGTCTTGTTTATTTGTTTAAATGCACTTTATAAACAAATAAATACATTTCCGTGGACCTTTCAAGAAATGCAAGATTTTTCCTGTACTATTGAGACAATTTGGAAGATTTTGGTACAAACCACACCTTCTAGCTCCCTCTGCTTTAGGAGCTTAAGTTTTGTGAAACATACACCTTAGCGTATTATATACATATAGATTATATCTACTTCTTCCTATGTTCTAACATAAAGAATATATTAGTTGCTAGACCATATGTAATCTTTGTTAATAACAGAATGAATTTGAAATAAATTGATTGGTGTGAATAAGAATAGAATAATCTGAAAGATTGTATATTTAGTTCCTTATTTTAAGATGAATGATCTCCGTCTCTATAATACTCGTTTATAGAACGTATAGTCATAAAGCGAATGACGCTCGTGCTCTAGACATAACTTCGCACAGTCCAGTATGAACTGCTACAGCCTCCGTGCAGAATTTATTGTGACTCTAAGGGTCTGACGAGGGCCATCAGACGACTTAAATCTTCGCCCTCCGCGTTCTATATCACCGCTCTATTGGCGCCGGATCATCTGTTACACAAGAGTTAAGATAGCTGCAACTTGTAAACTTGGCTTTCAGAAGCGAATATACCCACAAATAATCTTAGAACAAAAAACTATTTTCCTGAACAGTAGATCGTTGTGTGGGTCAGTGCGTTTGTCTCTTGTGCAAGGTTGGCACGTTGGCATTTATTATTACTATTATAATATATATTATTTCAGTAGTATAGATCCCTCCTGCGGCACTCACAAGCGACCGATCATGAAAATGTGCATTCAAATGAAAGAGAATAGACATTAGTAGTGACGAATTACACTCTAATTCCATAAATATCAATAATTTCATTAAAAATGACTTTTAAAAAACTGGACGATGTGTGCGATTTGCAGATACTGTTGATGTATGAAAATACGGTCCATAATTTCTGTTCACTTCACATTTTGGTCGCTGTGACGCCCGTTTCTTGTCATTTTAACATAATGAGGTCTTTCCTTTATCATTTTGCATGGATTTCAGAAACAGTAAATCAAAGGAATGGGTACTCAAATCGTATACTGTCATAAATATCGAATAACCGGTGAGTGTTACAGCACATTCAGCACACAAATGACATTATCAGTGACACATAGCATCCTAATTGCTTAAATATCAATTTTTGTAAGAAGTTTTCGATTTGCAAAACCTATTGGGGGAAGTGTGGTTTATGAACATGCGAGATTTCTCGCACGGGTTCACAAGTACGACTATAATTAGCCTATTTTCATTTATGAAAAAAAATCCTTATGAGATCACCTTTTGTCCGTGTTTGTATGTGTGTGTTTTTGTGTGTCCCCCTAATAACTTCTAAACGGCTGGAGCGATGTCAATAAAACTCACATTTTCGGCTGACCCCGATCGTGCCCTTCAAATTTTATTACGTTTCACCAATCCAACAAGGTGGCTGTGCGAAATATTTCACAGGTATTCTATATCTCCGAAATTATTACTGATATCACCCTGAAAGTTTGTACTGTGATAAAGGGCACTACTACAAGTTTATCTATGTAACATTCGAAAACCTGTAAAGTACAAAACAACCATGGCGGCCAAGCGGAGTTGAAACATTTTAATCGACTTTTCTCGCGAATTAACCGATGATGATGATTGTTGTTTTAAGGGGCCTAACATCTAGGTTATCGGCCCCTCGCGAATTAACCATCTGAGCACAGTGAAATATGGTACAGTAAATATTTAAACACATTGCAATGCACTGTCATCTAATTTAGTTCAATTGTTTACATAACCTCAAGATGGCGGCTGTGCGAAATTTTAAAATTACCTTTTTATATATTGTGTCGTTATCCTGCGATCGAAGTGAAAGTTTAAAAAATGAACCTACGCAATAATTTTCATTTAATGGTACATAACTCTATGGTCTAATGGTCTATACATATAACGATCCAACATGGCGGCCATCCGAAATATTTAGACGGTTCTCAATATCTACGAATCTACGAATACAGCAATGAAACTGATTTTTTAAATGTTCATAGAGGCTATGAACATAAGTTCACCTATGGAACTTTCAATAACCTGGTGAGCAAAAATCCAAAATGACGGCGACGCAAAATATAAATATTTAAATGGATGTTTCTCGCGATTTAACCATCCGAGTGCAGGAAACTTGGTACAGTAAATGCGTATACAAATTTTAATCCACTAGCATCTAATTTATTTCAATTGTTTTCATAACCACAGTATGGCAGCTGTCCGAAATTTTAAAATCTCGTTTTTATTTCTTGTGTCCTAATCATGCGACTGAAGTTTGAATACTACACCTACAGAATAATCTTCAAGTAATAGAACATAACTCTAAGACCTACGTATATAAAAGTTCAACATGGCGACCATCCGAAATATTTAAACGGTTATCAATATCTACGAATCTATTATAGCAATCGAACTGAAATTTTGTATGTTGATAGATGCAATTAACATAAGTAGTATTTATGAAAATTGACTATACAGTTATTCACGGAACCACTTTTTAATATTACAACGTTATTCCCAAAATGAAGCACGATTGGATCTATTTATCAGATGAATATAAACGTGCTTTCTCCTCTTCCCAAAATCTCTTCATTCTCGCGAAATGGGTTTTCTTCCTTTCTTCTATCCATCCTGTAATTTGCAGCAAAATGGCGTTTGTTCACCAATGTTCTGAAGCCCGGCTTGTCTCAAATAATTTCGTCTCTTGCTTTGATTTCTTGTAGGTAATTTTCAGTTTCGATTATCCAATTATTCTTGGAAGCATCATTAAATATATTTTATTAAGTCTTTCAATATCCATTCTTCGAATATGCCTATGCAAATTCTTCTGTAATATTTTCTCGGAATGTTGGTATAAGTGAGCACTCCATTTCATCCACAATCCCTGTACGTACACTGTGCCAAAAATGTTCATAAGCATTTTTCTTTCTTGTTAGTCTACTTTCGATCTTTGCAAAAAATGAAAGTAGACTTATGAGATCACTACAGGGCGAAAAATAGTGTGTCTGTCCGTGTGTGTGTATGTGTGTGTGTGCGTCTGTGTGTGTGTGTGTGAGTGTGTGTACTCTGAATGTCGGTCACCCCCTATCAATTCGAACACGGTGAGCGCAAATTGAACGAAATTTGGTACAAAGGTAGCACTAGCAAAGGACACCTCAGTGTCATGTTTTATATTGCCGCCATCTTGACGGAAACGTAATGGCGGCCACACAAATGTTCAAAGCTTAAATCAAATTACGACTAACATAATCATCCGATCTCTACCAAATTTTGCAACAACATACCCTTATGGGGGCAGCATCCTTTAACCAAACTAATAGGTAATCAGCCTAATACTTTGCGGATGGCGGCCATCTTTGTGAGATAATCGATTGCCCCTATTAATTCGAACACGGTGAAACCGAATGGAACGAAATTTGGTACAGAGGTAGTACTAGCAAAGGGCACCCCAGTGTCATGTTTTATATCGCCGCCATATTGAAGGAAAAAATGGCGGCCACCCAAATGTTCAAAGCTTAAATCAAATTACGACTAACCTAATCATCCGATCTCTACCAAATTTTGCAACAACATACCTTTATGAAGGGAGCATCCTTTGACAAATCTAATAGGTCATTAGCCTAATAGTTTGTGGATGGCGGCCATCTTTGTGTCAAAATCGATTACCCCTATTAATTCGAACACGGTGAAACCGAATGGAATGAAATTTGGTACAGAGGTAGCACTAGCAAAGGGCACCTCAGTGTCATGTTTTATATCACCGCCATCTTGACGGAAACGTAATGGCGGCCACACAAATGTTCAAAGCTTAAATCAAATTACGACTAACCTAATCATCCGATCTCTACCAAATTTTGCAACAACATACCTTTATGGAGGAAGCATCCTTTAACAAATCTAATAGGTCATTAGCCTAATAGTTTGCGGATGGCGGCCATCTTTGTGTCAAAATCGATTACCCCTATTAATTCGAACACGGTGAAACCGAATGGAATGAAATTTGGTACAGAGGTAGCACTAGCAAAGAGCACCTCAGTGTCATGTTTTATATCGCCGCCATCTTGACGGAAACGTAATGGCGGCCACACAAATATTCAAAGCTTAAATCAAATTACGATTAACCTAATCATCCGATCTCTACCAAATTTTGCATCAATATACCATTATGGAGGGAGCATCCTTTGACCAAACTAATAGGTCATTAGCCTAATATTTTGCGGATGGCGGCCATCTTTGTGTGAAAATCAATTCCCCCTGTTAATTCGAACACGGTGAAACCGAATGGAACGAAATTTGGTACAGAGGTAGCACTAGAAAAGGCCACCTCAGTGTCATGTTTTATATCACCGCCATCTTGACGGAAACGTAATCGCGGCCACCCTAATGTTAAAGGCTAAAATGTAATTACGACCAACCTAATAATCTAGTCTCTACGGTACCAAATTTTGCAACAACAAATCTTTATGTGGGAAGCATATTCTGACCAATCTGCTAGATCATCAGCCCAATAGTTTGCAGATGGTGGCCAAGTATGTGTGCAAATCGATTCCCCCTATCAATTCAAACACGGTGAAACCGAATTGAACGAAATTTGGTACAGAGGTAGCACTAGCAAAAGGCACCTCAGTGTCATGTTTTATATCGCCGACGTCTTGACGGAAACGGAATGTCGGCCACCCAAATGTTAAATGCTTAAATCAAATTTCGACCATCCTAATAATTTGATCTCTACCGGATTTTGCAACAACATGCCTTTTTGTGGAAAGCATCTTATGACTGACTACAAGGTCATCATCCCAATAGTTTGCAAATAGCGGCCATGTATGTGTGCAAATCCATTCCCCAGATCAATTCAAACACGGTGAAACCGAATTGCATGATTTTTTTTTACAGAGGTAGCACTAGCAAAGGGCACCTCATATTCATGTTTAATATCCCTATAGCACGTTGTATTTCAACAAGCTACTACAACCAACATTCAATTATACTCCTTGAAAAGGACAAAGAGTTATAACAATACCCATGCATTTAGGAGAAAGTAGGCTATATGTTCTTTACTGAACATCTTGTTTTTCTTAATCTGCCTCCAGTGATCAGGGTTTCTGATGCGTATAATGCAGTTATTATTATTACATATATAATTCGCTGGGGCCATCAAGGACTTCGTTAAGTCTTGTTGCATTTCACACTGAACTTTGTCTCTTTCCGAGCCCAGATTTCCCTCATTCTTTGTGAGTGGGCCTGCTTACGCTCCTCTGTCCAAGAGGCACCGTGTCTTCCTTTCGGTTGCTCGTCTCGGTTTAGCCCGTTCGTCAATATATTTTTGCGGAAGAGATCTCTGTTAAGGATGCCATCAGTTGAGATATGTAGCATTTGCAGGTCTTTTTGGTATTTCTAAACCAGAGAATTATGGTTTTGGCGTTTGAATCAAAAAAGTGAAAGATCTCTTTAGTTAACTTTCTTCCATCCATTCTCTTCAGGTAACTGCAAAATCGTTCCCGTCTTTTTTGGATTGTGTCAGTAATTCTCCCTATTTTGCTGTAGACTTCCTCGTTGGATCTCTTTTGATGGATTCCATTTTTGTACTTTAATCCCAAGATTCCTCTAACAATTTTGCGCTCTTTTTTCTCGAGTTCTTCAAGGAGTCCTTTGTTGGCATTTAGAGATAGGGTTTCGTCTGCATATTATTATTATTATTATTATTATTATTATTATTATTATTATTATTATTATTATTATTATTATTATTATCTAGATAGGAATTACAAACTACAGCACGATCTTTTCAGAATAAGAAGGCACCAGGGCCGGATGGAATTCCTGCTGAAGTGTTAAAGATGATATCCGAAGAGGAACCAGATGTTTTGTTGAACATGTATAAATGTTGTTTACTACAGGGAGTCTTTGCGACCCCTGGAAAGTAGCCAGGCTTGTGCTCATGCCTAAAGGCAAAGGAGATCCCACTACTGCTTCAGGTCAGAGACCTCTATGCATGTTGGACATGGCTGGCAAACTGTTTGAGAAGATGATTAAAGGAAGGCTTCAGGCAGCGATTGTTGCTGCAGGAGGTCTGTCCTCCAAACAATACGGTTTTGTGAAGGGTAATTCCACCATCAGCGCCATTGAAGAAGTGGTGATGGCTGTCAGATCCATTGAGCATGGCAACCATTTCTCTAGGAAAATGTGCTTACTTGTTACTCTGGATGTGAAAAATGCCTTCAATTCTGCCCGGTGGATTGACATAATAGCTGCACTTGAAACAACATTTAACATTCCTCGCTACTTGGCGTCTGTTCTCAGGAATTATCTTTGTGATCGTTAGATACAGTATGACACAGATGAAGGAGTCAAGTGTCGCAAGGTAACAGCGGGGGCGGCTCAAGGCTCGGTGTTAGGTCCTGATTTATGGAACGTAAATTATGACAGCATTTTACGGATGGAGATGTCAGAGGACACTTCTTTGGTGGGATATGCTGATGATCTTGTTGTGCTCATTATGGAGCGCTCCATGGAGGGTCTGCAACTTAAACTTAATCAGATAATGCGGAGAGTTTCCACCTGGATGAATGAACATGGTCTCCAACTAGCAGTTCATAAAACAGAACTAGTCCTTGCTACTAAGAAGAGAGTTCCACGAGTTGTACCAATGCTAGTAGATAATCAAGTGATAGAAACAGCTCCTGCTGTTCGTTACTTGGGTGTTATGATTGACAGCAAGTTAACATTCTGTAATCATATCAGGAAGATTGCTGTTAGGGCTGCAAGAATTGTTAACAACTTGTCGTGGCTCATGGCTAATATTGGCGGCCCTTCACCGTTGAAGAAGAAACTTCTGATAAGAGTGGCGGAATCAGTTATTGTTTATGGTGCAGAGATTTGGTCAGTAGCTCTTGGCTCTGAGATGTATAGGAAGCGGATAACCTCTGTTCACAGAAGAGCTGCCCTCAGAATAACTTCTGCCTATCGTACAGTGTCTGGACCGGCAGTGCTAGTAATAGCTGGGGTGATACCCATTTGCATCCTGGCCAAGGAAAGGCGCCGTATATACTTGCGCAAAGACGAGCATTCTAAGATACGCGTGAAGAGGGAGGAAAGAGACAGATCTCTTCTGGAATGGCAGGAAGAATAGGAACGTGAACATCGTGGCAGGTGGACCGCTAGGCTCATCAAGCAACTGAAGCCATGGTTGTCGAGGGAACATGGTGAGGTGAATTATTACATTACCATGTTTCTCTCTGGCCATGGTTATTATGATGCATACCTCCATCGAATGGGAATTTCACCGAGTTCTCGGTGTCGTTATCGTGATGTTCAATGGGACGATGTTCAACACACATTCTTTGCATGCTTGAGGTGTATAAATCTTCGAAGGCTTCTGGAGACAAAAGTTGGTGTCATTACACCAGACAATGTGGTGGATAAAATGCTCAGCAGCAGAGAAAGTTGGGCACAGATTGCAGTCTACATCTCTGAGCTGCTGAAAACAAAAAAAAAGAAGAGGAACCGAGAAGATTGGTTGCTGAAGACAGTGAAGATGATGATGAGTAATTTCATTATCATCACGTTTAATGAAATTGACTGAGACCACTGGTCGTAACAGTGGCTCCACCCTGAAGTAAGGCTGAACAGGCAGTTCCGGGGTGGCCTTAAGCCAAGTATAGGGTTTGTGGGTTTTTAGTAGGTAAGAATCCTGCACAGTTGTAAGTCCGGAAGCTTGCAATCTGTCTTTTGAAGATTTCCCCAAGTTTCCCTCGAAAAACTAAAATATATATATATATATATATTATTATTATTATTCCTTCCACATCCCTGCCCAGTGTCATTCATCTTCATCCATTCCATCTCTCATCCCGACGCGCAGGTCGCCCACGGGCGTCGACTAGAAAGACCTGCACTCGGCCTCTCAGGAGGCTACACGACCAAAAAAAAATTATATAAAATCTCTTCTAAAGATTAATTTTATCCAAGAAATAGATCGGTCTTCAGTTAGTTTGTTATGATATTCCATTTTAGGATATTTGACGGTGATCGTGCATTCTCATTATGTACATTGGGTAGGTAAATAGGAACACCATAACAGGGAAGAAGGAATATCGTAGGCACTTACATCTTTGCCAGCCTGAGAAGTGTCCTGTAGCTGAACATGGCCACAGTCACCTCCAACCGATCTCCTATTTACAATACACACACTAGTACAGCCAATACAGTAACACAGCTTATCACACAAATTTAACACACACCCAAATAAACGGGACTATATGATTAGGATGGCCAACTCCTAAAATAAGCAACAACATAATATTGATATATCAATTGAAGTTTCAGCTCAAATTTTATAGTCACTGCCATTCTTGTTGTTGCTCTTTACGGGTGGTGACATCCTGGTCATGTAGCCCCGTGTATTTGGGCGTGTGAGGAATTTGAGTGATAACCTGTGTTATTGTGAAGGTTGTACTAGTGTGTGTACTTGTAAAATGGGGATAGGATTGGGAAGGAGGTGACCGTACCCGTAAGTTAGGAACTATCCCAGCATTGGCCTCAAGTAGAAGAGGGAAAAATCATGAAAAATCCCTTCCAGGATGGCTGAGGTGAGAGTCAAACCCTCCTCTTCTTAGTTTTGCCTCACAGAGCTGTGCGTTACAACTCTCATAACAGAATTTAAATGGCTTCGCAGAGCCAGGAATCGAACCCGGACCACCAGGGCGTCAGCCAAGAACGCTAGCCGATATACCACGAGCTAGTCGTAATCAATGTCATTGACTTATTGTAATATTTGCAAGGATTTGATCGGAGAGAATCGTAGATCGTAATTACCGACTGCAGTCAACTGCTTATTAGATGCAGCTATTACCACGTGTTCTAGTGTAGAGACTGGAAGCTAAGAATTATCCAGTTCCGTTCTCATAATTATAATCAATGCTCCTTCATTTCCTTTGCAGGCTAGAAGGGGCGTGTGCTCCTGACCTCAGTGTAAGGTAGAGGCTGATGATGGTAATGTCCACAAGTTGCGTGTCGTGCTGCCATTAACACAGGTAATAGGTCTGCTCTGGCTCACATTAGCTCGCGAGCTACTCGCGACACTTGCACAGCCTGGAGGCGATGCACTTAACGAGATTACAGCCTCCTCTCACCCTAATGGAGCCCACTTCCACCTGCTTCCCCAAGAGACTTCATTCATCTTGAGCTGCTTTTTGGCTGGTGGCTGGCTGCATGAGGACACATACAAACGGCACGGCACGGTGCGCGGCGGTTTCATCTGTAATCTATCACACCTGCGAGAGAAATTCTACAGTATGCACTACTGTTGTGGCTGTCACCCCTGAGGTTCACGTTCGATTCCCGGTTCTGCCAAGAAATTTAATTCTCTCTGAGTGCTTGAACGGGATACACACAGCAATGCGAGGCAAAGCTGAGAAGAGGTGTATTTGATTCCCACCTCAGCCATCTTAGGAGTGGTTTTCCGTGGTTTCCCACTTACATTCCAGGAAAAGTTTGGGATCGTTCGATGAAGAATGCTAGCCGATATACCACTAGGTGGTGGTGGCTATATTCATTATTTATTGCTTGAAAATACAATTCTTCTTCTTCTTCTTCTTCTTCTTCTTCTACTACTTCTTCTTCTTCTTCTTCTTCTAGTGCTGTGTCCTCTCACGACGTTGGCGATCAGTAGCATGATCTGTTTTTTGTCCATAGCTCTTCTGAAGAGTTTGAGTCTTGTCACCCAAAACCACTGGCTTAAGTTGTCGAGCCACGATATCTTTCTTCACCCCGGATCACGTCTTCCATTAATTTTCCCTTGGATTATTTATTGAAGGAGTTGGTATTTACTGTTTCGCATCATATGACCAAAGTAATCTTGCTTTCTTCTCTTGATGGTATTGAGAATTTCAGGTTTTTTGTTCATACGCTGAAAAACGTCTACATTGGTAATTTTGGCTGTCCAAGGCACCTTCAGTATCCTTCGGTACGTCCACATTTCAAATGCTTGTAGCCTCTTGCACGTGGTTTCAGTTAGTGCCCAGGCTTCGACGCCGTAGAGAAGAATGCTGAATACGTAACATCTGAGGAGTCGTATCCGTATCCGTAACCGTGACAGGTTTCGGCTTATTAAAACTTTTCTGACTTTTTGAAAAGAAGTTGCTCATTTCTGCATCGGATCTCTCTACCAATGTCCCAGTTATTATTAATGTGGCATCCTAGGTAATTAAATACAATTACCATTCCCCATTTTGGGGATTCCTGTGAGACAATACGTCCTAAGAAAAATGATGTTTTATGAGCTACAGGTAGAGGAGCGTAGAACTAAGTAGTGGAACTATATTCATGGTCCCGTGAAGATGGCTCTTGGGCATCATAATGATACTTATCATTAAAGGAAACCAAAACACAAAAGTCAACTTGCCTTAAAATTAACGTATGTATCAGGCAGTGTTCAACTATTTGCTTTTGCTGTGTGTCGCTCCCCAGGCCAGTAAACGAAGGAAACACTGCGCTGTAAGCCCAGCCCGGCTGTAAGCGCTGGGTGAGCTAACCGCTCCATTCGATTGATTGTTACAATACGCGTTACGTTTAAAAATGTTTATTATTATCGAGTGTGATAGCTGTTTGTCAAAATGCCTAACTCTAGTAGTGTGTACGGCTGTAATACGAGTAGAAACCGAAACTGTAGAGAGAAAGAAATACATTTCCATAGATTTCCAAATCGATGTAAGTCGTCAAGTAGATTTAGCAGTTGGGTACAATTTTGCAAGAGGAAACATTTTTCTATACTGTGTGTCCAGTATATTTTCAAAATACAGCCAGGGGCTGTTCCTTCAATAAAGGGCTATGTCCGGCGCTGACAGATGGATATACTTCTCGGGTAGGGATGCGAATTCATACGGAAGTCGCTTCACAAAGTACACTGTGGTAGTACTCGTCAGTAACTAAACAGAGCAGGACGGAAAGGTATGAGACTAAAAGATGAAGGGAGTTTCTTGACACAGTGTTAAGAAAAAGAGATAACGATAAAGATGTAGGCTACACGACGTTCAGAACGATAAGATAGAAAATACTTTACCAGGCAGTCACATATGTAGTTTAGAAATACAGTGTGAGTTAGGAAGTGAAATAGCTAGAAAATACTTAGACGTTGCAACTTCCGGCCCAGCCCTGAACAGTGACGTAATGGTAGGACATTTGAACGACAGTTTCTATGATCCAGATGAAAGTGACAGTGAAAGTGATATTAGTGATACTGATAACGAACACGCTCAGGACGATGTACATATTACAGGTTCATATTTCTGTGTTGCGTGGACAAGTATACTCACACTTTTTGAATGTTGCTACAGTTGTAAAAGTAAAGTGAAATACATTTCATGTTACATTAAGGGGACTATGTTGTGCATAAGAACACTTTGCGATTGTGGTAATGAAGTGGGTTGGTATTCTCAGCCGATGGAAGGAAAGAAACTGGAAGAAAATGTCGTAATAGCATCAGCATTATTGTTGTGAGGCATTCTGTTGAACCCTTCCGGTCATTCTGCAAGTCCATTGAAAATGAAAATCCACAGCCTGCTTCCAGTCTCCGACCGGGTCAGGAATGGAATGAATGAAGCCCCCATCTAGCGGTGAGGATATGAAGTGTGCCGGCTGCCGAAGCCTGTCGCACTCCTCTGGGGCAATGATTAAATGAATGACAGATGAAATGAAATGATAGTGGAGAGTGTTGCTGGAATGAAATTTTGACAGGAAAAACCGGAGTACCCGGAGAAAAACCTGTCTGCCTCCGTTTTGTCCAGCACAGATCTCACATGGAGTGACCGGGATTTGAACCACGGACCCAGCGGTGAGAGGCCGGCGTGCTGCCGCCTAAGCCACGGAGGCTCGCCTCTGCAAGTCCATTAATTTACATAATTATGATGTCACGAACTGTGTATGATAGAAATATTTATAGAGTAACTGGTTCTATAGTGGAGTATACTTGGGATCAAGAAAGAACTAAGGTTATTGATTGTTTGAAATGCAGTGCCAAAAGGGCACACATTTTTAATATGACCACCTGACTGGTCATACGGAAAATATCTTGCATTACATATCACGGTAAATTTGATTGCTTTTTGTACATTATTTTGGTATTACATTTATTGGATTTCATCACGAACACTTTCCTCACGACTGAGTGCATACCGTTTAGAAACTCAACCAAATCCTCGGGTAGCTTATATCGACCAAGATGACATTGTCATCAGCAAATCATAGAGTTGACATAATTTCACCTTGAATCTTTACTTCTACTTTAAATTTCTCTCCCATTTCTCATTTGGCAATACAAGACTAATATACAGGGTTATTAAAAAAGAAGGAAAATATTTCAAACATTTACTTCTTCCAAACTACAAAAGATAGAAACACAATTCCAACGTTCCTGCAAAGAGAAAAGTTCAATTTTCACTTTTTTTATGCATTAAATACGACCACAATGTGTTACACGACAAATATCAAACGGTGGTTCATTTCTTGCCACACACGAATCAGCTGGTCCCTTCAACAATTCGATGTCGCAGACTATCAACAGTGTCAGACATAGGGGGGATAAAAACGCGGTATTTTACGTAACCCCACAGATAAATATCACACGGATTGAGGTCTGGAGACGTGGGAGGCAACCGGCGATAAAGTTCATGTTCTGCTCCTCCTCTTCCAATCAAACGTCCTGGAAAGGTGTCATTCAGGTAACGTCGGACGTGTAATAACCAGTTTTGAAGCATGTCTAGATAGGTTAGTCCTGTCACAGTTTTCTCCATGATGACGAAAGGTCCATAAAATGTGTTTACAGATGAGTAGTCCGTTTGCAAAGGCCGCTAAGTGCATTATAAACGAAACCGAGTCAATGACGAAAAACTGCTACGACCAAACTATTTAAGCTAATACCATAGTTTTTACCCCTGAAAATCAACATAAAAACATTTATTATTCAGTTAAAATCTGTGAAATCTACGGTTGGATCTTCTGTCCCGAAACATAAATTAAAATATTGACTTACCGGTTTTTGCACCCGTTTCGTGCAGTTAACGAAATTTGCAACCGTGACAATGAGAGTCGTTAATGAATCTTAGGTTGCAAAACCCGCTATTTTATTGTTTTACGTACCGTATGTCATTTGGATGAGATTTTTAATAAAAAACTATTTTAGTTTCAATTTGGTTTATCAGGAAAAATATATTTTGAAAAAATAGACCACGTCGGGTGCGATAAAAGGATTTTTCCTTTCTAAATACATCTTAAACACCGTGCAACGTCATTTAGACAGCATAAAAATTTACAAATTAAGAAAGTGCACAAAACAAGAAACAATGGCACTTAAGTTATGTCAGGTCATCCTCGACACCGTTCATCAGCTCAAAATCTGCTAGTTCTTAGTCTTCTTCCTCTTGAGGTCGGACGATATCGTTGCGAATGGTTTCTATTTCCTGGAAGACCTCACTGAAGAATTTTTGGTTGCCGTTCGCTGGCCAGTTTTCTCCGAAGTACAGCTCTAAAAGCCGTCAGACGTCTTGTAGTTTAGTTTCTTTGAGTGCAACACCTTCTTGAATTGGTGAGGGACCAGGAAGTTTTGTTAAAATTCGTACCACCTCAAAATTGTAGAACGGCTCCCCTCAGACCAGACATGTTATTTTTTTGTTTTGCTAATTGTGAACACGATTTTCTTCGCTTTTTGGAATTGGAAATGCTTACTACCCGGATTTTTTTTACCATGCCATCCATATACGCTTTCCAATCCCTAACAGGACATTCATCTTGTACCAGGCGAACTACTGTCGCAAATTTCTCAATGTGCTTGATGAATCTGGAAGGATTTTCAAAGACACTCACTTTGCGAAGTTGCCGTTCAATATTTCCAAAAACTCTGTCAGGTGGGATAAATGAGCGGCCCATAATTATTGGGAACCATAACTGTAAACATGCGGGAGCTTCTAGCAGTAACCAGTGAGATAGCATGCTGATCATAGTCTTGTTTTTGTTCTGACCCCCACAGCCATCAGAGAAAAACCGAAATATTCTCCATCTTAAAAATGTATGCTGGCCAGTTTGTGAAGAAGTGTCGACGCTATTTGGTTTGATGCTTTTACATGTTGATGATATTCTAACCAGACGTAAGAAGTTGTTCTCAACTCCCGATATCAACGCGTTCAACTACTTCAACTTGCACTATTTCTCCCACTACTCCTGCCGTTTCTGTTCTTCTCTCCGTATTTGGAACATCCACACTAGTATTACAGTCCACAAATGCAATAACTGCTTCACTTAAATCAACAAGATCACTCATTTTTCTGGCTTGAAATGCCCACAACCAAGAAACAACCTGTCAATCAAATGTGCTTTTACACGGTGTATTTCGCCAAAGCAGCATGTCATTGTTGCTTACGCTTCCTCGATAGTGCAGCCAACTGTAATCTGAAACACAAAACTGTGCTTCCCGATCGAAATAAATAATTATTTGTTGTAAAGAAATTCTGTGGGATGAATATTGGCAGTTCTTGTACCAGTTAGCGTGTTTTGCAGCCGTATGTGGCAAGGCAGGCGCCATACTTACGGAACTTAGCGGTCTTTGGACACGTGGAATATTAAACTGGCTTTGCAACCGTAGCCAACATGCATTTAGCGGTTTATGCAAACGAATGCGATTCTTTTTTGCCATTTTCAATGGTTTTGAGCGGGATATGCACCCTGAAACTTATTCCATCGTGTAGCCAGTTAAAAGACGAACGTGACGATATGCCCAACTCAAAATCGACAAAAAGTGCACTTAGCGGCCTTTGCATCTGGGCTACTCAGGTATGGCATAGAAGACGTTCATCTTCGGTGAATTTCGTTCATGTTCAATAATTGCCATATGATTTTCACTTGCCGAAATTCTAACGTTATGGCGATTAACTGTATCCGAAAGATGAAAAGTGGATTCATCAAATAAAAATTATCATTCACATTTTACACTTTTGTCTGTCCAGGAACGTTGGAGTTATGGTTCTACCTTTTTAGATTGGACGAAATTAATGTTTGAAATATGTTCCTTCATTTTAAATAACCCTGTACTTTTATTGTGAAGTAGCACAGTAATAAAACGTATCCCTGAATCCCCAGCCCAGTTTGCTTCTTTTTTCCTCAACGATCAGTCAGTTCAACCCAACACACGATAACGAGGACACTTTAAGCTTCTCGTTAAGTTTACTGTTCTTAAATTGCAGAATTAAGAAGACATACAAATTTCAACAAGACAATAAAAGTTTTATTGCTGTTTGCCCCCAGTAATTACAGGCAATATTCTTCAACGAAACCAGCACTCAGCTTATAATAGAAAGACTATGTTATGATGGCTGAGATTTGACTAACATAAAAATTGTGATTATCGTTGTATGGACATGTATTTTATATCTGCCACTTTGCACGTAATAGTTGAACTTAACGGCCTCAGACCTGGAAAACAATCCAAAACTGCAGACAGTAATGCGACAGATTAATGGCACACAATAACTTTATTCCGAAGTGTATTTAAAATTCAGTATTTCACGAGTGTTGTTAGAGGACCTAGAACCAGTCAAACAACTTATCGTTGTTGAGACAGCAGTGCCTTGTTAATAACAATTTCTCCCTTGAGTGCAAGGTAGTGGCACTTAACATTAATTTTCCTTTACTACTAAAATTAATAGGGTGTTGCCTCTGGAGAGGTCTGGTGATGTTAATCCGTACTGACACCCGAACATAAACTCATGGGGCCCCAGTGATAAGATTGCAGCATTGCACAATGGTCTGGTATTTCTCAGCGTATAGACAGCAGAGTAAATTTTTGCCTACTTTTCCCATTTTACATAATTGAGGAAAAAGTAGACTTATGAGACCGATGCGGGAAAAAGTGTGTCTGTCTATCTTTCTCTCTCTCTCTGTGTGTGTGTGTGTGTGTGTGTGTGTGTGTCCCTATCAACTCCTAAACGGCTGCAGCTATCGAAACCAAATTTGGTAAGAGTAAAGACGAGGGCGGCCAGCATTGAGATGGATCGACTCCATCAAATCCAACATGAATATGTCACTGAAGGATCTGAAGTACAGTATATGGCTGAAGACCGAATCATATGGAGACAGTCCGTCCATGCAGTCGCTAGGAGTCGACGCCGACTTGATGGCACCTGATCATCATCATCATCATCATCATCATCATCATCATCATCATCATCATCATCAAAGATCTGTACCTGAATATGTCACAGCCATATTTGAAATTGATGTCAGTGCTACCAACTGCTGTAAAATACGCAAAGAAACTACTCAGCATCATAACAAATACAGTAGTAAATGTGGCACGGAATGGATGAAAGAGGTCCAGGGGGACCGACAACAGATCAACATAGAAAATCTCGAGGATCACACCGAGTACCGGAATAAAATCCCAAATGTTTGAGCAAAGAACATCACGACAACCTGCAAAAATAAATGTACAGCTGACTTGTGAGCAGAAGGAGGAGCATTCCGAGGGGATGACGAGATTTTGGGAAGAAAAGAGGGAAAATGCCCGAAGATGAGATCGTGAATTCAAGTTCAATCGCTCCCCTAATGGGGAACTCTCTATAATAACTCCCTCACCATAGAAGGTATTGAAAACCCCAGAACAAAACCCTACTAGTTGACAATGTGTGGTCGACTAGTTTGATACTAGTCTTTGAAATTCACACCACTTGGGTGACATCCATCTCAGTGATACCGTGACATCATAATAATAACTTGGAAGAGCTGGGAAGCAAACACGAGCTTTAAAGTTGATAGCCAATTTACGCTAACCACTACATTACAATGCGTAAATTATTGTAATATAATATAAAGGGCTAATTTAAGACCTAAGATTTTACATTTATAATGTAAATCGTTCTGTTGGGCAGCTTGACGACACATGGCTAGTGGTTGTGACTAGTCATAAGAAACAGAATGGAAAAGGAGAACATTAACAGATACGCGGTATTGCAGTCGCTGTGGCTATATACTCATACTTTTACTAACTATACCAACAAGAAAAGATCAATGTGTTCTCTGGATCAGGTTTGTGTATTTGGAAAATCCCCAAGAGAAGACCAAGCACGTACACATGCCTTGTAAAAGTCCCACACAATCCAATTTGGCACGCCCTGTGATCCCACAATGCCCCTGTGGTGTATGTCCAGTGGATTGAATTGCTGTACCAAAATGCCCACAGTACGGTCCAATGAGCAGCTGAAACATCGTCCCCCTTACCCATTAATCGACGCTTTCGCCTCTACATACTGTCCTTTGCGTGGGCACAGTGAGGTCTGATTTCAAATCGCCACATTCTTTGTCACTCCTGTAAACCGCCACCGACGTCTTCTCGGTGAATGCCCAACGTAAAGACAAGTTAATGAAAGAGAAGAAATTATATGAACAGCTCGGAGATTTTTGTTCTCAGCTGGACGTCGAAGAAGAAGGATTGAGGGGAAAGGGTAATAGGAGAGCGTTTGCCCCAAAGTAAATGAAAAAATCAAAACTTACAAATAGTTGAGTATCACCAACTACCCAACACATCAACCATGAGCCTTGAGGGTGTAGTACTTTCCAAGATTCGCCATGTTTGGTGGCACTACACTCCTTTTAGGCGATTTGAAGAAGGCAGGCGATTTGCAGAAGGCTGGAGATTCCATGAAATCGTGAGGAAGATGTCTTCTCTCTGTTCCTCCTTGAACTTCCAACATGGCGCGCAGAGGGTCGAGTACTGTATTTGAAACAAGCGACTCTCTAGCGTGTGGACCTCAGATTCAATTCCATTGTGAAGTTATAAGCGGTATATTCACTGAACCGAGCCTCCGTAGCTTAGGCGGCAGCACGCCGCACCAGCCTCTCACCGCTGGGTCCGTGGTTCAAATCCCGGTCACTCCATGTGAGATTTGTGCTGGACAAATCGGAGGAAAACAGGTTTTTCTCCGGGTACTCGGGTTTTCCCTGCCACAATTTCATTGCAGCAACACTCTCCACTATCATTTCATTTCATCTGCCATTCATTTGATCATTGCCCCAGGGGAGTGCGACAGGCTTCGGCCGCCGGCACAGTTCATATCCTCGCCGCTAGATGGGGGCTTGATTCATTCCATTTCCTGACCCGGTCGGTCGACTGGAAGCAGGCTATGGATTTTCATTTTCATATGCACTGAACCAAGACTATTTTCCCATCACGTGTGAATCACCCCTGTCGAAACACTACTCCCTTATAATTCAGTGCGGGCCGAGTACGCAACTCTTCTACTGTAGGTATACTCTAGAGTATAAGTTTAAAATAACTTGTTCAGACCTCTTACTTAACTCCTCCCCACTTTGATTGCCTGTAAAGTATTGTACTGGTGCTTAAAGCTTTACTCTGCACAATGTTCACTTTTGTACTTCCTGCCAGTGTTGCCAACCTTTAAGCCATCATCTACGCCTTAAAAACGAATTTTTCGTCTGCTCCTTTGTTCCATTGGGATGACAGTAGATAAGGTTTACTGTATTGTTGTTTTACTTGTTGTTGTGTAGCGCCATGCACTTAGATGTATGTGGAATTTGTCTGATGACTTGTGTTATTGTGCTGGCTGTATTAGTGTGTGCATTTGCAGTTCAGGTGAGAATTGCGAAGGAAGTGGTTGTTGCCTTAAGTTAGGAACCATCCTGGAATTTGCGTGAGAAACCACGGAAAACCACTTCCTCAGTGGCTGAGATGGGAATCCCCCCTTCTCATCCTCGACCTCTTTACGAGGCTGAGTGCACCCCGTTCCAGCCCTCAGACCAGATTTATTTATTTATCGTATGGTATTGTACACACTTACATCAAAATACATCTTAATGAAATATTGAAAAAAGAAAAGAAAAAAGAGAACACATAGTCTCATAATTTAATATTTAAACTCAAAATGTAGACCACTGATGCAGGAGTCACTCAGAGAAAATCCAATATGTTACCACCATAGGATCTTAAAGGACAGTCCTGAATGATGTGCTTCACCGTTTGTCTATCGGCTCCACAATCCACTTTGGAGAGGGTAACCTGTTCCACTTGAAAAAAGAGTCCGCACAAACACCAGAATTGGTCCTGATCCGGTTTAATTTCGACCATATCCGACGAGGAAGATCAAAGCCAAGTACTTTCGATGTGACAGAATGATGGTATGTCTCGACACTCCTGTGGAGCAAACATCTTCCAATCATGAGACCACTGCAGGACTATGTCAAAGTTCTCATTGATAAGTATCGTAGCTGTCTTCTTCAGACCAGAATTAAAACTTCTTAGGAAAGCCGGGAGTTGGAGTCGGACCTGGACCTCCCGGACGATAGCCAAGAATACTAGCCGCTACACCACGAAGTAGCTAATCACTGCACCTATCGTTTTCGATACCAAATGTGCTGAGATTTTACTAGGGAAACCAAGCAAACCATGTCAAGAATGACGACGGTAAATGGAGGGGATACGAACCCACTGATTTACTAAGTCATAAGAATTCATGATTCCTTGACTTGATTCCGTAATACACGTCGCTACCATTGTCAGCGACGATTAAGATCTTTTTAAGGCGGTCTGTACAGATGAACACCTCAAAATATTACATTTTTCAAATTATTTTTTAAAAATACAACCCAACTCTTTTCGTTCTTTTTGGTGAAAGAATATGTTGAATGTCTGCATATGAGTTTAGGAGTTGTGATTTTAAAAGCGAGGCTTTGCACAGGTCATCAAAGGAGTCGGATAACTTTGTCGATCATTTTCTCAAATCTGTGTTTTTCAAACCCGTTTCCTTTACTCCTACAGTATAAGGTATATTACAACGCCTCTGTTTTATTACGTGTTATTAGTGATAGGATCTACAAAACTGGCCAATAACGTGAGCTTTAACTGAATGGTTGGTTGTAAAATAGATACATTTTCCACGAACAAAATATGCAAATTTAGATTATGTTAATTTATCAAATGATTAAAAATATTCAATTAATTAACAGAGTTCTGAAATAGGTCAGTATTGTTGCTGTTACCTTACAAAGTAACCTCCAACAAAAAGTGCAAACATAAATAAAAGTTTGACTGAAAACTTCGCAATTTTTTAGGTTTGTGCCATGTTTTGAGTGGGGTTTCTCCTAGGGACACCAAGCTGGCTCATCAGCGGTCTCTTGGTGTCCATTTGACTTATCAGGGAAACGGAGAAACCCGACAACTTTTCCTAACAGTCGCCATTTAGATTTTTTGTTTGCTTAACTGTTCTGATGACAGTTTTAGAAAATTACACATATCTACTCTACACATGAACTTGATTTTAGGAAACACAATATTGGTTTATTTATGGTAGAATCGGTGATAAACATTGTTTAAAACTGTTGACCTTTGAAGGTGTTAAACTATACCAACCCCCTTAACAATCTGGTTTTCATCGCGTGATTAATAATTTGTCAGTCACGAAACCTGTCTTGAGAGCACTGTAGTACGGATGCCCGTTGTGTTAAATAACTTGTATTCCTAGGAAGCCATTAAAGTGTACACAATGTTTTATAGCTGGGCAGGATGGTCGTATGTTGACCGTGTTTCCCTCTCTGAAGCTACAGCCTCCTTTTGTTACAAGTTATTACAACTCACAGAGCACGGAGTGAGATGTTGGTGTATGGCATTTCACGAGTAACAAGCATGGTGGCAGGAGAACGTTTTATGAGTCCGAGAGAAGTGGGATGTCGTAACAAAATCAAATAAATTAAGTGCGGTATATCAGTTAAACGTCAATTAAAACTCAGAAAATTTTCTAGCCTATATGCCGTGTCTTGTGTGAGGTTTCGCCTAGGAACGCCAATCTGGCTCGTAACCGGGCTCTTGGTGTCCGTGCCCGGACCCCCACAGGAGTAGCGAACTGCGCGCTATCTTCCTTTTTTGTCTCTTTATTGCGAGAACTAAAAGCTCAAGCAGTCTTAACCTCCATATGGCGACTTCCAAACTATATTAAAAGGTTTTAATTCACTGGCCGTGAAAGCCAATATAACATCTTTTAAAACGTCAATGTTAGCCACAGAATTGTTGTTGGTGTTATTTCATTTAGGGACTTAGCGTCATCGTGGTCATTCAGCCCCATGTACTTGGGTGTGTGTGAAATTAGAAATAGTCCCGGCGTTTGCCTGAAGTAGAGGTGGAAAACCACGGTAAACGACTTCCAGGTTGGCTGAGATGGGAATCGAACCCACCTCTTCTCAGTTTTTCCTCAGGAGACTGAGTGTACCCCGTTCCAGGCGTCACACCAGAATTGAAGTTTCTTAGCAGAGCCGGGAATCGAACCTGGGCCTCCGGGGCGACAGCCAAGAACGCTAGCCGCTACTCCACAAAGTACCTAAGAACTTAGAGCTTGAAGTATGAATGGAATGGAGTATGTTATGTGAATATTACCTGATGATGTTTGCTTCACGGACGAAACATATCTCCCTTGTAATCTGTGCGATTAGTAATCACATGCAAATATTACATATCTGCCTTGTAATCTGTGCGAATAGTAATCAAATGAAAATATTGCCCAAGTAGAGTCTTAATTTCCCGCCTAATATAACGGACGTAAATTTGTGTTGACCGACTGAAAATCGATCAATTAATTTATCATTTGGTATTCAAAGTTTTCTATGACTGATGAGGGGGAAGTCCTCATGTACGACATGGAGGACCGGTCACTTCCCTACCTGAATGGAAGAAGTTAGCCTCATTAGCTCCTTCTCGATGAAGCTACTCCATCGAAGGAACGAATGAATGAACTCTGGATATGAACGAAATCTGCGCATGCGTGCTTGACGTCTTCCTCTACCCCTTTCTCGCGCCATGGATCAACGCTCTCCGCTCTCCTCTCTCACGCGCCTAGCCTTTGATGTTTCGCTCTTGCTGATAGTTTAATAATAAATAAAAAAAATACATGACCTCATATTCATTTTTTTCTTAAGACACTCTAGAAATGTACAGACCGACAACATTCATCACAGTGCTTTGCCAAATCAATCCATTCATCCATTCTCTCAAACAAAGGGGAACAAAAGTCAATGTTTTAATTATTATTATGAGCGATCTTCGATTTCTTGTACTTATCTGCTACTGGCGTTGTTTGCTCTATATACGAAATTTTCACTGAAAATTGTTTATTATCTCTTTCTATACATTTGTTGGCCTATTGGCTTAGACTGACTCAACTGGTTTCGGTAAGCGATGATAAATACGTCTATGAAATGTAATGAGGATATTTTTGTTTGTGTTGATTTTGTAGATATTTGTTAGAGCTGTATTGCACATAATAGTGAATTTGTGGTTGTTCGTTGTTACATTTGTTTCCATTTATAATTTTCCAAGTTGCTTCTGCATTAAGTAGGCTATAATCTCCATTAGCCGGCCCCGTGGTGTTGGGGTAGCGCACCTGCCTCTGACCCGGAGGCCCCGGGTTCGATCCCCGGCTCCGTCAGGGATTTTAAAATTGACCTCAGGGTTGGAACGGGGTGCACTGAGCCTCGTGAGGACAATTGAGTAGCTGTCTGACAGTGAGAGAGCGCCCCGATCACGAATACCAAGATTAACGGCCGAGGGAACCCGACGCGCTCAACACGCGTCACCCCAATATCTGCAGGCCAAATGGCTGGGCAGCGGTCGCTTGGTCGGCCTTAGCCCGTCATGGGCTGTATAATGCCAGGAGTTGTTTTTTATAATCTCCATTGAGATGGGGAAATTAAGAAATAATTAACCTTAAAAAAGGGCGTCTATTTAATGCAATTTGCAAAGAGCAATGTTTTATAGAGAGAAATAAGCTGCTGAATGGGCTTGCACACTAGTGAGACATATCAAGATAATAATAGGAAATGGAAAGTTTTTAGGATATCATAAGGCAGCACATGATTGTAGGAAGTAATCATTATGAACGAAATAATAATAATGTTATTGGTTTTACGTCCCTTTTAACTACTGTGGCATTTAGAGACGCCGGGGTGTCAGAATTTTGCCCCATAGGGAATATTTAACGTACCAGTAAATCTACTGACAGGGGACCCTCGCATTTGCGCACCCTCAAATGCCAGCTGACTGTGACAGGATTCGATCTTGCAACCTTGGAAACAGCAGGCGAAACATTACCGCTGAGCTACGCAACCAGTCATCACAAACGTACAGGGTCTTTCATATAAAATAAGAGCGCCAAGCGACGTCTTTGTTAACCGCAGCTGCGGTCACCTTGGCCGAGCTTTTGACGCGCCAAGGCCCCCTGCTTTAAGCACACTGTTCGTGTGCGGGCATGTTTTTTATTGAGCACCGAGCCAGTATTGTCAAACTTATTTGCAATTACGTGAATCTGTGCTAGTGAAGGTGGCACTTCATCAGGAAATTGTTGAACAAATGCATCACGCACTCGCCGAGCCGACTCGTACTTAAAATAAGTTTTACATTAAAAAAATACGATGATGCAATGATAACTGTCTCACCATGTTAGCACTTGAGGTTTAGACTGGCGACTGAGCAACTGCACGCTTATTGCAAGGTCAAGTTTGGTAATGTCAATCTGTTATTTTTATACAGTCCATCGGAACTTGGAAAACAAAAAACAGCCATCGTATGTACTATGCGCGCGCTTTCAATACTATAGGGATTTCGGTTTCATCAACAATAACTAACTAACTAACTAACTAACTAACTAAAGTAAGATTTCAGCATTGTACACACGCTAGCAAGGCCGCAGCATCATATAGGATTGTACACACGCTTAAAGCAGGGAGCCTTGGCGCGCCAAAAGCTCGGCCAAGGTGACCGCAGCAGCGGTTAACAAAGCCGCCGCTTGATGCTCTTATTTTATATGAAAGACTCTGTATAAGCGATGATATTAAACAGAACATCGATCGATGTAAACTCAGTACAAAAACTGACACTTGGCATAGCGTTGCTCACAAGGGAACGCGAAAATGAACCTCTCGATGTTACCAAAACCTTACGTAGTTGTTGGTCAGATCCGTAAGAAGGTATCTGTGATGTTTTATCTCCAAATATACTAAGGCCGCCCCTATAGAGGAAGAAATGACGAACACTAGAATACAGACATGAGACTTGACGTAACCAATGTGGGTGGGCATGCTGACTCCTTAGATTGCACTACTTCAGCAGTCTTTTTACAGTGAGATGGCCTGTGGTACATGTTTGGAGATGGTATAAGAACACAGTGCGCGCAGTTATAAGTTCGCTGAATTTCGCCCTCTGTACAGATGTTCCTAGTAAATTTGAGATCAAAATATCACCAATAAATGTTTCCTTTTCTTTCTTGCCAACATTTGAGCAAAGGCTCAGCGAGATTGGGAGATTCACATTGATGATGCTCCCTTGGCAGTATGTTAGTGGAGAACAACCGGCACATCCTCCCACATCATTTGTGCTGTTTCGAGTATGAGAGTCCTATTTCGGAATGGACATAGACACATAATGTGTATAATTCTGTATTTACATAATATAGTCTCGTTGCGTTCTTAGCTGTCAACGCGGAGGCACGGGTTTGATTCCGGCTCTGCCAAGAAATTTAATTCTGGTCTGAGGGCTGGAACGGGTGCACTCAGTCTTATGAGGCAAAACTTAGAAGAGGTGGATTCGATTGCTACTTCAGCCATCCTAGAAGTGTTCTACTCCAGGCAAATGCCGGGATGGTACCTAACGTAAAGCCACGGCCACTTCGAACCCAAATCCTACCTCCATTATAAATACACACACTAGTGCAGACATCAAAATGACTCAGGTTATCAGATATACATCTACACACATCCAAGTACTCGGGGCTACATGGCCACGATGTCGCAGAGCCCCTAAAGAACCAACACCATTTTAAGTAAATTTGTTGTAATTGCTTTCATTTGGGGATTGGGACATAATTAGTCATCAGCTCCGTGAGCTTGTGTATGTATTGTATTTATATAATAACCGTTGTCATTGCTACATCTGTAACTGTACGTAAGTCCACCGGTTGGTGATTCATAATTTTTTATTAAAAACAAAATTTAATTTTGGAAAATGGAAAAAAATGTTTTATTCAAAATATGCACCATCGCTAGCTATACATTTTCCCTATCCTTCTGACAATTTGTGAATTCCTTGTCAGAAAAAGGGTTCCTCTTTTGTGTCGATCCATTGATCAAGCCATTTTTTTAACTTCTTCGTAATTCTTGAAGAGTTCCTGTGAAAGTACGTGGATCATTGATGAAAATAAGTCGTGGACAGAAGGAGCAAGATAGGGTGAATACTGTGAAAGCGGAAAAAAGTTGCCAGCCAAGTGTGGAAATCGTACTTTTGACCTGTTTTCCTGTGTGTTCAGGTGCATTGTCGTGCTGCAAAATCACTTTTCACTTGATAGAACAAGATAATTAGTACGTGCCGCATTTGCCTCAAAACTCGACAAGTTTACCACCTGAAAACAAATAAGATGCTAACTCGTAAACTACTACGGCGTGCTGAAGGCTGTTGTCAAAGCAACAAAATGGTATATCAGTCACTAGAGCCATCTCTTGGAAACATTAAGAATTATTAACTGGTAGGCATGGTTATTAATTGGGTCAGGAAATAGGTTTGGTGCCTCGGGACTTGAAATAAGGTGCTATATCGATATTTAGGCTATGTGGAGGGAGTGTGGAAATCCCGTGGAGAAACCACACTCAGGATGGTCACTGTCAGCTCCGGCATTCGAACCTTCGAACACCGGACTTACAGTTCCGCCTTGCCGTCGTGGGGTGTGATTTCAGAGCCAAGTTGCGTGGTTGCTAAGTTTCAAGTTCGAATTTTATCCTCAACGTTATGGAATGACATACAAGATTGTTCCTTGCTCTGTTAATTGCTGCTCTTGAGGACATCTGTTGGGAAATAGTGTCGCTTTTCAGGAGAAACAATTTGCCAGCAATGTCTCAGAGAGAGTTGTCTGAAAGTAGGGCGGTGTAGATCCCCTTAATGTGTCTACCACTCGACAGAAGTGGCACAGCGGACTTTTATACACCCGATTGTCGAGGCGACTATCAGCAAGCGGCACAGTATCACTGTTTTATGGCGGTAATTATTACAAGAACGGCAGAACCTACTCACATGGTGTGCTCCATATAACATGTCTTGGATCAGAAACCTTTCACCGTAAGCTTCTGAGAAAGTCATATCTCGATCATTTGGTAAGTTTTACCGATCCTTCCCAAGTTCATATGCTGCGTTTCTGTATGTCTGTAGTGCTTTTTATTTCGTTTAGAGGCTTGTTCATCGTGCTATTTCAGCTCAGTTCTCTTTTGTGTGTATGTATTGTGCCCGTTTGCCAACTCGGGCGCACGCGGAATCAGTTCCAGTCTCCACCTGTGCCTTCCCCAGTTTGGACTAAGATATACTGGCAGAATGCGGATTCCGGCAGATGATCGTGATCTAGAAAAGAAATTGGTTGTTTTGTAGTCCAAATAAGCTGAATTTGAATGCACTGTAAAATACTCCTACTATTACCAATAATGATAATAATAATTATAATAACAATAAAGTTACAAATTCTAATTGCTCCGCTAAATTGAGATACATCGAATCATGGATATGTTTTAAGGTCTAGATTATTATACCTGTTGCCTTGGTAACCATATAGGAGGCCTAGATGCCGAACCATATTGTTGACATGGTAACCACCGTGTCGGAAGTTCGTCTACATTTTTGTTTTCATTTTTGCCCTGATGGACAGTATTTGAACTCAAAAACCTCACGATGACACAATGTTCACTTATTTCCCTTCTTCCTCTTCTCTTCCCAAAATCTCTTCATCCTTTGACTGTATTTCTGTTTCCTTTGTTCTGTCCACAAAGTACTATACATTTTGTATTCTTAATGTTGTTTCTGAATTCTCCTCTATCGCCCATCATTTGCCTCGCGATCCTGCCTGCCTGCCTGAACTCTCCCTCTATCGCCTATCATTTGCCTCGCGATCCCTGCCTGCCTGCCTGAACTCTCCCTCTATCGCCTATCATTTACCTCGCGATCCCTGCCTGCCTGCCTGAACTCTCCCTCTATCGCCTATCATTTGCCTCGCGATCCCTGCCTGCCTGCCTGAACTCTCCCTCTATCGCCTATCATTTGCCTCGCGATCCCTGCCTGCCTGCCTGAACTCTCCCTCTATCGCCCATCATTTGCCTCCTGATCCCTGCCTGCCTGCCTGAACTCTCCCTCTATCGCCTATCATTTGCCTCCTGATCCCTGCCTGCCTGAACTCTCCCTCTATCGCCTATCATTTGCCTCCTGATCCCTGCCTGCCTGCCTGAACTCTCCCTCTATCGCCTATCATTTGCCTCGCGATCCCTGCCTGCCTGAACTCTCCCTCTATTTCATAAAACCAATTTGTTATCGTGCTTCAACTGTTTACTACCCAAAGATCTTCTTTGTAAGTCTATAATTGTCCATTCTCTGTATGGGTCCGTGGAAAGTTAGTCTGCATTTTCCAATCTTATCTGTGAGTCTATCTGTGCGCTCGTACAACTCTTGGGTAGGTCTCTTCATCCATATGCCATCTCTGTATTATATTGCTCCAAATATTTTTCTGAGAATTTTACGTTCTACACTTTCTGCTGCTATGATGCCCGATACTCCGATTTTGGTCGTTTCTGACGCATACAATGATTCTGGTAGTACGACTGTTTTGAAGTGTCTAAATTTGGCCTGTCATAATATGCATTTCTTGTTATAAGGTGACCATGTGAGTTTGTATGCTTTCTGGAGATTTTCTGTTCGGTCTATGTTAGATGCCTTGTTTGATCCTCCTATTTGGATGTATTCCCTTAACTGTTTCGGCTCTTGTTATAGATCCACATATCGTATGCATTGTTTGTGCATTGTTAGTTTGTCGTTCCATGTAATGAGTCTTCTCGTAGGATATCTGAGACCTGTTTTGGCAGCTATTTCGTGCAAACGTTCCAGCTCTTCCTTTGCCACTATATTATTATTATTACCACCATTAAACACAATGTGTACAAAAATGTAATTAACAATAAAAAAACTGATTTGCAGCAACTGGGTCTGTTATATCATGTATCAGTCTTTAGCAAATATGCTGATCGGTGGTGATCTTTCGGCACAGTTTCCAAGATAGTACCGGGAGCAAATCTCCCCACATAGACGACATAATATACACTTTTCTGTAGGTTAGTAGAATCTCGTTATTGTACATATTTTACCATGGAAACCATGCACAGCGACAGCGTAACATGTATAGACTTGACGTAACTTCAAGTTTGGTCTTCACATGCGTGATTCTTCATTGCTTCTTGAAATTTGACGTGGTTTTGTTTTTTCTCTTCCAAGACCGCTTTCAAGGCAGCAGCGTATTGGGTAGCTTGAAGAGCGATTTGATATCTTCCAGAAAGAATGTTTCATTCCCAAGTAGATATGCTATTCGATTTTCCGAAAACTTGGAGATCTGAAGAATGCGATTTTAAGTATCTGGCTTTTATATTTTCCAGTCGTTTTAAGTTTGCCTATGGGAAGATGACCTCGTAGTTCCGCCCATTAAAATAACAATAACTAACTAACTAACTAAGTTTGCCTCCCGAGAGATTATTCCGTATGATTTGTCTACATTTTGTCTACATTGCCCTTAAACATGTCCATGTTAATTAAAATAATAATAATAGCAATAAAAATAATAATAAAAATACATAATAATCCTTTACCCTCCTCCCAAAAAGTATGTTACAGGTAAGGAAAACAAAAAACATGCATAATTGAAACTAATTTGTAAAATAGAGTGTAAAATCCTTCTCATCGTTCCATAGCTACAGAAGTGCGTAGCGTCAGTGTTCATTACATCAAGTGTATGTGGAGGTGTGAGCTCCTTGGCGCTAATTAACGAGTAATAAGCGTGCTACTTAATAAACACCAGACAGCGCGTCTTCAAAGGTAGCGGCCAAATTATTCCCTTTAAGGCAGCGCACGCCTGCTAGAACCCTGACAAGAGTTCATAAGAACATTGACTTGCTCTCTCGCCTTCCTCGGGGCTAATCTGTAGGAAAGAGAGCTGAGACGGTCCTCTCCACGAGGTAATTCAAAACATATTTTATGTTATACATCAAGGAGGAAACCTACCCCTTTATAGAATTTAATCAAGGCGTTCTTGTGTGATTAAATTGCACAGACAGTCTCCTAGGGTCCGGAAACATTGGAGGATACATAGAGGCAAATGGAGTAACTACCATAGTTTGCGTAGTTTGGCTCACTTCATTCGTGTTTAACGTAGGAGTTCCGTTTAGACGTCTAAGCTAACCTGTGTCGTAAAACCGGCCAGCCAGTACACCTGACACTATTCCACCCTAGCCCATACGATCGTCTGGGTTCGGTTTTATTTTCTTCTGGTGAAACCAGCTCATTTCTTCTCGGCAAGACGATCAGATGAGAAAATAAATTAGCGTACACAGCCGATCTTGAAGTTGTCTTCAGCTATTACCAAATAAACTAACTAGCTTGGTCCTGCGGATGATTTTTTACGATATATTTTCTATGTTTTACTGTAAACTGTGTATGAGCAGCAACTTGAAAAATCTTGATTTCTTGAGAAATCTTTGGGTGGAAATCGCTAGAGCAATCATGATTTTTCCATCATAGTAGGCTTGTTACATGAATAGCATCCATATTACATACGCACGCAAACAATTATTTTCTGCGATGAAACGTGCTGGGTTTTTATACCGAAGTAAAGCTGAACTTACTATGTTCTCTTCGACTGAGTCACTCAAACCATTGTATGGAACTTGTAACGGCCAAGACAATGAACGTCCAAGACAATGAAGCGATCACGAAGAAATACTGCCAGCGACCAACATACATACAAGAACCTAGGTTATGTTGCGGGACGATTCTTGACGTAAAAACACCCCGATAGTGTATGCATAATTGAAACTAATTGCAAAATAGAGTGTAAAATCCTCACAGAAACGAGACCTTTGACTGCCTTGAATTGAATGTCCAGTGGAAGCACAGTAACATCCATAGAGGTGCTGACAATGCACTTCTGGATATTGATCAACTCGCTCACTCACTCACTCAGAAGGCTTCTATGGGACACGAAGATCCCGCACCGATCTCCCAAAATGCATCCACCGAACTCTATTTTGGGCGAGTTCTTGCTAGTTGTCCACATTCAGATGACTACAAAGTTTGGAGATTTCAATTTTCCAGGAACTTCATAGTATTCCTACTGGCCTTTTTCCTCTTGGTTCTTCTTCAAAGATTTGTTAGACCATCCTATCATCTCCTATCCTTAGTAAATGACCAGCCCATTGAAGTCTCCTGGAGTTAATGATGTTGAGTATTGGTGCTTTCTGTGTTAGTGAGTGTATGTCTATGTTTGATCTTGCTTTTTCAGCCCTGAGATGCGGTGTCAAAAATGGTACAAAAGTTTCCTACACGCTTTATTTTCGAAAACCTCCAACTAGTGTTCTTCCTGTTTTGTTAAACTCCATGATTCTGCACCATAAGTTAGAACTGGCCTAATGATGCTATATTTTCAGTTGTAAATATCTCGTCAAAAATTTGGATCCCAATACAAATTGCAGATAGTAGTACACTTTGTTAGCATTCTGTATTCTAACTTTTAATTTCTTCTTCTTTTCTTTTCCTTCTTAGTCGTTTACCCTCCAGGTTGGTGGAACCCACGGACTCAGCGAGGGAACTCACCACTACTGCCTCTACGGGCAGTGTCCTAGAGCTGGGAACATCTAATCGGAGTGGATACAACTGGTGAGGTGTGATTGGCACCTCGACCAGGCGGCCTCACCTGCAAAGCGAACAGGGGCCTCATGAGGGAAGGAAATGGATGGTCAGGAAGGATAGGCAAGGAAGAGGGAAGGAGGCGGCCGTGGCCTTGAAGAAGGTACCATCCTGGCATTTGCCCGAAGACGAAGTGGGAAACCACGGAAAACCACTTCGAGGATGGCTGAGGTGGGAATCGAACCCCCTCTACTCATTTGGAACACCCGAGGCTGAGTAGACCCCGTTCCAGTCCTCATACCACTTTTCAAATTTCGTGGCAGAGCCGGGAATCGAACCCAGGACCTCCGGGGCGGCAGCTAACCATGCTGACCGCTACGCTACGGAGGCGACATACTTTTAATTTCTATTTCTCTATTAATCTGTTCTTCAAACATGACTCCAAGAATTTGAAATGTTCACTCCGATCAAAACATGCTTGCACTATAAGAGAAGGAAACAGATTCCCAAAAACGTCAGTATTCCTCTTCATTACTATGTAGCCTACTGAGGTTTTTGGTCATTAATTCTAAGGTCTAATTTTAAAGCTATCTCCTCAAGTTCAACAAACAATTTCCTTATCTCAATCTAATTTATTCCTGAGTACAACATCATCTGCGTATGCAAGCACTTTATGATACTGTCAGATGCATGCCAGCCGGAACTAATTTTAGTGATCAGATAACTTTTTCGAAAGCAATGTTGTAGAGAAGGGGGGACAAAGCATCGCCCTGTTTTAAACCGGTTATGTTTGTGAAAGGGTCAGATCTTTTCCCATTCAGGTGAATTCTATCGGCACCTGGCGGCAAACGTTGGAACTGAATGGAGCATTTATCAAATCTAACCTACAAATTTTTGCTTCAAACAATTGAAGTTAGTGAAAGGTTCTTTTAAATGTCATAAATCTATGACATGGGCCCACTGGCTTTACTTCCCCTCTAAAGGAAGGCATACTGACGGATTTTTAACGCTCTTAAAAATCCGACGACTTCGGCTGGGTTCGAACTCGCGATCTTCGGCATAGAAGCTCAGCATGTTACCAACTGCGCCACCCAAGCCACTTATATGAAGATCACCTAGTCCTTGAATGCTATAATACTAGCAAAGAAGTTGGAAAACATTAACAATAAAATCTCAATATGCTTATCATTGGATGAATGGCTAGTACAGGCTGGGGAAACTTTCTAGATCCTATCAACAGAGAAAATGTATTGTCTTAGAGAAAATGTATTTAGACCGGGGCCACAATTGAACGATGGAGCACATAAAGACCTAGATAGTGGTTACATTGTCTCTCACTAAAGAAGAAAGCACCAGATAATAATAACAGATTCAGTATGAAATACTCCTCATAAAGGTGACATTGTGGTCAGGACATTATATTTTAAATCCTCTCCTGCGCGGATTTTCGATAACAGCTATTTATGAAGTAGACGTGTTTGTTCGCCTGAATCTTGAGCACCGTACTTCCCGCAAGTCTCCCACCAGTCCTTTCATGCACTTGTTGGAACATTGTGATAATCATCCCCGTGTTGTTCTTCTTGTTGACTTGTTCTTGTGACATCGTAATCATTGTAGGGTTTTATTTAACGATCTCTATTATTGTGGTGTTCTACAGTAGTGTGTGTATTTTGACTTGAAACTAGGATTGGGAAGGAGACAGTGGCCTTAAGTTAAGGAATCATCCCAGCATTTGTCTTAAGTAGAACCATTTCTAGGATGGCTGAGTTGGTAGTCGAACCCACCTCTTCTCAGTTCTCTCTCCCGAGGCTTGGTGTACTCACTTCCAACTCTCAAAACAGAATTAAATTTCTTGGCAGAGCCAAAAATCCATTCTCTGGGTTTCGATGCGAATAATTCGGCGAGACCCACATCCACAGCTTCAATGTTATCGAAATTTCATCCACGCAAGAAATGGGCCAGGGATCGAATAAGATGGCAATCTGAAGGCGCAAGATCAGGGCTGTATGCTGGATGTGGTAACAGTTCGACTCCCCCCAATTCCAGAATTTTTGCCATGGTTGTTCGTGCAGTATGAGGTCTCGCATTGTCCTGCTGCAAGATAACTTTATTTCGGTTAACTAATGCTGGGTATCCCCGTCTCAAAATGTCATGAACTCATTCCAGTTGTTGAGAATAAATATCTGTATTGAATGCACGCCGGTTTGGAACAAACTTCTAGTCAATCACTCCTTCATAATTCCATCAGACACACAACATCACTTTGGGGCCGAACCGATCCTTTTTAACGATGGCTTTGGCAGGTTGGCGGGGACTGAGCCACTATTTTGAGGTGTCAGCGTTACGGTAATAGACCCATTTTCCATCACATGTGGCAATTCTCCTGATAAATCCATCATCCGTGGGGTTTCTGATAAGCTGACGACAGCTGATATCCACTCTGCGTTGAGCCTGTTCAGGGGTCAATTCATGAGGTACAGATCTACAGCCTCAGTTTGATTAGTTTCTTAATCTGGCGATTTATGGTATCTTTTAATGCACCAAGTTCTTCTGACAGTCTAAGAGTACTTCTTTGTGGATTTTCTTCCAAAAAAACGCGTGTATTCAATTTCCCATAGTTTAGGTTTTCCAGAACGCTCTAAATCTACGGTGTTTTCTTCTCCAGTATTGAAACGTGGGAACCATCGTTGTGCCACACGCTCATTAACTACACCTTCTCCTTCCACTTCACATATTCCATTTGTGATTGTGCATCATCAACTGACGACTGATAAATTTTCGCAATATACGCAATTCTGGTCATGGCCTCGTGTAAATGGCATTGGCAAAGCAAAGAAAACTAATTCTATCTTATAAAACACCATAATTAAAAATCGACATTATTTATGATACATCCTAATAGGTAGACCTAATATCTCTGCATTATATGGAGTAGAACTGACGGTGGTTTTGAGGTCTAAAGGATGTGAAACACGAATATATGTCGAAATTTTTCGGAAGTCGCAACATTGTACCCATTGCAATATTTAGCTTTCTAATTAAATCTACCTAAAAGCCGAAAATGGATCAATAGCCTATTATAAAAACCTACGTTTCTGTACACAGAAATCAAATGTGATAACCAAAGACATGTATGGAACCCATGAGTTATAGTGGCGCTACCAGCAACATAACGGTGACACAACGCCACACATGCTGCTCCACATTAAAACAGTCATTTCAGAGAAATGAAATGCTCATTCATTTAACTTGTTTGGTCAGTTAACCCACTTGCTCTGATGAGAGCTCTGACTCCATCATACACAAACAAAACTGTAGTAGCTACAGTTGGGTTCACAAACTACTTCATACACCCTTTCCCAAGTATGATGCGCTACACGACTAGACTGTGTGATTGGCGTTCACGGAACTGACGTTCGAGTCCCGTGTTCGCTTGTATGTGTAGGGAATATTTCTGATAACTTTTATCACGGTGGTGCCTGTACTTATACGTGTAGTTACAACTGATGGTAGTCCGCCTCGTTGCGTAGTGGCTAGCACTCTTGGCTGTCACCGTGAAGGCCTGGGTCCGATTCCCGGCTCTGCTAAGAAATTTAATTTTCGTCTGAAGGATGGAACGGGGTACACTCAACCTCGTGAGGAAACAAGAAGTTCCGTGACGAACTAAAGAGCCTACTTTTCTTAAAATTTAAGATTCATGCCAATCTATATAGACCTATCTCGAAAAATAGCGAAATTAAGTTGGTAATATCGAAATTTGTAATTAGTTCGAAATATACCTGTAGCCTAATAGAACACTACAGTTGGCAGCCCTGGTGACTGAATATATTGTTAGTTCGATCTCTTAAGATACAGAATACAATATTTGGTTGAATACAATATATGGATAGCATGGACGTTACATGCAGTTTGACATTGGACCCATCAGCGCGCGTAAAATCATGTTGGCAACAATGTCATGCATGCGTTGGTCTGAAATATTATGATCTCTTGCTTTGCCAATTTTGGATGAAATCCATTTGTGAGTGTAGAAGTTACATGTATTTGAAAATTGGACCTATCAACAGGCTTAGAGTCATGTTGGCAGCACTAACGTATATTAGTTTCTCATAATTAATCTAGAATGTTAGGTACTATACTTGTGCAAAGTTTAAAGCTGTTGGCTTACATACTTTCTGATATATTAATATTTGGGTAAAAAAATAGAGACAGCATTTATTAACAGTTGGCAGCCCTGGTTGCTCTTAAGAATAAGCATAGTCATATCTGTTATGGTACACATAGCACATAGGCAATTTGGTTGATATCCAATTGATATTATAGAACTTACATGTATTTAAAAATTGGTCCTATCAGCAGTCTTAGAATCATGTTGGTAGCACTGATGTACATAAGTTACTCCAAATTAATCTAGAATGCCAGGTACTATACGTGTGCATAGTTTAAAGCTGTCGGGTTGCATACTTTCTGATATATTGGTATTTGGATAAAAGAATAGAGTTAACATTTATTGACAGTTGGCAGCCCTGGTGGCTCTTACGAATACGCTCAGTCATATCTGTTTATGTACACATATTACGTACAAAATTTGGTTGAAATCCAATTGATAGTATAGACGTTATATGCATTTAAAATTATACCTATCAGCAGGCTTAGAATCATTTTGGCAACACTGCCATGCATGGCATCCTGGAAATTAAACTGAAATATTATTATCTATACGTGTGCCAATTTTGAAATAGCTCCCATTCATACCTTCCAAGATATCCAACATGGAGCTCAAATTTCAATTGCGATTTTTCAGCAGTTGGTAGCACTGACATCATTTTCAAATATGGCTGTGAGATATTCAGGTATAGATCTTTACTCCTACCAAATTTCGTTTCGATTGCTGCAGCCGTTTAGGAGTTGATAGGGAGGGGGGGGGGGGGTACACACACAGCCAGACAGACAGAAGGACAGAGAGACAGACAGACAGACAAACAGACAGACAGACAGACAGACAGAAGGACAGACAGACAGACAGACAGACAGACAGACAGACAGACACACATTTGCCCGATCTCATAAGACTACTTTTTCCTCATTTTTGCAAAATGTGAAAAGTAGGCTAAAAATGAGAAGAGGTGATTTAATTTCCACCTGGACCATTCTGGAGGTGGTTATCCGTGGTTTCCCACTTCTACTACAGGTGAATGCGGAATTGCTCCTAAATTAAGGCCATGGCCACCTCCTTCCCAATCCTCATCTGAATTACAAAACACATACAGCCTTCATAATAACACAACCTATCAGACTAATTCCACATACACAAATATATGGGGCTACATGACAACTATGTCTAAATGCCCCTAAATTAATGAACAACAACAATTGAAGGTAGAATTAATAAGAAGGCGATCGTGGCCCTAAGACAGGTACCATCCTGACAATAATGAACTTAAGATGGAAACCATGAGAAATCGCTCAAGGATCGCTGAGTGTGAGAATCGAAGCAATCTGCCTTCTTAAATGACCTTAGAAGGTTGAGTGCACCCCATATGAAATCTCATACCAGTACCATAATGATAATAATAATAATAATAATTCATGTCATGTTCGGGAGGCGATCTCGAGGCGTCTGAATAAAGGGCTGGCAAGACCACAACCAGCGATACAGTGAAAAGTTAACATTTTGATAATAATTAATTCTGTTATTTTGTGAAATACGCTGGCACGTCCTTGAATCTTGTCAGAATTGCAAATATTAATAATACGTAAAGAAACGGTACAGCAATCCGCCTTCTTAAATGCCGGATTGACCTGGGGTGCCGTTGTCGCCAATCAACGTCGCATTAGTTGTGAGACCCTGGAAGGGATGGAGTGAGTACAATTGCTGCAGCGAAGAGTGATATAAGAAGCGCATATTTTTCGGACGAAAGGAATACCACAAAACTGTCACTGTGGCCCTGTGACCAATGCTTAAAGGAGCCACAGCTGATTGTTTCCAGAAGCTTTACGACTTTACCACAGCCACGGTGGGTGAGTGGATATCATGTCGGTCTACCAAACCCAAGCTTGCAGGTTCGCTCCTGGCCATGGTAAGTGAGTTTTGAAAGGCGACAACAATCACGACACACATGTCATACGTTGTTGGCATGTTAAAGAACCCATTTGAATTCATTAGGCCGTTTTCATAATGCTAAAATTTATCTCGGGATTTTTCGCCAACACAAAATTTCCTCCTTTCTCTACTAGAAAGCGCTATAGTGTCAAGGAATTTAGATATATAACCTCCTTGACTTTCATAGCGCTCCAAAGAATAACAAAAAATCGACATGCATGTTGCCTTCTGGGCGTCAAATAACAAAGCCGGCACCCGAGGCAATACCATATTATTATTACATGTGTGGTGTTGTGGATGTTGTTTACTATAAAGGCCAATTTAGGTAATGTGTGTATATGTTCTGTTCTGTTTGTTGGCTCATACCATTGATCACACACAATGAAATATTTGATGTGTGCATGCACACAGAAGATAGTGTGAGAGTGATGAGGAAGTATGTACGACATCGATCGTAACAACTAAGTCTCCACTGGGAAAGAGATTAATGCTCTCTTTTGCTGACGGGGAACAGTAATGGATTAATACCCCACCAAGTGTATGATGAATGCTGCGCTGCGAGTCGTAATACATTTTGGAAGAAATGTGAGTGAAAGTAATTTAATCTCCTGAGTCCTAGCCCCCCCCCTCCAGAAACAGTTTTGTGGAAGTATTGTAGCTAATTGTAAAGCAATTAGCAGATCCCTTTGTTGGACAGCTGCAAGCTTTAAAAAATAGAACAATTACATATAACCAGGATGTGAGGCTTGCCGGTCACTACCGAGCACGTTGCTACGTCGACAAATCAGACATCACTCGGGATAACTACAATGGCTGATTGGAAAGCCGGATATTATTCTTAACAAAGTCTAATCAATTATCATGAATTTGATAATTCAAGTTCAATATATCAAATTTAACCATAATCAAGAGCGGCTCATCATTACCGGAAACAACGTCAAATTGGGGCCTCATTCAAACACGTTGTTAAATTTGTTTGTCAAGATATTCAACAAATATTTTACCAATATAAATTTTGACTATGGTTGGAACTTCCAGATTTTAATACGTTTAACAGACTACTTTAAGAATATTATTTCTAAATGTTTTTATCATAACATTGATCATTAAAATTTTTAATAAAAATTTCATTGAAATGTATGCTGTATAGAAATTGTTGGTTGGTTGGATTCTAAGTTTAGGGGCTGCGAGAACGTGGTCATGTAGCCCCGTGTACTTTGGGTGTGTGAAGAATCTGTCTGATAACCGGTGTTAATTGTGATGGCTGTATTAGTGTGTGTTATCTGTTTTTTAATTCAAGTAAGTACTGAAGACATTCAATTCTCAAGTAGCTCCTACTTTAGCTACCGAACGCCACCGTCAACGACAACTAGTTCTGATCATGGTTACTAGATGCCACCACAGTCGGCTCCCGGCGACGAACGTTCGAACCTAAGAGTATTAGTCAAATCATACGTATAGCCTCACACAAGTGTAATTAGTGGTAGGTTCTTTGACATGCCATAAATCTATGACATGGGACCGGCAATTTACTTCCACTCCGAAGGAAGGCATACTGAGGGATTTTTAACGCTCTTAAAAGATCCAACGACTTCAGCCGGGTTTGAACCCGTGACCTTGGGCTTAGAAGCTCAGCATGATAGTAATTTTTGGTGACTAATTATTGTTAAATGCATGTGTAAATAACACACACAGGCTGAGGAAGGCCGTAACATGTACCATTAGTGTAGATAATATATTGAAGATGATGTATTGAAAAGTGGATCATTCCTATAATCAAGTGTTAACAACTCAATACAGAAAAAACGAACATGACTAAAGTCATTGATATACACACAAAGAAGTGAAGCAAAAAAGGAAAAAAAAAACAGACAGGGAAAAGAAATGCCAACAGCCTTCGAAGAATGAGGACTGAGGGACTTGAAAATAAGGAGAGCCATGAAAGGCAGGTAAGAAAGGGAAAGGGGTGTGAGGGCCCGCCCCAGAGGCAATGGAAAAAGGGGGAAAAACAGACCCAGTTCAGAAATACCTAGGGGTCACTAACTTCCGAACTAACTAGCCGCGATCCCTTGAGGGTGTAGCACTAACTTGGTTGGTTGGTTCTTAAGTTTAGGGGCTGCGACAACGCGGTCATGTAGCCCCGTGTACTTTGGGTGTGTGTAGAATCTGTCTGATAACCGGTGTTAATTGTGATGACTGTATTAGTGTGTGTTATCTGTTTGTTAATTTAAGTACTGCAACTAAGAATTTTTCAAATAGTTCCTACTTTTGCCGCCAAGTGCCACCGTCAACGACTACTAGGCCAAGTTCAGAACTTAGCTACTAGACGCCACCGCAGTCGGCTCTTGGCAACGAACATAGAAACCTAAGAGCGTTGTTAACATTCTTAACCTCTCCAATTTAGCTTCACACAGGTGCAATTAGTGCAAGGATCTTTAACATGCCATAAATCTATGACATGGGACCGCCGGCTTTACTTCCCCTCCGAAGGAAGGCATACTGAGG
Organism: Meconema thalassinum; assembly: GCA_946902985.2. NCBI lineage: Eukaryota > Metazoa > Arthropoda > Insecta > Orthoptera > Tettigoniidae > Meconema > Meconema thalassinum. The sequence continues at coordinate 471,905,141 of OX336391.1, forward strand.
GATTTTTAACGCTCTTAAAAAATCCGACGGCTACGGCCGGGTTTGAACCCAGCACTAACTTGGATGCAGCATAAGAGGTAGGCCTACACCCAGCCTGCCTCCTTTAGGGCCTTTAGCGGAAGGCAGGGGATACAATGACAAGAAAAGAAGAGGTATGACCCCTTGATGAATGAGGGTATCAGGGAAGATGAGACAAGGGCTAATTAAGGCGGGAAAGTAATAGGAGGGGTCGATAAAAAGATGAAAGAGAGAAGCCCGGCACAAGTAAGTGGAACAATGCCGGAATCCAACTAGTTGTGAGTCAGTGAGGGGGGGATCGAAAATCTAAAATGAAGAGACTTAAAAAACAGTGGTAATTTTTGGTGTTATTTAACCAAAATTTAGTTTCAACCTCTAACTCCACCATATTTATTTATCTATTTTTAGCCTACTTTCGATTTTTGCAAAAAATGAAAGTAGACTTATGAGATCAACACAGGGCGAAAAAGTGTGCCTGTCTGTGTGTGTGTATGTGTGTGTGTGTGTGTGTGTGAGTCTGTGTGTGAGTGTGTGTATGTGTGTGTGTGAGTCTGTGTGTGTGTCTGTGTGTGTGTGTGAGTGTGTGTACTCTGAATGTCTGTCCCCCCCCCCTATCAATTCGAACACGGTGAATGCGAATTGAACGAAATTTGGTACAAAGGTAGCACTAGCAAAGGACACCTCAGTGTCATGTTTTATATCGCCGCCATCTTGACGAAAACGTAATGGCGGCCACACCAATGTTCAAAGCTTAAATCAAATTACGACTAACCTAATCATCCGATCTCTACCAAATTTTGCAACAACATACATTTATGGGGGGGAGCATCCTTTGACCAAACTAATGGGTTATCAGCCTAATAGTTTGCGGATGGCGGCCATCTTTGTGTGAAAATCGATTCCCCCTATTAATTCGAACACGGTGCAACCGAATGGAACGAAATTTGGTACAGAGGTAGTACTAACAAAAGGCACCTCAGTGCCATGTCTTATATCGCCGCCATCTTGATGGAAACGTAATGGCGGCCACACAAATGTTCAAAGCTTAAATCAAATTACGATTAACCTAATCATCCGATCTCTACCAAATTTTGCAACAACATACCCTTATAGAGGAAGCATCCTTTGACCAAATGAATAGGTCATTAGCATAATAGTATGCGGATGGCGGCCATCTTTGTGTGAAAATCAATTCCCCCTATTAATTCAAACACGGTGAAACCGAATGGAACGAAATTTGGTACAGAGGTAGCACTAGCAAAGGGAATCTCAGTGTCATGTTTTATATCGCCGCCATATTGACAGAAACGTAATGGCGGCCACACAAATGTTCAAAGCTAACGTTAAATTACGACTAACATAACCATCCGATCTCTACCAAATTTTGCAACTACATACCTTTATGGAGGGAGCATCCTTTGACCAATCTAATAGGTCATTCGCCTAATAGTTTGCGGATGGCGGCCATCTTTGTGTCAGAATCGATTCCCCCTATTAATTCAAACACGGTGAAACCGAATGGAACGAAATTGGGTACAGAGGTAGCACTAGCAAAGGGCACCTCAGTGTCATGTTTTATATCGCCGCCATCTTGACTGAAACGTAATGGCGGCCACACGAATGTTCAAAGCTTAAATCAAATTACGATTAACCTAATCATCCGATCTCTACCAAATTTTGCAACTACATACCTTTATGGAGGGAGCATCCTTTGACCAATCTAATTGGTCATTAGCCTAATAGTTTGCGGATGGCGGCCATCTTTATGTCAAAATTGATTCCCCCCTATTAATTCGAACACAGTGGAACCGAATGAACGAAATTTGGTACAGAGGTAGCACTAGCAAAGGGCACCTCAGTGTCATGTTTTATATCACCGCTATCTTGACGGAAACGTAATCGTGGCCACCCAAATGTTAAAAGCTAAAATGTAATTACGACCAACCTAATAATCTAGTCTCTACCAAATTTTGCAACACCATATCTTTATGTGGGAAACATATTCTGACCAAACTGCAAGAACATCAGCCCAATAGTTTGCAGATGGTGGCCAAGTATGTGTGCAAATCGATTCCCCCTATCAATTCAAACACGGTGAAACCGAATTGAACGAAATTTTGTACAGAGGTAGCACTAGCAAAGGGCACGTCATATTCATGTTTAATATCCCTATAGCACGTTGTATTTCAACAAGCTACTACAAGCAACATTCAATCATACTCCTTGAAAAGGACAAAGAATTATAACAATACCCATGCATTTAGGAGAAAGTAGGCTGTATGTTCTTTACTGAACATCTTGTTTATTTATTTATCGTATGGCTTTTTGTGCCGGGAGTGTCCGAGTACATGTTCGGCTCGCCAGAGGCTGTATGTAGCTGCTTCACGCGGACACCCATAGGGTGAGCTGCAGGTCAACGTAGTTCCAATTTTCACTACCAGGTGTCACTGATACCTAGTGGTAAACGTTGGAACTTTCATAGAGCGTTCCATCGAAATCTAACCTAGAAATTTAGCTTCACACAAGTTTAGTCTTTGGAAGGATCTTTTACATGCCATAAATCAATGACATGTGACCGCCCGATTTACTTCCCCTCCGAGGGAAGGGATACTGAAGGATTTTAACGCTCTTAAATAATCCGACGACTTTGGCCGGGTTTGAACCCGCTATCTGGGGCACAGCAGTTCAACATGCTACCAGCTACGACAACGAAGCCTCTTGTCTCATCTTCCCTGATACCCTGTTCTGAATATTAGCAATCCCACTACAGTAATCTAGCTGAGTGGTCTAGGAATGCTTCACTTCTAGACTAAATAGATGAGCGTATGGAGATACAAGGTTTGCATTCCGGTGCTGACTGCTGCCAACCTGAGTGTGGTTTTCCTGACATTTTCACACTTCTCGTATTCTATTTCAAGTAGTTCTGGACTGGCTGTGAGGCATAGCGGTAACGTACTCTCCTGTTGTGCCCAAGGCTGTAGGATCGAAACCTGGCGCAGTGCGGAAATGCGAGAGAGCCGTGTCAGTAGATATACTGGCACGTTAAAGGTTCTCTTCGGGGCGAAATTCCGGCACGCCGGAGTCTCTAAGCCGCGGCAGTTAAAAGGGACGGAAAACTAATAACATTATTATTATTATTATTATTATTAAGCAGTTCTGGTACAATCACACCAGTCATAGACTCAACACCTATAATAACACATGTTATCAGACACACTCCGTAGTCTATTACAAGTATTGATGATTTTATACTGTGTCGTAGTTGGTAGCATGCTGAACAGTTGTGCCCAAGATAGCGGGTTCAAACCCAGCCAAAGTCGTCCAATTTTTTAAGAGCGTTAAAATCCTTCAGTATGCCTTCCTTCGGAGGGGAAGTAAAGCCGGAGGTCCCATGCCATAGATTTATGGCATGTAAAAGAACCTTCCGCTAATTAAACTTGTGCAAAGCTACATTTCTAGGTTATATTTCGTTGGAACGCTCTATTAAAGTTCCAACGTTCACCACTAGGTATCAGTGACATCTGTCAGCGAAAGTTAAAACTACTTGAAATTGAATGGAACTTATAGCTCACCCTATGGGTGTCCGCTTGAAGCATGAACATGTGCTCGGACACTCCCGGCATTAAAAGCCATACGATGAATAAATAAATAAATAAATAAATAAATAAACTGTTCAAATATAGATGAACAACATTTTGCATTATTTTATGTTGTTGTTGTTTCATTTGAGGAGCTTGGACATCGTGGTCATTTAGCACCATATACTTGGGTGTGTGTGAAATTTTCTCTGATAGCCTGTTTTATTGTGATGGCTCTATTAGTGTGTGTATTTTTAATTTGTGATTCAGGTGAGGACTGGGAAGGAAGCCCCCGTGACCTTAAGTTAGTAACCAATCCGATGATGATGATGATGGTGGTTTTAAGGTACGGAACAGGAAGGTCATCTGTCCCCAGAAGGTATCATTCCGGCATTTGCCTGAAGGAGAAGTGTGGAAACCACTTCCAAAAGGTAGAGGTGGGAATCGAACCCTCCTCTTCTCAGTTTTACATCACAAGGCTGAGTATACACGGTTCCAGCCCCCAGATCATTTTTTTTTGTCAAAGCCAGGAATCCAACCCTGAGCTCCTGGGCAACAGCCAAGAGCGCTGGCCGCTACACCACGAGGTGGCATTATTTTTTCTTTTTATTAAACTTCCGTGCTGTAAACATTGGAAAGGTAAGCATGTTATTGAATCACTCGGGTGGCAAAATCCCCACCTCGCCATCCCCGAACTCCTAAGGGTGTAGAACATTTAATGTTAACGAGATGAACATACCTCAAGAAGTGAATTATAAGGTTAGAAAGAAAGGAAGGCCAACTAAGGTGAGAAATATACGCCAGGGTTAAGTAATTTTACTTTGAAGGGGTTCTTTAATGAATCAGTAAAGCTACCAATACGTGGTCATGGCATTTAAACATCCCATTGGTGTGAGCCAGAGATCGAACCCACAAAGTTTGACTGTAGAGGTATTACTTTGAAATGTACGTGTATAGGTGTATAAAATATATTCTCCTCTCCACACCCGTTCCTAAAATATACATCGTTATGATACTAATTATTTCGACAACCCTCGCGGGAATGCTGCAAAGTGTCAGTGAAACTCTTTAAGCTCAGAGCGAGTGGGGTTCTCCCCATCCCGCTAACGAGACAGATTGATCACATTAACTTCACACCGAGCAGCGCTGATCAGCACAGCGGCTGCTAATAGCTGATTCAGACTCCACTGAATATTGGTGCACAGGCCATTCAACATCGAGATGAAATAAACAATGAGTGACATTGTGCATTCAATTTATTAACTGATACAGTGGATTCCCTTCAAAACTGTCAGTACTTCAGCAATGTGCCACAAAATAAGCTATTACTAAAGCCCTGCGCGGATGCGGATATCCGGAAAATTTTTCGCCTTGCGGATAATGTTTGCATGGCTGTGCGGATAGCGGATAACCTGCAGATAATGTTTTGAGTAAATTTGCGGATATTTTTAGAATACATTAGCAGAAGTACCCGTTCTTCGAACGTTGTTATATATTAATACCAGACATTATCAATTGAGCTACTGTTGCAATGGTTAGCAGTTTGTCATTCCTTCATAAGTTTATCAGAACGAAGTTAGTTTTCTGGGAATATCACACACACTGTTAATTTAAGGGCCTTAAAATGTGATTTTCGGAGACCCCTTATAGACTCGCGAATTTTGTGTCTCACAATGAGAAGCGCAACATGTGCTTTGATAGTCCTTCTAGGATAATTTTTATATTTCGCCTATTTTAGCATGTATTTTGAGAAGTTTTTCCCTATATCCACCCTTCTACTGTGTGAAAAGTACGGTGAAGAGTTTTATAAATGATTGGTGTATTGGCTCTCATGGATACCTTACCTAATTTTACGATGCACCAAGCATCCGAACACGATTTATAGGCGTACATAAAGATACACAGAAAGACAGACAGACAATTCTATTGTCTACAACATATCACCCAGATATCCAAATATGGGTATATCTACCATACAGTATCAAACAAAATCATCCTTACGATGCTACTTAGGTAATGAATACATGTTGAGAAAGGAAACAAGCAAGTTTTTACAGTGAGAGTCAGTGAGAAGCGTCCCTCTCACCGTGTGACGGCAGGGCCACTTTGTATTGCAGCGTGTTGAGCAAGGCACTGGTGCTAGCATCAGCGTAGCGCCCAACTAGTTTAACACATTTAAACTTTTAACGTATTTAATAATCATATTCACTTACATAAAATTCAGAGAACAGTAGTTGCTGGAAATGCTGTCCTTCATTGTCTAAACACACATTGCACCAACGTAGGAAGCTTTGGTACACTTGCTGTACTGTAATTCATCCTCACTGATATTTCGAATCTGTGCAGTTATTCCGTTTTTGAAAACCTCCAGTACGCGGATTGTTTCTGTATATACTTTGTTTGAGGTTCCCCCACAAGTAAAAATTGAATGGCGGTGAAACATGCGAACACATTTACTGAAAGACTTCTGGCTTGAGACGGGAACCCGATGCACTGACCACGCATCACCCCAATATCTGCAGGCCAAATGGTGGGGCAGTGCAGCGGTCGCTTGGTAGGCCTAGGCCCTTCATGGACTGTAGCGCCACGGGTTTTTTTTTCTGCTTGAGAAGATAAGTTTCCACAAAGAAAATTCTATGTTTTGTTCCATACCTAACTATGTTCACGAGATACGAAATAGCCAACAGTACTTCACCACAAGTCGTAATTAACTCTACTAACGCATCTTGCCAGCTCCGTATGTAACAAATGCAATGCCAGCATTCGGGGTTTCCCGTCCCTCTCGTGGTTATCGGCAAAGGCTAGTCATCTAGCGCTGACTAATAACTCTCCGTCCGTCACATGCGTCGGCAAAGCTCCGTTCTATAGGGAGACTCTTAGTATAGTTGCACCTATCCAGCAGCGCAGCCCAACGCGTCAATGGGATCGGGAATGGTATTTTTGATTTTCATGAATTTTTTAAAATATCTTTACTGCATTTTACGAACATTTCCATCTGGAAAATTTAACATAAAATAAATTTAGAAATCTTGCAGTGTTTAAAAATAACACACATAAAGAGGAATTATATCTAAAAATTTCAGCTTTGTATGTTGAAAAGTTCCGGAATGAAAGCAACGGCAGCGATAAGAGCAATTTACCACATTCAACAGCCTCAAAACCTCTCAATAAAAACGGCTATGACATTATTCAAAACGTACATAGCACCAATAGCGATTTATGGAATAATTGGAATAATTTGGGACAAACATAAAGAAAACTACCTATTAACATTGGAGAAAGTCAAAGCCCGCTATATGAAAAGAGTCTTGGATATCGGGAAGACAGCGTTGTCAAGACTGACTTATATCTTCACAAAAGAAATTGTCTTCATAGAAGACATTAGACTGCAGATGCTACCGCCGCGCACCGAGGCCTATGAGAATGCCCTTCAACTACCCAAAGAAAATCAAAACGCCATCTGGGATGATTTCTACTCAACTGACGAATGGAAACAGTCAAACTATGAACTCTGACACGTAATGACACGATACCCTACACATGGCTTTCACTACAAGTTGTGCCAAAACAAGAGATTCCACCAACCAACTGAAGAAAGTGTCGACAAAGACATAATCAATAACCCAATTGGGATTGGTATAATGTACAGCTGGTTACTCAGTTTTGTATTTTGCACATTGTGCGCTTTTTCAATAATAATAATAGTAAGAGCGAGATAATGGAAATACTTTTTTCTCATTTTTAGCGCCATAGGATTTCTCTTCTTCCATTTGAAGCAATAGCGTCCATTTTGAAGTCATTTCGTGTCCCTTTGCTCGTTTGTTGCTTTCTTACAAGTTTTAGAAAATATCAATTGTTAAGTAGAGAGAAAGATACAAATAAAGACAGGAATCTAGAGAAAAAAGAGAAAAATAAACAATATTGATTACTGGGTTCACTAATAGGGAAAGTTGCTTTAGGAATGAGCTATGTAGAAAATAAATCTACCGTTGCAAAGTTAAGGGTCCGTAGCTTAATACGACGAAAGAAATTAAAATAGTATTAGTAATAAAAGTAGTATTTATAATTCAAGTGAGGATTGGTAAGAAGGTGTACATGGCAAAACGTTAGGAACCCTCCCGGCATTTGTCTGCAGTGGAAGTGAAAAACCACGGAAAACCACTTACAGGATTGCTGGGGTGGGAATCGAACCCACCTCTTCTCCGTTTTTCTTCACGAAAGTCAGTGTACCCGTTCCAGTCCTTAGACCAGAATTAAATTTCTTGGCAGAGCTGGGAATAGAAGCCGGACCTCAGCCCCTACGGCTAGAAGTGACAAAGTGGTTTCACTTGTGCTGACCGACTGAAAATCAATTCTACCATAAACGATATTATACACGTTTGAAAATGAACACGAGATTTGGAGCAGCTCAGGTGGTTGTACGCACTTATTGCGCTATAATGCTCTCTCCAACCAATCGGTTCAGCTACTTCCAGCACCACCACAGGCAGCCTTTTTTTTTTCTTGGGGGGGGGGGGGGGGGGGAGAGGAGTAGTTTAAGCTCTGTGATTGGCCAGAATGGATAGGAAAGCTCAGGATTCACACCCACCAAGTCTCGTGTCAGTTTTCTGACACGTACGATTTTGCTCTATCTACAAGAAGAAGTTAGAGTAGTGAAGAACTTTCCGTACAATGCTCAGTATTTAGACCGACCTTGCTGTATGGTAGTGAGAGCTGGGTAGATTCAGGATATCTGATACATAAGCCAAAGTTAATTGATATGAGGGTAGCACGAATGGTTGCTGGAATAGATGGAAGCAATGGCATGTAGGCACTCGTAAAGAAGAAATAAAAGCTAATTTAGAAATGATGCTGTTCTTATGAGCCGACTCAGATGTGGTCATGTGAAGTGAATGGGTAAGGAGAGATTACGTAATAGGTTAATTAGTTCTGATGTAGAGGGTAAGAGAAGCAGAGGTAGACCTAGCAGGCAATGGTCAGATTGTGCGATGAACGATCTCAATGTAGAGGTGTGGTAGCAGAGGAGCTCGTAGTGCTAACTGCTAATAGGGGCTAATGGATGCAACATGTTAGCAAGCTGAGGCTTGCAGACTAGACTGGACGCTGAAAGGCAAAACATTCTCAAATGAAAATGTTATTATGGTGTTGGAAGCCATTTTTCAGTGTTGCCTTAGTAAACCAAAGTGCGATGCTTTTCAGTCGTCAACATGATTGTATCCAAAGGAGATGGGTTATTGCCTAATCCTGAAAAAAAATACATGAGATTAAGAAGGTTTTTTTTTTAGCGTATGGCTGTTTGTGCCGGGAGTGTCCGAGGACATGTTCGGCTCGCCAGTTTTGTAGCTGCTTCGAGACGGACACCCAATGGGTGAGCTACAAGTACCGTTGGGGAGGGAAGGAGGGAAGTTGGAATGTAAGGACGAGGAGTTGGAAGGTAGCGGTTGTGGCCTATAGTTAGGGACCAACCCCGGCATTTGCCTGGAAGGAAGATGGAAAACCACAGAAGACCATCTTCAAGGTTGCCGGCGGGGGGATTCGAACCTCCTCGCCTCCCGGATGTGAGCGACTGCCATCAGTCATGCCGTAACCACCACGGCTAACTCACCCGGTATTAAGAAGGTATTAAGTGTCTATATTGCAAATATTTTCACCCATATTTTTCAGGCATAGACTTTATAGCCTAAGTGTAATTGATCTGATGATGATCGCTTAACGATCGACACTGGTCATCCAAGTGTTTTTTTTTTTCAGGATTAGGGATTAACCCATCTCATTTGGGTACAATCGTGTTGACGGACTGAAGAGCATCAAACTTTTGAAAATGTTATGTAAGGATGGTCCATATGAATTAGTGATTACAATACCATCTCGAATATTTTCCATGTCACCTGGTCAACATCTATGTAAAGCTTCACCCAGGTAAAGAGCTTCAAGCTCGCAATATTCCCTTGTATACTTCTTGGATACGCTAGTGTTTAATAGAAATAGAGTAGAATAATAAATGATACTGAATACATAGCCTATCTATCACTGGAAAACTAAAACGATCGTCCACCAAATCAGAATGTTTACTGTTCACATATATTGGTAATGGTGTGTTCTGCCACGCAACGGTGCAAGATAAGTGATACATCAAAATATTGAATAGCACCGAGGGGCGTAGAAGTTTACTCCCTCCCTTCTTTGATAAACGAGATTCAAACAGAAGTTTACGAGTATGCTATCTTTATTGCACCATTTTGTGTAAGGGATGAACGGATTTATGCGTGCGCCGTTTCTGCGCTGAATGTTACGCCACAGAGGTGAATTAGACCGGTCTGTTCTTCTTTACTCTTCCATTAAGTTTTATGCAGCGTAAAGTTTCTGCTAGCGTCTGCCATGTCATGTAAAATAATCCAACTAATGCATTCACGAGTCAGATGTTCCCGTTCCAGAACACATTCTTTCAAATTGTCTTTTGTAGCTTTTCAGTTTGTCAACACGATACGTCTCATTTAATTGTGATAATTAACTAATACAGTAGAATCCCGCTAATCCGAATTAATTGGGACCGAATCCTGTTCAAATTAGCGAACATTCGGATTAGGTGGATTTTCGTCAAATACGACAATAATAATTGTTGCGCCCCTTCAATTGTTGCGCCTCCACCAAGTCTTGTGTCCCCACCTGATGGCACGGACTTAATCCATAGGCCGATCAGGGGTTCTGCAAGATTAAGTACCAGGATTGTAGAGTTTTGTCTGTACTTTTCACATTTTTTTGCTTTTCGAATTTCGATTGTTTTACAGTGGGGAAAATGGCATCCAGAAGTATTAATAAATTGTACCTTTATATTGATATATTCTCCTTATAGAAAATAAGATGAGAATCTGCGATACACCGGTGAGTGTAATACCAACAAGGATCGTTATCGTGTCCAACCGATAGATTCTAATAGCGATCACAAGCACACCCCTATGCATAAGGAAATGGGATTGGGAGGCGATACATAAATATGGGGATGCTCCCCAATATAAGAGATCTATGCTTAACTGCCAGTTTATTCCTTCAAGGGCGTAAAGGAATCCACCATGCAGATACAAGAATTGCATGGATAACTCAATCCTGAAAAGAAATAGAAATGTCGGTTCTCACCTGATCTCCCAGCTGGTGCTCTCAAGTACCGGCTCAGCTCTGTACCCCTCGGTCAACGAGCGTTCGACGCACTTGCCCGATCTCCCGATCGGCAGGCAAACGACCTCACCTCCAGACCTCCGTCTCTGTGGTGCCCTGACTGCCCCTCACACACTTGAGTTCGCAGCTTTTATAATCAACCAGCACAGTAGTTGTTGACCATAATAAACTGGGTTGACCGGGGTTGAATGCCCGGTACGGTTCCACCATGCACCGACACCAGGACCTAACAATATTGACTTAAAGGCTCGGATACCAATACTATAATGCTTGTATAAGCACTGTTGGCGTCTATCTAGCTTGTAGGAATGCCTCTGCGACGCATAAGCTTCCACTAATGGAAATCGGAAAATCGGCAAAACCATGGCGTTTCAAAAACATAAACATGAACTCACTCCCTGATTTTTTTTACAAAAATCACTGACTTGCTGATTTGCTTTTCAGTTTCTTTTGTCGTTAACGTAAAGAAAATTGCATTGAAACTTTGTTATGAACATTGTCAGTAAGCTTTTTAGCTTTTGTGTTTAAGATAGCTGACAGATTCACTGTTTACTCCAATAGCATTTATTTCATGTTTTTCAGTGCTAATAAATTTACTTTTTTACTTGGAAAAACTAGTTTAATCTTCATCTTTATTTTTTCCTGTTTTAAAATTCAAAAATTCAAAACAAATTTGGTAGATATTGTCTCCTAGCCCTGTTCGGATAAGGCGGATTTTCGGATTAGCGGGGTTGGGATTGGTGGGACTCCACTGTACATGTATTTCATTCCAGGAGTGTGTTTACATACCCCACCCATTCATTGGGCACAATCGTGTTGACCGACTGAAAAGCAGCAAAGACAATTTGTATAGGCGACACTGAAAAATAACTAGCCTCCGTGGCTTAGGCGGCAGCACGCTGGCCTCTCACCGCTGGGTCCATGGTTCATATCCCGGTCACTCCATGTGAGATTTGTGCTGGACAAAACGGAGGCAGACAGGTTTTTCTCCGGGTACTCCAGTATTCCCTGTCAAAAATTTAATTCCAGCAACACTCTCCGCTATCATTTCATTTCATCGGTCATCCATTTAATCATTGCCTCAGAGGAGTGCGACAGGCTTCGGCAGCCGGCACAGTTCATATCCTCGCCGCTAGATAGGGGCTTCATTCAATCCATTCCCTGTCCCGGTCGGTCGACTGGAAGCAGGCTGTGGATTTTCAACACTGAAAAAGAATGGCTTCAAATCTCTAAATTCTCTCAATTCATTGTGCAAAATTAATGATGCAAATGTGGCATATTACACACGATCATTCCACTTACTCGAGAAAATTATAATAATAATAATAATAATAATTATAATAATAATAATAATGTAATGTGTGCCTTAACTAGGCAGAGAGAAAGTGTCTGCTCGTGATAGCTCACTTGGTAAAAAGCGTGGGGCTGTATATCCCAAGTTCAGGATTTGATTCCTGGTCGTGCCAGTCATTTAACCTCTCAGTTTAATATTTTCATGACTTGAATTTCATGTACAATGGTGATGAAAAATTGCCCCGAAATAAATAAATATTCACTCAATAACAATTTATATATGGTAAAACCAATTCAGGGATTTCTCAGTTGCGGTAAACTGTATTCTGCAACAAGAAAAGTTAGTGTAGTGACACAACTGTCTCTGCATCACTCAGTATTTAGATCAACCTTGCTGTATGGAAGTGAGAGATGGGTAGCTTCAGGTTATCACATACATAAGCTGGATGTCACTGATATGGGGGGTAGCATGAATGAAGGCTTGGGCAACTACTGCTCGGTCCAAGCTCTATGAACTGGCGGGGTGAGGGGAAAGAGCAGGGAAGGGTCGGGCAGGAAGAGAAGGGTCTGTCAACAGCCCGCCATGATACCTGGTATTACTTTCTATTCCAATACTGCTAACATAGGACCGTTGCGCATACCACTGTGGTGTTGCGAATGAATGAGTGAGTCACCGACTAATGTATTTGGTTCTGTACTATGCACGGACCGAGAAACCTCATCACTCGTCAACACCACTTCTCATAGCCCGCGATCCACATTCCTCTCAGGTTCACGCAGCTTAGACCCGAGCAGTAAGATGGGAAGAATGGCAGGAAGGTACTCGTAACGAAGAAATAAAGGATAACTTAGAAATGAACACGTTAGATGATGTTAGAATGAGACGACTTAGACGGTGGGGTCATGTGCTGAGAATGGAAGAGGGGAGATTACTTTAGAATTTAATGAACTCTGTTATAGAGGATACGAGAAGCAGAGGTAGATTTAGCAGGCGTTGGTTAGAATCAGTATTTAAGAACTTCAAAGTGTGAGGTTTACAAACGAGGAGGACTCAGTGCTAATTACTAATAGGGGGAGATGGAGGCGATTCGTTCGCAAACAAAGGATTGCAGATTAGACCGGAGGCTGAATGGAAAAACAGTCTCATAGGAACATGAATGAATGAATGAATGATGATAGGCCTAACAATAATAATGTTTAGATCGTAGACTTTTGTGGCCGGTGTCAAGTTTGATTACAGATACGAACTCGTACCCATGATTATAGATGCTGCAATGACAGTCGAAACGTCGGGAAGCAATCACCGATAAACGACGTGGCTCCATCCTGTTAGCCTAGATGATAAAATGATAATGTTATTGGTTTAAAGTCCGTCGTCCATTGTAACTACTGAGACTCTTAGATACGCCAGGGTGTCGGAATTTCGCCCCGAAGGGAATATAATGCGCCCTCAAATGCCAACCGATTGTGCCAGGATTCGATCCTGCAACTTCGGACACAGCAGGCGAGGACGTTACCGTTGCACCTTGGAGCCAGTCATGAATGAATGAATGAATGAATTCGTTACAATTTTAGCGATAGTTTGGTTTTAAATTTACATTTTTAATATTTACAATACAGGTTTAAAAAATTATAATACTGTGTTCATAAGCTGATGTACGACACCCGTAGCGGTTTTCAAATACAGGTTCGTATTACGTAATTTGTATTTGAGGGATTAAACTGTTAGGGATCGGTGTCAGAAGACTCAATGGTGCATTGAAGATCCCATTCAAGGCAAATTATTGCATACCGGCGTCTCTTAAGCAGTCAAAATGAACATTAAACTGATTTCACTGTTGTGTTTGTTGCAATTATAATTGTCTGAATTAGGGGCTTGGACAACTTGTTTATTTCAGCTCCGTGTAAGTGGGTGTTAATAGATTTTGTCTGGTAATCGGTGTCATTGTGGTTTCTGTAGAAGTGTGTGTGTTTATAATTGAAACAAGGATTGGAAAGAAAGTGACCGAGGCCTTATTAAATCCTCCGTCAGCATTACCCTAATTGGTATAATTTTGCCATCCCTAATTGTTGATGAATGGAGAATTCACGTCTCAACATTTACCTCCAGCAGCAACACTTACCTCCAACAGAAGTGGAAAACCACCGAAAGCCACTTCTTGAATGACTGAGGTTGGAATCGAACCCACCCCTTCTCAGTTGTGACTGGCTGCCTAGTGCAGCGGTAACGTTCTCGCCTGATGTGCCGAAGGTTGCAGGATCAAATCCTGGCGCAGTCAGTTGGTATTTTAGGGTGCTTAAATGCGAGGTACCCGTGTGAGAAGATTTACTGGCACGTTAAAGATCCCCTTCGGGCAAATTTCTGGCATCCCGGCGTCTCTGTAAGCCGCAGTAATTAAAAAGGACGTAAAACCAACAACATTATTATTATTATTATCTTCTCAGTTTTACCTCATGAAGCTAACAGTACCCCCGTTCCAACCCTCAGACCAGAATGAAATTCCTTGGCAGAGCTGATATAATTGGACCCAGACTAATAGCCAAGAATACTAGCCACTACACCACGAGATGATCTAGGTTTCAACTACTATTAAACTTTAGTTATAATTATTTGCACCGTCAACTATAAGATATTCAGGTCCCATTGGGGTTGAGCACTACGGTTTTGATGGTGGTGAATACTATTTTAATGGGAGGAATATCGATGCCATTCTACCCTTCCGTCATCTTACACCTTTAAAAATGCGATGATTTGGCAAATGTTTTGGTCAGGTCGTGATAGCCAATAATTCCGCCAATGACTGAGGACCTGTGTACACAAAGCTAAACTCAATTATTAACCGGGAAATATTAATCCTATGTCTGCATTGCCCTAGATCATAGTAATTAATATCATCTGGCCATTCCTAGTTAATGATGATGAATGGGGTTAGGCATTACAGCCAAGCGGTGGTTAGGTGCTTACACCACAAATGCGAAATACCCCAACGTGTAATGGCTTGTGAAATTCAATAATGGCTATCTGATACCAGTCCAGCATCAGCTCTCTGTTCTGTGTTACTCAAATAAAATAATATTAATATGATTTCACGAGTACCTCCTTACGTCAAGTTGATGGAAATGTATTATAGAATGCGTTGAAGTTATTTTGATTGTTGAATAATTAATTAATTAATGGATACATTTTCTGTCACTCAATACGTATGCATGTTCAATTATACTATATCAGGCGGGAATCATACGATTCTACATGGAAAACAAAATGTAATTTAAACGCAAACTACTACAAACCTATATTTGAAAACCACTGTGAGTGTCGTACATCAGGTTATGAACGCAGGATTATTTTAAAAAAATCTATATTGCAAATAGACCTTTCAATCCATGGCCACACAATTGTGTGGGTTACTGGCTACATGGAACTCCAATATAAAGCTCCTTTGAATTCCATGAAGTTGCTTTTCATTCTGTGGACAGAATGGTTGCCAACCACCACCGACATCACAGTAAATATTAGTCCGATAACCTGTATTAGATTCGTATGAGCATTATATTTGTGAAATAACAGGGTACTTGAAACTAGATTGCAAATGCTCCTAGGAAATAATGTTTTTTTTAAGCTGACACTGTATTGGAAACGAGAGGACTATCATGCCCACAACATGCCATGCTGAACACTGGTGTTGCTTTATTAAAAATACCAGCGTAGACAGCAGGCTGTCTAGCTCCAGCTGTGTCACTGAAACAAGACCACCAAGTCTACTGGACAGTGCTTCCTAACGTTCACTGGCGGAATGCAGACACTTTCAATGACAATAAAGAGAGCTTTGAAGCCTTCTACTTTTGTAAAATAACCTCAAATTACAATGGTTAATCTTGGTATTTTACAGCCCAGGGGCAGTACCCCTAGGACCCACCCCTTCATCTTTCACCAAAACCACCCTCATAGGCATGCCATAAGCCTTACACACTTCTTTGACACGAGCAGGACCAGCAGTATTGCTGCCAGCCATGCTTGCACATCACACACACAAACAAACTATCTAGAACAGCAACAGTGAGGAAACGCCGACTAAGCAGTGGGGGAAAGCCTTAAAAGCTAGACCCAGAAGAGCCCAATTATCTATTCGCGGCCAGCGGCTCTGCTCCTCAAGGTCCGTTCCAGATCAGCCCATCGTCACCAGGTGAGAACTAGCCGTGTGCTCAGATTCCTAATTATTGTAACACCTAACCCAGGACACATTTGTATTTCACACACTTTGTACTTTGTTTTATACATGTCCACCACCTAAAGGGACAGTACATCATCGCCACTGACCAATAAATACTTGGTCAGTAAACACATACATCTACTACTCATTTCACCCAGTTTTACATCCCTACACCCCACCTGACCTTAGTCCTAATTGCCCATGACCGTGAAGGCCAGGAACTGCACCGTCAGGAATCTCATTGTATTCGAGTAAGCAGCCAGACTGCAGCGTGCCGAGTTGTCGACTCTGCATGTGAGCTCGCTAAACGCTCGCTCATACTTAATTGGCAGGCTAAGTTAATAGCTCAGTCTTAGACGTTCATCCCCTAACGGATAGACGCACCCTGTAGGAACGCACCCCAACAGATCACATCATCACACCAACACATTACACTAGTAGTCTCCCCCGATTACGGGAAACTACCCCTTTTCGGAAACAATCCCCTAAATTAATACATCTACACTACCCTGTTTATCCCACCCCCAACACAGGGATAAAACAGTATTGATGATATGCGAGTGGTTCCGCACACAGATAGTTGTATTTATTTAAGGACAGTGGCTCGCAGAGCAGTTTGTAGATGTTCTACAATTAAGATAGGTCCCCATATCAGATCTTTTAACACATTGTTAGTAGACCAGCACCTTTTGTGTATGCTGCAGTTCCAGCTTTTTACCATATCTCAGCAGAGTACTCGCAGGTCATTTCTGCATATTAGTTTACAATTCTAGATTAGGCTTATTGCTTGTTGGGGCTTCAGGCTTACAGATTAAGCTTAGATTAGTTGGCAGAGGGAGACTGTGGATGAGATCGTCATTTCACAGTCTTGCCACACTGTAGATATTAAAATAATTTGCTTTCCTTTTTTCCTTTTTGGGTGGGGGATTTAGTATTTATCAGTATTAGTTTATACGTTCTTGCAGTGCTTTACCTTTTTGGAGGGCGAGGCCAGTTTGTGGGTTGCATTGTGAGTTTGGCTGTGGTTTTTGTACAGCTATTTCGTCTTGTATATTTGGATCTAATGATGTTTGCTTGGTTAGCGAAAGATGTTATCCTTTAGTTTTATCCCTTTCCTGTAGTCCATAACAAATAGGTCCACACCTTATAAAAACGGTATAGAGGGTGTAACTAAATATGTGGGAAAGCTCCGGGGATTCGATAGAGGACCTGACAACAAGCAAAACATGTCCTGTAAACATATGGCGTATGTGCGTTCGTTTCCGTGTTATAGGCATTGTTTGTGGTGTACATAACACAGACCACTTCACTATGCAGGTTGGTCATTTGTGTAGATAAAGTGTAGACTACGTTACTACAGAAGGTGCTCAAAATGCCTATCACGAGCTGTAATGCAGGTGTCTATGCACCGCATCATTGGCTGTCTCACACGCTCCCATATTCCCGGCGTCTGTCGTATCTGCTGACATCCTTGCTCTATTCGCTGACGCAGCATGTCCACGTTATGGATAAGTGTAGCGTACACAATGGCCTTTAAATGACCCCTTAAGTAGACGTCTAATGGGTTGAGATCGGGAGAAAGAGCAGGTCACGGTGTCTGTCCTTGACGCCCTATCCATTTGTTTGGAAATGCACTCAGACTTGAATAGCGACGAAACGTACAAGTGGTCTATGTGCCCTCCACAAATGACCAACCAGCATCGTGCCGCCGTCTGTCGTATGCACACCACAAACAATGCTTGTAACACGGCAACGAACACGGATATGTTTACAGGACATGTTTTGTTTGTTGCCAGGTCCTCTATCGAATCCCCGGAGCTTCCTCAAATATTTAGTTACACCCTGTATATTTCAACCACATAGGGGCAGATGACCTCGTAGTTCCGCCCCTTGAAACCTCAATAACTATTTAAATCACATCTTTTTATTTCAGTTCTTTTTGCGCGTGATGCATTAATTGGGAATATATTGTGATGACCGCCTGAAAAGTTGCAATATCAATTCAATGACAATATCTCACGTAAGCATTTCAGGTCGAATATTGAAGGAAGGAAGGAAGGAAGAAAGAAGGAAAGAAAGAAGGAAAGAAGGAAAGAAAGAAGGATAGAAGGAAAGAAGGAAAGAAAGAAAGAAAAAAGAAGGAAGGAAGGAAGGAAAGAAGGAAAGAAAGAAAGAAAGAAAGAAGGAAGGAAGGAAGGAAAGAAGGAAAGAAAGAAAGAAGGAAAGAAAGAAAGAAAGAAGGAAAGAAAGAAGGAAGGAAGGAAAGAAAGAAGGAAAGAAAGAAAGAAAGAAAGAAGGAAAGAAAGAAGAAGGAAAGAAGGAAAGAAAGAAAGAAAGAAAGAAGGAAAGAAGGAAAGAAAGAAAGAAAGAAAGAAGGAAAGAAGGAAAGAAAGAAGGAAGGAAAGAAAGAAAGAAAGAAAGAAAGAAGGAAAGAAAGAAAGAAAGAAAGAAAGAAAGAAAGACAGAAGGAAAGAAGGAAAGAAAGAAAGAAGGAAAGAAGGAAGGAAGGAAAGAAGGAAAGAAGGAAGGAAAGAAGGAAAGAAGGAAAGGAAGAAAGAAGGAAAGGAAGAAAGAAGGAAAGAACGAGAGGAAGAAAGAAGGAAAGAAGGAAAGAAGGAAAGAAGGAAGGAAGGAAAGAAAGAAGGAAAGAAAGAGAGAAAGAAAGAAAGAAAGAAAGAAGGAAAGAAAGAGAGAAAGAAAGAAAGAAAGAAGGAAAGAAGGAAAGAAAGAAGGAAGGAAAGAAAGAAGGAAAGAAAGAAAGAAGGAAAGAAGGAAAGAAAGAAAGAAAGAAAGAAGGAAAGAAGGAAAGAAGGAAAGAAGGAAAGAAGGAAAGAAGGAAAGAAGGAAATAAATAAGGAAATAAGGAAATAAGGAAAGAAAGAAAGAAAGAAAGAAGGAAAGGAAGAAAGAAGGAAAGAAAGAAGGAAAGAAAGAAAGAAGGAAAGAAGGAAAGAAAGAAAGAAAGAAAGAAGGAAAGAAGGAAAGAAGGAAAGAAGGAAAGAAGGAAAGAAGGAAAGAAGGAAATAAGGAAAGAAAGAAAGAAAGAAGGAAAGGAAGAAAGAAGGAAAGAAGGAAAGAAAGAAGGAAAGAAAGAAAGAAAGGAAGAAAGAAAGAAAGAAAGAAAGGACGAAAGAAGGAAAGAAGGAAAGAAGGAAAGAAAGAAAGAAGGAAAGAAGGAAAGAAAGAAAGAAGGAAAGAAGGAAAGAAGGAAAGAAAGAAAGGAAATAAGGAAAGAAAGAAAGAAAGAAAGAAAGAAGGAAAGGAAGAAAGAAGGAAAGAAAGAAGGAAGGAAGGAAAGAAAGAAAGAAAGAAAGAAAGAAAGAAAGAAGCAGAAAGAAGCTCTTATTTATGAATTAGGGTTATCTCGGTCATGAATCACTTGTGTGTGTGTGTGTGTGTGTGTGTGTGTGTGTGTGTGTGTGTGTGTGTGTGTGAAATCTTAGAGCCGGTGTTATTATGGTATCTGCAATTGTGTGTATGTTCTTCTTAATGGAGAAATAGGTACCCAAAATTTTCAGATTAAGCACTACACTATATTTTCCAAAAGGAAGTGTGTGAAATAAAAGGATTTATTTATTTATTTATTTATTTATTTATTTATTTATTTATTTATTTATTTATTTATTTATTTATTTATTTATTTATTTATTTATGTACTTGTAAAATGTACTTGTGTATATAACTTACACTCCGAACATTCTTTTCTTTTTGTTCTAACCTGAGTAAATAAACTCTGAATCGAAGGTGAAAAGTCAGCAGCGAGAAGTTTGGGCAAGCGTGAATGTATGCAACCACCATGCTTAGTTGTTAGCCAATTGGTCGCGGCAGCGCCTGATACTGATATGAAACTGTGAAATATTTCAGATCAGAAATATTCCTGTGCTTTTCCCTGGTAAATGAACTTATTTTAGCCTATTTTCATTTTATGAAAAAAAAAATAGGCTTATGAGATCACCTTTTGTCTGTGTGTATGTCCCCCTCTAATATCATCTAAACGGCTGGAGCGATTTCAATGAAACTCGGTAAGGTCATAGCACCTTTCTGGCCGACCCCGACAGAGCCCTTCAAATTTTCTTAAGTATCACCAATCCAATATGGTGGCTGTGCGAAATATTTCACCAGCATTCAATATCTCCGAAACTGTTACTGATATCACTCTGAAATTTTGTACGGTGATAGAGGGATTACTAGAAATTCACCTATGAAACTTTCAAAAACCTGGTAATTACAAAACGAACATGGTGGCCAAGCGAATTTGAGGCATTCAAATAGACTTTTCTCGAGATTTTACCATCCAAACGCAATGAAACTTGGTACAGCAAATGTTTATACATATTGTAATGCACTGGCATCTAATTTAGATCAATTGTTTTCATATCCTCAAGATGGTGACGGTGCGAAATATTTCACTGGCATTCAACATCTCCAAAACTATTACTGATATCACCCTGAAATCTACGAATAATTTAGAGCAATCAAACTGAAATTTTGTATGTTGATAGAGGCAATTAACATAAATCATATATATGAAAATAGGCTTTAGTTCTTCACGGAACTACTTGCTCTTTCTTAGACCCTAAACTGATAAGATTATGCAACCATTGGTGCATTAATTTTGATTTTGATTACTCTCAATATAAAAATGTATACAAAAGTACGATTTTGAATTTCATTTAGATAATTAAATTCCCAAAACCTATAGATATTTTAATCCCCCCTCCCCCCTCATAACTTAAACGTTATTATTCATACATTTTTTTAAATGTGAATAAAAAGCTCAGCACTTAATAGGTTAAGGAAACCGGATCGTTTGAGCTGTAAGATACCATACTAACAGTTAAATACTGAGGCGGTGATTCTTCGTATCTAGACGGGCATAAAATGTTCCTTTCACTGAATGTTGAGAAGTTTGTGTAATATTTTACAGCAATAGTGTCAGGCAAGCAATAAAGTAAAAACCCTTTCACTTCCCCTCGCAACAAAATGAAATATTTATATTATGCGCAAAAAAGTTGTTTATGTAGGACGAGGCTCTTCGCAAGTCGACGACCAGGCCAAAGATGACGCATGCTACTCATAAACACAGGCCATGGAAGGGCAAGTTTAAAAGTTTCTTGGCCAAAGAGGTTTTCAGTTATCGTGGTGTTGTGTACTGTACACCATGTACAAGCCAATTATGTGTACGGTAGAGGGTCAAAATGCCAAGATTTGAACAGGAATCGAACCTGCAACCTTCGTCTTCGGTCCCACGAGGTACGACAGTCAATTATCTAAGCAAGAGAACACGATTGGACCTACAAGCTACACTGCTTTGTAGCCCGCTGTTGGAATTAACTACAAAATTAGAATTTTTTGATCATTGAATTGTTGTTGTGGTTGTTTCATATAAGGGCTTGGACATCATGGTCATTTGTCCGAGAACCATTGGTAAAGTGTGTCTGTAGTAGTATTGTGTATTTGTTAACGAGGCTAGGATTGGTAAGGAGACGGTGTTGACCTTAAGTTAGGCTGTCCGAGTTGGGAATCAAACTCCACCTCTTCTCAGTTTCACCTCACGAGGCGGTGTGTGTCCAGTTCCAACTCTCAGATCAGAATTACTTTTCTTGGTAGAGTCTGGAGTCGATTCTAGTACCTTCAGACGGAATGTCAATAACGTCCCCGAGGCTACTGATGTTGTTGTTGTCGTTGTCGTCGTTGTTGTTGTTGTTGTTGTTACTTTGCGGCTTTTCAACATAGTAGTCATATAGCCCCATGTATGTGTGTGTAGAATTTGTCTGATAACCTGTGTGACTGTGATGTCTGTACTAGTGTGTGTATTTGTAACTTTAGTAGGATTTGGGTAGGAAGCGGCCATGGCCCTACGTTAGGCACCATCCCGGCATTCGTGGAGTAGAAGTGTGTAACCACGGAAAATCACTTCCAGGATGTCTGAAGAAGGAATCTAACCCGCCTCTTCTCAGTTTTGCCTCACGAGGCACTATTACAAAGAAAACCGTTTAAGGGAGGCTGATACGAGGGCAGATCAAAAAATAAGTTGCACTTCCCAGTTATGGCCATTTATTACGCCACCTATACAACAGCAACACCTCTAAAACGACATACAATGTAATGTCACTTTTCCACATAGTTTCCAAGAGACTCCAAACATTTCTGCGAACGCACTACCAACTTGTCGATGCCGGATGCATAGAAAGTTCCTCCAGCGTTCTGCAACCACACGGAGACAGCGGCCTTTCCCTCCTCATCGGTCTGGGAATGTCGACCACCGTTCTGTCTAATTATCGCATTCACACTGTTGACATTTGCACGGGTCCTGGACGTTGCGGGCCTGCCCTCGCGATATTCGTCCGTGATATCCGTGCGTCCGGCTTCGAATGCTGACACCACCTTACGATCCCTTGCCGGGTAATGGCCCGCTCCCCATACACAGCACTAATTTCACGATGAATGTCCGTGCAATTCTTCCTATTGGCCCATAGGAATCGGATTGTCGCACGCACCTCATATTTGCAGTTAACGTCCAGTCAACGCGCCTTTGCTTTTGGCCGCTATTCACCCCATACAAGACGAGACACCACAGCGACCTTCCTAACAGATGTGTGGGCAGTGTCTGTCCCTTTCTCCGCTGTGCCCACGTTTGCGACACACAGCACGCTGCTGCAGCGCGTTAGTGCAACTAACTTTTTGATCCAACTTCGTGGATTGTATTGTATAAGCATTATCCCGATGATAGAGGTTCTCACATTTGATATTTCTGTTTTGTTGGTTAACAAATCATATTTACAAGGCAAGATAAATCTGCAGTATTTTGTACGAAATTATACATTTTACTGCATAAAATGAACACAAATAGTTGGAAATTATGACCGGGAGAGATCTCTATAGCAGCACAGATTGAAGACATCATATCGCACTATCTGTCGAGTAAATTACAAATCATCGAGAACAGGAATCCTGTACCGAAATACTGCAAATCTACTTTTAAGCAAAATGAGCTTGCGTTGAATTTTAAATTTAGTTATTTGAATTTGATTTTTGATTTCAATTATTTAATATATCAGACATATTAATGTTATATAATATACTGTATTATTATTATTATTATTATTAATATTATTATTATTATTATTATTATTATTATTATTATTATTATTATTCCTACATAGAAGTAAGACAGCCAATGATCTGCTATATCAGCTAGTCACAGAGAAGCAAAGCGATCTCTTGCTAATCAGCGAACAGTATAAAGATAAAGAGTCATCTCTTTGGTTCAGTGACACACTTGGCACTTCTGCAATCTGGGTGTTGGATCCTAGAAAAGTTATTATAAAGGATCATGGAAGTTCTGATGGTTATGTTTGGGTGAAGACCAGAAGGGTCACCTATTGTAGTGTTTACCTAACTCCTAATGAGGCAATTGAGCACTTCCGCCGCAAAGTAAATTCTTTGGAAGATGCAATTCTAAACGCCACAGATAGTGTCATAGTGGCTGGAGACTTTAACGCCAAAGCAGTGGAATGGGGTATGCCAAGTACAGATTCCCGGGGTAAGTACATTCTAGAGATGGCATCCAGGATAGGCCTTCTAATATTAAATATTGGTACAGTTCCAACTTTCCGACGTCCAGGATGCGAAGGAACAATTCCGGATGTCTCCCTGGCATCAGAAGTAAATGTGCCATTCATTAAGAGATGGAAAGTGTTGGAAGATTATTGTGCTAGCGATCATCAATTCATCGCCTTTGACTTTGAATCAAATGTTCAGGGACGGGAAGTGCCTCCCCAGAAATGTCAACGGTGGAATGTAAATAGGATTAGCATGGACAAGTTCAAAGATATCATTGGGAAAGGTGCAGAACAGATTCGAAGTGCTGAAGCACGGAGAGAGTTTGAGGTTGAGGATCTGGTTTCTGCAACCATGAAAATTATTACGTCAGCTTGTGATGTTTCGATACCCTCCTCAGTACCACGTCACCGAAAGAGCCCTGTATACTGGTGGACCAGAGAGATAGCAGAATTAAGGAAGAACTGCCTCAGGCTTCGCCGTCTTGCCCAGAGAGCAAGAAATCGGGAAGAAGCTAATGAAAAATCAGCGGAGCATAAAGCAGCAAAGAAGCTACTTCGGAAAGCCATAACTACGAGCAAGGTTCAGAGTTGGAGAAAGCTTCAGGAAGATATTGACACTGATCCATGGGGTTTGGGTTACAAAATTGTAACACAGAAACTTGGAAGTCACAGAACATCGTGCATCATGGAGGATGATATTATGAACACCATTGTTCAAACCCTTTTTCCAACTCATCCCACAAGACCTGAGAGGAATTTTGAAAGTGATCTAGATTTCCCACTGTTTACTGAAGATGAACTTCGGGTTGCAACGCATTCTTTACGGAACAACAAGGCTCCGGGGCCGGATGGGATTCCTAATGAGGTTCTGAAAATAATAGTTGATCAAGATATGTTGTTGTTATTGTTGAGAATGTTCAATGTGTGCATGAAAGCAGGAATCTTTAGCTTTCGCTGGAAGATCTGTCGCTTAGTGCTCATTAGTAAGGGCATGGGTGACCCTGAGTTACCATCATCGTACCGCCCACTTTGTATGCTTGACACAACAGGCAAACTATTTGAGAAACTCATAAGACGGAGATTGCTTGAAGCAATAATCGCAGCCGGCGATTTATCACCAAGACAATTTGGATTCAGGGTAGGCCGGTCGACACTGGATGCAGTGCAAGAAATCGCCGATAAAGTACGAAGAGCGGAGAGTTATAATCATTACTCTCGCCGGGTGATTCTTTTTGTTACACTGGATGTTAAAAACGCTTTCAACTCTGTCAAATGGACTGATATCATGGATGCTCTAGAATTTTCATTCCATGTTCCAAGGTATCTCCTTCGGATCTTAGACTCTTACTTGAAGGATCGTGCTCTGCTCTACGATACTACAGAAGGGATCCGTAGAGTACAAGTCACGGCTGGGGCTGCCCAGGGCTCGATTCTAGGACCTGATCTCTGGAATGTTACATACGACAGCTTGTTGAGGCTTGAAATGCCTGAAGAAAACTATTCTAGTAGGATATGCAGATGATGTTGCTGCTCTTGTAGCAGGAAGAAGTGTCGAGCAGGCACAGTTGCGACTCAATATGGTAATGCGCAAAATCAATAGATGGATGGAGGAACATGGTCTGTCTCTAGCACTTAGTAAGACGGAAATTGTCATCCTAACAAAGAAGAGAATTCAGACAATACTTCCAATACAGGTAGGACAAGTTCAAGTAGAGACGCAGCCAGCAGCAAAATACCTGGGCATCATGATCGACAGTAAAATGAATTTTGGAGAACAGATTAGACGGACTGCAGATAAGGCAGCCAGAGGAGTAACGTCCCTCAGTCGGCTCATGGCCAATGTTGGTGGGCCAAAATCTAGTAAGAGAAGACTATTGATGACAGCCATCCATTCAGTTCTGCTGTATGGAGCGGAAATATGGGCGGATGCCCTGGATAAGGAAATTTATAGGAAGCCACTGGCGCAAGTGCAGAGGCGGGGTGCTTTGCGCGTGGTATCTGCATATCGCACGGTCTCTGAGGAAGCAGTTCTCGTTATTGCCGGGATTATTCCGATTTTTTTCTTGCGAAAGAACGCAAGAACATTTACTTGAGGAAATCTGATATGGGTTTACAAAATGTAAGACGATCGGCAAGAGTACAGACCTTTCAAAATTGGCAGATCAAATGGGAGCAAGGAGATCAAAGCCAATGGACTAAGAGAATGATCCCTCAGGTGCAGGTTTGGACAGAGAGGAAACATGGTGAGGTTGGTTACTATCTCACTCAGTTCTTGACTGGCCATGGGTACTTCTGTTTCTATCTTAAGAAGATGGGGAAGGTGGATTCATCAGATTGCATCTACTGTATCAATGAATTAGATAATGCTAATCACACCTTCTTCTCTTGTGGACGGTGGGTCCAAAATAGGCAGTCTCTTCAAGATCACATTGATGTAGAGATATCCCCGGACAATATTGTTGCAGTGATGCTACAAAATGAGGAAAACTGGAAACTGGTAGCAAGCTTTGTTGAAGATATCCTCCGAACAAAGAAGACGGATCTGGATCGCCACTGAAGATGATTCATTACGGAAGAGTGCCCTACAGGCAAATATAAAATGACTCTAGCCTGAAGTAATGTGCTAAACGGTTCCAGGCTAGTGTTCAGAAATAACGGGGGAGTTTTAGTCGGTAGTCTGCTACTCAGGAGCAGGAGCCCGACACTCTGTGCGTAAATGCATTTCTTCCCCTAAAAAAAAATAATAAAAAATAAAAAATCCACCTGAAGTGAGTGTTGAAAAGCCCGCGAAAACACACTCAATATGATCGCTGTCAGCACCGGGATGCAAACCATCTGGACTTTTTTCGCAATGCTATGCCATGGGATGGTTTTATTTTAATAAATTTCAAATATTTTTAATCAGTGCAGGTTATTTATAGAATTACGAGATTTAACCCCAATACATTCAGTTCCCTGCACTTGAAATTCTCCTGAAAGTGGTCAATCAGTAGGAAGAAATTGGTCGTGGCCTATTAGAATATACTGCGCCCGTTGACGCATGTTTGCTCAGATAACAAAGACTAAAACTTATGCTGGAATGTAACTGAACATACCCTGCGAGCGGCGGGAAGAAGCTGAAGTAATATCGCTTATGATCATATTTTTATATATTTTGGGCATTCTAAAAATCAATTATAATTATAACCAAGTCATTCTGCATATTTGAAGTACAGCATACTTCGTAAATCAATGAAACTATCAATTTGCGCGGCTAGCTCATATCCTAAGAGCACGCCATATTCGGTAACACCAGTTTCCTATTTGTCTTTGGATGAGGCAACATCGATGTGCATGTTGGAGCACAAGTGAAAGTACGTCCGTGAAGGGAAACCATGTGGCACGAAAAATCAGTGGATATTTTTCTCATGGATAGCCATCATGTCATTATTTAACAATTTAAAGATTGGAGACATTCATCATTACATAAACTGTGAAATATTTTCATTCTCCGAGGTGAAATGATGGACTTGTGTAAACCAAACTTTATGACCGCATGGTCACACACACACTTCAGTGTTACATAAACTGTGTAATTAACTAACTGTACAAAATCCACGAGTACAATCTTTATTTGCCGGATGGGCAGTATTTTTGGTTTAATAATTTATGTTAATATATTCTGTAAATATCAGTGCAAAAGTCACGAGTGAGTGTCGCACAAGCGACAAGACTAGAGCCAGTGGCGGAGTGAAAATGGGCAATTTTTTTACCGCATATTAGCTTCAGTGCGCGCAAGTTTTCGTTAATTATGAGCTACGTTATTACCAACGCTAACATTACAATCATGCTAAACCATCAGATCTTCAAATACAACCCCAACCACGCGATGGCATGCGATTTCTAAATCATGCGTGGGGAATTAGCAGCGGAAGATGTCCAAATACAATGAGAAGGTAATCTAAGGCCATACACGAGACCGCATATAACATCTCATGGCGGGTCTCGAACCAAATGACGCTGCATCTGTAAGTCAGATCAAGTATTTGTAGCGTATTGTATGAGTTGGAAACAGTAGATTAGTTTAATTTGGTTTCATTTATTTAAGTTCACAATGCAGGTAGTTAATTATAAGACGCGTGTGGAAAGCAAT
This sequence comes from Meconema thalassinum, assembly GCA_946902985.2. Taxonomy (NCBI): domain Eukaryota; kingdom Metazoa; phylum Arthropoda; class Insecta; order Orthoptera; family Tettigoniidae; genus Meconema; species Meconema thalassinum. Next base: position 471,933,111 of record OX336391.1, read on the forward strand.
AGTTTTATTAAACATTTATAGACGCCAGGAAGGCTGGATTTTCAATGCTCATTTCGTATCATTTCAAAAAAGTTATTATCAACTTTTATTTTGTCAAGCTGATGACAAATAAACTAGTTTGGCAGATGTTAAATCGAGGCCAAGGTTACGAGCCAAACCCACTACACAGCACACTCGATCCTAGGCAGTGCAACAGTATTTTATTTAGAAGGCTGTGAGATTCTTAACATTACTACAAGTGGAATGCAGAGTTCCGTTATTCACATTTGTTGGCCAGATCAATACTTGAAAACAGGTTTATTTCTTTAAGAGAAGCCACGCAGGCAATGAATGCAACTGTATTTCGTAACCAAATTAACGCAGGTTCGACCTTATTCAGGGAAGAGGCAATTTTATAAATGCTCACACACACGTTTAGCTTGTATCAGAAGCCTTCATGTTTATTTAAAGCGTTGTCAGGATGTATTTTCTGTACACATAATCTTTATTACCAGCACTTCAAACGTGTATCAATTAGGAATCCACACTTTTGTAAATTAACGTTATGAGAGTATCATATGAGTCGTGACGGTGGATTAATACCTCCGACATTGTTATTGTGGTTATACCGGTGGTAATGAACTATTTGAAGTCGTACCAAACCGAGGGCGCCTGGATCAATGAATCCGAAATAAGAGTAAAGTAATTGGTGAGGACACAGGATGTCTAATAATTATGAAGTAATTGGTGAAGACACATGGTGTCTAGTAAACTATTAAACTATTGAGTTATTTTGCTTAAGTTGGATACACACGTTACCTAAATACACTGAACGCTTTTAAAGGTCTATAAATTGAACAACACTACTGTCAGGGATAGATAATTGTGTGAAGCTTTAATAATCAAAAATAGGGTTTTGAAAACTAACGAATCTTATATTTCCCCCTGAGTCTAAATAAAATTTCTAAACATTAAAAATAAACTATTTTCTGGACCAAATGTTAACACTTAGATATTGTTAAGCTGTTTTAGATACATTTTGATACATTTTCACCTGAATAGTCGACAACTAATTGGTGATGTGATAACAGAAGCACACACATCAGATTAGTAGCAATATGAGTCGATGTAATTGTTTAATTACTATCGCATTTGCAGGCTTTCCTATATTTTTCTACTTTCTTAACACTTTGACACTATGACCGTTTGTTACAAACAGTAACAAATCAAGTACGCAGGCAGTGCCAATTGCACAACCATAGGAGTGCTGATTTATTGTATGCATTTGTGTTGTATTAGCATAGCTTTTTTTTATTCAGCAACATTGTGCACATAGCTTAATTGCCTTAGTAATAAACGCATCTCGTTTATTAATTAATGATATTTAGGACTTGCTAAACACTTAACTCTAAAGATAAATGTTAGAGATGGCACCATCATAGCATACGACAAATTTTCCCCTTGCTACTAAATGTAAATGTTCTAGTATTTGTAAACAAGTAAATGTCTTGCTTTGCTGTAGATTCTTTTGATGTTTGATCCTCCCGTAGTCATTTCGATGTAATTGCTTAGGGCCGACCTTACGTGCCATTCTCTTAGCTTGTTCATTTTAGTCGAATTTTGTATTAGGACCATGAGAGTAATTTAGATCTTGTTTAGGACTTTTTTATATATTTTTTCTTTCAGGGCAGTATAGCATCGGACTAGCCGTTTTGCAACTCTCATGCTAGGCTAGGGATCTATTCTACATAAAATTTATTCGTGATTTTAACATAAGACTGACCTCTCTTTTCTTGTTTAGTTTTGTTATCGATGCATTCCTCTGAGCTGGTTAAAGATCGAACCTCATTAATTCCCGACACCCCCGAGTGCAGACTTTGTGCTACACCAGCCTATGAATGTATCGTCCCCTATACTTGTGTGTTAACTAGAAGAGGGTCTCGGAAGGGTCATTTGAAACCGGGGGATCCCCGAAACCTTCGGCCAGCGGGCACAATGCCATCCCAGAATTTACATGGAGTTAAATGAAAAACCACGGAAAACCATTTCAGGGACAGACTATGATGGCGTTCAGACCCACTCGTCTACCAAGTCCGAGCATAGCCGGCACCTTAGTGGTCGTTTTCTTTTTTCATTATAATTTACTCTAACGATTCGGATATCGCACTTTAGAAGAACGCTCTTATCGATTCACCCTGCATGTCAGGCCTGACATGCGAGGAAGCACAGAATGAACGAAACTTACAGGAACGTATAATTATTTAATTCGCAGCCAGGTTGAGCATCGCAGGCTAACTCCTGATGGACACAACATGCGAGATATAATGCACGCTCATACAATTAAACCGCGTTCTCTTTTGTTTTTGTTCTAGTAGTTCAGCTGTGTAATTAACGTCAGCAGCACACTGCATGAAACTGTTTCCGTCATCTCATTCCAGCAAAATAAGAGTTAAGAGTTGTTGTTGCTCATTTTAGGGGCTGCGACATCGCAGTCATATAGTCAACAACAACAAGAGCAAAAGTCAACCCCTGGCACTATACAGCCCATGACGGGCTAAGGCCGACCAAGCGACCGCTACCCAGCCATTCGGCTTGCAGATATTGGGGTGACGCGTGATCAGCGCGTCGGGTCCCCTCGGCCGTTAATCTTTGTTTTCGTGATCGGGGCGCTATCTCACTGTCAGACAGCTACTCAATTGTCCTCACGAGGCTGAGTGCACACCGTTCCAACCCTCACGTCAGTTTTAAAATCCCTAAAGCATGGCTAACTCCTTACAGGCCATGGAGGCCCTGGGAGTAGTGGAAGGTAGAGGCTTCTACTTTTTGTGACAACAGCACAAGATGGGATGGAGTTGTCAGCTCCACGCCCGGCCGTCTTTGCTCCCAGGAATTACCCTGGTACTCATTTCTGGTGTAGGCTGGGTGAAACCCAGGGCTATTTGCGTTTCCGAAACTGGTAGTTTTGTTTCTAAAATCCACTACCTGGGTGGTGATCGAACCCACTCCCTTTTAGTTAGAAGCTCAGCGCCTCTACCGACTGCGCCACGCAGCCCCCTAGCAGTCATATAGCCCCATGTATTTTGTGTCTGTATAGTTTGTATGATAACCTGTGTTAGTGTGATGGATGCACTAGTGTGCGTAATTGTAGGTTGGGATGATGGTTTCCATGGCCTTAGGTTAAAAACCATCCCAGCATTTTCCTGAAGAAGAAGTGGGGAAAACCACTTCCAGAATGGCAGAGGTGGGAATCGAACCCTCTTCCTCTCAGTCTTGCCCTACAAGGCTGTGTGTACCCCGTTCCAGCCCTCACACGTGAATTAAAATTTCTTTGCAGAGCAGGGATTCAAACTCGGACCTCCGGGTGGACAGGCAAGAACTCTAACCGCTACATCACGAGGTGGTCGAGAGTGAAGAAGATCTGGACCTTTCCTTGTGGTGAAATAAGAATTTGCCAGGAAATTAAAGGATGAGGAATTTGTGCGCAGCAGTGAGCGTGACAGATTCAAACGACGTCACTTCATTACTTTCGGCAAAGTGAGTTACGATGTTTGGTTTGTACTCGACAAAGTGTTGAGAGTATGTTCGAGTAGGCCTAAAGGTGAGTATATAAAATAATTTAAAGCTAATTAAGTTTCTTATCTTCTATATTCCACCTCGCTAGACTGAAAATATGAATCCGAGTTACAACGGCACTCGTTTATAACGACATACAGTAAGTTATGTGGTCCCTTGGATGTAAGTCGTTATAACAAAGTTCAACTGTATATGTATTGAATTGCACGTTATTGATAAATAATGTTATGTAGCATATTAGAGTGGCCATGATTACTAATTTCGCTACTACCAAAACAAAACACAAAACAAAACACATAACACAAAAATTAAAAAAAAAAAACGCAAAACACAAAATTTCAAAAATAAAACACTAAACAAAACAAATTAGGCCTACAAAACAAAACACAAAGAAGAACACGAAACAAACCAGAAAATAAAAACACAAAACAAAACACAAAACAAAACACTAACACAAAAAACACAAAACAAATTACAAAACACAAACAAAAACACAACACAAAACAAAAAAACAAAAAATAACAAAACACAAACAAAAACACAAAACAAAATGAGTTACAAAACAAAACACAAACAAAAGCACAAAACAAAACACAAAATAAATTACAAAACAAAACACAAACAAATCACAAAACAAAACAATTAAAACAAAACAAAAAAGACAAAACTAAAACAAAACAAAAACACAAAACAAATGACAAAACACAAACAAAACCAAACATGACAAAACAAAACAAAAACAAAAAACAAGAACAAGACAATACAAAATGAAATGAAGAACTCACCAAGAACAAAAACAAGAAAACAAAACCAACCCAAAAAAACTAGAAGAAGCACAAACTAACACCTTAAAGAAAAACTGAACGCATCACGAATGAATGAATGAATGAATGAACGAATGAATGTTGTCAACATGGTACTGGCTTAGGAAACGTTATTTCAAGTAGTAACCAGCCTGATCGACTGAAATGTGCCTTTGTGTTTAGGACGCAAAGCCCGGTCCCACCTGGTGGCAAATACAGCAGTAACAAGCAGGAATTACGCCAGTGTTTAGTGCGCGACCTCATTTGCTATGCAGTGTTTTACCGTGTGACACCGGCAAATTAATTCAAGTAAAGAATGTTTCTTGTGCGATGCACCATCAGGTCCTGTCCGATCCGCTGCGCCCACGATTAGTTAGCGTGGTGAGGGCGTCCAGTCCTGAGCGTATTCGTCAACGACACCCCCGCACTGTACAAGCTGATTTACGTGAAACTCGTATGAACGCTTTACAATTCATATAAAATGAAAATTTAATGAACTTAACGGAAAACAAACAAAAACGTAACAAACAAACTAGGTGCGATTGATCACAATGCTCCAACAATTAAAACTGCAATAACTGTTCACCAGAGCAGTAAACTTAATCGCCTCGTGGTGTGGCGTATAGCATTGTTGCCTACCACAACTGAGGTGTCAGGTTCGATTCCCGACTCTGTTAAGAATTTGAAAAACCCATGGCGTAGCTGTGAGGGTTAAATCGCACACCATGAATGCGATGGGAAGCTGCATCAAGTCCGGTGATTGGTGGTTCAAATCCCAACCGCAGATATCCTGAATATACAGTAGTTTTACCTTGGTTTTTGATGTGTAACATATTTTCACACGGTTGCTGGATATTTTTGTGGGAGTGATTTTGAAAAATGGGACGGAAGTGGATCGGAACGATCAAGGTGGCACCAGCTGGAACGGAAGTGTGCTAGCTGGCAGTTGTGGATCGAACGGAAGTGTAAGACGTACTGCCAAATCGATCGATCGATCCAACTAGCAGTGGTAAGATCCAGCTGGCAGTGGTAAGAGAAACAATGAGTGCGCGGTGTCGGAAATTGTTACCATGACGTACTCTCGGCCATGTGGAATGTATATGACATACTGAACGGTAAACACTCATGCGAACTCTGGTGTCGTAATTGAAAGAAAGCACATAGTACATGTTTGAAGTCTTCGTATCAGTATTTAAATGGTAAAATGCCTTAATATCAAACATTGTATTGCCGGTATTATGTTTCTGCACATTGGCTATTCAAATACATAACGGTAATGCAGTCATCAATATAATATAATCGTTGTGGTTATACGAGAATTGAGCAAGCCTTCATGAACTAATGCTGAATACATTCTCTTTACTCACAAGAGGGCCTATTCATAAGGCATTTTAAACTCAATGTTACGAAGGAACATTATCGAAACAAGCAAAATATAAATGAAACTTAATTCCGTAATGCAGTATTATTCGAACGTGGAAATAAGTCACCATCTTGTGCACAATATATCCGTAGTCGAAATAGCCGTGGGGCTAGAGCCTATGACTGTGAATCTAGACATCTCGGGTTCGAATCCCGGATGGGGTGGATATTTTTGCTACCAGATTATCATTTTAAACGATATTTATCATATCAATATGACTTATTTTAACAGAATCCATCTGAAATTACGTGTTGGTCTGTGAATCAAGAGGTCCTGTTTATAAGGAATTTAAGGTTATGAGCGGTTTCGCGTCTATTAATCTAGTTGATCCATATCATATTCTTTATTTAGGCTATTGCTGATGGAAGCTACAAATCATCTAATAAAATGAGTTCCGTATTGTAAACTACAATATCTGTAAAACACTCCCTTTTACAATAGATTAATATTTGTGCCAATCTTCTTTATATATATAATTCTTCGACACGTGTGGATGTCACTGAACTCCTCCTAAACGACTGGACCGATTTTGATGAAATTCGGTATGTACATTAGGGTGGGTCCATGTATGGTTTAGATTCACAATCTGACCCGGTAGGTGGAATGAACACTATTTTAGAACCACAATTTACACACAATTTTAGAACCACAATATACAGTCAAAAACAGTCGTCATGGAAACCACTAGCCTTAGCCTTGGTGAAAGCTGTTGTCTTTGGACGGTTTGTCTCTGAACGTTAGAGCCACCTGGTAGCAACTTGAGCAACTACCGCTATAACATACACTCCATCCGTGGCGGAAAGTTGTGTTTTATACCAAAGGTGGCAGTAATGTCGAATTCTACTGTTTGTCTCTGCACGTTGGAGCGTTTCAAAGTCACGTATGCGTTAATATACTGTTCATCCCATTGCGATGAAACTTGGGTGATTGTTGAGTGTACTCCAGGGAAGGTGTTTGGCTTAGTAAATTATTTTACAATAGATAGCGCACGACTAGATTCAACAAATGAGCGACGACGCACGAAGCCTTTCAAGAAGGTCCCGTATGCGTTCAAATACCATTCGTCCGATAGCGATGAAACTTGGGTGAGATGTTGTGTACACTCCAGGGAAGGCTTCTGGCTTAGTAAATTCATTTTACAATAGGTAGCGCACGAGTAGATACAACAAATGAGCGACGACGCGCGAAGCGTTTCAACAAAATCCCGTATAAGTTTATATACCATTCATCGATTGAGATGAAACTTTGATGAGTTTTTGCGTACACTTACCTGAAGGTTTCTAACTTAGTAAATCCATTTCACAGGAGGTTGCTCACGAGTCGATTCAACAAATGAGCGACGACGTGCGAAGCGTTTCAACAAGGTCCCGTATGCGTTCAAATACCATTCGTCCGATCGCGATGAAACTTGGGTGAGATGTTGTGTACACTCCAGGGGGAGGCTTCTGGATTAGTAAATCCATTTTACCATAGGTAGCGCACGAGTAGATTCAACAAATGAGCGACGACGCGCGAACGTTTAAACTAAGTCCCGTATGCGTTCATATACCATTCATCCGATTGCAATGAAACTATGGTGAGATATTGTGTACACTTACGTGAGGGTTTCTAACTTTGGAAATCCATTTCACAGGAGGTTGCGCACGAGTACATTCAACAAATGAGCGACGACGCGCGAAGCGTTTCAATAAGGTCCCGTATGCGTTCAAGTACCATTCGTCCGATTACGATGAAACTTGGGTGAGTTGTTGAGTACACCCTACGGAAGGTTTCTGGCTTGATAAATCCATTTTACAATAGGTAGCGCACGAGTAGATTCAACAAATGAGTGACGGCACGCGAATCATTTCAACAAAGTACCGTATGCGTCCATATACCATTTATCCGATTGCGATGAAACTTTGATGAATTGTTGTGTACTCTTCAATAAAGGTTTCTGGCTTAGTAAATTCATTTTACAATAGGTAGCGCACGAGTAGATTCAACAAATGTGTGATGGCGCGAGAATCGTTTCAACAAAGTCCTGTAGGTGTTCATATACCATTTATCCGATTGCGATGAAACTTTGGTGAATTGTTGTGTACACTCCAGGAAAGGTTTCTGGCTTAGTAAATCCAGTTTTTAATTAGCAGCGCATGAGTAGATTCAACAAATGACTGATTGCATGCGAATCGTTTAAAGAAAATACCGTATGCGTTCATATGTCATTCATCCGATTCCGATGAAACATTGATGAGTTGTTGTGTACACGCCAGGAAGGTGTTCAACTTGGTAAATCCATTTTACAATATTGGTAGCGCACGAGTAGATGTAACAAATGAGTGACGACGCTCGAAGCGTTCCAACAAAATCCCGTATGCGTACATATACCATTCGTCCGATAGCGATAAAACTTGGGTGAGATGTTGTGTACACTTCAGGGAATGTTTCTGGCTTAGCACATCCACTTTACAATAGGTATCGCACAAGTAGATTCAACAAATGTTCGACGGCACGCGAATCGCTTAAACAAAGTCACGTAGCGTTCAAATACCATTCATCCGATTGCTAAGAATCTTTGGTTGGATTGTTGTGCACACTCCAGGAAATGTTTCTGACTTAGTAAATCCTTTTTGCAATAGGTAGCGCACGAGTAGATTCAACAAATGAGTAACGGCGCGCGTATCGTATAAAAAAATCGTATTTGTTCATATGCCATGCATGCGATTGCAATGAAATTTAGAGAAATGTTGTTTCCACTCCCGCAAAGATTTCTGATTTAGTAAATCCATTTTACAATTGGTAGCGCACGAGTACATTCAACTAATGAGCGACAGAGCGTGAATCGTTTAAACCAAGTCCCGTATGCGTTCATATACCATTCATCCGATTGTGATAAAACGTTGCTGAGTTGAGTACTGTCCTGCGAAGGTGTATGAATTTGTAAATCCGTTTTTCAATGGGTGGCGCACAAGAAGATTCAAGAAATGAGTGAAGGAGCGTGAATCGTTTAAACAAAATCCGTATGCGTTCATATGCCATTCATCCGATTGTGATGAAACGTTCATGAGTTGTTGTGTACACGCCAGGGAAGGTTTTCGACTTAGTAAATCCATTTTACAATAGGTAGCGTACGAGTATATTCAACAAATGGGTGACGGCGCTCGAATCTTTTCAACAAAGTCCCGTATGCGTTCATATACCATTTATTTCATTGCGATTAATCTTTGGTGAGTTGTTGAGCACGCTCCCATGATTTTTTTGAGATAGTAAATTAATTTTACAATAGTTTAGAGGTGGTTAACGGAAAATAAATAAATATTGGGAATCCAAAAGCACTTCAACAAACAATATTACCACGCCAACACTTTCTTTGATTGGCATTGCAACGCATGCCGCGTACAGCTAGTAATAGTATAAAATACCGGTGTATCAACAATTTCACGTGAGGTTCGATGCTATCCTCACCTAATTGGTCACACAACTGTTTCTTGAGCTCTGATTGGTGGGAGCAACTGTATCATAATGAAAACTTGTACTATAATGAGCCTCATTCTAGTACAGTTTCCTGACATATAATATTTACATTTCGCCAGGGTCGAATATAAATGATTAAACACATTGAAATGCACTGGCATCTAATTTAGTTCAATTATCTACATAACATCAAGATGGCGGCTGTGTGAAATATTTCACCGGTATTCTATATCTCCGAACCTATTACTGATATCACCCTGAAATGTTGTACAGTGATAAAGGGTACTACTAGAAGAGACTATGAGACTTTAAATAACCTGTAAAATCCAAAACTAACAAGACGGCCAAGCGAATGTGAAACATTTTAATAGACTTTTTTCGCGATGTAACCATCTGAGCACAGAGAAATTTGGTACAGTAAATGTTTAAACACATTATAAGGCACTGGCATCTAAGTTAGTACAATTGTTTACATAACCCCAAGATGGCGGCTGTGCGAATTTTTAAAATTAAGTTTTTATTTCTTGTGTATTATTCATGCGATCGAAGTGAAAGTTTGAATAATGACCCTACGCAAAATTCGTCATCTAATAGTACATAAGTCTATGGCCTACATACATAAGAATCCAACATGGCGACCAAGCGAAGTATTTAGACGGTTCTCAATATCTACGAATCTATTACAGCAATCAAACTGAAATTTTGTTTGTTGATAGTGGCAATTAACATAAGTAGGATATATGAAAAGAGGCTGTAAAGTTCTTCACGGAACTTCTTGTTCTTCATGCCCCTACACACGATAATTACCCTAGCGTGAATTGTTCTGTTGGACAGGACATCCACGCCTTGACCCTTGTAAGGGACATGCAGTGTTCGCCGTACACTTGTGACATTCAGCGGTGAATTTCCGTTCCCCCTACTCCTTTCGCTGTCAGAACACGAACAACACCTATTTGCTCTTCGTTTGACGCCTCCATGTCACAGTTTGCAATGCGACTGGCAGCGTTGGACGATTGATGCATGCTGCTGCTCGCTTTGTATCGTCACGTAACGTGCACGCGTGCTCTCTAGCGACGGGCTGTGACCTTCCACGCTCTGGTCGGAACCACACCTCGTTACACACGCCACGATTAGCCGATGTCGTCACCGGTTTGCGCATTACAGCCTCCGGCTCGTTACTTTTTGAACGCACCTTATAATTAAATAAGTAGTATATCATCCCCACGCATCCAGTAGGCTTGTAATGCCAACCGCGGTGCCAATTTAATAGCACTGCTCCTGGCCAGTTAGCAAAATAAACTAGTATGTATATATTTTCCAACTGCCACGGTTTCAAACCTGGAGGCAGAGGAAGCTCTGGCCTTTGTGGACTTGATACAACTGTTAATTGTGTATATACTCTATCATACATTTTATATATTTATTCAATTTAAATTTATTTTCCGTAAGGAGTAGAAAATGAAAATCCACAGCCTGCTTCCAGTCGACCGACTGGGTCAGGGAATGGAATAAATGAAACCCTCATCTAGCGGCGAGGATATGAACTGTGCCGGCTGCCGAAGCCTGTCGCACTCCTGGGGCACTGATTAAATGAATGACAGATGAAATGAAATAATACTGTAGTGGAGAGTGTTGCTGGAATGATATTTGTGACAGGGAAAGCTGGAGTACCTGGAGAAAAACCTGTCTGCCTACGCTTTGTCGAAAATCTCATATGGAGTGACCGGGATTTGAACCACGGAGCCAGCGGTGAGAGGCCGGCATGCTGACGCCTAAGCCACGGAGGCTCTTCCGTAAGGAGATATTGAGGATAAATTGCGCTAGCTTCGGTGTCATACAGTTATTGTTAATTCATTTACGGGCTTGGGACATCGTGGTCATCATCCCCGTGTAGTTGGGTGTGTGTTAAACTTGTCTGATAACCTGTATTGTAGTAGTGTGTGTAACTGTGTTAGGGACAGGGATGAGATAGGTACCCCGGGACTTGAAGTAAGGTACTATCTCGGCATTTGCCTGGAGGGAGTATTGAAAAACTCGGGGGAAAACCTTACTCACAGTCAGCGCCGGGATTTAAACTTACAGTCACAGGACTTGCTGTAGCTGCCCTCGCAGCCGTGGTGCACGTGTATTTAGATGTGCGTGTGTAGGAGTTGTCTGATAACCTGTGTCAATGTGATGTCTGTACGAGTGTGTGTACTTGTAATCAAGATAGAATTTGTGTAGGAAGCGGCCGTGGCCTGAAGTTAGGTATCATCCCGAAATTTGCCTGGAGTAGAAATAGGGAATACAGGGAAAACCATTTCTAGGATGGTTGAGGTAGGAATCAAACCCTCCTTTCCTCAGATTTACCTCATGAGGCTGAATGTATCACATTCCAGCTTTCGGATCAGAATTACATTTCTTGGCAGAGTCGGGGTTCGAGCCCAGGCCTCTGTGGTAACAACCGAGAATTCCAGCCACTACGAAAATAAAAAGTTGTGGCGGCGATTAAAACTTTGAATGAAAGGAGACAAATGTAAGAGATTACACTCTGGCAGGTACAGGATAACGCTTGTGGAGTAAACAGAACACATCAAAGGCAGGTCTTACGCCTAATTTGTCTGCCTCTAATCTAGATATAAGTATTCAATATTCAATACACTGTACTGTACATGTCCTGATGATGTATCTTGTTAATTGGGCTCATGTTGTCAATGTGAATTGATAAGTTGTTAATAACAGTCCGTCTTGTCAATATTCAATTTATACCTTTCTTGGGTTTTTAGGCCCCTGTTGGTTGGTTGGTTCTTAAGTTTAGGGGCTGCGACAACGCGGTCATGTAGCCCCGTGTACTTTGGGAGTGTGTAGAATCTGTCTGATAACCGGTGTTAATTGTGATGACTGTATTAGTGTGTGTTATCTGTTTTTTAATTTAAGTACTGCAACTTAGAATTTTTCAAATAGTTCCCACTTTTGCCGCCAAGCGCCACCGTCAACGACTACTAGGCCAAGTTCAGAACTTAGCTACTAGACGCCACCGCAGTTGGCTCTTGGCAACGAACGTAGGAACCTAAGAGCGTTGTTCTTAATCTATCCAATTTAGCTTCACACAGGTGCAATTAGTGGAAGGTTCTTTAACATGCCATAAATATATGACCGCCGACTTTACTTCCCCTCCGAAGGAAGGCATACTGAGGGATTGTTAACGCTCTTAAAAAATTCGACGGCTTCGGCCGGGTTTGAACCCGCTATCCTGGGCATAGAAGCTCAGCATGCTACCAACTACGCCACCCAAGCCGCCCCCCTATTGGTTGATGTACACCTCTTCATCTGCTGATCAATAAGATAATAAATACAACTAGCTCTTGAAAAGAACACACTGGCCGTTAACTAACACCAATAGGCCACTTTGAATGCAAAATATGCATACGGAATTAGGGCATTTATGTTTTTAAAAATATCTTGGAGGACTTACGAATTCGTTGAAAATATCTGCAAATCAAAAGCCCGAGTTGATAAATAATAATGTCCTCATGAATTTGGAAAATTGTCCTAAATGTAGACAGCAATGAGCGAGTTCTTCCCTTTCGAGAGGGGCGTGGTGGCTCAGCGGTCTAGCTGTATGCCTCTCACCAAGGCGGTCCGGGTTCGATTCCCGGTCAATGCATGTGAGATTTTCGAAGTGAAATGCCATGTCCTGTGGTTCGGATTCCACGTAAAAAGGAGGTCCCGTGGCTCATGATCTTGAGATTAACGGTCACGTTAAACTACAAGCTTCCTTCCTTCGTTCCTTCCCTTTCGATATTAAAAATGCAAGAAATGTCAAGAAAACTGAAAAATGTATGTGGTCATCTCAAACTGATTGCCAACGTTTCGCATCATTGGGCTCATCAGTTTGTATGACACGCCTCACCAAGACGTTGTCTAGTACACGCCAAGAAGACCACTGCAAGGTTCTTATCAATCACGAGTAATGCCGGTGCACTACGAGTTGTGCTCTCTGAATGCCAAAATATAACTGTCTTGCTGATTATATTGTTATAAAACATGACTCAAAAGATCTTTGATAACATTGCATCAAATACCATTTCAGGGAATATTGACTCAATATCATTACGATCAGTTTCATTGAAAATGTATGCATTGTCATTACGATCGAAAATGTATGCAATGGCATTACGACCAGTTTCAAGGAAAATTAATAATAATAATAATAATCGTATGGCCTCGGGTGCCGGGTGCAAGCTTTGTTAATTGACACCCAGAGGGCAGCTTGCGTGTCGAATTTAATGCTCCTTGGAGCGCTATGAAAGTCAAGGAGGTTAGATATCTAAGCTCTTTGACGCTATACCGCTTTCTAGTAGAGAAATTAGGAACTTTGTGCTGGCGGAAAATCCCGAGATTAATTTTGCCATTATGGACACGGCCTACTGAATTCAAATGGGTTCTTTAACATGTCAACAACGTATGACATGAGTATCGTGATTTTTGTTGCCTTTCAAAAATCACTTACCATGGCCAGGAGCGAACCTATAAGCTTGGGGTTGGTAGTTCGACACTATAACCACATACCCACCGTGGCAAGCTCAAGGAAAATTGATGCAATGCCATTACGCTCAGCGGGAATAAAAAAATAATATTCTGGATCTTTCGAGAAACAGGTTCTTTTCAATTACAGTGTCGCAGGAAAGGAAGGCATGTAAGGCTTTTAGTACATTGTGTGATAGTATCCAAACTTTTATTGAAGTCTGGATAACACCCCGACTAGTTTGTATATGCGAGTCACTAGAGACTGCTATTGTTTCATGGCGGCATCTCTCGATCGTAAAGAAGGTGTTTATAGAGGTGTATTATTAGCCTTGAAGAGAAGCCACGTGGCCTCCCACGCCACGTGTAGTAACTAAGTAAAACTCGGTCAAACTTGCAGGATTATCACGAGGAGATCTAATACCATATCTCAACAACAAGACCTGCCGACCTGGTGAAGTACGTTCACCCCACTACTACACGTGTTTCGCCGAGGCTCGATGTGTATTTATTAAGTTCCATTTGAGAAGCGGAGTGTTTTTCCTCATTGTAATTTTATGTCACTGGGCCAAGCAACATTTGAAGTTCTTATTAAACGACGCCTTTTAAATTACATCCTCGCCACGAGACTAACTGACTTAAATTAAGGAACTTTTAAAGAAAAGTGGTTTCTGAGATGTGGCATTTAATGTTGCCTCAATTAGAAGATTGAGAAACTTAGTTTAATAGCTTTAAACTTATCTTAATGTGCTTTCTTTTAGCAGCGTTGGAGTTGGGATGTGTGTCCGAGCTGTTTGATAGCTAGTGTCATTGTGGTACTACAATGTGTACTTGAGAGTAAGATTGGACTAGTATAAAATGAGTTGTCTAAGGGACTAACTTCTATAACTTTCTGCTACCGATGCTATGGGACAAGAATATGCCCTTAACAAGCAAAAGCACTAAATCCTTGGATCACTACAGTGATGTGTTGCTTGAGTTACGGACTTGGACATTGGCATTTCAGCCTCGTAGAAATTCCCTCCGACTTGAATCCTTGGTCCAATACAGGGAAGAGTTGTTTGAGTTATGGACTTGGACATTGGGATTTCAGCCCAGTAGAAGTTTCACCTTCATCCGCCTACTGCGATCCAGCTATCAAATAGCTTTATTCATAATTTCCAAAGCGGTGGATATAACCACTTTGATTTGCAAGCAGATTCCATTATGCTTGGTTGGTTGGTTCCTTAGTTTAGGCTAGGGGCTGTGACAAGACGGTCATGTAGCCCCGTGTACTTTGGGTGTGTTTCGAATTTGTCTGATAACCGGTGTTAATTGTGATTGCTATATTAGAGTGTGTTATCTGTGATTCAGGTAAGGACTGCAGACGATAATTTTTTCAAGTAGTTCCTACTCTTGCTACCAAATGCTACCGTGCACGACACCTAGCTGCGGACTTGGCTACTAGATGTCATCGCAGCTAGAACCTGGCAGCGAACGTTGGAACTAATATAGCGTTATCAAATAAATCTAACCTTCAAATGTTGGCTTCACACAAGTGTAGTTAGTGGAAGGTTCTTTTTCATGCCATAAATCTATGACATGGGACCGCCGGCTTTACTTCCCCTCCGAGGGATGGCATACTGAGGGAATTTAATGCTCTTAAAAATCCGAGCATTTCGGCCAGGATTGAACTCGTGACACTGGGCATAGAAACTCAGCATGCTACAAACAGATTCCATTATAACGTCGAACATTGTACACACTGATATTACGTGAAACATGCCCGAGTTGCATTTTATCTATGTATATAAATATATTTTACTTTGTGCTCAATCTCAATACAAAATAAATACGATTCCAAGAACAACTTGCTCCTTTCCATTTTCAATGAGACCCTGCTCACGTTTCATTGCTCTTACTGTAAAGTGTGCAAGCTTTCCACAGGCTCACTACTGTGGTTGTAATAAAATACTAGTAAGTTCTGGCATTTTGGGAGAGTCAGTGGCTAGCTGGTCCACTGCCTAGTAAACTGAGAGCGATCAAGGGAAATACTCGCATGTGGCGGAGCTCTTTCCGGTCACGGAGAGAGTCCGTCATTTTGTGTAGGCTAAGGATAGGTCATACAAGATCCACCCACTCGTACCTAATGGGAAGGGAAGACCCCCCACTTTGTTTTCACCGTGGCCCACATTTTAAACGAGTGTGTGGATCTTGCTGACTTACGAAGAAACCTTGGTTTGCAGATGACATTCAAACTTATATTAGCCGATGACGCGGTGGCTGCTGATCGGGTTATCCGCTTTATAAGTGAGAGTGGGTTAGGGTCAGCAATCTAAATTTTTCCACAGTAAATTGATTAAACGACTCGTTCGTTTTTGAATGATAATTTTTTGTTTTTCCGTCATTTTTGTTAATTTTTATAATTTTTTTTTGTTTTATTAATTTTAGGTCTTTTCAAATTTAGGTGTCCACCTCTAAATTTTAAATTCAATTCCAAACCAAGAGTTGTGCACACACTCAGAGAAAATAACTGACGGAGGAAAAGGAGGATTTCTTTCTATGGACATATAACCCGAATGAAATCAACACTGCATCGAACCGAATTGTTGCTTTTCTCAATGACAAAAAGACAAAGGGGGCCCTGGTTCAGTGAAGTAGAGAAAAATCTGTTGGAGACTGGGATAACATGTAAAGATATCCAGGAGTGTGGCCCACTTCAAGAACATCGGAGTTTTCAGCTTAAGCCGAAACTAAAAACCGGGAAGGCGTGGACGACGGAGAGAAAGGTGCAACATCGATTGCGAATAATAGAGTACTGGGCCAAGATTAAAATGCAAAATAAACGGTTGATATGACGTGGTCCTTAGTTGTCCGTAACGAAACAAGAATAATAATAATAATAACAATAATAGGGTAAACTGTACAGTCATTGGCACTCTGACAGTTATTGACACTGGTTGCATTTATTTGAATATAATAGTATTTTTACAACAATAACATTGCCACAGAGTGTTTTATCTTTCCATTCTATTACTCCTTGGCCTCTATATCTTACTGCCACCAGGTGAACAGTTTTGAAGTGAATGTTGGAACAAGTTGGTATTGTTCATCACTGCTGGTATTTTGTTGACATCTTACAGTTTTGTTCAGGTTACTAGTTCCAAACTTCGATGTTTGGAGCTCAGTATACAAACTGTATTTTAAGGGTAAGTGAGAAAACATGTTGAATACGCCTTAATGTATTTGTTCTGTGTTTATGAAGCACTCTAACCTATAATTATTCTGTGTAATGGAGGTGCCAATTACTGTATTAAAAATAATTATAAAATGCAGTACTTGGGACCCTGTGCCAATAACTGTGATTTTGGTTTTCACAGTCTTGTTCCATGTCTAAGGTCTTGAGCAATGCGTTTCAAGTGGGAAAGAATATTGTTCTACAAAGGCAAGAAAGGTGCCAAGTACTGTCTGTTTGGTCACCTAATATTTCATAACCGATGTATAATATGTTAAGGCTCTATATTTAGTTTCTTAATATTTATAATCGATATTCATAATGAACAGAACATGAGACAAAAAAGATGAGACAAACAACAGCAGATTTTATGTTCGAAATTATTCAATTCATTGCTTTGTGTCCTTAAAGTGCCAATAACTGTACTGTTTACCCTAATAGAGTTCAGTAAGAAAATGAAAGATTACTGGTCAAATAGAAAATTTCAGCACAAAAGCAGCCGCCAAACAATCCAGCAAAAACACCAGAAGTGGCAGACAACAGCTAAAACACAAGTACCGTGGTCCATAGACGGCCCAAACTACCAAATAATAATAATAATAATAATAATAATAATAATAATAATAATAATAATACATTAGTCAGAATTTAATAGTTAATTGATTGATGTTTAAATGCAAGCCACTGAAAGTTGTTTTCATGTTCTGATTTCCAAGATACATTATTGCATTATTTTATTAATTTTAAAACAACATAATAGTACATTATGCAACGAGCCTAGAATGGCAATAATTAAGACACGAGTATGTTTATAAAACGAGCGTATGCGAGTTTTATAATTTCCATATGAGTGTCTTAATTACCATTATAGGCGAGTTGCATACTACTGTTTATGTTCGACGATAATTATTATAACTATTATATGTTCGAACATAAGTATTCATAAAAGTCTGTCGAGATTTCGCCAGTTTTATGTACTGAACAGAGCGCATGAGACGCAGAGAATGCCTTGTATTTGACCAAGGCCTCCTCGATTACCCTACTATGACACTAGGCCAGGCAGTGAAATTTAAATTAGAAAGCCGTGGAACTCAGGGCATCTAATTATCTAATTGGTCAAACAACTGTTTCTTGAGCTCTGATTGGTGGGGGAAACTGTTTCATAATGAAAAATAGTGTTATAATGAGCCTCATTATAGTACAGTTTTCTGACATATAATAGTCAGGATCGAATATAATAGTACATTATGCAACGAGCCTATAATGGCTATAATTAAGACACGAGTATGTTTATAAAACGAGCTTTAGCGAGTTTTATAATTTCCATACGAGTGTCTTAATTACCATTATAGGCGAGTTGCATACGACTGTTTATGTTCGACGATAATTATAATTTTATTACATGTTTTAACATAAATATTCATAAATATCTGTTCAGTAACTAGAATTTTGTGATCGGGTGGTGCGCTAGGTAGCATATCTCCGTGTTCCAAGCTCTCTGGCCGACCGACGCATGCGCTCTGTGTGCTTCAATGCCAGATGTGCAGATGGTGAACCAGTATTCAGCAAAACTGTCACCGTAGTCGTTTGAAATCAACGCGCTGAGTAGAAATTGGATTTAGGTATATTAAGGTACAGTGCTATTTCTTGTCTCATATTCACCAGTTTATTTAGGCGAACATATGGACGGTGCACTTTCGATAATTTATATAGACATGTTGGATTTTGAGAGCATGCGTGAAGGTATCCTTATCTATTTGGTCAAACAAATGTTTCTTGAGCTGTGATTGGTGGGAGAAACTGTTTCATAATGAATAATAGTGTTATAATGACCATCATTATGATACAGTTTTCAGACACATAATAGTCAGGGTCGAACATATATATTCTTTTTACATACATTTCTTTCATGACTAAGGAATATTGTCTCATTAGTTCTTACGTAATCTATATATATAAAAATCAATCTTACGTGATAGTTTGTCTGTGGGTGTGTATGTCTCCTATGCATTCATATACCACTCAACCGATTGCGATGAAACTTGGGTGAGATGTTGAGTACACTCCAAGGAAGGTTTCTGACTTAGTAAATCCATTTTACAATAGGTAGCGCACGCGTAGATTCAACAAATGAGCGACGATGCGCGAAGCATTTCAACAAAGTCCCGTATGTGTGCATATACCATTCGTCCGATTGCGATGAAACTTGGGTGAGATGTTGAGTACACTCCAAGGATGGTTTCTCACTTAGTAAATCCATTTCACAATAGGTAGCGCACGCGTAGATTCAACAAATGAACGACGATGCGCGAAGCATTTCAACAAAGTCCCGTATGTGTGCATATACCATTCGTCCGATTGCGATGAAACTTGGGTGAGATGTTGAGTACACTCCAAGGATGGTTTCTCACTTAGTAAATCCATTTCACAATAGGTAGCGCACGCGTAGATTCAACAAATGAACGACGATGCGCGAAGCATTTCAACAAAGTCCCGTATGTGTTCATATACCATTCGTGCGATAGCGATGAAACTTGGGTGAGATGTTGAGTACACTCCAAGGAAGGTTTCTGACTTAGTAAATCCATTTTACAATAGGTAGCGCACGCGTAGATTCAACAAATGAGCGACGATGCGCGAAGCATTTCAACAAAGTCCCGTATGTGTTCATATACCCTTCGTCCGATTGCGATGAAACTTGGGTGAGATGTTGAGTACACTCCAAGGATAGTTTCTGACTTAGTAAATCCATTTTACAATAGGTAGCGCACGCGTAGATTCAACAAATGAGCGACGATGCGCGAAGCATTTCAACAAAGTCCCGTATGTGTTCATATACCATTCGTCCGATAGCTATGAAACTTGGGTGAGATGTTGAGTACACTCCAAGGAAGGTTTCTGACTTAGTAAATCCATTTTACAATAGGTAGCGCACGCGTAGATTCAACAAATGAGCGACGATGCGCGAAGCATTTCAACAAAGTCCCGTATGTGTTCATATACCATTCGTCCGATTGCGATGAAACTTGGGTGAGATGTTGAGTACACTCCAAGGAAGGTTTCTGACTTAGTATATCCATTTTACAATAGGTAGCGCACGCGTAGATTCAACAAATGAGCGACGATGCGCGAAGCATTTCAACAAGGTCCCGTATGCATTCATATACCATTCGTCCGATAGCGATGAAACTTGGGTGAGATGTTGAGTACACTCCAAGGAAGGTTTCTGACTTAGTAAGTCCATTTTACAATAGGTAGCGCACGCGTTGATTCAACAAATGAGCGACGATGCGCGAAGCATTTCAACAAAGTCCCGAATGCATTCATATACCATTCTTCCGATAGCTATGAAACTTGCGTAAAATGTTGTGTACACAGCAGGGAAATTTTCTGGCTTAGTACATCCACTTTACAATAGGCAGCGCACGATTAGATTCAACAAATGAGCTACGACGCGCGAAGCATTTCAACAAAGTCACGTTTGCGTTCATATACCATTCGTCCGATAGCGATGAAACTAGGCTGAGATTTTGTGTGCACTCCAGGGAAGGTTTCTAGCTTAGTAAATCCCTTTAAAAATAGGTAGAGCACGAGTAGAATCAACAAATGAGCAACGGCGCGCGAAGCGTTTCAACAAAGTCCCATTTAATTTCATATACCATTCATCCGATAGCGATGAAACTTGGGTGAGATGCTGTGTACACTCCAGGGAAGGTTTCTGGCTTAGTACATACATTTTACAATAGGTAGCGCACCAGTAGATTCAACAAATGAGCGATGACACGCGAAGCGTTTCAACAAAGTCCCGTATAAAGTCATATACCATTCGTCTGATAGTGATAAATGTTTGGTGATTTGTTGTGTACACTCCAGGAAAGGTTTCTGGCTAAGTAAATCCATTTTACAATACGAAGCGCACGTTTATATTCAACAAATGAGTGACTACGCGCGAAGCGTTTCGACAACGTCCCGTATACGTTCACATACCATTCATCCGATTGCGATGAAACTTGGGTGAGATGTTGTGTACACTCCAGGGAAGGTTTCTGGCTGAGTACATCCATATTACAATATGTAGCGCAAGAGTAGAATCAACAAATGAGCGACGACACGCGAAGCGTTTCAACCAAGTCCCGTATGCATTCATGTACCATTCGTCCGTAGCTATGAACCTTGGGTGAGATGTTCTGTACACGTCATGGAAAATTTCTGGCTTAGTAAATCCACTATACAATATGCAGTGCACAAGTTGATTCAACAAATGAGGGACGACGCGCGAAGCGTTTCAACAACGTCCCGTATAAGGTCATACACCATTCTGCCGTTAGCGGTGAAACTTGGGTGAAATATGGTGGACACTCCAAGGGAGGTTTCTGGCTTAGTAAATACATTTCACATTAGGTAGCACACGAGTAGATTCGACAAATGAACGACGACACGCGGAGCGTTTCAATACAGTCCCCTATGTCTTCATATCCCATTAGTCCGATAGCGATGAAACTTGGGTGAGATGTTGTGGACACTTACGTGACGGTTTCTAACTTAGTAAATACATTTTACAGTAGGTAGCGCACGAGTAGATTCAACAAATGAGTGACGGAGCGCGAATCGTTTAAACAAAATCAGGTATGCGTTCATATACTATTCATCCGATTGCGATGAAACATTGATCAGTTATTGTGTACCCGCCAGGGAAGGGGACTTAGTAAATCCATTTCACAATAAGTAGCGCAAGAGTAGATGCAACAAATGGGTGACGACGCGCGAAGCGTTCTAACAAAATCCCCTATTGCGTTCATATAACATTCTTCGATTGCGATGAAACCTTGATGAGTTATTGTGTACACGCCAGGGAAGGGCTTCGACTTAGTAATACATTTCTCAATAGGTAGCGCACGAGTAGATTCAACAAATGAGTGACAGCGCACGAATCGTTTAAACAAAACCCCGTATACGTGCATATGCAATTCATCCGATTGCGATGAATCATTGATGAGTTATTGTGTACACGCCAGGGAAGGGTTTCGACTTAGTAAATCCTTT
Organism: Meconema thalassinum; assembly: GCA_946902985.2. Taxonomy (NCBI): domain Eukaryota; kingdom Metazoa; phylum Arthropoda; class Insecta; order Orthoptera; family Tettigoniidae; genus Meconema; species Meconema thalassinum. Next base: position 471,955,108 of record OX336391.1, read on the forward strand.
TCACAACAGGTAGCGTACGAGCAGATTCAACAAATGAGTGACAGCGATGAAACTTTTGAAAGTTGTTGTGCACGCTTCCACGAATGGTTCTAAATTAGAAAATCCATTTTACGATAGCTTAGAGGCAGTTAACATGTTGTGTATCCAAAAGCACTTCAAGAAACAGAATTTCAACGCCAACACTTTCTTTGATTGGCATTGCAACGCATGCCGGGTACAGCTTGTAGATGATAAATTATAAACAGGAGTTTCAGTTATTCTACCCTGCTTTTAATAATGCACTTTTATTTTCACCACGCGCGACCAAATAAGTATCCGCTTTTGAGTGACCACACAAGGGATAAAGTATTCATACGCGTGTCTCGTTTTGCTAAAATTGAGAGCGTGTAGCGTCAAATCATCTCCGAGAAAATTCTTGCTAAACGATAATGCAGTTATGGTCTAGTTTAATGTATTCAATGGACTCCCTAGAGAGTTTTCTAACAGCCAATATTCTTCCTCGGGGATGCTGCTCTGATGCTATCAATAACGCGCGTAGCCAGGAAGGAAGCCAAATCGTTTCTCGCTACAGCACGTCCAAGTGACAAGAGCTGGAATTATTACTATTCCGGGGGTTTTTCTACCGCGGAAAACCGATATTTCTTCCACTCCATCAACCTGCAGAACACAATTTCCTTGTACAAGTATACTTTGAAACGTGAAATTGTATAGGATATTTATATGGTATAACATAAATCTTTTTCCGATAATGTTGAGTGGATCCATTACGAAGTAATATACATTAGCTGCAGAGTCTAGTAAAAACTAGAATTGCAAGGTTTTCTTTTACTTGATATCTGTTATAGTGTTCATGAATTTTATGAATTTAAAGTAAACAGTATCGTTCGATTGAGTGTTTAATCTGAAACAGTTGAAAAGCGCATTGAGAAGCGTAAGAATTGAAAATGAGATCGCTGCACAGTAGTCCTAAATCCATCCCTAAAATCTTTCAAATAAAAAAAATCAATTTTGTAACCTTTTGCTAACAAAATGGCACCCCTATATTACAGAAATTCTGTCACAACAAAGCAAATGTTCATATCTGCTTAAAAAATGCGGCCTTAACCAGGGCGTCCCTCTAGAATTTGTGGCAGACAGCGGATCGCGTGAATACGTCCTCAATTGAAACGAGTGCAATTAATGCACTATTCAGATTTCTTTCCCTTGTCAGGTATCATGAGGTCTTATCCTTAAAGTACGTGCAATATGATTCACCACTGAACATTAGCATTAAAATAATTAATTGAAATAACAAATAACTAATATAGAATTAGCTGCAAGTTTATGAACGTTCCTTATAAACTACAGGCTGTTTAAAAGAGGATATAAGACAAAAGTTCTGCGAGGTATTGGTTTGAAATGATTTTTATTTTGTTTGTGAGACATTCTGTTTTCATAATAACGAAACACTGGCGGCAATCTGCTGCAGACGCGGCTGCTTTGACCGGTTTTGCTCTTCATTGTCTTAGTGCACCCAAAACGGTGCGGTGTATTGACGCTACTAGCTATTCATGCTTTGTACTCAAGGTATTATCATAATTTGTACTGACAGTGATAACGTTTATTCTATATGAATGACGTGACAAAGGTGAGTATCCTAATTAATGACTGTGTCCGTACAAGTGCCAGTTTAAGAATAACTATATAATTAAACTAGTACTTTCGTGAAGAACAAAATAGCCTATTTTCATATATTCTACTGGTCTTTTCCATTTAATAACTCTCCCGCATCTTAAGTTGATTCTCTATGTGATGTTCTAAATAACTTTTGGTATAAGTATATACACAAATTGTGGTAAGGCATAGAGCAGCAATGTCAAACTCAAAACTCTATATCCCTAAGTAGTAGTCATTTCACACACCCCATGGCGTAGCTGTGCTCGTTATATCGTGCACCACGGCCACGTGGACAGCTGCAGCAAGCCCGGAAGTCACAGGTTCAAATCCCGGCGGTGACAGTGGCTATCTTCATTGTGGTTATCACAAGATTTTTCCACATTCACTCCACGCAAATGCCGGGATATTACCTTACTTCAAGTCTCGGGCACCTGCCTTATCCTTGTCCATAATACAGTTACACACACTACTACAGTCATCACAAAAATACAGATTATCAGACAGATTCAACACACGCCCAACTACACAAGGCTGATGACCAAGATGTCCTAAAATTATTTAACAACAACATAAATGTACATGTACTGATTTCTTAATAATAATAGTAATAATGTCACTTGTTTTACGTCCCTTCTAACTACTGCAGCTTTTAGAGACGCCGGGGTGCCGGAATTTCGCCCCGAAGGGGATCTTTAACATACCAGTAAATCTATTGACACTGTTCCCCCCCCACCCCAGGGGATCACATCTAGTGGGACCTGGGTTGGCGACCACGGGGCCCCAGCTGAGTGCGGCATTGCTTCCACTTACTTGTGCCGGGTTCCTCTCCGTCTTCTTTCCTGTCGACCTCACTTGGTCAACTCTTGTTCTCTTCCGACCCCGACGTATTAGGGTATCCAAGGCCAAGGGAGTCTCTTACTTTCCCGCCTTAATTGGCCCTTGTCTCATCTTTAATAATACCCTCCTTCTGCGAAGGGTCTGCCTTCTCTTTAATTTCCTGTTATCTCCCGCCTTCTGCTCAAGGCCCTCAAGGAGGCAGAGTGTATGTAGCCCCACCACTTCTGGTGCACCCTAGATATTGCTACACCCTCAGGGGCTCACGGCTGGTGAGTTCGGGAGTTGGTGACCCCGGGGGATTCCTGAGCTGGGTCCAGTTTTCCCCCTTTTATCCATTACCTGAGGAGCGGACCCTCTCCTCTTTCACTTTCCTATCTGCCTTTTATAGCTCTCCTTCCTTCCAAGTCCCTCAATCCGCATTCTTCGAGGGTTGAGATCATTTATTTTTCCCTTGTCCTTTATTTGCCTTATTCTCCATTTGTTTTCCCATTTCTTCTAGTATATAAGTTAGTAGTTAGTTATAGTTTACATTCCATTATCATCTTCACGATCACCCAAACCATTAGGGGCCGATAACCTAGATGTTAGGCCCCTTAAAATAACAATTATCATCATCATCATCATCATCATGTTCCCTCGCATTTGCGCACCCTCAAATGCCAGCTAACTCCCCCAGGATTCGATCCTGCAACCTTGGGCACAGCAAGCGAGAACGTTACCGCTGAGCCACGCAGCCTTACGTCTTGACATTACTTGTCTGCGAAATACTCCATTCCTAAATTGAAAATCACGCTGCTAGAGGTAAATTGAACATCAGCCCCATTAAAATTAAATATATGAATGTTGAGGCTCTTTTAAATCTATACAAATATTTATGCTTTTCGTGGAAATTCACACCTTTTGGCGAGGCCTCAACCCACAGGAAATAGCTACGCTACAATGTGCAAGAAGGGTCACAGTCTAGCAGGGGCTGTAGAGCTCGTGTGCTGCGAGTGACAGCTGTAATCTGGCAGATCACCGCTTGGTCGCGACTCCGAGCAGGAGGACAGGTCCTGTCGTCAGCGAGTCGCCCTGGAGTTGGGTTCAACGATACTGTTTCCAAAGCGGTGTAATATTGCATTCTTGGGTGCTTTAGATTCAGAAGCTAAATTCCTGTATAAAATGCACAGTGAGTGATCCTCTGTGTTATAAAGGTAAGCTGAGAAATAGTTATAATTAATAGTAGTTCGTATTTAAATGATTGTACTGTACCCTTTTACCTGTTGAATCCCTGGATAGCAGCTGGATCGTAGAACCTGAAAATGCCCCGGCTCTAAAGACCCCCCAAGTTCTACCAACAGACACAGGGATAATAGGGCCACTCGAATACCTAACAGGATGTATTAAGACTGACCAAGGCTCAGAAAAAGAAAAGACTAGCTCAAAACACGAGAATTCTTCAAAAGGAAGAAAGAATCTCAAAGGTGTGGTAAACACTAAAATACCTAGCGATGGCCCCCTTAATACACCCTTCCATCACCTCTATAAAGCATCACGCAATAATTAAAACCAAGTAGTAAAGTGATTTATTGTAAGAATAAACAAGACAGAAGAATATCAATTTCGTCGATACCACGACCAATCAAAAAAAAAAAAAAACAATCTCATTGATTATATTGGATTATCTTCCAGAAAAAAAATATATATATTATCCATTATCACAACTAACTTTTAGCTGATTAAAATATAAGGCATATTAATAATAATGATGATCAATCCCATAGGGTAAGCATTTACAAAAAGAGAAATATTATAAGACTTGAATACATAAAATTAATTTCGGTTCCTTAACGGAAATAACATCTTATACAAAAATATCCTGGTTATAATTACTAATCCTACACGACATCTTCAGTAACTTTATATGTTCTTGTTATTGAATGAAGAAATTCATATGGCCTATTTACAGAATATAATTTACACAAAATTCCAGAATAATTTCAATTATTCTCTTCCTACTGACTTGAAGTCACGACATTCCTTTCTGTTTAATATTATTTCAATTCTTGTTTTAGGGAAATTCTGCCGAACAGTTAAGCTAAGCAAAAATTAATTGTAAAGTCAGTCTTAAATAGTTATCGGTTTCCTTTTTAAACATACATCTTATGACAAAATTGTTATATTAGTTTTACTGGAAATATTTAACCGAATATCCACTCAAGATTCCCAACAATACTGCTCGGAAAAATATTAATCTTCACACAGGCATTTTCACGATAACAGCGATAAAGTTCACAATGACCAATTATTAACCATACTAGGTTAAAACAACACCTCTCTCTGGGTTAAAACCCCAATCAATCTAATCCTGATTGGCACACCTAGCTCAATCCTCAACAAGAAAAATCTGCTTTACAAAGCATTGCATCAATATACTTAAACACAAAGACATTACTCATAGTATATGCCTCTCTAAAGACCAATATGCACCTATAATAGGAGCCTTACTGTTATAAATCCACAATTATGCGAATCAGCTGTTTATGGTAAAAATCCTGAACTCGAAAAATATGATCCCGTAACAGATTACCAACAAAGCCCAGTGGATTTCAGAAATATTCCACCTAACTTTAAAAACTTGCCTTACATTGATTTATTACAAGATCCATAATTCTTAAACGTATGACTTATAGTAAGTCGTCCCTGGGATTATCCTCGCAAATTTGGATGTCGTTCAAATATCCTCTTACTAAAGAAAAAACGATTGCACTAAAGGCAATGATATCAATTTAATCCAGTGTTAACTTCAAAAAAAATATATATATATATATATAAACTGTATATAACGCTGCCCAACCACACAAACTGAGGTTATAAAGAGGTCTATAAAAATATAAATTCAATCTCAAAATAAGATCCTCCCTGAATTTCCCGAACGCGAAAATGTCGATGGATTAGACCTACAGCATGGATCTAGGTTAGCAACAAAGGCTAAGCGACTAATGACCCATTAGGCAATCCATTTCGAAAATCACGCTCAGAAAACACAAGTTAAATCTGTTATCAAAAAAAAACTGAAGAAAATATAGTCCAAGGACTCGAAGTAACATTTAGAATAACTGGGTCCGAAAACTTCCTAATATCTTAATAAGAATACGAAAAGGAAAATTCCCCTCTAAAGAATACGATAATCCAAGCGAAAGTGCTTAAAGAACAATGCACTAGAATATGAAAACTCATCCAACGTTCTCAAAAGAAAGTTGTGTTACTAAAAATGTTCTTACACAAGAAAAACTGTAAATCTTCCTCCTACATTTGCTTCTCGACAAATAAGAATGAGCATATTAGTTTAAATACTGTAAAATACTACTGAAATTATTAATTTATTCATCAAAATTACACAAAGGATGCACTCATTTTTATGAGTCAAAATCCTGGCATCATAGAAGGTCAGTTTCGAAATGAACATCGAACCTGCACTTTCTACTGAACCATTTAAACTACAAAATCAAATATGGCAAAGTGGTATTTATAAATGTCCACGCTACACTACTGTAACAAGTTGAAGTGATCAGTACCTTTGGCGAATCTAGATGAGGAAAAAAGGATATCGTTGGCCATAATCAGCTCCGGACCAACAGAAAATATGCTGGACTTCAACTGGGTTTCCATAGAACGAACCAAAGTCCTCCCAGGCTCGAACAACACCCGGTCGGTCGAAATAGTTCCAACATATCCTGGCGATATCTTCCCATACATATTCGAACACCAACGGAAGGACCGCACACAGTTTATCAACTCGTCACGACGCGAAGGTGAACTCGAACCGGCACTAACAAGTTCCAATGTGAGAACGCGCGTATGAACAAGTTCACGAGGGTCGACGCGGCCCCTCTTGACACGAGAGTCGCGTGCACACTTCATGCTAAAAGAAAGTTGCCTTCGACAAGTCCCCGCTGTACCCTGCTAATGCAGTATTCTTAAATCAATTTAGCCTACCATCGTAGTGGATATAAGCTTCATATTGTCCCTTCCCCTTGACACCTTGCTTGAGAATGTACTCTTTTCAAAAAGTATAATCACAGTGAAGAGTGAATCAAATCTAGGCTGCATTTCCACGACGGATTATATGCAGAGTTTCGTGACACATCACGGCTGAGCTCGCGGTCGTGGTTATAAAAGTATCCATCCGCATGGCCCGTTAATTGCTGTAGACACACAGTCGCAGAGGTAAATTATTACATGTTTAAGACCATGTCTGAGCCCTATTAAACACGTTTCTACTTCACGTAGAATGCTCAACGAACTAGAATACACTTCAGCACGGTCACACGTTTTTAAAACTTCCGTTAGCTGGCGATTTTACTTTCACTGATTTCCAGCTCAACCCTCTGCGCTGTCAAGTTCTATATACATTGCGCTCTGCACGAGGTCGCCTGAGTCTCACATCTGCTCCCCCCCACTCCTTCACACGTCATGACTCGATACGAAATATATCGCAGTCGAAACGTGATCAGCAGTGAGTTAACATATCATCTTCTGTTCTTCATACTTTCTTAATAATGGCTTTCTTAATAATGGCTTTCTGCCATGGAAATATACATATAGACACATGTATCTGCTTACATAAAGCGCTAAATATGCATTAATTTGTATTAATCACTCTCAGGTGAATCGATCGATATGGTGTTAGACACAGTCAACATGGTTATTATCGATGAGCTTCGGGTTTCTCGTCGGAAACACGAGCTCTGCCGATCTCTTTCATGATAGCATGGCTTTTTCTTGCTGCAAACCAGCTGTTATGATCGACTTCAGAGGCAAGTTAGGAAGTTACAGGGTGTTCCCAAAATACTGTAACCATGTCTGTACTTAAGCCCTTTTATGAATAATGGTGCATTTTCCCTTTGATACCTTAAATAAAAGTCTCCTCAACTTTTATTTACACCATTCCAGGTAATCTCGGCATATGTAGCATTATTCAGTCAACACTCAGACTATCTTCTGCACATATCTTTTCAGGTTCTTTGCATTGAAACGACCTATCATTTCTCTTCCATTTAGGCTTACAACCTCATAACAATTATTTCCGAACGACCTAGCAATCTTATAGGGTCCGTGGAAGACATAGGAAAACTTGGTGAATTGCTTCTTAGCCACATCTGCTTTCGTCGGTTTCTTGACGAGAATCATCTCGCCTACTCTCATCGGTGGCCGATATCTTTTATTTCTGATTCGTTTATGCCGCTTCTCGGCTGCATCCATCAAGCTTTCTCTAGCTGAATTAATTCTTTCTTGGACTGTAGGCTCCCTGTCCTTAGGTAGAAATCTCACGATCTCTGTCCAGGCTCTTTCTGGCCTCTTATTATGGTGAACAACCATAGGTATATCTGATAAGCTCTCATGAAATGTGGAATTCATGCATCTTTCCATGAGTGGGATGAACTTCACCCAGCTCGCATGATCCTCAGGACAGTAAATTCTCGCGAACTTGCTAATTTCTGCCATAACACGTTCCGAGACGTTAGATTCCGGATATCTAACGCTAGAAAACACGTGCTTGACACCAAGCCTAATCATGGCATTCTCAAATTCCATCGAAGTGAATTGAGCTCCGTGATCCGATAGGAGAGTTACAGGTTTTCCTGCCTTAGAAAACACACTGTTTTCAAGACGACTAAGGACTTGAGCTGTAGTAGCCCTCTGCATAGGATCGAGAGTCACGTATTTAGAGAATACATCGATTGTGACTAGGAGAAACTGGTTTCCCCTAGCTCCCTTCGGGCAAGGACCGAAGATATCGCAAGCCATTAGCTCTCTCGGCCTTTCTGGAATAATGGCTCGGGGTCTCTCTTTTGATAACGACGACGGGTATTTCCCTCGTTGGCACTCCTGGCATGATCTGATAATGGCTGCTATAGTGCCCCGCATCTTGGTCCAGGTGAATGTTTCCAATAACGTTCTAAACGTTTTGTCGACACCCCCATGGCCAATGGTGCCGTGAGCTAACCACACCAACCCATTTATCAGTTTAGGAGGGACTACAATTCTAATTTTCGTCCTCTCTCGGTCAATGTATTTACAAACGACGTCATCACACACCAGGAATTTCTCAGATCGCTTCCTAGTCTGCTCGTAGTCAAGATCGGTACGGTCCATTGCACCTCTCAAAAACCTGTACATATGTCTAGTTGGGGTGTGTCTCTTCTGTGACACCGCTATCTTCTTTAGCTTCTCCAGGGTAAGTTCGTGTTCCCTCTCCAACTGTACAGTGTTAATCTCGATTTTACTAACTGGATTTCTTGAGAGTGCATCCGCGAGCAGATTATCTTTTCCAGGCTGATGCACGATAGTGGCATTGAACTGCTGGAGAAACAATGTCCACCTCGTCAGTCTGTCACTGGAAAGATCGGTTTGCATCATGAACTGAAGCGCTCTGTGATCCGTGATAATGACCACTCGATGTCCTATCAGAAGTTTCTTCCACTTTTGAAGCGCAGAGATGAATGCCAAAGCTTCGAGCTCAGAGGTGAAATAATTCTTTTCGTGTTGCTGCAGCTTTCTGCTGTGGAAGTCCAAGTAGTGCTTCCTCCCCTCCTCGTCCTTTTGATAGAGGACAGCACTAATACCTACTTTTGAAGCATCAGACTCTATGTAAAAAATCCGATCAAACTCAGGATATTCCAGCTTAACACAATTTTGGAGCATGAGCTTGGCCTCTTCAAATGCCCTATTCGTGTCCTCTGTCCATTTCCATTTGTTATTTTTCTTTAATGCTTCATACAAAGGGGCCATAGTAGTTGAGTATCCCGGACAGTGGCTACTCAAGAACTGGCACATGCCCAGAAACTCACTGAGCTGCTTTACCTTTGCGGGACGAGGGAATCTTGAAATGGCGTCTATCTTCTTCAAGTTTGGGTGATACCCAAACTGATCAATGGTATGGCCTAGGAACTTGATAGACTCGTGCATGAATTGACACTTATGCATGTTGACCTTAATATTGGCCTCTCTTAAATTCTCGAATAGCTGTTTCAAGTGCACAAGGTGTTCTTGAACATTCGCTGAAGAGATTATCAAGTCATCGATATAGCAGATAACGTTACGTTTCACGCTTTCCGTTAATTTGCTATCAAGGGCTCTGATCAAAGCCGGACCGCTGTTCACCATTCCAAAAGGAACGCGACAGAAAACATACGTGGTCTGATCGAATAAGAATCCGGTGTATTGCCGGCTATCTTCCTCCAGCTCTACTTGATAAAAGGAAGCGGTCAGGTCTAGGACGCTGAAACACGCTTTACCTTTGAACTTTTTCAAAAGTTCTCTAATTTTTGGTGGACGGTCAGTTTCTAACATGATTCTCGTGTTGATCTTCCTGGCGTCTAAACAAAGCCTCAATTGTCCGTTCGCTTTCTTTACCACAGTTACTGGATTCAAATACGAAGAAGCCTGTTTTTTTATTATACCATCTCTCTCCATTTTATTTATGATCTCTTTGACCTCATCATGGTATTTTTCTGGGATAGGATAAAGCTTGGCTTGATAAGGGGATTCATCTATTAGCCTAATCTGGTACTTGAAGTCTCTAATCAAACCAGGTTTATCATCGAAGATGTCCGCAAACTGACAAATCAAGTCGTCAAATTCTTCTTTCACATTTTTAAATCCCTCGGCTTTCAAGGTATATTGTTCCCTCACTTGCTCAGTTTCTTCAACTACGTGATCTAGGATTTCCATTCTAGGGATATCTCTATTAATTTCGTTTCCATCCATTTCCTCCATCACTACATCCTCTATACTTTCTTCCTTGAATCTTATTATTCCTTTGTCCATGTCGATGATTGCTCTAGCTTGAGTAATAAAATCGATGCCTAGTATGACGTCAAAATTAATATTCTTAACGACTATAAAAATATGTTCATAACTTCTCTCATTGATCCAGAATTTCATTAGAATCTGCACTTTGCATTTCATAGTTTTATCCTTAAATATCCCACGAATTTTTGTTGGAGATGCTGGAAGAATGGTAAATTGATTTTCTGGTTTCAATCTTTCAAAACAGTCCTCGTCAACTATTGAGATCATAGCACCTGTGTCCATCAAGGCTTTACAATGTTGTAGACCAATTAGTATATCAATAACGGGAAGTTCAACTATCCTTCCTCTCGGTTTCGTTTCTGGTTCAAATAGAAGGTCTTCGTCAGTAGCTTCAAATATTTCAAAAATCGTGATATCAGAGGAATGCGTGGCAACGTCAGTTATTAATTTCGCCCGGAAATTGGCGTTTTTTTTCTCGATCCGGAGCTCTTTCTGAACTCCGACCTTCCCTGCTAGTACTGGGTTGTGACTTATCTAGATTTTCATCCTTTCTTTCCTTCGATTTTCTTCGTCCAACCTCCGTGGACTTATCTCGCCCTCTCTTGAGCCTCTCCTGTTGCACTTTTTTATCGGACGCCTCCGTTCGATAATTATTGTATCTCGAGTACCCTTGATTTTGTCTGTTATCTCTATTGTCTCGGGTATCTCTATCATTCCTATTATATCTGTTATCTCTATTGTCTCGGGTATCTCTATCATTCCTATTGTATCTGTTATCTCGATTATTTTGATCATATCTGTAATTCCTATCATAAGGCGTTTCTCGATGATCATTCCGGTCTCGATCATTATCTCTTCGATAAAAATTTCTCTCCTCGTAGCGACGTTGCCAAGGCCTCTCCTGGGCGTCCCTACGTTGGTTTTCCCATCTCCTCTCTTCCTGATGGGTATTTCTAATAGGACCTATTCTATCATCTCTTCTTTGTTCGAAACGATCCGTCTGCTGTGTACGGTTCATCATTACCGCGTTTACAACTTTCGATTCCTGCCTGGCATTTTTGACTATAGTAGGTTGCGTCATCATACTCATGTGATCTAATCGACGTAACAGGTCATCTAACGACGTTAAAGACGATACTCCGGAGGAAATAATTGATTTCCTTACTTCCGCAGGCAATTGACGTGAGATAGCTTCAAGGAGTTCTTCCTGTGTTAACGGCGGCTGAAGAAAACGGAGTTTTGCTAACTGACACGCAAAGTATTCAGCGTAGCTGGTTGGTCCTGTACTGGAGTACTTGCGTGAATAGACTTCTGATCTCACATTCTGTTGGACCTCGATCGACCAAAATCTTTGTATGAAGGCTTCCGAAAACTGCTCAAAGTTGTCAAATGTGTAACGAAAAGCCCTGAACCATTGTAACGGAGCATCGGTGAGAAACCTTTCCACCATACGTAGCTCACGCTCACGTGGCACATGTGACTCCAAAAAGTAATCTCTTAATGTCCTGACAAATTCGATTGGTGTCATTCCATCCAAATTGCTAAACTTCCTAGGTTTGTCATCAAAATTTCGTATTATGGTTACATTCGGTGTCCTTTCCGATGATTTCGAAGTATAGTCACCCACGCCTACGTTGGGGTTTGGAGAACTAAAAGTTTCCCTGCTTGTTCGAATGGGACTCGAATGTTCCATTTGACTGAGCCGAACGTTGGGTTCGTTGTTGGAAGATTCCTGTATCATCCTTTCCCTACCATCAGGTACTATCACTTCAGGTTGTTCAACTAGAACTCGAAAATCGGACTGTAAGAGTGATCGCAATTGATCTTTTAGAGTATCTAAACTGATATGCCCCTCTAGATTAATTTGCTCGAGACCCTTTCTAATTTCATTAATCTCGGAAGTTTTCTTCTCCCTGACCTCATTTAACTCTATCTTACTTTGGTCGACTTTAGTTTCAACACTGTTAATACGCTTCTCTAAATCGGATATGTTATTAACCTGAGTATTTTGAATTCCATCCATTCTTTTGCTTAGATCTTCCCTAACATTTATTATGTCTTTGCTATTAGTTGCAAGACCAGTGGCAAGTTTAGATTCTAACTTAGATTTCTCAACTTTAAAACATTCCTCATTAATTTTCATAATATCTTGACGAAATGTTACAATATTATCACTTATGATCCCTTTCAAATCGATGTCAAAATCATCCCTGAGAAGTTTCGTATGATCAGTGACTTGAGCTCGGAGTGTCCCCATTTCTTATTTCAACTGTTCCAGGCTATTCTGGGTCTGATTAGTGTCATGGGAAAACTGCAGCTGAAGTGTTTCTAAATTTTTTTACTGAGCTTCACACTCTTTTCAAAGTCTAGTCTAATCTCAACTTGAAATTCTTTATTAGATTTTTCTAGCTCCATTAACTTAACCTCCGTCTGATTTTGACTAGATTCGATTTTTCGGACCTCTAGCTCCATTTTATTTTGACTGGATTCTATTAATCCCACATCTGTTCTTAAATCATTGATTTGGGATTGCATAATCCTTACATTAGAGTTTACATCCTTTACAGTTTCCTCAATTCCCCTTTGACTAGTCTGAATATTGTTAAGATCTGTTTGGATTGATGTTTGACTAGTTTGCATATTGTTAAGATCTGTTTGGATTGATTTTTGACTAGTTTGCATTGATGTCTGACTAGTTTGCATATTGTTAAGATCTGTTTGGATTGATGTTTGACTAGTTTGCATTGATGTCTGACTATTTTGGATTCTTTCTTGGGCAACCTGTACCAATCCAACATTAGCCCGTAATGTACTGATATCTAGTTGAGTTTTTCTATTATCATCCTGGATATCTTCGATATTAGATTCTACACTGGTAACCTTCTTTTCTACCCTTTTAGAACTGTCATTGATAGCCTTCAATGAGGATTGCATAGTATCAATTTCCCCCCTGATACCTTCAGCAACTGCACCCTGCACAGTTTCAGACATATGGTCTAATGCAGATCTAGTTTGGACCTTAATATTTTCTATGTCCTGATTCAAATTGTCCATTTTATGTTGAATAATTTCAAACATCTTCTTAACGTCACCAACAGTCACCATATTACCTTCAGACATGCTTCACTACACTTCACAAGAAATAAGAATACCACACCAACAAAGCACAGCGAGAACATCTACAAACAACCACCATTTACCATATATGCTCATTCTTATTGTCTGGCGTTACCTTAAAATAAACTTATGTCTAAACACAAAGTGCCCCATTTCATTTGGGATCGACCATATACAAGTGCGTGTTGGTTTATATCGGTGAAGGTCTATGATTCTACCATTACTTAAATTTTAAATTTACTACAAATACTTCTATTTTTAATGATGTCAGCAATGATCATCAGCCGGAAACAAGTAGAACAAATTATTAACAAAGCGTGTGGCACCACTCCAATACATAAAATAAAATAAAAATTAATAATGGTTGCAATACCACTTGTGGGTCAAGTAGCTCGAGTATCCTCGTAATTGCTTTGTTCCATAGGAATTCCAATAGTTCGTGCCAAAATATTGGTTCACCATTATTTTATCGCCTTGATTCATAGTCACACAAGAAACACGGTGTTCCAATTCGCGATCTGTGTTACATGATCATAAAACTAATTTCCACTTTGTACTTTCAGTTTCAATTTTGGCAGAATTATGGCATTCAACTCCCTGGTATTCGCTCTGGTATTCCAGTTTTTCGAAGCCCCTGAGCTGGGCGCCACCTAATGTACCCTTTTACCTGTTGAATCCCTGGATAGCAGCTGGATCGTAGAACCTGAAAATGCCCCGGCTCTAAAGACCCCCCAAGTTCTACCAACAGACACAGGGATAATAGGGCCACTCGAATACCTAACAGGATGTATTAAGACTGACCAAGGCTCAGAAAAAGAAAAGACTAGCTCAAAACACGAGAATTCTTCAAAAGGAAGAAAGAATCTCAAAGGTGTGGTAAACACTAAAATACCTAGCGATGGCCCCCTTAATACACCCTTCCATCACCTCTATAAAGCATCACGCAATAATTAAAACCAAGTAGTAAAGTGATTTATTGTAAGAATAAACAAGACAGAAGAATATCAATTTCGTCGATACCACGACCAATCAAAAAAAAAAACAATCTCATTGATTATATTGGATTATCTTCCAGAAAAAAAATATATATATTATCCATTATCACAACTAACTTTTAGCTGATTAAAATATAAGGCATATTAATAATAATGATGATCAATCCCATAGGGTAAGCATTTACAAAAAGAGAAATATTATAAGACTTGAATACATAAAATTAATTTCGGTTCCTTAACGGAAATAACATCTTATACAAAAATATCCTGGTTATAATTACTAATCCTACACGACATCTTCAGTAACTTTATATGTTCTTGTTATTGAATGAAGAAATTCATATGGCCTATTTACAGAATATAATTTACACAAAATTCCAGAATAATTTCAATTATTCTCTTCCTACTGACTTGAAGTCACGACATTCCTTTCTGTTTAATATTATTTCAATTCATGTTTTAGGGAAATTCTGCCGAACAGTTAAGCTAAGCAAAAATTAATTGTAAAGTCAGTCTTAAATAGTTATCGGTTTCCTTTTTAAACATACATCTTATGACAAAATTGTTATATTAGTTTTACTGGAAATATTTAACCGAATATCCACTCAAGATTCCCAACAATACTGCTCGGAAAAATATTAATCTTCACACAGGCATTTTCACGATAACAGCGATAAAGTTCACAATGACCAATTATTAACCATACTAGGTTAAAACAACACCTCTCTCTGGGTTAAAACCCCAATCAATCTAATCCTGATTGGCACACCTAGCTCAATCCTCAACAAGAAAAATCTGCTTTACAAAGCATTGCATCAATATACTTAAACACAAAGACATTACTCATAGTATATGCCTCTCTAAAGACCAATATGCACCTATAATAGGAGCCCTACTGTTATAAATCCACAATTATGCGAATCAGCTGTTTATGGTAAAAATCCTGAACTCGAAAAATATGATCCCGTAACAGATTACCAACAAAGCCCAGTGGATTTCAGAAATATTCCACCTAACTTTAAAAACTTGCCTTACATTGATTTATTACAAGATCCATAATTCTTAAACGTATGACTTATAGTAAGTCGTCCCTGGGATTATCCTCGCAAATTTGGATGTCGTTCAAATACCCTCTTACTAAAGAAAAAACTATTGCACTAAAGGCAATGATATCAATTTAATCCAGTGTTAACTTCAAAAAAAAAATATATATATATATAAACTGTATATAACGCTGCCCAACCACACAAACTGAGGTTATAAAGAGGTCTATAAAAATATAAATTCAATCTCAAAATAAGATCCTCCCTGAATTTCCCGAACGCGAAAATGTCGATGGATTAGACCTACAGCATGGATCTAGGTTAGCAACAAAGGCTAAGCGACTAATGACCCATTAGGCAATCCATTTCGAAAATCACGCTCAGAAAACACAAGTTAAATCTGTTATCAAAAAAAAAACTGAAGAAAATATAGTCCAAGGACTCGAAGTAACATTTAGAATAACTGGGTCCGAAAACTTCCTAATATCTTAATAAGAATACGAAAAGGAAAATTCCCCTCTAAAGAATACGATAATCCAAGCGAAAGTGCTTAAAGAACAATGCACTAGAATATGAAAACTCATCCAACGTTCTCAAAAGAAAGTTGTGTTACTAAAAATGTTCTTACACAAGAAAAACTGTAAATCTTCCTCCTACATTTGCTTCTCGACAAATAAGAATGAGCATATTAGTTTAAATACTGTAAAATACTACTGAAATTATTAATTTATTCATCAAAATTACACAAAGGATGCACTCATTTTTATGAGTCAAAATCCTGGCATCATAGAAGGTCAGTTTCGAAATGAACATCGAACCTGCACTTTCTACTGAACCATTTAAACTACAAAATCAAATATGGCAAAGTGGTATTTATAAATGTCCACGCTACACTACTGTAACAAGTTGAAGTGATCAGTACCTTTGGCGAATCTAGATGAGGAAAAAAGGATATCGTTGGCCATAATCAGCTCCGGACCAACAGAAAATATGCTGGACTTCAACTGGGTTTCCATAGAACGAACCAAAGTCCTCCCAGGCTCGAACAACACCCGGTCGGTCGAAATAGTTCCAACATATCCTGGCGATATCTTCCCATACATATTCGAACACCAACGGAAGGACCGCACACAGTTTATCAACTCGTCACGACGCGAAGGTGAACTCGAACCGGCACTAACAAGTTCCAATGTGAGAACGCGCGTATGAACAAGTTCACGAGGGTCGACGCGGCCCCTCTTGACACGAGAGTCGCGTGCACACTTCATGCTAAAAGAAAGTTGCCTTCGACAAGTCCCCGCTGTACCCTGCTAATGCAGTATTCTTAAATCAATTTAGCCTACCATCGTAGTGGATATAAGCTTCATATTGTCCCTTCCCCTTGACACCTTGCTTGAGAATGTACTCTTTTCAAAAAGTATAATCACAGTGAAGAGTGAATCAAATCTAGGCTGCATTTCCACGACGGATTATATGCAGAGTTTCGTGACACATCACGGCTGAGCTCGCGGTCGTGGTTATAAAAGTATCCATCCGCATGGCCCGTTAATTGCTGTAGACACACAGTCGCAGAGGTAAATTATTACATGTTTAAGACCATGTCTGAGCCCTATTAAACACGTTTCTACTTCACGTAGAATGCTCAACGAACTAGAATACACTTCAGCACGGTCACACGTTTTTAAAACTTCCGTTAGCTGGCGATTTTACTTTCACTGATTTCCAGCTCAACCCTCTGCGCTGTCAAGTTCTATATACATTGCGCTCTGCACGAGGTCGCCTGAGTCTCACATCTGCTCCCCCCCACTCCTTCACACGTCATGACTCGATACGAAATATATCGCAGTCGAAACGTGATCAGCAGTGAGTTAACATATCATCTTCTGTTCTTCATACTTTCTTAATAATGGCTTTCTTAATAATGGCTTTCTGCCATGGAAATATACATATAGACACATGTATCTGCTTACATAAAGCGCTAAATATGCATTAATTTGTATTAATCACTCTCAGGTGAATCGATCGATATGGTGTTAGACACAGTCAACATGGTTATTATCGATGAGCTTCGGGTTTCTCGTCGGAAACACGAGCTCTGCCGATCTCTTTCATGATAGCATGGCTTTTTCTTGCTGCAAACCAGCTGTTATGATCGACTTCAGAGGCAAGTTAGGAAGTTACAGGGTGTTCCCAAAATACTGTAACCATGTCTGTACTTAAGCCCTTTTATGAATAATGGTGCAGTACTTCGTATTAATTTGCTTTAACCGTTTAACTTGCATAGTGTCTTAGAAAATAACGTATGCTAAGGGCTGAGATCCTTGGGTCAACCTGTATCATGACCTCGTAGTTCTGCCCCTTAAAACAACAATAACTAACTAACTAACTCAACCTATATCAGGATTCAGATGATAAGTTAGAAGCATATTTCCAAAAGGTTCAAATAAGTTAAATTTTAAATGAGAAAGAAAGAATGGTCATAATGTGAAATTGAAATTGAAAATTCATTCTAGCACTTCTAGTATGTATGATCAGATAGAAAAAATAATACGAATTG
Organism: Meconema thalassinum; assembly: GCA_946902985.2. Taxonomy (NCBI): domain Eukaryota; kingdom Metazoa; phylum Arthropoda; class Insecta; order Orthoptera; family Tettigoniidae; genus Meconema; species Meconema thalassinum. The sequence goes on from OX336391.1 coordinate 471,973,110, forward strand.
CCCTTTCTTATGCTGAATACTCCACATTATTGTGTGGAGTATTCAGCATAAGAAATATTCAAGAACATAGGATGGATCTGGTACACTTTAGCACTGAAATTTTAAATAATTTCTTGTGAAAAGCACAAGAATTTCAAAAGAATCCTCGGAATCTTTGAGAAAACTGATTGTATTTGAGGGGTCCACGGGCAGAAGGGGGAATGCCGTTCAAAATGTAAAATCAAGATATCAGCGCGATCTGGTAGGCCTCTTTGTGACGTATTGAAGGCACAATTGTGTCTGGCTAAGAACAATGAGGGTCGTGACAAAATGACGTTTCAAGTTGACGCGTACATATAAGTTCATAGTCCTATAAGTAATGAAACTTTAAACTCGTTTCTGAACATTTTACATTATTTGACATTCCCCTTCTTCCCCTGGACCCGTGATTTATATACAACACATTTGAAGTTATTTATTAAGTTATCAACCCCTATTGAAAATGATATGACAAAATAGTGAGGATGTATAACGCCAAAACAATTCAATAAATTAATTTCGTTAATACATTGATTAATCAAGCTTGCCACGGTGGGTGAGTGGATAGCGTGTCGGTCTGCTAAACCCAAGATTGTAGGTTCGCTCCTGGCCGTGGTAAGTGATTTTTGAAAAATAATAATAATATAGTATGGCCTCGGGTGCCAGGTGCAAACATTGTTATTTGACACTCTAAAGGTAGCTTGCATGTCGAATTTCGTTGTTCCTTGAAGCACTATGAAAGTCAAGGAGGTTATATATCTAAGCTCCTTGAACACTATAGCGCTTTCTAGTAGAGAAATGAGGAACTTTGTGTTGGCGGAAACTCCCGAGATTAATTTTGCCATAATGAACACGGCCTACTGAATTCAAATGGGTTCTTTGACATGCAAACATCGTATGACATGGTGTCGTAATTTTTGCTGCCTTTAAAAAATCACTTACCACGGCCAGGAGCGAACCTGCAAGCGAACGAGTATCAGTTGAACACACGTCGCATTTACTGTACGTGTAGAGAGCACTAATGCAATCCAAGATAAGAAAGACGGATTGATGTTTGGGAAGATTATAAGATTTATTACCTGTGGCTACATTCGAATTTGATTTGTTTGAAGTACCCAGAGGAAAGAAAGCAGACTGGGAAACGAACTTTGAATGCATCGCGTAGAAATATAACTCATTTTTGAATGCCTAGATTGACACAGTTTTTCCTTAACAATCTATAAGTGCATGAGACAGAATATAGACAGCTTTATTATTACAGCCGTGATAAGTTGTTTTGATAGTAATTGCAGTTCTTAGGTGTGGAACATTGAAATCATCTGACCCAAGGAACGTAGTACTCAAACACAGAACATTATTTTTCAAATAATTTAAATTATGGTCAGAGATGAAATTTTACATTGATTTTATTGGAATGTAAGGAAAATTTTAATTTTATTGAATTAGGGACTTATTGGACAAACATATAAACTAGTGTAGCTCAGTCTGACGTCACTAGCGCTTGGAATGACAGCCACGTATCTCGTTCAACATAGTTGATTCTAAAATGTCTGAAGAAAATGGTGTTGTAATAGGATCATGAGGTTATCACGCCAGAATGTAAATATTTACACAAATATACACACAATATGTTGCCGTAGTATGACGTTTTGATTAAATAAATGCATTTTATGTTCGACGATGTCGAAAAGTGAATATTATACGTCAGAAAACTATATCATAATGATGGTCAATAAAGTACTGTTTTCCATTATGATACAGTTTCTTCAGCCAATCAGGACTCATTCATTGACCAATTAGGTAAGGATACCATCGCGCATGCGCACAAAATCCAACATGTCGGACATGAACACAACATGAGTAATATCGCACCTCCTCATATCAGAAGGCAGAAAAATCTGGTTCATCTTTGGTCGAGAGTGCAAAATAACAAGGCCCTCCCAATACATGAAGACATGAAACATCTTGGCCCATCTAGATTGAAATCCCGTAAACCTGCATGGAAAACTGCCTTGGATTTAACAAGCAGAAATTTTAAACCTAATGAAAGTTGGCGGGTTGAGTGGACAACATCTACGCCACCAGGCATCGTGAACGTTGAGGATCCTCACATAAAACTTGCTGGCTTCAATCTGCCCAGACATACCTGGACTAGACTCAATCGTATTAGATGTGGCTTGGGAAGAAGTGCTTCTGTTCTCCACAAATGGGGTTGGAAAGACTCACCGAATTGCGATTGCGCTGACATTTCACAGACAATGGAGCACTTAGTACTGGAATGTCCTCTCCGAGTTTTTCCAGGAAGTCTGGAGGACCTGCATTCTGCTACAACTGAGGCTGTCAAATGGATCAACGAGTTGGACGTTGATTTATAATTATTTTTTTAAATCTGCTTTATAATTTATATAATTTGTTAGTATTATTGCTGTGTTATATGAATCTGTATTTATGTAGGTGATTGTGTTGTGTTAACATCATACGATAAATAAATAAGCGACATGGAAAGTGCACCGTCCGTATGTTCGCGTAAATAAACTGGCGAATATGAGACAAGAAATAGCACCTTAATAGTACCTTAATATCCCCAACTCAATTTCTACACAGCGCATTGCTTTCAAACGACTTCGGAGACAATATTAGTGAATGCTATAGAGCTGGACGGCAGGCTGTAAACAATAGATGTTCTGTGTTGGCAAGCAAAGTGAACGGTCTCTGCTTTCGGAGTGCCTTGACCCACGCATATACTCTGTTCAGTCAGCAAAGCCAGCACGTCCTGTTCACTAACTGAAATAACTGAATCCCACAGATATTTATGAATATTTATGTTAAAACATATAATAAAGTTATAATTATCGTCGAACATAAACCATCGTATGCAACTCGCCTATAATGGTAATTAAGACACTCGTATGGAAATTATAAAACTCGCTTACGCTCGTTTTATAAACAAACTCGTGTCTTAATTATTACCATTATAGGCTTGTTGCATAATATACTACTACATTCTACCTATTGTACCAAAAAATAACAAAAGGCATATGCTCGAATTTCCTGTGAAATTATCATTCATTCACTCTACTAAAATTCTCACTGGTAAATATATAAAATGAACATTAATTCTTTGTCATGTTCAAAATAGATCGATAGTAGGAACAAAGATCTGAATCTGCAGCTTTCGCTTCTAGGGTATATCGTCTCTCAACACACCTAAAACAACAGATGTTGTTTTCTGAACCTCCTATTATGTAGACAGCCCAACTTACTGAGCTCTACGTATCTGTTATACAGTAGTCTGTAATGTACAAGCGTGCGTACTTTCAAATGGCGTTCGGTTTAAGAAGGATGGGGCTGCGGCTTTAAGATAGATGCTATCCTAGCATTTGCCTAGAGTGAAAGTGGGAGGAAACCATGGAAGCAGGAATTGGACCTAACTATTCTCAACTAGAACACCCGATGTTCGGACCAACATTAAATGTCTTACCAATACTAGGAATCGAATCTAACACCTCAGGAACAGGAGTGTCAATATGCACCCGTAAACAACAGAAGTTGGTCAAGCCTCTCTGTTGTGCCATCCTGCAACATCTGTACTGTATCTCGAACATAAGGACAAACAAATGGATAATTACGGCCTAGGTCCTGAGGTACAACAAGATTTCAAGATTTCTTATTTGTTCTGGTAAAATCAACTAACATTTACCAGAAAGATACCAAGAAAAATATTTCAAGTACAACAATTCTATGTATAACATAAAATTTTAACATTTGAGTAACAAGTAAAAATACACACTAATCCAGAAGATAGAGTGGTCTCACACAAATTCCACACAGAGCTAAACAATTACACATATCTGGTAACTACCTAACCTACAAGTTGGTAGCACTGGCAGAAATGTTAACGCACGACTGTCGTTGTAGCGTAGAGAGTGTCCAATCTCCAGGCTCCATAACATAGCATATTGCGCCCCATTTGAAGACTGGCCCCATAGGTGCAGGAAAATAAAAACCACATGTCGAGATCATTTATTTTAGCACATCAGTGCTGTACACAATTGTATGCGAGTTCTTTCCAGATTTTTCTGCTGTAGAGTACAACAAAAAAGAAACGTTTAAGTTCTGGAATGTACAGACCTGGAATACCCTCGAACATCCCAGTCAGGCAATTACATAGCTTATTTAAAGTACGGTATTCCTCTATGATATTACGTGCCTGTAACTGCAATGAGCAAGATTACTACACACAGTATTCGGTGCAACACATGTATTGCATGTTTATAATGAATAATATTAGTAATAATAATAATAATAATAATAATAATAATAATGTTATTGGTTTTACGTCCCTGTTAACTACTCTGGCTTTTAGAGACTTCGGGGTGCCGGAATTTTGCCCCGAAGGGGATCTTTAACGTGCTAGTAAATCTACTGACACGGCTCCCTCACATTTTCGCACCCTCAAATACCAACTGACAGCGCCAGGATTCGATCGTGCAACCCTGGGAACAGCAAGCGACAACGTTACCGCTACACCACGTATCCAGTCTCTTTATAAAGATAAAGCACACAATAATAAGTTTCGCTCCTTTAGTTAATATATAATACAACAGGGAATACTAAAGCCAGTAACATCCTGGGAGCACATTCTCTGTAAACCTCTTCTAGAGAGAGAGAAACCCTAACTGGATAGCTGTTCTCAGTCAAGAGTTTCTATTAAGATATAGCCCAATTAATTCAGTAACAAGAAGTTCCGTGACGAACTAAAGAGTCTACTTTTCTCAAAATTAAGTTTCATGCCAATGATTAATCTACAGTATATGAACCTATGTAGAATAATGACGAAATTACGTTGGTAATATGAAATGTCGAATTTGTTCGAAATATACCTGGTATAATGTAGCCTAATAGAATCATGTTGGCAGCACTGACTTATATTAATTATTCCAATTTAACCTAGAATGTCAGGTGCTTTACGTGTGCAAAGTATAGGGCTGTTTATTAATAGTTGGCAGCCCTGATTGCTTATAGTCATATCAGTTATGTTACACATAGCACATACGAAATTCGGTTGAAATCCTACTGATAGTATAGAAGTTACATGTATTAAAAAATTGGCCCTATCAGCAGGCTTAGGATCATGTTGGTAGCACTGAAGTATATAAGTTACTCCAAAATTAATCTAAAATGTCAGGTACTATACGTGTGCATAGTTTAAAGCTGTCGGCTTGCATACTTTCTGATATATTGGTATTTGGATAAAAGAATAGAGAGAGAAATTATTAACAGTTGGCAGCCTTGGTGGCTCTTAAGAATAAGCTCAGTCATACCTGTTTATGTACACATATTACATAAAAAAATTGGTTGAAATCCAATTGATAGTGTAGAAGTTATAGGTATTTTAAAATTGGAGCTATCAGACGGCTTTAAATTATTTTGGCAACACTGTCATGTATGGCCTCCTGGAAAATAAACTGAAATAGTGTTATCTACATGTGTGCCAATTTTGGAATAGCTCCCATGCATACCTTCCAAGATATCCAACATAGAGCTCAAATTCCTAGTGCGTTTTTCAGCAGTTGGTAGCACTGACATCATTTTCAAATATGGACGTGAGATATTCCGATATACATCTTTACTCATACTAAATTTTGTTTCGATTTCTGCAGCCGTGTAGGAGTTGATAGGGGGGACACACACACAGACAGACAGAAGGACAGATAGACAGACAGACACACATTTTCCCGGATCGATCTCATAAGTCTACTTTTTCCTCATTTTTGCAAAATGTGAAAAGTAGGCTAAAAATGAACAATAAAGAGGAAAAGGTGAAGCATTACTTTTAATGAACAGTTAGTTAAATATTGTTGTTTTAAGGGGCGGAACTACGGAGTCATCTGCGCCTAATGAACAGTTATGATGACCAATTGACTGAAGATAGCATTTATTGAGAGACTATTTAGAATTATTATAAGGTTGATTTTGAACAATCGACGAAGAATCTCAGAATATTCAGAGAGAGAGAGAGAGAGAGAGAGTAATTCTAGTTTTGAACAGCTGATATGACGTTTTCTAAATATATTAGCTGTGAATTTCAAAGCCACTCCTCTAGCTCTCAAAAATATTCCAGTGACTTTCCAGAATATAATTCCATACTTTTCTTGCAAAGTTTATAATGGTACAGTATTTATTTTCTAAATCAACCTGAGGTAGGAATTAAACCCACCATTCTTCGGTTGTTCTCAGGGCTGAATGTTTCACCTAGTCCAAAATTAGATTTCTTGGCAGATCCGGGAAACAAACCTAGCGCCTTTGCAATATGTACCCTAAACCGTGAAGATGGCGGCTGATATAAACTATGATGCTGAGCAATGTGGTTCCTGTTGAAGGCACTGAAGGAATCCTAAAGTTTGTGTCATAGTGTCTGCAAGAAGCTGACTAATCTACTTCGACTATTTATCACGCCAACCATTAGACGTCGCATACTTAATGCAGTCTCTAAAGATAGGCAAGGAGAACTTTGTGGGTGATGAAGAGAGGTTCTCGTTCGAGACCAGACTAGCACACTCAAGCTTTATTTATGACCCGATATTTCCTGGGCGCAAAATTTATGTCCTCATTTCGACACTAACCTTGCGCGTCAGCAATTCTCTAAAAGACAGCTGCTAAGACAAAGGGTTTCTAAATAATTGGAAATTCCCCTTGTAGAAGGTAAAATACAGTATAGTTTTAACGACTAGACTATGTTACCTACAAGCATACTGATAAATTGAGGTTTTCGGCTATTTGGTCAAGCAAACACCTATTCCACAACCTTTAAAGGATCCGTAATGGACGTAACTCGCAAATGTGATCCACCTGTTTTTTTCTGCTCACCATATTTCATCCTATTTCAACACATCGTCTTCAAAAGGGCCTGGATTTAACTCAGAAGTGATTTGTCAAACAACATTCAACGGATTAAATGTTTTAAATATTATAAACGGATTCTTGTAAGTAAAAAACAACCCACAGAATAAGACTCGCCGATTTCAACCATGCAACAGACTTTTATATTCAATTTCAAATGTATTCTTGTTACATAAGATTTTGCAAGAATATTTATGAATGTTTATGAGTAGTAAATTTACGAGCAGTTTTTTAATTAAATGAATTTTATCTTTGGTTGATTTCTTTTTCGTTGCAAATATGAGTTTTTTTGAATAAATTCCAATATTGGAAAGAAGATAATGACGAATAAAATGTGATATAAGAATAGAATGTTAATAGGAACTGTTTAAGTTAAAAGCAATTGAATTTTAAAAAGCACTGCTGAAGAAGGTCCGATGTTGACTCACACATGTACATTCTTGCAACGAATTTAGAAAATATAAAAATAGCATTGACGAGAGGAATAATTTAAAGATAAAAGAATGTTTGCCACAAACATAAAGTAATAGCCATTTGGATGGAATGCGGGGAATTGTTGTTTGATGATGGTAATTCATTAGGGGATTTGTCACATCGTGGTCGTGTAGTCCCGTGCACTTGGGTGGGTTTAGGGTTTGTATGATAATCGGTGTCATTGTGGTTTCTGTACTAGTGTGTGCATTTGTAATTGGGGCTAGGATTGGGAAGGATGAGGCAATGGCCTAATGTTAGGAACCATCCCGGAATTTGCCTAGAGTAGAAGTGGGAAACTACGTAAATTGGCACATCATATGATTTTACCGCAAATGTTGAGTGAAAAGTTTTTATACTGTCAGAGATCATTTAAAAAGAAACAATAACAATCATCTCTATAAATAAAGTAAGCTTCCTGTCTGAACATTATAAATTTTCCAATACAACTTTGTATTTATCCCGGATGAGGTGAATAATGACCAAATACAGTATATCCTTAATTTAGTTTTTGTATGTTTGCATCTTGGCGTCAACAAATTGATGGAGCGAATGGCGTGAACACTTCGTATTTAAGTAATAAAGGGCATCCCTAAAATTAAACTAGGCTACAAATTATGTAATACAAGGAGGTGACGGGATTACGTAAAAGTCTCAAATCACGTCAGAAAGGCAATTCAATCAGCAACATTCTCTTGAGGTGTGACAAGAGCTTGGTTACTCACTTGCTACGGCTAATGGGAAAATATCGCGAGGTGTGAAGTATAACTTCCTGACGTGGATATAGACAACACAGTTCTAAATCATGTGTCTTAATCAAGTAAGATATCATTCACATCTCATGGACCGTGGAGTGAGTCCATTTCCACGCTTCTTTTTAACTCTGTGTCCGGCCAGGAATAGGAATAGCCGATTGTCATCACAATAATGTAATACGTATACCTGACCAACCCCAATACCGACAGCGGTAGCTACGCTCCCTAAAGTGCAGTGCTAGGGCATGGGGCCAAGCTACCTACGGATTAGGTAGACGTGGGTTCGAGCCTCATAATTGGCCGTCCTTGAAATGATTTTCCGTGGTTTCCCATCTTCAACTCCAGGAAATGCTGTGACAGGCCACGGCCGCTTCCTTCCACATCCTTGCCCAGTTTCATTCAACTTCATTCATGTCATCTCTCATTAACTCCTCTCATGGGATTGGCGTAAGGAAAGGCATCCGGCCGTAAAACATCCGCGATATAGAATTTCATCACATCACATCACATCCCCGACTCACATATTTTCTGAGAAAGAATGCGCTAACCTTGATTTCTTTATGTAGGTTCCAATGTTAGTAAGTACTTTATTTCATGGCACGGCTGGCTGCGTGGCTCAGGGGTAACGTTCTCGCTTGCTGGGCCCGAAGTTGCAGGTTCGTATCCTGGCGCAGTCAGCTGGCATTTGAGGGTGCGCAAATGCGAGGGAGCCGTGTCCGTAGATTTACTGGCACGTTAAAGACCCCCTTCGGGGCAAAATTCCGGCACCCCGGCGTCTCTAAAAGCCGCAGTTGTTAAAAGGGACGTAAAACCAATAACATTATTATTATATTTAATGGAACAGCTTATTAATGACATTCCGACTCCACTAAAAACGATTAAGAGGGCAAGATTGCCCTCAAAAATGCTCCCACATTTTTTTTAATATAATATTTTTCTCTTTTCTTCTTTAACTGTGATATGATTTAAAGGTTGTTCTCATATACTGCCTCCCTTCATGTATGTACACGTCAACGACTCGAAAATCTTAAATAAATTAGCCAGAAATCGAGAGTTGGGTTTGATTCCACCTCTCTTTTTCTCTGGCTGAATGCATCCCATTATAACCCTGACATCACGTTGAATCTCCTCAATGACCGAACTGGGAATAGAACCTTAGCCTCCTGTATAGCTGTTAGACTAGTCTACTATGGAGGCGAAAGAACAGGTATGATAACTGCATAACGATTAATGACTACAGTTTCGAAGGAAATAAATAAATAATTAAATATATACAAATAAATAAATACATAAATAAATTAATGAAAGACGAACGATTGAATAAATAGATATAAACGAATAAATGCAGACGAATGGGCACTTTTGAAGAATGAAATAACAAAATCCGCAGAAGAAAACATTGGTAGGAAAGGAAGAATAGGTAGAAAACCGTGAATCACTCAGGATATACTAGAATTTAGGGATGAAAGGTGGAAACACAAGAATGTAAGAGATGAAAAGGGGACAGCAGAATACAGATGTCTGAGAAATGAGGTCAACAATAAGTGCAAGGAAGCGAAATAAGAATGGTTGAATGAGAAATGTGCAGGTATAGAAAATGGTCTGAAATTAGGAAAAGTAAACACAGCTTATCGAAGGATTAAGAATACTTTTGGGGAAAAGAAGACTAAGTGCTGTAATATTAAGGACACAAATGAAAAGCCTCTAACAGATTGGGAAGAAAAGGTTGAGAGATGGAAAGCTTACATAGAGTGTTTGTATAAGGTAAAGGAGATTGGGAATCCTGTAATGGAAAGGGAAGAGGAAATTGATGAGGATGCAAAAGGAGATATAATATTGAGATCAGAATTTGACAGAGCATTGGAAGACTTGAGCAGGAACAAAGCACCAGGCATAGATGATATACCGATTGAGTTGCTACGCTGCATAGGTGATGAAGGTCTGATCAGGTTATATCACTTGGTGTCTAGGATTTATGAGACAGGTGAGGTACCCTCTGATTTCAAGGAGAATGTTATCATCCCTATACCGAAGAAAGTGGGAGCTGACAGATGTGAAGATTACCGTACAATCAGCTTGATTACTCATGCTTCAAAGATCCTGTCTAAAATAATTTACAAGAGGATGGAAAGCCAGATAGAAACGGAGTTGGGTGAAGACCAGTTTGGTTTCAGGAGAAATGTAGGAACAAGGGAAGCTGTACTAAGTCTTAGGCTGATTTTGGAAGGTAGAATATGGAAAGATAAGAGAACGTTCATGGCATTTGTAGACTTAGAAGAGGCGTTTGCTAACGTTGATTGACTGAATTGTTTGACATTTTGAAAACGATTGGAGTAAGTACAGGGATAGAGGGGTGATCTACAATCTATACAGAAACCAGACAGCAGTCTTTCGAGCTGAAGGACATGAGAGAGGAGCTGGTATTCAGAAAGGTGTAAGGCAAGGCTGCAACTTATCGCCCATACTTTTCAATCTTTACATTGACCAGCAATGAAGGAAATTGAAGAAAAATTTACAGTGGGAGTGAAGATTAAAGGAGAAATAATTTCAACTCGGAGATTTTCCGATGACACCGACACGCCTGAGGATTTGAATGAGTTTTTGAATGGTATGGATCCGTCTTGAGGAAAGAATTCATAATGAAAATTAATAAATGTAAAACAAAAATATTGTGCAGCCGAAATAAATCAGAATCCTCTATGGACATCAAATTGGCAGGTGAAAAACTAAAGGAAGTAGAAGACTTCTGTTACTTAGGAAGCAAAATAACCAGTGATGGACGAAGCAAAGAGGATATAAAAAGTAGGTTAGCTCAGGCAAGGAAAGCATTTCTGCAGAAAAGGAATCTGTTGACATCGAATATAGATTTAGCTGTTAGGAAGTCATTTTTAAAGGCCTTTGTCTGGAGCGTGGCACTCTATGGAAATGAAAGTTGGACTATTGGTGCAGCAGAAAAGAGTAGAATTGAAGCGTCTGAAATGTGGTGTTACAGGAGAATGATGATCATATGGGTAGATAGGGTTACAAACGATGAGGTATTAAGACGAATGGGAGAGGAGAGATGTTTCTGGCGACTGCTAATGAAGAGAAGAGATAGGTTGGTAGGACACATACTAAGACACCCAGGAATAGCTAGTTTAGTTATGGAAGGAAGGATCAAGGACAAGAACTGTACGGGTAGACCAAGGTTAGAATATGTTAAACAGATTGCCTCGGACGTAGGGTGTGGTTTCTATGTAGATATGAAACAATTAGCTCAGGACAGGGAGGCATGGAAAGCTGCATCAAACCAGTCGAAAGACTGAAGAATCAAACAACAACAACAACAAATGAATAAAAAATATTAACAAATAAATAAATATAAATGAATGAATGAATTAATTAATGAATTGAATAAACGAATGAATAAATATATATATAAATAAATAAATAAACGAGTAAATAATTATAAATGAATGAATCAAGGAAGATTATAGTTTAACGTGACCGGTAATCTTGAGATCATAAGCCACGGGACCTCCTTTTTACTTGGAATCCGAACCACAGGACATGGCATTTTACTTTGAAAATCTCACATGCATTTACCGGGAATCGAACCCAGTCCACCGTGGTGAGAGGCCAACAGCTTGACCGCTGCGCCACCACGCCCTCCAAATGAATGGATTAATTAATTAATTAATTAATTAATAATAATATAATATCGTATGGCCTCGGGTGCCTGGTGCAAGCTTTGCTATTTGACACCCAGAGGGTAGCTTGCATGTCGAATTTCGTAGTTCCTTGACTATGAAAGTCAAGGAGGTTAGATGTTAGATATCTTTGACATGCCAACATTGTATGACATGCGTATCGTATTTTTGCCGCCTTTCAAAAATCACTTACCACGGTCAGGGGCGAACCTGCAATCTTGGGGTTAGTAGACCGACACGCTATCCACTCACCCACCGTGGCAAGCTATTAATTAATTAATTAATTAATTAATAGACTACAAATAAACAAATAAATATAATTGAATTAATAAATGATTGAATAAACAAACAAATGAATGAATGAATAGATGAATGAATAAGCTAATTAATAAATATGATTTAAGGAGTGAATAAAATTAAACGAATAAATAAACAAATAAATATAATTGATTGAATGAATAAATTAATGAATAAACAAATAAATTAATAAACAAATGAATGATTAAACTAATGAATGAATAAACAAATAAATTAATAAACAAATAAGTGAATAAACAAATGAATGAATAAACTAATGAATGGATAAACAAATAAATGAATAATCAAATGAATGAATAAACAAATGAATAAACTAATGAATGAATAAACAAATGAATGAATAAACAAATGAATGAATAAACAAATAAATTAATAAACAAATAATTGAATAAACTAATGAATGAATAAACAAATGAATGAATAAACAAATGAATAAACTAATGAATGAATAAACAAATGAATGAATAAACAAATGTTTGAATAAACAAATGAATGAATAAAGAAATAAGTGAATAAACAAATGAATGAATAAACTAATTAATGAATAAACAAATGAATGAATAACCTAATGAATGAATAAACAAATGAATGAATAAACTAATGAATGAATAAACAAATGAATAAACTAATGAATGAATAAAGTAATGAATGAATAAAGAAATGAATGAATAAACAAATGAATGAATAAACAAATGAATTAATAAACAAATGAATGAATAAACTATTGAATGAATAAACAAATGAATGAATAATCTAAGGAATGAATAAACAAATGAATAAACCAATGAATGAATAAACAAATGAATGAATTAATAAATGAATAAATAAGTGAATAAACAAATGAATGAATAAACTAATGAATGAATAAACAAATGAATGAATAATCTAATGAATGAATAAACAAATGAATAAACTAATGAATGAATGAATGAATGAATGAATGAATAAACAAATAAAGGAATAAATAAATATTAATGAATGAATGAATGAATGAATGAATGAATGAACGAATGAATTAATTAATTAATAAACCTTATAGAAAGATATGTGTGCAATTAAGATGGCTGGAGCTTTAGGCTTGCGTACACAGATTGCTCTCTGTTGGGTAATCAACCCGGAAACTGGTTGAATGCTCAAAAAGCACTACCATGGGGTAAGTGAATAGGAAGCCACACAAACCCAAGGCAGCAACGCAGTATTGAGGCAGATTGCCATTGCCTTTTTGCACTTAGTCTGTACAGCAGTACTAACTCTTTAAGTCGATCACAGCTAATAATGCATGAAATGAGGCCAAAGTAACAGAACAACACCCTCTGTATTTCAACAGGAACTGAAGACAGACCACTGGAGCCAAACGTCAACAGATCTGTTCACACAGCCATTCTCACTAGTGTCATCTTGTCTGCCAAGAACATAGATTTATCTAATGGCATGTCTTGTCATTCATTAATCCACTCATTCATCCAGCCATTCATGTGCAGCTAACGAGGATGAGATATATCAGAGTGTTTGTTTAGTGTCGTGACGCCAGGACCTGTCTATTATCTCATACTCTTCTCTGCCCCAAGTTATAAATGTGGAACAAATCATTATTATTGTTAGAATTTGTGAGGCAAGCAATAACTTATATCCACGAAGCGTTTAAGGGACATTGGTTCTGAGTTTTTATTACGGAGTATTATTTAATCCGTCTTGTCAATACTAAAAATATGTTGTTTATTAATACTTAAACGAACATGTTTCGATATGCAATAATATCTTCTTCAGCGTTAATAGAGTTAAAAATAACCCGTGAGGACTGGCGCATGGGTATTTTTGACCAGAAACTTAAAAAATGCTCTATATTTTCGTGTTGGTCAGCCCTTATCTCCTTTCGCTCACTGTAACTTCCTTCCAAGCCTTGTACTTCACCCTGCAAATGAAATACGTCCATAGCTTTTCGAACACTCAAGTTATTTGTATATTATTTATGGTCGAGTCAGATTTAGCTATGGCACCAGTCCACGCGTGACAATTTTCGGTTTACGTCAGGCGGGACAATCTGTAAACAAGTAGTTCCGTGAAGAACTATACAGCCTATTTTCATATATCCTACTTATGTTAATTGCCTCTAACAAAATTCAAAATTTCAGTTTGATTGCTGTAATAGATTCGTAGATATTGAGAACCGACTAAATATTTCGGATGGTCGCCATGTTGGATTTTATATATGTAGGGCTTAGAGTTATGTACTGTTACATGAATATTACTGTGTACGTGTAGCATTCAAACTTCAATCGCATGATTAGGACACAAGAAGTAAAAACGAGATTTTAAAATTTCGCACAGCTGCCATCTTGTGGTTATGGAAACAATTGAAATAAATTAGACGCCAGTGGATTAACATTCGTATGAGGATTTACTGTACCAAGTTTCACTGCACTCGGATGGTTAAATTGCGAGAAACGTCCATGTGAATATTTATAATTCGCGTCGCCACCGAGTTGGATTTGTGATCACCAGGTTATTTAAAGTCCTGTAGGTGAACTTAAGTTCATAGCCTCTATGAACATACAAAAATTCAGTTTGATTGCTGTAATAGATTCGTAGATATTCAGAGCCGTCAAAATATTTCGGATGGTCGCCATGTTGGATTGTTAAATGTATAGGCCATAGAGTCATGTACCATTAAAGGAAAATTATTGCGTAGGTTCATTATTCAAACTTTCACATCGATCGCATGATTACGACACAAGAAATAGAAACTTAATTTTAAAATTCGCAAAGCCACCATCTTGAGGTTATGTAAACAATTGAACTAAATTAGATAATTTACCAGTGTATTACAATGTGTATAAACATTTCCCGTACCAGATTTCATTGCGGTTGGAACATTAAATCGCTAGAAAGGTCTATTTAAAATTTTCAAATTCGCGTGGCCGCCATGTTGGTTTTGTAGTTACCAGTTTTTCAAAAGTCGCATAGGTGAACTTCTAGTAGTTCCCTTTATCACCGTAAAAATTCCAGGGTGATATCGGGAATAGTTTCGGAGGTATTGAATGCTGGTTAAATATTTCGCACTGCCGCCATCTTGGATTGGTGAGACGTAGAAAAATTTTAATGGCACGTTCGGGGTCGTCCGGAATAGTGCTATGAACTTACTGAGTTTCATTGAAATCGCTCCAGCCGTTTAGAAGTTATTAGGGGACACACTCCTCACACACACACGCACACACACACGGACAAAAGGTGATCTCATAAGCCTATTTTTTCAAAATTGAAAATAGGCTAAAAATAAGGGAAAAAGATGCACATATTTTGATGCAGCACAATCACATAGCTCAGGTTCTTGTTGATCGATGTTAAAGGTCTATGAGTACCATGGTCATCAGCTCCTTTGTTCAAAACAAATGGAGATGACTGCTTTGCCGCCACTAACAAGGCCAATTACACTGTTACCAATATTATTGTCATTTTTCTGCACGTTGAATTTCAAAAATTAAAATAAACCTCATTTTATATTGGGAATAGTTCACAGGAAGACACCAGGTGTAAAATTGCGTCATTTAAATACGTACGACTAAGACAAAGAGGGAGTGACACACTATATGTCAAAATGACCCTGCGCCAGTCCTCGTGTTATATATTTTCACACCAGTTCTCAACAGTTAATCAAATTATTGTAAGGCTATCCATTTTATCTTATTTTCTTTTATATTATTAATGCATACATCCAAAGTTACTTTTTTAAAACAATGATAATCATTAGTTTCATACTTCCGACAGAGTCAACTTCTTCTTTCCTACCATTTATTCCATTCACATGGGGTCTGCATTTCTGCTACATCTCTTCCACAAAGCTCTGTTGTGGATGTCTTCGGGATTGAGATTCACATCCCTCATGTCGTCTCTGATGTTGTCCATCCACCTCTTTAGCGGTCAACCACGGGGTCGACGTCCATCAGGATTGAGTTGGAGTGCTGTTTTGACCAACGAATCATCATTCCGCATGACGTGACCATATCACCGGAGTCGGGACCCTCTTGCGTTCTCTACAATTGGGGCTACACCAAGCCCTTGACGCACGATGTCATTTGGCACATGGTCGTAACGAGTTAAACCAAGGGACCATCGCAGCATCCTCATCTCCATCGTGTGGAGAACCTGTCCCTGTTTTCTTGTCATAGGTCGGCATTCTATCCCGTAAAGGGCTACTGGGCGCACTACCATTTTAATCATCCTTTTATCACAAAGGACACCAGTGACTTGTATCTAATCTGTGAGGTATACTTAGGGTACATACAATTTTAATAATATGAGGTTAATACTACATTATTTACAAAATAATTTTAAAATATTTGAGTGGGTTAATAGGCCTATATGATACAAAGGTTAAGCCTACTCCGAGGGAGATCAATTATTCAAGATATGTTTTTTTTACTATAAAATTTCCTAATTTTATCTTAAGCTTTATTTATTGGTGTGATATTTTTAAAAGACAAAGGTATATCAATAAAATGTGTGGGTATTCCTACTCTTAATTCCTTCTTAGCATAAATATTTATCAATGCGGGAACGTTATAAGTTACATGATTATTTCTATCTGTCTAGTTTGTCTTCTAAGTCGTATTTGGTTTTAATAACTGTTATAATAATACATGATAATTAAATTTACTTTGTACAAATCTTCCAAATCTTGGTTAATTTGCCATCAATTAATTTCATAAATCTCGTCTGAATCTTTCTTCTTTATTTCCCAGTTCCAGTGATCTGGTTCGGGGCGTGAATCAAGGACCTCCATCCGAGGCCTCGACTAACACACTATCATATTTAGGCTATTTGTACGATGGGTTAGCCACACCCAAAGGTAGACAAGGGTCAATTAAGGCGGGAAATTGACTCCCTAGGCCTCAGATACCCTACAACCGTCGGGGTCGGAAAAGAAAAAGTGGTGACCAAGGGAGGCCGACAGGAAAGATAACTGAAACGATCCCGGCACAAGTCAGTGGAGGCAATAACGGACTCAGCTGGGGTCACGTGATCGCCGACCCACGTCCCACAAGTTGTGGAAGGAAGGAAGCTTGCAGTTTTATGTGACCGTTAATCATGCGATCATGAGCCACGGGAGGTCCTTTTTACGTGGAATCCGAATCACAGGACATGGCATTTCACTTCGATAGTCTCACATGTATTGAGCGGGAATCGAACCCGGTCTACATTGGTGAGAGGCATAAGGCTCTACCTCTGCGCCACCACACCTCACAAGTTGTGTAACCCTCTGAATACCACCCACTATTTATAATCTACTCCTACTAGTACCTCCCCATGCTGCAAGACCGTATCACATAACTGATTCTACTAAAGTTGCACAAGCCATTCTTCTTCTTCTTCTTCTTCTCAGCGTGCCTGTCCGCTTCGAACGTTGGCAATCATTCTGGCTATGGTGACACAAGCCTTTAAATATGTCTATAATAATAATAATAATAATAATAATAATAATAATAATAATAATAATAATAATAAGCACGACGAAAAGATTTCCAATTATGAAGACCGAGTGGAGCTTATCAGGAAGCAATGGCAGATTGGAGAGGTGAAGATCATTCCAATTGTTATATCAAGTACTGGCGTTGTACCAAGGATTTTCCTGTAGGGGTTGAAAGAACTTGATGTAGACACCAATGTATACAAGTCAATTCAAAACAGATCAGTAATCATTGCGATAACCAGATTAGTTACAAAAGTCATTGACTAGAGAATAGTTTTCTAAAGGTGGTGATTATGCTCCGATGTCTTAGATCTGTATAATTGCCAGATATTGTTCTGAGTGTGAAGTAATAATAATAATAAATAATAATAATAATAATCATGTAGCACTATGGGAAAACATAAAGACAGTCTCGCGGAGGACTTTAAGAAGGAAATCGAAAAACCGTATGAAAGTGTCCACCTGCTAATGGACATTATGTACAAACAGTGTCTTATTCTTATCGAAGACTTTGTGTTCACAATATCTGGGCATCCTCTCCAACAGTTCGGGATTCCGTCACCTTCGAGAGAGCAGGGAGCCGACGATATTAATCGTGAATACCGTACCTGAGGGAGATGTCTTACGATACAGCCCAGCTCTGTAAGACATTTGCTGAAAATCACCCTAAGCTCAATCACGAACAAAACCAAGTCTACGACGAAATATTACAGAGCATAACCTCCGAGAAAGGCATGCTGTTCTTCCTAGATGCTGCTGGGGGTACGGGCAAAACGTCCTTAATCAATTTGTTGTTGGCGAAAGTCAGGAGTGAAAGGAAGATCGCCATCGCTGTTGCTTCATCAGGTATCGCCGCTACCCTTATTGACGAAGGGAAAAACTGCTCACTCTGCCTTCGAGTTGCCACTTAACATGAACCATTCAGTCTCCAATATGCAACATCTCTAAACAGGAGTGACCTCGCCCACGTGCTTAGAGATGTTAAGCTAATCGTTTGGGACGAGTGCACTATGGCTCATAAAAGAGGAGTTGAAGCTTTAGACAGGACGCTCCAGGACATCAGAAGCAGCAAACGTCTGATGGGTGGTGTAACGGTACTGCTTTCCGGTGACTTCAGGCAGACTTTGCCAGTGGTACCTTGGGGAACACGCGCCGACGAGGTCAAAGCATGTCTCAAGTCATCCTTCCTTTGGCCACGAGTTAGCGCTCAGTCTTTAAAAGTAAACATGAGGGTGCATATTAATGGTGACTTGAAGGCTGAAGAATTTTCCAAATTAATTTTAAAAATAGGTGATGGCAAGCTGTTGAAGGAAGATGGACGGATAAGCATACCAGAAAGTCTGGGTCATAATGCCCATTACATGAATGCCTTAACTGACCGAATGTATCCCAAATTGAACGAGGATGGAATTGAGCATTCTTCTTGGCTGAGAGAACGATCCATTTTGACTCCAAGAAATGACTTAGCCGTTGAGATCAACAACATATTGTTGGAAAGGTTGACCAATGATATGGTGACGTATAACTCTATTGACTCCGTGGTGGTGGTCGAGGATACCACCAACAATCCTGTAGAGTTTCTCCATTCACTCGATCCACCCGGTATACCGCCTCATATCCTTTGCCTTAAGATTGGTGTTCCCATCATGCTATTGCGCAACCTTAACCCACCAAAGCTCTGCAATGGTACCAGGCTGCAGTTGAAGACCCTTTATAAACACGTCATCGAAGCCACGATAATTACAGGTGCTGGCCAGGGTGAAAATATATTCATCCCCCGGATCCCTATGATCACGTCAGACTACTCCATCCAGTTCAAACGTCTGCAGTTCCCGGTTAAGGTCTGCTACGCTATGACCATCAACAAATCGCAAGGACAGAGTCTAAAAGTAGCTGGCGTGGATCTGAGGAGTGATTGCTTCTCCCACGGCCAATTACACGTAGCCTGCTCTAGGGTTAGTTCATCTGACAGCCTGGTCACCCTCCAACCACAAGGCACTACAAGAAATGTAGTATACAGGGAAGTACTAATTTAAGTGGCAAGAAACAGGTGACATAAAATGTTGAAATATCAGTAGAAGTGGTGGAGGAGGGTGTATTGGCCTTCAGTTCAACATAAATAAATGAATCCAGTAAAGTTGTTTTCATGTTGTTTAATTTTAAGTAAAACACTACATTTCGGTCGCTATTGTAATTCCATAGCGAAGGTGAAGTTCCCGTCCATTCAAATGTTTTTGGCTGACAAGTACCAAAGACCGTTCGGAGAACGGGTACTTCTGCTAGTAATGATATATAGATCAAACGTCACTGTTAACTCTTGTAGCTTTAAGGACGCCGGATATTTCAATTTTATCCAGGAGTGAATCTTAAACGAGCTAGTAAATACTCTTAAATGCCATCGGACTGAAGTGGGATCGAACCCTGTTGTGCTGGGTCACTCAGCCCAACGAAATGACAATTGTACTACAATTCATAATAAGTATTGTCCAGCAACGTACATTGTCCCACAATACGGCGTTCTTCACTTATCGAAGCCGAATTGGCGCCATGTGATATATGAACCACACGACTTGAAATATTAAAGCTACAATCAAAACAGGAAGCTATTCCCATTACGCGCCCCGCTTATCCGTCCGGTTAAAATATTGCTTGGACGAGTGAGTGGTTCGGTATCAGTCCCGCCTGTACGTATGACTAGGTAAAATTGTTCAAAATCCCTGCTTGGGATTACAAAGGGAACTCAGCCGACAACGTTCATGTGCAAGGAGTTAAGACGGCAATATTGTCTAGGTTGATGCCGTGTCTTGTGCGGAGTTTCGCCTACGAACACCAAGACAGGCTCATCAGCCGGCTCTTGGTGTCTGTGCCTGGACCCCCACATTTCTTTTGGAAGCCTTTACAGGGAGGTGAAAGGCTGCTCCAGCGTTTAGCTCTCGCTGTAAAGAAGCGCAGGTGCACTTTATACGAAGGGAGGTAGTGCACAGTTCGCTACTCGACAGCTTGCTGCTAGCTGAATCTGGGGTAATAGGCTCGCCCACTAGCTAGGCTGTAACTGGGGTGATAGGTTCGCCCCTAGCTAGCTCGTAAACTGTCGCCTCAGTAAATGAATGGAGATTGTTGGAAGAAATGAAAACGTAAAAACACGTATAGTGGGCGATGTATTGAAGATAGTGATATGCTCTCGCGGACTTTTTTGTAGACTTTTCATGCTGAACAATTCTTAAACTCATAGTATATTGATATGTTTAACGGTTTGCCCAGCTTAAGCTTAAAAAGCTCACGGACGTCAGGTTTTTATCGACGGTTTCACTGAAATCGTTACTGCTTGGCGGGCGCGTGGTGGCTCAGCGGTCTAGCTGTATGCCTCTCACCAAGGCGGTCCGGGTTCGATTCCCGGTCAATGCATGTGAGATTTTCGAAGTGAAATGCCATGTCCTGTGGTTCGGATTCCACGTAAAAAGGAGGTCCCGTGGCTCATGATCTCAAGATTAACGGTCACGTTAAACTACAAGCTTCCTTCCTTTCCTTACTGCTTGGCTTCCTTTGATCATACATAAATTATTTTCTACAGAAACCTTCCTCAATATATCTTTTACAGAGATGAATCTTAATCACATGACATTTATTTCAGACTTTTCACTTATTCCAAACATTGGAATGAGTTTTGTGTTGACCGACTAAAAGCTAAAGGCTACAATATTAATCATGGAACAACTTTCATTACTGAGAAATGATATCACCGTATTTTCCAAAGAGAATCTTCGACATTAATCATGGATTGGAAAGCATATGGTAGCCTATCTCAGCATGTAACTAAATATAAATTCGCTCTAAACTGTGCGGACAGTAATCAGATCACTGCAATGATTCGACCGGTCTAACTCGACGCCTTTTCATTAAATATGGAGGTTTGGAGCTTGCCGGGCAGCTTAACATTTGTCACTCCCATATGAATCAGACAAATTTGAGGTTAAGTCATGACTAATATATTTTCGACGTATTTTGTCATGTGATAGACTCCGCAATGGCTAATTTTATTTATCGATGTCTCTTGTAGTGGTGACACTGACGGATATAATACGTGCTTTAGAATTTCTATACAGCGCTGCAGAACATTTTGCTTGAACACCATAATTCAGCAGCATTACTCGACAGATATTCATTTGCAGTTGTCCTCGTCGTATAAATTCTTCTGAGTTGGACCCAACCCATGCTAAGAATGGACTCGACCATGTCACCTACAAATATCAGGGTAGCATTCAACTCTGATACTGTTCTATAATTTGGGCCCACCGTTATCTGCATCCTTTTAGAATCGATTGCCATTGTCCATAAAAATAAATGGTGCAACTAGCAGCCTTGGATCCCAGCCAATTTCCGATACCGTATCAGAAAGAATGTTTTTACAGTGCATATTAGTTAGTTCCTGTGTGAGTCACCAGAATGTGCATCGACTCCAGTTTGATCAGTTGAGGAATATCTTAAATAGTATTGGGGAGTGTCGATTTATGTTATTTATGTCACTTTGATTAGTGGCTTGAGACATCTTTGGTCATCAGTTCTGTGTACTTGAGCGAGTACTTACATTTTTATAGTGATTTTAGTAGTGTGTGCAATTGAATTAATTATTACAAAAATGCCAGGACTCATACTTTTCCGTTCTTTATTTTCCTCAAAATAAGCCTCTTATGTTTTCTTTTTTTCCATCCGTAGACGCATTTAGTATTTGTAAAAACGTCATGAATTTCAATGTGTAGTCATGAGCCCGAACTCGCTCTATAACATTCACTTGTTTCTGTTATGAAAGGAAATACAAAGAAACAATAATCAAACCAAACCCTGTGGCGCTACAGGTCATGAAGGGCCTCGGCTTAACAAGCGACCGCTGCCCAGTCATTTGGCCTGCAGATTATAGGGTGACACGTGGTCAGTGCGTCGGGTCTTCTCGGCCATTAATCTTTGTCTACGTGACCAGGGCGCTGCCTCACTGTCAGACAGCTACTCAATTGCCCTCACGAGGCTGAGTGCACCCCGTTCCAGCCCTCAAGTCAGTTTCTAAAATCCCTGACGTAGCCGGGAATCAAACCCGGGGCCTACTGGTGAGAGTCAGGTGCACTACCTAAGCACCAAAGGGCCGGCGAAAGGAAATACAAACATGTATTTTCAAATCAAATGTTCAGTCTCCAATAATTAACTACAGACATAATGGAATGACGGAGCAGATTCGAAAAACTTGACACTTAAAGTGTTTTTTAAATCATCTTTAGTGCTATACTGCGGACACAGAGCGTGGTTCCTAATAGGAGCAATCTATAAAGATGTTGAAAGGCAGAAAATATGGCTTCAGCATACCACGAACATATTCCAGGGGTAACTAGACCAAATTACTCATGCAGGATGTCTACCAAAACCAACTAATAGATTTCCCTGACAATTCCCTGATATTTCCAGGATAAATTAGAAAATTCCCTGAGTAACAGTAGCGGCTATATTATTTAAAAATATAAAATAGAGTTTGCACTTAAGAGTATTTCAAAAAATGCTTGAACAATAAAGTAGAAAATACAAATATATATATTATTAGCCTACTTTCGATTTTTGCAAAAAATGAAAGTAGATTTATGAGATCAACACAGGGCGAAAGAATTGTGTGTCTGTCTGTGTGTGTCTGTGAGGCTGTGTGTGAGTGTGTGTACCCTGGATGTCTGTCCCCCCTATTAATTCGAACACGGTGAAACCAAATTGAACGAAATTTGGTACAGAGGTAGCCCTAGCAAAGGGCACCTCAGTGCCATGTTTTATATCGCCGCCATCTTGACGGAAACGTAATGGCGGCCACACAATTGTTGAAAGCTTAAATCAAATTACGACTAACCTAATTATTTGTTCTCTACCAAATTTTGCAACCACATAGGCTACCTTTTTATGGGAGCATCTTTTGACTGAACTACAAGGTCATCAGCCCAATAGTTTGCAGATAGCAGCCATTTATGTGAGCAAATCGATTCACCATATCAATTAAAACACGGTGAAACCGAATTGAATGAAATTTTGTACAGAGGTAGCACTAGCAAATGGCACCTCATATTCATTTTTATTATCCGTATAAAACGTAGTATTTCTACAAGCTACTACAACCAACATTCAATTATACTCCTTGAAAAGGACAAAGAGTTATAACAATACCCATGCATTTAGGAGAAAGTAGGCTATATGTTCTTTACTGAACATCTTGTTTTTCTATATTTAACCAATTCCAAATTTTCCATTCAGAAAAACTATTGTAGTTGTGAGTATTGAAAGTAGCTCGTCAATAGTAATGCTCTCAACAATCATACAGTTGCACATTTATATACAAACACACATGTAATTTGTGTGCTCTATCTTGCAAGAAATGAGAGCTTACTGATTTAACGTCAGTACGAACATCTACAACTATCATCACCAGAATATACTTTTCCCCCATAAAAATTTAAATGCTTAATTTCCAATTATTCAAGGTTGGACCTTGTACAACTAAAATCCCCTGAGTGTCATTAAAATACCCTTATAATTCCCTGAGTTTTCCGGGATTTACAAATTCTCTGAGTATTCCCTGTTTTCCATGTCTTCCAGAGTAGTATACACCCTGTCATGGGTTGCTGCAAGACACTCCTCGGCTTTTGAAAATAGTTATCAGCCTTTCACCGATCCCACTGCATAAAGAAAAATGCCCAAGAGCATCATCAAGTAGTAGAAGCTCAAAAGAACATCCTTGAGGAAAACACAAGATTTTCTACTTGAGCAACAACCAACAATAAAAGAAGAGAGTAGTAGTAGTTGTTATTGTTGCTTATTTTAGGGTCTGGGACATCGCGGTCACATAGCCCCGGGCATTGTTTAGTGTGTATGGAATTTGTGTGATAACCTGTTTTATAGTGATGGCTGTACTACTGTGTGTTTTGAGGATTGTTAAGGAGTAGCCGTGGCCTAAGTTAGGAATCATCCCTGCATTTTTCTGGACTAGATGT
This sequence comes from Meconema thalassinum, assembly GCA_946902985.2. NCBI lineage: Eukaryota > Metazoa > Arthropoda > Insecta > Orthoptera > Tettigoniidae > Meconema > Meconema thalassinum. Next base: position 471,997,741 of record OX336391.1, read on the forward strand.
GGGCCGAAACCACGGAAAACTACTTCTAGGATGGCTGAGATTGGAATCGGACCCTCCTCTCCTCAGTTTTGCCCCACGAGGCTGAGTGTATCCCGTTCAGCGTCTTCGGTGGCGTAGTTGGTAGCATGCTGAGCTTCTATGCCCAAGATTGCGGGTTCAAACCCGGCCGAAGTCGTCGGATTTTTTAAGACCGTTAAAAATCCCTCAGTATACCTTCCTTCGGAGGGGAAGTAAAGCCGGAAGTCCCATGTCATAGATATATGGCATGTTAAAGAACCTTCCACTAATTACGCCTGTGTGAAGCTAAATTAGGTTAAACATTTGACATACGCTCTTAGGTTCCGTCGTTCGTCGCCAGGAGCCGACTACGGTGGCATCTAGTAACAAAGTTATGAACTAGTAGTCGTTGACGGTGGCGTTTGGCGGCATAGGTAGGAACTAATTGATAAATTCTATGTTGCAGTCCTTACTTGAAATGAAAACAGATAACAAACACTAATACAGTCATCACAATTAACACTGGTTATCAGATAGATTCTACACATACCCAAAGTACACGGGGCTTCATGACCGCGTTGTTGCAGCTCCTAAAATGAGAAACAATCACCTGATAAACCCCATGTATATTAAGCGAGAATCGAACCAAGCCTGCCTTGGTCTGAGACAAACAGTTTAATCGCTGTTCTATCTCGCCATTTGCCTAAAGCAGGTGTTCTCAACATGCTTCTCGCGAGCATCACGGTGCTCTTTAAATGAAATTGGTACTCTCGTCATACGAGTCAAAAGGGACTCCCATGAGATCCATTCTTTAATTCAAATTTTGTAGCACGAACCGGATTAATAGTGTTTTCATCACAAATTCTGACAGTCAGTAATTTTATCATTTTGTGAAATAATAATTTTAATCCATAGTAAAAATAATTGAACAACCCTGTTTCATGAGTAACACGAAATATGCTGATTCGATTCGACTGTCCTCTCAATGTATCTTATCTTCATGGGCCATACAGGCAGTTGTAGCATGTCTTGTGAGCGGTTAATCCCTAGCTATTTCACCACTTCTGAGGGAGAGAGAGGTAGGAAAAGAATAGATAGGCTAGGTGCATGCTTGTTGCATTATATTATTATTACATCATTGTTGCCCTTATGGACAGTGTTTGAACTTAAGTATCTCATGATGTCACAATTTTCACTTCTTTCCCTTCTTCTCTTCCCAAAATCTCTTCATCCTTTGACTGTGCTCCTGTTTCCTTTGTTCCGTCCACAATGTTCCTATCTTCTTCCTTTCACTTACTAAAAATTTGGCGTTCTTAATTTTGTTTCTGAATTTTTCTCTGTCTTCTATCATTTGCTTGTTGATCCCTAATTGCTTTAAATCGTCTTCTATTTCATGATACCAATTTGTTTTCCTTTTTGAACTGTTTACTACATCAAAGATTTTCTTTGTAAGTCGTTTATTGTTCATTCTCTGTATGTGCCCGTAGAAAGTTAGTCTGCGTTTTCTAATGATATCTGTGAGTCTATCTGTGTGTTCATATAGCTCTTTGGTAGGTTTTTTCATCCATATCCCATCTCTGTGTACTGCTCCAAATATTTTTCTCAGAATTTTACGTTCAATTTTTTCTGTTTCTGTGATGCCAGATGCTCCAATTGTGGTCGTTTCTGACGCATACAATGCTTCTGGTAATACAACTGTTTTGTAGTGTCTAAGTTTGGCCTGCATTATTATTATTATTATTATTATTATTATTATTATTATTTCTGCCGTTTCGGCCATCTACGGACCACGCTATTTCAACTGCCCTTCGCCTAGTATTCCCGCAATTGTTTCCTATGCTGTTCTTCCTCGCTTCAGTCCATGTCTTGCCAGTTTTTAGTTTAGTCTTTTCTTGGAATCCATGATGTTCTTGGAGTTTCGACTTTAGTGGAACACGTTTCTGGATATCCTCCAGGGTTATTCCCACTTCACGCAAGTCTTTTTCTACTTTCTTGTTAAGAAGAAAACTGAAGATCTTATTGCTCAACCTTGTAGAACTCATACGAGCAATGTGGCCATAGAAAAGTATCCTTCTCTTACGAATGGTGTCCGTGATCTTTTATACATGAGAGTAGAGTTCATGATTGTGTCGTCTTCTGAGCTCACCGTTTTCTTGGATTGGACCAGGATTTTTCTCAAGATCTACCTTTCTCTTATTTCTAGCTTCTCGATCATACCTTTTCTACTCATAGCAAGGCATTCGGCACCATACAAAGCCTCCGGTATCACTGTGCAGTAATTGTAACATTTTTAAAAAGTCCTTCATCGTGGTTGATGACTATTGTGGTTCAATAATACTAACATGATAATAATAAATAATATACACTGTGGTATGACCTTACCTGTGATAGTGTAATATAATAAGTTGTTGAGCGCCAGATCCCTATTTAAGACAGTGAATCGAAATTTATTGATTTTAACCTCGGCTATCAGCAGTAGAGTCGAGACCACTTACCCGGGCCGTAGTGAGACAAAGTCATCTAACCAATCCAGTATTTAATCAAGGAGTATGATTGAATTTGCCTATAGTATTTACTAACCACTATGAAAGAAATAGGCATTACGTTGAAGAGAATGAATTTATTAAATGCAAAAACAAAATATTAATAAAACAGAATAGTGATAGTCACACAATTGAATTTAAAATTACTCAATGCGGCAATTAATTATTTAAAAGAAAATGAATATTAAAATGAATTGAAAGTTAAATGAAGTTAAATTATAATAGAGACGATAGTTTTATTGAATTGTTGGCTCACCCAGTCGAAGATTCGTCATATTTAAGAAATGATCGATGATCTCGATGTTACGTCGCTTATGTTTAAAAAAATGATGTGATATCTCATTTACTATGAAATATCCTCATTAAGTACGTTGCCATCTGTAGAAAGACTCTTGATCAGGGATATAACCCATTATGTATTGATATAGATGTCGGCAAGACATCGTTCAGTGTCGACTCTCGGTGCTCAGTCCATTAGGACCCAGAAAGCAAGGTTACAACTTCCTTACTTCATTGAGAGCTGTAGATCAATGCGTCTTTTGTCGGAGTCGCAGGTACTAATGACTTCCTTGTCACGTGGTCTTCGACGGTCTCCCCCTCCAGTAAGCTTCCCTTTCTTCAGTGTTCATTCTCTCACGAGGGCTAATTGCACCACAATTTGTAATCTTTAGACGCGTACGTACCGTAGAAAATGGCGTGTTGGTTACACCATAGTGGGTGTCTTAGCATCTCAGGAAAATGACGCAGTTTGCCGTGGTGAAATTCTTACTACGTCGTTCAGTTTGTGACGCACAGGGTTAGTCCATATCGCCAGTCTTGTTGCAATATATAATACTTCGTCTCTTTACAAGTAATTGTTAATAAAAATCTAATTGAATATAATAATCAAAACCGCTTACAATTATCTGATATAAAAATCATCTCATGGATGTACTAGTTAATAATAATAATAATAACATGATAATAAATGAATAACCCTTTAAATATAACAGCTATGGGATCGAATCGTTACAATCGCCCCTGATATAAATAATTTAAAATAAAATGTAACATTATTTGTATCACTACACATCCTACACAAATGAATACAAATGTAAATATTAATACCCCCATAACGACAACATACAAATAATACCCTTCAACAATACATAAAAATATACAAGAACATACTCTTTTCACTTTACATATTTGTACTATCATTTCTCATTCTTCCAAATGTTCATAATGTTCATTCTTCTTTATGTATTAAACGAGCTGTAAAAAATATACATATAAAATGCCCTTCACTTTTATTTTTGACATATATGTCAACGCTGCACTCGTTTATATTTCGGTGATCGTATGCATGACATACAATTTTGGCTTCATCTCTTTTGAACGTAGTTTTTGTATATCAGTCTGGCGTAGAAGTACATTGTTGTAATACCAGCTGATTAACCCATAATAACTATTACAGCACACGATAATAGGATGCAAACAATACAATATTCCTTTCGTCTTTATAAAGGGATTACTCAAATGCAGTAAAATTTCAATAATTGAAGAAAAAAATAACTTAGCAAGATACCTAAGGCAATTCCAATTTCAGTGCATATGTCATACATGTAAATATTTCCCCAAATACATAATGACATCGAAATACCTCAAAGCAGTTATTAAACAGTTCATTTAAATATCCAAGTTACTACTCACCTGCCTTCGTGGCTTAATTCTTTCTTAGGCCACGGCCGCCTCCTTCCAAATTAATACTTCCTAAGTCTCCACGACTTCTTAACTTCTCATAAAACCATAATTCCTCTTTACTACTTCTCGAAAACAATAACTTGAATTTTCAAAATCACCAATAAACATAAAATCTGACTTCTCGTTCACTTTATAAAATTTAACTTAGCGTCAAGATATAACTTTACCGTAACGTCATTCCTTACTTACCATAACAAAATGATTAAGACTTGGACAAAATACTACTCAATACCTGAATTACGTATATCACTAAACTATTTCACAAAAACACATGACAAACTCCTCGGAATAAATATTTCGTTCCACAAAATATTAATGCTCTTATACTTTGAACTTAGTCTATTCATGATTTGACTTTTTGCTGAATGCCTAAAAACCCCCCTTAGTTTTCTCTCAAAACTCTTAATTAAGTACCGTGTCCTCCAAACACCACTTCCTACTTGTTCTGACCGCCTGGACTATAGCTCACACTTGCTATACCAGAATCTCTCAAAACTCATCGTGACATCACACGTCACATACAAAAAAAAAACTCCCCTATTCGTGGTATAATCCCACATCTTCGTATTGTTACAGGTCACCTCTTACTGACCAATAACACATTAAATTTCAGCTAAAAAAAATCTTACATGCTTCGACTAACTCCTTGGAATAATAACATCATACTTTGCTTTCCTAACTATTGTCTTCTTGAAATAATGACAGTGTTCCAGTTGATAGACAATAACACCGACACTCCTTACTGGCAAATATTCTCCCATAATCACTTCATAAAGCAAGTTCTGAGTTCTAACACAGTTCAGATACTTTCTTCTCTATCAAATTAAATGCGTAAATTACACCTGCCTTTAATTGAAACTTCATTATTACCTCTTAGGTATACACTTATCTTACTAACTCATTCTTGTCTTCAAAAATATTAAACTTCTCTTTACTAACTCCGTATGACATAAATAAAACTTTAATTTCTCGTCTACTAAAAAAAATGATTTATATTTAAAATCTTAGACACATCGAATTATAACAAATTCCTTTCACTTCTAGAAAATATTATGCCAACCATATAATTATAATTATTATCTTTACTTTAACCTGTGTGTAGGACAACAATCTACCACATCATTAATTCGTTATTAATCATCAGTAACTTTTTACTACAAAGTGGTTTAGCTCAATAACAAGCCTTGTAATATCTTTAAAACCTGCGTAACTGTAACTCAAACTTGGACCATATTACCTTTGTAATCTCTTATTACCTTGTGTGCATACATCCATATATACTTAAAAAAAAACTCCCAACATTAACTTCACGTAGTCCCGTAGACACCATAAAAAATCTCATTGCTCAACGGAATATACCTTGCTGACCTACTTCATCCTCCAAAAACTTCCTCCAACCTACTTCATTTGGCATCTTACCAAAAACTTAAAACCACTTTGCTCAACGGCATTACCTTCGTTGGCCTACTTCTTCAAACTCACGTCCATTTACGTGAAAATACACACATACACACACACATATCTGTCACCAAGTAAGTTACCAGATGTCCTAATTAGTTACTACTTCCTCATTTCAACCCGATGTTGGTTAATTCATACAACGCATTACCATTAACAATTCTAAACCACTTATAAATTTCTCAACATATATCCGCTGATAACCTCGCTGTCCTCAACTGAAACTTCTTTATTAAATCAATACTTAATTCTTCAACTCACTAGTTTTATTACCACTGTATCATCTGATCTTCACTCACTTTTGAATTAAATCTTTATTACCATTATATTCTTAATTATGGTTGCCATAATAATTATTACTTTCTTTCGATTACTTACCTATGTAATAACCTTCCTACTTTTAAAATTTAATTCTTACTTCATCCAACTTACCTGCAGTTTAAGGACCTACATTCAACTTACCTGCATTGCTCAATAGCACGACAACCTCTGTCTTCAAAATTAAATAATTTTAGTCAATCTAAATCAATAAGCGTAGGCACTACGCGCCCCTTACCATCCTAACTTCACGACTGAATTAAAATTACACACAGCAGGTTCCTTATCTACCTCTGTTAAATCCTATTAAACTTCATTACTTAATATTTAAGTCATACGGAACAGTAACTATCGGTAATATAAATTTACATAAATACGTTCACTGGCATTTCACCGTTCTTACCACATTCATCTTCAATTCTATCTTTAACTAGAATTCCACATAATTCCTTCCGTGTTACATTAGTTTCTACTTCCTCTGTACTACATTCATCCATAGTAACACAGTACTTCGGCTTTCCCCCTCTCACATCCCCAAGTCTGGCTAATTCAGTACGCCACTGCACGTCATATGCTTTCTTTCTCTCTCTCATCCTGATTTCTTTCTCCTCTAGCAACTTAATTCTCTTTTCTTTCATTTTACTTCTAAAATATCTACCTTTAGGTTTCATTTTCATTTCTCCGTTACTATCACTTAATGCTCTCTTTAGCCGTGGTCTACTGCTTCTGCTCTTATCTATCTCTCTCCTCCTCTTAACCTGTTTACTAATTATGTTCTTCTGACTATGACTTAACGCACGCTTCTCTGCCACTAATAATTTCATATTAACTTCCTCTATCACAGGACTAAATTCTTCCCTAGTTTGCCTATCTAATTTATCTATGATTGTCTGCATCTTAATCTCTTGGGTGCTTAGTACTTTCTTTATCTTACCTACTTCTATCCCTATCTTTTCTCTCATCTTCTTCACTTCTTTTTCGCTACATTCTTTAGTCTCTTCTACAGCTATCCTGCGTTCATCTAAAATCTCCTTCAACTCTACTATGCTTTCTCCTACTATCTCCTCTGACGCTAATCTATTTTCACCTAAAATCTCGTCTGACTCTAATCTGATTTCACCTAAAATCTCCGCTATTTGCCGTTCCTCACCTAAGATCTCCTCCGATTCCAATCTGCTTTCACCTACAATCTCCAATGACTCTAATCTACTTTCAATTACAGTCTCCACTAATTCCAATTTGCTTTCACCTAAAATCTCGTCTGACTCTAATCTGATTTCACCTAAAATCTCCGCTATTTGCCGTTCCTCACCTAAGATCTCCTCCGATTCCAATCTGCTTTCACCTACAATCTCCAATGACTCTAATCTACTTTCAATTACAGTCTCCACTAATTCCAATTTGCTTTCACCTAAAATCTCGTCTGACTCTAATCTGATTTCACCTAAAATCTCCGCTAATTCCAATTTGCTTTCACCTAAAATCTCGTCTGACTCCATTCTACTTTCAATTATAGTCTCCTTACAGGCTGTCTTTACTGATTCTACTGCAGTTTCCCCTAAAGTCTCTACCACCTGCCTAGTTTCCACTTCTACCAATTTGCTAAAACTTTCACCTTGAGTTGCTATTTTCTCTTCAATCACAGTTACTATTCTTTCCTGAATCCTACTTTCTGCTGCTTCTAATTTCTTATCTACTGTCTTAATAATATCTTTAGCCTTCATCTCTACCTCCTCCTTAATTTCACCTCTGATTTCCTGTTTCACCCCCTGAATACTCTCCTGTAGCATATCATACTTCATACTTAATTCTCTATTCATCGTTTCCACAATATCTAGTTTTACATTATTCTCTTCCAATTTCTGATTTATTTTACTCATATCCTCTCTCATCTTTTGATTACTCTTATCTAATTTCTCACCTAAATCTCTACTCAATTCCTTCCTACTTTCCAAATTATCTTTCTTACTCTCTTCCATATTTTTATTCATATCTTTATCTAATTTCTCAAATTTATCATTGAATTCCTTCCTACTTTCTAAATTATCTTTCTTACTCTCTTCCATATTTTTATTCATATCTTTATCTAATTTCTCAAATTTATCATTGAATTCCTTCCTACTTTCTAAATTATCTTTCTTATTCTCTTCCATATTTTGATTTAGCCTACCAATATCTTCTTTCATCTCCCTACTATTAATTCTCATCTCCCTCATAAACACAGTTAATGGATCTTCAGGAATCTCTATAGACTTTTCTTTCTCTAGACTACCACTAGTCTCAGGATGTACCTCTGTATTCGTCTCGAGATTTTCCTCTGAATTCGTGTCAGGGTTAACCTCAGGATTATTTTCAGGATTACTCTCAAGATTTACCTCCGACATCTTGGTATTATTCTCTACGCTCTCAACATCGCTACCGCTATCAACCTCCTTATAATTAACTTTCTTGACTGCATCCCTACTTCTCAACTGCCTCTGTTCCTCCTCCGACATCTCGAAGTACACCGTATAACAATTGCCCTTCCAAAATTTCACTTCACTTCACTGTCCCCCAAAAGCACTGACAATTTGCACTGAAATTATACACTCCTCTGACTAAATACCGAATGGTTTTCGTGTCCTACTTTGTGGCGCCAAATGTAACATTTTTAAAAAGTCCTTCATCGTGGTTGATGACTATTGTGGTTCAATAATACAAACATGATAATAATAAATAATATACACTGTGGTATGACCTTACCTGTGATAGTGTAATATAATAAGTTGTTGAGCGCCAGATCCCTATTTAAGACAGTGAATCGAAATTTATTGATTTTAACCTCGGCTATCAGCAGTAGAGTCGAGACCACTTACCCGGGCCGTAGTGAGACAAAGTCATCTAACCAATCCAGTATTTAATCAAGGAGTATGATTGAATTTGCCTATAGTATTTACTAACCACTATGAAAGAAATAGGCATTACGTTGAAGAGAATGAATTTATTAAATGCAAAAACAAAATATTAATAAAACAGAATAGTGATAGTCACACAATTGAATTTAAAATTACTCAATGCGGCAATTAATTATTTAAAAGAAAATGAATATTAAAATGAATTGAAAGTTAAATGAAGTTAAATTATAATAGAGACGATAGTTTTATTGAATTGTTGGCTCACCCAGTCGAAGATTCGTCATATTTAAGAAATGATCGATGATCTCGATGTTACGTCGCTTATGTTTAAAAAAATGATGTGATATCTCATTTACTATAAAATATCCTCATTAAGTACGTTGCCATCTGTAGAAAGACTCTTGATCAGGGATATAACCCATTATGTATTGATATAGATGTCGGCAAGACATCGTTCAGTGTCGACTCTCGGTGCTCAGTCCATTAGGACCCAGAAAGCAAGGTTACAACTTCCTTACTTCATTGAGAGCTGTAGATCAATGCGTCTTTTGTCGGAGTCGCAGGTACTAATGACTTCCTTGTCACGTGGTCTTCGACGGTCTCCCCCTCCAGTAAGCTTCCCTTTCTTCAGTGTTCATTCTCTCACGAGGGCTAATTGCACCACAATTTGTAATCTTTAGACGCGTACGTACCGTAGAAAATGGCGTGTTGGTTACACCATAGTGGGTGTCTTAGCATCTCAGGAAAATGACGCAGTTTGCCGTGGTGAAATTCTTACTACGTCGTTCAGTTTGTGACGCACAGGGTTAGTCCATATCGCCAGTCTTGTTGCAATATATAATACTTCGTCTCTTTACAAGTAATTGTTAATAAAAATCTAATTGAATATAATAATCAAAACCGCTTACAATTATCTGATATAAAAATCATCTCATGGATGTACTAGTTAATAATAATAATAATAACATGATAATAAATGAATAACCCTTTAAATATAACAGCTATGGGATCGAATCGTTACATAATGTCGTATCTTGGCGTTAATGGATATTGATTTCTTCTTGTAGACATTTTTAGTTAGTTGATATGATGTTTCCAATTTTCTGATCCGTGATGTAAAGGCTTCTTTCTCCGAGGTGTTGGGATCTATCAACTCTCCAAGATATTTAAATTTCCCTGTTCGTTTGATTTTCCCTTCTCCTACCTATAGCACGTTGGGCGCTGACTTAATGTTTGTTATAAATTCCGTTTCCTCGAAGGATATCTGGAGTCCCTCATTTGCTGCTTGTGCCTTCAGTTCACTGATTTGTTCTACGGCTGTTTCTAGCGAGTCAGAAAAAAACGAAAGGTCATCCGCAAAGGCCAGACAATCAACCGTCAGATTATTATTATTATTATTATTATTATCATTATTATTATTATTATTATTATTATAACATTTTTGCCCTTATGGACAGTGTTTGAACTTAAATATGTCATGTTGACCCAATTTTTACTTCTCTCCCTTCTTCCTCTTCTCTTCCCAAAATCTCTTCATCCTTTGGCTGTGCTCCTGTTCTGTCCACAATGTTTTTCTTTTCATTTGCTTTAAATTTCGTATTCTTAATTTTGTTTCTCAATTCTCCTCTGTCTCCAATAATTTCCCTGTCGATCCCCACCTCTCTTAAGTCTTCTTCTATTTCATGATACCAATTAGTTTTCCTGTTTGAGCTGTTTACTACATCAAATATCTTCTTTGTAAGTCTGTTGTTGTTCATCCTCCATATGTGCCCGTATGTTGCATATGTTGGGGTAGCGCGTCTGCCTCTCACCCGGGGGCCCCGCGTTCGATTCCCGGCTCCGTCAGGGATTTTAAAAACTGACGTGAGGGCTGGAACGGGGTACACTCAGCCTCGTGAGGACAATGGAGTAGCTGTCTGACAGCGAGGCAGTGCCCCGACCACGAAAACCAAGATTAACGGCCAAGGGGACCCGATGCGCTGATCACGCGTCACCCCAATATCTGCAGGCCAAATGGCTGGACAGCGGTCGCTTGGTAAGCCTAGGCCCTTCACGGGCTATAGTGCCAGGTATTATATTATATTATACTAGGAACCGGGCCCGGCTTCGCCCGGGAACAGTTGTGAATGCATTACGTTTTAAGCGTTTCTTTACGATGTCAATGAACTACGATCTATATCCGTTTTACGTCTCGGCAGAATGAGTTAAAATCACTGGCTGGACTATTAACTATATTATCATGGAGTTGCATGAAAAACAAATTCTAGTCAGACGTAATTTAAGAATGGCGAGGTGCATGAAACACAAATTTCCCTTCCGTCTAATCTAAAAACACTTATAGTGGACGATATATTGAATATAGAGATCTGCTCTCGCGTACATTTTTGTAGAAGTTTTCGTTCTGAACAATTCTTACACTTGGCTTACTGCTTGGCTTCCATTGATCATAAATAAGTTATTTTCTACAGAAACCTTCCTTGAGGTATCCTTTACAGAATGGTGAAAACCGCATCAAAATCCATGCAGTGATCCTCGAGATTACCCGTGACATCCAAGAATCGGGGACTTTGTTTTATACTAAGTAGAGATTATACTCCAATCAGTATAATTTAATATAATATAATCCCCCTTCCGTCCAATCTTAAACTGACTGTGAATTTTGCGGAACGAAAAGTTCACAGGCGAAATGAGAGTTGCACTTCCAGGGAATGGCGAGGTGAATGAAACTCAAATCCCCCTTCCGTCAAATCTTAACTTAACTGTGTTTCACAGGCGAAATGAAGAAAACCCGAGTTGCACCTCCAGGGAAACTCCAAACACAACCACCCTTCTCAGAAGTCTTAACTCAACACGACTCGACGGTTTGCTGCTGGCTGTATCTGGGGCAATAGGTTCGCCCGCTAGCTAGGCTGTAACGGAGATAATAGACTCGCCCTTAGCTAGATCGTAAACTGTCGCCTCAGTAGTTGAATGGACATGGTTGGAAGAAATTGAAACGTAAAAACACTTACAGTGGGCGATGTATTGAAGATAGACATATGATCTCGCGGACTTTTTGTAGAACTTTTCATGCCGAACAATTCTTACACTCATAGTATTTAGATATTTTTAACGGTTTGCCCAGCGTAAGCTTACAAAGCGCTCGGACGCCAGGTTTTTTTTTTTTTTCGACATTTCCACTGAAATCGTTACTGCTCGGCTTTCTTTGATCACAAATAAATTATTTTCTACAGAGATCATCCTCGAGATATCCTTTACAGAATGGTGAAAACCGCATCAAAATCCATCCAGTGATTCTCGAGATTACCCGTAACATCCAAGAATCAGGGACTACTAAGTAGAGATTATATTAATGGTGCTCGGGAACTTTGTATGACATGAAGGTGTTGCTCACAGTCTCGGAAAGGTTGAGAACGCCTGCTAAACTAAGCATGGAAACCCCCGGGGGAACTGCACACTCACTAAGGCCACTATTAGTGTTGGAATTGGAACCTGAGATCTCCAAACGCCAGGTACTAGGTCCAGCAATGCAGCGTGACCGGGAGCACTCGAGCGGGCTAGTGAGTTCCCCAACTACTCGTCTCTACATTTGTGCAGTTAATAAAGTTATTGGTTTTACGTCCCTTTTAACTACTGAGGCTTTTGGAGACGCTGCATCAGGGTACCGGAATTTTGCACCAAAGGGATTTTTTTACGTGTCAGTATTTTATTTATTTAGCGTATGGCTTTTAGTGCCGGGAGTGTCCGAGGACATGTTCGGCTCGCCAGAGGCTGTAGCTACTTCAATGCTGACACCCATAGGGTGAGCTGCAAGTTCCGTTCAATTTCAAGTAGTTCCAACTTTCGCTACCAGATGTCATTGACACCTAGTGGTGAACGTTGGAACTTTGATAGAGCATTTCAACGAAATCTAACCTATAGTACAATTTAGCTTCACACAAGTTTAATTAGTGGAAGGTTCTTGTATATGCCATAAATCTATGACATGGGACCGCCAGCTTTACTTCCCCTCCGAAGGAAGGCATACTGAAAGATTTTAACGCTCTTAAAAAATCTGACATGGCTCCCTCAAATGCCAGCTGGCTGCGCCAAAATTAGATCTTGCAACCATGGTAACGGCAGGCGAGAACGTTACCGCTAAGCCACGCAGCCAGCCTCTTTAGCCTAATTGTGCACGATGAGGACGATACCCTGCTCGGGTCTAAGCTCTATGAACTTGCTGGGTGAAGAGCAGAGGCAGGGAAGGAACAGGCGAGAAGTGAGAAGCTTGTCAACAGCCCGCCGCTTTACCGGGTATTCCCGTCTATTCCAGTACTGCTAACATAGGATCTTTGCTCAAACCACTGTGGTGTTGGGAACGAGTGAGTGAGTCACCGACCTATGTGTTTGGTTCTGTTACTATGCAAGGACCGGACTGGGAAGCCGGCTCATCTATCACCATAAACCTCAACGCTCCACATTCCTGTCAGGCCCACGGAGGTTAGAACCGAGCAGTACCTGTATAGCATAAATTGGTACATACCCGTATCGTGATATTTCACATTAAAAGTTGTGTGAGATATGCATGCGAATACAGTATCTGATTGTATTCTGAAATTCCTCACAGTAGAAAGTAATATTCAAAATTGAGCACCCACCACGCACGAATGATAACATTCATATCAGCCTGTCCTCTTCCTGTATTGGAGGTTCAACAATGAATGAGTTATACGTATCGCGTGCTGCCTCCACCAGAGCAGCCTGTTGCTTCCGGTTAACTTGTCTGATAACCGCAAAGTACGCCACTTCCTGTTCTCCTTTCACATTGATATTACATCACAGTCCTTTATGGTGAAGTAGAGAGGTACAATTAATTATGCAAAGAAAATTGCACATAATATTAGCTTAACCTGGAGACCGACAGTAGTGGCTACGCTGGCTAAAGCTCAGCATTAGGTCATGGGGCCAAGTTCTCTGCTGACTCGGTAGACGCGTGGGTTCGAGCCCCACCGTCGGCCGTCCTTGAAATGGTTTTCCGTGGTTTACCATTTTCAACACCAGGCAAATGCTGGGACGGTACCTTCTGACAGGCCACGGCCGCTTCCTTCCACATCCTTGCCCAGTTTCATTCACCATCATTCATTTCATCTCTCATTAACTCCTCTCATGAGGTTGGCGTCAGGAAGGGCATCCGGACGTAAAAATCATCGCCACAAAGACTTTCATCGCATCTCATCCCCGACCCCGTTGGAAAACGGGAATAATAAGGGGTAGACATACATTAGCTTAACCTGGGAGTGGTCGCGCCCGTAGATCAACTTAATGCGTCTATTTGTATGTGAGAGATTGGAGGTATAATGCTTAAATTCCTTTGTTTAAATGTCTCTTTATCTTTTGGTTTTTAATCTTCGACAACAAAGCGCTTCATATTGGCAGTTGTCTCTACTTGTTTTATGGTGATAATATCTAGGAGGAAATGGTGGTTAGCATATTCTCTGGAAATATACAGCTGACCCGTCAACTATTGGGACAACACCTAGTTTAAAATATTACCTGAGACTCTCTAGTTGCCCTGTCATCTGAAAATAATAATCAATTTGTGCCTGAATGTCATCTTTTCTCGCTGGGGCGGCTACTTAGATGGTCAAAATCATTACGTATACCTTACCCCCTGGTTCAAAATAACCACCTACTTCACTTCAAAATAGTCATTAGATAATTATTCTTTAAGTACAGAGAGAATACACTCTTAATTTGTTTGGTTATTATTAAATACTAGCATTACCCGTCGCGGCTTCGCCCGCGAATATTCTAGTTGTAAAGAGTACACTTAGCAAAATCTCAATCATGAATGCTATGACTGATTTATCCTTGGTATGAAAAATCAGGCTTTATCATTTCAGCTACTGGTGCAGTGGTTAGGGGTTTGTCATTCCTTCATAGGTATATCAGAGCGAAGTTAGTTTTCTGGGAATATCACAGACACTGTTAATTTAAGGGCCTTTAAATGTGGTTTTCGGAGACCCTTTATAATCGGTTGAAAAATACCTTTCGTACCACACTCACACGTGAAAATTGCGTGAAAATATTCTAGAGTGCCCCTTGACCCCCCTAAGCGCATTATACTGTATGTATTGATGAATTTTACAGCTTAATTTGGTCAGTGATAACCTTATAACCGTCTGGAAACTTTCACAGTAATGTAATAATTGGAATTGCATTGCGTCTTACAGAAATATATGGACCTGTGCGATTCTGTTACTGTGGGTACCGTGTTGCATTCGTTCATTATTTCATTGTAAATATACATGTTTTAAGGTATTTATTTAATTGTGAGGTATTTAAAGAGTAAGTGAGTGCGTTTCGCTTACGCATTGGGTTATGCTGAACCTGTAGGTACCCAATATGTGTAGGTTGGTGTTAATGGGACCTTATTTTCGGTACAAAACTGGAATGGGACCTTAGCAGAATAATATAGGGAGGGATAATCCACAAGGTTAACAGGCCAAACAAAGAAAATTTAAATCAACGTTAAGGGTCGCGCGAAGTCATGTTAACTTGGGAGCCTGTGTTCTCAACAACTGGTGAATGTCTGCTGGCGTCCTCGAAGACAAGTGTGTAGCCTATACAGCCAAGAGTATGTTTTATGTAACTGTACGATCCTATTATTAGTTATAATGCTTTTCAGTCGGTCAACACAAATTGCGCCCAATTACATTAGGCGGGAAAACAAGTATTTATATACTCTAATATGAGAAATATTATATGACATAGGCCTATTTATCACAACACACTTTTATGTACAAACAAGATGTTCAGGAAAGAATAGCCTACTTTCTCCTAAATGTAAGGGTATAGTTATAACTCTTTGTCCTTATCACCTCCTATTTTCTTCCTATTCGAAGTGCAAATTGGCAAAGTGCCTGTGTAAGTCATCTGTGGTTGACCCACCATGTGTTTCATGTTGTACATGCCTGATGGATTTACTAAGTGAAAACCTTCCCTGGCGTGTACACAACAACTCATGAAAGTTTCAAGGCAATCGGATGAATGGCATATGAACGCATACGGGTTTTTGCTTAAACGATTCGCGCGACGACACTCATTTGTTGAATCTACTTGTGCGCCACCCATTGAAAAACGGATTTACTAATTCATACAGCTTCGCAGGACTGGGCTCAACTCCCCAAAGTTTTATGATAATCTGATGAATGTTATATGAACGCATACGGGACTTGGTGGAAACGATTCACGCGCTGTCGCCCATTAATTGAATCTAATTTTGCGCTACCAATTGTAAAATGGATTTACTAAATCAGAAATCTTTGAGGGAGTGGAAACAACATTTCTAAAAATTTAATTGCAATCGAATTAATGGTATATGAGCGCATACGGATTTTTTTTTAACGATACGCACGCCGTTACTCATTTGTTGAATCTACTTGTGCGATACCTATTGTAAAGTGGATGTACTAAGCCAGAAACCTTCCCTGAACTGTACACAACATCTCACCCAAGTTTCATCGCTTTCGGACAAATGGTATATGAACGCATATGGGACTTTGTTGAAACGCATCGCACGCCTTCGCTCATATGTTGAATCTACTTGAGCGCTACCTATTATAAAATGGATTAACTAAGCCTGAAACTTTCCCTGAAGCATACACAACATCTCACCCAAGTTTCATCGCTTTCGGACAAATGGTATATGAACGCATACGGGACTTTGTTGAAACGCATCGCACGCCTTCGCTCATATGTTGAATCTACTTGAGCGCTACCTATTGTAAAATGGATTAACTAAGCCTAAAACTTTCCCTGGAGTGTACGCAACAACTCGCCCAAGTTTAGTCGCTATCAGACGAATGGTATATGAACGTATACGGAACTATGTTGAAACACGTCGCGCGTCGTCGCTCGTTTGTTTAATCTACTTGTGCGATACCTATTATAAAGTGAATTTACTAACCCAGAAACCTTCCCTAAAGTGTACACAACCTCTCACCCAAGTTTCATCGCTATCGGACGAATGGTATGTGAACGCATACAGGACTTTGTTGAAACGCTTCGGCCGTCGTCGCTCATTTGTTGAATCTACTCGTGCGCTGCCTATTGTAAAAAGGATTTACTAAGTCAGAAACCTTTCCTGGAGTGTGCACAACAATACAACCAAAGTTTCATAGCAACCTGATGAATGGTATATGAACGCATACGGGACTTTGTTTAAGCGATTCGCGTGCCGACACTAATTTGTTGAATCTACTCGTGCGCTACAACTTTCATATTTATTCACCTTTTAAACCTTCTCTGGACTTCCACAAATTATTCAAGACCAAAATTAGCCAAAACGGTCCAGCCGTTCTCGAGTTTTAGCGAGACTACGAACAGCAATTCATTTTTAGCCTGTTTTCAATTTTGAAAAAATAGGCTTATGAGATCACCTTTTGTCCGTGTGTGTGTGTGTGTGTGTGTGTGTGTGTCCCTAATCAAATCTAAACGGCTGGAGTGATTTCAATGAAACTCGATAAGTTTATAGCACTATTCCCGGCGACCTCGACCGTGCCCTTCAAATTTGGTTACGTCTCACCAATCCAACATGGCGGCTGTGCGCAAATTTAACTAGCATTCAATATCTCCGAAACTATCACCGATATCGCCCTGAAATTGTGTACGGTGATAAAGGGCACTACTAGAAGTTCACCTATGAGACTTTCCAAAATCTGGTGACTACAAAACCAACATGGCGGTCAAGCGAAATTGAGACTTTTAAATAGACATTTCTCGCGATTTAACTATCCAAACGTAATGAAACTTGGTACAGCAAATGTTTATACACATTGTAATGCACTGGGGTCTAATTTAGTTCAATTGTTTACATAACCTCAAAATGGCGGCTGTGCGAAATATTTCACTGACATTCTATATCTCCAAAACTATTACAGATATCATCATGCAATTTTGTACGGTGATAAAGGGTACTGATACAAGTTTATCTATGTATATTTCATAAACCTATAAAGTACAAAACGAACATGGCGACCAAGCGAATTTGACATATTTTAATAGACTTTTCTCGGGATTTAACTCTCTGAGCGAAGTGAAATGTGGTACAGTAAATGATTTTGCAGATTGTAATGCATTGCCATCTACTTTAATTCAATTGTTTACATAACCTCAAGATGGCGGCTGTGCGAAATTTTAAAATTAAGTTTTTATTCTTGTGTCGTAATCATGTGATCGAAGTGAAAGTTTGAATAATGAAGCTAGGCAATAATTGTCCTTGAATGGTACATAACTCTATGGCCTATACATATAACAATCCTAAATGGGAGCTTCCGAAATATTTAGACGGTTCTCAATATCTCTGAATCTTTTACAGCAACCAAACTGAATTTTTTTTATGTTCATAGAGACTATGAACATATGTTCACCTATAGGACTTTAAGTAACCTTGTGAGCATTAATCCAACATGGCGGCGACGCGAAGTATAAATATTTAAATGGACGTTTCTCGCGAATTAACTATCCGAGTGCCGTGAAACGTTGCACGTTAAATGCTTATACAAATGTTGATACACAGGCACGTAATTTATTTCAATTGCTTGCATAATCACAAGATGGCTGGTGTGCGTACTTTTAAAATCTCGTTTTTACTTCTTGTGTTCTAATCATGCGATTGAAGTTTGAATACCACACGTACACAATAATCTTAATGTAATAGTACAAAAATAAAAATCCATCCTGGCGGCCATATGAAATATTTAGACGGTTCTCAATATCTACGAATCTGTTACAGCAATTAAACTGAAATTTTGTATGTTGATAGAGACAATTAACATGAGCAGGATATATGAAAATAGACTGTATAGTTCTTCACGGAACAACTTGTTATATATATATATATATAGATTCTATAACAAATATTGCTATCCTCATATCCATGAATATCTATGACTTTAGTCATTTTTCCATGAACCTATCATAGGCAAGAAGCTCCCACGACCATTCACGACTATAGGGTGCGGTCAAAAAGTAACGAGCCGGAGGCATAATTACAGAAACCAGTACCTGTATGTTAAAAGTATTAGCCCTGGCTGTTGAGGCACTTGTCCCCTTGTGACACGAGGCGGTGAATGGTTGTCTCATAAAATTCCCTGGGCTGCGATGTGAACCAGTTCGGCACGTACAGCTGGACGTCGGCGTCCGAGGTGAATCGTTGGCCTCGCAGAGCCCTTTTCAGGGGACCAAACTTGGCGTAATCACAGGGAGAGAGATCTGGACTGTCTCCAGGAGTGCCGCGACAGTGTTGGCCGTATGAAGTCGTGCATTGTCGTGGATAAGAATGACCCCACGGGTGAGGTTGCCTGGTCGTTTTGTTTTGATCGCTTGGCGAAGGGTGGTCAATGTTTGCGAGTAACGCCGGGCATTCACTGTTGTCCCGTGCGGCATGAAGTGTATCAGAAGGGGGCCATCTTGGTCAAAGAAGAACGTCAGCATTACTGGCAGCGTTGGACGATTCATGCATGCTGCTGCTCGCTATGTATCGTCACGTGACGTGCACGCGTGCCCTCTAGCGACAGGCTGTGACCATCCACGCTCTGGTCAGAACCACACCTCGTTACACACGCCACGATTAGCCGATGTCGTCACCGGTTTGCGCATTCCATCCTCCGGCTCGTTACTTTTTGAACGCACCTTATAATAAACTCGTACTTTTGCTATCTTATTTTACAAGAACTGACCAGTAGATCCTGCTAGCAGGAGTTCTAAGAAAAGGTGTCGAGTAACATTTCCCACACAGCACCCTTTCACCCGCCACCCGCATTGATATCTCCTTATTAAACAATTAACAACTACTAATGGCAATGAGCCGCTTAACAATGTGACCGCCACTTCCTTGCAAGAATAGATTCTTCTATTTCCGCCATTGCTAACTCAAATTCAGCCAGACCTTTGCAGTCAGTTCAAAGACGGTGAGTGAACAGGTGAATTCCAGTGCATGTTTGGTGGAAGTGATTGTGGGGTGTTATTGTTAGTATTATTATTATTATTATTATCATATATATTATTCCAGTAGTACAGATCCCTCCTGTGGCGCTCACAAGCAACCGATCGTGAAAATGAGCATTCAAATGAAAGAGCTTAGACAATAGCAGTGACGAATTGCACTCTAATTTCATAAATATCTATAATTTCTTTAAAAAATGACTTAAAAATGTACAAAGTGTGCGATTTGCAGATGCTGTCGCTGTATGAAAATACGCTCCATAATTCCTGTCCACTTCACATTTTGGTCGCTGTGACACCTGCTTCATGTCATTTTAACATTATGAGGTCTTTTACCTTTATCATTTTGCATGGATTTCAGAAACAGTAAATCAAAGTAATGAGTACGGTACTCAAATCGTATAATTTCATAAATATCGAATAACCGGTGAGTGTTACAGCTAAGCTGTCAATCAATTGACTCGGCACACAAATGATATTATCAGTGACGAATTGCATTCTAATTTCATAAATATCAATTTTTGTAAGAAGTGTTTGATTTGCAAAACCTATTGGGGAAAGTGTGGTTTATGAACATGGAGATTTCTCGCAAGGATCTGCTAGTTTATATTATTATCCTATGACTGGTAGTTGCAGTAATTAGAAAGAAGCAAAAACTCTGCCCTTGTGAACCTATGAGAAGTGCTAAGAGAGGAAAGAATGAGGCGAAGGGAGTGCTGGATATTTCATGTTTCAGAAGAGGTGGGGGGTTGACAGAAGAAGTTTGTGTACCCCTGATCTAGAGGATCGTTCTGTTACTTGATATAACTTACTGCTCATCCTGGTAGCAGCTGTCGGGGCACATGTTTTTGAGACTGTCAGACTCGCGTGGCCGCTCACAAATTATGTCCATTTGGAAAGGTGTCTTGCGTAATTTGTGATGACTCTGTACAGTAGAAACAAACAACTTACTGGTCCAAGAGTTGGGGGAAAACAGTCATTGACTCCAAAGCGGTCGGCCGTCGAGGAACCACTATAATCATAGTTTATTTTGCGAAGGTTTAACAGAAAGCACAGCTTTGTTTAAAAATAATTGACACCGTGAAGGAATCTTGGTCCTCGCACTGTAGCAACAACTCGCGCCATCTGACATGTTTTGACTATGCGAAGATATATTTAAATTGCTTTCTTTATAACACTGGGGAAATTTTGCCTCCAGGAAGTAATTTGTTACGGACGTGTCGTTGTGAACGGACGTCTTCGGCAGGGAGCCACATTTATCATATTATACACTCTGGTCAAATTTATATCTCGTGTCTCAGTAAATGAAAAGCGTTCGCACTGGTAATACATTCCAAACATTGTATCTACAGGTCATAAATTATGTTGTTAATTCATTGGTGACTGTCTAGGCCAGTCTGTAGAGGCGTACGCTTCTAACTGAAAGGGAATGGGTTCGAATCCCACCCAGGTAATGAAAATGAAAATCCACAGCCTGCTTCCAGTCGACCGACCGGGTCAGGGAATGGAATGATTGAAGGCCCCATCTAGCGGCGAGGATATGAACTGTGCTGGCTGCCAAAGCCTGTCGCACTCCCCACCCAGGTAATGGATTTTAGTAAAAATACTACAACTTTCATAAAGGCAAATGACCCCGGGGTTCACTCAGCCTACAACAGAAATGAGTACCAGGGTAATTCTCGGGAGCAAAGGCGGCCGGGCATGGAGATCACAACTCCCATCACATCTAGTGTCGATGTCATGAAGGGTGAAAGTCTCTACCCTCAAGGGTTCCCATGGCTGTACGGAATAGACTTTACTTATGCCGGCCCCAAGGTTAGGGTAGCCCACCTTCTTCTTGCTCGGAAGCCCCGGGTTCGATTCAGGCCTCCATCAGGAATTTTAGAAACTGAGATGAGGGTTGGAACGGGGTGCACTCAGTCTCTGAGGAACTGTCTGACAGTGAGGCAGTGCCCCGGTCGAGGAAGCCAAGACTAACAGCCGAGGGGACCACGCGTCACTCGACTTTCTGTAGACCAATAGGGCCAGCCAGCAGTTGCTTGGTAGGACAAGGCTATTCAGGGTCAAGTGTAAATACAACAAAATTGTTAATTAAATTTAGGGCCTTGCGATAGCTTGGTCATTAGCCCCGAGTACTTTGAAGGGGAGTTCAACCTGCGTTGTTGTAATGATTGTAGTCGCGTGTATAGCTGTAATTATTAGAGTTGGAGATGGGGTAGGTGTCCCGGAATTTGATATAAAGTACTATCCCGGCATTTGCCTGAAAAAATCGGGAGGCAAACCACACTCAGGAGAGCCGCTGTCAAAACCGGGATTCGAACCTCCGATCACCGGACTCGCTACAATGCCCCCATCACAGGTGTGGTGTGCTATTTAACGTACACGGCCCCGTGACTAGGCTATCTCCATGGTCAGACGACGAATGGGTTCAAACCTCACTGTCGGCCATCATGGTTTACCGTTGTTTCCTACTTCGAACTCCAACACATTGCCCAATTCCATTCAACTTAGACTTCACCCACGTCTCACGAAGAATTGAAGTTACACACACTACTACATTCTCTAAACAAAATAAATAACTTACAGGTTATCAGGCAAACCCAGATCACATTCAAGTACACGGGGCTGGTCATAATATGTTCCTAATCCCTAACATAAACTAGAAACAACAAGTAGGTTCTATAGATCACATGTAGAACTCATTTTCTCAGTGTAATCTAGTTATATGAAGTGATTATTAGAACAAGTCAAAATTAATGTAATTCAGATAGTATCAAAATGAATTCTGATTGTGCAATTATGATTCAGGAAACATCACGTATTATTCAGGTTGATCAATTGTAATTCAAATCGAGTGGCATGTCCAATTGAAATTCTAAAAAAAGAACGTTTGTTGGTAGTCGAGGCAACCGGCTGATTATGTGTAAGATAACTTTGAAACAATTTTTCAGTGTTACCATGTTAACAATTAATATTATAACTTTCAGTCGGTCAACATAAAATCATTCCAATTACAGGAATATGTGAAAAACAAGATGTTCAGTAAAGAACATACAGCCTACTTTCTCCTAAATGCATGGGTATTGTTATAACTCTTTGTCCATTTCAAGGAGTGTAATTAAATGTTGGTTGTAGTAACTTGTCGAAATATAACGTGTTATGCGGATATTAAACATGAATATGAGGTGCCCTTTGCTAGTGCTACTGTGCCCGTTTAGACCGGAGTCCGCACGACCACATATGCATTTTACCAATAATCAGTCAGCACGAGAGTCAAAATATCCCGGAGCGCCAGATGGGTTAAAGCAAATCGCAAAACGACATCAAATTAAGAAAATGCTTTACTGATTTTTGGCTCAATGCAACAATAAGGATAGAAGGAGATTTAATTGGGAGTAACACATCCTGTAAAATTATCTCAGTTTATTTTGAAGTTAAAATCTGACTGCAAAGATGCTCAAAGCAGCATCATCCACGTGTGGCGACCCACACTCTTATTTACACACAATATACAGAAATTTTCCAAACACATTTGACAATCTTTTTGGAAACACAAGTCCGATTAATAGTCCTGTAGACTGTGTTCCAAAATTATTAATATTTAATTCCAGTTCAAAGTTAATTGTCTATACTGGAAATATCGTAGATCACTGTTTGAATATTTACATGATATTAACACTCGTAGAATAAATGTTCATAGAATTTTAAACTTTCACTTGTTTTTCCAGTTTCAAAAATACATCGTCGAAAAATATTATCATCATCGAAGCAACACAAATCATTTACACATATTAATAACATCTGAAAAGTATTTGACCTTGAGCATAGCATCGAAGAACTGTGCGAAGCAAAACAACAATTAATTGTTCTTCTGACATTAAACATTCGAGAAGTGACTCGATTATGAACTTCAAGTTCCAAACAAAATACATGATTTCTGAATCATCAACTTGATCACTAAATTGTTGAACCATTCAACTATTCAATTATCCACTTGGAATCATTATTATAAAAAATATTTATATTCATGGCCATTTTTAGCAACTTTCACAACTTGCAATTCTTCGACAGAATGCGGAAATTAGAATTGTAGTTTTATAATGAATTCATTTAGTTCATGGCAGTAGGATTGAAAATATCCTTCAAATTATTCGTGGTTAAAGAATTATTTTTATTTGGCAGTGGCCCATTCTACTATTTGTGTAAGAACACAATATTACAACAACAACAACAACGGCAAAGGTCTTCCTCTGAAGAAGAATAAACTACTATCATGACAAATCCGGGTTCTAGCAAAATCAAAGTCTAAATGGAATTCGTAAACAAGGTTGAAATAAGAACTGATGGTTTCAAAGAAATAACCTTCGGGTCATTCATACGACGAAATGTGTAGTTCCAATACTCCTACTATAAACCTGAGCCATCGAACCTGCTATTTGATTGATGCTCGAAAAAACCTCTTCATTCCTGCGACTTAAACATGCGCACCTGGGAATGGCATTTCTACTACTCCACACACATAAATTTTCTTCCCAAAATTTATACAATAAATCAAGCCTCTGCTTGTTATCAACACTGGAAGATTAATAAACTGACAAGTTTATTTTATTTTACCATTCAGTTCAACCCGTGAATTTACCATACTTATGAAAATCTTCATTTCACTTTCGAGTGTATTTACGTCATGATTTTATATAAATACAAAAATATCCTATTTGATACAAATATCATTTGCTTCCCGTTTCATGCCTCTCCGTGTTATCTGAAAAATATACTTTGCTCAATGCAAATATCAACTGTTCAACCAGAACTGACTTGTTGGTTGAATGCGGGCTTGCGCTAACCACTCTCCTTCGGAAAATCTCCTGTTCCAAACTAGAAATGATTAAACTACTTCACAGGCTCTTTCTCAATACATATGATTATTAGAAAATATAATATCCAAGAATTATTTAGAAAAATTATAAAAATTATTATTATTATTATTAGTGGATTATTATTATTATTATTATTTGTTATATATATTTAATTATCATCTCATTATGTGAGAATCCACATGTTCGAACCTTCGAATATGGAAAAAATATCCATTCCTCAACAAAAATAAATTTAACTTTTACAGTTACATCGGTTGTTTTCCGTGGTTTCCCAAAAATATGAAATATTCAAATAAATCTTCGAAATGCTCGGTCATCGATCCTAAACTGTTCTGAGTGCTGAAAATACTCAGAATAACTCTAACAAGTCTTGCGTAAATCATTGCAAGCTTTAAATACGAAGAATAAAATGTGTTGGTCATCTGCAGAAAAATAGTTTGTTCCAATTAGCTAGGCATAATATAATTCAAATGTGGCTTACATTTCTTGATGGTCTTGAAGCATAGTAAACCTGGTCTGTACCAGATTTATCCATAGACATGCCCTATCGGACAAGCATGTACAATCCTTGTATCCGCCGCCATCATATACCCACAATTCGTCTAGTCAGACATAGTGGTAGTATCTTTTGACGTTTGAATTATCTGTTGTTCCATTTTAATATGGGCTTCTATCAAAGCCATAACAGTTTGTTTAAATAGGGTCAGATCTAAGTGATCTCTTCTTAGATATGTCAGTTGTAACATAACTCACGGTAATCTTATCAGTACAAGAAAAACACTGACAGTCTAAGCAATTAACGGCTGTTCTGAAGATCGTTCCCTGGGCATGGTTTATTATATCACCATCTACCATGCGCTAGGCAACTTGTAGTTTCCCTTGCGTAGACTAATGAACGCCACCGTTATAGACTAGTCTTCAGTGTACTGACAGATCGAAGTGGTTAACTAGTTACAAAATAATGAAAACTGACTGCAATGGATTTAAATATCCAAGTATTATGTTATTACTGGACTGTGACAAAATACTATTTTCTAGACAAAGTCTGGCATATGTCCTTGTGAAAATATAAATATTTCCACCAATGTCTGTAGAAAAATCAATCACCTCAGTGATTCTCCTCGCCAGAAACTTACTAAGTTCCAACTCGTAGCGCAACACTTTTCGTGACTATCACGACTTTGAAAAGAACTTCTGCGTAGATCCGGCAACCATGTGCCTTGGCTCAGCGTAGATGCAACTTGCTCGCCAAGTGCTTGTGTTAGAATGAGCTGACCATGCCTCGGCCAGCTGGCTTTTATTCAAAACTGTCAGGGTCACGCGTCATCACCTGATATCTAGAAATCCTCATATCTCTGGTATCCCTGGTCCGATTTACTTGATACTAATTGCATTCTCTTTCATTTGGCCGTGCCAGTAATCTGATCCCAGTCTCAAGTCTCTACTCCATAGTTAACTATTTAATCAATAAATAGCCTCGACCTCTGCTATTACTCGCTACGTCACTTGACATCCAACTATCGGTAAATTCCTTCCAAATGCTTCGAGAAGCAATGTAGCGCGATATTCAAATATCTCAACTTTCAAAAGCGGCTACAGCCTTTCCCTTGATCTCTAGGTGTCTGAATCTTGGAATACCCATTCCTAGAGTTGGGCACATCCACCTCACACCTCCTATCTACACATTAAATCATCTGGTTCTTGAATAATAAATCTTCAAATTCGATGCATTATAAGTTCCCACGATGTTACCAGTTCGTGTATTAGCGATTTCATAGGTTCCATTATTGTTTACTTCTACAATACGATAGGGTCCAGCGTAAAGGCTTGCAAATTTCGAGTACACTCGATTTTGCACGTCAGAGGGTGTAGGTCTTTTCACTAACACAAGAGTTCCTACGCGCAAGGGTCTGCGAAAACGCTTTCCTCTCACTCTGCGCTCTCTCTTCTCAGCTTGGCTCCTCAACTTGTCTAAAGCTAGAGTTTCCCTCATCTGACGACTTGGTTCAATCTCAGGTGGAATAGAGATGATTCGATCCCATAATCGTGTTGGTTTAATTCCATGATGAAGCAACATGGGAATCTGTCCAGTACTCTCATGAATCGTAGAGTTGATGGATTCGGATGCTAAAGAAAGAACATCCATCCATTTCCAATGCTCATTTGGACAATAGAGGCGGCAAAATTTTGCTATTTCAGCCATCACGCGTTCCGCTGGATTGCTCTCTGGATGTCTAATAGAACAAAACAATTGTCTAATCCCAAGATTATTCATGATGGTTCGAAATTCCAAAGATGTAAATTGAGGTCCACGATCTGATAAAAGGAATTCCGGTTTGCCTGCTTCCGGAATTACGCTGTCTCTAATTCTCTTCGCACAATACTTTGCGTTTGCCTTCTGAATTGGATGTAACATGGTGTATTTGCTGAAAACATCCATGGTCACCAAAATATATCGGTTACCTCTTTTAGACTTTGGGAGAGGACCATATAAATCAGTCGCGAAGATTTCGCAAGGCTTAGAAGGAATAATAGGCCTTGGTAATTCTCTCAATAATCTAGAATTATGTTTACTCCTTTGGCATAAGTCGCATTCTCGAATAGTGTTTCTGACAGTTTGTCGCATTCGCTCCCACGAAAATTTCTCTTGAATCATGTTGACTGTCTTATCTACTCCAGCATGACCTGCGATTCGATGTGCCATCCAGATAATGGGTTTTTGCAATCGTGGAGGTATCACTACTCTCAGCTTCGTATGGTCGGGATCTGCAAACTTGTAGATTAAACCATCTAACATCATAAAATCTCTGGAAATTCTTTCAGTTTCCACAAAATCATCATCATTTGGATCCATGTTTCCCTGTAGAAAACGAGAAATATTCCTAAGACGTCGGTCTCTCCTCTGGGATAAATGCAATAACCTTAACCTTCTCAAGGTATCTTCATCCTCCTGCGTCAGGTTAACTTGAAAAATCTTAGATGTAGACTCCACTGCTCTACTCAATAAATCAGCTCCCACGTTCAACTTTCTAGGAGTGTGTTCAATAACTAGGTTGAATTGCTGAATAAAAAGTGACCATCTAGTTATTCTATCGCTGGCAAAGTTTGTTCTCAAAATGAACTCCAATGCGTGGTGATCAGTCCTCACAATGACTGAATGTCCAATTAACATTTTCTTCCATGACTCCAACGCGAATATTACAGCAAGTGCTTCTAACTCTGTGGTGTAATAATTTCTCTCTGATGGACGAAGTTTCCTGCTAATGAACGCCAGGTAATGTCTCTTGTGGTCTTCATCTTCTTGAAGTAGAATAGCTCCAATCCCTACGGTGGATGCATCAGATTCTATGATGAAATTCTTGGTAAAGTCAGGATACTCCAATTTCACACTGTTTACCAATAACCTCTTGGCATCTTGAAATGATTGTTCACAATCTTTATCCCATTTCCATTTGTTTCCTTTCTTTAACAATTCCTGCAATGGCGCAACTGTCTTGGTGAAGTTCGGACAATGCCCTGCAAAGAATTGGCATGTCCCGAGAAAACTGCGGACATTCTTCACTCTAGTAGGTCTAGGGAAATTTGCAATTGCCTGTATCTTCGTCTCATTGGGACGGTATCCATCTCCATCCAAAATGTGACCCAAAAATTGTATTTCCTTTCGAAAGAACTGACATTTTCGAAGGTTTACTTTGAAGTTCGCTTTTCTCAAATCTGGGAATAACATCTGAAGATGTAGCAAATGTTCCTCCTTAGTCTCGGATGCAATTAAGATATCATCAATATAACGAATTGCTATCTCTTTTACTTCAGGACTCAAATTTTGTTCCAATGCTCTGATCAAAACGGATCCAGATGTTTTGACTCCAAATGGTAAACGGCGGAATACATATGTCTGCTGGTCAAACATAAATCCTGTAAACTTCTTAGAATCTTCACTAAGCCTAATATGATGGTAGGACGAAGTGAGATCAATATTAGAGAACCAGACCTTGCCTTGGAATTTCCTCAACAATTCCCTAATGATTGGTGGTCTGTCATACTCTGGCAGTAATCTTGAATTCAAATTTCGCGCGTCTAAACATAGTCTCAGGCTTCCATCTTGTTTAGGCACTACTGCTAATGGATTGGCATAAGATGTAGTGTACTTTTCAATCACATTGTTGCTTTCCATCTCCTTGATAAGCACTTTTACCCTTTCTCGGTGCTTTTCTGCTACTGGATACAATTTAGCATGAAAAGGTGCATCATCATTTACACGAATACGATATTCAAAATCTTTAATTTCACCAGGTTTAATGTCAAAAATATCGTGATACTCTTCCAAAATCTTCCCTAGCTCTGGGGACTCCTTCTCAGTGTAGACTTCTCTTCCTTCAGCTTCATGAAAAATCACAGACCATTGAGCATCTCCCTCGATGTCTTCCTCTTCCTTTCCCTCGAAGTTTATCTCTTCGGTATTCTTAAATCTGATCGTCTCTGTCTTCATATCAATCACTGCTTGATATTTCTGAATGAAATCTGCTCCCAATATCATGTCAAAAGCCATGTCCTTCATTACAACAAACACATGTCGGAAATCATGTCCTCCAATCGTAATACATAAGTATAATTGTGTTTTACACAGAGATATTTTATTGGGTATTATTCCTTGGATCTTAATTCCTGATACTGGAATCTCCTCTAAATTCTCTTTGAGCTTCCACAGAATATAAAGCTTCTCACTCACCAGACAAAGCATAGCCCCAGTATCGATCAAAGTATCGACAGGCATACCGAATACTTCGCATGATATGATTGGCATTCTAATTCTCGTACCCATTTCTTTTCGTTCGTCATTCTGTTGAATTAAGTCATCATCCTCTGCTTGCCATTTAATAATTCTGGAAGTGAAAGTGTTCAAAATTCTATCTTCTACTGTGAATTCGAAGTTTTTTTTTCATTACCATTCCCCCGGGATTGTTGTGTTCCCGATGGACCTGGATCATTGGGCCTCTGCTCCACAAACTGCAAGTTATCTTGGTGTCTTGCTTCCAAGTTTTTCCTTGTGTCCTTGTTAAACTCTTCATTGGACTGACGAGTATCCACATTCCCTCGGTTATTGTAGTTGTTTCGACCATAGTATCTTCTTTCCTGGTACCTTCCTTGATTATTCTGTGGTCTTCTCCATCGAGTATTGTATCGATTTCCACCATCCGGTCTCGCATATGGTTTGTAACTGTATCTGTTACTGTACTGGTTCCATCCTCTCTTATTTGGATCTTCCCTCGGCGTTTTCTCTTCTCGCCCCTCTCGAATCTCTCGAGGTGTCAGAGAATAACTATCAGCCATAACAGCGTACACAGCGTTGTTATTCTTTCCTCCCTTCTGATGGAAGAATTGAGCGTTTGTATGATCCAGCTTCTGTAATACTTCATCAAATTGCTCCATATTATAGATATCAGCAGCGATCAAAGTCCTCTGGACGTCTGCTGGAAATTGACGTATCAATGCAGTAATCAATTCGTTATCTGGCATCGGCGGATCTAAATGTTGGAGTTTAGACAGCTGTCCAGAAAAGTACGTAGAGTATCGAGTAGGTTGTGACGTCGAGAATCTCTTCGAATATAACTCTGCTCTGACTTGCTGTTGGGTTTCCGGGGACCAAAACTTTTTCAATAGCCCACGAGAAAACTCCTCAAAAGTGGTTAGAGTGGATCTAAAGGCTCTAAACCAAAGAAGTGCAGGACCTTCCAAAAACTTCCCTATCACTCGGATCTGTCTTTCTCTAGGGATCTTAGAATCTTTCAGGTAATCCCCTGCTTCTCTCAAAAATTCCACGGGTGTCACAGAATCTCGCCCTGAAAATTTAGAAGGCTTATCTTCTATATTCTTAAATACAGTTATGGGGTTGGATTGAAATACTGTCCTGACCTCATCCTGTCTATCAGTCTCTCTAGCTGCTCCTAGATTTATCTGTATCTGTTCCTTTCCCCTTACATTTGGCATTTTTAACAGATGATCAGACTGTTTCTCATCCTTGATTTGAGTTTTCATAGCCTCAAGTTCCTTCTGGTTTTCTTCTGCCATTTTCTTAATTGCTTCAGTTTCTTTACAATTCTCCTTAACATCAATGGATATCTGGTTCATAACAGCCTCATGACTTTTCAATGACCCTGTCATATCTGATATGTCCTTCTGAGTTGCTTGGATATCTTTGGCCATTACTTCAATATGGGATGACAAAGATTCCCTAATCTCCTTGATTCCTTCTTGGTTCTCCAGCTTGAGTGTGTCTTTAATTTCATTGACAACTGTGGTTTTAATTTCAGTTTGTAACTCATTAATCACACCTTCTCTTATTTCTCCCATGAGAAGTTCCTTGAATTGTTCCGTTAAACGTTGAACAACTAGAATTCCCATCTCGTTACTCTCCTTCTTCACTCTGACTTCCAGGTTGACCATGTCTTCACCAACTTTCCTAAGACCATGTTCTATCCTATCAGCTAAGCTTTGGGATCGAAGATCGGCATCGCGAAATTTATCGTCCATTAAACATGCGTTAGTAGCTAATGAAGTTTCGAGCTCATGTGTTCTTTTCGCACAATTTATTCGTTTTACTTTCAAGTGTCATTTTCAAAATTTCAGAATTCTCTTTAAATTTACTTTCCATTGAATTAAATTTACTATTTAAATTTTATTTCAAATTACCTTTTAAAGAATCAGAACTTTCTTTAAGTTTATCATTCAAATTGTCTCTAAGTTTGTTTTCTAAAGAATCAGAATTTTCTTTAAGTTTATTTTCTAAAGAATCAGAATTTTCTCTAAGTATATCATTCAAATTTTCTTTAAGTTTATTTTCTAAAGAATCAGAATTTTCTTTAAGTTTATCGTTTAAACTTTCTTTAAGTTTATTTTCTAAAGAATCAGAATTTTCTTTAAGTTTCTTTTCTAAAGCCTCAGTATTTTCTTTCATAATGGCTGCTACACGCAGTCCAGCTTCCTTTGAACTCTCCTCCAAACTCCTCATCATTCTCATCATTTCTTCCATAATTTTCAATTATTATTCAAAACTTAGGGGTATACAACAGTGGCAAACACAAGCTTATAACTAGAACAAGAAATATGAATAGCTAATTGGAACACTCTAATAAAATGAGATTTGTCCTAATGTCGACGTGTTGGAAAAACAAAATTCTCTACTTTTACGAATTACATTTACCACAATATCACAAGAAAAATATGCAAGTTCTCAAATATCCTCCACCTGGATTCTAATAATGTGTATGTCCAGTCATCGAACGTTTACTACTGAATTTACTTGACGCCCTAATGGTTAAGCCATTATCAAAAATAATCAAACCCATTCTAATTATTAACCAAATTAAATTTTTAATTTTCCCCAATAATTGGGTTTCCTACTAATTTATTCATCCAAACCAGACATCTCTCAACTCCCAAAATATTTCTATAAAAATTATCACAATTTCAAATCGGCATGCGATTGACCATGTCTAAATCGGTCCCCACGTTGGGCGCCATTTCTCTCTCTATCTTATTTTATGTGCCCGTTTAGACCGGAGTCCGCACGACCACATATGCATTTTACCAATAATCAGTCAGCACGAGAGTCAAAATATCCCGGAGCGCCAGATGGGTTAAAGCAAATCGCAAAACGACATCAAATTAAGAAAATGCTTTACTGATTTTTGTTTCAATGCAACAATAAGGATAAAAGGAGATTGAATTGGGAGTAACACATCCTGTAAAATTATCTCAGTTTATTTTGAAGTTAAAATCTGACTGCAAAGATGCTCAAAGCAGCATCATCCACGTGTGGCGACCCACACTCTTATTTACACACAATATACAGAAATTTTCCAAACACATTTGGCAATCTTTTTGGAAACACAAGTCCGATCAATAGTCCTGTAGACTGTGTTCCAAAATTATTAATATTTAATTCCAGTTCAAAGTTAATTGTCTATACTGGAAATATCGTAGATCACTGTTTGAATATTTACATGATATTAACACTCGTAGAATAAATGTTCATAGAATTTTAAACTTTCACTTGTTTTTCCAGTTTCAAAAATACATCGTCGAAAAATATTATCATCATCGAAGCAACACAAATCATTTACACATATTAATAACATCTGAAAAGTATTTGACCTTGAGCATAGCATCGAAGAACTGTGCGAAGCAAAACAACAATTAATTGTTCTTCTGACATTAAACATTCGAGAAGTGACTCGATTATGAACTTCAAGTTCCAAACAAAATACATGATTTCTGAATCATCAACTTGATCACTAAATTGTTGAACCATTCAACTATTCAATTATCCACTTGGAATCATTATTATAAAAATATTTCTATTCATGGCCATTTTTAGCAACTTTCACAACTTGCAATTCTTCGACAGAATGCGGAAATTAGAATTGTAGTTTTATAATGAATTCATTTAGTTCATGGCAGTAGGATTGAAAATATCCTTCAAATTATTCGTGGTTAAAGAATTATTTTTAATTGGCAGTGGCCCATTCTACTATTTGTGTAAGAACACAATATTACAACAACAACAACAACGGCAAAGGTCTTCCTCTGAAGAAGAATAAACTACTATCATGACAAATCCGGGTTCTAGCAAAATCAAAGTCTAAATGGAATTCGTAAACAAGGTTGAAATAAGAACTGATGGTTTCAAAGAAATAACCTTCGGGTCATTCATACGACGAAATGTGTAGTTCCAATACTCCTACTATAAACCTGAGCCATCGAACCTGCTATTTGATTGATGCTCGAAAAAACCTCTTCATTCCTGCGACTTAAACATGCGCACCTGGGAATGGCATTTGAACTACTCCACACACATAAATTTTCTTCCCAAAATTTATACAATAAATCAAGCCTCTGCTTGTTATCAACACTGGAAGATTAATAAACTGACAAGTTTATTTTATTTTACCATTCAGTTCAACCCGTGAATTTACCATACTTATGAAAATCTTCATTTCACTTTCGAGTGTATTTACGTCATGATTTTATATAAATACAAAAATATCCTATTTGATACAAATATCATTTGCTTCCCGTTTCATGCCTTTCCGTGTTATCTGAAAAATATACTTTGCTCAATGCAAATATCAACTGTTCAACCAGAACTGACATGTTGGTTGAATGCGGGCTTGCGCTAACCACTCTCCTTCGGAAAATCTCCTGTTCCAAACTAGAAATGATTAAACTACTTCACAGGCTCTTTCTCAATACATATGATTATTAGAAAATATAATATCCAAGAATTATTTAGAAAAATTATAAAAATTATTATTATTATTATTAGTGGATTATTATTATTATTATTATTATTTGTTATATATATTTAATTATCATCTCATTATGTGAGAATCCACATGTTCGAACCTTCGAATATGGAAAAAATATCCATTCCTCAACAAAAATAAATTTAACTTTTACAGTTACATCGGTTGTTTTCCGTGGTTTCCCAAAAATATGAAATATTCAAATAAATCTTCGAAATGCTCGGTCATCGATCCTAAACTGTTCTGAGTGCTGAAAATACTCAGAATAACTCTAACAAGTCTTGCGTAAATCATTGCAAGCTTTAAATACGAAGAAAAAAATGTGTTGGTCATCTGCAGAAAAATAGTTTGTTCCAATTAGCTAGGCATAATATAATTCAAATGTGGCTTACATTTCTTGATGGTCTTGAACCGTAGTAAACCTGGTCTGTACCAGATTTATCCATAGACATGCCCTATCGGACAAGCATGTACAATCCTTGTATCCGCCGCCATCATATACGCACAATTCGTCTAGTCAGACATAGTGGTAGTATCTTTTGACGTTTGAATTATCTGTTGTTCCATTTTAATATGGGCTTCTATCAAAGCCATAACAGTTTGTTTAAATAGGGTCAGATCTAAGTGATCTCTTCTTAGATATGTCAGTTGTAACATAACTCACGGTAATCTTATCAGTACAAGAAAAACACTGACAGTCTAAGCAATTAACGGCTGTTCTGAAGATCGTTCCCTGGGCATGGTTTATTATATCACCATCTACCATGCGCTAGGCAACTTGTAGTTTCCCTTGCTTAGACTAATGAACGCCACCGTTATAGACTAGTCTTCAGTGTACTGACAGATCGAAGTGGTTAACTAGTTACAAAATAATGAAAACTGACTGCAATGGATTTAAATATCCAAGTATTATGTTATTACTGGACTGTGACAAAATACTATTTTCTAGACAAAGTCTGGCATATGTCCTTGTGAAAATATAAATATTTCCACCAATGTCTGTAGAAAAATCAATCACCTCAGTGATTCTCCTCGCCAGAAACTTACTAAGTTCCAACTCGTAGCGCAGCACTTTTCGTGACTATCACGACTTTGAAAAGAACTTCTGCGTAGATCCGGCAACCATGTGCCTTGGCTCAGCGTAGATGCAACTTGCTCGCCAAGTGCTTGTGTTAGAATGAGCTGACCATGCCTCGGCCAGCTGGCTTTTATTCAAAACTGTCAGGGTCACGCGTCATCACCTGATATCTAGAAATCCTCATATCTCTGGTATCCCTGGTCCGATTTACTTGATACTAATTGCATTCTCTTTCATTTGGCCGTGCCAGTAATCTGATCCCAGTCTCAAGTCTCTACTCCATAGTTAACTATTTTATCAATAAATAGCCTCGACCTCTGCTATTACTCGCTACGTCACTTGACATCCAACTATCGGTAAATTCCTTCCAAATGCTTCGAGAAGCAATGTAGCGCGATATTCAAATATCTCAACTTTCAAAAGCGGCTACAGCCTTTCCCTTGATCTCTAGGTGTCTGAATCTTGGAATACCCATTCCTAGAGTTGGGCACATCCACCTCACACCTCCTATCTACACATTAAATCATCTGGTTCTTGAATAATAAATCTTCAAATTCGATGCATTATAAGTTCCCACGATGTTACCAGTTCGTGTATTAGCGATTTCATAGGTTCCATTATTGTTTACTTCTACAATACGATAGGGTCCAGCGTAAAGGCTTGCAAATTTCGAGTACACTCGATTTTGCACGTCAGAGGGTGTAGGTCTTTTCACTAACACAAGAGTTCCTACGCGCAAGGGTCTGCGAAAACGCTTTCCTCTCACTCTGCGCTCTCTCTTCTCAGCTTGGCTCCTCAACTTGTCTAAAGCTAGAGTTTCCCTCATCTGACGACTTGGTTCAATCTCAGGTGGAATAGAGATGATTCGATCCCATAATCGTGTTGGTTTAATTCCATGATGAAGCAACATGGGAATCTGTCCAGTACTCTCATGAATCGTAGAGTTGATGGATTCGGATGCTAAAGAAAGAACATCCATCCATTTCCAATGCTCATTTGGACAATAGAGGCGGCAAAATTTTGCTATTTCAGCCATCACGCGTTCCGCTGGATTGCTCTCTGGATGTCTAATAGAACAAAACAATTGTCTAATCCCAAGATTATTCATGATGGTTCGAAATTCCAAAGATGTAAATTGAGGTCCACGATCTGATAAAAGGAATTCCGGTTTGCCTGCTTCCGGAATTACGCTGTCTCTAATTCTCTTCGCACAATACTTTGCGTTTGCCTTCTGAATTGGATGTAACATGGTGTATTTGCTGAAAACATCCATGGTCACCAAAATATATCGGTTACCTCTTTTAGACTTTGGGAGAGGACCATATAAATCAGTCGCGAAGATTTCGCAAGGCTTAGAAGGAATAATAGGCCTTGGTAATTCTCTCAATAATCTAGAATTATGTTTACTCCTTTGGCATAAGTCGCATTCTCGAATAGTGTTTCTGACAGTTTGTCGCATTCGCTCCCACGAAAATTTCTCTTGAATCATGTTGACTGTCTTATCTACTCCAGCATGACCTGCGATTCGATGTGCCATCCAGATAATGGGTTTTTGCAATCGTGGAGGTATCACTACTCTCAGCTTCGTATGGTCGGGATCTGCAAACTTGTAGATTAAACCATCTAACATCATAAAATCTCTGGAAATTCTTTCAGTTTCCACAAAATCATCATCATTTGGATCCATGTTTCCCTGTAGAAAACGAGAAATATTCCTAAGACGTCGGTCTCTCCTCTGGGATAAATGCAATAACCTTAACCTTCTCAAGGTATCTTCATCCTCCTGCGTCAGGTTAACTTGAAAAATCTTAGATGTAGACTCCACTGCTCTACTCAATAAATCAGCTCCCACGTTCAACTTTCTAGGAGTGTGTTCAATAACTAGGTTGAATTGCTGAATAAAAAGTGACCATCTAGTTATTCTATCGCTGGCAAAGTTTGTTCTCAAAATGAACTCCAATGCGTGGTGATCAGTCCTCACAATGACTGAATGTCCAATTAACATTTTCTTCCATGACTCCAACGCGAATATTACAGCAAGTGCTTCTAACTCTGTGGTGTAATAATTTCTCTCTGATGGACGAAGTTTCCTGCTAATGAACGCCAGGTAATGTCTCTTGTGGTCTTCATCTTCTTGAAGTAGAATAGCTCCAATCCCTACGGTGGATGCATCAGATTCTATGATGAAATTCTTGGTAAAGTCAGGATACTCCAATTTCACACTGTTTACCAATAACCTCTTGGCATCTTGAAATGATTGTTCACAATCTTTATCCCATTTCCATTTGTTTCCTTTCTTTAACAATTCCTGCAATGGCGCAACTGTCTTGGTGAAGTTCGGACAATGCCCTGCAAAGAATTGGCATGTCCCGAGAAAACTGCGGACATTCTTCACTCTAGTAGGTCTAGGGAAATTTGCAATTGCCTGTATCTTCGTCTCATTGGGACGGTATCCATCTCCATCCAAAATGTGACCCAAAAATTGTATTTCCTTTCGAAAGAACTGACATTTTCGAAGGTTTACTTTGAAGTTCGCTTTTCTCAAATCTGGGAATAACATCTGAAGATGTAGCAAATGTTCCTCCTTAGTCTCGGATGCAATTAAGATATCATCAATATAACGAATTGCTATCTCTTTTACTTCAGGACTCAAATTTTGTTCCAATGCTCTGATCAAAACGGATCCAGATGTTTTGACTCCAAATGGTAAACGGCGGAATACATATGTCTGCTGGTCAAACATAAATCCTGTAAACTTCTTAGAATCTTCACTAAGCCTAATATGATGGTAGGACGAAGTGAGATCAATATTAGAGAACCAGACCTTGCCTTGGAATTTCCTCAACAATTCCCTAATGATTGGTGGTCTGTCATACTCTGGCAGTAATCTTGAATTCAAATTTCGCGCGTCTAAACATAGTCTCAGGCTTCCATCTTGTTTAGGCACTACTGCTAATGGATTGGCATAAGATGTAGTGTCCTTTTCAATCACATTGTTGCTTTCCATCTCCTTGATAAGCACTTTTACCCTTTCTCGGTGCTTTTCTGCTACTGGATACAATTTAGCATGAAAAGGTGCATCATCATTTACACGAATATGATATTCAAAATCTTTAATTTCACCAGGTTTAATGTCAAAAATATCGTGATACTCTTCCAAAATCTTCCCTAGCTCTGGGGACTCCTTCTCAGTGTAGACTTCTCTTCCTTCAGCTTCATGAAAAATCAGAGACCATTGAGCATCTCCCTCGATATCTTCCTCTTCCTTTCCCTCGAAGTTTATCTCTTCGGTATTCTTAAATCTGATCGTCTCTGTCTTCATATCAATCACTGCTTGATATTTCTGAATGAAATCTGCTCCCAATATCATGTCAAAAGCCATGTCCTTCATTACAACAAACACATGTCGGAAATCATGTCCTCCAATCGTAATACATAAGTATAATTGTGTTTTACACAGAGATATTTTATTGGGTATTATTCCTTGGATCTTAATTCCTGATACTGGAATCTCCTCTAAATTCTCTTTGAGCTTCCACAGAATATAAAGCTTCTCACTCACCAGACAAAGCATAGCCCCAGTATCGATCAAAGTATCGACAGGCATACCGAATACTTCGCATGATATGATTGGCATTCTAATTCTCGTACCCATTTCTTTTCGTTCGTCATTCTGTTGAATTAAGTCATCATCCTCTGCTTGCCATTTAATAATTCTGGAAGTGAAAGTGTTCAAAATTCTATCTTCTACTGTGAATTCGAAGTTTTTTTTTCATTACCATTCCCCCGGGATTGTTGTGTTCCCGATGGACCTGGATCATTGGGCCTCTGCTCCACAAACTGCAAGTTATCTTGGTGTCTTGCTTCCAAGTTTTTCCTTGTGTCCTTGTTAAACTCTTCATTGGACTGACGAGTATCCACATTCCCTCGGTTATTGTAGTTGTTTCGACCATAGTATCTTCTTTCCTGGTACCTTCCTTGATTATTCTGTGGTCTTCTCCATCGAGTATTGTATCGATTTCCACCATCCGGTCTCGCATATGGTTTGTAACTGTATCTGTTACTGTACTGGTTCCATCCTCTCTTATTTGGATCTTCCCTCGGCGTTTTCTCTTCTCGCCCCTCTCGAATCTCTCGAGGTGTCAGAGAATAACTATCAGCCATAACAGCGTACACAGCGTTGTTATTCTTTCCTCCCTTCTGATGGAAGAATTGAGCGTTTGTATGATCCAGCTTCTGTAATACTTCATCAAATTGCTCCATATTATAAATATCAGCAGCGATCAAAGTCCTCTGGACGTCTGCTGGAAATTGACGTATCAATGCAGTAATCAATTCGTTATCTGGCATCGGCGGATCTAAATGTTGGAGTTTAGACAGCTGTCCAGAAAAGTACGTAGAGTATCGAGTAGGTTGTGACGTCGAGAATCTCTTCGAATATAACTCTGCTCTGACTTGCTGTTGGGTTTCCGGGGACCAAAACTTTTTCAATAGCCCACGAGAAAACTCCTCAAAAGTGGTTAGAGTGGATCTAAAGGCTCTAAACCAAAGAAGTGCAGGACCTTCCAAAAACTTCCCTATCACTCGGATCTGTCTTTCTCTAGGGATCTTAGAAACTTTCAGGTAATCCCCTGCTTCTCTCAAAAATTCCACGGGTGTCACAGAATCTCGCCCTGAAAATTTAGAAGGCTTATCTTCTATATTCTTAAATACAGTTATGGGGTTGGATTGAAATACTGTCCTGACCTCATCCTGTCTATCAGTCTCTCTAGCTGCTCCTAGATTTATCTGTATCTGTTCCTTTCCCCTTACATTTGGCATTTTTAACAGATGATCAGACTGTTTCTCATCCTTGATTTGAGTTTTCATAGCCTCAAGTTCCTTCTGGTTTTCTTCTGCCATTTTCTTAATTGCTTCAGTTTCTTTACAATTCTCCTTAACATCAATGGATATCTGGTTCATAACAGCCTCATGACTTTTCAATGACCCTGTCATATCTGATATGTCCTTCTGAGTTGCTTGGATATCTTTGGCCATTACTTCAATATGGGATGACAAAGATTCCCTAATCTCCTTGATTCCTTCTTGGTTCTCCAGCTTGAGTGTGTCTTTAATTTCATTGACAACTGTGGTTTTAATTTCAGTTTGTAACTCATTAATCACACCTTCTCTTATTTCTCCCATGAGAAGTTCCTTGAATTGTTCCGTTAAACGTTGAACAACTAGAATTCCCATCTCGTTACTCTCCTTCTTCACTCTGACTTCCAGGTTGACCATGTCTTCACCAACTTTCCTAAGACCATGTTCTATCCTATCAGCTAAGCTTTGGGATCGAAGATCGGCATCGCGAAATTTATCGTCCATTAAACATGCGTTAGTAGCTAATGAAGTTTCGAGCTCATGTGTTTTTTCGCATAATTTATTCATTTTACTTTCAAGTGTCATTTTCAAAATTTCAGAATTCTCTTTAAATTTACTTTCCATTGAATTAAATTTACTATTTAAATTTTATTTCAAATTACCTTTTAAAGAATCAGGACTTTCTTTAAGTTTATCATTCAAATTGTCTCTAAGTTTGTTTTCTAAAGAATCAGAATTTTCTTTAAGTTTATTTTCTAAAGAATCAGAATTTTCTCTAAGTTTATCATTCAAATTTTCTTTAAGTTTATTTTCTAAAGAATCAGAATTTTCTTTAAGTTTATCGTTTAAACTTTCTTTAAGTTTATTTTCTAAAGAATCAGAATTTTCTTTAAGTTTCTTTTCTAAAGCCTCAGTATTTTCTTTCATAATGGCTGCTACACGCAGTCCAGCTTCCTTTGAACTCTCCTCCAAACTCCTCATCATTCTCATCATTTCTTCCATAATTTTCAATTATTATTCAAAACTTAGGGGTATACAACAGTGGTAAACACAAGCTTATAACTAGAACAAGAAATATGAATAGCTAATTGGAACACTCTAATAAAATGAGATTTGTCCTAATGTCGACGTGTTGGAAAAACAAAATTCTCTACTTTTACGAATTACATTTACCACAATATCACAAGAAAAATATGCAAGTTCTCAAATATCCTCCACCTGGATTCTAATAATGTGTATGTCCAGTCATCGAACGTTTACTACTGAATTTACTTGACGCCCTAATGGTTAAGCCATTATCAAAAATAATCAAACCCATTCTAATTATTAACCAAATTAAATTTTTAATTTTCCCCAATAATTGGGTTTCCTACTAATTTATTCATCCAAACCAGACATCTCTCAACTCCCAAAATATTTCTATAAAAATTATCACAATTTCAAATCGGCATGCGATTGACCATGTCTAAATCGGGCCCCACGTTGGGCGCCATTTCTCTCTCTATCTTATTTTATGTGCCCGTTTAGACCGGAGTCCGCACGACCACATATGCATTTTACCAATAATCAGTCAGCACGAGAGTCAAAATATCCCGGAGCGCCAGATGGGTTAAAGCAAATCGCAAAACGACATCAAATTAAGAAAATGCTTTACTGATTTTTGGCTCAATGCAACAATAAGGATAGAAGGAGATTTAATTGGGAGTAACACATCCTGTAAAATTATCTCAGTTTATTTTGAAGTTAAAATCTGACTGCAAAGATGCTCAAAGCAGCATCATCCACGTGTGGCGACCCACACTCTTATTTACACACAATATACAGAAATTTTCCAAACACATTTGACAATCTTTTTGGAAACACAAGTCCGATTAATAGTCCTGTAGACTGTGTTCCAAAATTATTAATATTTAATTCCAGTTCAAAGTTAATTGTCTATACTGGAAATATCGTAGATCACTGTTTGAATATTTACATGATATTAACACTCGTAGAATAAATGTTCATAGAATTTTAAACTTTCACTTGTTTTTCCAGTTTCAAAAATACATCGTCGAAAAATATTATCATCATCGAAGCAACACAAATCATTTACACATATTAATAACATCTGAAAAGTATTTGACCTTGAGCATAGCATCGAAGAACTGTGCGAAGCAAAACAACAATTAATTGTTCTTCTGACATTAAACATTCGAGAAGTGACTCGATTATGAACTTCAAGTTCCAAACAAAATACATGATTTCTGAATCATCAACTTGATCACTAAATTGTTGAACCATTCAACTATTCAATTATCCACTTGGAATCATTATTATAAAAAATATTTATATTCATGGCCATTTTTAGCAACTTTCACAACTTGCAATTCTTCGACAGAATGCGGAAATTAGAATTGTAGTTTTATAATGAATTCATTTAGTTCATGGCACTAGGATTGAAAATATCCTTCAAATTATTCGTGGTTAAAGAATTATTTTTAATTGGCAGTGGCCCATTCTACTATTTGTGTAAGAACACAATATTAAAACAACAACAACGGCAAAGGTCTTCCTCTGAAGAAGAATAAACTACTATCATGACAAATCCGGGTTCTAGCAAAATCAAAGTATAAATGGAATTCGTAAACAAGGTTGAAATAAGAACTGATGGTTTCAAAGAAATAACCTTCGGGTCATTCATACGACGAAATGTGTAGTTCCAATACTCCTACTATAAACCTGAGCCATCGAACCTGCTATTTGATTGATGCTCGAAAAAACCTCTTCATTCCTGCGACTTAAACATGCGCACCTGGGAATGGCATTTCAACTACTCCACACACATAAATTTTCTTCCCAAAATTTATACAATAAATCAAGCCTCTGCTTGTTATCAACACTGGAAGATTAATAAACTGACAAGTTTATTTTATTTTACCATTCAGTTCAACCCGTGAATTTACCATACTTATGAAAATCTTCATTTCACTTTCGAGTGTATTTACGTCATGATTTTATATAAATACAAAAATATCCTATTTGATACAAATATCATTTGCTTCCCGTTTCATGCCTCTCCGTGTTATCTGAAAAATATACTTTGCTCAATGCAAATATCAACTGTTCAACCAGAACTGACATGTTGGTTGAATGCGGGCTTGCGCTAACCACTCTCCTTCGGAAAATCTCCTGTTCCAAACTAGAAATGATT
The DNA here is from genome assembly GCA_946902985.2 of Meconema thalassinum. Classification (NCBI taxonomy): domain Eukaryota; kingdom Metazoa; phylum Arthropoda; class Insecta; order Orthoptera; family Tettigoniidae; genus Meconema; species Meconema thalassinum. The sequence goes on from OX336391.1 coordinate 472,040,993, forward strand.
AAACTACTTCACAGGCTCTTTCTCAATACATATGATTATTAGAAAATATAATATCCAAGAATTATTTAGAAAAATTATAAAAATTATTATTATTATTATTAGTGGATTATTATTATTATTATTATTTGTTATATATATTTAATTATCATCTCATTATGTGAGAATCCACATGTTCGAACCTTCGAATATGGAAAAAATATCCATTCCTCAACAAAAATAAATTTAACTTTTACAGTTACATCGGTTGTTTTCCGTGGTTTCCCAAAAATATGAAATATTCAAATAAATCTTCGAAATGCTCGGTCATCGATCCTAAACTGTTCTGAGTGCTGAAAATACTCAGAATAACTCTAACAAGTCTTGCGTAAATCATTGCAAGCTTTAAATACGAAGAAAAAAATGTGTTGGTCATCTGCAGAAAAATAGTTTGTTCCAATTAGCTAGGCATAATATAATTCAAATGTGGCTTACATTTCTTGATGGTCTTGAAGCGTAGTAAACCTGGTCTGTACCAGATTTATCCATAGACATGCCCTATCGGACAAGCATGTACAATCCTTGTATCCGCCGCCATCATATACCCACAATTCGTCTAGTCAGACATAGTGGTAGTATCTTTTGACGTTTGAATTATCTGTTGTTCCATTTTAATATGGGCTTCTATCAAAGCCATAACAGTTTGTTTAAATAGGGTCAGATCTAAGTGATCTCTTCTTAGATATGTCAGTTGTAACATAACTCACGGTAATCTTATCAGTACAAGAAAAACACTGACAGTCTAAGCAATTAACGGCTGTTCTGAAGATCGTTCCCTGGGCATGGTTTATTATATCACCATCTACCATGCGCTAGGCAACTTGTAGTTTCCCTTGCGTAGACTAATGAACGCCACCGTTATAGACTAGTCTTCAGTGTACTGACAGATCGAAGTGGTTAACTAGTTACAAAATAATGAAAACTGACTGCAATGGATTTAAATATCCAAGTATTATGTTATTACTGGACTGTGACAAAATACTATTTTCTAGACAAAGTCTAGCATATGTCCTTGTGAAAATATAAATATTTCCACCAATGTCTGTAGAAAAATCAATCACCTCAGTGATTCTCCTCTCCAGAAACTTACTAAGTTCCAACTCGTACCGCAGCACTTTTCGTGACTATCACGACTTTGAAAAGAACTTCTGCGTAGATCCGGCAACCATGTGCCTTGGCTCAGCGTAGATGCAACTTGCTCGCCAAGTGCTTGTGTTAGAATGAGCTGACCATGCCTCGGCCAGCTGGCTTTTATTCAAAACTGTCAGGGTCACGCGTCATCACCTGATATCTAGAAATCCTCATATCTCTGGTATCCCTGGTCCGATTTACTTGATACTAATTGCATTCTCTTTCATTTGGCCGTGCCAGTAATCTGATCCCAGTCTCAAGTCTCTACTCCATAGTTAACTATTTAATCAATAAATAGCCTCGACCTCTGCTATTACTCGCTACGTCACTTGACATCTAACTATCGGTAAATTCCTTCCAAATGCTTCGAGAAGCAATGTAGCGCGATATTCAAATATCTCAACTTTCAAAAGCGGCTACAGCCTTTCCCTTGATCTCTAGGTGTCTGAATCTTGGAATACCCATTCCTAGAGTTGGGCACACTACCTCTGTACAAAATTTCATTCAATTCGGTTTCACCGTGTTTGAATAGATAGGGGGAATCGAATTGCACACATACATGGCGGTCGTCTGCAAATTATTGGGGTGATGACCTTGTAGTTCGGTCAAAAGATTCTTTGTACATAAAGGTATAATGTTGCAAAATTTGGTAGAGATCAGATGATTAGGTTGGTCGTAATATGATTTAAGCTTTTAACATTTGGGTGGCTGCCATTACGTTTTCGTCAAGATGGTGGCGATATAAAACATGACACTGAGGTGCCCTTTGCTAGTGCTACTTCTGTACCAAATTTCGTTCAATTCGGTTTCACCGTTTTTGAATAGATGGGGGAATCGATTTGCACACATCCGCCATCCGCAAATTTTTGGGTTGATGACCTTGTAGTTTGGTCAAAAGATTTTTCATTCATTAAAATATAATGTTGCAAAAATTGGTAGAGATCAGATGATTAGGTTGGTCGTAATTTGATTTAAACTTTTAACATTTGGGTGGCTGCCATTACGTTTTCGTCAAGATGGCGGCGATATAAAACATGACACTGAGGTGCCATTTGCTTGTGCTACATTTGTACAAAATATCGTTCCATTCGGTTTCACCGTGTTCGAATTGATAGCGGGGACATACATTCAGAGTACACACACTGACACACACACACAGACTCACACACAGACAGACACACAATTTTTCGCCCTGTGTTGATCTCATAAGCCTACTTTCATTTTTTGCAAACATCGAAAGTAGGCTAATAAGCTGAAATAAATTATATGCGCCTAAGATTTATATCTATTACTTTCTCTCTTCGGCTTTTCCCAATTAATTGGGGTTGCCGAAGGCAACCAGGCTCATTTTGGTTTTGGCCAGGGATTTAAGACCGGATGCCCTTCCTGACGCCACGTGATTTTTCAGGTGAAATTTCCACCCCGCTGTCACCGGGATTCTAACCACGGCCGTCCGGGTGAAAGACGAGCAGCTAAGCCACTATGCCATCACGCTCCCCAAGATGTATATTGTTACGGTCTATTGAATAAGTAGTAGAAGAAGTAGAAGAAGAAAACGAAGGGATGGCATGTTTCGCTCTTCAAACGAGCATCATGAGATCCAAATAGGAAGACAAATAGCTCTATGAAACACTAACAAACCTACAGTGACACCTGCAGACATTCTTTGCCCTCCAAAAACAAACTACAATAATATACACGTATTTTTTTATGTTACAAAACTTAGAAATGACTAACCCATCTAAAAAACAGTCTCCCTTCCCAAAACTAATCTATGAAGATGTAGCTACTATCACAGCAAAATCACATACAGAATAACTAACAAATCATGACAATTTGCGTTAGTTAAATAACTGCTGCAACTAAATAAGTGTACATATTGTAAATACCATCACTCATACTTGTAGATATGATGTAGATATGTAAGTATATTAGCAGTGACTTAAAAGAGCTGAGCTCTGTCACATGACAAGAGCAGCTGACCTCTCGATACTGATCTGTATTTCAGTGGTTTCAGTAATTTGCATGCGATATAGCCTGCTGATAGAAATAATAAAAACTTTGTATGAAATTGAGATTATAATGTAGATGTACTGTACTGCACTGAAGAAATCGTTTATTTCAAGTCATTATTTGCTAACGCGTTGTATCTAAGTCGGTTGATAACACTGAGATATTATGGGCATGTTTGGCTCTGCGGTTAAGCGTTCATCTCTCATGCGGTCGGCTGGGGTTCTAAACCTACTTGAGTTAGTTTTTTTTACTTGAATTATTTTATATAAATTGTTTTATAACTACTATAACTAGGCTACTCAGACCTAATTAAACTAAGCGTTATATTGTGCATTTTACAATGGAAGATAAAGATTTAATTAAAAGTCCAGGCTGTGGAAACTGGATTTTGATGGCGGCTGAAACCGTATTGAGCAGTGGTGTTCGATCACAGATTGTGCATATCATCGTTACCTAGAAGATCCCAAGAATATATAGTGCTTTCTGAGAGTAAGCAGTGTTAATATAAATCACAGACCAGACATTTCTGAGGTAGAGCGGGTGGCTTTGTAAATGTCTGGCCTCCTGAAGTATATTACACACATCAAAAAAAGTTTTGCATCACCTCGGTTCCCAGATCTCCGGCATATAGACGTTGACTGTGTATATTGTATCCAAGATACAGTCCCTTTGACTGTTCATAGATGTCACTAAAACTGCTCAAAGATGTAAACAGCCATGCATGAGCAGGGCCTATTAGACGGAGGGGGTACGACAGCCGATCAGTTCCAGTCATTCCACCAGGACGAAGGTACGCTGCTCATGTTGTCTGTAGTTCTACCATGCCTAGAAGGTCAATACCGCAGTTCGATCGCGTCCGCATTGTTACTTTGTGTCAAGAAGGGCTCTCAACAAGGGAAGTTTCCAGGCGTCTCAGAGTGAACCAAAGCGATGTTGTTCGGACATGGAGGAGGTACAGAGATACAGGAACTGTCGATGACAGGCCTCGCTCAGGCCGCCCAAGGGCTACTACTGTAGTGGATGACCGCTACTTACGGATTGCCGCTCGGAGGAACCCTGACAGCAATGCCACCATGTTGAATAATGCGTTTCGTTCAGCCACAGGACGTCGTGTTTCAACTCAAACTGTGCGCAATAGGCTGCATGATGCGCAACTTCACTCCCGACGTCCATGGCGAGGTCCAGCTTTGCAACCCCGACACCATGCAGCGCGGTACAGATGGGCCCAACAACATGCTGAATGGACCCCACGGAATTGGCATCACGTTCTCTTCACCGATGAGTGTCGCATATGCCTTCAACCAGACAATCGTCGGAGACGTGTTTGGAGGCACCCTGGTCAGGCTGAACGTCTTAGACACACTGTCCAGCGAGTGCAGCAAGGTGGTGGTTCCCTGATGTTTTGGGTGGCATTATGTGGGGCCGACGTACGCCACTGGTGGTCATGGAAGGCTCCGAAACGGCTTTACGATACCTGAATGACATCCTCCGACCCATAGTGCAACCATATCGGCAGAATATTGGAGAGGCATTTGTCTTCATGGACGACAATTCTCGACCTCATCGTGCACATCTTGTGAATGCGTTCCTTCAAGATAACGACATCGCTCGACTACAGTGGCCAGCATGTTCGCCAGACATGAACCCTATCGAACATGCCTGGGATATGTTGAAAAGGGCTGTTTATGGACGTCTTGACCCACCAACCACTCTGAGAGATTTACGCCGAATTGTCGTTGAGGAGTGGGACAATTTGGACCAACAGTGTCTTGATGAACTTGTGGATAGTATGCCACGGCGAATACAGGCATGCATCAATGCAAGAGGACGTGCTACTGGGTATTAGAGGTAGTGGTGTGTACTGCAATCTGGACCACAAATGCTGAAAGTCTAGCTGTATGATGGTACAACATGCAATGTGTGGGTCTCATGAGCAATAAAACGAGCTGAAATGTTGTTTGTGTTGATCTCTATTCCCTTTGTATTTAACGGTTCCGGAACTCTTGGAACCGAGGTGATGCAAAACTTTTTTTGATGTGTGTATAATCTTGTAATAGTTCAACTTCTAGCCATGACTGCGCTCCAATTACCTTTAAGTGACATAAAGAAGAGTGCACAGTTCCTTGTGTAAGAATGGTGGAAATCGATCTTTGCTTACTAATGGCGCCTACCGGGTTGTAGGGGTATCACAATATGTCAAATCCCGATACGTAAATGTCCTAGCCAGGGAAACGTTTCTGATTGAGGACTTAAGAATGCAACTGCTGCAAACTCGACTACAACGAACATTCAATTACAGTCTACTCCTTGATAAGGACAAATAGCTATAACCATACCCAAACATTTAGGAGAAAGTAAGCTATATGTTCTTTGCTGAACATCTTGTTTTGAGAATGACCGTCAGACCACAAGGAAAACATGCATGATTGTACTTGGTCCCAAAATTTACTTGGTCCATCGCAAGAAAGGGAGGATCAGTCATTCGCACTATATTTGATTTTGAAGGCCAATGCTTAACCGACTGGTTCGATCAAACCAACATAACAGTAAAATATCCAAATTAAATTCAGGGTCATATCGAGTGATAAGTAGTATGTCGGTAGTAACAATTGAACCTAATTTAGACGCAATAATTATTACCTAGCGGACCCGTGCGAGAAATCTCGCATGTTCATAAGCCACACTTTCCCCAATAGGTTTATAATGAGGGACTTAAGGAGAAAGGTTGTAATGCATTTATTTCAACCAAATGATTATAGAACACTATTTACATTTCAGTTAGAATTCCAAGTTGTACGTTCCCTAACTTAAGAAGGCAATCGCTGAAAATTGGATCATCATAACACTCACCGGTTATTCGATATTTATGAAATTATACGATTTGAGTACTCATTCCTTTGATTTACTGTTTCTGAAATCCATGCAAAATGATAAAGGAAATACCTCAGAATGTTAAAATGACATGGAACAGGTGTCACGGCGGCCAAAATGTGAAGTGGACAGCAATTATGGAGCGTATCTTCCTACAGCAAGAGTATCTGCAAATCGCACACTCCGTACATTTCTGTAAAGGTCATTCTTTAAAGAAATTATAGATATTTTAGAGTGTAATTCGTCAATGCTAATGTCTATTATCTTTCATTTGAATGCTCATTTGTCACGATCGGTCGCTTGTGAGTGCCGCAGGAGGGATCTATACTACTGAAATAATATATATGATTAGATAAATCTATTTTCTATTAGCCCCTCCTCCCCCCAAGGGGATCACAACTAGTGGGACGTGAGTTGGTGACCACGAACCCCAGCTGAGTCCGGCATTGCTTCCACTTAGGCTACTTGTGCTGTGGTGCTCTCCGTCTTCTTTCCAATCGACCTTTCTTGGTCAACACTTGTTCTCTTCCAACCCCGACAGTATGAAGATATCCAAGGCCTAGGAAGTCTTTAAATTTTCCGCCTTAATTGGCCCTTGTCTCATCTTTTCTGATCCCTCATTCTTCGTCTGGTCAGACCTTCTTTTCATGATATCTCCTGCCTTCTGTTCAAGGCCCTCAAGGAGGCAGGGTATGTGTGGCTCCACCATCTTGGATAGTGCTACACCCTCAAGGGTTCACGGCTGGTGAGCTCGAGAGTTGGTGACCCCGAGGGTTTCCTGAGCTGGTTCCGGTTTTTCCCCTTTTTCCAATGACTTTGGGGCGGACACTCTCTCCTTCTCTTTCATGGCTCTCTATTCTTCCAAGTTCCTCAATTCTCATTCTTCGAGGGTTGAGGGCATTTCTTTCATTTACCTTTTTCCTTTTATGTTTGTTTTTCCTTTGTTCTTCTAGTCTGTAAGTCAGTTGTTAGTTTTAATTGGTTTTTTTTTTCGTGTGGCCTCCTGAGAGGCCGAGTGCAGGTCTTTCTAAGTGACGCCCGTGGGCGACCTGCGCGTCGGGATGAGAGATGGAATTGATGAAGGCGAATGAAACTGGGCAAGGATGTGGAAGGAAGCGGCCGTGGCCTGTCAGTAGGTACCGTCCCAGCATTTGCCTGGTGTTGAAAATGGGAAACCACGGAAAACCATTTCAAGGACGGCCGACGGTGGGGCTCGAACCCGAGTCAGCAGAGAGCTTGGCCCCATGACCTAACGCTGCGCTTTAGCGCGTAGCCATAAGTCTGTAGTTAGTTTTAATTGTAAGTCTGTAGTTAGTTTTAATTTTCATTTTTGATCTTCACCCAAACCATTAAAATACGATAACCTAGATGTTGCGCCCCTTAAAACAACAATCATCATCATCATCATCATCATCACGGCCATTTGCCCACTGCGTATGTAAGCTTTATATTTTACTACTTAACCACCCCTGAAATAAATGAGATTCATAAAGAGGCTTTGTAGACTTAGTAGAGAATTCAAGAATAAAAAATAAAAATGAATTTAATTCTCACTTTGAAAAACACGCAAAAACTTATGAGTTAACTATAGTAAGCTTCTCTTTTCTTTCAACCGATTTAGTACTCCCACATTTTGTCAACTAATCAGTCTCCACATTTCTGTAATCTCCTCTGAATTGCGTCTAGCCACTTCATTTCGCTCTTACTCCATGCCTCTGGCCATGCTTTGAACCATAAAGCAGTTCTCTACAAACACAGCCCTTGACGAGACAATTTCCCAGGTCTAACTCCATTTTACTTTACAAAAGGGAAGATTCTGTCTATGAAGCTATTCCATATGGTAATTGAAGTACAGAGTGCCCTCTTACGATGGAACACTGTTAAACAGGGGAAGAAAACCATGTCTAACTTTCACTGTGATTTAATGCAAGGTTAGTCCTCACGCCAACTCCTAAAGACTTTCCCCCAAACCATTCCTCCCCACCATTTATTATTGCACCGTCTACTTCACGCGGAGAGCTAATAGTATTTACAGATCACATCATTATATACGGATCATTTCTTTCTGGAAGTGATCGTAATTGTCCGAAGGTTCCAAAGCGGCTGGCTCAATAGAGAACTGTGAGCCAACCAATTTAGCACACGTTCGTATTGAGCTGTAAGACGGAGGAATGTGATGATTACTGTTATAATATTATTAATAATAATAATAATAATAATAATAGCAATAATAAAATCCTTACTCCAGTCTGCTCAGAAGAAATCTGGATGAAAAGATCGCAGGCACCTTGAGGACTACACGATTAAAGTTCTATGGCAACATTCTCAGAATGAACATTGACACGCTGACCAAAAGGATTCTCAACCTTGGTTTCTCAATTAAAGTCAAGAACAAGTGACGTAATGAAATAGAAAAAGACCTTCAAGAAATTGATATCACAGAGGAAATTATAGAAGATCGACTAATTCAAAACATTAATCCCACCGTGGCACCACAGTCCATGAAGGTTCTAGGTCTACCAAGCTACCGCTTCCCAACCATTTGGTCTGCATATTGTGTTAATTTTGATCAGGGCGCTGCTTCACTGTTATACAGCTACCCAATTGTCACCACGAGTCTAAGAGCACCCCGTTCCAGTCCTCAAGTCAGTTTCTAAATTCCCCGACGGTGCCGGGAATCAAACTCCGGGCCTCCGGGTAAGAGGCAGGCGCGTTACCCCAACACCACGGTGCTGACCAAAACAGTAATCAACTTCCACAATTTTTCTGAGAAAATGAATTCCAGGACCAATAAATCATGGACTGATAAATAGAGGAAGATTTCTGTGCCGAGCTGAAGAGAATTTGGAAGAAGAAAAATATCATCATCGGCTAAATAAGTGCTATCGCGCTCCACAAATGGGTGTGACGATATAATAATAATAATAATAATAATAATAATAATAATAATAACTACTGGGTGGATTGAGTAGCTCAGTAGTTTCTGTTGCCGGTCCCAAGCCCGCAGAAAGGAGGAGGGTTGGCTCTAAGCCGTAAAATAGCAAACCCACTGGCGTTTGATCGGCATCCGACGGCCAGTGGTCAACGTCTGTTCCTCTAGTTGAGGCGGCTGTACTTACATCTTATCGAACTCAAAAATCAAGTCGTATATTTGTGGTCTCAATTGAGACCACCACAACACTCAAAACTCAACTTGAGCGCATGATGGAAGAGACGATCATATAATCACTACCCCAGGCACCAGTGGATGGACTGGACCCACCTGATCATCGGATTCTGGGGGATCAGGGACACCATGCGGAGAAGAATCGGAGCTTCTCAAGAACTCTTCATACTCTCAAGACCAGACGTAAACATTTTGTTGGCTCGCTTAGCATTAACACCCTCACTAAGATGGGTAAGCTAAAGCAACTTCGCATCACCTTGGAAACATTTGAATTAAAAATCACTGAGCTCCAGGAGACACGCTTCACGGACGAAGAACACTTCAATACAAAGAATTTCCGTATCTACAAGAGAAAACCTGCCATCAAAATTAATGACAACTTACCTCTTCTGGGCACAAGATTCGCCGTACACAATTCTGTGCTCGACTCAATCATCGACTTTACTTCTCCAAACGAAAGAGTCTCTTTAATATCAGTAAAATCAGCTAATAAAGCTTACACGCTGATCAACGTGCACGCCCCTACAAATCAACACAATAAAACCGACCCTGGATCCGTGGACAATTTCTGAGAAACTTTGGAAGAAACAACCAATAACATACCAAGACACCATGTGAAAATTTTATTAGGTGATTTTAACGCACAGTTAGGGAAAAAAGGAAATTCAAGGTACCACAGGCCCTCATACTATACACAAACGTACCAACAAAAATGGGGAAAGATTAATTGACTTCTATAGAAACTTTGGACTTAAAATCATGAGCACCCGATTTCAAAAACCTGCACATAAATTGACCACATATAGATAACCCCTGTCTTAAACAGGGTGAGTACCAAATTGACCATGTCGCAATCTCCAAGAAAAACATAAAAGAAATTTTGAACGTCAGGGATCGTAAAGGCGTCTTTGAATCAAATCATTATCTTCTCCAAATAAAGACAAAATTCCAACCAAATAGAAGACAAAAATGCCCACCCAAAAATTTCAGACCAGATCCGGAATATCTGAAACTCCACAATGAAGAAATCATTTTGCAAATCAATCAGGAGGAATCAACAGACTGGAGTGCACTAACGGGGAGAATTCAGGAAGCTATGAAGCTAGGACAACCACCTCGCTCCAGAAAACATCGCTGGTGGAACACAATTTGCGATCAAGCAGTTGACAATCGCATAATGGCTTGGAAAATAATTCACAGTAACCAAACAAAGGAAAACTGGGAGAACTTTCTTACAACTCAAAAACAGGCCTCAAAAATAATTAGGAAAGAGAAACGAAGATATGACAACAACAGACACCACGAAATCCAGTAGGATTTCACCAAAAATAATACTAGAAATTTCTACAAGACATTTAGAGAAAATCTACGGGGATGCCAAGCACCCAGTCTGTGCTTCAAGAGACACGACGGCTCATTGGAAACTAACTCCAAAAATGATTGCAAACTATTAGCCCAAAATTTCAACTCTCTTCTTAACTGTGAACCACCTCTAGTAAAACTTGATTCACCCGTTGCACAAAAAGGGCGACAAGACGGACATCAACAATTATAGAAGAATTTCCCTGCTCCCGGTTGCTTATAAAATCCTTTCCACAGCACTTCTGAACAGGTTAGAGCCCCAAATGGATCCACTCATTGGTGACTTCCAGGCTGGATTCAGAAAAGGGCGATCGTGTGCTGAACAGATCTGGTGCCTAAAGACGATCTTACAAATGAGTAAATGAAGAAATACCGTGATTGCATTCATCGACTTCAGAAAAGCATACGACTCTGTTGACCGCGACACCCTCTTTAAAATCATGGAAGAATTTGGGATCGATCGTAAGACACGCAAAATCATAGAACAGAGACTTACAGGAACAATATCCAAAGTGAAATTCATGGACGAAATATCAGAGCCCCTCGAAATCAAGGCTGAGTCTGACAGGGAGATGGAATATCCCCGATTATCTTCAATATGGTTCTGGAGAGGATAATTAGGGAATGGAAACCTCTTGTAAATGGCATTCAAATCTGTATTAAAAAAGAGAACAGAACTAAAGTCAAATGACTCGCTTTCGCGGACGATATTGCAATTGTCGCAGACAACAGATCGAAAGCGACTTACGCAGTGGAAAAGCTCCATGAGATTGCACAAAAGACCGGATTACATATCTCTTACGACAATACCAAATATATGGAGAGAAGACCAGAAAATAAATCCCATTTAAACACCAAATACGGTAAAATCGCACAAGTCTGCAAGATCATTACGACAACCAGGAAAAAAGTGGACGGATGAGAGGAAGAGAGAGCATTCTGCGCGAATGAAGAGATTTTGGGAGGAGTGGAGGAGACACACCTCCAACTGCATCATGTTATCAAGTTTAATCGCTCTCCTGTAGGGGAATTTTCGCTAAAATAAATAAATAATAATAATTACGACAACCTGGCAAAATGTGGACGGATGAGAGGAAGTGGGAGCAATCCGCGAGAATGAAGAGATTTTGGGAGGAGCGGAGGATACACACCTCCAAATGACATCATGTTATCAAGTTTAATCGCTCTCATGTAGGGGAATTTTCGCTTAAATAAAATAATAATAATAATATTGAAACAGGCTGGCTTTAGGGAAAGAAGATCATGCATGGGCCAAATCAACAACTTGAGGAACATTATTGAGCAACCCAGGGATTATAGGTCCCCAGTATATATGGCATTCTTTGACTTCGAGAAGACGTTCGACAATGCACAGCGATTAGTCATCTGGAAAGCAATGCAGAGTTATCGGGTCCCACGAAAGATCATCAACGTGGTGAGGATTATGTACAGAGGATACAGCCTACCTGCCAAGTGAAACATGATGGTAGTCTGTCAGAACCGTTCAATATAGAGTCAGGAGTGCGACAGGGATGTTTGCTGTCACCACTGTTATTTCTATTGACTTTGGACTGAGTCACGAGGAACGTGACTGAATGGAAGAAGAGGGGTATACAATGGACTCTGGCCGGCCGACCGACCGACCGACCGACTGACTGGAAGATATGGATTTTTCAGACAACATTTGCCTACTGACTCACACTCTCAGGGATATAAGTGAGAAGTTCAAGGACCTGGAAACTGAGAGTTGGCCTTAAAATCAATGTGGCTAAGACGAAAGAACTCAGGGTAAATACCAAAAACATGAACACACTTACCTTCGAAGGAGAAATAAAACAGGCGGAAAGATTTTGCTACCTACTGTAGGTATCATTGTGGCCAGTAATAGAGGAGCAGGAGAGGATGTCGAAATCAGGATCAAAAAGGCAAAAGGGGCTCAGCTACGACCAGTGGGGAAGTCCTGGGAATTGTTGCCGAAGACGAAGCTAAAGATCTTTGACTCTAACGTGAAGTCTGTCCTCTTTTACGGACGTGAGACGTGGAAGGTGACAAAAGAGATTAAACGGAAGGTCCCGACTTTTATCAATAAATGTTTGAGAACCATACTGCGAATATGGTGGCCAAAGGTTATCTTGAATGAAGAACTCTGACACAAGACCCAACAACGGAAGGCTGAGTTGGTTATAAAGGAGAGGAAATGGAGATGGTTTGGCCATATGCTCAGATGAGGACCACAGCACATCCCAAAGCAGGCGCTGGACTGGAACCCACAATGAAAGTGGTGAAAGGGGAGGCCAAGAACAACCTGGGGAAGAACCATTGAATCTGTCCTGGACAAACAACAAGGGAACAACAGCAACCAGAATCAGATGGAGAAGTCTAGTGTGTGCCCTATGCTCCACATTGGAGTAACAGGAATTAAGTCAAGTAAGTTAATAGTAATAATATAATAATAATAATAATAATATCGAACGAAAACACAATGAAAAAATCACCAGTATAGACAGCTTGCAGAGGAAATCAAGAGGATATGGAAGATGAACTGCGTCCGGAAAGTGCCTGTAATCTTGTCAGTCAACGGCCTCATACCTCACACACTCCACAAGAGTCTGAAGGAATTGGATCTCCCGCCGACCATCTACACGAGTATGCAGCATTCTGCCCTATTGTCCACATGCAATATTGTGCGATCCTTCCTTGCTAGTGTTTATCCCTCTGTTAGGGGTGGGATAAACAGGGTAGTGGAGGTGTATTAATTTAAGGGATGTTTCCGAAAAGGGTAGTTTCCCGTGATTGGGGGAGACTACCAGTGTAGTGTGTTGGTGTGAGTACGTGATCTATTGGGGGCGTCCCTACAGGATGCGTTTACCTGCTAGGGGATGAATGTCTAAGAGTGGGCTATTAACCTATCCTGCCAATTAAGTAGAGCGAGCGTTTTAGCGAGCTCACGTGCAGGGTCGGCAACTTGACACTCTGCAGTCGGGCCGCTTGCTCGAGTACAATAGAATTCCTGACGGCGCAGTTCCTGGTCTTCACGGTCAGGGGCAATTAGGACTAAGGTCAGGTCGGGCGTAAGGATGTAAAACTGGGTGTAATGAGTAACAAATGTGTGTGTTTACTGACCAAGTATTTATTGGCCAGTAGCTGTGATGTACTGTCCCTTTTAGGTACTGGACAGGTATAAAGTAAAGTACAAGATGTAAAATACAAAAGTGTTCAGGGTAGGTGTTACAATGATGAGGAATCTGAGCACACGGCTAGTTCTCACCTGGTGAAGAGCTGGAACGGACCTCGGAGGAGCAGGGTCGCTGGCCACGAACAGATAATGGGCTCTTCTGGGTCTAGCTTTTAAGGCCTTCCCCCCACTGCTCGGTCAGCGTTTCCTCACCGTCGCTGCTCCAGTTAGTGTGTTTATGTGTGTATTATGTAAGCGTGGCTGTCAGCAGTATTGCTGGGCCTGCTTGTGTTGCGGAAGTATGAGAGGCTTATGGCATGCCTATGAGGGAGGTTTTGGTGAAAGTTGGAGGGGTGGGTCCTAGGGGTACTGCCCCTGGGCTGTACACTAGTGAATGAGTGATAATGAACTCTATATTTTGTATATACATGATATGTATGTAATATAGTTTGTATTATAGTTTTTATGTATGTTGTAAAGCACTTGGTTTAACCCGTGCTTTAGAGTAACCCATGTTTGTAATGGTAAATTGAATAAATAATAATAAATAATAATAATAATAACACACAGAGCTTTCAGAACTGATAAGGAAGCAATGGCACATGGCACAAGTCAGGACAGTTCCTATTATTATCTCCAGCACTGGCGTGATTCCCAACAACTTAAAGGAATCGCTCACTGCGTTGAAATTAGACCCAGGCCTCTTCAAACTGATGCAGAAAACAGTCATACTTTATACGTGTCGCGTAGTAAGGCTGTTCTTGGGCAATCATGCCTGAAGCAGTGAGGGAAATATGAAGCTACTACTTAATGCACTCACCAAGAATTTGCTCCTTGTGATATATACGGTATCTGGGATTGTAAATGTTTTCTTTCCAGCAAATGCTGAGAATGTGTAAGCGCATGCGCAAAATAAATAAATAAATAAATAAATAAATACATAATAATAATAATAATAATAATAATAAAGCAAAATTACCTTATTTTGATAGATACAGCGGATGTACTGTAACAGCATTTTCAAATAATACATTATTTATGTAATGGTAACTTGATGTCAGTCATGTTTGCATGTCTGCTGCCATCACCCTATTGCATGTTTCGCGCATCCATTACACGCTTCATTAGAAGTCACAGTTTATGTTTCTCCTTTAGCAAAATTAGTGTAATCCAGCACTGAATATTCTCCCCCTAAGGGCATATAGAGTGGGTTCATTAGCGAATTACACAGTTGAGAAAAAAATGAGCAGGGAACCGGTTGAAGGAAATACATCACTTCACACAGATCCCACGCAACGATCCAAATTTAGTCATGGCTCGTATAGTAAATGTGAGCTGTTTTCGCTTTAGGAGAAAAGGCCATAAATAACCGTCAGATAATTACATAACTCCAGTGCTCGTTCTGCATAAATTAGTGATGTGCACCGTGTTGACTCGCAATACTTCACACTGGGACCCAGGGGTGGCTCCTGATTAAAATTTTAGGATGGGCCAGATTATACTATTGTTGCTTCATATTAAATATTGTTTTATATTTGGCATTTATTGTTGCCAATATTGCCATTATCATAATTCCACACAACACAACATTTGAAACAAGTTGATGCATTAAAAACTGTACTCAAATGGCTCTTATTTATAAATATATTCTCTCCTGTGCTTGGATGAAGCAAATATTTTATCTATCAACTTGGTTGATGAAGTCATAATTATTTGATTTCTAACTTTGTATTCAGAACCATAGAAGAAAATGGATTTGTTAATAAAAATCCACTTTCATTTTCATATGTCGCATACAATCGACAGATTAAATAACTAAGTACCGTGCCACAAAAGTTAAAAAACACATTTATACAGTAGGAATTAACTTCATCCCCAGAACTCACTAACACATTTGTACTGTACTTGGAACATCAGGCAACTGAAACTGTATACATATATTTTTGCCTAATGTCAGCAAGTAGCGAACAATAGCTGAATACCTGTTTTTAAGGGCGTGGGGTGGGGTGGACCCTTCTCCCTTAGTCCAGTTCAACAGAGACAGAAGCAGGAAGTGAAAATGGAGAGATCTCCTATTTCGCTTCAAAGGAACGCTATGGACCCAATCTGCTGGGCCTTGAAGAGCACTGAAGAATTCGCGTGCAAGACAGTGCTATGTCCACTGTTTCCTCACCCGGCCCATGAAGCCATATACTTTACATGGGACTTTCTGTGGAGCAGCCCTTGCTATGACGATACGCCGTACGAGACTGTCGGGCTCTTAAGCTAGGGATGAGTTATTTATAATGATTTCTTTTAGAGATTCTAGAAGGGTAAGACACTTATTTTAAGTTGAGTATCTGCAATATAAAGTAATTTTAAAATACATTAATTAAACAAATTCTTTGCAATGCTGCCTAACGGCCTTGGATGGGCAGGGCCCATTTGGCCCTTAATGACGTACCGTCCCTGCTGGGACCTTAGCGGTCCTCTCACATTGTAGGGTGGTGCCATCGCAAGGGAGGGATTGTAGCTCTTACAATTCCCCAGACCCCCGGCGTAGCCGTGCACGTTACACCTCTCACAACAAGTGCGCTGGGGAGGCTGCACCATGTCTGGAGATCGGAGGTTTGAGTCCCATCGCTGACAGTGGATATCTTTAGTGTAAATGTTAACATGGATAGGCCTATGTTTTAGGCGGAGAGTCTATCTGGGATTAACGTGGACAGCTTTGCGTCTGACATGTAGCTACCATATTGAAGTATTAGAAGCCATTTTTCAGTGTAGCCTAGTTCTATAATAGAAAGCTTCTCAGTTCGTCAACACCAATTGTGCCTAATTACATTAGGCGGAAAAACAAATATTTAAACGCCCTGACAAGAAAGAAATATTACATGGGATATTTATCACAAAACATCACGCTTTTACGTACAAATAAGGTACTTAATGTACTTTAAGTAATCCCCATTTTTCTTTTGTAAATAAAACTGTGTTGTCATAAATCTCTCATATAGTATTTCTTTAAGGTTAGGGTATATAAATACTAGTTTTCCCGTACAATGTAATTGGGCACAATTGGTGTTGACCGACTGAAAAGCTATCAATAATAAATGCAGTTACCATGACAACAAGTTCAAGCGCATTTAATTGCCACTCGTTAAGGGGGCGAGATCCTATCATACACAAGTCGAAGGTGAATAAAAACACTTGCACGATTCTACCTATGTTTTGGTACTGTACCACCATAACTTTTCTCCCTATTATTCCAAACTCCCGCCCTACTTCAAATCCCGGGCATCTACAATATTCCCCCACCTTAATGATTACAGTTACACACACTACTACAGTCATCATAGCAACACAGGTTATCAGACAAATTGAACACACACCCAAGTACGCGGGGCTGGCGACCAAGATGTCGCAATCCTACAAACTAATGAACAACAACAGCATCTGCAACTACCCAGGGGCCCTATTTGTCTCCATCCTCTTCATATCCCCATATCACACTCTGTTCTCTCATCGAGTGGTTCTAATTCTTGTGTCCCCTCATTTCTCACTCGAGTCATCTTCATTAGTCTCTCCTCTGCCCTCAGATAAATATAAAATAATAATAATAATCTCCTTCGAGAAGGCAAAATACATGTCAAATATCAGTGATGGACCTGGATGGATGATCACAAATTATGGGAAGATCAGAAGGGTCAAGAAATTTAAATATCTCGGTGAGTTAATACAACATACTGGAGTGGAACAAGAAGCCATCAATTACAGGATATGGAAAATAGACCGGGCGTTCCATCTGACGTTAAACATCCATAATAAGAAGGCGTTGAGTATAGGTGCCAAGCGTAGGCAACATAGCACGGTACTTAAACTCGAAGCACTGTATGTTTCGGAGACTTTGACTTTGTGTAGACAAGGACAAGTCGACAAATTATTAATACGAAAAGGAAAGATAATACAGAAGATTTTAGGCAACAGATGGCCAGGTGCGATTGAGATCCACTGAAGAACTAAGTTATAATGTCGCCAATCAGAAAGAAAAGATTGCTGTCTACGGGCACATCTTCCGCATGACTAGTACCCTGCCAGCGAATTGTTACCGGTGGCGGAAATCGGAACTAATGTGCTCCGCCCAGCCACACGCCTGCGATAGATGTGCAGTCGTCACCAGCGAAACCTCATCGCTTGTCATTTGTGTGCATGATTCATGCTGGGTCGTGCGCTGTGGGGTGTGTTCTCATTGTATGACTGTACATGCATTCCCCTCTTGACCCGCACCCGCTGCTGCAGCCATAACGAGGCGAGATGACGTTATTTATACACTACAGCACTGCTCCACGTCCAGCGGGAACAATTCCCTGGTAGGGTAATGACCGAATGACTAAGAAAATATGGAATATCAGAAAGCCAAAGGCAACGAAATGGAGATGGTTCCAAGAATGTGAGAAAGACCTGATACAAATTGGTATACAGAAACGAAAATCCACGACAGATTTGAATTTTGACAAATGGTTAATAACTATCAGAATGTTAAAGGGGAATCTGAGCCCAGCAGACGGAGAGGGCCTCTACCAGATGCACGACGACACTGATCGATGGACTCGAAAAATACTGGGATGATGTCAAGGCTGATAGAAGAAGAAGATCTAGACACACAAAAAAATTGATTGTTAATATGCATTCCATAGAGGCTCAATTCAAATGCAATAATAATAATAATAATAATAATAATAAGAAGAAGAAGAAGAAGAAGAATAAGAAGAAGAAGAAGAAGAAGAAGAAGAAGAAGAAGAAGAAACGTATAGCCTCAGCTATAGTGGTTTCTAATTGGAACCATTTAGAGTTAGACGATTTACTCTCAAATCTCGACGTTCCTATTATCTCTGTCATTTTGTCTTGTAATTATCAAAAGGGGTACAAGAGATCTTTTACAAGTCGAAGATTATTTCCGCTCTTTAGAAATCCTACTTTCTGGGCCGCGTATTGAATAGGCAATCTTGTGATTGTGAAAATGACAATCAAACACTTATCCACCGAGGAAGCTACGAGCAAACAGTCATCTTCTGTGGCCTCGGGGTAGGTATTGCAATTCCTGATTCTAAGGACCAGCGTTCGACTCTGGCAGGAAATTAAATTCCTGTTTTGAGGGTTGGTATGGTACACTCAGCCTCGTGATGCAAAACTGAGAAGAGGTGGTGTCAGTTCCCATCTCAACTGTACTGAAAATGTTTTTCCGTGGTTTCCCACTTCTACTTCAGGCAAATGCGAGGATGGATTCAACTGAAGGCATGGTTGTCTCCTTCCAAATATGAGAGCCTCCATTACAAAACACTACTACAGCCATCACATCGACACATATCAGACAGATTCGTCGCACAACAAAGTACACAAGGCTACACGACCACGATGTTGAAAAGCCCCTAAATGAATCAACCACAACAGCTACAGCTCTCAGAAATTCTATTTCACAAGGTTCAAACCTGATTTTGTCCCTTCCTCTCATCACTCAGACCATTAAAGTACTGTATATGCCAAAACTTGTTGGTTTCACTTAAGGAACTCTGCCATCGTGGTCATTCAGCCCCATGTACTTAGGTGTGTGTGCAATTCTGTCTGATAACCTGTGTTATTGTGATGAATGTATTGGAATTTAGGTGAAGATTGGGAAAGAGACGGCCGTGGCATTATGTTAGAAACTATTTGTCTGGAGTAGAAGTGAGAAACCCAGGAAAACACTTCTTAGGCTGCTGAAGTGGCAATCGAAACCTACTCTTCTCAGTTTTGCCTGACGAGGTTCAGAGTACCTTGTTCCAGCTATCAGACCAGAATTGAATTTCTTGGCAAAGCCGGGAATCGAATCCAGACCTCCGGGAGGACAGCCAAAACTGCTAGCCGCTAAACTACGAGGTGGACAATGCCAAAACTGAGATATAGTAAAAAACGCTAAATCAACTTTTCTTAAAACATTTTGGGGTACTTCCCTAGAACTGATTTTCAGTCTTTCGGAGTTCTTTTCTTTATCACCTTCGGTAAAGATAAGTAAATAACTTCTCGTCTACTTTTGTAATGATGATAGTATGGTAACCCTTAGACGTTCAAGCTAACGATCTATCGTTACCCCCTGTTTGTGCCAAAACTGTAAGGGTAACGATCTATCGTTACCGGACTTCATTATTGATTAATTCGTTATTTACACGCCAGATAGCCGTAATTTTCAGGGAATAGGAAGAAAACCATTTTAACTCTCGTTTATATTCCGCGGGAACCAACGACAATCTGTAATTATATTTATTCTTAGAGTCGGAAGTATGTGTTCACTGACTTGCGTGACTTGTTTACATCGTGATTGGTGGAAAATTTACGTTTATCTTTCTCTGTTTTCGTTGGTGATATATAAATCTTGATATTTACTACGATAGCAAATAATACAGAGTTCCTATTAACAAAAATAACAGAGTTGGACAGTGAATTCCATTTCCCAAAATTATTTCAAGACTTTCAAATCTATGTTTCCCACTGTTTTAATATTTCTTTTAACATTGATATCATATGGCTTAGAGTAATCATTTATGTTTAGTAATAATAAGTGACATACATTTTATAGTCAAAACATATAATGTTAATATCTTTATTGGTCTGCCTTCCATCTCATTTTAAAACAAGTGTGTGCACAGCTTGGTAAATTGCCTGATAGTTTTCACATATCCATCAACTGAGAGGTTGAAAGTAAATGATATCAGTAGTTAGTATATTTTCCATTCGCTGACATGTATGCACCCATTTCCTTGATTAATATCCTTAATCCAGTCCATTAAATGTGATGAGAATCAACATAAAACACTCCCACATGACGGACTTGTCTATGGCCATTGTCACCATCTCACAGGGTGGATGGGATATTGTTCCGCTACATTGGTCGTGGTGAGTGGGTGGAGTTCATCTGTTAATGGCAAACTGCGTGAAAAGCATGACCGCTTTATCGGCTTACCCAAATATATACTATCTATATGCTGGTACTTCAACACGGGAGACTATTTCAAAATGTACATACATGCAGACACGATGTGTTTCTTGTTATGTTGTGCCCGCTGGCCGAAGGTTTCGGGGAGCCACCGGTTTCAAATGACCTTTCCGAGACCCTCCTCCAGTTAACACACAAGTATGGGGAACGATACATTCATAGGCTGGTGTAGCACACAAGTCTGCACTCGGGGGTGTCGGGAATTAATGAGGTTCGATCTTTAACCAGCTCAGAGGAATGCATCGATAACAAAACTAAACAAGAAAAGAGAGGTCAGTCTTAGGTTAAAATCACAAATAAATTTTATTCAGAATAGATCCCTAGCCTAGCATGAGAGTTGCAAACGGCTAGTCCGATACTATTCTGCCCTGAAAGAAATATAAAAAAAAGTCCTAAACAAGATCTAAATTGCTCTCATGGTCCTAATACAAATTCGACAAAATGAACAAGCTAAGAGAATGGCACGTAAGATCGGCCCTAAGCAATTACATCGAAATAACTTACGGGTGGATCAAACATCAAAAGAATCTACAGCAAAGCAAGACATTTACTTATTTACAAATACTAGAACATTTACATTTAGTAGAAAGGGGAAAATTTGTCCTATGCTATGATGGTGCCATCTCTAACATTTATCTTTAGAGTTAAGTGTTAGCTAGTCCTAAATATCATTAATTAATAAACGAGATGCGTTTATTACTGAGAAAATCAAGCTATGTGCACAATGTTGCTGAATAAAAAAACTATGCTAATACAACACAAATGCATATAATAATTCAGCACTCCTATGGTTGTGCAATTGGCACTGCCTGCGTACTCGATTTGTTACTGTTTGTAACAAACGGTCATAGTGTCAAAGTGTTAAGAAAATAGAAAATATAGGAAAGCCTGCATACGCGATAGTAATTAAACAATTACATCGACTCATATTGCTACTAATCTGATGTGTGTGCTTCAGTTATCACATCACCAATTAGTGGTCGACTAATCATGTGAAAATGTATCAAAATGTATCTACAATAGCTTAACAATATCTAAGTGTTAACATTTGGTCCAGAGAAATAGTTTATTTTTAATGTTTATAAATTTTATTAAGGTTCAGGGGGAAATTATAAGATGTGTTAGTTTTCAAAACCCTATTTTTGATTATTAAAGTTTCACACAATTATTTATTCCTGCCAGTATTGTTGTTCAGTTTATGGACCTTTAAAAGCGTTCAGTGTATTCAGGTAACGTTTGTATCCAACTTAAGCAAATAACTCAATAGTTCAATAGTTTACGAGACACCCTGTGTCTTCACCAATATTTCATCACACTTATTAGACATCCTATGTCTTCACCAATTACTTTACTCTTATTTCGGATCCATTGATCCAGGCGCCTTCGGTTTTGGTACGACTTTAGTTAGTTCATTACCACCGATATAACCACAATAACAATGTCGGAGGTATTCATCCACCGTCACGACACATAGGAATATTCTTAATTTACAAAAGTGTGGAATCCTAATTGATACACGTTTGAATTGCTGGTAATAAAGATTATGTGTACAAAAACACATCCTGACAACGCTTTAAATAAACATGAAGGTTTCTGATACAAGCTAACTGTGTGTGTGCGTTTATAAAATTGCCTCTTCCCTGAATAAATCGAACCTGCGTTCGTTTGGTTACAAAATACAATTGCATTCATTGCCTGCGTGGCTTCTCTTGAAGAAATAAACCTGTTTTCAAGTATTGTTCTGGCCAATAAATGTGAATAACGGAACTCTGCATTCCACTTGTAATAATGTCAAGAATCTCACAGCCTTCTAAAACAAAATATTAATCCACTGCCTAGAATCGAGTGTGCTGTGTACTGAACTTGGCTCATAACCTTGGCCTTGATTTAACATTGTCAAACTAGTTTATTTGTCATCAGCCTGACAAAAATAAAAGTTGATAATACTTGTTTTAAATGATACGAATGAGCATTGAAAATCCAGCCTTCCTGGCGTCTATAAATGTTTAATAAAACTTATATTTTCCACACGCGTCTTATAATTAGCTACCTGCATAGTGCACTAAATAAATGAAACCAAAATAAACTACTCTACTGTTTTCCACTCTTACAATACGCTATAAATATTTGATCTGACTTACAGATTCAGCGTCACTTGGTTCGAGTCCCGCCATGAGATGTTGTATGCGGTCTCGTGTATGGCTTTAGGTTACCATTTCATTGTGTCTGGACATCTTCCGTCGCCAATTCCCCACGCACGATTTAGCAATCACATGCCGTCGCGTGGTTGGAGTTGTATCTGAAGATCTGCTGGTTTATCATTATTGCGATGTTAGCGTTGGTAAAAATGTAGCACATAATTAAATAAGACTTTCGCACACTGCAGCTAATATGCGGTAAAAAAAAAATTGCCCATTTTCACTCCGCCACTAGCTCTAGCCTCTGTCGCTTGTGCGACACTCACTCGTGACTTGCACTGATATTTACACAAGAAAATATTAACACAATTAAATCAAAATCACTGCCCATCCGGCAAATAAAAATTGTACTTGTAGATTTTGTACAGTTACACAGTTAATTAAATACACAGTTTATAGAACACTGAAATATGTGTGTGTGCGTAAGAATGAGACCATGCGGTCGCAAAGTTTTCTTCACACAAGTCCTTCATTTCACCTCGGATAATGATAAAAATATTTTATAATTTACGTAGTGGTGAATGTCTTCAATCCATAAACTATTACACAATGCCATGATGGCTATCCATATGAAAGTTATTCGTAGATTTTTCCTGCCACATGGTTTCCTTTCACTTGTGCTCCATCATGCACATGTTGTCTCTTCCACAGACAAATAGGAACTGGTGTTACCAAATATGGCGTGCTCTCAGTACATGAGCTGGCCACGTAAATTGATAGTTTCTTTGATTTTCTAAGTATACTGTACTTCAAATATGCAGAATTACTTGGTTATAATTATAGTTGATTTTTGGAATGTGAAAAATAAGTAAAAATATAATCATAAGCGATATTGCTTCAGCTTCTTCCCGCCGCTCGCAGGGTATGTTCAGTTACATTTCAGCATAAGTTTTTGTCTCTGTTGTCTGAGCAAGCATGCGTCAACGGGCGCAATGTGCAGTAGTTACCGGTACTTCATTTAGGTACTAGGAACATTTTGGACTCATTCCCGTATTATTAGGGGTGTATTCAATTTTTCTGATGCGTATGTTGATGATGTTCGAGAGCGGTTTTGTTTTGTTGAAGTGCTGAATGGAAGGGAAGGTGCGCATCTCAACCACAATAACCACTTCCGTTGTCATTACGCTATTTTGAACTGAGTTGCAGCCACGTAAACATGGCTGCTCCTATTGAATCTCCCGCCAAGTACGAGTTGCGTAGTGTAATTCGGTTTCTTCAAGTAGAAGAGAATATTGCGGTGGAAATTCATTACAGAATGAGTTTCTCTGATTCATGACAACGCCCGTCCTCACATTGCTGCTGTAACAGAACAGTTTCTTCAACAAATGTATAACGGGAGTTTTTTAACATACAGCGTATAGTCGTAACTTAGCACTAGGGCTGTATATATTCGAACATAGGAATAGTTCGTGTGTTCAAATTATTCACTTTTTTTTCGTGTGGTCTCCTGACAGGCCGAGTGCAGGTCTTTCTAGTCAACGCCCGTGGGCGACCTGCGCCTCGAGATGAGAGATGGAATGGATGAAGATGAATGAAATTAGGCAAGGATGTGGATGGAAGCGGCCGTGGCCTATCAGATGGTACGGTCCCAGCATTTGCCGGGTGTTGAAAATGGGGAAATCACGGAAACCCACTTCAAGGACGGCCGACGGTGGGGCTCGAACCCACGCGTCTACCGAGTCAGCAGAGAGCTTGACCCCATGACTTAATGCTATGCTTTAGCCAGCGTAGCCACTGCTGTCGGTATTATTCACATTGACATAATATGGATTATTCAAATTTCGAAGCATGCGCGTTACTGAAATAACCCGTAAATTCAGTCATAAATCGAATAATTCTACGAACTTGTCGAATCATTCAAAAGTTCAAATAATAATCATAGAAACAAAGAGAATAGAAAGCATAATGGGAATTTGTTTTGTTTTGATTTTATACAGGGTGTTTCTAAATTCCCATTACAGACTTTGAGGGCTTGTAGTGGGAACCAAGGCGGTTAAGTTTAGCATAGGACCTTGTGTCCGGAAACGTACCGTCTTCCTGATACCTGCAAAATACCACCACAGCACACGTCACAGTTCCCGCATTATCGCCGCTCTGTCCGACTCCTGCTCTGGGTCCAATTACAGGTGGGGCTCGATGTGACAACCACCGACGTCAACTCAGACACGGTACGTTCACACCATGTTCTGGTACACACGATCACCAACCCCTGGTCCTCCATCATCCAGCCATGACCCGCGCCAATAGGTCTTCCTCGGATTCTACGGGGGTCTCGTAAATCAAGGCTTTCATGTGACCCCACAGGTAGTAGTCTGGCGGTGTCAAGTCTGGTGAACGTGCAGACCGGGCGGCCACGACCAATCCACTGTTGCCCAAATCTGTGGTGCAGATGATCTCGAACCGCAAACGAAAAATGAGGCGGTGCGCTATCGTGCGGTTCACACGCTCAACTGAATGGTATGGGATGTCAACAAACCTGTGGGGGTTATGGAACATCAGGTAATCGTTCAATAACGTACGTACTGTAGTCAGTAGTGCCGAAAATGCGGAGGCTGTGAACGTGTGCTGTGGTGGTTCTTTGCGGGTAACGGGAAGACTGTACGTTTCCAGACACAAGGTCCTATGCTAAACTTAACCGTCTTAGTCCCCACTAGAAGCCCTCAAAGTCTGTAATGGGAATTTAGAAACACCCTGTATATGATATATGACTAGCAACCCACCCCGGCTTCGCCCGGGAACATTTATGAATGTGCAACGAATTCTTGTCAGACGTAATGTAAGAGTGGCGAGATGCATAAAACTCCGTCCAATCTAAAAACACTTAGTGGGCGATGTATTGAAGATAGAGATATCCTCTTATGGACGTTTTGTAGAACTTTTCATGCTGAACAATTCTTACACTCATAATAGGCTATATTGACATTTTTAACGATTTGCCAGCGTAAGCTTAAAAAGTGCACGGACGCCAGGTTTTTATTTTCACTTTTTTTTTTCACTGAAATAGTTACTGCTTGGCTTCCTTTGATCATAAATACATTACTTTCGACAGAAACCTTCCTCGAGATATCCTTTACAGAATGGTGAAAACCGCATCAAAATCCATCCCGTGGTTCTCGAGATTACCTGTGACATCCAAGAATCGGGGACTTTGTTTTATACTAAGCAGAGATATGCCATGGAAGACACCTGAAGAATAGATAAGGCAGTAGGGTTGCCTAATTCGAAACAGAAAGGAGGACACAGCTCGAGCCTGCTCAGTGTCTACAACCCCTAACAGACTGTGAGAACACTGAATGCTAATTATCCAGACTTAGTTTGTATCATTTCATAAAATCTCACAAATGCTCGGAAGAGTTATCAGTAGGCTGATTGAATTAAAATGAGTGGATATGAGCTTACATCCGGCAGGAAGATGTAACCACGAGTTTCATTGCAGTTAGTCTCATCTCAGGATCAATGGATGCTAATCCACATGGAACTTGGGATAATACTTGTTAATGTCACAATTTATTTTGACGACTAGGGTGGATTAGCGGTTGAATGCTCACGGGCAATTCTGGTCAGAATTTGTGTTACTTTTTAGTTGCAAAAAATGGAGAGCACGCTTTTCATATGATGAAATAATACTGTAGTACTACAAGGTTTTCAGTGCCTATTTTTTGACATTTAGTACTTCGATGCCACTTTCCACATCCGGAGTGCTCGACTTGCAATAATAATTACGATAACGACAACCACCAACAGTGGCGACAACTAATTGAGGGTTTTCATTATCCAGAAGTTATTGTTGTTTTAATGGGAGGAACAGCAAGGTCATCTGCCTCGACCCAATCTATCCGGGTAAGCGCTAAACCTAAAAGTAACGAATTCCAAACAATTCATTACTTAAGAACATTATGATTACTTTGTAATTGTTCTTATATTAAGCTATTTTAAAATTGTATCTTGGAATTAACATATAACTTACGAGTACATAAAACGCTAAGGTGTATGTTTCACCAAACTCAAGCTCTTAAACCATAGGGAATTAAGGTGGTGCTGGTCTTTTATTTTTGCAAAATCTTCCAAATCGTCTCAATAGTACAGGAAAAGTCTTTCATTTCTTGAAAAGCAAACGGAAATATATTCGTTTGTTTATAAAGTGCGTTTAAACAAATAAACAAGACGAGCTGTCAGCTAAGTGGCTTCGGTGGCGTAGTTGGTAACATGCTGAGTTTCTATGCCCAAGATCGCGGGTTCAAACCTAGCCGAAGTCGTCGGATTTTTTAAGAACGTTAAAAATCCCTCAGTATGCCTTCCTTCGGAGGGGAAGTAAAGCCGGCGGTCCCATGTCATAGATTTATGGCATGTTGAAGAACCTTCCACTAATTACACCTGTGTGAAGCTAAATTATATATAGGTTAAACATTTGACTAACGTTCTTAGGTTACTACGTTCGTCTTCAAGAGCTGACTCCGGTGGCATCTGGTAACTAAGTTCTGGACTAGTTGGTCGTTGACGGTGGCGTTTGGCGGCAAAAGTAGGAACTACTTGAAAAAATGCAATGCCTGCAGTCCTTACTTGAATTAAAAGAGATATACACGCTAATACAGTCATCACAATTAACACCGTTTATCAGAGAGATTCTACACACACCCAACGTACATGGGGCTACATGACCGCGTTGTCGCAGCCCCTAAACTGAGGAACCAACCGAACCAACCGAGCTGTCAGCTGTGTGGCCTCGAGCCCACACAGCCTAACTGTAAAGCTGGGTGGCAGGTATACAGTTTACACATGGGGTGCTCACAAGTAACCGTTTCGTAACAAATGAACATTCAAAAGAAAACAAGAAGTTCCTTGACGAACTAAAGAGCCTACTTTTCTAAAATTTAAGACTCTTGCCAATATTACTCTATATGGACCTATCTAGAATAATGACGAAATTAAGTTGGTAATATCGAAAATTCTAATTTGTTCGAAATATACCTGGTATAATGTAGCCTAATAGAGCACTACAGTTGGCAGCCCTGGTTCTGAATATATATTCTTAGTTCCATCTCTTAAGGTAGAGAATACAACATTTGGTTGAAGTCCAATGGATAGCATTGCCGTTACACGCAGTTAGACATTGGATCTATCAGCGCGCGTAAAATCATGTTGGCAAAAATGTCATGCATGCGTTGGTCAGAAATAATCTGAAATATTATGATCTCTTGTTGTGCCAATTTTGGATGACATCCATTTGTTAGTATATATGTTACATGTATTTTAAAATTGGACCTATCAGCAGGCTTAGAATCATGTTGGCAGCACTGACGTATATTAGTTTCTCCAAATTAATCTAAAATGTCAGTTACTATACATGTGCAAAGTTTAGAGTTGTTGACTTGCATACTTTCTGATATATTGGCATTTGGATAGAAACATAGAGAGAGTATTTATTAACAGTTGGCAGCTCTGGGGGCTCTTAAGAATACGCTCAGTCATATCCGTTTATGTGCACATAGTACCTAGGAAGTTTGGTTGAATTCCAATAGATAGTGTAGAAGTTATAGGCATTTAAAAATTGGACCTAGCAGCATACTTAGAATCATTTTGGCAACACTGTCAAATTAAACTGAAATATTATTATCTATACGTGTGCCAATTTTGAAATAGCTCCCATGGATACCTTCCAAGATATCCAACATGGAGCTCAAATTTCAATTTCGATTTCTCAGTAGTTGGTAGCACTGGCATTATTTTCAAATATGGGCTTGAGATATTCAGGTATAGACCTTTACTCACACCAAATTTGGTTTCGATTGCAGCAGCCGTTTAGGAGATGATACGGGGGGGGGGGGGCACACAGATAGACAGACAGGCAGAAGGACAGACAGACACACATTTTCCCGGATCGATCTCATAAGTCTACTTTTTCCTCAGTTTTGCAAAATGTGAAAAGTATGCTAAAAATTACCCGCAACAATCTGATTTCATAAATATTGACAATTGTTTAAAAAGTGCGTTTAAACAAATAAACAAGACGATAGCTAGAACTGTGTCGCGTCAAGCCCACATGACAGTAAAGCCGGGCCGGTAATTTAATACATGCAAGATATCCCGCACAGGCCGCATTCTCTTTTGTAGGCTTCATCTGGACAAAGATGTATTGAAATAAAGTAACAAAATTACCTAGAGCCTCAGACACCTACTTGCCTTCGAAACATGATTCACACGAATGGGTGCAGTGATCGCAAAGAATGCCTCTGTGATTGGACATAACATGTTTCACAAACAACTGATCTGAATGCTGCCATTGTTCCTCGAATATACCTGGAGAGAAGTACCTCATCACTCCTGTTAGCTCACTTTGAAGTTTCAGTGAAGAACAGAAAGAGCGGTCTTTCTCTCGCGAAGCATAGTCCGTATGAATTTCATTTACGCACCAGCATTTTGTACAAAGCATCAGTAGCTTCTTGTATGGAACACCTGTCATAGAAATAGCACTTGGAATATAACTGAACTATCACTTTGTTCCCCAGTCTGACTCCATTCTTAGGACTCGTCTTCGTAGACGAGCTTGGTGAAGGAGCACAAGAAGAATGGGTACGCTTCAACACTGGACTGGTATGAACACTTCGGCAATAAGTATGGTTTCCTCCCAGTTCTTCCCACAGCCACTCCAGAAAAATACTCATCACCTCGTGGTGTAATGGCTAGCTGCTTAGTTGTCACCTCTGAAGTCCTGGGTTCATATTTGGCACTGCCAAGAAATTTAATTCATATCTGAGGTTTAGAACGGGGTTCACTCAGACCCGTGATAGAAAACTAAGATAAAGTGAGTTCGTGTCCCACTTCAGGCATCCAAGAAATGGTTTTGCATGTTTTTCCTATTCTAATCCAGACACATTCTGGGGTGATACCTTATTTCAGTTACCACGGCTCCCACTTCTAAACATGCTTGCCACAGTGGGTGAGTGGTTATCGTGTCGGAATACTAACCCCAAGCTTGCAGGTTCGCTCCTGGCCGTGGTAAGTGATTTTTTTGAAAGGCGGCAAAAATTACGACACGCATGTCATACGATGTTGGCATGTCAAAGAACCCATTTGAATTCAGTAGGCCGTGTTCATAATGGCAAAACTAATCTCGGGATTTTCCGCCAACACAAAGTTCCTCCATTCTCTACTAGAAAACGCTATAGTGTCAAGGAGCTTCGATATCTACCTCCTTGACTTTCATAGTGCTTCAAGGATCATCAAAATTCGACGTGCAAGCTGCCCTCTGGGTGTCAAATAACAAAGCTTTCACCCGGCATCCGAGGCCATACGATATTATTATATTATTGTTATTACTTCTAAACCTTAAAAGCTACAAACTACTACAGCCACAACTGAAAGTTTCAGACAAATCCAATTCACAACCAAGATTATGGGACTGATGGCCATGCTGCACAAGTCCCTAAATGATGTGACACAGTGATGTGGTTAGGAGGGGGAGTTAAATTCCTCCTTTCCTTATAGCGGGACTCGGCTAAATCTGCAATATTAAGGGGTTGATGGTAAACATGATAAATTAAGTGAAACGGTTTCCAAAAATTAACATAGAAATTAAATTCGGCCTACTAAATACTTGTGACATAAATTCAGCTCTCAAAATTTCATCTGGCTTGGGTTATCTGAAGCACACTTTCAACGAAATTTTAATTCACTAACTTTTAGGGGATTTTTGTTATAGTTAGTTATTGTTGTTTTAAGGGGCGGATTTTTGGTTGATACTAGTTGATACTATGACTACATCCGCAAAGTAATAAGTATAATAATATGCTTCAGTACTACCACTACGGGATCACCGAAATACATGAGATTTTATAAATACTTGGCCAACTAATAACACAAGTTTCCAAGATTTTATCACCGGTTGGTAGCATTTCTCGTTTCGAAATTTATAGCCAAGGGAAATGAGTTAGTTGGCTCAACACAGCATATGAGATGAACTCGTCTTTTGCGCTGGGAATAAGCATAACAATTATATTTCAAGTAGTGCGGAGTTAGCCATATTGTGGCGATAGCAAAGTCTTCCCTCCATTATGCCATCTTAAGCCTGGTCGTCTTCTCCCACAACGTATAATTATATACCTCCCAGTTCCACCTCGAAATTAATTCAAATGCACAATCAAATGGATAGGCCAAGGGTTATAGAGTTTAAAATATTATCAACACAGGGAGAGATGCGTGTTAAAATATGAATTTAACTTCGTTCATGATCCTGCGAAAAAATGCGATTTTTCGGGTCGATTGTAGGGTCCAGTCAACCTACGAGTTTGGCAACGCTGGGCGTGTACGTGGTAGGCTCAGCTGAATATACTAGGGCCAGAATGTGTGCGGTTCAAACTGATGATCAAACATTTTCTAACAAAACACGAACTAGAATTCCTATTCTTCCATGTTAACTCCAGTATCGAAATTAATGATTTTCCGTCGGTCAACACGATTGTGCCCAATTATAATACTTTTTTCCCTAAACCTGAAAAAGAATGTATGAGATTAATGAATAAATTCACTTGGATTTAATCTCATGTTAATTTCATGCTATTTTTTCTGTTTTAGGAAATCGTAATGACGATTATTTATTTATTTATTTATTTATTTATTTATCGTATGGCTTTTAGTGCCGGGAGTGTCCGAGGACATGTTCGGCTCGCCTAAGTCTGTAGCTGCTTCCAGCGGACACCCTTATTAGGGTGAGCTACAAGTTCCGTTCAATTTCAAGTAGTTCCAACTTTCGCCACCAGATATCAATGATACCTAGTGGTGAACGTTGGAACTTTGATAGAGAGTTCTGACGAAATCTAACCTAACAATTTTGCTTTACACAAGTTTAGTCTGTGAAAGGATCTTTTACATGCCATAAATCTATGACATGGGACCGCCGGCTTTACTTCCCCTCCGAAGGAAGGCATACTGAAGGATTTTTAACGGTCTTAAAAAATCCGACGACGTCGGCCGGGTTTGAACCCGCTATCTTGGGCATAGCAGTTCAGCATGCTACCGACTACACCACCGAAGCCGCGATGACAATCGTATTCACCGACTGAAAAGCATCTATTTCAATTACTATGGCAAGACTGAAACAAGATGTTCAGTAAAGAACATATAGCCTACTTTCTCCTAAATGTATGAGTATAGTTATAACTCGTTGTTATTATCAAAGAGTATAATAGAACTATTCTTTGTTGAAGACCTTAGAAACGATTTACCTCTACCAAACGCCACGACCTAGATAAAAACTGCTACCATCATTGAAGAAAGAAAGAAAGAAAGATAAGAAGTATATCAAGAATGTTATGGATCTGGAGACATAATCGACCGGACTGGCGGCGTGGCTCAGCGGTAACGTTCTCGCTTGCTGGGCCCTAGGTTGCAGGTTCGTATCCTGGCGCAGTCAGCTGGCATTTGAGGGTGCACAAATGCGAGGGAGCCGTGTCAGTACATTTACTGGCACGTTAAAGATCCCCTTCGGGCCAAAATTCCGGCACCCCGGTGTCTCTAAAAGCAGCAGTAGTTAAAAGGGATGTAAAACCAATAACATTATTATTATTATTATTACGACCTGCCGTGGGCAACATCCAACTTTGAGTTGAGGCATGTCTTTACACGTCTGGTTGTGCATGGCTTTCACAACCCTAATTGAATTAACAAATCTTTCCATGACCCTACAGAGACGTGTGTATACAAACTATGTGGATATTTTCGATAATATAATCCTAACAGAGCGAGTGCATTCTAGCGGCCAGAATAAGAAACTTTTCAATAAAATCTGGAAGTTACCTTTTTGGCAGCTAGATGTCTCGAGTAAATCTGCTGGCGAATTATGTTTTAATTAAATATATATTTTACACCATAATGTGGACAATATAACGCTTAATAACATTTTCAAGTAACGCAAAATAGGCTGTTACAAACCCTTTAAAATAAAAAGTTAAAATGTATCGTAGTATCAACTTGTCATTCTTCAAATTCGATGCGCATAGAATGATAATGGTATAGTAATCAATGGATCCCCACGTAGACTAGTCGGGACATCTAGTGGTGAAATATCGAACAATATAATCCTAACCACGGCCGACTGAATGCGCTCATACCGGCCTAGACAATGAGACCTTTATCATGAAATCTTGTTAGTTACTCAACTGCTCACACAGCGCTGTTCACCAAGCATTGCACGACTAAGACTTATCTCTACTTAGTGTAAAACAAAGTCTCCGATTCTTGGATATCACGGGTAATCTCGAGAACCACTGGATGGATTTTGATGCGGCTTTCACCATTCTGTACAGGTAATATCGAGGAAGATTTCTGTAGAAAATAATTTATTTATGATCAAAGGGAGCCAAGCAGTAACGATTTTAGATTTCAGTGAATAGGTCGAAGAAAGAACTTGACGTCCGTGCGCTTTTTAAGCTTACGCTGGACAAACCGTTAACAATATCAATATACTATGAGTGTAAGAATTGTTCAGCATGAAAAAATGTACAAAAAAGTCCGCGTGAGCATATCTCTATCTTCGATACATCGCCCACTATAAGTGTTTTTAGTTTGGACGCCATTCTTAAATTACGTCTGAGAGGAATTCTTTGCACATTCATAACTATTCCCGGGCGAAGCCGGGGCGGGTTGCTAGTGATACTATTATATTATCATTATAATTCCCACAATATCAAAATGCAAATTATATCACAAAATAAAATAGCGTGCTAATAAATCTAAGAGAAATTAGACATACCTTGCACCTCGTTACAGTTGAATTCGATCAGAATCACTCGGTTTTCATTAAAGTATATGCATTTTCTGCTGAACGGTTTGGAAGTTCGGCAACAGGAAACTAGGACTGTTATTTACTTAAAATATTCATTTTTGTATTTTTGTACTATTTGTGTACATGATTTCATTACATTGTCAGAATTACCGACAGTAGTGGCTACGCTGGCTAAAGCGCAGCGTTAGGCCATGGGGCCAAGCTCTCTGCTGACTCGGTAGACGCGTGTGTTCGAGCCCCACCGTCGGCCGTCCTTGAAATGATTTTTCGTGGTTTCCCATTTTTCAACACCAGGCAAATGCTGGGACGGTACCTTCTAACAGGCCACGGCCGCTTCCTTCCACATCCTTGCCCAGTTTCATTCATCTTCATCCATTCCATCTCTCATCCTGACGCGCAGGTCGCCCACGGGCGTCGACTAGAAAGACCTGCACTCGGCCTCTCAGGAGGCCACACGAAAAAAAATGTCAGAATTAATGCTTTAATTAGTAGGGTATACTATTCAGTGTACCTATTATAAATAAAAACCGTGAGGTTTCTCACCTCCCCATATTACGAAACCCGGTTGCCTAATACGAGGAAAGTGCACTTTTAAAGTTAACAATAATATCAGAGGGTATTACAACACCAAACGTGCCCATATTTGTAATATACATAGTATATCGCCTGAGGTTTACATTGGTGAGAAAACCAAAATTATTTCGTTCCTTCTTATGTCTAATGTGAGCCCTATAAAAAAAACTCCCCATATTTGGCGACTTTCCTCTACCCATTTTTAGAAGATACCTTATGCACTGGACAGCTGAATCCGTGATTAATTGTATAGGTAGCTTCGTAAGTCTCAGAACTCAGGAAGTCCTTTCTAGCAGCGTTACTAGCAGCTTTCAAAGTTTCAAGGTAAGAAAGAAAATATTCCTCTAGCCAGTTTAGGCGACTGACATTTAATGAGAAAAAATGCCCTTTATCTGGATTTCTAGACTGAATATGATGATAAGTGATGCTTACGTCATGCATAGCGAACCATTTATTAACGTTTTCAAAAAAAATGGTTGCTTCTGCGTCCATGAATGTGTACGCTTCCGGGTGCATGCCTATATTTTCTTTTAGTGTACTAATGGCACCAATAACTTCTGACGAGAACACTTCCTTGGCACGCCGAACATTCATTTTTTCAAATTTAGTGGGTTCGATGTGTTTTTTAGTGAGGTGTCTGACCGGTTTGACGATCTCACCCTTTTGCATTGTGTATAGTAATGACAAGTATTTCCCTGAAATTATTCCAGTACCATCAGTCATCTCTCGTTACAGAAACTGCGTTCTAATTGCTTTTTTTTAGAATGTGACAATGATCAAAACTAGGGAATACATTCCTAGACTCGTCGTATGGGTGATTGACCATTGGTTGCAAATTCCCTCCCCCTAAATGCCTCATCATTGTAGTGTTAGTTTTGTGATTATCAGAGACAGTTATTATAATTATGAAACTGCATTGTTCAACCTCGAGAATAACGTCCAGCAGGAGTTTATGTAAGTCCAGACAGCTGCTTCGTGAAAAAGAAGGCACACGGTATCTGATAATTTGTCGAAAGATCTCTTAGCACAAAACACAACACACGATTAGCTGCTACTTGTTCCCGGCTGTAATTTTGATCCTCTCTTTCCTTTTAATGAGATTGTGTTGGAGTAGTGTCCTTGTACTCGAAGAAGGTGCAAGGTATGTCTAATTTCTCTTAGATTTATTAGCACGCTATTTTATTTTGTGATATAATTTTAATTTTGATAATGCGGAAATTATAATGATAATAATTATATAGTGTCACTAGCAACCCCCCGGCTTCGCCCGGGAACAGTTATGAATGTGCAAGGAATTCCTGTCAGACGTAATTTAAGAATGGCGAGGTGCAAGCCAAATGCCCCTCCCGTCCAAACTAAAAACACTTATAGTGGGCGATGTATCGAAGATAGAGATATGCTCTCGCGGACTTTTTTGTAGAATTTCTCACGCTGAACAATTCTTACACTCATAATATAATGATATTTTTAACGGTTCGCCCAGCGTAAGCTTAAAAAGCGCACGGACGCCAGGCTATTTTTTCGACCTTTTCACTGAAATCGTTCCTGCTTGGCTCCCTTTGGTCATAAATAAATTATTTTCTACACAAATCTTCCTCGAGATCACCTTTACAGAATGGTGAAAGCAGCATCAAAATCCATCCAGTGGTTCTTGAGATTACACATTTAATATACGTACTGTACAGCTTATTCCTTATCGCGCCTATAATGGGAGGGGAGTGCGCTCTACCGGCAACGAGTAGAAACTTTCCAATTACATGTTATATATGGGTTCTGACTGGGAATGTCAAGGCCGGTATAGAGCGCAGCTCGTATTCAGTCGGCCGTGTCCTAACAGAGCGAGTGCATTCTAGCGGCCAGAAGAAGAAACTTTTCAATAAAATCTGGAAGTTACCTTTTTGGCAGCTAGATGTCTCGAGTAAATCTGCTGGCGAATTATGTTTTAATTAAATATATATTTTACACCATAATTTGCACAATATAACGCTTAATTTTAAAACATCTGAGTCATTACAAAACAATAAACATATAACATTTCAAGCAAAAAACCTAGCTCTGATCGGGTTTGAACCATAGGCATCTGAGCGACAGGCTATCGCTCTACCACTTTTTTTTTTTTTTATTAGCTCTTTACAGAATTACAGAATTTTCAGATATGATAAATACCAGACTAATACATCACAAGAAATCCAGATAGTGTCCATATTTATCGTATAATTGTCCACTTTCACTAAGCTTCCAACGCTCTTTTTGCAGGTGATACCTGAGATCCAGGAAAGAGAAATGTTGATCATTGTCCATCACGAAGTGTACATATTGGCCCATTATCCACACAATGGCAGTCTGTTTAATTTGGGGGAAGGCGGTCACCGACAAACGAACCAACTTCCTGTCATCAAGGTCATTCGAGGGCACATTTAATAGTTGACTTACTTTTCCCTTACACCACAGCCACGTGGAGGCAACTCGCGTGCATGATGTGAAGCGGTGTATCGCCGTATCAGTTTGACCACATATAGTACACCATGGGTAAGCTTCAAGATGGATGGTATATCGCCGTAGAGCGGTTGGGATGAGATCGTTGAGGAAGATAAAAACTTGGGAATGTACAGCAGAAGAAATGGACATAGCCCCAAAATTTTTCCAAACAGTGGGCCAATGGACATAGAGGGTGGTGGCCTCTATTCGCGGTTTGGAGTGTACCACTTGCCGCAACATGTTATAGATACTTTTCGTCGTTGGAACAATCCCTGATGGCATTTGGCGAACAGTTTCCAGAAGGTGCTGTTGATGGTCCCTAAATATCTTCGGCAAAGCTCTATCACAACCACGGGCTGTGTTTCGAATATCCTTGTATAGCGCTTTCGTAAAAGTGTCATGTTGGGAAAGAATGGTGATATCGTTCTTGCAGAGGAGTGCACGGCATTTCATGCCATGAGCTGTTAGCCCTAGCCCGCCTTGCCGGGATGGGAGATACAACTGTTCCCGTTGTACTCGGAACAAAAATCCTTGCCATATAAACCAACCTGTATATTTTGCCAATTGGCTCTCAAACATTTTGGGAAGTGGGAAAAGTTGTGCGACATACCATATTTTAGAGAGCGCAAACACGTTGAGGACCATGACCCGTTGCACTATATTGAGGTTTCTTTGACCAAATTGGATCAGGACTCCCCTAGCTTTGGCAATGACCGTAGTCCAGTTAACTTGCACTGTGTCCAGAAGCGATTGCTTCCAGGTAATGCCAAGAATTTTCACCTCATTTACTATCCGGAACCAGGGCTGTGGGGTAATCACTGAGTTAGTATTGAGCGGAAGCAAAGCAGTTTTCTGGGGGTTCGATTGTGCTCCAGAGGCGATATGGTAGAGCTGAAGGACGCTATCGATGTGGGAGATGTCTTCTTCATTGCGGATCAATATTGATACGTCATCAGCATAGGCGCACATTCCAAAAACATGTGTGGACAGTTTGTAACCCTGTAGCTTCACCTGGGTAGTCCGAATGAACGGTTCAAGGCCAATGACAAAAAGTAGCATAGAAAGGGGACATCCTTGCCTAACTGATCGTTGTATTGGAATCAGAGGGGAAAGAAAACCGTTGACGAGCACTCTAGACGTAGCATTACAATTTATCATACGAATGTAGTCAATAAGGATTTCAGGAAATTCGAAGTGTTGCAAGACCATGTACAAGTATTCATGACTGATGCGGTCGAAAGCTTTATCAAGATCTAAGGTGAGAAAACTCATTGGCTCAGTGGGGAGCATTTCGGCTTTTAGGTGTAGGTCCCGTAGTATCGCTAAGTTTGTTAACAGAGTTCTTCCAGGAATACTGCAACATTGTTCATCACCAATGATTTCAGGTAGAACAGTCTTCAATCGGCATGCAAGTACTTTGGTAAGGACTTTATAGTCACTGCAGAGCAGAGTAACTGGTCGGAAGTCACCAACTGCCATGGGAGAGGATGTTTTTGGTATGAGGACTATGGTACCCTCGTGATGTGATTGACAAAGAGCACGACGTTGGAGAATGGTACGCAGGACATGACAAAATTCTTTGCCAATGAGAGGCCAGAAGTGTTTATACATTTCATATGGCAGTCCATCAATGCCAGGTGAGCGGTTGTTTGGGAGTCGTTTAACCACAGAGTGAATCTCTTCATCCGTAATATCCGCGCTGAGCAGAGTTTTGTTGTCCGGAGATAGTTTGGTACTGCAAGATGACAGCAATAGGGTCACCTGCTGTGGATCAATGGGAGCCTTAGCGTAGAACCGTTGATAAAATAATGATATTTCACTACGTATAGCGTCAGGGGAGGTGACGACACTTCCAGTACTGGTGCGGAGGCGGTGGATATATTTACGTTGCCGCTCACGTTGTCCTTTGGCGATATGGTATACACTTGCACTTTCGTCCGGGAGCACTGTACGATCTTTTAAAGCCACGTTGATATGAGCGAGCGTTCGTTGCTGTAGAGACAGGAGCTTGGTTTTAATTTCCCGGATCTGGTCATATATACGCTCCCCAGCATCAGATCTTTGCTGGAGCTGGCGAAGAACTCGATAGTAAAATTCAACTGTATCCCGTCTTTCCCGACCTCGTTGGTAAGATATGTTCTTAAAGACGCGGCGGATCCCTGGTTTAACTAAAATATCCCACCAGTCTGTGCAGTCGCGAAATTTGCCTTTTTGTTGGACCCATCGAATCCAGTGTTGTCTGAAAATATCTTGGCATTCCTCCTCCA
Organism: Meconema thalassinum; assembly: GCA_946902985.2. Taxonomy (NCBI): domain Eukaryota; kingdom Metazoa; phylum Arthropoda; class Insecta; order Orthoptera; family Tettigoniidae; genus Meconema; species Meconema thalassinum. The sequence goes on from OX336391.1 coordinate 472,080,049, forward strand.
GTAACAGCGAGCAATTCAGCTTCCAATAACCTCTTCCTATGTGAAATATGGGATGGGGGTAAGAGATTGTACATACGACAGCATGATGGTTAGTGAAACTGGCAGAAATCACTTCATATCGTCTAGGCTGGATGAGTTCCTGTGAAAAGTAGATGCGGTCAAGTCGTGATGAGGAGTTGTGACTTATACAGGTGTAATGGGGCAGGGGCACCCTTAAACTATCCACAGCATCAATGAGGTGTAGGGAGGTAAGAAGGGTCCTGAGAGCCGGGTTGACACCTCTGTATGGACTAGTGGAATCCTCTGGGCGTTGAATACAATTGAAATCCCCTGCAAGAATAAGTTTTTCCTTAACGTCGTGCAGATGAGGCAGTATACTCTGTTGAAAGAACATTTTCCGTTCCACACGTTTATTAGACCCGGATGGGGCATATACATTTATCAGGGTGGTATTGTTTATGTGTCCAGATATTATGCGTCCTGATGGATGACATAGCACACCTGCGAGTGGGATATCATGTCTTATGAGGAATCCGGTCCCTCTATTCGTATTACCGGTATTGATGTATTGTTTGTAGAAGGCAGATATGGGTAAACACGGTATAGCAACTTCTTGAAGGAAAGCAATGTCAATGTCAGCATCTCGAAGGAATCTCTCCAACAGTTGAAATTTCAGAGGGCATTCTATTCCATTGATATTCACAGTGGCCACAGTGAGAAATTGCGCCATTACGAGAAGTATAAAAGCTGTGCTAGACATACTGGAAGGTGGACTCGAAAGAAGACACAGGTGAGAAATATCCTGGTGCACTATGTCAAATTAGGTTGAGATAGTTCCTTTTGACTGCCATTCATAGGCCGGCTGTCAGCGGTTGAGAGCGTTCGTGGGTCCCTAGATGACGTAGAAAGAAGATTTTGTTTCTTTTTCACAGCTGCGGAAACGTTTGTGGAGCCAGTTTTATTCTTCGGGGCTGGTACGGCAATCGAGGCATTTGTTTTAATCTTCTTAGAGACGTTCTCGGATCCCCGATCAACAGTCTTAAGTGAGTCGGTAGGGACCAGCGAAGTCTGGGGCAGTGAAGACAAAATTTCTGTGGCAGCCTGTAGTAACGGCAGAGTTGGTTCTGAGGCTGCGATACAGGTTGCCGAGAGCACAGGGGCACTCTGTGTCTCGCAGCTCTGGTCAGGGCAAGGTATCAGTTCTGCGTCAGCTGTATCCGAGGTCACTCCTGGTGTTGTCCCAGCTGACTGATCAATGATCATGTTTTCATATGACGTTTGCTGCGTCACAACTTCCGAGTATTGTACACGTCGTTGTTGTGTAGGAGTTATACCGAGGGGAATCATTTTCTTTGGGCAGTTAATACGGAGATGTGTGGTAGCATTGCAAATTAAACAGGTCTGTTTCTGTCCATTATACGTTATATAGCCAGAATGGCCACCAAAAGCCTCAGTGGAGGGGATATCTTGCTTGATTTCCATAGTTACGGCACGTATTCCATTATACACCGGGAACTGATAAGCAGAAGACCATTGTTCTTTCCTGACGTCACTCACAGTGCCATATTTCGACAGGACGGATTTGAAAATTTCAGGGGGTACTTCGAGTGGGACATTAAATATACGCACTGTGGTAAAATTGGAATCCGCTGTGGAGAGCTTAACATTGGTCATTTCGCCGGAATCATACTGAAATTTAATAGGATCTGCAAAAGTATTTAACAATTTCTGATAAATAGATATGGTGATTACCTTGATGTACATGGTTTTTTCGTGCGCATTTAACTGGATGGCTTCTACTTGGTCGACAGTCAACCGGAGGGTATCGCCAATCCAGCGGTGAATTTCTCCTGGTGAGGGGCGAGAACTCTGCCTGTCCCATTGGCAGCGTACGGTGTTTTTTCGCTGGTATCCGGACATGATTTTCAGCGGGGTTTTCTGGGTTTCTGGTTTTGTTGTCCTATCTGGAACACTACTTAAAAAAATATTGTCCGAATGACACACGGAAGGTCAGTACACACGTGGAACTAAGGAAGCACCGGTATTAGGAACCGTAACCTCTTCCAATGCGGTCACACAGCGCGCACACACGTACCGCACTCGGCCACGACCAGTGACCAACTTCGCCACTGAGCTAATTGTGTCAACGAATATCGTTCTATTTAAAATGACTTACATAGAACTTGTTAGCAAATAATGATTTATACTAAACGATTTCATCACTGGAGTATATTATTTATATATAAAGCATTTCATACAAAGTTTATTTATTTTTTATCAGTACGCTATATTGCATTCAATACTCAAATTAGTGAAATATAAGTCAGGCACAAGATATCCGCTGCCATCTTGTCTTATTACTGAATCAGTTCAGCTTTTTAAAATCACGTCTGCACTATAGTATTACAAAATAACCTTTTAATTTCGAACGTGCCTCTTCCTTTAGAACAGTTAAAACGATTCTCGGCTCGATAATCGGAACTGGTGGGTCCCATGATATGGATTATAAAGTTTGCATAATTCGAACGGCCGCCATCCTGAAATGGTATGGCGGACGACCTTGTAGTTTGGTCACAAGACGCATCCTATACGAAGGTATGTTGTTACCAAATTTGGTAGAGATCGGATGATTTGGTTAGTCGTTATTTGATTTTACGTTTTGAACGTTTGAGTGGCCGCCATTCAGTTTTAGTAAAGATGGCGGCGATATAAAACATGACACTGAGGTGTCCTTTGCTAGTGCTACCTTTGTACCAAATTTCGTTCAATTCGCATTCACCGTGTTCGAATTGATAGGGGGGGACAGACATTCAGAGTACACACACTCACACACACACAGACACACACACACACACACACAGACTCACACACACACATACACACACACACAGACTCACACACACACATACACACACACAGACAGACACACTTTTTTCGCCCTGTGTTGATCTCATAAGTCTACTTTCATTTTTTGCAAAAATCGAAAGTAGGCTAAAAATGGCTACCAACACAATAATGTTATTTCCAGTATATTTAAATTTTATTCGATTATGATATTTATTCCCTTCATTATTAGTTTTTAGTCCAAAAATTCCGAGTGAAGGCTCCGGACTCCTTTGACCACCTTTTTGTCTACGTCACCAAGTAAAATACAACACATTTATTTCAAATCTAAGTCATCCATGTCATGTATGAGGATGTTGTTAAAAACACATGAGTAGACCGACATTGAATATTTTCACAGGTCGAGGGTTTACAGATGACTGACCTCAACTCCTGTTTGATGAGAAGACCACCAATCTGACCTCTTCACTTGCTTAGATCGCTCGTCTCAAGTCGAGTCCATTCATTATAAACACCATTGAACGTGAGGGCGCATCCACTGGCGCGCTAAAAATACTCGAGTGTAGAGCAGGGCACATTCATTCATAAGCCAGGCTCTTAAATGCTGCATAATGAGCCCAGAGCGTATTGCTGTCTATAAGTCGGGTTCGTTTTACACTGCCCAACAGAGATAACAAGTTAAATTAGAAGTTGCCGCTGCAGCTGCTGTTGTTCTGAATTCATTTTAGGGTCTTGGGTCGTTGCTTCGGTCAGTCATTCGGTCGTATGATCGGTCGGTTGGTCGCTCGTTCGATCGGTCGGTCGGTTGGTTCCCAAGTCTTTGAGACTCTCACTTCTAGTGTCCAAGATTGCGGGATAGAATCTCGAACAGCAGTTTGGTATTGAAGATCTTCGTTGGGAAAAACTGATGGGGGCAATGGAGGAGGAAGCTTGTATTGGAAAGATAAATGAGAAAATTGGGAATCAACGTCTTGCCATTCGAGATTCAATTTTGGTTAATTGTATAGGAAATGTTCATTGATTAGGTTAGAATGAAAAATAGATTCTTTTAATTCATCATCGGCTTCGGTGGCGTAGTCGGTAGCATGCTGAACTGCTATGCCCAAGATCGCGTGTTCAAATCCGGCCAAGTCGTCGGATCATTAAAAGCGTTAAAATCATTCAGTAGGCCTATGCCATCCTTTGGACGGAAAGTTAAGCCGTAAAGTCCATGTCATAGATTTACGGCACGTAAAAGAACCTACCACTGCAATTGGTAGTGTGTAGCTGAACTGCTATGCCCAATCTATTGGCTAGTTAGAAATGCTCTATAAGTTCCAACGTTCGCCGCCAGGTGTTAGTGACATGAGCATCTGGTAGTCGAAGTTGGAACTACTTGAAATTGAACTTGTTGGGAGCCCTCGGGCGTTCAATCAAGAATACCCAGCTATGGACATTGGCTTAAATTATTATATAACTAGCAGAAGTACCCGAACGGTATTCGGTGTTAACACCAGACATTATAATAATAATAATAATGTTATTGGTGTTATGTCCCTTTTAAGTACTGTTGCTTTTAGAGACGCACCAGACATTATCGATTGAGCTACTGTTGCAATGGTAATTCTTTCATAAGTTTATCAGAACGAAGTTAGTTTTCTGGGAATATCACACACACTGTTAATTTAAGGGCCTTAAAATGTGGTTTTCGGAGACTCTTTATAGACTCGCGAATTTTTTGTCTCACATTGAGAAGTGCAACATATGCTTTGGTCGTCCTTCCAGGATAATTTTTATATTTCGCCTATTTTAGCATGTATTTTGAGAGAGTTTTTACCTATATTCACCCTTCTACTGTATGAAAAGTACGGTGAAGAGTTTTATAAATGATTGGTGTATTGACTCATGTTTACCATACCTAATTTTACGACGCACCAAGCATCCGAACATGAGTTATAGGCGTACATAAGGATACACAGAAAGACAGACAGACAATTCTATTGTCTACAACATATTACCCAGAAATCCAAATATGGGTATATCTACCACACAGTATCGAAGAAAATCATCCTTACGATGAACCCGTATGTCGACAAAAAAAAAAAGAAAAAAGATTAGTTGAATTGTGCTCTCAAACTAAATTCACCTAACGTGTACTTCCTGACATGAAATAGAATTGAAAGCCTTGTAGATGAAACGCAATACACGTCACATAAAAACTGACCCTCTACGTTGTGTTGGGTCCCCATACACAGGAAGAACTCTATCATAAATTATAAAAGATTTTGGTGCATGAAAATTCAGGTTCTTTAGTCCGTAATGTCCCAAATTCCTAAAAGCCGCAAAAAAATGCTGATTCAATTCAGGAATTTTTGAAAATAATGTTGTTGTTTGGAGATATAATAGACCTTCTGTACTATATGTCGCACGTGAAAATTGCATGAAAAAATCCTAGGTTAAAATTGAAAGCCTTGTAGATGAAACGCAATACACGTCACATAAAAACTGACCCTCTACGTTGTGTTGGGTCCCCATACACAGGAAGAACTCTATCATAAATTATAAAAGCTTTTGGTGCATGAAAATTCAGGTTCTTTAGTCCCAAATGTCCCAAATTCCTAAAAGCCGCAAAAAATTCTGATTCAATTCAGGAATTTTTGAAAATAATGTTGTTGTTTGGAGATATAATAGACCTTCTGTACTATATGTCGCACGTGAAAATTGCATGAAAAAATCCTAGGTTACCCCTTGACCCCCTTAATTGCATTGATGAATTATACAGTCTACGTTGGTTCCATGATAAGCTTATATTTGCAAACTTTCACAGAAATGTAATAAATGTAATAAATTGCTTCTTACTGAAATAGATGGAAAGTTGGATGCCACCCCTTGAGATAATGATGTCATGGTTACCGAATTGCATTCCTTCATTAGTTTGTTAAATTAAATTTAATTAGTTTTCTGGGAATGTTTCAGAACCTGTTGGTTTTAGAGCCTTATAATGTAGTTTTCGAGGACCCTCGAGTTTTATTTCTGGCACCGAGGGGCTTTGTCTCGTCGTTGTACGCCATAATATAATACTAATAATAATAATATAATATAGGGGTAGGAATATAATAGACCTGCCATACCACACCCGCAGGTGTAAATCGCGTGAAAAAAATCTAGAATACCCCTTGACCCCCTTAAGCGCATTTTACGTATTGATGAAATTTCCAGCTTAATTTGGTTCCATAACAACCATCTAGCCGTTTGCAAACTTTCACACTAATGTAATTAATGGAATTGCATTGCATCTTACAGCAATAGATGGATCTCTGAGAATCTGTTGCCATGGTTATCGGCTTGCATTCGTTCATTAGTTTATTAAATTAAATAAGTTTTCTGGGAATATCTCAAAAACGGTTGGACGTAGGACCTTAAAAAGTGTTTTTAGGGCCCCCGAGTTTTATCTCTCACATTGAGGGGCTGAAAATGAGCTTTGTCTCGTCCTTCTACTCCTATTTCAGCATGTATTTTAAGGGGGTATGCCCCCTTTTATGATAGGTACAGAGAATAGTTACATCAATGATTAGTGTCGGGCCTCTGATGGATATCTGTACCAAATTTTACGTTGATACACCCAGCCGTTCTCGATTTATAAGGGAACAAAGTTGTCCACAGACAAACAGACAGACAGACAGACCAAAACATTATTTTCGCGCGCATCTATCATAAAACAGTCTGAAACGTGTAAATAACTGAAATTTCCGTAGAAATTCAGAAAAAAACAGAAAAACTTTCTTTTTTATATATGTAGAGATATACTGCACCGCTCGGTGTTGGCCGTGTTTTATTGCACAAATTTAGGTTTTACTCGCTAACCGTTGGAGATACACGAAAAGTGATAAGGACCTTTTGGATAGAAAATTGAATGCTAAAGCTCATTTATGCCATCAAAAGGTTGCTATTTCTTAGTGTTCTCTTTTTATTTGAAATGGAAATATCAAATTTTGAAACCAAAGGGTGTAGTGACGTCATAAATGTGGGTTTTACTCGCTAACCGTTGGAGATAAACGAAAAGTGAAGCTCGTATATACCGTCAAAAGTTTGCTATTTCTTAGCGTTCTCTTTTTATTTGATAAGGAAATATGAAGTTTTGATTAAAGTGTGTAGTGACGTCACTAAAATGGTCGCCATTTTCTAATAGTGCAAAATATCGAAATAAAATGTATCCTATATGTAAACCTGGTAAATCAGCTACACCATGCAAAATTTCATTTACATCGGACCAGTGGTTCTTGCGTTATTGAGTAGCACACAGACAGACAGAAAGACAGACACACACCATCTCATTTTTATATATTAGTATAGCAGAAGTACCCGTCCTTCGAACGGTGTTATATATTAACACCAGACATTATCAATTGAGATACTGTTGCAATGGTTAGTGGTTTTTCATTCCTTCATAACTTTATCAGAACGAAGTTAGTATTCTGGGAATATCACACACACTGTTAATTTAAGGGCATTAAAATGTGGTTTTCGGAGACCCCTTATAGACTCGCGTATTTTGTGTCTCACATTGAGTGCGCAACATATTATGCTTTGATCGTCCTTCTAGGATAATTTCTATATTTCGCCTATTTTAGCATGTATTTTGAGAAGTTTTTCCCTATATCCACCCTTCTACTGTATGAAAAGTACGGTGAGGAGTTTTATAAATGATTGGTGTATTGACTCATGTTTACCATACCTAATTTTACGATGCACCACGCCTCCGAACGCGATCTATAGGCGTACATAAAGATACACAGAAAGACAGACAGACAATTCTATTGTCTACAACATATCACCCAGATATCCAAATATGGGTATATCTACCATACAGTATCAAACAAAATCATCCTTACGATGAACCCGTATGTCGACAAAAAAAAAAGATTAGTTAAAATTTGCTCTCAAACTAAATTCACCTAACGTGTACGTCTTGACGTGAAATAGAATTAAAAGCCTTGTAGACGAAACGCAAAGAATACACCTCACATAAAAATGACCCTCTACGTTGTGTTAGGTCACCATACACAGGAAGACCTCTTTCATAAATTATAAAGGCTCGTGGTGCATGAAAATTCAGGTTCTTTAGTCTCAAATGGCCCAAATTCCTAAAAGCCGCAAAAAATGCTGATTCAAGTCAGGAATTTTTGAAAATAATGTTGCTATTTGGAGATATAAAGGAAGATTGTAGTTTTACGTGACCATTAATCGCGAGATCATAAGCCACGGGACCTCCATTTTACGTGGAATCTGAACCACAGGGCATGGCATTTCACTTTGAAAATGTTTGGAGATATAATAGACCTTCTGTACTATATGTCGCACGTGAAAATTGCATGAAAAAATCTAGGTTACCCCTTGACCCCCTTAATTGCATTGATGAATTATACAGTCTACGTTGGTTCCGTGATAACCGTATAGCCATTTGCAAACTTTCACAGAAATGTAATAAATGGAGTGACATTACTTCTTACAGAAATAGATGGAAAGTTGGATGCCACCCCTTGAGATAATGTCATGGTTAGCGATTTCCATTCCTTCATTAGATTGTTAAATTAAATTATATTAGTTTTCTGCGAATATTTCAGATACTTTTGGTTTTAGGGCCTTATAATGTAGTTTTCGAGGACCCTTTAGGGCCCCCAAATTTTGTTTCTGGCACCGAGGGGCTTTGTCTCCTCGTTGTACGCCATAATATAATAATAATAATAATAATAAAATATAGGGATAGGAATATAATAGACCTGCCGTACCACACCCGGAGGTGTAAATCGCGTGAAAAAATTCTAGTGTACCCCTTGACCCCCTTAAGCGCATTATACGTATTGATGAATTTTACAGCTTAATTCGGTTCCGTGATAACCTTCTAGCCGTTTGCAAACTTTCACACCAATGTAATTAATGGAATTGCATTGCGTCTTACAGCAATAGATGGACCTCTGAGAATCTGTTGCTATGGTTACCGGCTTGAATTCGTTCATTAGTTTATTAAATGAAATTAGTTTTCTGGGAATATCTAAAAAACGGTTGGTTTTAGGGCCTTAAAATGTGGATTTCGGGGACCCTTTAGGGCCCCCGAGTTTTGTCTCTCACATCGAGGGGCTAAAAATGATCTTTGTCTCGTCCTTCTACTCCTATTTCAGCATGCATTTTAAGGGGGTAGGCCCCCTTTTATGAGAGGTACGGAGAAGGGTTACATCAATGATTAGTGTCGTGCCTCTGATGGATATCTGTACCAAATTTTACGTTGATACACCCAGCCGTTCTCGAGTTATAAGGGAACAAAATTGTCCACAGACAATCAAACAGACAGACAGACCAAAACATTATTTTCGCGAGCATCTATCATAAAACAGTCTGAAACGTGTAAATAACTCAAATTTCCGTAGAAATTCAGAAAAAAACAGACAAATTTTCTATTTATATATGTAGAGATATACTGCACCGCTCGGTGTTGACCGTGTTTTATTGCACAAATTTAGGTTTACTCGCTAACCGTCGGAGATACACGAAAAGTGATAAGAACCTTTTCGATAGAAAATTAAATGCTAAAGCTCGTGTATACCATCAAAAGTTTGCTATTTCTTAGCGTTCTCTTTTTATTTGAAATGGAAATATGAAATTTTGAAACCAAAGGGTGTAGTGACGTCACAAAAGTAGGTTTTACTCGCTAACCGTTGGAGATACACGAAAAGTGATAAGAACCTTTTCGATAGAAAATTAAATGCTAAAGCTCGTGTATACCATCAAAAGTTTGCTATTTCCTACCGTTCTCTTTTTGTTTGATATGGAAATATGACATTTTGAAACCAAAGGGTATAGTGACGTCACTAAAATGGTCGCCATTTCTTAATAGTGCAAAATATCGAAATTAAAAGTATCCTATATGTAAACCTGGTATTTCAGCTACATCCATGCAAAATTTCATTTAAATCGGACCAGTGGTTCTTGCGTTATTAGGTAACAGACAGACAGACAGAAAGACAGACACACACCATCTCATTTTTAGCCTACTTTCGATTTTTGCAAAAAATGAAAGTAGACTTATGAGATCAACACAGGGCGAAAAAAGTGTGTCTGTCTGTGTGTGTGTATGTGTGTGTGTGAGTCTGTGTGTGTGTGTATGTGTGTGTGTGTGTGTGTGTGTCTGTGTGTGTGTGTGTGTGTGTGTGTGTGAGTGTGTGTACTCTGAATGTCTGTCCCCCCCTATCAATTCGAACACGGTGAATGCGAATTGAACGAAATTTGGTACAAAGGTAGCACTAGCAAAGGACACCTCAGTGTCATGTTTTATATCGCCGCCATCTTTACTAAAACTGAATGGCGGCCACTCAAACGTTCAAAACGTAAAATCAAATAACGACTAACCAAATCATCCGATCTCTACCAAATTTGGTAACAACATACCTTCGGACAGGATGCGTCTTGTGACCAAACTACAAGGTCGTCCGCCATACCATTTCAGGATGGCGGCCGTGCGAATTATACAAACTTTATAATCCATATCATGGGACCCACCAGTTCCGATTATCGAGCCGAGAATCGTTTTAACTGTTCTAAAGGAAGAGGCACGATCGAAATTAAAAGTTTATTTTGTAATACTATAGTGCAGACGTGATTTTAAAAAGCTGAGCCGATTCAGTAATAAGACAAGATGGCAGCGGATATCTTGTGCCTGACTTATATTTCACTAATTTGAGTATTGCATGCAATATAGCGTACTGATACAAAATAAATAAACGTTGTATGAAATGCTTTATATATAAATAATATACTCCAGTGATGAAATCGTTTAGTATAAATCATTATTTGCTAACAAGTTCTATGTAAGTCATTTTACATAGAACGATATTCGTTGACACAATTAGCTCAGTGGTAGAGCGTTAGCCTATCGCTCATATGCCTATGGTTCAAACCCGATCAGAGCTATTTTTTTTGCTTGAAATGTTATATGTTTATTGTTTTGTAATGACTCAGATGTTTTAAAATTAAGCGTAATATTGTGCATATTATGGTGTAAAATATATATTTAATTAAAACATAATTCGCCAGCAGATTTACTCGAGACATCTAGCTGCCAAAAAGGTAACTGCACGCCGCTACTTATTAACTTCCAGATTTTATTGAAAAGTTTCTTCTTCTGGCCGCTAGAATGCACTCGCTCTGTTAGGATTATATTGTTCGATATTTCACCACTAGATGTCACGACTAGTCTACGTGGGGCTCCATTGATTACTATACCATTGGCATTCTATGCGCATCGAATTTGAAGAATGACAAGATGATACTACGATACATTTTTACTTTTTATTTTAAAGGGTTTGTAACAGCCTATTGTGCGTTATTTGAAAATGTTAATTGAAGTAAAGAACAAAACGATTTCACATAGTATCTGAACTCTACCGTTGGTGCTAGTTCAGGATATTAATTAATACTTTTATTTCAGCCAAATAGCAATCGAAAATATCCACATAGTTGGTATACACACGTCTCTGTAGGGTCATGGAAAGATTTGTTAATTCAATTAGGGTTGTGAAAGTCATACGCAGCCAGACGTGTAAAGACATGCCTCAACTCAAAGTTGGATGTTGCCCGCGTCAGGCCGATTATGTAATAATAATAATAATAATAATAATAATAATAATAATAATAATAATAATAATAATAATGTTATTGGTTTTACGTCCCTTTTAACTACTGTTGCTTTTAGAGACGCCGGGGTGCCAGAATTTTGTCCCGAAGGGGATCTTTAACGTGCCAGTAAATCTACTAACACGGCTCCCTCGCATTTGTGCACCCTCAAATGCCAGCTGACTGCGCCAGGATACGAACCTGAAACATACGGTCCAGCAAGCGAGAACGTTACCGCTGAGCCACGCCGCCAGTCCGGTCGATTATGTGTGCAGATCCATAACATTCTTTAGATACTTCTTATCTTTCTTTCTTCAATGATGGTAGCAGTTTTTATCTAGGTTGTGGCGTTTGGTAGAGGTAAATCGTTTCTAAGGTCTTCAACAAAGAATAGTTCTATTATACTCTTTGATAATAACAACGTGTTATAACTATACTCATACATTTAGGAGAAAGTAGGCTATATGTTCTTTACTGAACATCTTGTTATATATTAGTATGATTAATTAATCATCATGAGGTTAAAAGTCACGTAACGATACAAGCGTGTATTTTTTAGGTATCGACACTTCAGGTGACAATGTTCGTATGAGCCGGCTTTGATGGTGGAGCAACGTGATAAGAATAGACGAGAGATTACCTAGAAATCTAATATTGTTGTAGTTGTTTGTTTCATCCGTGTAACATCGTGGTTATGTAGACCCGTGAACTTGGGTATGTGTGGAATCTGTCTGATAGCATGTGTCTGTCATGTCTTCAAATGTAACTGAATTGAGCTAGGATTTGGGTAGGAAGCGGCCGTGGCCTTAATTTAGGTACCATCCCGGCATTTTCCTGGAGTAGAAAGGGGAAAAATCGTTGAAAGAAACCACTTCCAGAATGGCTGAGGTAGGAATTGAAACCGCCTCCTCTCTGTTTTGGCTCACGAGGCCGAGTTTACCCTGTTCCAGCCCTCAGACCAGAATTAAATTATTTGGCAGAGCCGGGAATCCAACCTGGGCTTACGCGGTGACAGCCAATAATGCTAACCACTACGGAACAAGGCGGACGAAAATAAAGGGGTAGGTGTTCTGGCTATTTATCATCTCAGGTAGACTCTTGATCAGGAACAACAGTATTATTTTTAATGTCTTCATTGTTTTTAACCGATGTGGAAGTGGCTTTGGTAGCGTCGTCGGAGGCATGATGATCTGCTATGCCCAATATTGCGGGTTCAAACCAGGCCGAAGTGGTCGGATATTTTAAGAGCGTTAAATCCTTCGGAGGGGAAGTAAAGCTGGTGGGCCATGTCATAGATGTATGGCATGAAAAAAAAACTATTTACAATTGGTAGTGTATACCCCAATTTGTAGATTATATTTCGTTAGAAACGCATTATCAAGTTCCAATGTTCGCCGCTAGTGTGTCAGTGGCATCTGGTACCCAAAGTTGGAACTATATACTTGAAAATGAGCTTGCTCATTCATCTTCATTATTTCATATCATCCACACGCAACGGTACTTGTAGCTCACCCCATGGATGTCCACTTAGAAGCAGCTACAAACTCGGGCGAGCTGAATATGTCCTCGGACAATCCCACCACTAAAAGCCATACGCTAAATAATAAAACACCTGTATAAAGTAGCATCTTTTTGGTTGATGGGAGGGAATTATTACTGCATCAAACAAAAAGTGTAAATGAGCCCATATATGTTTCGATTTATATATTATAATTAAAATACCAAGCGACCGCTGCCCAGACATTTGGCCTGCATATATTAGGGTGACGCGTGGTCAGCGCATCAGGTCCCCTCGGTCGTTAATCTTGGTTTTCGTGACCGGGGCGCTGCCTCACTGTCAGACAGCTACTCAATTGTCCTCACGAGGCTGAGTGTACCCCGTTCCAGCCCTCACGTCACTTTCTAAAATCCCTGACGGAGCCACGAATCGAACCTGGGGTCTCCGGGTGAGAGGTAGGCACGCTACCCCAACACTACGGGGCCGGCTTCGATTTACATATTGACTACCTCTTTGAAGAAAAAAATAACAATACCCATTGAACACTCATCACGACCATCCAAACGTTTGTACTATACAGTTGTTTGCAAGCACACAGCACACACTGCCTACCTATCATGGAACTGAGAATAAAAGCAATGTGCTGGGGTGTCCGTGTGCACACATGCTAGGCCATGACCTACGGTCTATATGGAAGAAAACTTGTCTCTTTATTTTTGACGTACTTTCCTGAGTGTCTGTTTGATTACAAAGTGAAACATCAATCTCGTGCCAATTGCTTGTCAGCTCTGGAAAGAAATTTGCTTTTCAAATATTTCTGATTCTTTGTCAATTTATATATTTATTTATATTTTTTTGAAAATATTTTGTTCACTGATGTGAGAATCGAACCTACCTATTCTCAGTTCTGCCTCACGAGGCTTAGTAGAGCAGCGCTCAAACTAGAATTAAATTTCTTGGCAGAGTTGGGAGTCAAACCGAGACCTTCACGGTGACAGTACATTTCTTAGCAGAGCTGGAAATTGAACCCAGACCTTTATGGTGACAGCCCAGAATGCTAGTTACTAGGCCACGAAGTAGGCAACTGTCAAACAACAGCTACATCTTATTTGCATCTAGTGGTTCCAAGGCTAAACAAAGTTGATCCTCTCGACTTCTATTTTCATTCTGTTATTTTGATGTCGATGCATATTATTATCCACTGATCAATAATGAAGCTGAAAGGCCCATCTGCATTTTAAGAGGGTGCTGTTCCTAATAACACACGTTTCCAGTCTACTTGAGCTACATAGAGGCACATTAATTGGTGTTTCCAGATGACTTAAATATGGATGTAGGTCAGTTACTAAGGCCTTGAGGTCGGCTGGTATTAAGACTGAAGATATCCAACAAGGAATTGCGTCCATGACTCGAAACTCCGCATCTCAACGTAAACGTTTTCGTGGGAAAAGAAGCTACGTGTTTGTCGAGGAGAATAGTAGTAGTAGTAGTAGTAGTAGTAGTTGTTTAAGGTGAGAAGCTTGGACATCGTGACCTTCATCCCCGTGTACTTGTGTGTGTGTGTTTTTTTTTTCTGATAGCCTCTGTTATCGTGATGGCTGTATTAATGTGTTTAGTTAAGTGAGGATTGGGAAGGGGGTGGCCGTAGCCTTAGATTGGGAACCATTCCGGCATTTGCCAGGAGTAGAATTGGGAAGCCATGGAAAACCACTTCCAGGATGGCTGAGGTGGAAATTTAACCCACCTCTTCTCAGTTTTGCCTCACGAGGCTGAGTGGACATCGTTCTAGCCCTCATAAGAGAATTAAATTCTTTGGCAGAGCCAGGAATCGAATCAGAGTCTTCGGGAAGATACCCAACAATGCTAGGCACTACACGAGGTGTTCTCGAGGAGAATAACCCATTGTATGTTTTTCTATCCGTTATTTCTAGGGGGTCGCGGATGAGGGAATGAAGATCTTCTAGATTCATCCAGGGGCTTTGCGACATCGCAGTCATGTACCCCATGTACTTAGGTGTGTGTGGATTTTTTTATGATAGCCTGTGTTGGTGTGATGACTGTATTAGTGTGTGTATTTGTAATTGGGGCTGGCAATTAGGTACGAGGTGCCTATGGCCTTAATTTGAATACCATCTCGACATCTGCCTAGAACAGAAGTGGAAAACCACAGAAAATTACTTTTAGGATGACTGACGAGGAACTCAAGCCCACATTTCTCAATTATCCTCACGAGGCTAAGTTAACTCCATTCTAATCCTCAGAGTAGAAATAATTTTCCTGGCAGATTTGGGAATCAAACCCGAGTCGTTTGGAATACGAGATCAATGGGTATTTCCATACCACAAAATTCAGCTTATAGACTCGTCATAGATGTTTAATACTCAATTATTGATTAGGTCTTACACTTACATTTGTTTTCATGCTTCACCACATAATAACTCTTACATCCCTTCCTTCATAATTTACAAGATGTAATTGATATACACGAAAGCCGTTAAATTGGTTATAGATTAGGCCGTTCTAAGCAAATTATATGCATAATATTTTGGTTCATCTTCCAAATTGAATTAAGTTACAGTCATTTTCTTTTGTTATTACTAGACTTTTATACGTCTCGAGTAGCTGAGTCTTATGTGTCGGGATTCTGTTTCCTGGAGCGTAAACAGCTTTAGTCATCGCCTTGGGGTTTGACAATGAAAGAAGAAACAAGTGTCTGACTTCTACTTTTTCGAGTGTAAAGACGTAAGCAGCTTTAGCCATTGCGTTGGGGTTTGACAATGGAAGAAGAAATAAGTGTCTGACTTCTACTTTTTCGAGTGTACAGACGTAAGCAGCTTTAGTTATCGCCTTGGGGTTTGACAATGGAATAAGAAGCGTCCGATTTCTACTTTTTTGAGTGTGCAGACGTAAACAGCTTTAGTCATCGCCTTCCAGTTTGACAATGGAACAAGAAACAAGTGTCAGGAATCTGTTTTCTCGAGTATACGCCCGTCAATTGCAACGTATCGCAGCGTGATTCATGCCTTAGGGCTCAGAATGAAAACAGCTGTACAGGGGGAAGCACTTGCCTCGACCTGACTTACGCCAAAGCGCAGTTGTGTTATGATGTCATGGAGGGGCATGTGCCTACTTTGCTACCGACCTTACAACAATATCTAGCGCCGTTTTGAGGTTCATTTCTGTTTGTACTAGCAAAGATATGGGGATTTCTATTTCAAAATATAATTGTTTAGAATTATCTGATCACCAGTTCAATGGACTCCATTTATATCAATTACACCCTTTATATTCCTTTTCATTAGGCTTATCTTCTCCAGCTGTTATCATCAACTAGTTTCTGCATTAGTTATACAAATATTGCAAAGCGACAGCATTTAGAAATCACAGTCACATCCTACCGCAAATAAATCTTCCATCATTTCCTTTGACGTTCTTACAGCTTCCTTTCCCTTCACGTAATGCTCAACTTTATTTCTCGTCTCCTCAAATTCAATTCTAAGCCCACTTCAGCACACTGCTGATTCCCTCCCTCCCTCTCCGCTCTTAACCATAATTCAAAAGCTGGTAATCCCTTCTCATCCGCCTGCCTTACGCGTCTGCTACATTATACGGCATTCCACGAGAGGCTTAACGACTCTCTTTCCATCTCTTTGCGAACGGTTCAGCAGAAAACGTGCTTTTTTATTGAATGGCTGTCATTCCATTAATCCACCGTCATGGTCTAGTTGTAAGCACACTAGCTTTCTTCACAGTCTGGCTAGGTTGATTCCCGGCTCAGACATGGAGAATTCAAATCCCAGTTTAAGGATTTGAATGCGGTGCCCGGGACTTTAAAATAAGGTACTATCCCGGTATTTTCCTGGAGGGACTGTATACACATTAGGGGATAATCCACAATCAGAACAGCCGCTCTCAGCGCCCGACTTGGTGCAAATCCCCATCGCAGTTATTGTGCGCAATTGAACGCGCACGGCTAGGCCGTGGGGTAATTGGAAGTACAGTAAATACACTCTCACTTCTTGTACTGTAATAGATACAGCGTTACTCGCGCCGAGTGCGTAGGTAACCCGCATAGTATTCGAATTTAACGTTCTTGGGAGGGGCTGCGTGAAGCGGCAAAGTTCTCGCCTGCTGATTCCAAGATAGAGGGATAGAATCCCGATGCAGGGAGCTGTGTCAGTAGATTTACTGGCACGTTAAAGATCCATTTCGGGGGAGAATCCCGGCAGCCCGGCGTCTTTAGAAGCCGCAGTAGTCAAAAGGGACGTAAAACCAATTATATTATTATTATTATTATTGTAGGCAGACGTAGTGACAGCCGCCATTAGTAGACTCATGGCTAACGTGCATGGCCCTAGACAAAGCAAGCGTCAACTACTGTTGTCCACAGCGCAGTCTATTCTCCTGTATGGAGCAGAGATTTGGTCTGATTTGCTGAGGATAGATAAGTAGCCTATAGGAAACGCCTGGCTGCAATTCAGAGGAGAGGAGCTCTGAGGGTGACGTGTGCTTGCCGTACAGTTTCAGAACCTGCAGATCTGGTTGTCTCAGGTGTTGCGCCAATTTACTTGCTCGCGCAAGAACGTAAGGAAGTATTATATACTTCCGAGGAGTAGAACTAGGCAAGGCTCAGGCCGGAAGGAAGCCGTGGCACGCAAGATGGAACTTTGGCAGCAGAGGTGGAATGACGATCTCAGAGGAAGATGGACAGCTCGGCTGATACCAAGTCTGGTTGAGTGAACAAGTAGAAAACATGGATAAACTAGTTACTTTCTGACAGGTCATGGCTACTTTCGGTTTTACCTTCATCGTAAGGCCAAATTAAGGAGTCCAGTATGAATTTACTGCAAGAACGAACGAGATGACGTATATCATACGTTATTCGTCTGCGATCGTTGGGCAGCGGAAAAACGACTTGAAGTTGAGGTTGGTTCAATAACGCCGAACAATATGGTTGAAATTATGCTGAGGCACGAGCTCAGCTGGGATACGGTCGCTTTCTTCGTTGAGGTGGTCCTTCGTCAGAAGAAGTCAGATGGGGGCTTGCACGATTTAGTTGATTAAGTCTGCGATCCGCGGACTATGAATTATGAAGTAAGAAGGTGGTTGTGAAGCAAAGAAAATGGCTCCATCCTGACGTAATACGAAAGTGGTCCCGGGATGGGTTTTGTCAAGAGGATAGGGCGTGGTTTTTAGTGGGTAAGAATCCTACACTTTTGAGGAGTGCGTACCCTTCTCAAAGTCTTATGTAAGATTTTCCACTTCCCTCGTAAAGAAAAAATAATAATTTATTATTAAATGGAAGGCCTCGCACACGTTAATTTTGGTGTTCTCCTTTAATAATATTCTATTTCCTTCCAAAATACCTTCCCTGACTCGTCCTGACAAGAGAATGGCCTTCGGCTGCATTAATAAAATTAATTAAATAGTAGTTCTAATACAAATCTGACGATTGTATATAGACTTTTCGTTTCATACTGTAACCTATCAGTTTACATAAGGTCGAACTCGCAAATTCGGGACAAATGGTCTGTGCCGAATAGCATCGTCCGCTGTCACACCGGAGTCCAAGTCCAATTCCCGGCCCTGCCAAAAAAGATATTCTGGTCTGCGGGCTGGAACAGGGTATATTCAGCCTTGTGAGGTAAAACTGATAAGACGCATATTCGATTCCCACGTCGGCAATCATGGAGGTGGATTTCCGTGATGGCCTATTTATACTGTAGGCAAACGCCATGATGGTTCCTAATTTAAGGCCACAGCTGCCTCCATCCTATTTCTCACCTTAGTTAGGCCGATGACCTAGATGTTAGGTCCCATCGACAATTATCATCATCACTTTAATTACAAGTACGCACACTAATACATACACCAAGAAACACATAAAAATAAATAAATGTACATCCAAATACTGGGGAGAAAAACCATCTCGATGTCCAAGTCCCTACAAGAAGCAACAACGCTCTGGCCTGTAAAACCACAGGGTTTTCTGATTTATCTACACATTAAAGATTAAATTGATAATATATTCAGTAACACCGGAGAATAAGAGTCTGTCTGATATTAGGTAATAAACCCGCTGTATAGCCTGAACTTGTGAAAATCACGCCGTTGACATTCCTGCCTAAGTAAAGTGTTTACACTGATCGCATGAGCTTGCCGAGAGAAGAGACCGCATTGCGTGGTATGTTTTATCGCGATGGTGAGCGAGACCCAGAAACACTTTGTTTATTCCTGGAACAGACGGAGTAAATCTGGAGCGGCCTGGCTTCGTGCGACGCTTGCTGAATTTTTAGTCGCTTCTGAACAGACAACATCGCAAAGGGACAATACTGGTGTGTCAGCTCCCCATTCCAATTTATCCTCGTGAGCAGAGGCCATATTTCACCACGTGGCACAGAGTATGATATACAGACTGCTTGCTAACACTGTTGTGAGTAAACACGTCACCCTTGGAAATATACAGCACCGGATTTAAAAATCCACAGTTGCTTCAGGCAAGCAAATCAATGCTGAAAACGTCCTTTAATGCCATAGACTACGGCAATGCTTGCCAAGCAGGGTGTCGTGACACCCCAGGGTGTCGCGTGCTACCATCAAGGGTGTCGTGAGATTCGTCGTACTTATACATTCAGGATAGAAAACTAATAAAAATGATGATGACGATGATGATGATGATGATGATGATGATTATGATAATTGTTGTTTTAAGGGGCGTAGCATCTAAGTTATCGGCCCGTAATGGTTTGGGTGATAGTGATTATGATGACTTAATGTAAACTATAACTAAAAGTAACTACACATTTGCATACTAGAAGAAGAAATGGAAAACAAAAGAATAAAAGGTAAATAAACGACAGTATAAAAAGAAATGCCCTCAACCCTGGAGGATTGAGGGAATTGGAAGGAAGGAGAGCCATGAAAGTCAGATAGGAAAGGGAAAGAGAAGAGGGCCCACCCCAAAGTCAGTGGAAAAAGGGGAAAAACCAGACCCAGCTCATGAAACTCTCGGGGTCGCCAACTCCCGAACTCGACAGCCGTGAGCCCTTGAGGGTGTAGCGCTGTCCAGCGTGCACCAGAAGTGGTGGGGCTACACTCACCCTACCTCCTTGAGGGTCTTGTGCAGGAAGCAGGAGATAACATGAAAAGAAAAAGAAGGCTGACTCTTCGAAGAAAGAGGGTATCAGGAAAGATGAGACAAGGTCCAAATAAGGCGAGACAGTGAAAGACTCCCTAGGCCTTGGATACCGTAATACTGTTGGGGTCGGAAGAGAACAACAGTTGACTAAGGGAGGTCGATAGGAAAGAAGAAAGTGGAAGCAATGCCAAACTCAGCTGGGGTCCCGTGGTTGCTAACCCACGTCCCACTAGATGTGAGCCCCTGGGGGGAACTAATAAAGTACTTGTGAGAAAATAGTAAACTTGCCTCCCCTCATTCGGCGTATTATCCTGGATGGATATTTTTCAACACTAAATGTAAACCAATATGACTGGATGAGAAATCCTTTTGCACCCTCCAGCTCTTGTGAAGTTCAACTTATCGTAGAGGAGGAACTGGCGGAACTTGTAAACAACCAGACTTTAAAACTTAAGTACCAAGAGTCAGAATTATACAGCTTCTGCGTTTCTATTCAACAAGATTTTCCCCGCCTGAGTAATAGAGTTCCCATCGTTTTGTTGTAGTTTCCTACAACATATTCGTGTGAAAGTACGTTTTCCGTAATGGCTAATACAAAAACAGTTAAACATGGAAGTTTGAGAATGTTAGTGGAGGAAATGCGTGTGAATTTGTCCTGCATCCGACCCGAGATAAAGCATATTTGTAACGATCGCCAAGCCCATAGCAGTCATTGAATTAGAAAATCAAGGTGAAAGTTTTGAATCTTCCGTATGAGAAAGGTGTTTAATATAGCCTATTAAACTTGGAAAATCGTATGCTGTATACACTATGAAGAATTTAAATTTCTTAAAATGAATCTCCTTTGTTAAAATAGTCTGTAATTATAATTGAAATAATTAAATAGGTAGAACTGTGTATGTTAATAAGGTGTCGCCATGAGAAAAAGATTGGAAAGCTCTGGACTACCAGATATGGACTTAGGAATTTACATACATTGTACCTTTAGGAGATGATTTTTCACCGGAAACTCAACCATATCCGATCGATTAGATGAGCAGTTTGCCTTTCCTACCACTACACGTGCTAATGTGAGTCAATTCAGAGTTTCACTAAATCCCTTATAACTACTTATAGTGTGAAGATTTTTCAAACAAACAAAAAAATGGTTGAGGGTATTGAACCAAGGAACACATTAAAGAAATAATTATGTGAATGAAAATCCACAGCCTGCTTCCAGTCTCCGACCGGGTCAGGAATGTAATGAATGGAGCCCCTATCCAGCGGCGAGGATATGAACTGTGCCGGCTGTCGAGGCCTGACGCACTCCTCTGGGGCAATGATTAAATGAATGACAGATGAAATGAAATGATAGTGCAGAGTGTTGCTGGAATGACATTTTGACAGGGAAAACCGGAGTACCCGGAGAAAAACCTGTCTGCCTCCGTTTTGTCCAGCACAGATCTCACATGGAGTGACCGGGATTTGAACCACGGAACCAGCGGTGAGAGGCCGGCGTGCTGCCGCCTAAGCCACGGAGGCTTCAAAGAAATAATTATGTAAATAAGTTAATTTGGCTAGGATTTGAATCAAAATTAAAACGACTAAAGAAACAAGCAATTATAGGCTGTTTTTTTTTTTTACTTTATTTAGGCCGGAAGTGATTTTCAAAATGAGGGTTTTTAGTTTGATAGAGCCCTCCAAAACTCACAATGTGAAACCTATCCGGGCCTTTTATCCTGTCAACCTTTGGCACAATTGAGGAAATTGCTTAATTTTACGTTTTTGCTAATATGGGGAGCCCTACTGTGTCTGCTAAGAAATGTATTCAACATTAAAACAGCTTCCAAGTTTGACAAGCTCGAGTAACTCTTGTGTGATGGGGGTTGTAGTGCTTTCAGGGGATGAAACTGTACTCCTCAAAACACACAATTATACCAAACCAAACCCCGTGGCAACACAGTCCTGGCTTACAAAGCTACCGCTGCTCAGCTATTCGGCCTTCACATTGTGAGGTGACGCGTGGTCAGCGCGTCTGATCCCCTTGGCCGTCAATCTTCGTTTCCGTGTTCATGGCGCTACCACACTGTCAAAGAGTTACTCATTTGTCCTCATGAGTCTGAGTGCAGCCCGTTCCATCCCTAACGTCGGTTTCTAATATCTCTGACAAAGCTGAGGCCTGCAGATGAGAGGCAGGCGCACTACCTCCAACTCAACGGGGCCGACTCGAACACACTATTATGCTATTATTAAAATACGAAATACAGAAAATGGAAGGTTTAAGCTATGAAGCCATGTATTATATAGAAACTACAAAACATTTAGATGGAAGGTGGAGAATCAAAATGTATAACCCGCGTGGGATTGGAACCCGCGGCCTCCAATTTCGTATGCCATTGCTCGCTGACCACTGAGCTAGGCAGTTTCCTTTTGTTTCGTTTCTTTTTGTACATGAAGACGTCACAAACACCCAATCCCCGAGCCAGAGGAATTAACCACAGAAGATTAAATTCCCCTGGCCCGGCCGGGAATCGAACCCGGGACCCTTCGGGCCAAAGCCTAGCATGCTAACCAATTAGCCACGGAGCTGGACAGTGAAGCAGACATCTTAGTTCTATTTCCGGAAGGTACATTATGCGAAGCCAGGCTATGCTTGGCAGAGGCACATTGCATTAGTAGCCCATTGCAAAGTAACAAAATATCACGAATAACCACACAATCCTTAATGACAATAAGAATCAATCAATTCGTGGAAATCCTTCCCAAAATATATTCAATTCAAAAATTGATTACTTGAGTAAACGCTCTCTTGAAAATTTGGAAATAATTGATTGTTCCAATCTCTCTGCCATGAAGTGAGTCGTCAGACTCACCGACTAGCATGTTTATTGAGCGTTTGTGGTAGAGGAGGCATGGCTCTCCAACTCAACTGCCCGCTAGCCGGCTCGGAGTTGAGTTATTGCCCGGCGCAAACACGAACGATTTTGTGTTGAGGATGGGAGACTATCTATTGGAGCGGGGAACCAATAAAGAAAGCCTAGCGAGACAGAGTGGTCAGATAGTGGAACACTGAGCGTTCTGAAGTTGCCATCGCCCAATAAGCATTAGCTGGAGAGGTCTAAAGTTAGGTTTATTCGTAGGTGCACAAGATCAATCACTCAGTTAAAATGTGAGGCCTGAAGAATCAGACCCCCATGGCTATATACTCGTACATTTTTTCTATTCATCACATATCGATCAGTGGACATTCCATGACCCATTCATAATTTGCATAGAAATACGACATCCCTGCGTGAAGGCCATAAAGAGACCCATCAACTTCCATTTACTGGGTTATGGGTAAGATAGGCTCTGAGATTGGTTAGTTGATGCTAAGAGAACGGTCATCGTTCGGCAGCAGCAATGTGTGAATTGTTTGTTGCCAGCAAGTCCCTGGGGGTGGGGAAACTGGATATACTGCGTATCCCTATGACCTTTACTAGTTCTTCCCGTCCCTCCTACTCCTCAACCATGCCGTTCAGTGCTGCGTTCTACCATTATGAATATACGAGTACTAATTAAAGCCCAAATTCAAATGTAAATACTTATTTTTCCTTCGTGTCTAGATTTGTGAATAACAAAATTCTTGATGATTTACGTCAACAGGTCACTTATATTTCAGTTTTAGATCTTTTTCTACGAACTACGTATTTCTTAGAATTTCGAAACGGTCTTCAACGATAAGTTCAGTAACTGTTGACTTAAAATGCCAAAATATTGTCAACATTTCCCCACTCTTACAGATTTCTAGTAATCCCACTTCCCGTTTTCTTAACCCTGCAGGAAGCTGACATGATTGACATGGCATTAGCCATCGTCGTTATGTACGCATAATTATAGATTCGTACTGAACGATAAGAGAAAAGCAACGTGGGAACATGGTGAAATGTCGCCATCTTCAGAATGTCACTTCTTGGAATAAATTCCTGAACAAATTTCGTCTGACCTCATGAGTTTCATTTGTGAAAGTCAACGCAGTTGTCAGATGTGGAAATGGCTCCTAATGTTTCATCATATCTATAAAATTCCGGTCGTGGATAGCTATCTATGATGCATCTACCACATATGGTAAAATATATAATAATGTGCAGAGTCCTGACCCGCCCGTTCACATGGAGCGTACAATGAAGCAACCCTGACCCGATTTTCTGACATTTCCAAATATATCCATATTATTCGTTCATTTACGGACTTCAAAGATACTATGCTACTTTCTATTGTTCTCTTGATATATAGCCCTACTCCCCACTTTGGGCTGGCTCGTATGAGACCAGGCAGGTACATTTTGTATTATCCCACGTTTCCTCCCTATCTCCCTTTATTTGAACTTCGCTAATGCCTAGAATATCCAATCCCATCCTGCTCAGCTAGCTCTACTTTCGTCCTTCCATAACCACTTCTGGATAAAAACAAAAGTTTAGTGCTTTTCAGTCGGTCAACACGAATGTTCCCAAAAGAGCTGGGTTATGCTAAGAGGCACGTCCAGAAAGTAAGTTCCGTTTGGTAATAAAATTAAATTGTGTACAGATACAGAAATATTATTTATTGCACAACATTCTACACCTATTAAACTACTTTTCCACATAACTGCCGAACTTTTGCAGGCATTTGTCATAGCGTGGCACAAGTTTTTGGATACCTTCTTCATAGAAGTTTGCCGCCTGTGTCTTCAACCAGTTGGAAACATCTTCTTTCAGCTCGTCGTCATTGTTGAAGTGTTGACCACCAAGGAAAGACTTGAGATGTGTGAACAGATGAAAGTCGCTAGGAGCGAGGTCAGGGCTGTACGGAGGGTGGTCAAACACGTCCCAACCAAATCCCTGTAGGAGGTTTTTCGTCACATTTGCAGTGTGTGGTCGTGCGTTGTCGTGAAGAAAAACAACACCTTTTGACAGCAATCCTCGGCGCTTATTCTGTATTGCGCGGCGCAATTTCCTAAGTGTCTCGCAGTAAGCATCTGCGTTGATAGTTTGACCACGCGGTAAGAAATCAATGGGTAAGATGCTTTTCCAGTCCCAGAACACTGTGCACATCATTTTCCGAGGTGTCAAGATTTGTTTCGGCTTAACCTTTGCTGGGGATGAAGTGTGCCTCCATTCCATTGATTGCCGCTTACTTTCAGGGGTGTCGTAAGAAACCCAGGTTTCATCTCCTGTGACTATCTGTGTCAGAAATTCTTCGCCGCCTTCATTGTAACGGGTCAAAAACTGAAGTGCACTACCCATCCGTTGCACTGCAGCGGAACGTACAACTAGTTGAAGACACAGGCGGCACACGTCTATGAAGAAGGTATACAAAAACTCGTGCCACGCTACGACAAATGCCTGCAACATTTCGGCAGTTATGTGGAAAAGTAGTTTAAGGGTTGTAGAATTTTGTGCAATAAATAATTTTTCTGTATCTGTATACAATTTAATGTTATTACCGAACGGAACTTACTTTCTGGACGTACTTCGTATAATCCTGAAATAAATGAGATTAACAAATTCCTTCTGGATATTAATAGCACTTACCGAATACTTGTTCGATTGCCTGTTCATTTCCAAGGAGACCCTGATTTGTCAAATGGGATCCATTTATGGATCGTGTCAGGGAAATTTTGTCGGCGTAAGATAACCATATGTTGCACGTTATTTAATTAAATATTAACCTTTGCCGTAAGATTAATAAATAATAACCGAATACTAGTCACAACCCCTGTACATAGCCCAGTGGACTGTAATCGAAATTCGTGCAGTGAGCACATTTCTTAAGGAATGTGTGCGATACATCATGACCAAACTTATGCAGTGTTCTCCTAAGAAGGTAACCATATATCTCAAGCTAACGGAGCGCGTAGGAACCCTATCAAATGTGTCGCTACTTATCTTTATTTCTCTTCAACAGAAGTAGGGTAGGATATATACGGCACAGATGTTTGGTGCTGCCACTACTATTCATGTCAAGAACATTTATCACTTAAAACGGAGCGGAAGATGTTTGTCTCACCAGGACCTCGGAGGGTGATAAGATCAGAATTGACTGTTCATTGGAAGCCATGCTGCGCAGCTTGGAGTCGTGGACTAGCCATTCACATAACGAATGGGCCCCTTTCACACATTGTGTTCTTCACTTCGGCGTTCTCGAAGCGTTTCCTTCACAACACATGATGATCTTAAGAATTACTCGACAACAATGTAACATCGTTAATTTCAATGAACTAATCAAGCGCCCCTTCCCCCGAAATGTAGAATAATAATCATATTATTTTATGACCCTTTTAGTTACTGTGGCTTTTATAGACTGATATTTGCCCTGGAGGGTATCTTTAACATGCCATTAGATCTACTAATACGGCTTGCTTGAATTTTTGTGAGCCCTCAAATGCCAACTGACTACGCCAGGATTCGATCCTGCAACCTTGGGCACAGCCCGAAATGTAGAACAATTCTCCTTAAATCGTTTAGATCGGAATTCTACCCACGCTTATCAGTAGCGAACTCATCCATTCCTTTATTTTAATTCAACACGGTTTTACCTTTCATAATCTAGTCTAGTCTGCAAGCCTCCGTTTGTGAACGAGTCGCCTTTTCGAAACGAAAATTCTGAAGAGAAACCGAGAAGATCCAAAAGGAAGACTATCGGTTAGAAAAGAGAAGGAAATTGAAGGAATTTCCGTAAGAGAGAAAAGAACTTAAGAAAGTGAATATAATTGTGTTCATGTAGCCCGTAGTTGGCTGAAACAATTATTATTAACAATAATACTAATTAAATAGTGGGCCTGTGAGATGTTTCCGCACTTGGCCAGGGCAGTGAAATGGGAGAAGAAATCTAACCACTGTATCTGCAAACATGTTGCATTTACTGTTCTTTTGTGCTGAAAAACTTATACATTCAAATTGTGTTTGTATAAACCACTTACAATGCCAAACAAAAAGCATCAAAGTGTGCCTACTGCAACTTATTTACTCGTTTCTTGCCGCATACCAAATGGATGATCCACCATTTGCTGCAAAGTGTAAACACTGTGGCTGACAAAAACACAAATGGAGGTGACCCTGCCAAGACAAGCCCCATTTGAGATTGTGATAAGTTAGTTTTAAACCAACATTGATTGATTCATGAAATGTGGAATTCTTTAATTAGTCAGGTACCCTGTGTGCTTGTAATTAATAGTATTTAAGTTAGTTTCTTTAACAAACATTATGGTGGACAGAGCTATTTAATAAAACTAGAGTAAGCGCAGTAGCTCTCCTGGTTGTTGCACTACGAAGTTGACCAAAATAAGGGGAAGGAGAAGAAGAAGAAGAAGAAGAAGGAAAAGGAGATGAAACCTGACGCTGTAGGAGCGTAGGTTTTCTGATTACCGTTGCTGTTGTTGTTGTTAATTCGTATCTTTGGTTCATCATCCCTGTATACTTGGGTGTGTGTTCAACTGGATCCATTTCGAAGGAGAGATAAGAGGACACTGTATACTCATAATAATATTAAAAAAAAAAAAGTCAACCCCTGGCACTATCCAGCCCATGACGGGCTAAGGCCGACCAAGCGACCGCTGCCCAGCCATTTGGCCTGCAGATATTGGGGTGACGCGTGATCAGCGCGTCGGGTCCCCTCGGCCGTTAATCTTGGTATTCGTGATCGGGGCGCTGTCTCACTGTCAGACAGCTACTCAATTGTCCTCACGAGGCTGAGTGCACCCCGTTCCAACCCTCACGTCAGTTTTAAAATCGCTGACGGAGCCGGGGATCGAACCCGGGGCCTCCGGGTGAGAGGCAGGCGCGCTACCCCAACACCATGGGGTAATATTAATCATAATAATAATGTAATTGGTTTTACGTCCCTTTTAACTAGTGGGGCTTTTAGAGGTGCCCCAAAGGGGATTTTTAACGTGCCAGTAAATCTACTGACACGGCTCTCCCGCATTTCCACACCCTCAAATGCCAACTGACTGCGCCAGGATTCGATCCTTCAACCTTGGTCACAGCAGGTGAGAACGTTACCGCTGCCCTACAAAGCCAGTATGTATACACATTCTAGGAACACTGGAGAAGTGTAGATGATGCAAATAGCAGGCAATCTCTAACTTCCTGTGTCCTACTACTCACCACGTAGACAGGAAGAATGTGTGTCAGTCTCAGGAAGTGATTGGCGAGTTTTGTCCCGTGGTCGCCCATCCTCCCTGAGTGCTGCCATTAAACGGGGCCTGGAGCGCTCTGTTTACCCTCCCGATACTCGAGAGCAAAACACTTCCTCTCTTTGTATTCTGCATTAGTACAGCAAACAGCCTGTGAATTCAACGATGTTGGCTAACCGATGAAAGCGTTTTACCATCGCCTTATATCAAATAACATTGTAGGTTCTTCTTCCCATTCTTCTTCGTACGTTTAAAGGAAAACACTTTATTCCAACTGATGGTCTACATTGTTGTTGCTAATTTGTATCAGAGGCTTGGGATATCCTTGGTCATCAGCTCTGGGCACTTAGGTGTGTCTGATAGCCCGTGTTTCTGTGGTGACTATACTAGTGTGTGTAGCTGTAGTTACTGGGGTGGGGGATAGGGTAGGTACTTGGGGCTTGAAATAAGGTATCTCAGCATTTACAAGGAGGTTGTGTGGAGAACCACGGAGAGAAACCACACTCAGGATAGCCATTGTCAGCGCCGGGATTTAAACCTCCAACCTCCGGGCTAGCGACAGCAATTTAATGTAGAGTTGTATTATGGCATGAGAAATCACTTGGGTCACTAAAGTACACTACTACCATGACATATTATTAGGCACCTTCCTGTCATTTGTCTGAAGTTGGTAATGGGAAACCACGGAAAACGAAAGGAGTAAAGGAAGGATGGAAGGAATAAAGGATGGAATAAAGGAAGGAAGTATAGAAGGAAGGAATGAATATAGGAAGGATGGAATAAAATAAGGATGGAAGGAGGGAATAGAGGAATGATGGATGGCGGGAAGGAAAAAGGATGGAAGGAAGAAATAAAGGAATGAAGGAAGGATGGAATAAAGGAAGGAATAAGAAAAATAAAGGAAGGATGGAAGGAATAAAGGATGGAATAATGATGGACGGAAGGATGAAATGATGGAATAAAGGAAGAAGGGAATAAAATAAGGATGGAAGGAATAAAGAATGGAAGGAATAAAGGAAGGGTGGAAGGAATAAATGATGGAATAAATCAAGGAAGGATGGATGGAATAAAGATGGATGGAAGGAATAAATGATGGAATAAATCAAGGAAGGATGGATGGAATGAAGATGGATGGCAGGAATAAAGGAAGGATGGAAGGAATAAAGGAAGGATGGAAGGAATAAATGATGGAATAAATCAAGGAAGGATGGATGGAATAAATATGGAAGGAAGGATGGAAGGAATAGAGGAAAGAAAGAAGGTGGATGGAAGGAAGGAATACAGAATGGAAGGATAGAATAAAGGAAGGAAGGATAGAAGGAAAGAATATAGGAATGATGAAAAAGGAAGCTTGTAGTTTAACGTGACTGTTAATCTCGCGATCATGAGCCACGGGACCTCCGTTTTACGTGGAATCCGAACCACTGGACATGGCATTTCACTTCGAAAATCTCACATGCAGTGACCGGGAATCGAACCCGGTCTGCCTTGGTGGAAGGCATACAGCTAGACCACTGAGCCACCACGCCCCTAGGAAGGTTGAAATTAAGGAAGGAATAAAATAAGGATGGAAGGAAGGAATAAAATTAGGATTTAAGGAAGGAATAATGGAAGAAAGGATGGATGGAAGCAAGCTTGTAGTTTTTTTCTGGCGGCTGCTCTCTGGTGACGAACCGAGGAATTTATCTATATTTTTTTGTAATTTTTGTAATCTCATTGATATACTTTCTTTAGCCACATTGTTTGATTTCCATTGAAAAAGGAGGCAAGGCTTCTCCGAAACGTATGGTTCTAATCGTAATACACACGGCATTAGCCCACACCAAAAAAACATGAATTATTTATATAATCCGGGCCGTGGAAGCCTTAATATACACTTACTAGAATGTTAATCAATTTAGTTCATTAATATTAGAATATAATCCAAGGAAAAAATTCCCAGCCCACTTACCCTACTTACTTTTTAATGGGTTCTAATTTCTTCTCGGCTTGCTAATACTCGTATCTGATGAAAATTATTATAGGTTAACATTCGGAAGTTAGCTATACTCAGTAAGTGAAAAAACCACAGAGAGCATTTGGTTGCAAAACAACTGAGTTAAAGTGGCTTCGGTGGCGTAGTTGGTAGCATAGTAGCTTCTATGCCCAAGGTCGTGGGTTCAAACCCGGCCGAAGTCGTCCGATCTTTTAAGAGCTTTAAAAATCCCTCAGTATACCTTCCTTCGGAGGGTAAGTAAAGCTGGTGGTCCCATGTCGAAGATTTATGGCATGATAAAGAACCTTCCACTAATTTCACTTGTGTGAAGCTAAATTATAGGGTATATTTGACTAATGCTCCTGGGTTCCAACGTTCGTCGCCAGGAGCCGACTGCGGTGCCATCTAGTAACAAAGTTCAGATCTAGTTGATCGTTGACGGTGGCGTTGGGTAGCAAAAGTTGGAACTATAAGTATTAGAAATCGCATGTCTGCAGTCCTTACTTGAATTAAAAACAGATAACGCACACTAATACAGCCATCACAATTAACACCGGTTATCAGACAGATTCTACACACACCCAAAGTACACGGGGCCACATGACCGCATTGTCGCAGCCCCTAAACTGAGGAACCAACCAACCAACTGAGTTAAGTGTTCCTGAATAATCAAGCGTTACTTTCTTTCTGAATTTTCTTTTGTTATAATTTGTGTTAATTTTCCCGATTTTCTAACCTCAAAATATCAACAAAATATGCTTATCATCCAGTTCAGAATAAGTTACTTTTTGCATTGTACAATAATCTTAGCCGTGGCTTGTCCACAAAACAAGAAAATGCTAAGTATAATGATGCCTGATACTGTACACAGTTCACACGCTCGAGTACTCAGTTCCTTTTAACAATACAAATGGATGACAATAGAATATTAAAACAGTGAATGAAAAATAACTGTATTGTGGATACCAGTCAAGGAAATGCTTATCTAGCTCAGCACATTTTCGTGTGGTATCGGAACCCGTACACATATTGTATGATGTAATATGCTAATTATCTATGCGCTTACTGTGGGCTACTCACGTGCAGAAGATAACAAGCGTACACCACCAACACTTACCTGTAACAAAGAAAACAAATCATTAGCATTTCCGTTATCAACTATCTTCAAGTGGCCTGCCATTCGTTCACCATCATTGTCTTTCCAAATGTCTTAAGAAGGAAGAGGAAAGGAAGTAGTAGGAGAATGTACGTTGTCTGTTCAAATGACAATTTCTTATAGTAGCATAACTTGTCGAGTCATTGTTACAGAAGTCTACTGATGGCTTGGAAAAGAGAGCCACTCCCATGCCAGCTGGGAGCTGAAGTAAGGGAAGAGAGCTAGCGAGACCACAGCGGTATTCACACCGGATAGGATGAGTAGAGCCTATAGATTTGGCAAGTGGATAAAAGAAGGGAAATTAGTAGGGGCTGACTTTGCCAAGCAAACCAAGGTGGAAGCTGAAGTCAATTAGTGGGAGCTAACTCGGAGCTGAAGCAAAGTAATTGGATCTAGCTCGGAGCTGAAGCAAAGTAGTTAGATCTACTGTAGCTTGGAGCTGAAGCAAAGTAGTTGGATCTAGCTCGGACCTGAAGCAAAGTAGTTGGATTTAGCTCGGAGCTGAAGCAAAGTAGTTGGATCTAGCTTGGAGCTGAAGCAAAGTAGTTGGATCTAGCTTGGAGCGGAAGCAAAGTAGTTGGATCTAGCTCGGAGCTGAAGCAAAGTAGTTGGATCTAGCTTGGAGATGAAGCAAAGTAGTTGTATCTACAGTAGCTTGGAGCTGAAGCAAAATAGTTGGATCTAGCTCGAAGTTGAAGCAATGTAGTTGGATCTAGCTCGGAGCTGAAGCAATGTAGTTGGATCTAGCTTGGAGCGGAAGCAAAGTAGTTGGATCTAGCTCGGAGCTCAAGCAAAGTAGTTGTATCTACAGTAGCTTGGAGCTGAAGCAAAATAGTTGGATCTAGCTCGAAGTTGAAGCAAAGTAGTTGGATCTAGCTTGGAGCGGAAGCAAAGTAGTTGGATCTAGCTCGGAGCTGAAGCAAAGTAGTTGGATCTAGCTTGGAGCTGAAGCAAAGTAGTTGTATCTACAGTAGCTTGGAGCTGAAGCAAAATAGTTGGATCTAGCTCGAAGTTGAAGCAATGTAGTTGGATCTAGCTCGGAGCTGAAGCAATGTAGTTGGATCTAGCTTGGAGCGGAAGCAAAGTAGTTGGATCTAGCTCGGAGCTGAAGCAAAGTAGTTGGATCTAGCTTGGAGCTGAAGCAAAGTAGTTGTATCTACAGTAGCTTGGAGCTGAAGCAAAGTAGTTGGATCTAGCTCGAAGTTGAAGCAATGTAGTTGGATCTAGCTCGGAGCTGAAGCAATGTAGTTGGATATAGCTTAGAGCTGAAGCAAAGTAGTTGGATCTAGCTCGGAGTTGAAGCAAAGTAGTTGGATCTAGCTCGGAGTTGAAGCAATGTAGTTGGATCTAGCTCGGAGCTGAAGCAAAGTAGTGGGATCTAGCTCAGAGTTGAAGAAAAGTAGTTGGATCTAGCTCGGAGTTGAAGCAATGTAGTTGGATCTAGCTCGGAGCTGAAGCAAAGTAGTTGGATATAGCTCAGAGCTGAAGCAAAGTAGTTGGATCTAGCTTGGAGCTGAAGCAAAGTAGTTGGTTCTAGCTCAGACCTGAAGCAAAGTAGTTGGATCTAGCTCGGAGCTAAAGCAAAGTAGTTGGATCTAGCTTGGAGCGGAAGCAAAGTAGTTGGATGTAGCTCGGAGCTGAAGCAAAGTAGTTGGATCTAGCTTGGAGCTGAAGCAAAGTAGTTGTATCTACAGTAGCTTGGAGCTGAAGCAAAATAGTTGGATCTAGCTCGAAGTTGAAGCAATGTAGTTGGATCTAGCTCGGAGCTGAAGCAATGTAGTTGGATCTAGCTTGGAGCGGAAGCAAAGTAGTTGGATCTAGCTCGGAGCTGAAGCAAAGTAGTTGGATCTAGCTTGGAGCTGAAGCAAAGTAGTTGTATCTACAGTAGCTTGGAGCTGAAGCAAAGTAGTTGGATCTAGCTCCAAGTTGAAGCAATGTAGTTGGATCTAGCTCGGAGCTGAAGCAATGTAGTTGGATATAGCTTAGAGCTGAAGCAAAGTAGTTGGATCTAGCTCGCAGTTGAAGCAAAGTAGTTGGATCTAGCTCGGAGTTGAAGCAATGTAGTTGGATCTAGCTCGGAGCTGAAGCAAAGTAGTGGGATCTAGCTCAGAGTTGAAGAAAAGTAGTTGGATCTAGCTCGGAGTTGAAGCAATGTAGTTGGATCTAGCTCGGAGCTGAAGCAAAGTAGTTGGATATAGCTCAGAGCTGAAGCAAAGTAGTTGGAACTAGCTTGGAGCTGAAGCAAAGTAGTTGGTTCTAGCTCAGACCTGAAGCAAAGTAGTTGGATCTAGCTCGGAGCTAAAGCAAAGTAGTTGGATCTAGCTCGGAGTTGAAGCAATGTAGTTTGATCTAGCTCGGAGCTGAGAAAAAGTAGTTGGATCTAGCTTAGAGCTGAAGCAAAGTAGTTGGATCTAACTTGGAGCTGAAGCAAAGTATTTGGTTCTAGCTCGGAGCTAATACCCAAATAGTTGGATCTAGCTCGGAGCTAATGTCCAGTAGTTAGATCTAGATCGGAGATGAAGCCAAATAGTAAGAGCTAGCTCGAAGCTGAATCCAAGTAGTTGGATCTAGCTCTGAGTTGCAACCAAGCAATAGGAGTTATCTCGTAGCTGAAGCCAAGTAGTTGGATCTAGCTCTGAGTTGCAACCAAGCAATAGGAGTTATCTCATAGATGAAGCCAAGAAGTTGAATCTAGCTCTGAGTTGCAACCAAGCAATAGGAGTTAGCTCGTAGCTGAAGCCAAGTAGTTGGAGCTAGCTCTGAGTTGCAACCAAGCAATAGGAGTTAGCTCATAGCTGAAGCCAAGTAGTCTCTGAGTTGCAACCAAGCAATAGCAGTTAGCTCATAGCTGAAGCCAAGTAGTCTCTGAGTTGCAACCAAGCAATAGAAGTTAGCTCGTAGCTGAAGCCAAGTAGTTGGATCTAGCTCTGAGTTGCAACCAAGCAATAGGAGTTATCTCGTAGCTGAAGCCAAGTAGTTGGATCTAGCTCTGAGTTGCAACCAAGCAATAGGAGTTATCTCGTAGCTAAAGCCAAGATGTTGAATCTAGCTCTGAGTTGCAACCAAGCAATAGGAGTTAGCTCGTAGCTGAAGCCAAGTAGTTGGATCTAGTTCTGAGTTGCAACCAAGCAATAGGAGTTAGCTCGTAGTTGAAGCCAAGTAGTTGGATCTAGCTCTGAGTTGCAACCAAGCAATAGGAGTTAGCTCGTAGCTGAAGCCAAGTAGTTGGATCTAGCTCGGAGCTGAAGCCAAAGTAGTAAGAGCTGTCTCGAAGCTAAAGAGAATAGCTAGATCGATTCGTGCAGTTCTTATCCTAATGTTCGGGTAATCATAGTCTACAGTTTCTTATTTTCGTATAATCTAGGATCACAAGTTGGGCTTAAGTTTATAGGCAACACTTCTTACACTGAAGTACTTCGAGGAAGCCAGCATTTTACTCGGAGGCGCAGATGTGCAAGGTGTGGAATGTACCGCCTACTGAACAGGACACGCTATCTTAGAACAATCACACCGAAGCACAGCCTTCCAAAAGCCTAATCTAAAGAAAAATAGTAATATTTCATTCAACTTTCCAATTGGTTTCGATATTTTAGTTCAGTTCTTAGTTCCGATGAATACATGGCTGGAATTAGATAGGCTGCTTTATGATATGGTCTATTGGGAGGGTCTGAAAAAGTACCCGGCAAATTTACGGGCATAACATTCCTGATAACGAAAGAGGGGATACGTCGTCATTTTTCTCCCAATCCGTTTAATTATTCACTAATGCTAACAGCTGCATATTCCTTATGTTCTGTGACGTAGTGCACTGATATCGCAACAAAACTTACACGGTGAAGAATATTAATATTAGCATTTAAAACTCCCTTAAATAATGCACGGGGTACGCAGAAATAATCACTACATATACTGAACGAAATACAGAGACGTGCATGCGAGTTAGAACCACACTGTATTGGATGTTAGCATGGCTCTTCATTATATTTAGAGGAGGGAGAGGACACGTGGGGCATCGGAAGGAGAAATTCGAAGTAGCATATATTGTAAGTGTCCTTTATATAGAACACAAGATGACTCTGGTCTGTGATACTCCCCTATTATAAGCAAGACAACACGTAAGCGAGCGCCTCGTCAGGGTCCTCCATTTGTTTCAATCAAGGTTATCAAGCAAGACTGCTCGGCCAGAAATGCACCTTAAACCTGCAGGCTAACGTAGAAATTCCCTACAATTTAACTTACATTCCTTCGTCATTTTCCTGGCAAGTGATCGCTAGGAGAATTTTGTTCTCTTGCAATTACAGCAAATAATTTACATACTGTTTATACAATTCATCTTTAGTTTAAAATGACATATATTAACATTCAGTGAGTAGACGACTAACACTTCTCTCTCCTTATTGAAAGCTATATTGAAGTACAGCAGCACAGTATATCGTACAATATTACCCGAAAATGGCAGTTGAAGTGTTGCACATCCACGGTACTGTATTCGATGTTCTCACAGCTCAGTATTTAAATCTACCGACACAAGGCTCTCCTAAATCGACCGACTGCGTATCATAGACGCTAGGACAAGGGGATATCGGCAGTCATCACTATGTATCAAATATAGTAAATTATCTAACAGCATGAAAAATGTGCGAACACTGAGGCTTAGAGAGCTTAATAAGTTAGCGGGCTAAGCAAAAGGACTGTGAAAAATTAATTCCCAGTATAAAACAGAGTAATAAGAACGTGTTGATTAATTCATTTAACGGCTTCGGACATCTCTGTCACCAGCCCCGTGTATTTTGGTGTGTGCAGAAATTGTTTGATAACCTGAAGTTATGTGATGACTGTAGTAGTGTGTGTAACTGTATTAGGGACAGGAATTAAGTAGGTGATCTGAGACTTGAGTAATGTAGGACTACTATCCCGGCATTTTCTTGGTGAGATTCTGGAAAAACCTGGGGAAAAGCCACACTCAGGATAGCCGCTGTCAGCGCCGGGATTCAAACCCACGATTTCCTGACTTACTGCAGCTGCCCTCGGCTGCACCATGGGGCTGTAATGAGAACTTTCATCGTTGTTGTTGTTCTTTCGTTTAGGGGCTTGGGAATTGTGGTCTTTTCTGCCCCGTGTACTTCGCCTGTGTATAGCCTATATTTTTTCTGATTGTGGTGTCTGTATGATTATTATTATCATTAGTATTATTATTAATAGTAGTAGTAGTAGTAGTAGTAGTAGTAGTAGTAGTCTGTATTTAGTAACTCATGGTAGGATTGGAAAGGAGGCGGCCTTCGCCTCAAATTAGGAATAAATTTTTTATTTGTTTTACGTCCCTTTTAACTACTTCGGATTTTAGAGACGCCGTGGTGCCAGAATCTTTCCCCGAAGGGGATCTTGAACGTGCCAGAAAGTCTACTGATACGGCTCCCTTGCATTTTCGCACCCTCAAATTCCAGCTGACTGCGCCAGGATTCAATCCTGCAATCTTCGGGACAGCAGGCGAGAACGTTATCGCTGAGCCACGCAGCCTTTCATTAGAAACCATTTGAAGTGGGAAAGCACTGAACACCATTTCAAGAACGGCCGGTGGTGGGGCTTGAACCCACGTGTATCACGCTCACAGATAGTTCGGCCCCATGGCCTAGTACTGCGCGTTAGTTACAGTTTTTGATGCCATAATGACCAAAATATTTCTTTATAATTCCAGTTTGACCCCTTAAAAAGGACTTCCCAAAATTGTACACACACTCAACCCCTGTCTTAGATTAAAATTACCTAGTAACATGTTTATTTTGTTTTGCATATTCTATGTCCGAATTTGTACAGTTCCCTCATCGATGAATTTTGCGCCAGTCATCCACAAATATTGATACTGTTATGGAACATGAACGCCAAAAACAGCTATAGGTGTGCACGAGAGTGGACCCAAAGGAAACCGGACTGAGAGCGCGCTGCCATTCGTGGACGTAGTAGAGAATTCTCCCGCTAGATGGGGTTAATAGAGACCTTGAAGAAACAACTGCCCAGATGGCGTCAGTTTGTATGTGACAATTTGATCGTAGTGTTGTTTTTGTCTCGTGTTTTTGTTCTCGTGGTCCGCCTGCGAAGCCGTTATGGCTGATTTAAAAGAACGCCGTGGTGATAGGCAATTTCTTCAAAACGTCTGCCATAATGACTGCATTATGGCAGGCATGTTTATCGCCGCATTGCGCAAGTGTTGAAGAGGTTGCCTATCACCACGGCGTTCGACGTTGGACAGAGTTATTTCACCACGTTTAAAGTGCCCAAACCACTCAAAAACGTGTGTGGGTCTCATGGCATCCTCCTTGAAAGCCTGTTGAAGCATTCGGTATGCTGTATGAGAAAAACAATACTACAATCAAATGGCCACATACAAACTGACGCCGTCCAGGCAGTTGTTTTGTGAAGATTTTTACTAACCACATCTAGCGGGAGAACTCTCTAGATCGTCCACGAATGGCAGCGCGCTCTCCGTCCGGTTTTTTTCGGGTCCACCCTCGTATGATCTCCGAGTGCCGAGCAACCGTCACCGGCATCAATTAACATTCCGTCACGTATAACATGACCAGGTGCTGATATTCGTGCAATTCACGAAGGGTACAAGGACACATCTGTTAGGAGTGTGAGTAGCATACAGTAGGCTACGTGTCTTGAGTCGGAGAAAGGTTCTACGCTGTGTAGACCCGTGGCTATAGGTCCAATGTGTCACCGTAGTGTTCGGAAGATCTCACCCACATGCAGACCGTACAAAAGAACAAATACTGCACGGAATGGATGTTTAGTAAGGAAGCAAGACAGCTGGTTGTTTTGCATGATTTTAACCTTGTGGTTATAAGCCACGAGTATTCCTTTTTACATGAAACCAAGACCACAGAACGTGACTTTGACTTCGAAAATCCTAGAAATTCGACCCGTTTCACTTTTCTGGAAGACAATCAGTTTAATAGCTGCACCATTGCGCTCCTGTATAGGAAAGTGAAGATGTACCAAATACCATAAAATGATGTTGTGACAAACACCGAGATATTTTGATAAACCACGGGGACATCTTGTACAACTACATATATTTCCAAGGGAATACAAACTTCTTTACTATCAAGAAAAAGGCCAATATTTTCAAAATTCTGATAATAACCAATTTTATCCAATTTTCAAAATATGCCCTTCCTTTGCTCTAATCTTCGCCATTTGATGTATTCTTTGGAATACACGGTAAGCTAGAGTAAGCTTTTGCTTCTCTTTGCTTTAGTTCATCCCTTCCTTTTTTCGCAAACACCAACAGTGATCTTCTGATTTCTCTTTGTTGGTATATGTCTCTCACACTACCTGTAAGTCTGTTCTAGATATATATATATATCTTCCATGACCTACCTAGCGTCATCTAGCAGCGAATCTCTGAAGTTCCTCAATTCTTCCCTGTACAAGAGGACTTCCTTACCAATCTAGCCACCAGATCTCGTCGCTATCGCCAGCTATCATCTCCGTGATCAGGAGAACTTCGTCTACTTTTTCACCCTCCAGGCTGCGCTAGTGATGCCTGCTATCAACTCTTTGAAGACCATTTCATCAAGAGAAATCATTATTTTTAAGTTGGCTATTCTTATATGTATTCCTTTTGTTTCCTACCCCCACTCTTTTCCCTTCCCTGGTCCCTCCGCGCTTCGTTGAGCTGGCCTCACTTGTGCGTTTGAAGTCAAACTAGTCAGTCGGAGCTTTACTAAAGCTCGTCTCCTCACCTCGAGAGACAAACTTTCAAATCTTCGCCATGTTGTGAATTTCTGACTAACGGTCACCTAAGGATTCGCCGTTCATCAGAAATGAGCTAAGTACTACTTCAACGTTCTTCAACTTATTTTAATTGATTTTAAATAGCTGCATGCTTTTAATGATCATTTTATAGGCAGTGTGAGATTTCTTATGTGGGGCAATAATCATCCTTCGCGAGATTTTCTATGTTGGGCTTTTGTCTATCTAAGCCAATCTTAAAATGAAGCAGCATTCCTTATGCTTATTAAATGAGAGATTTTCTCACAACGTGGGACACCATTAAATTACCCACTGTCTATAAAATACTTAGCTCGTTCCACCGTTGGACTAATTTCTGCCCTATTCTTCCGTCATGATTGTTCTGGAATTATCTATGCCGAACAATTCATCTACAAGTTAAACCTTCTAGTACTTTCCACTCACATATGGGAATACTTTTTCAAACTAAGGAATCTTCCTTATGAACTGCTAATCAATATATAATTTTTCTTCCTCCGTTGGGATTTTTCTGGTGCATTCAACTATAACCTACAAGTTTTTCAAGCAATAGACTCTCGCAAATCTAGTGTAACTAGTATTTTCCACCATTGCAATAACTTTCTTTGCCATCAACTTTTTGTGCTACTACAGTGAACTTTTCAACTATATCAACAAACTATAGTGATAACAGTGCCTGTTCAACGTTTCATCCGTGTCGCGCTCGTCCGAGTACAATAAATACGGCCATGAACACTCTTCCACAATCCCATTTGATCTTTCCCAAACCCTTTACTAACAAACTAAAATAATAAAATTGTTACTTCAGGTCTTTTTTCAACGAGGTGTCACTCTCAATAAGTGCCCTCCCTTATTTGCTCCACGTACAATGAATTAATGTCTGTAAAACTTCGTGTCTAATACACGCCTTAAATTATATTGTTTCTCCCTTCTAATTTGGGAATACAATTCTTTCTACTCAAAAGTGAGTTATCTCTAGGTTTCACGAAAGGGAAATTTGCCCCATTTTTATCGTGATCCCTACTTAAACATAGGAGTTCTAGAAACTTCCGTTCAATTTTTCTCTTCAGGTTTCACAATAAGTGACCTGCCCTATTTGTATAATCTCCTATGTATAATCTACCCACGTAGTTCTGTATTAATACAAGAAGTTATAGAAACTTCTATTTCATTCTTCCTGTTTTTTGTTGTTGTTGTTGTTACTTTCGAAGTTGTTATTTGTTCATATCTCTAAGATACCTATCTAGAAATCCTTAAAGTACACACCTTGTACTTGATTTATTGTTTAACCTTAATTACTTTAATTATCTTAAAATTTTCCATTTATTCATCTTAGCAACATTTCCAAATCTTACGAAGATTTTAAAGCATATAAAAGGTTTAAAACCCAAAAATTGTCAATTGCCTGGCGCAAGCTTTAAATGTTTTCGGAGGTCTGCAACCCCAATTGTTTACAAAATCAAAATTATATATTTGTTACATAAGCTACTTCTTTTTACATTGTTAAATAAATCAAGATTTGTTCTTTTGATTTATCATTTCTCAAACATAACGGTTAGGCAAGATCCTGTCTTCCCTGACTCTTCCTAGGTTTATGCCCTCTTTAATAAAAATAAATCCATTGATAAGGTTTTCACTACTGGTTGCATTTGAGCAAGAACTCTTAGTTATTAACTTATTAAAGTCTCTCTTAGCTTTGATAGCTAATTCTAACTGGCCAGTAAGGCAAGCATAGCTCGCTACGCCAGCTTCCTGCTTGTGGAGATTCTCTCTACCACTTATGGTTGGTTTTTCAAAATTTAAGTGTTTCTCATTGTCTAAACTTTTAGTCAGCGCCTTGCTGGGTAAAATCTTAGTCATTTCTAAATGCAACTATTGGTGCTCTTACCAAAATTATTCCCAAGGGTATAATTGCTTTATCCCTATCCTTCTTGGAAGCATTCGGTCGCTCTTTAGAAATTCTACAATTTCAAGAACTAAAATATCAAGGCTGATTCAAATTATTTGCACTCTTCAAAATACTTGTTTAGAAACAAACTCCTTTGAACAGATACTCAATAAATCTGTTACTCTTTGTCTTGCCAGACCACCACCCTTCCCCATAGTAGGTATATTTATGCTTGAGAGGGAATACGCTATAGCAGCTTTCTTGCGAATAGCCCAAGTTCCAGCTGCGTTTCCTGTCAGCTTCGCCCAGGTCCCTACCCACTTTAGGTATCAAACAGCGTATTTGCAGTGGCAGCTGCCTTTGAGTATACTTAAAGTTAAAATTATAACTTCTTTTGGACTCTCGTCCTATTTCTCCATCCTTTTTCTCCAGTCCGAAACCCACTTCTTTTTCTTCATCATCTTCCCTTCGAGGTTAGGTTATTCCCAAGCTAATAATCTACCCACCATTCCCCCCCCCTCCCCACTTTTTTTACGTTTACTTCTTCTTGTACTGTGTGCTGAACCTCAAGCATTTAGTTAATTAACGAATATTGATTCTTTTTAATTCTGGGCAACTTAGAAAAAAAAATTGCAAAGTTTTATAGAAAAGCTTATTTAAGCCCTGCTGGACTGATTCTTAACACGATTTTCTTTTTAGAAAGGAATGTCTAAGTATTCCCACAAACACGGAAATCTGGGGGAATCGGCAAAGAACTGCTCAAAGCAAGGGAATATTTTGAAAATTGTATAAGAATGGATATGATTAAAAATTTTGGAATTTGTTTTTTCGTGGCAGGAAGTCTTGTGTTTGCTTTGATATTGTAAGTTTAAGTCGGTGTTGACTGACTGAAAGTTACAACATCAATGTTAATATGGCAACACTGAAAATGGCTTCAAAGCACACTTTACTCTCTGTTTGTTTGGAAATGTGTATGATGGTTGTATAACATTTATGAAAGGCACGCCGCTACTGTTTTGGCTCTTTGGGCTGTACAGTATGTCCCCCTGAAAAAGCTCAATAAGATACAGTACATTCGGGTCAAAAGTGGAAACGTAACACTCATGACAACGTTCCAGGACTTTGCTGTTGGAGTGGCAGAGTGTTTATCGTGAAATTTTATGTATGAATTATGCGATTAAGTGAATTGGCAAAATCATGTGTCATGGTGTGTTGTTTCACTAGTGGTATTGGAACTTGCCACCTGTATGTTGTCAAAAGGACCTTGAACCACCATCAGAACACCAGTAGAGACAGTAAAGTAAAGATTCTGAAGTGGCCTGCCTGCTCTCCGGAACCCAACGCTACTGAGAACATATGCTAGCTAATTTATACACTTATTAATTCGTATGGTGATTATAACAAGAAATTCGTAAGTCCAGGTCCAATTTTTTCAACCACACTACAGCACATTCTGAAAGATGAAACAGGTCGCTGGGGCTTCCGGAGTAGGCATGAAGAGTGCAGCGCAGGATGACATAGTCCATAGTCTGCTCCTCTTCACTGCATTCACACATTGGAGAATCCAGCCAGCCCCACTTATGGCGCAAGAAATTGCAGCGTCCATGCCCAGTTCTCAGTCTGTTGAGGCGATACCATAGTTTCC
The DNA here is from genome assembly GCA_946902985.2 of Meconema thalassinum. NCBI lineage: Eukaryota > Metazoa > Arthropoda > Insecta > Orthoptera > Tettigoniidae > Meconema > Meconema thalassinum. The sequence goes on from OX336391.1 coordinate 472,122,746, forward strand.
TTGGGAGGTCGAATCCATTCATTTTCCGAGTTGGATTTAGCTCCTGAGCATTAATACCAGATGTTGAATTTGACCACTCTTCCCGCCAGCTCCGCTTTAGGTTAAAATTATCCCTCAAGATTCGGCCGGCCAATACATTTGCTGGTCTCCTAGATCGAAGTCGTTGTGGCGATGGGTAACAAAAGTCCTGGTGAACTGGTAAAGAGAGAGATGACCGGATTGTCTTTGCTTCTCTCAGCAGAGCTTCCTTTGTCCTCAGGACAGGTAACCAGTAGCGAGGTGTAGACATTACAGTACCAGTTATGCAGCGCATGGTTTCATTCACCTTAATATCCGCTTTATGCCCATACGAAGGTGGATCAAAAAGTTAGTTGCACTAACGCGCTGCAGCAGCGCGCTGTGTGTCGCAAACGTGGGCACAGCGGAGAAAGGGACAGACACTGCCCACACGTCTGTTAGGCAGGTCGCTGTGGTGTCTCGTCTTGTATGGCGTGAATAGCGGCCAAATGCAATGGCGCGTCGACTGGACGTTCACTCCAAATATGAGGTGCGTGCGACAATCCGATTCCTATGGGCCAAAAGGAAGAATTGCACGATTAAAGAGAAGCGCCGGGGAGAAATTGAGGTCCGGTGTGATTTTGTTTTCACGATAACGTAACACCTCACAAGACCTGCCAAACGAGCGAACTGCTGCAGCGTTTCAAGTGGGAGGTCTGGCAAAATCCACCCTACAGTCCCGACCTAGCGCCATGTGACTTTCATCTGTTTGGTAAGCTCAAAACGGAGCTCGGTGGTCGACGTTTCCAGACCGATGAGGAGGTGAAGGCCGCTGTCTCCGTGTGGTTGCAGAGCGCTGGAGGAACTTTCTATGCATCCGGCATCGACAAGTTGGTTGCACGTTCGCAAAAATGTTTGGAGTCTCTTGGAAAACTATGTAGAAAAGTGTCGTTACACTGTATGTCGTTATAGGCGTGTTGCTGTTGTATAGGTGGTGTAATAAATGGCCATAACTGGAAAGTGCAACTTATGTTTTGATCTTCCCTCGTATTTCCTATGAGATTGTTAGGGATAAGATATGATTTTTCAAGAGAATCACCAATTATTAGCATCATGATGATTGAATTAAAACTAATTGTCACAGATTAATTTGCAGTAGGCTATGCCAGTTAGAGTCCAACTTCGATCGCGGCGAAGGGTCGTATTACGAAATATTTGAGTCTTATGGATATTTTCGTTATTTTCATTAATACTTCAACAAGATTGCAGTGTAATATGTTTGCCAAAATCATGCTAGATGAAAAAACTGTTTGTAAAAGATATATGTTAATATGTCTTATCGAGGCACTAATATGGTGGCCGTGCGAATTTTCAAAATAAATTCCTTTTACTTTGATCAAGTTATCCACTATATGTCAATGTAAGCATGATATTTACATTGCTTTAATGTATATTTCGAACAAAACTGCAAGCTCTGACGTAAGCGATAGCTAGGTATTTGATTAGATTCTCCAGATACAGCCTAGATCCGCGTCCACTATATAAAGATGGCGGGCACGCGTTATGTTATCTTCTTGGAACTGGCACTGACCCCAGCTCTGATATGAGTACTGTATATTGTTCCAGGAATGTTAATGGCCTAGAACTGGGCAGGTCACCAGGCTTTGTTTTCATTGTGGTCTCCGATAATTCTCCATCGCAAGAAATACGAACAATCTATAAATCAGCAGTAGCCCGCTGAATTATGCTAATGCATGTTGCACCGTAAGTGGTTCACAGTGGAATAAATTAATCGATCACTGTCCACTCACCTCTGGACAATGAACATTGCGCTGTATATTTCAACAGGACGACCAATACTCGGGAGGACTTGAGCGAATATATGGCCGTCGACAGACACTTAACACTGGCATTCCGAGTGGAGACCAACCAGTGTACCACTTTATACTGGGTGCATTTCCTGAGTCGTTAGTTATATTTACTCCCGTGCGTATGAAGGTATTTTCAAATGAATTTTTGTCCACCTGGTGGCGCAGTGGCTGGCATTTTTAGCTGTCACCCCTGAGGTGGGCGTTCGATTCCAGGCTCTGACAAAAAAATAATTCTGGTTTGCGACGTGGATAGGGGTACACTCAGCTTTAGTAGGCAAATTTGATAATTCTGGAAGTGGTTTTCCGTAGTTTCCCAGTACTGCTGGGATCGTACGTAACTTAAGGCCACGGCTGCTTCCTACCCAAATTCTACCTCAATTACAAATACACAAGTTAACAGACAAATTGCACACACACCCACGTACCACGATGTCGCAAAGTCCTTAAACGAATCGAAACTACTGTCAATTTTGAGAAGAGAGTTCATTCAATCAAAGTGACTGATATGGAAATGATGTGGACAACCCAAAAGGAGTTTCCCGAGAAACATTTTATCTTGTCATGACGCCAGGACGTAGTTACAACTTCAGTGTTCATCCTTCCAGTCTTATAAAGAATCTTTCACTCCAGAAGATATAAGTTAAAATGGTTTAACAATTATCCAGATAGCAGGAAACGAAGCACATATAACAAGTACCATCCCAGCATTCGCCTGGTATAGAAGTGGGAATCCACGTGAAACTACTTCCGGGATGGTTGAAGTAGGAATCGAACCCACCTCTTCTCAGTTTTGCCTTACGAGGCTGAATGTTCAAGCCCCTCAGACCAGAATTAAATTTCTAGGCAGAGCCAGGAATCAAACCCGGCGGTGACAGCAGAGAATGTCAGTACGTAACAAGGTGAACTGACAAATTAATAAGAAGACTAAGAAATTGAAAGACAGTATGATTCCTATTTTGACTTCCGCAAGGATCACAGAATATTTCAATGTCTCTAATATCCATGGGCAGGTGATTGTAAAAATAACCATTATCTTCTACTTCTGTACAACTTTTTCATAGCTCGTTTATTCCCTGATTCACTGGACCAAACCCCTTCTTTCTCAGAGCACTGTTTCTTGTTTTCCCCGTATACTTAGACATAACTCATTGTTCTCAAAACCACCTTAGGTATTGTCCTGTCCCGATATCGGATCAAGGTGAAACCGTATCGGACATGCAATCCTAGTTCAACCTGGTCAGCAACAACCTCGCTTCCTCACTGTAAAAAGCTGCGGTCCCAGTTCTAAAGATGTCAGTCAGTCACTGCATCGCCGGAAACTTGATAATCACAGAGGTCGATTGCCTGCCGATCGGGCAAGTTGGTCGTCGGGCGCTCTTTAACTAAGAGGGCACGGAGCTGAGGCAGTACTTGAGAGCACCATCGTTAGCAAAACTGAGGGAGCAGGTGGGAACCAGTATTTTGATCTTACTTCTGGATTAATTTATAATCCTTCTTCCTTATGTCCCCGGTTGTGGGTCCTATGTTCATACACTGAATAAACTGGGCATTAAACTTTCATCCTTTTTCTTTGGGAAGCATTCCCTGAATCCTGGTATCACAACCCACTCCCATTTCCTCGTATAGTAGGGGCTGTACTGTAATCCCTATCAAAAGCTATGGGTAAGGACACAGAAACGATCCTAGTATATTATTTTGTGGAACTCCTGATCGGCTTATGGCTGAAGTCCATGTCATCAGGTGGGGACACAACTATTGTTTAGAATCAGGACAGAACGTCTCAGTCACAAACATACACATCAAAACACGTGAGGATAGATCTGTGCGAGTGTGGAGACGACCCGGTGAACGTATGCACGACCAATACATCCGAGACCGATACCAACAGGGAGGACCTGGTGTAATGTAGCCTATAGGGTGCCAACATGTATGGTCACCGAACCCCTCTTGTGTACATCATAGGGCGAATGACAGGCATACGTTACAGGGATACTATCCTGGCTCCTGTAGTGAAAGGCTATGTTGACAATTTAAGCTCAAATTTCACTTTCGTGGATGATAACGCTCGCCCGCACAGAACTAGCATTGTCAATGCCTTTCTTCAGGAGAATGGTATTCACAGAATGGAATAGCCTGCCTATGCTCCCGATCTCAATATTGTGTAGAGCAGGCGTGGACACTGCTTAATATATAAGTCCGTTCTCACTTTCATCCCCTCTGTGCTCCAAGGCAATACGCAAAACTTTTTTTTGATTTGTGTGTATAAACGTGGACATAGAATTTTCTTTTTCTGCGCGCTACAACTGGATCAGGTACCAAGGGAACTACTCATTTCTCTCTGTTTTCATGTAATTCCTAGACTGATGGATGAAACAGGTAATTTTTCCAGCCTTGTAGAACTTGATTTTAAGACTAGACTAGTTTAAATTGGCTACGTTACTAGACACGCATACGAGATAATATCTAGAATTGAAGAAGCTTACACACATCACAGTCATTCATTATAATGCTGCCAGTTGATATTCGAGAAGTGAACTGAAATCTTCTTAGTTACATGTGACATAAAGGAGCTCAAAAGGAAGGCACGTTGCTGTGAACCTGTTTGCTACCGTCTCATGTAAGTTATGTTTTTCCCCTAGAACTAATTCAGAAAGTATTGTAGGCCTTTTACATTCCGTGTGGTGGGTAAATGTTTCTATGTATGTGTATAATAAGAAGGGTTTACAGACAGAAGGCTGGTTTGCACAGTAAAACTGGAGGACACCTAATCCTGGGAAAAGCTAAAATACCTTAGTAATGATGTAGTGCACCTGCCTCTCACTCTGAGGCCCCGGGCTCGATTTCCGGCTCCGTCAGGCAAATAAGAAACTATAATAATAATAATAATAATAATAATAAAAAATAGTAATGTTATTGATTTACGACCCTTTTAACTACTGTGGCTTTTAGAGACACCGGTGTGCTGGAAGTTGGCCCCGAAGGGGGGCTTTGACGTGCCAGTAAATCTACTGACACGGCTCCCTCGCATTTTCGCACCCTCAAATGCCAGTTAACTGCGCCAGGATTCTATCCTACAACCTTGGAAACAGCAGGCGAGAACGGTATTTAAGAAACTGACGCGAGGACTGGAATGCTGTGCATTCAGCCCCGTGAGGACAATTGAGTAGCTGTCTGACAGTGAGGTGGCGCACCGATCACGAAAACCAAGATTAACGGTCGAGAGGACCCGATGCGCTGATCACGCGTCACCCCAATATTTTCAGGCCAAATGGCTGGGCAGTGGTCGCTTGGTAGACCTAAGCCCTTCATAGGCTGTAGTGCCACAGGTTTCTTTTTTATAATGGAAAATAATCTAAAATGCTGTAGTATTAGATGTTTACTCCTCCACCATCCCCATTTTAGATCACGACTTATATAGATAAAATTCCAGCTGAATCCGCCATTATACGCGTGAATTATGAAATAATACAATTTTGCCAACCCTACGCAAACGGTATTACTGTTTTGCCTTTATCCAGTCCAAGGGTTTTTGCCTAAACAAATAATTGCTAGGTATCGTGGGCCTGCGGGCCGCGTTAGCTCATATACAGGGTCTTTCATATAAAGTAAGAACGGCAAGCGGCGGTTTTGTTATTCGTTGCTGCGGTGGCCTTGGCCGAGCTTGTGGCGCGTCATGGCTCCCTGCTGAACTATTGAAAGCGCGCGCATATTACATACCACAGATTACCTTACTCGAAAAAGGTGAAAATCATTCAGTGCTGGTTTGGACTAAACGGCAGATGGTCCAAAACTTCACACTTGAATTCTTTGTAAAAGTTTATCGTAACGTTGGTACAGTGTGTTCGTGAATGATTTTCACCTATTTTGAGATTTGAATGTATGGTTGGGCGGCAACGCCTAGCCAAAAAGGAAAAACTTCAGGAGGCTGTCTAGACGTACCCACCTCAGTGGCGGCAGAATATTTTGCGAGGGCATTGGAAAGCTGGTGAAACGATACGACAAATTAATGTTTCAATCGTTTTGGCGATTATGTTGAGACATAAAACAAGCAAACATTTAGTAGTAAAATCAGTTTGGTATGTCAATCTGTTATTTTATACAGTCCATCGGAACGTGAAAATAAAAACAGCCCTCGTATGTACTATGCGCGTGCTTTTAAATGTACATCAGGGGGCCATGGCGCGCCACAAGCTCGGCCAAGGCCACCGCGGCAACGAATAACAAAACTGCCACTTGCCGTTCGTACTTTATATGAAAGACCCTCTATACACCCCTGGTTTTGTCATGCACAGTGGGGACCTCACGCATAAAAATCGTATTCCAGAGCAATGGTTTAGCCAATGAAAGCCTTCTCACATAAATGCAATATTACGTGTGTCGTGTGGTGTATTTTGTATCCCAGATGTTGGCAACAGTAGTGTGACTCAGTGTTTGTGCCTGAATAAAAGTTGAGGAGACCTCATGCACCTGACAGCATGGTTGCCGTGGTTGGACGAGCAAGAAATGAAAACACATATTTACGTAATTTAGCGCATTTCCGTCCTCCTTTCCCCATACTCCTCAAGCTGCATCATCCTCCTTCCCCTATACAATTCTAGTTGCATAATCTTCCTTTCCCTATACCCATATATTTGCATCATCCTCCTTTCCAGAAACTCATCTAGTCGCATCATCCTCTTTTCTCTAGTCACATCGTCCTCCTTTCCATATACTCATCTAGTTTCATCTTCTTCCAATCCCCTTACCCATCTCGTTGCATCCCTAACCTCTTCCAGTCATATCCTCCTCCTAGGCTTATATTTTCTCTTCGTCCTCCTATCCCTATACTCCTTCTTTTATATACGTATACTTATCAAGACGTATCGTCCTCCTTTACCTTCACTCTTCTAGTTACATCTTCCTCCTATCCCCATACTCTTCTATGCGCATCATGCTCCTATCCTCACACACTTCTCATCGTCCTCAAATCTTTATACTCCTTTAGTCGCATCCCTCTCCTTTGTGTGTACTCTACTCGCTTCCTCCTTCTTTGTCTATACTTATCTTCCTTTTCCTATACTCTTCTAGTTACATTATTCTCCTATCCCCATACTCACCAATAACATCCTTCTCCTATCCCCATATTCATCTCATCGTCCTCCTGTTCCCATACTCATCTAGTCTCATCGTCCTCCTATCCCCTCCTCCTATCCCCATATTCATCTCATCACCCTCCTCACCCTATACTCATTTAGTGGCATAGCCCTCCTTTCCCTCAACTATTTTAGTTGCTTCGTCCTTTCTGAATCTTCCATCTGCTCCTTATTCACTCACTGCCGTTTATCAGACAAATTCTATATCCCTCAAAGTTATGGTTTGATGACACCTATGTCCCAAGCCAGTGAAACAAACATAAATGAAAGATCTGCACACCAAATGTAAACAATCGAAGTTGAAATGCGTATTTAAGAACTGAAAACGTGTAAAACAGTTACAGACCAACTGGTGCTCATCTCTAAATTACCCTGCCAACATCTGATTGCCTGTGACATAAGGAGGTTATGAACCCTCAGTCTTACTTCACCACAGAAATAGCGCGGGCGTGAACAGCTGGTGGCTGTTTGATTGAAGCCGACATATCACAGCCCGCTCTAAATAATAGGCTGCAGCAGGTTTTTGAAGCCTTTTCGCGCTACACTGCCAGTCCATTAATTAAGCGTGCAGGAATGAATCACTATGAATTACAGGCGAACCACGGTAGGAGAAGCAGCGGAAGTATGGTGTTGTTCATCGCAAATCATTGGAGTAGTCTCACCTAGATATCACATGTGCTAGAGAAAGTGGTCCCTCAAAACTAAATCATGGTGAGCTCGTAAATTATCGGATATACAATGCAATAAACCCTTTTATTACTAATTGTAGCGAATCAAGACTTTTCATTATTAAGTCAAATTTACGTGAGTATTGAAATTCATTATTTTGTAAATCATTATCTCAAATCGCATTACTTTACAAAATAGTGATTATTTCGTCGTATAGTGGCTAATATTCTTGGCTGTCTCCTCGGAGTTCCGGTCTCAATTCCCGGTTCTGCTAAGAAATTATATTCTGGTCTGACTGCAATGGTGTACTCTCAGCCTAGTGTGGCAAAACAGTGTAGAGGTGGATTCTATTCCCATCTCAACCATCCTGGAAGTGGATTTCCGTGTTTTTCCCCCACTTCTACTACAAGCGAATGCTGGGGTAGGTCCCAATTTAAGACCACGGCCACCTCCTTCCCAAATACTCATATGAATAATTACACACACTACAAGATACAACACAATAACACAGGTTATCTGAAAATTCCATAAGCGCACCCAAGTCCACGGGGCTGCCTCCACTCCACAATGAGCGTTCCATGGAATACTTGAAATGAGTGCGTGTTCGAGGTTATTCTGCGATAGTGTAAGCTCAAACGCGTCTTCCTGGTACGTAAGAGGTTCCAGTTCGAAACCCGACAGTGGTCTCAGATTCAATCCATTAATGAACAGTTATGATGACTCGTTGGTTTCTAAACTAAATCACCTACGCTTCGCTTTGACCCAGTTGAGCTCTAAATATTATTTACATCTTTTCGCTGCCTAAATGCAAATATTGAACTCAGGATGGCCGTCCATCATCTCATGTAAAATGATTTTTTCCACTAATCGTAACAATTTGGCGTATAATGGCATTTATATTCGACAATGTTGATGTTATAAACCTCTTAAACCTCTTAAGTTATTGGCGTCAACTACCAGGAAGTAAAGATATTGTCCAATATGATAAGGCTATTGTTGTTGATTCGTTGGGTGCTTTGGGACGTGATGGTTAAGTAGTACCGTGTACTTGAGTTTGGAATATGTCTGATAACTTGTGTTAGTCTGATGGCTGTGCTTGTGTGTATTTCTAATTGAATAGGATTCATTTGTGAAGGAGGGCAGCCATGGCCTTAATCTAGGTTCCATCCTGGTATTCGCTTGGAGTAGTAGTGGGGAAACCACAGAAAAAACGTCATAATGGCCGAGGTAGGAACAAGCGCATCTCTTCTCAGTTCTGCGTCATGAGGCTTCTTCCACGCCTCAGATCGGAATCGGGAATTGAATCTGAACCTCAAGAATGACAGTCATTAAGCCACGAGGGGGTATATGATTGGCGTCAATGTTTACAACATTAGCCACAGTATATTTATAAAATAAACACGAATAGATATTCCATGCTCCAGTTGTCTGCAATTTCACTGAGGCATTAGCGCAGGAGAATGTAATCACATCTTTTAAGAGCAGAAACAAGAAGAACTGTGCCTTTTCCACGCTCTTTTTGCAAGATTTTAATGCACTTCCATTAATATCAGATGGATAGTAAGTCAGACGTAATGAGCAGGTAGACCGAGGTAGTTCAGGGAGGTCTATTAAAGTGATTGCTATGTTCTTATTGTGTCTCTCCCATCTGCTCTATTTTCTCTGTCGAGTCATCTTCTTGTGCTGGAGTAGAAGTGGGGAAACGACAGAAGAAAACTTTATAATGGCCGAGGTAAAAATCAAACACTTCCCTCACAGGCTACTTCACATTCGCATTGAGACGTTGAAACAACACTGAATGGTAACACTAAGCAGTTTCTATTCCATGTGGTTTATTTTAAGGGACTGTGACATCGTGGTTTTCGATCTCGTGTACTTGCAAGTATATTGAATCAATAGCAGTGTGTGTACTTTTTATTGGGGTAAGAACTGGGAATAATGGCAGGGATTCTTTGGTTTCTTTGCCATGATGTTCTCCAAGAGCAGCATGGAGACTAGTTAGAACCTACGATGACGCAACTAAATAGCGGCTCACAATACCGGCCTGATTCAGCGGCTTTTTAGTGCACCCAGGCTTGGAAATCCGATTAGAAGTTCTTCTATGGAGAGTCGGAAACAATGGATTGATGAACTTCGCATTATTTATTTCATAAACTGTATTCATGTCACTTATGTACTTATAAAGGTAATTAATCTTTGATATTTATTGTACAGGCTGAGGAAGAGAGAGTTAACAACCTTCGAAACATGTACCTGTGAGTAGGTTTAATATATGTATTGAAAAGGCAGAATCCCTTTATTTATTTCTAATATCCCAGCATTTGACAAGAACAGAAGTGGGACACCCACTAAGAAACCACTTCTGAAGAGGGATTCAAGCTAACCTCTCCTGACGAGTATCAGAATACCCCATTCCATCTAACTCTCACACTGATATGATATGGTCTCGTATCATCGATTGATTTGATATTTATGCACTCAAACAACATATGGGCACACTCTACAGAGCAGTTCTTTCTTTCTTTCTTTCTTTCTTTCTTTCTTTCTTTCGTGCTCAGAGCCTAACCTCAAAGAATTGAATAAAATAACCTCGTGATACATCCTTATAATTCCTGACACCGCTGTAACTGATTTCGTGTAACTGATTTCCCACCCACCGGTGGGACTTGGTCAAGACAGTTGCCAATAGTGTTTGTTTGAATAACAGCACAATCAACATGAAGCAGCTTTCGATTTAAAAAGACTTGAAATTGCAACAACATGTTTTTGTTCTTACTTTCACGAAACAAGGAAATATACATTTATGACTACTCTTAATTATTCCCGTTTCAGCGAGATGGGGAATGAGATTTGATGGATTTCTTTGTGGCATTTTACGATGTCAAATTTATGAGATAAGTTAATTGATTGTTTATTTAAGCGTTGCATACATCTCTAAATATATAAGAATGAAAGTTTGTCTGTTTTTTCTGGATTTCTACGTAATTTTGCGTTATTTATGCATTTCAGACTGTATTATGACGGATGCGCGCGAAAATAATTTTTTTGTCTGTCTGTCTGTCTGTATGTCTGTCTGTCTGTCTGTCTGTCTGTGGACAAAGTTGTTCCCTTATAACTCGAGAACGGCTGGGTGGATCAACGTAAAAATTGGTACAGATATCCTTCAGAGGCACGACACTAATCATTGATGTAACTCTTCTCTGTACCTCTCATAAAAGGGGGCCTACCCCGTTAAAATACTTGCTGAAATGGGCGTAGAAGGGCGAGACAAAGCTCATTTACAGCCCATCAATGTGAGAAACGAAACTCGGGGTCCCTCCACATTTTAAGGCCCTAAAACCAACAGTTTTTGAGATATTTCCAGAAAACTAATTTCAATTAATACAATAACGAAAGAATGCACGCCGGTAACCATGGCAACGGAATCTCACAGGTCCATCTATTGCTGTAAGGCGCAATACAATTCCATTTATTACATTACTGAGATAGTTTGCAAACGGCTATGAGGTTATAACGGAACCAAATTAAGCTGTAAAATTCATCAATGTCATATAATGCGCTTAAGGGGGTCAATGGGTACTCTTGATTTCTTTCACGTGCGGGTGTGGTACGGAAGGTCTATTATATCCCTATCCCTATATTGTTATATTATTATTAACTTAATATACTACGGCCTACAACGACGAGACAAAGCTTATTTTCAGCCCCTTGGTGTCAGAAACAAAACTCGGTGCCCCTAAATAGCCGTAAAGGGTCCCCGAAAACTACATTTTAAGGCTCTAAAACCAACAGTTTCTGAGATATTCCCAGAAAACTAATTTCATTTAATAAACTAATTAAGGAATGAAAGCCAGTAACCATGACAACGGTATCTCAAAAGGTGCATCCAACTTTCCATCTATTTCTGCAAGAAGTAAAGCCACTCCATTTATTAAATTTCTGTGAATGTCTGCAAATGCCTATAAGGTTATTACGGAATCAACTGAAACTGTAAAATTCATCAATGCGCTTAAGGGGGTCAAGGGGTACCCTATATTTTTTCACACGACTTAAATGTGCGTTATGTCGTACAGAAGGTCTATTATATCTCCAAACAGCAACATTATTTTCAAAAATTCCTGAATTGAAATAGTTTATTTTTGCTTTAAGGAATTTGGGCCATTGGAGGCTAAAAAAACCTGAATTTTCATGCACCACACGCATTTATAATTTATTAAAGGGATCTTTCTCTGGATGGGGACTTGACACAACAGTGAAGGTCAGTTTTATTTGACGTGTATTGCCGAGGTTTTCAATTTTATTTTCACGTCAGGAAGTACACGTTAGGTAAATTTTGTTTCAGAGCATATTTTAACTAATCATTTTTCTTTGTCGACAAACAGGTTCCAAGCCTTTAACCATTGCAACAGTAGCTCAATTGATTACGTCTGGTTATAAATACCGAAGACCGTTCGAAGAATGGGTACTTCTGCTATCTAATATATAAAAGTGAAAGTCTGTATATATTGAACCCTTTATCCACAGGCTATATAAAGGATTCTAATAATTATTCATCATCTTTTGATACATTTATACAGACAACAGATATGAGAGCCAGACGGTGTTGGGAAATATTGAGAAATCAGTGGCCGAGAGGACACAATGGTTTAAGCTCCTGTGGTATTTTAGGAGGATGCATATATATTCTTGGGACCTAGGACAGGTGCAACTTTTAGCGCGGAAGACGGCTTGGGGACGCACATTATGGTCTGTTGCTAGGAAGATTGGCGCCAAGAAGGAAATCGAATGCTACGAAGCAATTGGCCTGTCATCATGTTAACCACTCCCTACTGCTGGAAAATATGTAAAAAAGCGCAAAGACATACAACAGTCTGGGCCAATAATATCAAGACGCCTTGTCTTAGCGGGAACTCGGCTTGGGAACGCGCACTGGTAATTTAACGCGGGAGTTATCTACAGATTAATTCCACGATCGATTCAAGCCGGCTACAGCAAAATCGTAACCTCCACACTGCTACGAACTCTATGATACCGATCGCATGCTAGTCTGATAATTATTATGGAATATTTTTTTAATAAATCCCCTTCCACACCTACCCTAGTCAGTTTCATTTATAAGGATCCAAGATGCTTCGAGGATCACCACTTATTTCGTGCGTCTGAGGACGTAACGTCGATCACTTATTTCTGTGCGTCTGAGGACGTAACACACATTACTTATTTCTGTGCGTCTGAGGACATAACACAGACCACTCATTTTTTGTACGTCTGTGGACGTAAGATTCATACTCTGCATATTTTCATGTTTGTGAACATGGAACAGTGTGGTCAAATTATAAGTGTAACTTCAGTGATTTATGTATAGTCCCAGCACCATCAGAAGGACCAGTTCATCGAAGAAATTCACCAAATAGACTGTCAAGGAATATAGTACTTGATAGGTGAATATAGTAGGAATTATATCGTGTGTGTATCTGACAAAACTTTATTTAATTCAGCACGTGATGACGTCTAAGAACGAGAATGGATCTGGGAACCAGCAGGACATTTGCCTGAAGATGTCAATGACCAGATAAACATCTTAAAGGAGATGGCTGCAGACGTATTCCTGGCGCTGTTTAAAGGAATGAGTACCAAATAAATTTATTTATTTATTAAATCAGCTACGGTATTATGGGATATTTTTTTTGTAAATATTTGTTTGCTTGCTTGGTAATGTAGATTATTAGTTTTTGTTTTACTGACACATTAAATATGGGTCTAGCCGAGCGTTGCGTAATTTATATATATTGTGATTGTATTTGGTTTAACTTTACACGGGGACGCGCAGCCGATGCTCGCTTTCGCTTGCGTAAATCGAGGTCAAGCATTATTATTCGGAGATATGCCTTACAACAAAAATGGAACTGAATTAATTTTGAGATTAAAAATAGAATTTGGAGGGTAAAAGATTATTTGTGAGTAGAATTGTATGACGGATCAGGATTATTTTGATAGTTGCTTTCCAGCAGATTTGGACGGGATAGCACTTTGCACCCGAGTTTTTGTTGTGTATTGTGTCAATGGACGCAGTATTGTTGATCTGTTTTGAGCCGACCCAGTGAGTGTGTTTGAGAGTCAGTCCAAGCTATGGGTGCGTAATGTGATTTTTATGATGTGCTAGCGAGAATATATCATGGCGATTATTCTGACTTGCTCCACGTCAACCCAGTTCAAGTCCTCGCGAAGCTGGACTTGTGGTATATATTTGTGTTTCTCGTCATCCAAGGGGATGGGCGAGATCTGTTGACGTTTTCAGTGAGAAACCTGCACCTAGCTTGCCAGACTGAGAGAGGTATTTGAAGGGCAGCGTGACTCATACAAGTAGGGGAGCGCTCAATCAGATAACGTGTCTTGTCATTAAGAACAGGCTTGCTTCCTGTACTGCAATTTAAGATGTTGTTTAAATTCACAAAAACCTGATCGGTTATAATGAGTACTGATTGATTAAATGGGAGCTGTCCATAATTGTAAGGTAACCACCGAAATTTGTGTTTGTCTGGCGTTTTATATAAATGTAAACATAGTTTTTCAGCCGTTAGGCTTGTATTTTGTTGTTGTTGGTTCAATTTTGGTGTGTTTATTTTTACGCGTCCTTGACCCGTGTCAAGTTAGGGTACGCGAAGCTATGTTCCCGAGTTATGATGAGAGCGGTTTTTTTTTTGGCCTAGTTCTGGCATGCTCTTTTGTGTTCATTTTGTGCTCCTGCACCAGTTAGGATCTCAGGGAGATTCTTCATTCTGTTAATATTATTAGATCTTGCATGTGTCAGTATTAATTATGGTGTATTAATTAAGGGTGGGTCCCATAGCCGTAGTGTGATTTAAAAGATGCACTCCGTAAGCAACATGACTGTTTCAGTTGTAAACGGACTCGCATCAGTACTCAATTTCTTATTAACGAGCAGTACACCACACATTATATAACTTCTTGACCAAAAAAAATGGACTTGTATCCATATGTTGTGACGAGTGAGTTCTTACCACTCAAATGCTTATGTTATGATTTTTTCATTTATGTGAAGCTTCATTCACATTGTCTTGTTGTGACGAGCGAGTTCCTACCGCTCAGTGTTATTATTATTATTTATTAAGGGCGTGAAAGTCAGGGAGGATTTGTTTTTATTTATTATTATTATTATGCCCATACCTTTTCAGTCATTAAATATCTTTTATTCTACTTGTTATTCATTTTATTTCTAGTATAGCCTCTGTCATGAACCTTTCTATTCATTAGAGCATGTTGTTTTAAGCGAACTTTGCTGTGTAACGCAGTCAGGACTGAACACGACCCCGTAGACGACTCTCGACAAAACCATGCTTTATTGAAGGGTGCAATATGTATGTGGGTTGGTTCCGTATACAAATCTACACCGTTCCACTAATCTCAACCATATTTTGCATACACATAGTTTAGGACCCAGTAGGAACCCCTGGCTACATGAATTTTCGATAGTCTTTCTCATTCTTCTGATTTCGGCCCTTTTGTACTCGAGCAAAGACTAATATAAAGTCATAAAATATACTCGTGAAGGAATGGCAAGGCAGATCATTTCCATGGCAACATAGCTCAAGTCGAGACACGGCCGACTGGATACGAGTTGCGCTCTGCACTACCGGTATAGAAAATGAGGATCTTTACTTGAAATCCCGTTAGTTACTCACTGCTCATACAGCACTGTCAACCGAGTATAGCATAACAAAGACTTGACACTATCTACTAGATATTTGTCAAATACCACTCACTCACTCACTCATTCATTCATCTCGAAATCTCACAAACCACCGAACGGATTGGAATGAAATTTGGTATGCAGCTTCCACAAGGGCCATAAACGCCCACTAAGGAAGGATTTTTGGATATGCAGGTTCTAAAGGGGTGTTAAGGGGGTAGACCAGCATTTCATTTAATAGCAAAATCTCCCGATTGGTTTCATTGGGGATGTGATACTCGGCATATAAACTCATCATTAAAAATAAGAAGACACGTGTCTGAGGGTTTTTCGATGTGGTGTATATTATGAGGTGAAAGGGGTGAAAAGTGGGGGTTGAAAGATTCATAACGGAGCGTGTATCTCTTAAACGACATAGGCGAGGAGTTTGAAAGTCTGCAGAAAAACACAGCATAAAAATAAGTAAATAGGTGTTTGACCGTTTTTTTCTTAAATCCAATTTAAGGGGCCCATGGGGAGGGGTGAAATTCTGGGGGGGGAAACAGGACAGAAAGTGTCCTAACTGATTGACTGACTCACTCACTCATCAAACTCAGGGGGAAAAACTGCTTTAAAATAAGTAAATAGCTGTTCGACAGTTTTTTTTCATAAATCAAATTTCAGGGGTTCATGGGGAGGGGTGAAATTCTGAAAAAAGAAAATTGAAAGAAAATGTCTCGACTCACTCACTCACTCATCATCGCCCAGCCAAAATTATTGAAGTTAGAAACATGAGAGTTTGGGGAAATGTTCATTGTATGTCAAAACCGTCAACTAAGGGAGGATTTTCGGATATTCAGGTTCTAAAGGGGTCTTAAAGGGGTTAAACCTGCATTTCATTGAATAACAATATCTCCAGATTGGTTTCATTGGGGGATTTGATACACGGCATATAAACTCATCATTAAAAAATAAGAAGACACGTGTCTGAGGGTTTTTCGATGTGGTGTATATTATGAGGTGAAGGGGGTGAAAGATGGGGGTTTAGGCATTCCTAACGGAACGTGTATCTCTTTAACGACATAGGCGAGGAGTTTGAAACTAAGCGGAAAAAATCAGCTTAGAAATAAGTAAATAGATATTCGACAGTTTTTTTTAATAAATCCAATTTAAGGGGCCCATGTGGAGGGGTGAAATTCTGGGGGGTAAAAACAAACAGGAAAGAAAGTGTCCTAACCGATTGACTCACTAACTCTTCAAACTCAGGGGGAAAAACTGCTTAAAAATAAGTAAATATGTGTTCGACAGTTTAAAGGGTTCATCGGGAGGGGTGAACACCTGAATTTAAAAAATGAAAGAATATGTCCTGACTCACTCACTCATCATCGCCCAGCCAAAAATATTGAAGTTGGAAACATGGCATTTTGGGTATATGTTCGTTGTATGTCAAAACCGTAAACTAAGGGAGGATTTTTGGATATTCAGGTTCTAAAGGGGTCTTAAGGGGGTTAAACCTGCATTTCATTGAATAACAATATCTCTAGAGTGGTTTCATTTGTGGATGTGATACTCGGCATATAAACTAATCATTAGACATAAGCAGACATCTGTCTAAGGGGTTTTCGATGTGGTGTATTATTATGAGGTGAAAGGGGTGAAAATTGGCGGTTGAAGGATTCCTAACGAAGCGTGTAGGCCTATCTCCTAAACGACATAGGCGAGAAATTTGAAACTCAGTGAAAAAAATCAGCTTAAAAAATAAGTAAATCGGTGTTCCACCGTTTTTTCATAAATTAATTTAAGGAGCCAATGGGGTGGGGTGAAATTCTGGGGGGAAAAAGGGAGATAAAGTGTCCTAACTGACTGACTAACTCACTCACTCATCAAACTCAGGGGAAAAAGACAGCTTAAAAAATAATTTAATAGGTGTTCAGGCGTTTTTTCATCAATCCAATTTAAGGGGCCCATGGGGAGGGGTGAGATTCTGGTAAAAATAATTGAAAGAAAATGTCCTGTCTGACTCACTCACTCATCACGCCCAGCGAAAACTATTAAAGTTAGAAACATGAAGTGTTGGGAATATGTTCGCTGTATATCGAAAACGTCAACTAATGAATGATTTTTGTTATTCGGGTTTTAAAGAGGTGTTAAAGGGGTAAACGTGCATTTCATTGAATGACGATATCTCATGAGTTGTTTCTTTGGGGATGTGATATTCGGTATATAAGCTAATCATTAAAAGAATCAGACATATGTCTAAGGGTTTATCGATTTGGTGTATATTATGAGGTGAAAGGGGTGAAAATTGGAGGTTGAGGGATTCTTAACGGAGCGTGGTATCTCTTAAACGACATAGGCGAGAAGTTTGAAATTCGGCGGGAAAAAACAGCTTAAAATATAAGTAAATAGGTGTTCGACCGGTTTTTTTTTCATAAATCCGATTTAAGGGGTTCATGAGAGGGGTGAAATTCTGAAAAATAAATGAAAGAAAATGTCCGACTTACTCACTCATCATCGCCCAGCCAAAATTATTGAAGTTAGAAACATGACATTTTGGGGCTATGTTCGTTGTATGTCGAAAACGTCCACTAAGGAAGGATTTTTGGATATTCAGATTCTAAAGGGGTATTAAGGGGGTAGACTTGCATTTAATTGAATAACAATATCTCCCGATTGGTTTCCTTGGGGATGGGATACTCGGCATATAAGCTCATCATTAAGAATAAGCAGACATATGTCTAAGGGTTTATCGATATTGTGTATATTATGAGGTGAAAGGGGTGAAAAGTGGGGGTTGAAAGATTCCTAACGGAGCGTGTATCTCTTAAACGACATAGGCGAGGAGTTTGAAAATCGAAGGAAATCAATCCGCTTAAAAAATAAATAAATAAATAAATAAATAAATAAATAAATAAATAAATAAATAAATAAATAAATAAATAAATAAATAAATAAATAAATAAATAAATAAATAAATAAATAAATAAATAAATAAATAAATAAATAAATAAATAAATAAATAAATAAAATAAATAAATAGGTGTTCGACCGTTTTTTTCATAAATCCAATTTAAGGGGCCTATGGGGAGGGGTGAAATTCTGGAAGAAAAATGTCCACTAAGGAAGGATTTTTGGATGTTCACTCTCATCGACCAACCAAAACTATTAATGTTAGAAGAATGCTATATTGGGGATGTGTTTGTTGTATGTCGAAAACGTCTACTAAGGAGGGATTTTTGGATATTCAGGTTCTAAATGGGTGTTAACGGGGTTAATCCTGCATTTCATTGAATAACAATATGACACGAATATAACGCGAGCGAAGCGAGATTAAAAATGAGATGGTGTGTGTCTGTGTATCACTCAATCACGCAAGTACCACTGGTCCGATTTACATGAATTTTACATGGAAGTAGCTGATTTACCTGGTTAACATATAGGCTACTTTTGATTTCAATACTTTGCACTATTTAAAGATGGCGACCATTTTAGTGACGTCACTACACCCTTTGGTTTCAAACTTTCATATTTCCATTTCAAATAAAAAGAGAACGCTAAGAAATAGCAAGCTTTTGATGGCATATACGAGGTTTAAAATTACATTTTCTATCCAAAAGGTATCTCCAACGGTTAGCGAGTAAAACCTAAATTTGTGCTATGCAACACAGTCAACGCCAAGCGGTGTAGTTGGACAAAATGTTCCATCCTTAATCTCCCTCTGCGCATCACCTCGCCTATCCCCTGTTTTAACTGTCACCTTCACATTTTAATTTATTTAAGACGCGTAGCGAAGCACGGGTACTTCAGCTAGTAGAACTATAAAGTCCAATTAGATGCGTATAACCCGCTCTCTTACATAAAAATACAGCGTGATCAAAAATCATTAAATGTAGTTTGTTGTTTGGTTGCTCAGTTTAGGGGCTGCGACAACGCGGTCATGTAGCCCCGTGTACGTTGGGTGTGAGTACAATCGGTCTGATAACCGGTGTTAATTGTGATGACTGTATTAGTGTGTGGATCTAATTTTAATTTAAGTAAGGACTGAATACATTTAATTTTCAAGTAGTTCCTATTTTCGCTACCAAACACCTCCGTCAACGACCAACTAGTTCTGAAATTGGTTACTAGATGCCACCGCAGTTGGCTTCTGGCTACGAACGTTGGAACCTAAGAGCGTTAGTCAAATATAACTTATAATTTAGCTTCACACAAGTGTAATTAGTGGAAGGTACTTTATCTTGCCAAAAAACTATGACATGGGACCGCAGGCTTTACTTCGCCTCCGAAGGAAAGCATACTGATGGATTTTAACGCTCTTAAAAATCCGACGACTTCGACCGGGTTTGAACCCGCGACCTTGGGCATAGAAGCTCAGAATGCTACCAACTACGCCACCGAAGCGGGTCAATTAAATGTAAGAAACTATAATCTACATTAAAAGCACTCTAAATTATCTATGTAAATCCACGTTGTATTTGACACGATCTCGCAATCCTCTTTAATTGTCACTTATAGCCCGCCATTAACGCACTGGTAAGGTGTCTCTTGAGTACTGGTCTCTGGATAAAAGTAACCAAGCTCTCTGCAATTAATTTCAAATAGTGTGATCCATGTTATGTTGTCTGGAAGAGATTGTGCTGTCAGAGATACGAGCCAGGGTATTAGGAAGACAAGCTCTGAGCTCGACCTAATTCCGACTCGCCAGCCAATCTCCAGACTCCTCAGGAAATGGGCCAGAGATCAACCCTTGTCAGCCGGCAATGAACTCTACGTCACTCGTAAATGGTGCTAGAAGCATAGCTTTAAATGTGAGCAAGATGATAGAATGAACTGAATCGAACACTCAATGGATATTATAAAATTGTTTCCATCTGTCCGTATATTTTGAACTAATTCGGTCTGATACTTTGTTTCATATCAAACATAGTGATGATCAATACACAGTTACTACCCTACCAGCGAATTGTTACGTTGGCGGAAATCGTAACTAATGCGCTCCGCCCAGCCACACGCTTGCGATAGACGCGCTGACGTCGCCACCTAACCTCATCGCATGTCATTTGTGTGCATGATTCATGCTGGGTCGTGCGCTGTGCGGTGTGTTCTCATTGTATGACTGTAGATGTGTTCCCCCTCTTGCTTCGCAGCCGCTCGCTGCAGCCATAACGAGGCTATATGACGTAATGTATACACAACAGCACCGGTCCACGTCTAGCGGTGACAATTCCCTGGTAGGGTAGTAATTTAATAGTTTCTCTCTTGTTTTTCTGCCAAAGATTCAAGGCACAATATAAATTAGGAGATAACAGGCGGGGAGAAAGTACGCTATGTATGATTAATCATGTGTCTATTTGTGAAACTACTACACTACATTAAGGGGATCAATCCTTGACAAGTGCGCATCTATGTATTGTAAATATGCATCAAAATGTAATAGTATTTAGTCGGTCAACACGATTGTAATGGGTGTTTTTCTAATCCAGAAAAAATTACTTGAGATTAAAAAATACACTTGGATGACCAGTTTCGATCGTCAAGCGATCATCATCAGCAATGGCGTACCGACGGGGGTGTCAGGGTTTAACCCAAACCCCCCACCCGAGGTATTTCTTTACTTGAATCTTTATATTGTCCCATCTATCACCTGTTTTACGCTACCACTATTGAAATGAGTGTGATCTCGTTCCTAACTTGGTAAATGTCCTACACTCTACTCCCAGCGAGACTCCTCCTTCAGTGTTGAAGCTACCCATGGATCAGTTTTACTGTTAAAGTGTGCGATCGGTAACCTTTTTCACGTCGCTTCGGGTTGCTTTAATTGTGTGTCCGTTTCGTTAAAGATAATTCAGTACATGAGGAGTTTCTGAAATTTATTCCAATTTATGATACGGATAAAGTCATCAAGTTAGGCAGATTTTGTGAGTCAATAGTAATGGCAGTGGGAACACGGAGAGCAAAACATTATCTTTCTCTCGCATAATATCAATAATATAAGCAACCACGTAACTATGGTCATGATGATACCACTGCATCGTTTCACTTTTAATATTTAGTTACTGTTTTCCATATATATATTTTTTTTCATTTTTTCATTGTGTCGAAAAAATAATAAGGCCTAAAATAATTTTCATGCATAGAGAACGGTTATTTAATTATTGTTTTTATGAATATTAATCGAAATGTCGTTTTAATTATGATAACTGTTGTTTTAAAGGGGCGGAACAGCAGGGTCATCTGTCCCTTTAATAATGTGCACAATTGCCCTATTTTATTAATGGAACCCCCCCCCCCCCCAGGAGGAAATCCTGGCATACGCCACTGATCATCAGATCATTTACACATAAGCTATTAGATATATGTCTACAAGTATGGTGATTGTATTTACAATATATGTTCAGTGCAGGCAGCTACACGGGAACCGACCACAGTTGCTCCAACAATCAACTTCACAATCCACTCCAACCATTTAATAACTATCACAGATATCACACTAAGCAAGCAAACTTTAAAATCAATAACCACTAACAATATTTTAACTAGTTGCGCTAGTTGCAACTAAATACAGATCTGTTCATATCATTAGACTCAACACACACATTTCCACCATTTTTAAATATATTTCAAGATGGCTGTTCATGAAAGGGAATTTTCTTGTCAGGTTGTTGGTATAATGCGCAACAACAGTTCCCACTCGATTTTTGGATTCAACGAAGATGTAGGCAACTCTGCTTTTACCTTCAGCTGTTTTGTTCTGAAAAAAGAATCGCTCGCTGCTCCGTGACTGAAAGTAACCGTTTAAGACAACAATGAAAAGTTGAGGTTATGGTCATTGTTGTGCAATATGTTGCTAATAGGGAGTTTTGGGAATTGTAGCTATTTCTCACCGTTAATTTCGATATGTTATTATACAATCCCAATTATTATATAGTTATTTCCTTCGGTCCTTTAGCGCCGTGCACAGTAAAATTAGATTTTTTTTATAATGGGGAAAGGCAAAGACATTTCTTCACGTGAAATTGCAGTTGTTAAAGCTCTGCTGGATGAAGAAAGATTTAGTAAAAACAAGTGCTTGAGTCTAATAATTTGAACAGATCTGTAAGTGTATATATTGAAAATACCATCACCCGTACTTTTAGACATACATTGTAAGGCAACACTGAGAAGAGGTGGGTTCAACTCCCATCTCAGCCATCCTGGAAGTGATTTTCCGTGGTTTCCCTCTTCTCCAGACAAATGCCGGGATGACTCCTGACTTAAGGCCACGACTATCTCCTTCCCAATCCTCTCCTGACTTACAAATACACACACAACTATAGACGTCATAATCGCACAGGTTATCAGACACATTAAAAACACACACCTCTTTTCAGTTTTGCCTCACGAGTCTGAGTGTACCCCGTTCCAGCCCTCAGACTAAAATTACATTTCGTGACAGAGCCAGAATCAAACTTTGCCTCCACGGCGACAACCAAGAATGCTAGCCGCTACTTGCTAATTCTTATTGGGGGCTTGGAACATCTTTGGTCATGAGCCCAAACAAAAACAATGAAGTCTAATAAATTAAAATGATTTTTATAAGAAGATGTTAACTAACCTAAACGTTCTCTACTTCTGCTTTGAGCACAGAAATGGAGCATGGTTCATATATTGCACATGTTTTTCAAGTAGAAGAGAATCTTTGTTAAAATACAACATAGGGGTATGTCTCAGAGCGGTACATTTATTTTTATGTCTTTCAATGGATTGGCTACAAGGTTCTTTTATGTCTTTCGGCGGATTGGCTACAAGATTCTTTATGTCTTTCAACGGATTGGCTACAAGGTTCTTCTATGTCTTTTAACGGATTAGCTACAAGGTTCTTTTATGTCTTTCGGCGGATTGGCTACAAGATTCTTTATGTCTTTCAACGGATTGGCTACAAGGTTCTTTATGTCTTTCAACGGATTGGCTACAAGGTTCTTTATGTCTTTCAACGAATTGGCTACAAGGTTCTTTTATGTCTTTCAGCGGATTGGCTACAAGATTCTTTTATGTATTTTAACGCATTGGCTACAAGGTTCTTTATGTCTTTTAACGGATTGGCTACAAGGTTCTTTTATGTCTTTCGGCGGATTGGCTACAAGATTCTTTATGTCTTTCAACGGATTGGCTACAAGATTCTTTATGTCTTTCAACGGATTGGCTACAAGATTCTTTATGTCTTTCAACGGATTGGCTACAAGGTTCTTTATGTCTTTCGACGGATTGACTACAAGGTTCTTTTATGTCTTTTAACGGATTGGCTACAAGGTTCTTTATGTCTTTCAACGGATTGGCTACAAGGTTCTTTATGTCTTTTAACGGATTAGCTACAAGGTTCTTTTATGGATGTTAACGGATTGGCTACAAGGTTCTTTTATGTCTTTCAACGGATTGGCTACAAGGTTCTTTTATGTCTTTCGGCGGATTGGCTACAAGGTTCTTTTATGTCTTTCAACGGATTGGCTACAAGGTTCTTTTATGTATTTTAACGAATTGGCTACAAGGTTCTTTTATGTCTTTCAACGGATTGGCTACAAGGTTCTTTTATGTATTTTAACGAATTGGCTACAAGGTTCTTTTATGTCTTTTATCGGATTGGCTACAAGGTTCTTTTATGTCTTTTAACGCATTGGCTACAAGGATCTTTTATGTCTTTTAACGCATTGGCTACAAGGTTATTTTATGTCTTTCAGCGGATTAGCTACAAGGTTCTTTTATGTCTTTTAACGCATTGGCTACAAGGCTCTTTTATGTATTTTATCTGATTGGCTACAAGGATCATTTATGCCTTTTAACGCATTGGCTACAAGATTCTTTTATGTCTTTTAACGGATTGGCTACAAGGTTCTTTTATGCCATTTAACGGATTGGCTACAAGGTTCTTTTATGTCTTTGAACAGACTGGCGGTGGATACGCTCGCTAAAGCGCAGAGTTAGGTCATGGGGCCAAGCTTTCTGCTGACTCGGTAGACGCATGGGTTCGAGCCCCACCATCCGCCGTCCTCTAAATGGTTTTTCGTGGTTTCCCATTTTCAACACCAGGCAAATACTGGGACGGTACCTTCTGACATGCCAGGCCGCTTCGCTCCACATCCGTGTCCACATCCTTGCCCAGTTTCATTCTTCATCCATTACACCTCTCATCCCGGCGTGCATGTCGCCCACGGGCTTCGACTAGAAAGACCTGCACTCGGCCTCTCAGGAGGTCACACGACAAAATGAACGGACTGGGTGCAGTGTTCCTGTATGTCTTTCAAGCGGAATGGCTGCAGGGTTCACCTGTCTTCCGTGTTCACTGAACCCGACTCGTGGGTGCTCATACTCAAATATCCTGCCTCTTGCGCAGAATGCGAATGGAACAAAAGGTATGCCCTGTATTCCCTGATGCTATCACAGCACGCGCTCCACGTCACACATTCCTCTCTCTGTGGTTGACTGGTGAGCAGGCGATCGTATCTCTCCTAATGTTTCAATTGTGTCACACTCCAGGCCAATCACACCGTTCATCTGATCACGACTTCATTCCGAAAGAGATTGATGCCAATAAACCAACTTACTCGGGGGTTAAATGAAGCGAGTGATTTTCTAAAATACAGGTCATTTTGGCGAGTTGTTTACATTAATCATCTGTTTTGTGTATTATTGGAAGATTCCTTTAACTTATGTTAGTGGATATCTCAATAGCCCACATGCGTAGTTCGTGAGAAGATGACATGGAAATCTTCCGTCCATCCATCACTGAGTCGAAGTCTGTTTTTTTTTTATCGTATGGCCTCGGGTGCCGGGTGCAAGCTTTGTTATTTGACACCCAGAGGGTAGCTTGCATGTCGAATTTCGATGTTCCTTGAAGCACTATGAAAGTCAAGGAGGATAGATATCTAAGCTCCTTGAACACTATAGCGCTTTCTAGTAGAGAAATGGGGAACTTTGTGTTGGCGGAAACTCCCGAGATTAATTTTTCCATTATGAACACGGCCTACTGAATTCAAATGGGTTCTTTGACATGCCAATATCGTATGACATGCGTGCCGTAATTTTTGCCGCCTTTCAAAAATGACTTGCCACGGCCAGGAGCGAACCTGCAATCTAGAGGTTAGTACACCGACACTTTAACCACTCGCCAAACGTGGCAAGCAATCGAAGTCTTGACATTAGTAATATGCCGAGGAAATTCTTCATATGTAATATATTTTGCAGCCATATGCACTCTTACATAGCCGGCAATGTAACAAATATAGACAAGGGAAACACATTTTGGGTGATTTTGAAGCAATGCCTTCAGAACGTCTGTAATGATCTCCATCTTTTTGTTTCCTAGTCCCAGTTAGGAGACTCTGAAATGCCTAAAATCTTCAACAGATTCAAAGTTTGTTCTTAGTGCCATGTTAATCTACTGAATTTTAGCATTCCAACGGTAAATATGTATTTCCATATCCCATTCCTGAGGCTACTTTCTCTATACATTTCAACAATCAAATTTAATTTTAATTTCTTTTCGACGAAATATACACAAAAAATAAGAAACAGGCTGCGTTTCAATCAAGGTCAAACGGACACGGAGCAATAGAAAAATGGATGTTAGTGCTTCATGTGGAAGAAGACTCGCTATGAATACTAAATACCGGAATAATCTTTGAATCTGAAATATTTTTCTAGATATACAAATTCCCCTTTTTCTGACCTATTCAAAATGTAAAGCTGAAATTCTTAGATGTAATTCCTCCTTATGTGTGTTAAATATAAACAAGTTCGTGTTTCAAAATTTATTTTATGTTCGACGATGAGGGCCATTATAGTACTAGTTTTCATTATGATTCAGTTTCTCACCACCAATAAGAGCTCAAATTTTCATTATGATACAGTTGTGTGACCAATTAGGTAAGAATAGCTTCGCACATGCACTGAAAATTTAATGCATGACAATGTAAAGGATATCCGATCCCAAATGTTTGCATAAATAAACTGGGGAATATGGGAAAATAAGTAGCACTGTACCTTATTATCCCCAACTGCAATTGCTACACATGGCATTGCTTTCGTTCGATTTCGGCGACAATTTTAATGAATGCTGATGTTGATACAACCACATCATGGAGGCAGCAACATAAGACATTAGATCCACGGAAATAAATAACCCAGCTCGCTGTTCAGTAAAGGGATTTCTTATGCGAAACTTTTCCTCCAGATGCCATGACTGTTCAATGTGGGTCTCCATTGATTTGCCTTCCGTTGACATTCTATACGCATCGAATTTGAAGAATAACAAGTTGATAATACGATACATAATTTTTAAGAGTTTGTGACTGCCCATTGTATGTTATTTGACCAAAATAACAAAATTATCCATCATAGTACATGTGCGCTATCTGTTGGTGCTAGATCAGGATAAACAATGTTTCAAAGCTTTGTAATTTGTTATTGGGTATAGAGCAAATGCTGAGCCCACACAATTCCCAGCGCATGCACTGAAGTCAAATGACAGAATCTCGACAAATATTTATGAATATCTACGTTAGAACATATAATCATATATATTATTTCAGTAGTATAGATCCCTCCTGCGGCGCTCACAAGTGACCGATCGTGACAAGTGAGCATTCAAATGAAAGAGAATAGACATTACCAGTGACGCATTGCACTTTGATTTCATAAATATCTAAAATTTCTTTAAAAAATTACGTTTAAAAAAATGTATGATGAGTGCGAATTGCAAACACCGTTGCTGTAGGAAAATACGCTCCATAATTGCTGTCCACGGGCCGCTGTGACACCTGTTTCATGTCATATTAACATTCTAAGGTCTTTCCTTTATCCTGAAATGTAAATAGTGTTCTATATTTATTTGGTTGAAATAAAAACATAACGTTTCTTCTTAAGTCTCTCATTATAAAACTATTGGGGAATGTTGTTTATGAACATGCGAGATTTCTCGCACGGGTCTGCTAATAAAATTAGAATTATCCTGGAACATAAACAGTCGTATGCAACTCGCCTATAATGGTAATTAGGACACTCGTATGGACACTCGTGTCTTAATTATTGCCATTATAGGTAGAGTCCTCTACGGATAAACAAATCGTTATCCGCACCCACCTCACATCCGCACGACTGTTATCCGCATCCGCACTACTTTTATCCGCATCCGCACGTTCGTTATCTGAATCTACTGACATTAAAATAATATGTTTA
This sequence comes from Meconema thalassinum, assembly GCA_946902985.2. Taxonomy (NCBI): domain Eukaryota; kingdom Metazoa; phylum Arthropoda; class Insecta; order Orthoptera; family Tettigoniidae; genus Meconema; species Meconema thalassinum. The sequence goes on from OX336391.1 coordinate 472,150,315, forward strand.
ATTTATTAGATTAAGCATAAAGTATTGTTACGGCTGTGAGTTCGTTTCATCGCTCGCCGCATGAGTCAAAACTGCCCCAGGGCTGGACTGCTCTCCCTCAGTGTATTGCATGCGCGTTACGCAACGGACTGCGAAGTGAAAGGGATGGTCCAGAATCTTCGTGACACCACCAGCGAAGGAAATGTCGAGAAGCCGTGTGTCCTGGACGATTCTAGAATTTATTGAGTCACCAGCCTGCTATATAAGCGGCTTCAACAGTGAGGGGACCGAGTTTTCTGTTGTGCTTTACGAGCTAGTGCGAGCGATTATCTTGTGCGACAGAAGTGTGGTGACGAAGTGCTGTGCGAGTTACGAAATCCTGTGACATTGTTTCTCCCAGCTTGCGAACAGCGTACATCAAGTGCTCGTAAGTAACTGTATTTGTTGTACCTGAGGAAGAGGGGCAGGTAGCTTCTGCCAAGGCCACCGGACTCATTAGGACGGATTAACTTCTGTGGTCTGTTGCAAGTGAAAGGGGCCAAGAGCGCATAAGGAAGAGACTTGAGGAAACTGGAGAAGGCTCCTAATTGCTTGTATTTGCTGATTAGTGTAATTTTTTGGCCACAATAAAGTTAATTATTTCTTTAAGTAGTAATTGGTGTTGTGCTTTGTACCCCCACCGTAATCCAGTTAACAAAAGTGCCACTAGGGGGTGGCACGTAACAACTGGTGTCAGAAGCCGGATTATGAACTCAAGCACAACACCTGACGGTCCTGGTTTCAAAACCCGAGCAGGTAATTTTCTCTAATTTTCCTGTGAGTGCATGCCCTTTACAAGACAAACAACTAAAATGGAGGAGAAATTGGCAGCATTGCTAGGAAAGTTAACTGGCATGGAAGACGGCCAGAAGAAATTAGCCAAGGACCTGAAGGATGACCTGAAGAAGATGGAAGACGGCCATAAGAAGATGGAGGACGGCCAGAAGAAGTTAGCAGAGGACCTGAAGGACGGCCAGAATAAGTTAGCACAGGACCTAACCGCCAAATTTCTGGATGGCCAGAAAAATCTGGAAGAGTGTCTGCTGACGAAATTAGAGGAGAGCCAAAGGAAATTAGAACAGGGCCTACGTGAGGAAGTCGCAGCAGTGGAGGAGAAGTTCAACACCTTGCAAGTGGAAGTTGCCAAGCTGCGCCAACGCCCGCTGATGGGGGTGGAATTCAACGCTCTTCAAGAGGAAGTTGCCGAGCTGCGCCGACGCCCGCCCACAGGTACACCGGGGACATCAGGAACGGGACAGAGCAGAGTGACGCCCCCAACCTTCGACGGAAAGGTCCCGTGGAGCACCTACTTACGTCAGTTCGAGGCGGCCTGTTCCATAAATAACTGGAACAACACAGAAAAGGCTACAGCTCTCATTGTAACGCTGAGAGGTGACGCCCTTAACGTCCTTCAGGCCATCCCGACTGGATCCCAGGACTACGCTTCCCTGATCGCCCATATGGAGTCCCGATATGGAGATAGCCATCTTCAGCAGGCCTATCAGATGCAGCTCCGGACCCGGGTACAGAAGAACGCGGAAACCCTGCAGGAGTTCGAGATGGACATCGCACGCCTCGTAAGGCTCGCCTACCCAACAGCGCCGGCCGACTTTCTGGAGCAGATAGCGACGCCGACTTTCACCGACGGGCTACGGGACTCGGACACTCAACAGGCGCTGAGACTCGCGCGCAATAAGACCCTGGCAGATGCGCTGAGCCACGCACTTGAATTCGAGACGGCAAAACAGGCATCCAGAATGCACGCGCGGGTGCGTCAAGTGGACGTCGACGAACCAGTAAAAACCAACAAGACCAAGCCCTTGGCCGACGAATTGATGGAGGCGCTAAGCCGTTTCTTCAAGAATCGCAGTACCACCAACAAAAACGTAGCCGAAGGACATCTGGAGAGGCGGCCCGGAAGAGGACTACCGAGCTGCTGGACCTGCCGTAAGAGAGGCCACCTGAGCAAGGACTGTGGTGATCGCCGCCGCCAAGGGTTTCCGTCTGGACAGTCAGTCGTAGGGAAACCACGCGGCCCAGGAAAGCAAGTATCAGCCAGCCTAGGGGGGCAAAAGTTGGCTTGTGGCAGTCGTCAAGCCCCGGCAGTCCAAGTTCGTGTGACGAAGTTACGGAGGGACAATAGCAGCCTGATGGTCGACGGAGTCGTCAACGGAGAGAGCTGGCCCATGCTAATCGACACGGGAGCATCGAGGACCATCGTCAGCCCCACCGTAATCCCGAAGTGGGGAGTGCAACCCACACAAAGGAACCTCCAGCTAATAACCGCGACCGGAGAGACCGCACCGGTACATGGCGAAGCATCACTGGAGTTCGTCATTGGTCGACGGGCGATAAAGCATCCAGTGCTTGTGGCTGACGTGTCAAATGAAGTGATCATCGGACTGGACTTCCTGGACCAGAACAACATCATCTTGGATCTGAGTACCAACACTCTGCACTTCGGAGGTGAGGAACTTGCTTTGCAACCAGCACACGAGGCCGTCACCGCACGACGAGTAAGGCTGAGAGAGGACGTCATCGTTCCTGCCAGGACGGAGGTCAGCGCCGCCGTAATTGTCGACGGAACTACTGAGGGAGTGGCTGCTGTAATCGAGCCAAAATATGAGGACATCCAGGCAAAAGGATTGCTAGTTGCCAAGACGCTCATCAACACGACGCCTCGGCCGTACGTCCGCCTGTCCAACCTGAACGACTACGATATTACGGTTCACCGGGACACCAACCTAGGAGTCTGCGAGCCCGTTACCTGGATTGCCCGCATCACAGAAACGACGGACGGACACCTGCAGACGGACAACCGAAGAAGACGCGCCCTGCCAGAAGAACTACAGAAGCTGTACCAAGGATCCCAGGACCATTTAGACGAAGAGCAATCACGCCAACTTCAGGACCTGCTACGCGAATTCCAGGATGTCTTCTCCGTGGGGAGCAAAGACTTCGGCAGGACAAGCTTGGTCCAGCACAGAATCGACGTTGGGGACAGCGCACCGATTAGGGCCCCATTCCGACGTGTCCCGCTCGCCAAGCAAGCCGAAGTCGACCGGATGGTAGAAGAGATGAAGGAGCAAGGGGTGATCGAGCCATCACATAGTCCTTGGAGTTCTCCGGTCGTGCTTGTGAAGAAGAAGGACGGTTCCACCAGGTTCTGCGTGGACTACAGGCGGGTGAACGACGTCACGAAGAAGGACAGCTACCCTCTACCCCGGATCGACGACACGCTGGACACCATATCAGGGTCAAGATGGTTCTCCACCTTGGATTTGAAGAGTGGCTACTGGCAGGTGGAGGTCCACCCTAAGGACCGCGAGAAAACGGCGTTCTCTGTGGGCAGCGGGCTCTGGCAGTTCACCGTCATGCCATTCGGTCTGTGCAACGCCCCTGCGACCTTCGAAATGCTAATGGAGTCCATTCTGAGGGGACTACACTGGAAGACCTGCCTGGTCTACCTAGACGACGTCATCGTTCTGGGGAGGAGCTTCGAGGAGCACTACAGCAACCTGAAGGAGATCTTGTTGAAGCTACGGGCTACCCAGCTGAAGTTGAGCCCCAAGAAGTGTCAGCTCTTCCAGAAGCGGGTCCAGTACCTTGGGCATATCGTCTCCGAGGAAGGGGTGCGCACCGACCCAGAGAAGACCGCAGCTGTGAGGGAGTGGCCAGTTCCGAAGGACAAGTCCCAACTACGAAGCTTCCTGGGACTCTGCACTTATTATCGTCGCTTCGTGAGAGGTTTCGCCGACATCGCCAAACCTTTACATCGACTGACCGAGAAGGACCAACTCTTCACGTGGACAGCCGAATGCCACAGTGCCTTCGAACAACTCAAGCAAGCTCTGTGCACCGCACCTATTCTGGCCTACCCCAGACCGGGAACAAGGTTCATCGTCGATACCGATGCCATTGACTTTGGCATAGGGGGAATCCTGTCGCAAGTAGTAGACGGCGAGGAGAGAGTAGTGGCCTACTTCAGCAAGGCCTTATCAAAGCCAGAAAGGAACTACTGCGTCACCAGGAAGGAGCTGCTCGCCATCGTGAAGACCATTGAACACTTCCACAAGTATCTGTACGGGCAAGAATTTCTCATCAGGACCGACCATGCATCCCTGCGGTGGCTCCTGAACTTCAAGCAGCCCGAGGGTCAACTCGCGCGGTGGTTAGAGAGGCTTCAACAGTACAACTTTGAGATTCAGCACAGGAAAGGCCAACTGCATTCTAACGCCGACGCCCTGTCACGAAGACCGTGCCCCGAAGACTGCACCTTCTGTGCCCGAAGGGAGGAGAACACCGGGATACAGTGCCGAAGGACTACCGTGGAACTTCAAGGGAGCTGGAGCCCCGAATCTTTCACGCGGGCGCAAGCAGAAGATGATGACCTGGGACTGATAGCCGAATGGAAGAGGGCCTGTGTCCCCAGACCCGGGTGGAACATTGTGAGTGACTGCAGCCCAAAGTATAAGTCCTACTGGGCGCAGTGGGACTCGCTGATTGTAAGGGATGGCCTCATCTGCCGTACCTGGGAGAGCACCGACGGGAAGACATCTCGGGAACAAGTCGTCGTTCCAAAGGCTATGACGGAGGAAGTCCTGAAGGAAGTTCATGGAGGATCATCTGGTGGACACCTAGGGATAAAGAAGACCCTGAAGAAGCTGAGAGAGCGGTTCTACTGGATCGGATGCCGAACAGACTTGGAGAACCACTGCGCGAGGTGCCACTATTGCGCAGCCAGCAAGGGCCCAGGACGAAGACGACGGGGTCCACTGAAGACCTACAACGTGGGCGGCCCCATGGAGAGAGTGGCCATCGATGTTGCTGGGCCATTCCCGTTAAGCGAGGCAGGGAACCGCTAAATATTAGTCGTCAGCGACTACTTTACCAAATGGCCGGAGGCGTATGCGCTCCCTAACCAAGAAGCCGCGACGATTGCAGAGACCCTGGTGAAAGAATTCGTCAGCCGGTACGGAGTACCCCTGGAGCTGCACTCCGACCAAGGGAGGAACTTCGAGTCGCAGGTGTTCCAGAACCTATGCCAGCTGCTGGGAATCCGGAAGACAAGGACAACGCCACTACACCCTCGGGTCCGACGGGATGGTAGAGCGATTCAATCGCACCATCGAGAACCATCTTCGAATAGTCGTCAGCGAGCACCAGAGGGATTGGGACAAACATCTTCCACTATTTCTCCTGGCCTACCGCGCCGCCGTGCATGAAGCCACCGGGTGCACACCAGCCCGGGCCATGTTTGGGAGGGAGCTCCGTCTACCTGTTGATCTTGCCTTTGGCCGACCCGGGAATGATCCGATCCTGGTAAGCCAGTATTGTCAAGAACTGGTCGACCAACTGGAGGACGTGCACGCGTTCGCGAGGAGGAAACTGCGGATTGAGACCGACCGAATGAAGACCCGATACGACCAGCAGACGGATGCCGGCGGATTCCACGAGGACGACCTGGTCTGGCTCTTCAACCCATTACGGAAGAAAGGCCTGTCACCCAAACTGCAGAAGTCCTGGGAGGGCCCGTACCTAGTCGTGAAACGGATCAACGATGTCGTCTACAGGATCCAGCGGAGCCCGAGGGCGAAGATGAAGATCGTGCATCGAGATCGCCTGGCAGCCTACGGAGGGACACAGACGGACCAATGATTGATCGGGACGATCAGCCTTTTTAGGAAGGGGGTGGTGTTACGGCTGTGAGTTCGTTTCATCGCTCGCCGCATGAGTCAAAACTGCCCCAGGGCTGGACTGCTCTCCCTCAGTGTATTGCATGCGCGTTACGCAACGGACTGCGAAGTGAAAGGGATGGTCCAGAATCTTCGTGACACCACCAGCGAAGGAAATGTCGAGAAGCCGTGTGTCCTGGACGATTCTAGAATTTATTGAGTCACCAGCCTGCTATATAAGCGGCTTCAACAGTGAGGGGACCGAGTTTTCTGTTGTTGTGTTTTACGAGCTAGTGCGAGCGATTATCTTGTGCGACAGAAGTGTGGTGACGAAGTGCTGTGCGAGTTACGAAATCCTGTGACATTGTTTCTCCCAGCTTGCGAACAGCGTACATCAAGTGCTCGTAAGTAACTGTATTTGTTGTACCTGAGGAAGAGGGGCAGGTAGCTTCTGCCAAGGCCACCGGACTCATTAGGACGGATTAACTTCTGTGGTCTGTTGCAAGTGAAAGGGGCCAAGTGCGCATAAGGAAGAGACTTGAGGAAACTGGAGAAGGCTCCTAATTGCTTGTATTTGCTGATTAGTGTAATTTTCTGGCCACAATACAGTTAATTATTTCTTTAAGTAGTAATTGGTGTTGTGCTTTGTACCCCCCACCGTAATCCAGTTAAGAAAAGTGCCACTAGGGGGTGGCACGTAACAGTATTAAAATAACACCTTTAGACATTTGAGAAAAAGTAGTTCCCCTAGGCTATGTTTAAAATGAATGTTATACAGCCATATTTGCAGCTCTTTTCAGTTCGGAGTGTTAATTATGCTCAATGACATAATTTGAATGAGATTAGCTTAAATTAGCATCTTACATTTGTCAAGGAAAGAATATAACGGAAAAAATGTATGTCCTAAACAACCGGGTCCTAGTAATGATATTCAACAAGTTCGGATTGTATTCTAAAAACTATCCGCAAATTTACTCCAAACATTATCCGCAGCTTGTCCACTATCCGCAGAGCCAAGCAAACTATATCCGCATTCCCGTAGAGCTTTAATTATAGGCTCGTTGCTATTAGTTCACTTTTACCAGAAACAAATGTTCATGAAATTGCAATTAAAATTAAAATTATGTATGAAGATTAAAAATCCATTTTCAACGATCCTGTGTCAGGAGAGAGTCTTGAAGGACCTCCCTGAAAATGTTCTATTAGTTCTTGTTAATAGTTCCTGAGGAAAATGTAAATAACAAGTTAAAAACAAGAAGTTCCGTGAAGAACTATACAGAATAATTTTCATGCCAATGATTATTCTACAGTATATGAACCTATCTAGAATAATGACGAAATTAAGTTGGTAATATCGAAATATCTAATTAGTTCAAAATATATCTGGTATAATGTAGCCTAATAGAGCACTACAGTTGGCAGCCCTGGTGACTGAATATATTCTTAGTTCCACCTCTTAAGGTACAGAATACAAAATTTGGTTGAAGTCCAATGGACGTTACATGCAGTTAGACACTGGATCTATCAGCACGCGTGTGCTGGTCAGAAATAATCTGAATTATTGTGATATCTTGTTGTGCCAATTTTGGATGAAATCCATTTGTTAGTATAGAAGTTACATGTATTTTGAAATTGGACATATCAGCAGGCATAGAATCATGTTGGCAGCACTGCCTTGTATTAATTACTCCAAATTAATCTAGAATGTCAGGTGCCATACGTGTGCAAAGTATACAGCTGTTGGCTTGCATACTTTCTGATATATTGATATTAGGGTAAAAAGAATATAGACAGCATTTATTAACAGTTGGCAGCCCTGATTGCTCTTAACAATACTTATAGTCATATCTGTTATGGTACACATATCACATACGAAATTTGGTTGAAATCCAACTGATAGTATAGAAGTTACATGTATTTAAAAATTGGTACTATCAGCAGGCTTATAATCATGTTGGTAGAACTGACGTATATAAGTAACTCCAAATTAATCTAAAATGTCAGAATATACGTGTGCATAGTTTAAAGCTGTTGGCTTGCATACTTTCTGATATATTGGTATTTGGATAAAAAAAATAGAGAGAGAGCAATTATTAACAGTTGGCAGCCCTGGTGGCTCTTAAGAATACGCTCAGTCATATCTGTTTATGTACAGATATTACAAACAAAATTTTGTTGAAATCCAATTGATAGTGTAGAAGTTATATGCATTTAAACATTGGACCTATCAGAAGGCTTAAAATTATTTTGGCAACACTGTCATGGTTGGCCTCCTGGAAATTAAACTGAAATAGTATTATCTACGTGTGTGCCAATTTTGGAATAGCTCCCATGCATACCTTGCAAGATATCCAACATGGAGCTCAAATTTCTAGTGAGTTTTTTCAGCAGTTGGTAGCACTGACATCATTTTCAAATATGGACGTGAGCTATTCCGGTGCACATCTTTACTCATACTAAATTTGGTTTTGATTGCTGCAGCCGTTTAGGAGTTGATAGGGGGACACACACACACAGCCAGACAGACAGAAGGACAGACAGACAGACAGACAGACAGACAGACAGAAGGACAGACAGACAGACAGACAGACACACACACACACACACATTTTCCCGGATCGATCTCAAAAGTCTACTTTTTCCTCATTTTTGCAAAATGTGAAAAGTAGGCTAATTAACATGAGCAATATAGGGTATTCCGGAGATCCTTAAAACTTTAATTTCCACACCACAGTTATACAAGTTATCGTAGAGCGTGGTGGCACAGCGGTCAAGCTGTAGCCTATGCCTCCCACCAGGGTAGACCGGGTTCGTTCCCGGTCAATAAATGTGACATAACTGAAATGGTATGTCCTGTGGTTCTGATTCCACGTAAAAAGAGGAGGTCCCGTGGCTCATGGCCACGAGATGAATGGTCGCATACAGTAAAACTGCAAGCTTCCTTTCTTTTTTACACAAGTTTTCAGACAGGATTCACTCTCTGTGCTAGGAATAAAATATAGCCTAATTTAAAACATGTACAACGTTTGTAGTTATACAACAATTGGCAAATTTAGTGAATTCGAAAGATTTGTCTTTGCCCGGTGAAATCTGTCTCCACTTTCCGGGGCGCCGAGAGGGATTAATTTCTTTTGCGATTAATTTGGGCTAAAAATGCATTTTGTTATAACAAGATAATAGGAAATACGCTGCACGAGAAATTCAATTATATATGAATTGCACCTGAATGGCCATAGCAGGGTATTTTTAGCCTATTTTCATTTATGAAAATAATTGGCTTATGAGATCATCTTTTGTCCGTGTGTTTGTGTGTGTGTATGAGGATTTTTGTGTGTCCCCCCTCTAATAACTTCTAAACGGCTGGAGCGATTTCAATGAAACTCGGTAAGTTCATAGCACTATTCTGGGCAACCCTGACCGTGCCCTTAAAATTTTGTTACGTCTCACCAATCCAACATGGCGGCTGTGAGAAATATTTCATCAGCATTCAATATCTCCGAAACTATTACCGATATCGCCCTGGATTTTTGTACGGTGCTAGAGGGAACTACTAGAAGTTCACCTATGTGGCATTTATAAACCTGGTAACTACAAAACCAACATGGTGGCCAAGAGAATTTGCAACAATTAAATAGACGTTTCTCGCGATTTAACCAACCAAACGCAATGAAACATGGTACAGTATATGTTTATAAACATTGTAATGCACCGACATTTAACTTCGTTCAATTGTTTACATAACCTCAATATGGCGGCTGTGCGAAATATTTCTCCAGCATTCTATATCTCTGAAACTATTACCGGCATCACCATGCAATTTTGAACGGAGATAAAGGGCACTACTGGAAGTTCATCTATGAGACTTTCAAAAACCGGTTAACTACAAATCGAACATGGCGGCCAAGCGAAGTTGAAAGTTTTAAATAGACGTTTCTCGCGATTTAATGATCCAAACGGTATGAAACTTCGTACAACAAATGGTTATACACATTGCAATTAACTGGTGTCTAATTTAGTTCAATTGGTTACATAACCTCAAGATGGCGGCTGTGCAAATTTCGAAAATTAAGTTTTTATTTCTTGTCTTCTAAACATGCGATCGAAATCAACATTTGCATAATGAGCGTACACAATAATCATCATCTAATAGTACATAACTCTATGGCCTACATATATTAAAATCCAACATGGCGACCATCTGAAATATTTAGACGGTTCTCAATATCTATTATTCTACTACAGCAATCAAACTGAAATTAAGCATAAGTTCACCTATGAGACGTTCAATAACCTGTCGAGCACAAATCCAACTTGGTGGCGACGCGAAATTTAAATATTCAAATGGACGTTTCTTGCGTTTTAACCATCCGAGAGCAGTGAAAATTGATCCGGTATATGCTTATACAAATTTTAATCGACTGGCATCTAATTCATTTTAATTATTTTTATAACCACAAGTTGGTGGTCGAGCGAAATTTTAAAATCCCGCTTTTATTTCTTGTGTCCTAATCATGCGATTGAAGTTTGAATAAAACACCTACACAATAATCTTCATGTAACAGTACATAAATCTAAGGCCTATAATATAAAAATCCAACATGGTGACCATACAAAATACTTAGACGGTTCTCAATATCTACGAATCTATTACACCAATCAAACTTACAATTTGTATGTTGATAGAGGCTATTAATATTAGTAGGGTATATGAAAATAAGCTATTTACTTCTTCACGGAACTACTTGTTTATTTATTTAACGCCCATGGGCTACCAAAAAGTTCAATTTCAAGTAGTTCAAACTTTGACTACCAGATGCTATTGTCACTAACACCTAACGGCGAACGTTGGAATTTGGTCAAGCGTTTCTAACCAGCCAAATATATGCTACAAATTTTGCTACATACTACCTATTGTAGTGGTAGGATCTTTTACATGTCATAAATCTGTGACATGGGCCTGTCTGCTTTACTTCCCCTCCGAAAATAAGATAATAATCTCTGGCACTACAGCCCATGAAGAGCCTAGTTCTACCAAGCAACCACTGCCCAGCCATTTGGCCTGCAGATATTGGGGTGACGTGTGGTCAGCGCGTCGGGTCCCCTCGGCCGTTAATCGTGGTTTTAGTGACCGAGGCACTGCCTCACTGTCAGACAGCTACACAATTGTCCTCACGAGGCTTAGTACAGCCCGTTCCAGCCCTCACGTCAGTTTCTAAAATTCGTGACGGAGTCGGGAATCGAACCCAGGGCCTCCGGGTGAGAGGCAGGCACGCTACCCCAACATCACGGGGCCGGCAGCCAAAGGAAGGCATACTGAAGAATTTTAACGATCTTAAAAATCCGACGATTTCGGCTACGTTTGAACCCGCGATCTTAAGCATAGCAATTCAGTATGCTACCAACTACGCCACCGAAACTCCAAAGTATCAATAAGTGTTAGTATTAAAGATTATGTTTGTTAGATCGTTAATAAACCTTTCACGTGAAAGATACAAATTCTTTTTGAACAGTTTAGTATAAGATATCAAGATGACTTACTATCTGTCATTTTATGTTCCACGTATCACGTTAGTGAAAAAACGAGAAAAGAAATTAGCTCACGTTGGAGATCACATTAGGACGATAGTGAGTTATCTGTGCACAAATCTCTCGTGCAACACAGCGAGTGTTCGTGTAATTATGGAATGTTTGGAGATCTCGAGCACGATTCTAATGTTAATTTACATAAAAAAATATTGTGTTATTTGTCCTGGCCTCGTTAAATCCTGGTGACGCAGATACGTGCGAGCATTGCATCCAGAGGGATATTTATGAGTCCTGATTGTGTGACCAATAAAGCATGCAAAAATGAGCTACTTGAAATACGATGTTATCAGCAATCACACATTTGGGGGAAAATGACTTAAGACCAGCAATGCATAGCACATCATACGCCCGAACTAAGTGGCTTTGGGAGAGGGAGGGGGGGGGGGAGAGGAGGAGGGGAGGGGAGGGAATACTATATGGTATGTTACTAACTCAAAATTACTTCATTTCTTTATCAATCTACTATCCCTAAGAGAAATATATTTATATTTGATGCACATGCTACTTGAATGCTACAAACTCAGTGTATGTTAGGTTCGTGCCGTGTCTTGTGTGGGGTTTCGCCTAGGAACACCAGTCTGACTCATCAGCGGGATCTTGGTGTACGTGTCCGGACAAAGCTTTAAAATATAGCCTAATAGTACATTTCCATACGAGTGTCTTAATTACCATTATAGGCGAGTTGCATACGACTGTTTATGTTCGACTATAATTATTATAACTATTTTATGTTCGAAGATAAATATTCATAAATATCTGTCGAGATTTCGCCAGTTTTATGTACTGAACAGAGCGCATGAGACGCAGAGAATACCTTGTATTTGACCATGGCCTTCTCGATTACCCCACTATGACACTAGGCAACGAAGTTTAGAAGGCATTGGAACTCCACGCAGATGCGATGCTAACCTTATCTAATTGGTCAAACAACTGTTTCTTGAGCTGTGATTGGTGGGAGAAACTGTTTCATAATCATTATGATACAGTTTTGTGACACATAATAGTCAGGGTCGAACATAAATTATATTATTTCATTTCGTTTTTCATAGGTTTTATCAGTGGCATTCACCACATTCATATCAAGTCGATGAGGGGATTACTTGCACTCTTTCGTAAGAAATCCTGGGTAATTACGAGACTCCTGCTATAGAATTATCGATAGGCTAATAGATTTAACAGAGGATCTATATGAATTTTAACAAAGAGTTTTTGTTGATTAGACAACCAAGAAGTGTTCTGGGTCTATTAGTAAACGGTAATTTTCATCTTTCAATTCCCAAGACTACGTCTGTTAATTCTTTTGTCAAGCGCACTAAAAGAACTCTTGTATAAATAACTGTCAATTCTATTCGAAACGCGGACAAAGCTGATAATTGTCTGATATTGGTATTTAAGAAACTCGCTAAGACAACAAAGACATTTGTCAGAAATCTCTTTTTATTATTTCACAGCTACGCGTTGTTTGAAGTCTCGACAAATTCAGTCTGTTTGCTAATGAGTCCAGACCACCTCGTGGATTAGTGACTAGCATTCTTGGCTGTCGGCTCCGAGGTCCAGGTTTGATTCCCGACTTTGCAAAGAAATTTAATTTTGGTCTGAGGACTCAAACGGGATTCACTCTGCCGAGAAGATGTGAGTTTGATTCCGACCTCTGCCATATACTACTAGAGGTTGTTTTTTCGTGTTTTCTCACTTGTAATCGAGGTGAATGTCAAGATGGTCCTAAATTAAGAACATGACCTCCTCCTACTTAAATCCTAGCAACAATTACAAATACACACACTATAGTCCATATTATGAAAGAAGAACGCTGACAGCTGTCAAAGCCAGCACGAGAGGAAATGCTGAGTTGCCACTGTGACAGGTTATCTCAACGTCTGATGATGTGTACGAGTAACTTAAGATCCGCTTGCCCAATGATTATGCAGTTTTTTTGTTTTTTCTTTGTCGTCTGGTCTCCTCAGAGACCGAGTGCAGGTCTTTCTATTCGACGCCCGTGGGCGACCTGCGCGTCGGGATGAGAGATGGAATTGATTAAGGGGAATGAAATTGGGCAAGGATGTGTAAAGAAGCGGCCGTGGCCTGTCAGAAGGTACCGTCCCAGCATTTGTCTGGTGTTGAAAATGGGAAACCACGGAAAAGCATTTCAAGGACGGCCGACGGTGGGGCTCGAACCCACGCGTCTTCCGAGTCAGCAGAGAGCTTGGCCCCATGACCTAACACTGGGCTTTAGCCAGCGTAGCCACTACTGTCGGTATAATAATAATAATAATAGTAATAATTATAATAATAATAATAATAATAATATCGTATGGCCTCGGATTCCGGGTGCAAGCTTTGTTATTTGACACCCAAAGGGTAGCTTGCATGTCGAATTTCGTTGTTCCATGAAGCACTATGAAAGTCAAGGAGGTTAGATATCTAAGCTCCTTGAACACTATAGAACTTTCTAGTAGAGAAATGAGGAACTTTGTGTTGGCGGAAAATCCCGAGATTAATTTTGCCGTTATGAACACGGCCTACTGAATTCAAATGGGTTCTTTGACATGCCAATATCATATGACATGGTGTCGTAATTTTTGCCACCTATCAAAACTCACTTACCACGGTCAGCAGCGAACCTGTAAGCTTGGGGTTAGTAGACCGACACGTTGACCACTCACCCGCCGTGGCAAGCTATTATGCAGTTTTCACTGGTATCTGTAAGAGCTTCTATCCTGTAAAAGTTTATGCCAATACACTTTAATACATACTCGGGGTAATACTGACAAGGCACAATATACAAGGACACTGCTTCAAGTCATATGCTCGCCGTTGTCTGTGGGTAGAATGCAACACCTCTCGTTGTTGCCATGGAAACCGTTACTTCACTCACACGCCTCGTCTTATGTGCGTATAACAGCCCTCAGGGCGGCTTCGGTGGTGTAGTTGATAGCATGCTGAGCTTGTATGCCCAAGATAGGTTCAAACACGGCCGAAGTCTCGGATATTTTAAGAGCGTTAAAAATCCCTCCGTATGCCTTCCTTAGGAGGGAAAGTAAAGCCGGCGGGCCCATGTCATATATTTATGGCATGTAAAAGAACCTTCCACTAACTACAATTGTGTGAGGCTTAACATTTGATTAACGTTGTATTAATTTCCAACGTTCGCCACCAGGTGCCGGTTGCGGTGGCATCTAGTAGTCAAATTCACAGCTAAGTGTCGTTGACGGTAGCATTTGTTAGCAAAAGTAGGAACTACTTGAAATTGATCGTTTGCAGTCCTTGCCTGAATTACAGATAACACACACTAATACAACCATCACAATTTACACGGTTATCAGGCAAATTCTACACACACCCAAAGTACACGGGGCTAAATGACCGCGTTGTCTCAGCCCCTAAACTGAGGAACCAACCAACCTATGCAATTGGAATAATTGGCCCTTTCGAGTACTTTTCCATATTACGAACACTAGACTACTAGCACATACAGCAGCTGATAATACTGATCTCACATTTCAAAGCTAAATGAATGAGAATGAAGGTAGTTAAAATCTCATTGTTTCCGATGTAAGCCATTTAACCTCAGGGACTGAGAACCATGCCGTGGGGCCTGATGGTACAATGAGCCACCGTGTCAACATCACTAACTGAGAAGGAAGACACTTGCCAATGAAGGTGAAAGCGCACTCAACTATCGTGCACCTCGACAATTTTTTTTTTTTTGGCGTGAAGAGTTCATGTGCTACACTGTATGTGCACTTGTATCCAAAGATCATTAGGTCATATGACGTATGTCAAGTGCGTAGGGACGAGATGCTGTAGCAGTGCCTCTCACCAAGATGGATTGGGTTCGATACCTGGTTATATATGAGATTTTCAGTGTAAAACTTCACTACAACGAATTTGGATGCCGTAAGATTAAAGGCCATACACAAGTATCTACTTGCTTTGCGTAACTCTGAAGTGAAGCGTGTGTTTGAATGATGAATCCACTTTGACTTCGATGGAAAGCTGCAGCAAACTGGAGATTCGAATTCTGGCACTGCTGGCATCATTCCGAGTTTCCCCGGGTTTTATCACACAAATTCCGGATTGGTATCGTTTTCTTAAGTCCCGAGATGCCAACGTCATTCTCTTACAGTAATAGTTACAGTTACACACCACAACGGTCACCCTAGAAACACAGGTTATTAGACAAAATCGAAAAAAAACGGAGCTTGTTAGCAAGATGTCCCCAGACCCTAGAATCAATCACCAATAATAATAATAATAATAATAATAATAATAATAATAATAATAATAATAGAAATAATAATAATAATTAGCTCAGTAGTTGCTGTTGCCGGTCCCAAGCCCAAAGAAAGGAGGAGGGTTGGCACAAAGCCGTAAAATAACAGCCAGAGAACATCTTGAGGCAACCTCTAAGGCTCAATACCTTAGTTGCAACATTGAGGTTGATCACAATTAATCTCCCCAAGACTTTCAACCTATCACAATGTCATTTTTAGCCTACTTTCGATATTTTGCAAAAAATGAAAGTAGACTTAAGAGATCACTACAGGGACAAAAATTGTGTGTCTGTCTGTGTGTGTGTGAGTCTGCGTGTGTGTGTGTGTGTGTGTGAGTGTGTGTACTCTGAATGTCTGTCCCCCCCTATCAATTCGAACACAGTGAAACCGTATTGAACGAAATTTGGTACAGAGGTAGAACAAGCAAAGGGCACCTCAGTGTCATGTTTTATATCGCCGCCATCTTTACCAAATCTGAATGGCGGCCACTCAAACGTTCAAAACGTAAAATCAAATAGCGACTAACCAAATTATCCGATCTCTACCAAATTTGGTAATAACATACCTTCATATAGGACGCGACTTGTGACCAAACTACAAGGTCATCCGCCGCACCATTTCAGGATGGCGGCCGTGCGAATTATGCAAACTTTATAATCCATATCATGGGACCCACCAGTTCCGATTATCGAGCCGAGAATCTTAACTGTTCTAAAGGAAGAGGCACGTTCGAAATTAAAAGTTTATTTTGTAATACTATAGTGCAGAAGTGATTTTAAAAAGCTGAGCCATCTCGGTAAGAAGACAAGATGGCAGCGGATATCTTGTGCCTGACTTATATTTCACTAATTTGAGTATTGCATGCAATATAGCGTACTGATACAAAATAAATAAATAAATAAATAAATAAACTTAGTATGAAATGCTTTATACATAAATAATATACTCCACTGATGAAATCGTTAGGTCTAAATCATTATTTGCTAACAAGTTCTATCTAAATCATTTTGTATAGATCAATGTTGGTTGGCACAAATGGCTCCGTGGTAAAGCGTTAGGTCATTCATATGCCTATGGTTCAAACCCCATCAGAGTTTGGTTTTTTGCTTGAAATTTTACATATTTGTTGCTTTGTAATGACTCAGACATTAGGCTGATGAAATCGTTAGGTCTAAATCATTATTTGCTAACAAGTTCTATCTAAATCATTTTATATAGATCAATGTTCGTTGGCACAAATGGCTCCGTGGTAAAGCGTTAGGTCATTCATATGCCTATGGTTCAAACCCCATCAGAGTTTGGTTTTTTGCTTGAAATTTTACATATTTGTTGCTTTGTAATGACTCAGACATTTTAAAATTAAGCCTTATATTGTGCATATTACGGTGCAAAACATATATTTAATTAAAACATAATTCGCCAGCAGATTTGCTCGAGACATCTAGCAGCCAAAAAGGTAACTGCACGCCGGCCTACTTATTAACTTCCAGATTTTATTGAAAAGTTTCTTCTTATGGCCGCTAGAATGCACTCGCCCTGTTAGGATTATATTGTTCGATATTTCTCCACTAGATTTCACGACTGGTCTACATGGGACTCCATTGATAGTATACCATTGGCATTCTATGCGCATCGAATTTGAAGAATGACAGGATGATACTATGATACATTTTTACTTCTTATTTTAAAGAGTTTGTTACAGCCTATTGTGCGTTATTTGAAAATGTTATTTGAAGTAAAGAACAAAACGATTTCACATAGTAACTGAATTCTAGCCGCTGGTACTAGTTCAGGTTATTAATACATGTATTTCAGGCAAATAGCAATCGAAAATATCCACAAAGTTTGTATACACACGTCTCTGTAGGGACACGGAAAGATTTGTTAATTCAATTAGGGTTGTGAAAGCCATGCACAACCAGACGTGTAAAGACATGCCTCAATTCAAAGTTGGATGTTGCCCACGGCAGGTCGATTATGTAATAATAACAATAATAATAATGTTATTTGTTTTACGACCCTTTTAACTACTGCTGCTTTTAGATACGCCGGGGTGCCGGAATTTTGGCTCGAAGGGGATCTTTAACGTGCCAGTAAATCTACTGACACGGCTCTCTCGCATTTGTGCACCCTCAAATGCCAGCTGACTGCGCCAGGATACGAACCTGCAACCTAGGGCCCAGCAAGCGAGAACGTTACCGCAGAGCCACGCATGTCTCCAGATCCATAACATTCTTGAGATACTTCTTATCTATCTTTCTTCAATGATGGTAGTAGTTTTTTTTTCTAGGTTGTGGCGTTTGGTAGAGGTAAATAGTTTCTAAGGTCTTCAACCAAGAAATGATTCAATTATACTCTTTGATAATAACAACGAGTTATAACTATACTCATACATTTAGGAGAAAGTAGGCTATATGTTCTTTACTAAACATCTTGTTTAACGATGCACCTAACCCAGGCCCTATTAATCATACTCGTTATTCTCGGTCATCGGATTCTGGGGAACCGAGAACATCATGTGGGAATGTATTGGTGCTTCCCAAATCTCTTCGCCCAAATGCAAAACTTTCTTTGGTAGTCTAACCATCAACACACTTCGGAAAACTGGGAAGTTAAAGCAATTAACAGACATGTTAGAAAATTTAAACATCCAAATTTTAGCACTTCAGGAAACCAGATACACGGATGAAAATCATTTTGACTCAGGAAATCATAGAATTTACAAAGGCAAGCCAGCAATGTCCCTTCATAGGAAGCCACTACAATTTGGCACTGGAATCGCTGTAAAAAGAAACATTATAAACTCAATGCTTAACTTTTCTTCGCCTTCTGAAAGAATTTCAACAATATCCATTAAATCAGGAAACAAAGCTTATACAATTATTAATGCGCCCGCACCCACCAATAATTACAATCCAAAAGATCCACAAATGGTGGAAGACTTCTGGGATCTGCTAGATGAAACTACAACCACAATTCAAAACATCACTTAAAAATTCTATTGGGAGATTCAATGCCCAAATTGGTAGTGAAAGAAATTCAGGACCATTGTAGGACTATAACCAGGGCACAATAGGACTAATAACAAGTAGTTCAGTGAAGAACTAAAGCCTATTTTCACATATCCTACTTATGTTAATTGCCACTATCACCATACAAAATTTCAGTTTGAGTGCTGTAATAGATTCGTAGATATTGAGAACCGACTATATATTTCGGATGGTCGCCATGTTGGATTTTTATATATGTAGGTCTTAAGAGTTATGTAATGTTACATGAAGATTATTGTGTACGTGTAGTATTCAAACTTCAATCGCATGATTAGGACACAAGAAGTAAAAACGAGATTTTAAAATTTCGCACAGCTGCCATCTTGTGGTTTGGAACAAATTGAAATAAATTAGATGCCAGTGGATTAACATTTGCATAAGGATTTACTGTACCATGTTTCACTGCACTCGGATGGTTAAATTGCGAGAAACGTCCATGTGAACATTTATACTTCGCGTTGCCGCCGTGTTGGATTTGTGATCACCAGGTTATTGAATGTCCTATAGGTGAACTTATGTCCATAGCCCCTATGAACATTAAAAAAATCAGTTTGATTGCTGTAATAGATTCGTATATATTGAGATCTGTCTAAATATTTCGGATAGTCGCCATGTTGGATTGTTATATGTATAGACCATAGAGCCATGCACCATTAGAGGAAAATTATTGCGTAGGTTCTATATTCAAACTTTCACTTCGATCGCATAATTACGACACAAGAAATAAAAAAATATTTTTTAAATTCGCACAGCCGCCATCTTGAGGTTATATTAACAAATGAACTAAATTTGATAGCAGTGCATTATAATGTGTATAAACATTTGCTGTACCAAGTTTCATTGCGTTTGGATCATTAAATCGCGAGAAAAAGTATATTTAAAACTTACATCTTCGCTTGGCCGCCATGTTCGTTTTGTAGTTAACCGGTTTTTGAAAGTCTCATAGATGAACTTTCAGTAGTACCCTTAATCTCCGTACAAAAATGTCAGTGTGATACCGGTAATAGTTTCAGAGATATAGAACAACGGTGAAATAATTCGCACAGCCGCCACCTTGAGGTTATGTAAACAATTAAACGAAGTTAGATGTCGATGCCTTACAATGTATATAAACATATACTGTATCAAGTTTCATTGCGTTTGGTTGGTAAAATCGCGAGAAACGTCTATTTAAATGTCGCAACTTCGCTTGGCCGCCATGTTGGTTTTGTAGTTACCAGGTTTTCAACTGTCACAGGTGAACTTCTAGTAGTTCCCTTTATCACCGAACAAAATTCCAGGGTGATATCGGTAATAGTTTCGGAGATATTGAATGCTGGTGAAATATTACGCACAGCCGCCATGTTGGATAGGAGAGACGTAACAAAATTTGAAGGACACGGTTGGGGTCGTCCGGAATAGTGTGCTATGAACTTACCGAGTTTCACTGAAATCGCTCCAGCCGTTTAGATTTTATTAGGGGACACACACACACACACACACACACACACACACACGCACACACGGACAAAAGGTGATCTCATAAGCCTTTTTTTTTTTTCATAAATGAAAATAGGTTAAAAATGGAGAAAGAATAATTCATTTTTGCAAAAGTGTTGATCTCAAATTAATGTCAACACATTTTCGAGCGCTTCCACATAAGAAACAAGTAGTTCCGTGAAGAACTACGCAGCCTATTTTCATATATCCTACATGTATTAACTTCCGCTATCAACATACAACATTTCAGTTTGATTGCTGTAATAGATTCGTAGATATTGAGTACCAACTAAATATTTCGGATGGTCGCCATGTTGGATTTTATATATGTAGGTCCTAGAGTTATGTAATGTTACATGAAGATTATTGTGTACGTGCAGCATTCAAACTTCAATCGCATGATTAGGACACAAGAAGTAAAGTAACAAGGAGATTTTAAAATTTCGCACAGCAGCCATCTTGTGGTTATGGAAACAATTGATATAAATTAGATGCCAGTGGATTAACATTCGTAAAAGGATTTACTGTACCAAGATTCACTACACTCGGATGGTTAAATTGCGAGAAACGTCCATGTGAATATTTATACTTCGCGTCACCGCCATGTTGGATTTGTGATCAACAGGTTATTTCAAGTCCTATAGGTGAACTTAAATTCATAGCCCCTATGAACATTAAAAAAATCAGTTTGATTGCTATAATAGATTCGTAGATATTCACAGTCTCCTGAATATTTCGGATGGTCGCCATGTTGGATCATTGAATTTATAGGCCATAGAGTCATGCACCGTTAAAGGAAAATTATTGCGTAGGTTCATTATTCAAACTTTCACTTCGATTGCTTGATTACGACACAAGAAATAAAAACTTAATTTTTAAATTCGCACAGCCGCCATCTTGAGGTTAAATAAACAATTCAACTAAATTAGATATCAGTATATTACAATGTGTATATACATTTCCTGTACCAGATTTCATTGTGTTTGGAACATTAAATCGCGAGAAAGGTCTATTTAAAATTTTCAAATTCGCTTGGCCGCCATGTTCGTTTTGTAGTTAACAACTTTTTGAAAGTCTTATAGATGAACTTCTAGTAGTACCCTTTATCTCCGTACAAAATTTCAGGGTGATACAGCTAATAGTTTCAGAGATATAGAATGCCGGTGAAATATTTCGCTCATCCGCCATCTTGTGGTTATGTAAACAATTGAACAAAGTTAGATGTCGGTGCATTACAATGTGTATAAACATATACTGTACCAAGTTTTATTGCGTTTGGTTGGTTAAATCGCGAGAAACGTCTATTTAAATGTCGCAAATTCGCGTGGCCGCCATGTTGGTTTCGTAGTTACCAGTTTTTCAAAAGTCACATAGGTGAACTTCTAGTAGTTCCCTTTATCAACGTAAAAAATTCCAGGGTGATGTCGGTAACAGTTTTGGAGATATTGAATGCTGGTAAAATAATTCGCACAGCCGCCATGTTGGATTGGTGAGACGTAACAAAATTTGAAGAGCACGGTCGAGGTCGCTCGGAATAGTGCTATGAACTTACCGAGTTTCATTGGAATCGTTCAAGCCGTATAGAATTTATTAGGGGACACACACACACACCTCACACACACACACACACACACACACGGACAAAAGGTGATCCCATAAGCCTATTTTTTCAAAATTGAAAATAGGCTAACAAGAAGTTCCGTGACGAACTAAAGAGCCTACTTCTCTTAAAAATTAAGATGCATGCCAATAATTAATCTATATGGATCTATCTAGAATAATGACGAAATTAAGTTGGTAATATCGAAATTTCTAATTAGCTCTAAATACTGTATAGTGGCATAATGTAGCCTAATAGAGAACTACAGTTGGCAGCCCTGGTGACTGAATATATTCTTAGTTCCATCTCTTAAGGTACAGAATACAAAATTTGGTTGAAGTCCAATGGATAGCATGGACGTTACTTGCAGTTAAACATTGGATCTAACAGCGCGCGTAAAATCATGTTGGTAACAATGGCATACATGTATTGGTCAGAAATAATCTGAAATAATCTAATGTATTGTTGTGCCAATTTTGAATGAAATCCATTTGTTAGTATAGAAGTTACATGCATTTAAAAATTGGACCTATCAGCAGGCTTAGAATCATGTTGGCAGCACTGACGTATATTAGTTACTCCAAATTAATCTAGAATGCCAGGTACTATACGCGTGCAAAGTTTAGAGCTATTGGCTTGCATACTTTCTGATATATTGATATTAGGGTAACAAAAATAGAGACAGTATTTATTAACAGTTGGCAGCCCTGGTTACTATTAAGAATCGGCATAGTCACATCTGTTATAGTACACACGAAATTTGGTTGAAATCCAAATGATAGTATAGAATTTACATGTATTTAAAGTTGGACCTCTCAGCAGGCTTAGAATCATGTTGGTAGTACTGACGTATATAAGTTACTCCAAATTAATATAGAATGTCAGGTACTATACGTGTGCATAGTTTAAAGCTGTCGGCTTGCATACTTTCTGATATATGGGTATTTGGATTTTAAAAAATGAGAGCATTTTTTACAGTTGGCAGCCTTGGTGGCTCTTAAGAGTACGCTCAGTCATATCTTTTTATGTACACATAGCACATACGAAATTTGGTTGAAATCCAATTGATAGTGTAGAAGTTATATGCATTAAAATTTGGACCTATCAGCAGGCTTATAATCATTTTAGCAACACTGCCATGTATGGCCTCCTGGAAATTAAACTGCAATATTGTTATCTATACGTGTGCCAATTTTGAAATAGCTCTCATTCATACCTCTCAAGATATCCTACATGGAGCTCAATTTTCAATTGCGATTTTTCAGCAGTTGGTAGCACTGACGTCATTTTCAAATATCGCCGTGAGATATTCAGGTATAGATAATTATTCCTACCAAATTTTGTTTCGATTGCTCCAGCCGTTTAGGAGTTGTTAGGGGGGGGGGTCACACATACAGCCAAACAGACAGACAGACAGAAGGACAGACAGACAGACACACACACACACACACATTTGCCCGATCTCATAAGTCTACTTTTTCCTCATTTTTGCAAAATGTGAAAAGTAGGCTAAAAATTCTGGAGATCCCCACATTTTCACTTGGGAGAATTTCAATTCGATCATGTAGCAATTTCCAAGAAAAATCGAAAAGAAATTATAAATGTTAAAGTTAAAAGATGAATCATTGATTCTGACCACCATTTATCGTTAGTCAAGGTAACATTTCAACCAAACAAGTATAAACCAAGAATAACAAAGGACCTGCGCGTTGATCCGGAATTTCTTAAACAGATCACCAGTACTTTCCTTGAAAGTATCCTTACTCACAATCCTCCGAACTGGTTAGAACTCAAAGACATACCTTTGAAGGCTTCTCAAAATATTGGCACACCACCCAGGAAACGCAGACATAGGTGGTGGAATGAAGCCTGCGATAAGGCCATACATTTTAGAATTAAAGCCTGGCACAACTGGAATTCTTATAAAACTGAACAAACATGGCAGGAATTCACTAAAATACAGAAACAAACATCCAAAATTATCAGGTCTGAAAAACGCAAACACGATCACTACAGATTGGTAGAAATTGAGCAAGATTTTACGAAAAACAATACACGTAACTTCTATAAAACTTTCAGAGAGAAATTATCAAATTATCAGGCACCTGGTCTTTGCCTCAAACGCCCGGATGGGACATTGGAAACGAATAATCAAGAAAACTGCAAACTTCTAGCAGTTTATTTCAAGGATCTTTTAAACTGTGAATCCCCTAAAGAACAACTCACCTTTGAAAAACCCTCATCTAATCAAGATTCAGAACCCCCAACATTGGAAGAAGTCAAAGAAATAATCCATGGACTAAACAGTAACAAAGCCCTAGGGGAAGATGGTATAATTGCCGAAATGCTGAAGATTGGAGGTGAGAGCATAGCCCAGAAAATCCACTCGATTCTTAAGAACATCTGGATTACTGAAGAAATCTCTGAAGATTGGAAATGTGCGCTAATCCATCCACTACACAAGAAAAGGGATAAAACCAACATCAATAATTATAGAGAAATTAGCTTGATATCAGTTGCTTACAAAAAAAAATCCAAAGCTCACTAGACATGAGAAACAAACAGACCATATAATTGGTGATTATCAGGCAGGTTTACGGAAAGGAAGATCTTGTAGTGAACAAATCCTTAATCTCAAAACTATCCTACAAATGCGATAAACCAGACAGTCATTACTTTTGTAGATTTCATAAAAGCAAGCACTTTTCAATACTCTAGAAGAATTTCAAGTGGATTAAAAAACAAGAGAATTAATCAGGCAAACATTAACTGGCACTACTTCAGAAGTTAAATTCCTAGGTGAAATACAGTATCTGAGCCTTTTACTATTAACATCGGGGTCTGTCAAGGAGACGGATTATCTCCGTTACTGTTCAATCTCGTACTTGAGAAAGTAATAAGGACCTGGGAAAAGGAAAGTAAAGGAATAACGCTTGGCAGACTACTTAAGGATAGAATTCACTTGAAATGTCTGGCCTTTGCTGATGACATAGCAATCCTTTCCAATAATAGGCAAGAAGCAATTCATTCAATTGAAAAATTACATGAAATTGCCATAAAAACTGGACTTCAAATCTCGTATGAAAGAACTCAGTACATGGAAGGAGCCTCACGATACTTAGATGGACAACCTATGATAACTAAATTCGGCAAATCTTTCAAAATTTTTCTAGGTTTGTGCCGTGTCTTGTGTGGGGTTTCGCCTAGGAACACCATGCTGGCTCATCAGCGGGTTCTTGGTGTCCGTGCCTGGACCCCCACAGGAGTAGCGAACTGCGAGACACCCCCTTTTCATGAAGCGCACCTGTGCCTCTTTACTGGGAGAGCTAAAAAACTCAAGGAGCTGTAACCTCCCTATGAAGGCTTCCAGAAAGATGATATATTGGCTTTCACGGCCAGTGAATTAAAACTGAGCAATTTTGCTATAACATCGGCTACATTAACCCTTTCATTTCAACGAAAGAATAATTACAAATTATCATTAATTACTTGAGATATAGCCGTTAGTATTGGTTACGGTAAGAAACTTAGACCTCTACTCCTCAGTACTCCGCGGTGAAGTCTTAACATTTACAGAGATGTGGTGGTGCAGTGGTCAAGCTGCTTGCCTTTCACCGAGGTGACCGGATTCCATTCCCGGTCAATGCATGTGAGATTTTCGAAGTGAAATATCACGCCCTATAGTTCGGATTCCACGTAAAAATTGAGGTCCCGTGGCTCATGATCACGAGATTAACGATCACGTAAAACTGCAAGCATCCATTTCCCCAACATGAATTCCCTATATATTGAAAATAAACATTTCGTTAGGCTGTACTAAAATAGATCAGGTTACAGAAGTTTGTTATCATCAGTGACAATCAGTGCCTTACAGAAGTCAAAAGAGGAATTGCTATGGTAAATAAGCATTTCAGAGCAGGAAAAATCTATTGTTAAATAAGCACATAGGAATTGTTTGGAGTGTGCTAACTTACGGATGTGAGACCTGGACTTTGGGAAAACAAGCACAATCAAGACTAGAAGCTGCTGAAATGTGGTTTTGGAGAAGACTGACAAGGATGATTTGGAGGGAAAAAGATTCTAATGAACAAAT
Organism: Meconema thalassinum; assembly: GCA_946902985.2. Lineage (NCBI taxonomy): Eukaryota > Metazoa > Arthropoda > Insecta > Orthoptera > Tettigoniidae > Meconema > Meconema thalassinum. Next base: position 472,176,090 of record OX336391.1, read on the forward strand.
CTTGGACGACGTTAAGGAGAAACGGACATTACTTCATTCATTAGAGCAGAGAAAAACCAGATTTCTTGGACACGTCTTATGGCATGATACCTTTCTCCTGACTGTCTTTGAAGACAAGGTCCTAGGGAGGAAATCGAGAGGAAGCCGGCGTCTATCATTCCTTAGAAACAAAACGCTCAGCTGGGTTTCACTTCCTACGTCACTATGAAGAGAACCGCTGAAGTTCGTGGGCTGTGACTGCAGCGACAACGCTTTGCGTTTAGATAATGATTATGATATATGTAAATGAATGCGACCCAGTTGTCAAGTTTTCAATTGGCACAATATCTGAGTTTTATTATATATGTACTAAGCTGGTAATAGTTGTTTTCAGTATTTAAGGTAGTTTATCAATTAGAAAAATTAATGTAGACATTATATAAACCATTTGACAGTTCTTCCATTCGATTACACGTTAATGTGTAATTAAATTAGGTGAAGAATAAAACGTGTCTATACACACGAACCCCTCCTTTCAAGACGTGTATAATCAATTCATGTTTATTTCCTCCCTATTTAATTGGGCAGATTATCGTGTTGACCGACTGAAAAACATTTCCTTTACTAGCAAAATCAACTTTAAAAAAATGGAAAAAAAAAGTCAGAAAAGTTAACTAAACTTCATATGTTGCTGATTCAAATCAGCGTTTAGTTTTGCGTCATTAGGATGCAAATATGAGTAATTACTAAATATAGACGGACGTAGGCTAAACCTCAAAAGAGGAGTTAAAGAGAGATGAAATTAAGATCAATGAAGAGGCCGTGGCCTATGAGAGTTGAAAATGGGAAACCAAAAGTGGCTGACAGAGGGATTCGAACCCATTCGTCTTCAGAGTCCAGAAATCGCCCGGTACTAAGGCCTTGTGTGCGCCTTGTTGATCGTAGTTACCCCGATTGGTTGGTAACTTCATTAATGTCTGCACAAATTATTTTCAATATTGCAATCCATAACCAATAATGTCGAGCCTCCGTGGCTTAGACGGCAGCACGCTGGCCTCTCACCGCTGGGTCCGTGGTTCAAATCCCGGTCACTCCATGTGAGATCTGTGCTGGACAGAACGGAGGCAGACAGGTTTTTCTCCGGGTACTCCGGTTTTCCCTGTCAAAATTCCATTCCAGCAACACTCTCCACTATCATTTCATTTCATCTGTCATTCATTTGATCATTGCCCCAGAGGAGTGCGTCAGGCCTCGGCAGCCGGCACAGTTCATATCCTCGCCGCTAGATGGGGGCTTCATTCATTCCATTCCTGACCCGGTCGGAGACTGGAAGCAGGCTGTGGATTTTCAACCAATAATGTAGGCTAACACTATCATCGTCTTAGTAGACTCTACAGTCAACTGTTACATGCTACTAAGTACAGCATTACCCCGAGTATGAATTTCTTATCTCACAATTGTATCTCGGAACCACTGAGAGGGCCCAGGTTTAATTCACGTCTCTGCTATGGAGAACTTAAACCTGGCTATTGAGACTGGAACCTCGTGAGGACCACTGAAAAGAAGTGGACTTGATTGCTAACTCAGCCATTCCAGCAGTGTTTCATTCCCACTTCTATTCTCGGCAAATGCTGCATCCAAATCCTTCCACGTTCAAGCCTCAATTATACAAAATCACAGGTTATCAGGTACGCTTACATTCATGCAGCTTAAAACAATAATATACTAAGAGCCTAAATGAAACAAATTTTGATTGATGTTTGTACATATAGTATTATTATTATTATTATTTATTTATTTAATCGATTGTTTCCCTTCAGGAGAGCGATTGAACTTGAATACATGATTTCATCTTCTGGCGTTTTCCCGGTTCTCTTCCCAAAATCTCTTCATCTCCTCAGAATGCTACTTCTTCCGCTCAGCTGTCCATTTTCTTCCAGGCTGTCGTGATGGTCTATCCTCAAACTTAAAATTTTTGATTTTATTCCGGCACTCAGTGCTGTCCTCGAGATTTTGTATGTTGACCTGTTGTAAGTCCCTCTGAACCTCTGTCAGTCACTCCGTGCCACACTTAGTCTGTGTTATAACGTTGAGCAATTTCTTCGCCGTTCTTATGTTTTCCATCCTCTAAATGTATGTATAAAACTGTGCACGGCGTTTTCTGATTGAGTCCGTTATCGTGTTCGTTTTGAGGTCTCTTTATCCAAATACCGTTATTATTAACTGCCCCGTAAATCTTTCTGAGAATTTTTCTGTCCTGTTTTTCTATATCCTTAATTTTGGAATGACCGTCGATCACCATTGTTTCAGCTGCGTAAGTTGCTTCCGGAAGAATCACCGTTGTATAGTGTCTTAATTTTGCGTCTTGATGTATTCTTTGGAATACACGGTCAGTCAGAGTTAGCTTTTGCTGCTCTTTGATCTATTTTCATTAATTCTTTCTTTTCCCTTTCGCAAACACCAACAGTGATTCCTTACGTTCTATTTCCTCTGTGCCCTTGCTTATATTATTTGTAAGTCTGCTCTAGATATATATATTCCATGAACAACCTAGCGGCATCTAGCAGCCAACCACTGAAGTATCTCAACATCTCCGAGGTCAAGAGGACTTCCTCACTAACCACCAGGTTTCGTCGTTGTCGCTAGCTAACATCTCCATGAACACTGCTCTAAGAAGAATTTTATGATCTGTACAATAAGTTAATTTTCTTATGTTGTTTACCCTGATGCATCCTATTTTGTCTCTTACCCCCACCCTTTCTCCTCCTTGGTCCCTTCGTGCGTCGTTGAGCCGCTCTCACTTCTGCGTCAGACGTCAAACATACAGTTGGGGCTCTCTCACGAGCTTGTCTTCTCTGCTCGAGAGACATTTTAAATCAGATGCCATGTCTGTATTTTAAACCAACCGTCAACCGGAACCATCGCCAGCTCTATATCCACAGAAAGCTAAGTACCAAACTTCAATGTTTTTAACAGGATTTTAATGGTTATAAATTGCTAAATGCTTTTTAATATAATTTCATAGACAGTGTGAAAAATTGCAAACTGTTATGCAATAACCGTCTTCGAGAGATCTTTCTTTGTCAGGCCATGTCCTTCAAAGCTGACTTTCTAAAATGAAATTTAATGCTTCTCTTACCGAATACCTGAGAATATTTTCTCACTACGAGGGATCTAATTTAAAATATCCACTGTCTATAAAACTTCGCTTTTCTCCTCCGTGGGACCTTACTGCCCCATTCAACAGTCATCAAAACTCCAGAACTTTATAATGTGAAGTGATCTTTCTACAAGTAAAGTAATCGAATATTTTCCACTCAATTATGGAAATGCTTTTCCTAACTGAGAAATTTACGTTACATAAACTGCTGGCTAACACCTAATTTGCTTGCCTCTGTGGGAACATTACCTCATCATTCAACTGCAATGCATAAACTTTCTAACGCAATTCAACTAGTGATCTCCGCCAATAACTTTTCTCCTTCCAAACCTTCTGTGCTGCAATAGTGAACTTTTCAAATCCATCAATCGACTATAGTGCAAAACAGTGCCCGTTCAACCACCAATCGCGTCGCGTTTGAATGAGAGCAATAAAATTGGCCAGAACATTCTATGCCCTTTCTCCTTTTCCAAACACCCTTTACTAATCATATTTATAATTGATTTATGTACCTAGTTCTCTTTCTATGAGGCTTCGCTTGCGAGCAAGCGCCCACCCAAACTTGTTTAACTTAACATCGTAATTACTGTTTCAAATAGCGGCAATTTCCGCTTATAATATTTTTTTCTTTTCCGGTTATAATCAGGAATTTAACATACTTTTTACAGCCTTTTCGATTTCCATAAAGGGATTCTAAAAGTGCCAACATTGTACCTGATTTAACTATCAAAGTTATAATGGCGTCATAATTGTCGTTATAAACGTTAAAGTTCTTAATCTTAAGCACACATTTCAAAACCTTTGTATAGGTTTAGTGCTTTTGCAAGTTTGAAACTTGTATTTGAAAATTGTAAACTTCTTATTAGGTCTGAGACCTTGGCATTTTACAATTACCTGTTTTTCTTAACTCAAATCAAATTCTAACATAAGCATTGTTAATTTTCTAAAAAAATATATTTAATGTTAATAAACTCTCTATTATTGTTTGCTTTATCTTTTTCGATAGAATAACGATTAAGCAGATATTACCATCCCTGATTCTCGCTATAGGCTTAAGCTCTCTTTACGAAAACGAATAAATATTCAAAAAATAAAGTCTTTACTACTTGTTGCATTTAACTTAAAACTTCAAAGAACAACATTTTCAAAGTTTCTCTTAGCTGTCATAGCTAATTCTAACGAGCCTTTAAGGCAAGTATAGCTAGCTCAGCAAGCTACCTACTTGTTGAGATTCTCTCTCTGACTTATGGTTTTAACTAAAACAGCGGGGACAAGTGTCCATTCTCTTGATCCTACAAAGGAACTGAAAGCTTCTGACCTCCCGAGGAAACTGTGGTGCCGTCTTAACAGATTCAGAACCGGCCATGGCTGCTGTAAATTCTTTCAACACAGATGGGGCTGGACCAATTCAGCAATATGCGACTGTGATCAAGAGGATCAGACAATGGATCATCTGCTCCGACGCTGCCCTCTCTTCTCGTTCCCTTGGAACCCTGCTGAACTCTTTCATGACACTCCAAATGTCATAACTTGGTTGCAGAATGTGGATAATGTTGTATAATGTAAATTTTGTATATAATTCACCATACGATTAAATAAATAAATGGTTTCTTTTCAAAAGTTAAGTTTCTCCTCTGTTCTAAACTTTTAGTCGGCACTCTGCTTAGCCTTACTTAAGTGCAACAATTGGTCTTCTTTTAAAACCTCGTCATGAAAACCAGGAAAATTATTAATAAAAGCATTAAAACTGCTTTATCGCCTCCCTCTCTGGGAGTATTCGGTCGTTTTCCGGAGATCCAAAAGTACCAAGAAATAAAAATCATAACTTCAAAATCAAATCTTTCCAGCATTCTTGAATGCATAATAAATTCCAACCCTTCCAAGGGGAAAGCTAGTACATCTTTTTCTCGGCTTACTTTGCCTTGCCAGAGTGTCACCCTTCCCCATAGTAACGGAATACCGGCTCGAGAGGGAAAGTGCATTCACCGAGCGCTTGCAGGTAACCTTAAGTCACGCTGCGCTCTCCGCCTGCCCGAAACAGGCCCCCGCAGGAGTTAGGTTCCTCCTAGACTTGGCATTGCTTAATTCTTCTTTAACTTGAGAAGTGTGATTTGGACAGTTCAGATGCCACCTCCACCTCCCCACCTCACAAGATGGCGGCGGCGTGATATCTCTCGAACGCATGGTCGGATTTTGACGAATGAGGTGTCATTGAACTCGGGCTGACACCCCCTTTCCAATGGACAACATATCTCCACCCCAAAATAAAACCTACCCCTACTAGGGGGTGAATTTGTAATTTTTTAGAGAATCTCTCTTTCCAATTGCAACATGTGAGAGTTTGAATGCCGATATGGAATTAAACGTTGTTCCACACAAGAGACATGTGTTTGGTGGATAGCCACTATGAATTAACATGCTTGTTTTTTTGTTTTTTACGCAAGCCCACTCATAGCTTTTGTAAGAGGGCGGGCTTTTTAAAAGATGGCGGCTGTAGTGTAACCTAACCTAACCCAACCCACGAGTGGAGATCAAAAAGTATTTTAAGTGACGCTTGTCGATCGGCAAACTGATAAACAAATAGGGGCATGTTAGGCCTTGAGGTGAGAGCCCCTGTTATTGTTGATGAGACCCTGTGGTCGGGCCCCTGTTGATGGGTTATTGTTGACAGGTCATTGTTGGCGGGTCATTTTTGACAGGTCAGTGTTGACAAGTCCTTGTTGACAAGTCAATGATGACAGGTCATTGTCCTTGTGGACGAGTCCTTGTGGACAAGTCCTTGTTGACAGGTCATTGTTGACAAGTCATTGTTGACGGGTCCTTGTTGACGGGTCCCTGTGGACGGGTCATTGTTGACGAGTCCTTGTGGACAGGTCCTTGTGGATGAGCCCCTTTGGACTGGTCCCTTTGGACTGGTCCCTAATGATATGATGAAATTAAACGTTGTTCCACATGAAACGCATGTGAAGAGCCGATTACTACTATGAATGAACATGTTTGTTTTCTGTTTTTACGCATGCGCACTTGGGGTTTTCGTAAGAGGGCGGACTTTTTAAATAATGATTTATAGATGAGTTATTTAAAAAAATAACCAAAAGATCCAAAACTAATAGGTCATTGGCTTTTTAATATCTCATGAACCAATAAAGCTAGGGACTTGTATGAGGGGTCGTTGGACTTGGTATGACGCCCCGTTTTTCAATGTATTTTTGATTTTTGTCAAAAGGGCCTAAGTACACTTTTGTTAATATCTCGTGAACCCAATAAGGCTAGGGATTTGTATGAGGGGTCGTAGCACATGGGATGACATTCCCTTTTTAAATGTATTTTTTGAAATTTTGACAAGGGGCCTAACTACACTTTTGTTGATATTTCCTGAACCCATGATGGGATTTTGACCTGTGAGGTGTCGTTGGACTTGGGCAAACACTCTCTTTTTGAATGTATTTTTGACATTTTAACAAAGGACCTAACTACACTTTTGTTAATATCTCGCGAACCAATAAGGCTAGGGACTTGTATGTGGGGTCCTAGCACTCGGGGTAACGCTCTGTTTTTAAATATATATTTAATGTTTGTCAAAAGGGCCTAACTGCACTGTTGTTAATATCTCGATAACTAATAATGGGAGAGAGTCAAGTTAGGTGTTTAATACTAAGGATGTCCAACCCTTTCCCATGACCAACGAATTTACCCCAAATATTCAAAACAACAAGGACAATGACCTGAGATTATATAAACTAATACTTTGATATCGACATGTGAGGTGTCATAGGACTTAGAATGGTCAACTCTTTCCCATGACCAATGAATTTACCTAAAATATCCAAAATATTAAGGTCATTGACCTGAGATTTTTAAATTAATAATTGGATACGGACATGTGAGTTGTTTACCGTGAGTGATGAAACATAGCTAGGTAGAGAAAGAACTAGTGTAGGCTACATGTATGGTGACTGACAAGTCTTTCACTATTGGAACTTGTTTTCAGATCAGACTGTAGTACAGAGAGAGTATAGGTTGCAGGCATGGGTTAATAAATGACAAACGGTGTATACAAAATCGGATTTATTGATTCAAGAATTAAGAGTAGAATATCTTTAATTGATTGGTTAAAGAGGATAGCTAATGAAACAAAATGGTGACTACATTGAACTAAACTGAACCAAGCTGAATCAAACCCAACCAAACCGAACCAAACCTAATCGAAAACAAGCCAAGGGTTTAAATGTAAAACTTGTGGGTGGATGTGGTCATTGGTAATGTCAAAAAGGAAAGTGATAACGCTCTACCTATAGAGGGTAAGGTAAAGCTAGTGCATGGTGCTAATGCACACACCCAAGTCCATGAACCTCACACAACTATCCTATGCAGTTTTTATGGGTTGACTGTTAAAACTTGCTCAGTGGTTACTGGGACAAGATGGTCGCTACACACAACAAGCTTTAAATATCTGAGGCTAATAACCTATACACACACTCACACACACTTGTTCTAAACTAAACTGTCTTGCTGGCAGAGCTCACACAGTAGGTAAATGACAGAAATGCTTGGCTAACAGAAATACAATCATTTTCGGTTGTCTAATGTTACCAGCTAAACATTACGTGCTATAGTGGTGAGCACATGTGCCTCTTTCACTGGAGATCTTAATTCAATTTCTAGCTCTAAGGCCTAGAACGAATCAAACTAAGAAAAAAGGGTATGGTATCGCAGTGGTTAAACTGTTAACCTTTCACTAAGGTAGATTAGGGTTTGATTTTAGGTTAATATGCATGTCATAAACAAACAAATAAAAGCGAGATAATGTTTAAAACTGATTACACTTGTCTCTTTTCAAATTATTACTTAGATTACAAATACAAACGTGGACTGTGTTTGACATACAGTTAATGCTTCCTATCACATACTAGACTGTAAGAAAGCCAAACAAGCAAAAGGCGTAGGTAGAGCAGTGGTAAAATCGCTATGTGTAGAGAAATACCTAACGGTTTTATGAACTGGCAAAGGTATGTCGCGTAAACAGTGCAGGATACAATCCAGCAACCATATTTTTATCTTGTGGACAAGAGAAAATATATTTATATAGAGAGATATATAGAAAGCTTGTGTATGTGTGGGTAGCATTGGTTGTTTGACCAGAGAAAATACGGTGAGGAAGGGTGGGGAGAGGGAGAATTAGCACTTATATATGAATGGAAAATAGATTTTTTTCAATCGTTTTGTTTTTCAAATGCAGTGGTAGATAGTCGTTATTTTGTAAAACATTCTTACTTGCAGTAGTATAAGCCTCTATGGTTCCGCTAACCCATAGATAGACTGTATTATTGCCATGGTCAAGCACTCACATTAAGATTGTTTACAAAATCGTAAAATAAAAATAACAAGAAGTTCCGTTTAGAACTATACAGCCTACTTTTCATGCCAATGATTATTCTACAGAATATGAACCTATCTAGAATAATGACGAAATTAAGTTGGTAATATCGAAATTTCTAATTAGTTCAAAATATACCTTGTATAATGTAGCCTAATAGAGCACTACAGTTGGCAGCCCTGGTGACTGAATATATTCTTAGTTCCATCTCTTAAGGTACAGAATACAAAATTTGGTTGAAGTCCAATGGACGTTACTTGCAGTTAGACTCTGGATCTATCAGCACGCGTAAAAGCATGTTGCCAACAATATCATGCGTGTGCTGGTCAGAAATAATCTGAAATATTATGATATCTTGTTGTGCCACTTTTGGATGAAATCCATTTGTTAGTATAGAAGTTACATGTATTTTAAAATTGGACATATCAGCAGGCATAGAATCATGTTGGCAGCACTGCCTTGTATTAATTACTCCAAATTAATCTAGAATGTCAGGTGCTATACGTGTGCAAAGTATAGAGCTGTTGGCTTGCATACTTTCTGATATATTGATATTAGGGTAAAAAATATAGACAGCATTTATTAACAGTTGGCAGCCCTGATTGCACTGAAGAATACTTATAGTCATATCTGATATGTTACACATAGCACATGCGAAATTTGGATGAAATCCTACTGATAGTATAGAAGTTACATGTATTTAAAAATTGGCCCTATCAGCAGGCTTAGAATCATGTTGGTAGAACTGACGTATATAAGTTACTCCAAAATTAATCAAACATGTCAAGTACTATATGTGTGCATAGTTTAAAGCTGTCGGCTTGCACACATTCTGATATATAGGTATTTGGATAAAAAAAATAGAGAGAGCAATTATTAACAGTTGGCAGCCCTGGTGGCTCTTAAGAATACGCTCAGTCATATCTGTTTATGTACAGATATTACATACAAAATTTGGTTGAAATCCAGTTGATAGTGTAGAAGTTATATGCATTTGAACATTGGACCTATCAGAAGGCTTAAAATTATTTTGGCAACGCTGTCATGGTTGGCCTCCTGGAAATTAAACTGAAATAGTATTATCTACATGTGTGCCAATTTTGGAATAGCTCCCATGCATACCTTGCAGGATATCCAACATGGAGCTCAAATTTCTAGTGCGTTTTTTCAGCAGTTGGTAGCACTGACATCATTTTCAAATATGGACGTGAGCTATTCCGGTGCACATCTTTACTCATACTAAATTTGGTTTTGATTGCTGCAGCCGTTTAGGAGTTGATAGGGGGGGACACACACACAGCCAGACAGACAGACAGACAGAAGGACAGACAGACAGACAGACAGACAGACAGACGGACAGACAGACAGACAGACAGACAGACAGACACACATTTGCCCGATCTCATAAGACTACTTTTTCCTCATTTTTGCAAAATGTGAAAAGTAGGCTAAAAATCTTGTTTTGGAAATATCGTTTTTCAACATACACAAAATAAATATATAAAAAATTTGTAAACAGCGAAATGGAAAATCCATGTTTCCATTTAGACAAAATTTAAAAACCTTAAACGGACATTTAAGAAAATATATGCAAATGGGAAATTGACAAATGTGTAAATATGAAAATGGAAAAATCCATGTTTCCATATCATGAAATTGAAAAACATCAAACTGTCATTTAAAAAATGCAAAATGGAAAATTGACAAATTGCAATGTGTGAAATGTGAAATTGAACAAATGGTTATCATTTTTTTTTTTTAAGAACATGGTGCTCTATTGTTGAGGTGTGAATCAAACCCTCTCTACTTATTTGGACCACTCGAGACTGAGTAGACTAGTTTTAGTTGTCATACCACTTTTAAAAGTTTGTGTTAAATCTAGGAATTGAACCCAAGAGCTTGTAGGGGAGATCCAAGGTTATAATATGTTAAACAGATAGCCTTGAATGTAGGGTTTGGTAGCTATATAGAGATGAGACGTTTCGCTCGGGGCAGGGAGGCATGGAGATCTGCATCAAACCAGTCAAAAGACTGACGACTCAAACAACAACATGTAGAACTCACCAAAATAATGTTGTGTAACGGTAAATGTTAGTCAACGAACAGTAATGCATTACTAAAACCCATGACACGATACCTAAGAGCTTTTCTAAAATTATTTTAAAATGCTTTAACCCTATATTAAACACCCAGTTCACAAGACTCATAACTGCAATATTATGGTCAAACAAAACAAAATCTATATTTCAAAACAAACAAGTGGTTTAGTTAATGTATACTGGAAAAAGTTTTATAAACACTCAAGTCCACGAAAATAATTAAATTAGTAACTGTCAGGTTGATCGAGTGGTTATGGTGTTTGACTTAAGTTCAAATTTTCTGTACAAGAAAGCAAGTGTTCGAATCCCTTACCTGATATAACTATTGCCTCAACATGGCTTGACCACACTGTATTATTGTGTACTCGGTACACACAAACCAATGCATGGGCCATTCCTTGGGTATAAGTCCAAAGGACCCCGCCCACTGGGAGTCTTGTGAACTGGGTGTTTAATATAGGGTTAAAGGCATTTTAAAATAATTTTAGAAAAGCTCTTAGGTATCGTGTCATGGGTTTTAGTAATGCATTACTGTTCGTTGACTAACATTTACCGTTACACAACATTATTTTGGTGAGTTCTACATGTTGTTGTTTGAGTCGTCAGTCTTTTGACTGGTTTGATGCAGATCTCCATGCCTCCCTGCCCCGAGCGAAACGTCTCATCTCTATATAGCTACCACACCCTACATTCAAGGCTATCTGTTTAACATATTATAACCTTGGATCTCCCCTACAAGCTCTTGGGTTCAATTCCTAGATTTAACACAAACTTTTAAAAGTGGTATGACAACTAAAACTAGTCTACTCAGTCTCGACTGGTCCAAATACGTAGAGAGAATTTGATTCACACCTCAACCATAGAGCAGCATGTTCTTTAAAAAAAATGATAACCATTTGTTCAATTTCACATTTCACACATTGCAATTTGTCAATTTTCCATTTTCCATTTTGCATTTTTTATGACAGTTTGATGTTTTTCAATTTCATGATATGGAAACATGGATTTTTCCATTTTCATATTTACACATTTGTCAATTTCCCATTTGCATATATTTTCTTAAATGTCCGTTTAAGGTTTTTAAATTTTGTCTATATGGAAACATGGATTTTCCATTTTGCTGTTTACAAATTTTTAATATATTGATTTTGTGTATGTTGAAAAACGATATTTCCAAAACAAGATTTTTTATTTTTTCATTTTATGATTTTGTAAATAATCTTAATGTGAGTGCTTGACCATGGCAATAATACAGTCTATCTATGTGTTAGCGGAACCATAGAGGCTTTTACTACTGCAAGTAAGAATGTTTTACAAAATAACGACTATCTACCACTGCATTTGAAAAACAAAACGATTGAAAAAAATCTATTTTCCATTCATATATAAGTGCTAATTCTCCCTCTCCCCACCCTTCCTCACCGTATTTTCTCTGGTCAAACAACCAATGCTACCCACACATACACAAGCTTTCTATATCTCTCTCTCTCTCTCTCTCTATATATATTTATATATATATATATATATATATATATATATATGTTTTCTCTTGTCCACAAGATAAAAATTATGGTTGCTGGATTGTATCCTGCACTGTTTATGCGACATACCTTTGCCAGTTCATAAAACCGTTCATAAAACATAACGATTTTACCACTGCTTTACCTACGCCTTTTGCTTGTTTGGCTTTCTTACAGTCTAGTATGTGATAGGAAGCATTAACTGTATGTCAAACACAGTCCACGTTTGTATTTGTAATCTAAGTAATAATTTGAAAAGAGACAAGTGTAATCAGTTTTAAACATTATCTCTGCTTTTATTTGTTTGTTTACGACATGCATATTAACCTAAAATCAAACCCTAATCTACCTTAGTGAAAGGTTAACAGTTTAACCACTGCGTTACCATACCCTTTTTTCTTAGTTTGATTCGTTCTAGGCCTTAGAGCTAGAAATTGAATTAAGATCTCCAGTGAAAGAGGCACATGTGCTCACCACTATAGCACGTAATGTTTAGCTGGTAACATTAGACAACCGAAAATGATTGTATTTCTGTTAGCCAAGCATTTCTGTCATTTACCTACTGTGTGACCTCTGCCAGCAAGACAGTTTAGTTTAGAACAAGTGTGTGTGAGTGTGTGTATAGATTATTAGCCTCAGGTATTTAAAGCTTGTTGTGTGTAGCGACCATCTTGTCCCAGTAACCACTGAGCAAGTTTTAACAGTCAACCCATAAAAACTGCATAGGATAGTTGTGTGAGGTTCATGTACTTGAGTGTGTGCATTAGCACCATGCACTAGCTTTACCTTACCCTCTATAGGTAGAGCGTTATCACTTTCCTTTTTGACATTACCAATGACCACATCCACCCACAAGTTTTACACTTAAACCCTTGGCTTGTTTTCGATTAGGTTTGGTTCGGTTTGGTTGGGTTTGATTCAGCTTGGTTCAGTTTAGTTCAATGTAGTCACCATTTTGTTTCATTAGCTATCCTCTTTAACCAATCAATTAAAGATATTCTACTCTTAATTCTTGAATCAATAAATCCGATTTTGTATACACCGTTTGTCATTTATTAACCCATGCCTGCAACCTATACTCTCTCTGTACTACAGTCTGATCTGAAAACAAGTTCCAATAGTGAAAGACTTGTCAGTCACCATACATGTAGCCTACACTAGTTCTTTCTCTACCTAGCTATGTTTCATCACTCACGGTAAACAACTCACTTGTCCGTATCCAATTATTAATTTATAAAATCTCAGGTCAAAGACCTTAATATTTTGGATATTTTAGGTAAATTCATTGGTCATGGGAAAGAGTTGACCATTCTAAGTCCTATGACACCTCACATGTCGATATCCAAGTATTAGTTTATATAATCTCAGGTCATTGTCCTTGTTGTTTTGAATATTTGGGGTAAATTCGTTGGTCATGGGAAAGGGTTGGACATCCTTAGTATTATAACACCTAACTTGACTCTCTCCCATTATTAGTTATCGAGATATTAACAACAGTGCAGTTAGGCCCTTTTGACAAACATTAAATATATACTTAAAAACAGAGCGTCACCCCGAGTGCTAGGACCCCACATACAAGTCCCTAGCCTTATTGGTTCGCGAGATATTAACAAAAGTGTAGTTAGGTCCTTTGTTAAAATGTCAAAAATACATTCAAAAAGAGAGTGTTTGCCCAAGTCCAACGACACCTCACAGGTCAAAATCCCATCATGGGTTCAGGAAATATCAACAAAAGTGTAGTTAGGCCCCTTGTCAAAATTTCAAAAAATACATTTAAAAAGGGAATGTCATCCCATGTGCTACGACCCCTCATACAAGTCCCTAGCCTTATTGGTTCACGAGATATTAACAAAAGTGTACTTAGGCCCTTTTGACAAAAATCAAAAATACATTGAAAAACGGGGCGTCATACCAAGTCCAACGACCCCTCATACAAGTCCCTAGCTTTATTGGTTCATGAGATATTAAAAAGCCAATGACCTATTAGTTTTGGATCTTTTGGTTATTTTTTTTAAAATAACTCATCTATAAATCATTATTTAAAAAGTCCGCCCTCTTACGAAAACCCCAAGTGCGCATGCGTAAAAACAGAAATCAAACATGTTAATTCATAGTAGCAATCGGCTCTTCACATGCGTTTCATGTGGAACAACGTTTAATTTCATCATATCATTAGGGACCAGTCCAAAGGTACCAGTCCAAAGGGGCTCATCCACAAGGACCTGTCCACAAGGACTCGTCAACAATGACCCGTCCACAGGGACTCGTCAACAATGACCCGTCAACAAGGACCCGTCAACAAGGACCCGTCAACAATGACCTGTCAACAATGACCTGTCAACAAGGACTTGTCCACAAGGACTCGTCCACAAGGACAATGACTTGTCAACAAGGACTTGTCAACAATGACCTGTCAAAAATGGCCCGCCAACAATGACCTGTCAACAATAACCTATCAACAGGGGCCCGACCACAGGGGCTCATCAACAATAACAGGGGCTCTTACCTCAAGGCCTAACATGCCCCTCTTTGTTTATCAGTTTGCCGATCGACAAGCGTCACTTAAAATACTGTTTGATCTCCACTCGTGTGTTGGGTTAGGTTAGGTTACACTACAGCCGCCATCTTTTAAAAAGCCCGCCCTCTTACAAAAGCTATGAGTGGGCATGCGTAAAAAACAAAAAAACAAGCATGTTAATTCATAGTGGCTATCCACCGAACACATGTCTCTTGTGTGGAACAACGTTTAATTCCATATCGGCATTCAAACTCTCACATGTTGCAATTGGAAAGAGAGATTCTCTAAAAAATTACAAATTCACCCCCTAGTAGGGGTAGGTTTTATTTTGGGGTGGAGATATGTTGTCCATTGGAAAGGGGGTGTCAGCCCGAGTTCAATGTCACCTCATTCGTCAAAATCCGACCATGCGTTCGAGAGATATCGCGCCGCCGCCATCTTGTGAGGTGGGGAGGTGGAGGTGGCATCTGAACTGTCCAAAACACACTACTAACTTGCTTAAATTTAGTGTTGGATTCTAATCCTGTTTACCAATACTCTTTTCCACTCCAAAACCTATCTCCTTTTCTCTCATATCATCATCCCTCAGGTAGTGTTAACCCGAAGCTAAAACCTACCACGTCTAGCGAAATGCACTTCTTGTTGTAGTGACCCCACGATAGCTTGTAGGCCTTCTGTAGTTTGGTGATTCTTTGTTCATTGGCGATTCGGTTTAGTCCCGAGGACTGTATGATTTCATTAAGGTATTTAAAATGGGGGACGTGTGTTATCTTACCGTATTGTGTGATTAAAGATGAGTTCTGTTCAGGTCGTCTTTCCATGTATTATTATTATTATTATTATTATTTATTATTATCATTATTATTATTATTAGACCCTGTTACTTGTCCGTCAGTGTTCATGACTCTTCAGATTCTATCGGCGCAATTATCTGATCTTCATCAACGTGCACAGAGTCTGATGTTAATCTCTTTGTTGCATTGAAGCCTGAGGACATGCAAGACTTAATGTCTTCCTTGTTACAAAAATCTGACGTCAAAAGATATTGTAGATTTCACCCAAGTTCGTGATTATAAAGTTTATACCTTAACAAATAATATTGATTCAGTCCAACCTGTTGTAACATTAATAGAAATGTAATTGTGCTGATATGGAATTATAAACACATTCTTAAGTAAAAATTAATACCGATAATGAAGAGATCTTAAGGCGCGTACACACTCAGCCAACAAACGACAACCGACAACCAACCGCCTTTTGCTAGAGCTTTGCTTAGTGTGTACGGAAGGAAAATCAGACTCAACGAAACGGTTGGCCCTGATTGAGGTTTGAATTTCTGGTGTTACATCGAAGGGTTGGCGTAGGATTGGCCTTGAGGCCCCTTTCCTGGTAGTGACGCCGTTGGTTCATGGGGCCTATTCAATTCAATAGAAATTCATATTCCGTAGCTTTCGTTCGGAAAAATATTGGGAGCCTGTATTCTAATTTAGCTTTAAGGTCAGACATCAATTTTGCCCTACACTGCTCCCTTCTTTTGAAAAGTGAGTTCATCTACCAATGTCATATTTTCTTCTTTTTCTGATCAGTTTTTAGCCTATTTTCATTTTATGAAGAAAAAATAGGCTTATGAGATCACCTTTTGTTCGTGTGAGTGTGTGTGTGTGTGAGAGAGAGAGAGAGAGAGGTGTGTGTGTGTGTCCCCTAATAACTTCTAAACGGCTGGAGCGACTACAATGAAACTCGGTAAGATCATAGCACTATTCTAGCCGACCCCGACTGTGCCCTTGAAATTTCATTGTCTCTCACGAATCCAACATGGCGGCTGTGCGAAATATTTCACCAGCATTCAGTATCTCCGAAACTATTACCGATATTGCCCTGAAATTGTGTACAGTGATAAAGGGCATTACTATAAGTTCACCTATGAGACTTTCAAAACTCTGGGGACTACAAATCCAACATGGCGGCCAAGCGTATTCGAGACTTTTAAATATACTTTTCTCGCGATATAACTATCCAAACGTGAAACATGGTACAGCAAATGTTTATACACACTGTAATGCACTGGAGTCTAATTTATTTCAATTGATTACATAACCTCAAAATGGCGGCTGTGCGCTATATATTTCACTGACATTCTACATCTCCAAAACTATTACAGATATCACCCTGAAATTTTGTACGGTGATAAAGGGTACTGATACAAGTTTATCTATGTAACTTTCATAAACCTGTAAAGTACAAAACGAACATGGCGGCCAAGCGAAGTTGAAACATTTTAATAGACTATTCTCGTAATTTAACTCTCTGAGTGCTGTGAAATGTGGTACAGTAAGTAATTTTACATATTGTAATGCACTGGCATCTAATTTAGTTCAATTGTTTACATAACCTTTAAGATGGCGACTGTGCGAAATTTTTAAATTAAGTTTTTATTTCTTGTGTCGTTACTCATGCAATCGAAGTGAAAGTCTGAATAATGAACCTAGGCAATAATTGTCCTTGAATGGTACATAACTCTATGGCCTGTACATATAACAATCCAAAATGGCGAGCATCCGAAATATTTTGACGGTTCTCAATATCTGTGAATCTTTTAAGCAATCAAACTGACATTTTTTTATGTTCATAGATGCTATGAACATATGTTCACCTATAGGACTTTCAGTAACCTGGTGAGCACAAACCCAACATGGCGGCGACGCGAAGTATAAATATTTAAATGGACGTTTCTCGCGAATTAACTACCCGAGTGCAGTGAAACGTTGCACGTTAAATGCTTATACAAATGTTAATCCACTGGCATCTAATTTATTTCAATTGTTTGCATAATCACAAGATGGCAGCTGTGCGAAATTTTAAAATCTCGTTTTTACTTCTTGTGTTCTAATCATGCGATTGAAGTTTGAATACCACACGTACACAATAATCTTAATGTACTAGTACAAAAATAAAAATCCAACCTAGCGACCATCTGAAATATTTAGACGGTTCTCAATATCTACGAATCTATCACAACCTTCAAACTGAAATTTTGTATGTTGATAGGGGCACTTAACATGAGTAGGACATATGAAAATAGACTGTATAGTTCTTCACGGAACTACTTGTTTGCAGCAAAATAAATGCTACACATGAGACAACTGATAAATTATCTTCTTCCCTCATAATATTGGCCGGTATAACGCCACTTTATAGTACAGTAAACCCTGCCTAAACCGGTGTCTTTATATACCGGGAAACGGAAAACAAAATTGGAAACGGAGGTAGTTAGTTATTTATTGTTGTTTTAAGGGGCGGAACTACGAGTTCTTCTGCTCCTAGGAGCGGAGGTATTTCCTATGCAAAATGACACTGTAAACCGGAAAACTGCCTAACGCGGAAACGGAAAGGAAGGAAGAAAGAAAGAAAGAAAGAAAGAAAGAATGAAATTCCAGAACTGTAGGCGTAAATTACCTCACTAAGACGGATTATATCATCCATTATACAAAACTAGTTAGTTGTTGTTGTTTTAAGGGGCGGAACTACGAGTTCATCTGCACCTAGGAACGGAGGTATTTCCTATGCAAAATGACACTGTAAACCGGAAAACTGCCTAACGCGGAAACGGAAAGAAAGAAAGAAAGAAAGAAAGAAAGAAAGAAAGAAAGAAAGAAAGAAAGAAAGAAATTCCAGAACTGTAGGCATAAATTACCTGACTAAGATTGATTATATTATCCGTAATACAAAACTAGTTAGTTATTGTTGTTTAAAGGGGCGGAACTACGAGGTCATCTGCTCAAAAATGCTATGTACAGTATTTCTTTGTAGTGTATTTTGTCTTATTAAAACTCAACACTTTGTAAAACGGAAACCTGAAAAAACGCTTTAGGCAGGTTTTACTGTAATACGTATCAATTTATGACAACAAGTAGTAGCAACTTCGACGAGTTTTCGGAGCCAACTGCGAATCCACAAAGCCGAGTTCCTGGGCCCCAACCCATTGGTTTGATTTTAATTCACTTTAGGGGTTTAGGACATCTTGGTCATCAACCCCGTGGTAGTTAGATGTATGTTGAACTATTCTGATAACCTGTATTCATGTGATAACATTACTGTAGTAGTGTGTGTGTAATTGTATCTGGTATAGGGATGTGGTAGGTGTCCTGGGGCTTGAAGTAAGATGCTATCCCGGCATTTGCCTGGAGGGAGTGTGGTAATCCCGCGGAAAATCCACACTCAGTATAGCCACTGTCAGCGCCGGTATTCGAACCTACGATCTGTGGACTTGCTGCAGCTGCCCTCGCGGATGTGGTGCACGATATGACGAGCACTGCTACGCCGCCGGACATGGTTTGATGAGGGTGAGAGGCTGAATGCCAACGTTCGCCCCAAGACGATGGAGTGCCACACGGGAGGAGACAATATTGCGTGCTCATGAATTGTTGTAAGCACTAACGAGCACTCTTGTTACAAAATGTGAAGCGAAGCGAACTACGGTTCACTTAATTAATTAATCCTACGGCAGTGTTATACAAAATGAATGAAACGGAGCTTCCGAGTAAACATTTAAATTTTGTAGCTAGTAAACAACACCAGGAGTAACATTGTAAATATCATTAGGGATTCCAGTGTAGGAATGGATACGTACGTATCGCGGTCTATACATGCACCTAGTTTCTTTTGGCAGAGCCGGGAATCGAACCCGAACCATCACGGTGAGAGCCATGATAACTAGCCACTACGCCACAAGGTGATAATATTTTATTGCAGTATTCTTATGATAATGATAAAATTAAGATGTAATGAACGAAATCCATCTACTCCAGTATTTAGCTCGTGTTAACTTAAACAATGCAATCTTTGTGGAATGTATCTCTTCGTTATTTCTCTAATTTCCCTATCTAACATCCCTCTTAAATAATTTGGTTGTCCCGAGTAACTGTTAGTGGAGTGAGCCAGATGTAGTGGTGTGATAATACGGAGATTCCATTAAGTATTCACTAGATTAGAGTGCATGCTACGTGTCTGGAATATGCCCTGCTGCACACGAATTAAAAATAAACTATATTTAAATTCCTCGACATTAGTATTCTGCTGCCACATATTAAGACATCAGCAGAAAAAAGGAGAACCGCTCACAAAGTTTAGCCGCGAAATTCAGGTTCTCGGAATTCTCACTTCATCCTGCCGTAAAACATGGCAAGTTCGCTGCTTACATGCAGCATAGGCACGGACAGCTGCAAACTTTATTACTGGGTGAAGTCGTGTAGCGACTGAAGAGTCATACATCGGGTGCAAGTTTAAACTGGGCTATTTAATATATCATGAGAAAGGAAGGCTCTAACATGTGTTAAATTCTACCTTTATAGTAGTGATTTTCAAGCTGTAATTTACATACGCTCAAGTTTATGCACTCGACAATCAAATTAAATTTAAAATTATGCAATACATCCGTGAAGATTTAAATGGCCTATTTTCAAATTTTCCACAAGTCTTTTCCATTCAAAACCTCTCCCGCCTCGTTATATATTAAACATCTGTTGGAACACGACTGTTGTTGTTTGAGTCTTCAATTTTTTGACTGGTTTGATTCAGCTCTCCATGTTTCCCTGTCCTGAACTGATCGTTTCATCTCTACAGGGTGTCCGAGAAGTCCCCGTACCCCTTCGTCAAAACAGTATACTGTATATTAGGGTACTTGCATATAAAACTATGTATCCAAGGGATCTGTATGTGCACCATCATGCCTTATACAGTGTTCTATCCGTCTCCAAGTCCTCATTGAATTCTTACAGAGCATCTCAGGAGTTATGGTACGAAAGGCTTCCTCCACACTTTGGCGCAATTCTTCATTAGTTGAGCAACATGTGACTTGATTATTCCCCATAATGAGTTGTCTGTCATGGTAAGTTTGCTCTTCCTGGGTGTCTTGGCATGTGTCCTAGCAGTCATTAAGTTCTGAGACTGACCGCATGACGGCGTTGTGGGGCACTATGCCGATGGGTGGCGCCATGGTATGGTACCATGTCAGTCTCTCGTCCCTGCCAGGGGCAGTTGAGTGCAAGCACTGGCAGCAGACGTACGGTCGTTGTTGTGACGGTGATTTGAATGCGCCTGTCGGACCTGACGATGATCCGACGTTTCTCAACCGGGTAATAACGGGAGACGAAACATGGTGTTTCCTTTACGATCCGCAACTGAAACGACAATCAGCCACCTGGAAAACGCCATCATCACCACGGCAGTAAAAGACACGACAAGAGAGGTCAAAAGGCAAGGTGATGCTGGAACTGTTTTTGATTCAAATGGAATCGATCACATGGAATTCCTACCAGACGGTCCGTTTACGCGATGCAATTCGCCGTAAGCGACCTGGGCTTTGGCGTACAAAGAATTGGCTATTGCAACAACGTCCCTGCACATCTCTCTGTCCTTGTCCAAGAGGAACTTTCAAGGCAACAGGTGACAGTTTTTCCCAACCCTCCGTACTCACCTGATCTCGCACCATGCGATTATTTTATCTTTCCTCGCCTGAAAGCTCTCCTACGTAGGCGCAGATTTCAGTCGTCCAATGAGGTCATGACCGCCACGAGAGAAGCCATACGGGACCTTCCTGCCAACTGCTTTCAGCGGTGCTTCCAGCAGCTATACCAACGATGGCAAAAGTGCATAACAGCCAACGGCGAATATTTTGAGAATAGATGTGGTTCTGTGTGGGTGTGCGCCGGGTAATGCGGCAGCGTGTGCAACATACAGGGTCGTGTATTGGCCTATCCTACAGGCGTCAAGTCTCAGAACTTAATGACTGTACTACGTATACTAAGCTCTGATTACAGATTCACTGGACCAATGTTTTACGGCTCTGGGGTGATTGGTTGGTTGGTTTCTCAGTTGAGGGGCTGCGAAAACGCGGTCATGTAGCCCCGTGTAGTTTTAGTGTGTGTAGAATCTGTCTGCTAACAGGTGTTAATTGTGATGGCTATATTAGTGTGTGTTATCTGTAATTCAGGTAAGGACTGCAGACGATCAATTTCAAGTAGTTCCTACTTTAGCTACCAAATGCTACGGTCAACGACATCTAGCTGTGAACGTTGCTACTAGATGCCACCGCAACCGGCTCCTGGCAATGAACGTTGGTACTTAATAGAGCGTTAATAAAATCTAATCTACAAATTTAGCTTCACACAATTGTTGTTACCGGTAGTGGAAAGTTCTTTTACATGCCATAAATCTATGATATGGGCCCGCCGGTTTGAACCCATGATCTTGGGCATAGAAGCTCAGCATGCTACCAACTACGCCACCGAAGCCGCTCTCTGGAGAGATTAGATCGCCCGAAGCGTCAATTTTAATATTTGAAAAACACTCGGCCGCCATGTTGGATTGTCTTACGTATGGACCATAGAATTGTGCTAGCAGATGAAGATTATAATAGTGGTGCAATATGTAACTTTCATTTTGATCTTTGTTTAGGACACGAGAAATAAAAGCAAAGTACATTTTTGTTATTCATTCATTTAGGAACTTTACTACATCGTGACCGTGTAGCTGTGTGTTCTTGTACAGTATGTCTGATAACCTACGTCATTGTGCTTTTTAAAACAAATCTCATCAATTTCAGTACTGCATTCCCCTCTTGAAATATTCGTGACTCTTCTTCAAAACTGCTCTCCAATAGCACGGAGAAAGCATTTATTTAGTCATATTATTGTAGATAGTTTCATATTTGAAACTAACATTGAATTTGGAGCGTAAAGGCTGCGAAGCTTGCAGTTTTAAGTGACCGTTATTCTTACGATCATGAGCCACGGGACCGAAACCACAGAATGTGGCATTTCACCTCAAAAAACCCACGTGCATTAACCGAGAATCGAATCCGTTCCGCCTTGGTGGGTGACAAGTAGCTTGGCCTCTGAGCCATCACGCCTCTTGTTGTTCCACATGGTTGACCCTCTCCTTGTTTAAGTATTGGAAGCTATATCACTCTGCATAATTCAATGTTTGATCACATATACAGTAACTCAAATGTCACTTAATCTATAGGAAAATTACTGAAGTTTATAATCCCCTGTATAATAATAATAATAATAATAATAATAATAATAATAATAATAATAATAATAATAATAATAAAAAGTGTTCACTAAACCTTAATGTTCGCTTAATTAATACATATTCACCGACGGGAAAGTTTGAAAGATTGGCGGTGTGCCGCATTCCTGCAATATTTTGAAGCCCCAGGGAACAATCCGTAAAACAAACGAGCTTGACGTAAATGGCAAATATGAGCTGAGTACCAGCCACTTATGTTTATCCCTTATTCGTGGAGACAAGTGGTCCTACAAGTACAGTAGCCAACCCCAAGTCGGAGAACAGCAAAGGCATGGTTGAGATTCCTGTACTCACCGACAAGTGTCGCCAAGCTCACTGCTCGGTGTTCCTTTTTTCAATGCCACTGCTCTAATGGGCTCGGTATCGCATCTGATTTATTACACACAACCAGAGAGAATTTTACCCAACGCTAATTGCAGGAAAATATTTTAATATGTTCAGAATATTTTATTATTTTTTGTTGGTAGCTTATCTCTTTATCTTTTAGATTGCAAACACGAGCTGAAGTGTGTCAGCCTCGTGATGTTGTGACTAGCATTGCTGGCATTAACCAGGGAGGTCCGTGTTCAATTCCCGACTCTGCCAACAAATGTAATTCTATTTGAAGGGCTGGAATGGGATACACTCAGCCTCGTGAGGCAGAACTGGGAAGAGGCGCGTTCGATTGCCGTCTCAGTCATCCTAGAAGCTGTTTTCCATGGTTTCTCCACTTCTACTCCAGGAAAATGCCTGGATGATACCTAAATTAAGGTCATGGCCACCTCGTTCCCAAGCTCCAGTCAATGACATGGGTTCATCAGACAGATGCCGCACAAACCCAGGTGCGCGTGGCTGCAGACCAAGAGATCACAAAACCCTTAATAAAACAACAACAACAACAATAACCACACCAACAAAATCAACAACGGCAACAACAAGAAAGGAGCAGATATATGTAACCTATCATCAGAATGCAAAAGGAATAATGCACTTTGATCTTATACAGCTTTAATCTATATGCAGGATATACAGATGGCAGGGTTAGTGAATTAACAACACTTAAGACATTCTCTGGAATATACAAAGAATACGTTTTGAGGAAGGTAGACAATCGAATTCATTTTAAAACCTTAGCACTCGTAATAATGTAGAAGCTAATCTAATATTTAAGACAATTGTGCACCCGTGGTCGACTATGATGTATGCTATTGTCAATACACAAAATCACAATTCACTCATTTATTTTAAGTCACATTCGAAAATATTCTCGGGCAAGTGGGGTGGCCAAAGGAAAGGGGGCTCAAGCTGAGCCAAGACCACCACCATGTAACGATGCCCCTGATTGGACACATTCCTATCACTCCACTAGTTGAATTAAATTAATGTTCTACAAATTAAAATCCCATTTATCAAGGGTTTTGAGCCAAGTTGTGCTTTCTATAAACACTGTACCTGACGATTCCCACCGCAGATGTACGCTACTACAAGTGGTTTCCGTTATTTCCAACTTCTACTCCGAGCAATTACTGAGATGTTCCGTAACTTGAGCCACGGCTATCTTCCTCAAAATTCTAGATTCAGTTACAAATACACACAATACTACAGCCACCACAATGATACAGATTACACTGGTCTAAAAAAAAAACGTTTTCAGTTACAGAAGCAAACCAAGCTGTTTCTGGAAGACACGTCGTCCCTGAATCCTGATCTAATCTCAGAATTTATGTATCGGCCTCAGTTTCCATGTTATAATGGATTTTGTAAATGATTGCGTCAGCCATTATATTGCATGTAAATTATCTAACAAAGGGAGAAGAAAACAAATATGTGTTAGTACACAAATTAATCAAATAAATGAACTAACTTACATTAGAGCAAGAGAAGTAAATACACAATGCAACAATCACCAACGTGCTGCAATGTGTTGGAACATGCCTCTTCCACCTCATTCGTAATGGCTGTGGATTTCGGAACTGAGGATAATGAATAGACGTCCTTGTGTATATTTTTTTCGATTGTTTTCCAGCAATTACATCCTCAAAAGGAAACTGAAAGCAAATTAATTAAGCAATACCTAAGTAACCAAAAATGCAGTATTTTCAGTGCGTTTAAGGATAGATGGTGCAATATTACGAAAACTGAGCCCGATAGACGAAAATTGATTTCAATTTCGAATTCAGCACCCACGACGCTAAGAACACCGCCTTCTTTGTAACAAAAAATCTGTTGACCAGTGTTATCAAAAAGATTCCATGTACACACTCCAAAGTACTTGAGACTACACGATCTCAGCATCGTAAATCCCCTAAATAAATTAACAGCAACTGCAGCAGGCGAGAAACGTACCTTCAGGCAAGTTGCAACTGATTAGAATCAGAAATAGGGATTTAGAAGTAGCCTACAGTATTTAGAATGTGAGTGATATATAATTAAAAGAATTTTTGGTCTATTTGTTCCTCTGACAGACTTACTTCTATTTGAACTCACTTCATCACCATCTAATTAAACAGTCAGTTTTATTTATTGTCAATTAATAATCGTAGCAATCAGACTTTCTCACCCCATATGTTCAGAACATGCCAAGTTACTTGCACGCAAGCTATTAGAATATATTGATCCTCTGTTCCGAATTACACATGAAAAATTATGTAATTTCTTGACCCGATGCCAAGTAAACCTGAATCAAACACGCTAACTACTGTCGACCAAAATATTATGTGCACTCGAGTTTGAAGGTTGTTTGTGAAGTAACCAATAGACCTACATAAAATCCAATAACATTATCATTATCGTCGTTCTATTTTACGTTAGTTCATGTAGGTTTGGAATTTTTATTTATATTTTAATATTCTTTATTACAGTTGGAACCCAAATGTGTCCGTTTTTAAGCGTGTTTCAACCATGCGTCACATTTAAGAATAATTATCTCACAAACCCGAGATCAAATCGAATCCAAATTTTAACACAATATACATTGGAATGTTGCATAAGTGGTTTATTAATTTCAACATTTTGTGTGACCAAGAAAGAAAGTTGTTATCAATTTTGTATGGTAACTTTTTCTCGGCTCGGGGTCGTTGGAAAATGTAGTTCTTGAACGCGTTGTAATCCTTATACATCAAATAGTTATGCTGTATGACTGTGAAATACGTAAATTAATTCACTTATTTTATATCGGTTTGTATATTTGTACGGGGAAATAAGACATGGATCACCAGCTAGCCACTCCGAGGAATGCTGTACAGCGTTGCTGAGATGGAGCCCATCACTTCCGAGCGAGGTGCGCCAAGACGGATGGTTGAGACACTCTTTAAAACGTGCACTTTTTGTGTTCCAACTGCGATAAAAAATATTAAAATATAAATTAAAAATTCTAAACCTACATGAACTAACGTAAAATAGAACTACAAAAATTATGATGTTATTGTATTTCATGTAGGTCTATTGATTACTTCACAAACAACCTTCAAACTCGAGTGCACATAATATTTTGATCGACAGTAGGTATGTCTGTGGGAGGAGTTTTGCTTATTTTAGGGGCTGCGACATCGCGGTCTGCGAGAATCCTTCTACTCCACAAACGTTGGAGGTGTTCTATACTACATAGGGCAGAATAGGTTAATGTTGTTGAATATTTTGTAATGCAAACTAATATTTTTAAAGTTGCCCCATTTTTATTTGTTGTTTCATTTAAGGGGAGCCATGGACATAGTGGTCACTTAGCCCTGTGTACTTGTTGGGTGTACAATTTGCCTCATACCCAGTGTCATAGTTGTGTCTGTAGTAGTGTGTATATTTGTAATTGAGGTGAGGATCGGGAAGGAGGTGTCAGTGACTTTAAGATAGATACCATCCCAGTATTTGTCTGGAGTAGAAGTTGGAAACCAGATTATTGAGGTGAGAATCAAACGCCCTTGCCTTAGACTAGATTTAAATTTATTGTCAAGCCCTGGTATCGCAGGAGGTCCTTAGAAATGACTACCAACAACGTTAGCAAGTATATCATGAGAAGGTAGGTGGTGCATTGCCTGGATAAGACTGGAAACAAGAATAGGTTTCAATCCTAGTCCCAATTGCAAACACACACACAAAGTAGAATCATCCCATTGACGCGGTTCTCAAACTCCTTTTTTGTTATCGTTGTTGATTCAATTAGAGGCTTTGCGACATCGCTGTCATGTAGCTCCCGTGTACTTGAGTGTGTGTGTGAAATCTGTGTGTTGACCTGTGTCATTGTGATGGATATAGTAGTGTGTCTATTTATAACTTAGTATAGGATTTGGAAGGAGACTGACGAGCCTTAAGATAAGAACCATCCCGGCATTTGCCTGGAATAGAAGTGGGAAACCCCAGGAAAACCACTTCTAGGACAGATAAACAGGGAATCGAACCCACCTCTTCTTAATTCTTATTTACGAGGCTGACTTTGTCCCGTTCCGATGCTCGGACCAGGCAGAGCCGGGAATCCAACTCTGGACTTTTGATTCTGGACCACAGAAGGTGGCCCAGACAAACTCCGCACACATATACACCTACGTATTCGGCCTGATGACCACGTTGTCGTAAGCAGTTAAATGAATCAGCAATAATAAAGAAACCCATAATTACGCTGTCAAATAAATGTGAAACCACCTTAAGACCATCATAAATACAACAATTGTTCAGAGTAATAATAATTATACGTGAGATAACGTACGGATACTAAACTGTTGTTTGACGAGGGAAGAGTTAATGTACCCTATAATTTAATCGCAGATTTAAATAAACGATGTGATGTTCCCACAGCAAGTTAGATGTTGAACAAGGAAACAGGCCGGACAATGGCGCTGAGTGATGGCGTGGTCACGATGGGGTCAGCACTGCTATTAACGTCATTAGTATTTGTTTTCGCCAATGGAATTACAGGACGGCTGCGATCTAACGATTGGGTGGTTAAAACCTATTACTTGCAGGATTCTTTACGACGCTTTATGTCCAATTGGGGAGACAGTGGACGTGCTGCTTAATACAGTGCCCACAGGCACTGCAGTCTGCAATTGCAGCTTTCTCTTGTATACAAGATGTATTCACGCCTTGTATTGATTGGTGTGTAATGAACATCAATTCGCTTATAGATGCTTCAGGCTACTCGTTCTCAAGCTGTTCATTTTCACGGCCCTCTCCTCGGTGCCCGCTATATTTAACACGTCGCTGCTACACATTTCGAACAGGAAGGAAAGAAAAAACTAAGCAATTTTTCTAGGTTTATGGCATGTTTTGTGTCTAGGAGCACCAAGCTGGTTCATCAGTGGGCTCTTGGTGTCCACGCCCGGACCTCCCACAGGAGTATCGAACTGTGCACTACCTCCTTCTTATGAAGCGCACGTGCGCCTCTTAACTGCGAGAGATAAAAGCTCGAGCAGCCTTTCACCTCCCTTTAAAGACCGTGAAAGCCAATATACCATCTCCTTAGGAAGGAAAGAGTTAATAATTTATTTTAGGGGCGTTGGGACATCGTGGCCATGTAGCACCGTGTACTTTGTTGTGTGCGAAATTTATCTGAAATCCTGTTTTATTGTACTGGTTGTATTAATGTGTGTATTTGTAATTCAGGAAGGGATTGGGAAGGAATCGCCCGTGGCCTTAAGTTAGGAAGCATCTCGGCATTTGCTTTGATTAGAAGTAGGAAACCAAACAAAACAACTTCCAAGAAGGCTGATGTGAGATTCGAATCCAACTCATCTCAGTTTTGCCTCACAAATCATTGCCATAGTAATCGGTCAGCCTCATTGCGTACAGTAGTGGCTGGCATTCTTGGCTCTCACCGCGGGTTCGATTCCGGCTCTTCCAAGAAATATAATTCTGGTCTGCGGGTTGCACCAGGGTCCACTCAGTGTCGTGAGGCTAAACTGAGAAGAGGCGGCTTTGATTCCTACCTTAGTCATTGTGGAAGACATTTTCCGTGGTTTCCCCACGTCTACTCCAGGCAAAAGCTGGGATGGTACCTAACTGAAGGCCACGGCCACTTCCTACCCAAATCATCCATCACAGACAACTTCTACACACACACAGATACACGGTGTTATATGGTTACAATGTCGCAAAGCCCCTAAAGAATCAACTGCAAACATAGCAGTCGTTTGAAGCTAATGTCCACGCTCCTTTCGTACCTCCACGTTAACTCGTGCACCACGTCACAGTGGGGAGCTGTAGCAATTTCAGAGATCAGAGGTATAAATCCCGGCGCTGACAGCTTCACTCCCTTGGTTTTTGTTTTTTGTTTTTGTGTGTGTGTTTAGACGTATGTCAGTGCTTTATGGGGATCTGACCAGCATCAAGGTTGACTAGCTATTCAACCCATTCAACATTTGATTGCCGCTGAGCGTGGTTGCACCAGCATTTGTTGTTTATTGTAGCATGAGCCCCGCGGGGTGAAGCGGAAGACACAGCGATGACATAGTGCAGTCTGCACATAAGTCAAGCAGCATTGCGTCAGATAAGCGTCACAGGAGCTCATGTTACCACGGACAGTTAAACGATGACTGAGGCTACTGGAGCTAAGTCATATCCTACTCGCGCAACTGTACCTGTCAACGAAGCAAGCTGACAGTGCGACACAAGTACAGTAAACAAAGGGTAGTTCCCATCTCGACCGCCGGCAATCAATTCGTGAAAGGGTAATAACGCACGATCCAAGATGTTATCTCACTTACGACCATGATAACCGTCTACCAAATCCTACCTCCAATTACCATCATACACATGGACATCTTCGCATGTGTGTAATTACACGTAGCCATGTTTTAAGAAGTGAGCAGGATTTGATTATGTTCGCTTGACGGACGAAATTAGTATGAAATTAATTGTAAATATTAGTGTCAGGAAAGGGGTAGGTGCCACGTGACTTGAAGTAACGTTCCATCCCGGCATTCTTTGGAGGGAGTGTAGAAAAAACAGATTTATTTATCGTATGGCTTTTAGTGCCGGGAGTGTCCGAGGACATGTTTGGCTCGCCAGAGGCTCTAGCTGCTTCAAGCGGACACCCATAGGGTGAGCTACAAGTTCCGTTCAATTTCAAATAGTTCCAACTTTCGCTACCAGATGTCACTGATACCCACTGTAGTGATGAACGTTGGAACTTTGACAGAGCGTTCCAACGAAATCTAACCTACTGTAGAGATTTTTAGCTTCACACAAGGAAGGATCTTTTACATGCCATAAATCTATGACATGGGACCGCCGGCTTTACTTCCCCTCAGGGCATACTGAAGGATTTTAACGCTCTTAAAATCCGAAGATTTTGGCCGGGTTTGAACCCGCTATCTTGGGAACAGCAGTTCACCATGATACCAACTACGCCACCGAAGCCGCTAGAAAAAACAGAGTAAAATCACTCTCATGATGGCCGCTGTAAGAGTCATGATTTGAACAATCCATTTCCGGACTTGTCGCAGTCTCACTATGGTACACCATCGGGTGAGATTTGGTGAACGGGGGCATGCAGTGTATTCCATTGTTATTGTTCATTCAGTTAGGAGCTTTGCGATATCGTGGTCATTCAGCCCTGTATACTTAGGTGTGTGTGATTATTAGGGCTCGGAGTTTTAGGTAAATACATATTTTTTATGTAAATACATATTTTAAGCATTTTTTTCTATAAATACATAAATTCCTGCTTTTCACTTATTAGCACATAAAAAGACATAATATTTACATTTTTTAAAAATCAGTTTATTCTTTCAGTTTATTGCATCTTTGTTCTGTGTTACATCAACGGGGAAGAACCTGTGAGCTATCTAATCTTCATGTCAGCTTGCAACTGTGTTATTCTTAACTTGTCGCCCCGTGCCACTCACTGTGGAAGCCAGGGATTTCCTTGTCCATCGCCATATTGCACCACGTGGTATGATCTCCCCTCCCCCAGCTACCTGGAACCAGTGTCACTCAAATGCAGTTCATTTCTGGCACTGTGAAGTGTAAGGCAGTTCTACGACGCTTAAAGTAAAAACAACTACAAGTTATCGTCTGCAGCAGTATGTTGCAGAATTTAAAGATCATTTTACTTCTGATGGGGGCGTCCTGTTCTGCCAAGCATGTGGGAAAGCAATCAACGCTGAACAGCGAACTCAAGTTACACAACACCTCAAGGGCAAGAAACATTGCCGCAGTTTCGCACCTTCAGAATAAGTGTTTCGCGATAATCGTCGGTCATTTGTGATGGACAACCTGAAGATGTGTCTCGTTGTGTGTAGTAATGCTACAGCAGTCAGTGAGACATAGAATAAATTGCTTCGAGAGTACTGCATATTTTCTTTTAGCCTACTTTCGATTTTTGCAAAAAATGAAAGTAGACTTATGAGATCAACACAGGGCGAAAAAAGTGTGTCTGTCTGTGTGTGTGTATGTGTGTGTGTGAGTCTGTGTATGTGTGTGTATGTGTGTGTGTGAGTCTGTGTGTGTGTGTGTGTGTGTGAGTGTGTGGACTCTGAAGACTGTCCCCCCCCCCCCTATCAATTCGAACACGGTGAATGCGAATTGAACGAAATTTGGTACAAAGGTAGCACTGGCAAAGGACACCTCAGTGTCATGTTTTATATCGCCGCCATCTTGAAGGAAACGTAATGGCGGCCACACAAATGTTCAGAGCTTAAATCAAATTACGACTAACCTAATCATCCGATCTCTACCAAATTTTGCAACAACATACCTTTATGGGGGGAGCATCCTTTGACCAAACCAATAGGCCATCAGCGTAATAGTTTGCGGATGGCGGCCATCTTTGTGTGAAAATCGATTCCCCCTATTAATTCGAACACGGTGCAACCGAATGGAACGAAATTTGGTACAGAGGTAGTACTAACAAAAGGCACCTCAGTGTCATGTTTTATATCGCCGCCATCTTGACGGAAACGTAATGGCGGCCACACAAATGTTCAAAGCTTAAATCAAATTACAATTAACCTAATCATCCGATCTCTACCAAATTTTGCAACAACATACCTTTATAGAGGAAGCATCCTTTGACCAAATGACTAGGTCATTAGCCTAATAGTTTGCGGATGGCGGCCATCTTTATGTCAAAATTGATTCCCCCTATTAATTCGAACACGGTGGAACCGAATGAACGAAATTTTGTACAGAGGTAGCACTAGCAAAGGGCACCTCAGTGTCATGTTTTATATCGCCGCCATCTTGACAGAAACGTAATGGCGGCCACACAAATGTTCAAAGCTTAAGTTAAATTACGACTAACATAACCATCCGATCTCTTCCAAACTTTGCAACAACATTCCATTATGGAGGGGGCATCCTTTGACCAATCTAATAGGTTATTAGCCTAATAGTTTCCGGGTGGCGGCCATCTTTATGTCAAAATTGATTCCCCCTATTAATTCGAACACGGTGGAACCGAATGGAACGAAATTTGGTACAGAGGTAGCACTAGCAAAGGGCACCTCAGTGTCATGTTTTATATCGCCGCCATATTGACTGAAACGTAATGGCGGCCACACGAATGTTCAAAGCTTAAATCAAATTACGATAACCTAATCATCCGATCTCTACCAAATTTTGCAACTACATACATTTATGGAGGGAGCATCCTTTGACCAATCTAATAGGTCATTCGCCTAATAGTTTGCGGATGGCGGCCATCTTTGTGTCAAAATCGATTCCCCCTATTAATTCAAACACGGTGAAACCGAATGGAACGAAATTTGGTACAGAGATAGCACTAGCAAAGGGCATCTCAGTGTCATGATTTATATCGCCGCCATATTGACAGAAACGTAATGGCGGCCACACAAATGTTTAAAGCTTAAATCAAATTACGACTAACCTAATCATCCGATCTCTACCAAACTTTGCAAAAACATACCTTTATGGAGGGAGCATCCGTTGACCAATCTAATAGGCCATTAGCCTAATAGTTTGCGGATGGCGGCCATCTTTATGTCAGAATTGATTCCCCCTATTAATTCGAACACGGTGGAACCGAATGAACGAAATTTGGTACAGAGGTAGCACTAGCAAAGGGCACCTCAGTGTCATGTTTTATATCGCCGCTATCTTGACGGAAACGTAATGGCGGCCTCACAAATGTTCAAAGCTTAAATCAAATTGCGACTAACCTAATCATCCGATCTCTACCAAATTTTGCAACAACATACCTTTATAGAGGAAGCATCCATTGACCAAATGACTAGGTAATTAGCCTGATAGTTTCCGGGTGGCGGCCATCTTTATGTCAAAATTGATTCCCCCTATTAATTCGAACACGGTGGAACCGAATGGAACGAAATTTGGTACAGAGATAGCACTAGCAAAGGGCATCTCAGTGTCATGATTTATATCGCCGCCATATTGACAGAAACGTAATGGCGGCCACACAAATTTTTAAAGCTTAAATCAAATTACGACTAACATAACCATCCGATCTCTACCAAACTTTGCAAAAACATACCTTTATGGAGGGAGCATCCGTTGACCAATCTAATAGGCCATTAGCCTAATAGTTTGCGGATGGCGGCCATCTTTATGTCAGAATTGATTCCCCCTATTAATTCGAACACGGTGGAACCGAATGAACGAAATTTGGTACAGAGGTAGCACTAGCAAAGGGCACCTCAGTGTCATGTTTTATATCGCCGCTATCTTGACGGAAACGTAATGGCGGCCACACAAATGTTCAAAGCTTAAATCAAATTACGATTAGCCTAATCATCCGATCTCTAGAAAATTTAGCAACAACATACCCCTATGAAGGGAGCATCCTTCGACCAAACTAATAGGTCATCAGCCTAATATTTTGCGTATGGCGGCCATATTTGTGTGAAAATCGATTCCCCTTATCAATTCGAACACGGTGAAACCGAATGGAACGAAATTTGGTACAGAGGTAGCACTAGCAAAGGGCACCTCAGTGTCATGTTTTATATCACCGCTATCTTGACGGAAACGTAATCGCGGCCACCCAAATGTTAAAAGCTAAAATGTAATTACGACCAACCTAATAATCTAGTCTCTACCAAATTTTTCAACACCATATCTTCATGTGGGAAACATATTCAGACCAAACTGCAAGACCATCAGCCCAATAGTTTGCAGATGGTGGCCAAGTATGTGTGCAAATCGATTCCCCCTATCAATTCAAACACGGTGAAACCGAATTGAACGAAATTTGGTACAGAGGTAGCACTAGCAAAGGGCACCTCATATTCATGTTTAATATCCCTATAGCACGTTGTATTTCAACAAGCTACTACAACCAACATTCAATCATACTCCTTGAAAAGGACAAAGAGTTATAACAATACCCATGCATTTAGGAGAAAGTAGGCTATATGTTCTTTACTGAACATCTTGTTTTTATATCCACATTAATAAACTAAATTATAATTAAATATTTTTACTTTTTTGCCACATATTTCAGGTATTTTTAATAGAAAAAGAAATATTTTTCTGATTTTTAGCACCTAAAAATCCGAGCCCTAATGATTATATAGAATTTGTCCGATAGCCTGTGATATTGTGGAGTCTCTATTAGATAATGTGAATGAGTGAGTGAGTGAGTGAGTGTGTGTGTGTGTGTGTGTGTGTGTGTGTGTGTGTGATTCAAATTAGGATCGGAATGTAGGCGATCATAGCTTTAAGTTAGGAACTATCCCTGGCATTTGCCTCGAGTCGAAATGGGAAACCACGGAAAACCACGTATAGGATGCTCGAGGTGGGAATAAAACTGGCGTCATCTCATTTTTGTCTCACGATGCTGAGAGTAGCCCATTCCAGCCCTTAGACCAGAATTAATTTTCTTGGCAGAGTAGGGAATCGAGCCAGGACCTACAGAGCGACAGCCAAGAATGCTAGTCGCTACACCATGAGATGGTCAAACAAGGATAAATGAACAGGATTACAGATCTCCACGCAGTGTACTGACTAACATTCTTGGCTGTCACCCCAAATGTCCGGGTTCAATTCCGTAAAAACCATCCACCACATACAAAATACATCACATTTCATCCCCGGCTCCGTTGAATGTAGAATAATAAGGGGTCGAGGTATGTCATCCTGCGCTGCCCTCTTCATGCCTACTCCGGAAGCCCCAGCGACATGTTTCATCTTTTAGAAAGTGCTGCTGTATGGTTGAAAAAATTGGACCTGACCTTATGAATTCTTTGTTATAATCACCATTAAAAATAATTGGTATTCTGCCCGAAGGCAGGTCCGAGCCTCCGAAGAGGCTACCCCCAGCCGGAGTTTACTTGCGGTAGGGTGACCAGGGCCTTTCCGCTCCTCCCAGTGCTAGGCCGTTGGCCATAACCACCATACGATTAAATAAATAAATAAATAAATAAATAAATAAATAAATAAATAAATAGGGGTCGAGGTTTAGTCCCGAAATATATTACATGCTTCAAACATAAGTGTTTCTTTCTGTATGCATAAATGCACAAGAATTCTTACTATATAGGGGCGTGGTGCAGTGGTTAAGTGCCTGCCTCCCACCGAGACGGACGCGGATCAAATCTTGTTACACACTTACTCAATTGCGTGGGCATGATTTCCTTAGGGATATAAAAGACGTACTCCCAGAACAAACAAAAAGGAGGTTTAGGTAAAGGGGAACAACCCAGAATCGAGGAAAGAAAAATGTAAATATAAAAGCTTCTCTAGCACAATGAAGATATTGTGGTGTTCACCATAAAGAGTAATCTATATTTTATAACACAATTTTTACCGGATCATTTATTTATTTATTTATTTATTTGTGTTGAGAACATTACAGGAAGCCCTAATTACATTGCTCACTACTAGAATTAGATATATACAACAATATATAAACAGAAATACAAAACACACATCAAAAGAAGATATAGATAGAGATACACGTGATAAATAATAAGAAGAAGAAAAGCTGGGTTAGGTATGAAAAGGAAATGGGCTGAATACAGTACAACATCCTACAAGACATCTTGAAGTTGATCACAGGACGCTGCAAGCTGGTTTTCTGACATACTGAAAATATCTAAGTCAAGATGATGAACTTTATTTTAGTGGGATAATATTCTGTTAATCGGTGAGTTTTTATGCATGTCTGTGTGAACTCTTGGAATAGTGAAAATGTTTCGGAATCTACAAGGTTTAACAGCTGGGACATATAACGTAATTCTCTCTAGAATTTTAGCATCGTCGATTTTATTGTTTACTATTTTATAGAGGAAAAGCTAGCCCTCTTCCTACGCTCCTCCGTCCAGGTTCTGTTTGAAGTAATCTTTGGGCGAATGAAAATTGATGATTGTCAACTAGTTCCCTGAATTTAGACCTGTCGAGTACCACACCACTTGAGATGCCTATTTCCTGAAGATCATTTTAAACTTCAAGAAGCCAGTTGTTCCTAGTTTCATTGGGACAGTAAGATTTAGAATTCTTTTAGACAGCCTGTGATCACTCATTCTCATAATATGCCCATGAAATTTCAATCGACTTTTTCGGAATGTGACCGAGATTATCTCCGAATGCAGATTATTATTATTATTGTTATTATTATTATTATTACTAAGCCCCAAACCCAGTGGCACTATAGCCCATGAAGGGCCTAGCAATCGCTGCCCAGCCATTAGCCTGCAGTTATTGGGTTGACGCGTGGTCACTTCATTGGGTCCCCTCGGCCGTTAATCTTGGTTTTCGTGACCGCGCGCTGCCTCACTGTCAGACAGCTACTCAATATTGTCCTCGCGATGCTGAGTGCACCCCGTTCCAGCCCTCATGTTAGTTTCTAATATCCATGATGGATATAACAGCTTAGGCTTTCACGGCCGGCGTTCATAATTAAGTACAAGTTTTTCGGGCTTGTAGGCCGTGGTACAAATAGGATATCTCCCGACGTTTCACCGGAAACTGGGTCCGGCATTATCAAGGGTTCCGCTCCTTTCCTTGGTCAGCAGTGACCCTTGATAATGCCGGACGCAGTTTTCGGTGAAACGTCGGGAGATATCCTATTTGTACCACGGCCTACAAGCCCGAAAAACTTGTATTTAATCCATGATGGAGCCAGGAATCAAACCCGGAGTCTCAGGCGAGAGGCAGGTGTGCTACCCCAACACCAGGGATAATTATTATTATTAGGATTATTATTATTATTGACGTTTTCACCAGCTATGGTCCACGTTAATCCAACTGCTTTCTTCCTCGAGATTTCACATCTGTCCAGTAGCGACTCATTCGTTCTCGATTATGTTACTTCCTGTCTTCGGCTTGTCTGTTGTAAGTTTAGGCTCTTCATGAAAATTCTGATGCTCTTTGAGTTTCATCTAAAGGAATACTCGCTTCTGAATATCATCACTTGCAATTACCACTTCTTTTATGTACCTTTCTACTTCCCCAAAACAGACAGCTTTTCTTTCGTAGAAAGTAAAATAGTTAAATATCTTGTTTGTCAATTGCAGTGGGTTCATTAGTGGCCATAGAATATTATTGTAATGTATTGATTTCTTCTTTTTCTTCTTTCAATTCGGCCATCTAAGGACCACGTTATTTCAACTGCTTCTAGCTGCATCGAGCTTTAACATCCTTCCAGTACTTTCGCATTAGTTCTCGATGCTGTTGTTTCCTTTCTGCAGTCCACTTCTTGCCAGTTGGAAGCTTTGGCTTTTCTTGGAAACATCGGTGTGCTGTTAGTTTTTGTTTAAGGGTGGCACGTTCCCAAATATCGTTGCCTGTAATTCCCACTTCTTGTATATCTTTGTCCACCTCAGTGAACCAAGATCCTTGGTTTTCTTTCTGAGGAAGTAGGTGAAAATTCTATTTGTCCATCGTGCTGGGTTCATTCTTGTTATATGACAGTAAAAGGCAATTCTCCGTTTCCTCATGGTATCAGTTATTTTTTCCACATGGGTGTAAAGTTCGTGATTCTGCCGTCTCCTATATTCCCCATTTTCTTTTACTGGACCCAAGATTTTTCTTGGCATTTTTCTTTCTTTTACTTCCAGATTCTCTATTAGTCCCTTGCGATGCATTGCAAGGCACTCTGCAGCATACAAAGCCTTTGGATGGATGACTGGTTTGGTAGTGTCTTAACTTGGCATTTGTTGATATGGATTTCTTGTTGTAAATGGCCTTTGTTAGATTATATTTTTATTATTTATTATTATTTAATTATTTATTTTAAGCGAATTCTCCCAATAAATGGAAGACGTTTAGCAAATAACTCAATCAACTTATTTTTGGTTCTTCTCGTTATTCCAATAAGGTTTCATTCTTTCCCAGAAGGTGTGTTTACGTTCTTCCAACCACTTTGGTCTGTACTGTTTTTGTTCCCATTTGTTTACTTTGTGTCTGAAGGTGTCGCTTTCTGAAATGTCTGTCGAACTTATGTTTGCGTTTTTGAGGTCCTTCCGAAGTTCTTCTAGCCAAGGTGTTGAGTTCTTGAGTGAGGTTACTTAATCTATTATTCTATTCGTCAATCAATTTTCTGGTAGTCTAGCGAGATGACCAAAGAATTTAATTCGTATTTTCTTAATATCAATTTCGATGTTCGAATACTGTTCTGTTGTTTTCATTGTAGCCTGAAAACATCTTGCTCCTTAGATTTTCCTAATGATCTTCCTCTCTACTTGTTAGATTTCTTCAAGTTCTTGTTTATTATTAAGTGTCAGAGTTTCGCTTGCGTAAGGGACTGTTGTTGTTTTTTACTGTGTTGTAGCGCCGAATTTTGCCTGTTTTGACATAGATTTTTTGTTGTAGATGTTTTGGACTAACCCTAATGCCTTTGTGACTTTTTGGAGACGATTTTGTTGTGGGAATTTTTCAAGTCCTGTCGACTCGATGAATTCTCCGAGGTATTTTAAGTGCGAGACCATGTCGATTATACCGTATTTTGTTTTCAGGCTCGTGATGTCTGATTTTCAACAGAAGAATCTAGTTTTCTCGAACGAGGTCAGTAGTCCCACCTTTTCTGCACTTTCTTTAAGTATCTCGAGCTGTTTTATAGCAGTCTCCTTATCTTCGGTTAGTATCGCCAGATCATCTGCAAATGCGAGATATGGTATGTAGAGGTTGTTTTTGGGAAAGCCCAGTAGGATTGGCTTCCAAAATTCACATTCCTTGAGTTCCTTCTCCCATTCTTCCACAACTTTGTCTAAGACGACCTTGAAAAAATAGGAGACAGTCCATCACCCTATCGCACACCTGTTTGAATGTAGAATGGTTCTGCGATTACTACCATAAATCTCACCTTAGACCTTCTGCCAGTTAGTGATTGTTCTATGAGTTCTCGGGTTGTAGGACCTAGTCCCCTTTCTTCTTTGGAATAACTAGGAACTATCGAATCGTAGGATTTTATAAAGTCTACAAATGTGCATACTAAGGGTTTTTGATTGAGAGCTCGAATTTAAGAGTATGGTTTTGAAGTTAAAAATTTGTTCTCGGCATGACCTGTTGGGACTGAATCCTGCTTGATATTCTGAAAATTTGGGATCTAATTGCTTTTGGGTCCTTTTAAAGGGACATGCTGATAGAATGTTGTATATGATCGATACGAGAGAGATCCCTCTATAGTTGTTTACATCGGATTTGTTGCCTTTATTATTATTTATTTATTTATTTACAGCGTGATTTCCCAATATTGGAAAGCGTTAAGCAATTTGACTCAATTCTTGACGTTCTTCTTATTTTGCCAGTATTGTTTCATTCTGCTGGAGAATGCCAATTTTTTTTCGTCAGACCATTGAGGTCTGTAAGGTGTAGGTTTTGGTTGCTCTGGTTGGACTTCCCAGTTGTTCACTTTGTTACGGAAGGAGTCTCTGTCTGATGTGTCGGTTATGTTAGCAGTTCGCATGTCTTTTTTACTTCTTTCATCCATGGTGTTGTACTTTTGAGTGATGATATGTAATCTAGTATTCTTTTGGTTGGTCGTGTATTCGGTAGTCTACTTATGTGCCCGAAGAATTTCAATCATCTTTTTCTGAAGTCGACTTCGATGTTTGAGTATATTTCAGTTGTCTTGATTGACTGTAATCGGTACCCGTTAGGAGTGAGTCTTGCTCCCAGTATTTCCGAATGATTTTTCTTTCTTCTTTCTTGATGTCTTCAAGTTCATATTTCTTATTGAGTGTAAGTGTTTCGCTTGCGTAGAGACTTGCCGGTTTGATGACACTGTTGTAATGTCGAAATTTGGTTTGTCTTGACATGCATTTTTTGTTATAGAGGTTTTGGATAAGTCCGAATGCTCTCCTGGTTTTCTGGAGACGGTTTTGTTGTGAGATATTTTCGGATCCAGTTGGTTCGATAAATTCTCCCAGATTTTTGAAATGTGGGTCTCTTTTGATCGTTCCGTATTTTGTTTGCATGTTGTCGCCTTTGTGACTTAGCACTTGAGTTTTCTCGAAGGATATTTGAAGTCCCACTTTTTCGGCGCATTCTTGTTCCTATTTGTTTTATTGCGGTCCCTTGATTTTCTGTTAGTATAACCAAGTCATCGGCGAAGGAAAGATAGAGAGATTGTTTTACGATAGCCAAGTGTAACTGGTTTCCAGACATTTCGTTTCTTGAGCTCTTTTTCCCATTCTTCCATGACTTTATCCAGGACAATGTTGAACAAGAGAGGGTAAAGACCATCTCCTTGTCACACACCTGTCTGAATTTCGAAAGGTTCGGAGATTTCCCCCATAAATTTTACTTTGGATTTTGTGTTGGTCAGCGTTTGTTCAATGAGTTTCCGTGTTTTGTGGTCTAATCCTCTTTCTTCAAGGATCTGGAAGAGTGATTGTCTATTGATCGAGTCGTATGCTTTTTGGAAATCGACAAATGTGCACATCACTGGTTTATTTCGAATTGCATGCATTTTGATAATGGTTTTAAGGTTGAAGATTTGTTCAGGGCAGGATCGGTTTGGTCTGAATCCTGCTTGAAATTCTGATAACTTTGGTTGAAGCTGTTCCTGTGTTCGTGTCAAGAGACAAGCTGAGAAAATTTTGCAGGCGA
This sequence comes from Meconema thalassinum, assembly GCA_946902985.2. Taxonomy (NCBI): domain Eukaryota; kingdom Metazoa; phylum Arthropoda; class Insecta; order Orthoptera; family Tettigoniidae; genus Meconema; species Meconema thalassinum. The sequence continues at coordinate 472,216,774 of OX336391.1, forward strand.
CGGGAAGCAGGGAAATTCCTCTGTAGTTGTTCACGTCAGACTTATCTCCTCTTTTGTGTAGCGGGTGGATGAGTGCTGTTTTCCAGTCATCAGGTATTTTCTCTGTTTGCCATATTTCTTGGATGATTATTGTAATTTCTCTGAGTGCGTTGGGTCCTCGGTTTTTAAGTAGTTCTGCAATGATGCCGTCTTCACCTGAGGATTTATTGTTTATGAGTCTATTGATGTGGGAGTGGATTTCATCTTGAGTTGGTGGTAGTGATTCTTCTGATGTGTGGTCTGATTGTTTCTTTGGGAATCTTTTCGTGGGTTCTGGGCAATTCAAAAGTCGTGAGAAGTATGTAGCTAGCTCTTGGCAATTGTCTCTATTTGTCAATGCCAGTTTTCTGTCTTGTTTTCTGAAGCGTAAGTTTTGTGGTGTGTACCCTTTGATTTGGTAGGCGAATGTTTTGTAGAAATCACGCGTATTGTAGTTTCTGAAGTCGTTCTCGATCGAAGGCAGTTGACCATTGATATATTTCCGTTTTATTCGTCTCAGAATTTTGGACGTCTGTTTACGTACCTCGAAGAAGATCTTCAGGTTTTTATTTATTATAATAATAATTATTATTATTATCATTACTTCTCACGAATAATAATGTATTACAATTAAAGTACTTACACTCCACTTTTGCCAAGCTTTTATTCGCCACTTCCACCCCACATGCACACGACAAAGTTGCGTTCTTGCTCTGTAGTATAGACGAGAATTACATCTCGCTGCTTGGAGAGGCTCAGATATGTCTTAGAAGAGCCAAGGTTAGGTCCCACATCAATGTAGCAAGTGCATAGAACTGAATGTAGGGGCTCACTTTCTCATTACCAAGAGAGGCGCGGCCAATGCTGATATTGCCGCTGTAATTACAGGCGTTGAGTTTATGTAACGTGAAGAAGATTATGGAACTCGGTCACTTTTGATAAAGAGCGTGTAAACTAGCTTAGCTCGCCACTTTAACAAGATTGATGTTGAGCGTTGCAAGCAACGCAGCTCTCGATGTATGTCACAGATAATAATAATAACAACAATATTATGGGTTGAAGGCCCCCCTCTAACAACCGTGGCTTCAGAGACGATGTATATTTGTTCATTTTAATAACTCATGGGGGCATTTAGTCTCAAAATTCAATTATCGTGTAGGGAACCATTTCTCAGTGTTGCCTTAGTAATCAAGAGATTTTCAGTTGGTCAACACGATTGTGCCCAATTGCAATGGGTGGTTCCCTAATCCTGAAAACAATTTACATGATATTAATTTGTTTAATGTAATTTAATCTAATGTGACATGAAAATGACCATGTTAGCCCTGTTCCGTATTGACGAAGTATAATAAGTTCTGAAGATTAATAACCTTAAGATAATATTAATTTGTAATTTTTATTTTACTGTACCGGTTTCGGCCACATTGTGGCCATCCTCAGTGCAAATAATAATATGAATAGAGAAGCAAGACTTACAGTACATGAAAAAAAAATCTATACAAAAAGGTTCTTCTCTAAATTATTTCTAAAACATTAATCGTCTAAAAGCTATAAAACTCATAGGCCTACACTAAAATTTGTAAAAACCAGATGTGTTCCAAAAATGTGTCAATTGCGAAAGATAGAAATCTTGATATAAAACCAGCCTGAAGAAGGAACAATGATGTTATGTAGACAAAGGTTTTAGGTTAAGATTGAAGTTCTCATAATGGGTATAATCGTGAAAAATTGTGAAGAAGCGTGGATGTTATGTAGACAAAAAAATAGGTTAAGATTGAATTTTTCAGAATGGGTATAATCATGTAAAATCTTAGTGTGTGAGTCTTTTAGTTTTTAGAAATAGTTTGAAGAACAACCTTCTATTATGGTAAACTATTTCATGTACGCCAAGCCTTGCATTTGTATTCATATTATTATTTGCGCTGAAGAAGGTCACAATGTGGCCAAACCCGGGACAATAAAATAAAAATTACAAATTAATATTGACTTAAGGTTTTTAATCTTCCGGACTTAAAAAAATTATCTTTTAATTTAATGTCATGTAATTTGTTTGTTGAAATGTTTTTATTAATCTCATGTTTTTTTTTCTTTTTCAGGATTAGGGAACTAGCGTGACTGCACAGTGGTCTATCTACTGGCCTCTCACTAATGTGGATTGGGTTCGATTTCTGGTTAATGCATATGAAAGAATGGGTATCAAACATCTAGCAATAAACGGCGCATTCAAACGCCCGAGATGTCACTCAAGTCCAAATGACGTCGTCTGTCTGGGGAATAAAAGTTGGTTGGTTTCAATCGTTAGTTCGACGCCGCCTGTTAGTTCAGTCCAACTAGTGAACACGGTGTTGTAGGACTATAAGGGAGGTGAAGTATTATGTGTAGTGGACATGCACTTGTATTTGAAACATTCTCTTTGGAACTTAAGACTAATAAAATAATAATAATAATAATGTTATTGGTTTTACGTCCCTTTTAACTACTCTGGCATTTGGAGACGCGGGAGTGCAGGAATTTTGTCCCGAAGGGGATCTTTATCGTGTCAGTAAATCTACTGACACGGCTCCCTTGCATTTACGCACCCTCAAATGCCAGCTGACTGTGCCAGGATACGAACCTGCAGCCTTGGACCCAGCAAGCGAGAACGTTACCGCTGAGCCACGCAGCCAGCTTAGACTAATAAACAAAAGAAAGATTGCAGATTGTTGATTTAGAAGATGAATGTTAAATATAACCAGTAATAAAACAAGTAGTTCCTTGAAGAATTAAATAGCCTATTTTCATATATCCCACTGGTCCTTTCCATTAAAATTCTCCTCCCTATTACAAGGATTTTCCGAGAAACATCTGTATAAGTATTGAAATTTTGCATCGCCGCGATGTTGTATTTGTGTTCATCAGGTTATTGAAAATCCCATCGTATGTTAATAGCCTCTATCAACATACAAAATTTCAGTTTGATTGCTGTACTGTAATAGATTCGTAGATATTGAGAACCGTCTAAATATTTCGGATGGTCGCCATGTTGGATTTTTACATGTGTAGGCCATAGAGTTATGTACCATTAGATGAAGATTATTGCGTGAGTTCATTATTCAAACGTTCACTTTGATCGCATGATTATGACACACGAAATAAAAACTTAATTTTAAAAATTTCGCACCACCGCCATCTTAAGGTTATGTAAATAATTGAACTAAATTAGATGTCGGTGTATTTCAATGCGTATAAACATTTGCTGTTCCAAGTTTCACTGCGCTTGGATGGTTAAATCGCGAGAAAAGTCTATTTACATGTTTCAACTTCGCTTGGCCGCGATGTTCCTTTTGTACTTAACAGGTTTATGAAAGTAATATAGATGAACTTCTAGTAGTACCCTTTATCACCGTATTAAATTCCATGGTGATATCTGTTACTGTTGCGGAGATATAGAATGTCAGTGAAATATTTCGCTCGGCCGCCATGTTGGATTGGTGAAACGTATAAAAATTTGAAAATCACAGTTTAGGTCAGACTTGACACCCAGAGGGTAGCTTGCGTGTAGAATTTCGTTGTTCCTTGAAGCACTATGAAAGTCAAGTTGGTTAGTTATCTAAGCTCCTTGAACACTATATCGCTTTCTAGTAGAGAAATGAGGAACTTTGTGTTGGCGGAAACTCCCGAGATTAATTTTGCCATTATGAACACGGCCTACGAAATTCAAATGGGTTCTTTGACATGCCAACATCATATGACATGCATGTCGTAATTTTTGCCTCCTTTCAAAAATCACTTACCACGGCCAGGGATGAACCTGCAAGCTTGGGGTTAGTAGACCGACACGTTAACCACTCACCCACCGTGGCAGAAGACCTGGTTGTAATGACAGACTCCGTCGAAATTTTACAAGCTAATATGCTGAACAGAAATGTAGGAAATATTATTTCAGAACTGTCAAGGACTCCTACAAATACAGTAGAATCAATCCCGTTGCATTCCTGAACATTAAGATAAGTTATGTTGAGTTGTTAGTTTTGAGTTGATGTCTTGACATTGTAGCATAAGCACTGGATCAAAAGATCACCGTGCATACACACAGCTGTCGTGCTAAGTAGCATGCTCTCGGGCAGATGACATACGACTCGAGAAGGACGTGCCATTCCTCTGTGAGATTAGTCCCTGTGAGCATACTTGCAATTCCCTGCCGGAGACCAGGGAAATAACTGTGATGTTAACAATGATATAAGGAATTCAGTACAGGACTCCTGTAAACATACATTCATCGTATAAATTGGTCTATTTGTATCTCATGTTCGTCTTACAGCACAAGGCACTCAGACTGTTATGATATTTATTGTGATCAATACTGAAAGAAATGTGCAACTTTAAAATAGTAAACATGGTTTCTTTTATTTTAAGGAAAAGACAAAATACTCAAATGAACAGTGGCGTATTATCTTCAGTAACTCCTGCACTAAAAGAGTTCAGTATATCATTAGCAAGATGGTACAGTAGTGCAACCAGTTGCTCTTCATCCCAACGTGCTATGAACGAATCATGCTGACAACACGGTAAAACCTTCTTCTCAAAAATCACTTAGCGTCAGACCAAATTAAATAATAATAATTAAGAAAGAAATAAAGAAATAAACAAAACAAATAAATAAACAAACAAATAAACAAGTAATTAAGTAAATAATTAAATAAACAAATTAAATAAATATGTAAATAAGAAAATAAATAATTAAATAAACAAATAAGTAAATTTACCTAATTATTTAATTAATAAAAAATAAAAAATAAATATAACAAGTAAAATAAACAAGAAAATAAATAAACAAATAAATAATTAAATATTTAAGTATTTAATTAATTAAATAAATAAATAATTCATTAATTAAATAATTAATTAAATGAATATATAATAAATAAATATTTAAATAATTAATTAAAAATTAAATTTATTAAATAAATAATTAAATGAACAATTAAATAAGCAATTAATTCATTGAACAAATAATTCATTAATTAAACAATTAATTAATTAAATAATTAAATAAACAAATAAATAAATAAATAAATAAATAAATAAATGAATAAATGGATAGATAGATTGAAGAAATAAATTCAAGAGAAAACGTTAAACAAAATGTCATGAATGATTGTTACGCAATATGAACGACCTATTGTCAAAGCCTACAGCAAGCGTTATTCAAACATGGCAAAAAAATTAGCTCGTAGTTTTAAAGGGCCGTTAATCTCGCGATCATGACACGGGTTCTCATTTCAATCCAAATCAACAGACGTGACATTTCACCAATTCCCAGAAGCACTATTTCCAAAACGCTACGCCAGTTTCTCTTTAAATTCCCACTGTGTATGTCTGTGTGTCCGGCCACCATTGCTGTGTGAATCTCGTCACCCAGTAGGCGTCAGATCATGAAAGTGATGGATTCGTCAACATACAAATGCGGACATGTTTACATGCATTTTAAAATGTTCACTCCATCATTTTCTAGCCTTGTTTGTTTTTGTCGTCAGTTTGGTACAACTCGCCTGTGTCTGCCAAGCCATTAACATACGATTACGTTCTGCACTATCCGTATCGGGATGCATTTCAACGATAATAGTTATGTGGGGGAGCAATTGCAGATTGTATCGGACAACACACCTGCTCCCATTCCTAAATCACGTACGTTTATTGTGAACTGCTGATGAAAATAAAGTCATAAGTAAAAAGCAATAATATCTACCATGTTAGGAAATGTTTGATATTTACCGTATTTAATAATATTAGATCATTCTTAAAATGTAACGCCAATCAATGCAAAATTAAGAACATCTATTCAATGTGCAAACATCTACAGTATTAAATTGTTGGTGCATGTTTCAACCCTTCATTGAGGTGTTCATCAGCCAAAAACAAGAAGTTCCGTGAAGAACTATACAGCCTACTTTTCATGCCAATGATTATTCTACAGAATATGAACCTATCTAGAATAATGACGAAATTAAGTTGCTAATATCGAAATTTCCAATTAGTTCGAAATACTGTATACATGGCATAATGTATCCTAATACAGCACTACAGTTGGCAGCCCTGATGACTGAATATATTCTTAGTTCCGTCTCTTACGGTACTAAATACAAAATTTGGTTGAAGTCCACTGGATAGCATGGACGTTACATGCAGTTAAACATTGGATCTAACAGCGCGCGTAAAATCATGTTGGCAACAATGTCATGCATGTATTGGTCAGAAATAATCTGAAATAATATGATCTATTGTTGTGTCAATTTTGAATGAAATCCATTAGTTAGTATAGAAGTTACATGCATTTTAAAATTGGACCTATCAGCAGGCTTAGAATCATGTTGGCAGCACTGACGTATATTAGTTACTCCAAATTCGTCTAGAATGCCAGGTACTATACGTGTGTAAAGTTTAGAGCTATTGGCTTGCATACTTTCTGATATATTGATATTAGGGTAACAAAAATAGGGACAGCACATATTAACAGTTGGCAGCCCTGGTTGCTCCTTAGAATACGCATAGTCATATCTGTTATGGTACACATAGCACATACGAAATTTGGTTGAAATCCAAATGATAGTATGGAAGTTACATGTATTTAAAGTTGGACCTGTCAGCAGGCTTAGAATCATGTTGGTAGCACTGACGTATATAAGTTACTCCAAATTAATATAGAATGTCAGGTACTATACGTGTGCATAGTTTAAAGCTGTCGGCTTGCATACTTTCTGATATATTGGTATTTGGATAAAATAAATTAGGAGCATTTATTAACAGTTGGCAGCCCTGGTAGGTCTTAAGAATACGCTCAGTCATATCAGGTTATGTACACATACAACATACGAAATTTGGTTGAATTCCGCTTGATAGTGTAGAAGTTATATGCATTTAAAAATTGGACCTATCAGGAAGCTTATAATCATTTTGGCAACACTGCCATGTTTGGCCTCCTGGAAATTAAACTTAAATATTATGATCTGTACGTGTGCCAATTTTGAAATAGGTCCCATTCATACTTTCCAAGATATCCAACATGGAGCTCAAATTTCAATTGCGATTTTTTAGCAGTTGGTAGCACTGACATCATTTTCAAATATGGCCGTGAGATATTCAGGTATAGATCTTTACTCCTACCAAATTTTGTTTCGATTGCTGCAGCCGTTTAGGAGTTGATAGGGGGGGACACACACACAGCCAGACAGACAGACAGAAGGACAGACAGACATACAGACACACATTTGCCCGATCTCATAAGTCTACTTTTTCCTCATTTTTGCAAAATGTGAAAAGTAGGCTAACTAGTGTAACAATAGAATCGCTCGGAGCTGAAAAGTATTAAGTCAAAAATGGTCATCTTTTAAACAATTAGTATTCTGAAGTATTGACCCAAGGATCTTGGAACGGCATAGGACAGAATTAAGTCCGCCTTCTGTTTAAGCCAGAAACCAGTGCGATCAGAGGAGAAAAGTATTAAGTCAATGACTTGGAGCCTTTCAGCGCCGAATTCCGTACTTAATGTTGGCCGCACTGCAAGATTCCCGCGCGTTACAGTGCTATTGTAAATTACATTCGTGCAGGGCCTATGTGGTTTTTATGTTACAAATCCATTTTAAAATAAAATATAATGTGAAATATTCATTCTGGATGGCTTTATGCCTCACTAACCTGACCACAGAGCTGAAAGACATTAATTCACGTTTGCAAAATTGATTTTAAAAATATGTTTATTAAATTAAAATTGATATTCTTCTTACACGAATATAAACTGAATAGTTGCTTCAAAACATAGATGACTAATAGTGTGATTGTTTAGGCCTGTTCTGTCAATGACGTATTATCTGTCTCCTGAAAAGTAGTGGAAACTGACTTAAATGCTTTTCAGCTCCAGCCGATTCAATTGTATGTTGGTTTTCACGGCCAGTGAATTAAAAGTCGGCAATTTTACTAGGTTTGTGCCATCTCATGTGTGGGGATTCGCCTAGGACACAAAGCCGGCTCATCAGCGGGCTCTCGGTGTCCCCGCCCGGACCCCAACAGGAGTACCGAACTGCGCCCTACCACCCTTTTCATGAAGCGCACCTGCACCTCTTATCTCTCTTAATATAAAGGAAAGTAGCGCGCAGTTCGCTACTCCTGTGGGTCCGAGCGTGGACACCAAGAGCCCGCTGATGAGCCAGCCTTGTGTCCTAGTGTCCTCGGCGAAACCCCACATATGACACGGCACAAACCTAGAAAGAATGCAGAGTTTTAATTCACTGGCCGTGAAAGCCAATATACCATCTGTTTGGAAGCCTTTATAGGGAGGTTAAGGCTGCTTGAGCTTTTAGTTCTGGCTGATAAGAGACGCAGGTGTGCTTCATAAAAAGGGAGGTAGCGCGCAGTTGGCTACTCCTGTGGGGGTCTGGGCGGGGACACCAACAAGAGTCCGCTGATGAGCCAGCTTTGTGTCCTTTGTAAAACCCCACACATGACACGGCACAAACCTAGAAAATAGCTGAGTTTTAGTGTAACAATTGTTCATAAAACGAAATGGATGTCCTTACAATTTTCATTCACATAAAAGTTACTTATTCATAAATTCTTCGAATGCTGGTTTAGCGATAATGTATTTCACTAACAAGTATTTGGAAGTTGCTGCGTCTAAAACTTGATCGCTAAACCAGCTCTCGAACCAGCACGCCCATAATGTGTATTACATAGGGGAATTACTTGGTAAATTAAATGGGTTGAAGAACTTGAGTACGACTAATCGAATTATAGGCATTAAAATAGTAATTGTTACTTTACTGTATTTTTAAATGTTGTTCAAATCAAGATCTTGTCTGTGCCCTTTTCAAATAATTAATATATACGTGAAACTCATTTCATGTCTGCCAATTAAGAGTCATTAAGGGTACTGCTGATAACATAAGCTTACGTGTTTGCGTTAATCTTTGTAGCATGGTACATTGCATGCCAAAACATCATTTTCATGTAATGGTAATCCCAAACAATAAAACCACATTAAATAAATATAATTAATTGGGTTGAAATCCCAAGCCATCGTGTTTAATTCATATACCAACAGATGTGATGTGCCACTTGTGAACTCAAATTCAGTATGAGCTTCTCATAATAATCTGAATGTCTAACATCAATCAAGACTTGGCAGTGATTAATTTTACTGGCTAATATCAAGCTCGTTAACTTTAATGATGTTATGACGGTGGGAGGTGTGTCTCAAGGGCAACGTACAGTATTTATTTATTTTTTATATTTTTATTCGTTTATCTATTTATTTATTTTCTTATTTATTTATTTATTTATTTATTTATTTATTTAGGCCAACTATGGACCACGTCATTTCAACTCCTTCCGTCTTTGGGCCTTGATCTTGGCCCAGTGTTCACGCATTCGCTGCCTGTGAAACTACTTACTTTCATCAGAACACTTTTTGCCGGTTTTTAATTTCGCTTTTTCTTGGAATTGGTGGTGTGCTCCAGGCTTTTCCTTCAAAAGTTCACGTTCTATAATGTCTGGATGGGTGATCCCTACTTCTTGCAAGTCCTTGTCTACCTCACAAAACCAGGGACCCTTGGTTTTCTTGTTAAGAAAATAGGTAAATATCTGATTGGCGATTCTCTCGGGTTTCATAAGAGTTAAGTGGCCATAGAAAGATATTCTTCTCTTCCGAATTACTTGACATGCCCTTTCTACATGATGGTACAGCTCATTGTTATGCCGTCTCCTATATTCACCATCGTCTTTCAACGGCCCTAAGATCTTCCTCAGGATCTTCCTTTCCTTGTCTTCCAATTTCTTAACCAGACCCTTCCTATTCATTGCCATATTATTATTATTATTTTATTTTTATTTTATTGTTTTATTTTAGTTTTTCACACCTGTGTTCCAGTACTTTTTCAGGTTGCGGAAGTTTATATTGGAGGGGAAGAAGGAAGCTTATGGAGTTCGTGCCCATTAATGTCGCGATCATGAGCCACGGGACCTCCATTTTTACGTAAAATACGAACCACACGGCGTGGTATTTCACTTCGAAAGTCTCACATGTCTTAACTGGGAATTCAACGCGGTAGGGGATTGGATTGAGTCCTGCCGTATCTCCAAGTGAACGTTATAGATTATGATGTTGATGCTGATGTTTAGTCACACCTGCGCGTGTGTTTAGAATTTCCCTGTGTTATTATAGTGCCTGTGGAATTAATCGTAAAGGAGATTAGAATTTGGAATGAAGCGGCCGTGCCCTTATGTTAGGGATCATCCCAGTATTTGCCTTGGTAGAAGCCAATTCTGAGGATGGCTGAGATGGGAAACGAACACACTTCTTCTCAGTTTTGCCATACGAGACTGAGTGTACGTCGTTCCTACTCCAGAACCAGATCTGAGGGCTAGAGCGGGGTACACTCAGCCTCCTGAGGTAAAACTGAGAAGAGGCGAGTTCGATACCCATCTCAGCCACTCTAGAAGTGGTTTTCCCTGGTTTATCACTTCTAATCGAGGGAAATGCCGGGATGGTTCCTAGCTGATGGCCACAGCTCCTTCATCCCAATCCTAGCCTCAATTACAAAAACACACACTAATACATACACCATAATAATAGAGGTTAACAGACAAATTTCATCCTATATACACACACTCACTCAAGTGCACTGGACTGAAATGATCACGATGCAACAACTACATTTCTATGAGGTTTAAGGTACAAGACAAGTAAATACTTTACCTCTGATCATACAGAATTAATGGAATTAAGGTCTCCGCTCGCCGTGCATGGTCTACTTACCTGAAAATACAAAAGAAAAGACATATTTAGATACAGTTTGTAACGTGTAAATTCAATCAGGACATTAAAAAAACAGAGACAGTTGAAATTCTTGTTTTATTTTGTGACAAACTAGCTTTTAAACTAGTATACGTACGGCATGTGCTGCTTTTCTGATAAGGTCACATATTACTTGACTTGCCCAGTAGGACTCAGAGCCGCAATGAGTGGATCACATGCAACCCAGTCCTCAGTAACAGCAGCAGAGGACTGTGGAGTCTTAGCCTACCTACAGGCCACTGAATCCGCGAATTTCAACCTCTCCACACACAACCAAGTTATATTCATTTGATAATGTTTAACAGCGTTTAAGAATTGCTTTACTTGTCGATCTCGTATTACAACCATAAACGTAAGCAGCAATTTCACACACGCTCAACAGAATGCAATGTTTCACTTATTAAAACTCATATGCGAATTATCGTCAGTCGCTATCGATCTGCTGACGGATGAAGGCCTCTCACAACTCATTCAACCATTCATGATCATGGGTCATTCGTGAACATACAGTATGTCCCTGGGAATGCACTCATCTCACCAACTCATTTTGCCTTAGCCTATTGGTTGTTCTGTAATATGACCTGATTAGGTTCACTTCCCGTTTGTCACATTCGGACTGAGTGACGGAGTTGGTTAAAAATCGACTTTCAAGCCCCAAGATAGCGGGTTCAAATCCAGCTTGGTCCCATGGAATTTAATGATGTCTAAATGCGACAATCTTATGATGATAATGATAATTCTTGTTTTAAGGGGCCTGGCATCTAAGATATCGGCCCCTAGTGAAATGAAATGGTATAAAATGAAAGGATGATAATAAACACAGCCCACTGCCAGATATGAATAACGAAAATGGTTTCTATAAAACAGACAGTGAGCCCCAACTACAGTAGACTATGTCTTATTTTAAGAAAAGCAGATAAAAACGGACATAATAAAAAACAATAAAACAAATAAGGCATATTGAACAATAAAATACACATGAAAATAATAAAATATATAAAACAATCCAAAACGAAACTAAAAATCTTAAACCATGTTAAAACTTAACAAGTAGTCCCGTGAAGAACTAAAGCCTATTTTCATATAGGCTATCCTACTTATGTTAATTGCCACTATCAACATACAAAATTTCAGTTTGATTGCTCTAATAGATCGTAGATATTGAGAACCCACCAAATATTTCGGATGGGCGCCATGTTGGATTATTATATATGTAGGTTTCAGAGTTATGTACTGTTACATGAAGATTATTGTGTATGTGTAGGGTACGGCGGGGCTAATTCGCCCACGGGGCTTTCCCGCTCAAAATAAGCTTGACGTTGCACTGAGCAGCCATCCTGCTCAGCTGATATCGCCCTTTGTGTTCAGTGTGACCCTCGGTCTCTGTGCTACTACATCTATCGTTTGTTTGAGTGTAACAGCTTGAGTGTTGAGTAAAACAAAGGAAGAATACTGCAAGGTACATTGTTTATGTTGTGGAATTTGTCGTCATTAAGAATTTGTGCTTGTAACTTAAGGATTAGTGTCCACAGTAGCGGCTTTTCTTTTCCCGGAAGTGTGGCGCCTGGCAGTCTGACGGTTAAGTTACATCTGGACATAGCAGGTAGCGCGTTTCCTTGGTCACAGCTATCACAAGACGCGCTATTGTAAATTCCAGTAATTGGGGCTACTCCGCCCAGAAATATGGGGGCTACTCCGCTCAGCCAAGACTTCTCTCTTGTTATAATATTACAAACAAATTATTTCAGATAGCAGATTAGTATCTCTTTCTTGTTACGTTAGAGATATTACGGACGTATAAAAGGAAAGGGCCAGTTCGAAAATGGTCGGAGGAAGATATTGACCGAGCTATTTCAGGTGTATTACGAGGCGATGTAAGCATGAGAGATGCAGCTGGACTTTGCAATGTGCCTTATTCAACACTTAAAGATCGTGCTCATTTGCGTAAACGACAAGGACCCTTAGAGAAAATCATAGTGGACAAACCACTGGGTCATTCCACAGCATTTAGTGTGCAAGAGGAGACGGATTTAGCTTCCCAGCTAAAATGCTTGGCAGCAAGAGGATTTGGATGCACACCAGAACAGATTCGAAGGGCAAAACGGAGCTTAAAATTTGATAAGGCCGGTAAAGAAAAGGTTGCCAAAAACATTTCCGAGACATTTGCAAGACAAATGTCCCGGACCTTCAATCCGTACGACCAAAAGACTTTGACGAGGAAGAAACAACATGAGGATTTTGTGGCGTAACTTTTATACCGTTCAGTCATCATTAAAGGGTGCTTGGATTCAATGCAAAGACTGTGAAACTTGGAATCATGTCGTGTAAGTTGGGGCTACAGGAAGGAAAAACTTCATTTGTGGTAAATGCCGTTGAGGAAAGGACATTATTACAGTGAGCGAAATAGCCCCAAGCATGGGCGTAATAGCCCCATTAAATTTGTGATTCGTCATTTTTGCTTTGATTTATATTTTATTTCATCAAGCCGGTATATTGTCATAACTGTATTTTGACAACATTCGTATGTAATAAGCAATAAATAAGGTGTGCTTTGTTGTTGGTTCCATCTTAGAAAAATGAATAGTTTCTGATTTATAATGTTAAAAATTTGAAATGAGCGAAATAGCCCCGCTCTACCCTAGTATTCAAATTTCATTCGCATGATTAGGACAAAAGAAGTAAAAACGAGATTTTAAAATTTCGTACAGCTGCCATTTTGTGCTTATGGAAACAATATTGAAATAAATTAGATGACAGTGGATTAATATATTTATAAGGATTTACTGTACCAGGTTTCGCTGCACTCGGATGGTTAAATTGCGAGAAACGTCCATGTGAATATTTATATAATACATTTCGTCGCCGCCATGTTGGATTTGTGATCGCCAGATTATTGAAAGTCCTATAGGTGAACTTATGTTCATAGCCCCTATGGACATAAAATAATCAGTTTTAATGCTGTAATAGATTCGTAGATATTGAGAACCGATTAAATATTTTGGATGTTCACCATATTGGATTGATATATGTATAGGCCATAGAGTCATGTACTGCCCCCGTAAATAGAATTATATTGAGACCACGATGGCTGTATTGGCAAAAATGAATAAAGTTATGAATGTCATAGTTGTGACGTGTATATTCATGACGTAGGCACGGATGACGTATACTTCATGCAAGTAGGCTGGTTGAGCTGAGATTCTTGGTGACGTCATGATTTTGTTCGAGAAAGATCTGAGATTTGCGACGCAGTCGCAGGAAACAAGGTATCGTGCTAAGGAAGAAGTTACGCTATTGGAGGAGAGACTCGAACCAATGAACGATAGTTTGGAAGGAAGACGGAGATTGCTGAAACTACGATATTTGATTGCTTTTGGCATGCAGAGTTGTGGAAAACTATTTTCAGTTATGGCATTGATTTGGAATTTTGAAGAAATTAATTTTGAGTTTTTGAAATTTGAAAATCCGTCAAGTATAGCCAAAGTTAAAACTTCTAGCAATGACGGAGCAACAAGCTATGGAAGGGATGGATACGCCCCTTAAGAAGTTGATAAAAGGTATTGCACAGAAGAGAGGAGCTCTCATATCTCTCATATCTCTCATACCGCTGATAACGCATATATATTTCAGCTGTCATAGAGTCATTTTCGAGTGAATAAGTGAAGCGAGTCGTCTTTAGCGTGTGGTTAAAGCCCGGCGCATCGAACGAACACGGAGCAGTTCCATTTTACGCTGTTCGAAACTAGGTGAAGTTGTAACGCTCACATTAACGTTTCTACGAGATAAGATATAAAGAGTTAACTTCTGCCTTCATTATAATTCAATTGGGCAGTACAACATTGAGGTGTGTAGAAGATTTGAACAATTTCACAGTTATAATTTGAAAGATATTGGCATTTTAAGGCTGCAGACAAAAGTGATTTTCTCGCCACCTGAGAAGCACTTTTAAAATTCTACATTATACACTACGGCTGACACGTGTTACAACCGTGATATTGGAGAATACGTTTGGTAATACAACGATACATTCTACTATGGAATATTATAATCTTGCAGTGCTTTCAATGATTATAACAGAAGTTGAGATGGAAGGCTAAGGCTTTAATGCAAAAGGGACATATATCGATGGAGTGAAGTAACAGCATGGAACTTCGTTAATGGTCATTCTACAAAAGCGAGCATGTAGTGAACATCCAACTACACTCATGCATCGTGAATCCATCGCTGAATTATATCAAATGACAGTGGAAATATCATCATACTCCACGATTATGAATATTTCTGCGGAAATAACTGCAATAAACTTCATGGCGAATTACGACTGGAACTTCAGGGAACTTTCAAGAGAGGCCAGGGAGGACCCGGCTCACAAAGAAGAATTTTGCCAGAAGGATGTCTTTCGTATACATGGAGCAGTGCAATTTCCGGAGAAGGAAGCAGTACGATTCTCCGAGGACGCTGATTCCAGGTTCGAGGTCGGAGCACATCTTCACGCTGGTGAATTGGAACCAACAGCAGTTTTCTTTGAAAACTTTCCTCTAGAACTTCAATCAACAGATAAGGTAGTCGTGAACGTTTCTTGTATTATTTGAGTCATGTAGCGATATCTGAGCAACCATTTTCCCATATTTTTTGTCCTATCTTTTGCCCCATTTTCTTGATTGACATTTCTGTACTCAGTACACTTCGATGATTTATGCCTTTTTCTACGATTTGTTGAGACATTGTTATGTCATTGGCATACTTAAATAATTTTGGATCAGTTGAGACTGATAATTTAGATTCTTTCAGTAATTTGCATATTTTTGTAGTCACGATCTGACTGTAAAGTTAATGATTTGCTATGGCAGATTTGAATTCAGACAGCGTGTCATTTTATTAAAGTAATTCTATTCAGTAAATTACTTTGACCAATTTTCTGTCATCCTCAAGAAAGAAGAATGATTAAATGATTTTAGAGCGTTAAAATCTAATACGTTTTCGACGATCTTTGAAATACTAGTCGTCTTATGAACATGATTGCAACATAGACATTTATCATTGCATTATAGACAATTTTATGAAATATGAACTTTGATTACGATTTTTTGAATACACTATAGTAATGAACATTTGATAGGAGTTTTTCCCAATTATAGATTGGAACAATAATGTTTGCATTCCACAGTCTAATTGTATTCTATTCGACTATTTATGCAGTTTAGATGAACTTTGATTGAAGATAGTATTTTTATACTGCGTTACTTTGAAGATATTAATCTCAATTTTGATAGACCAGGGAGGAGTGTCTAATCGTATTTGCTATTAAATTTATTTGTGATTGGCAAATTTTTACTTCATATCGATTCATGAATGAAACCCACGAAGGTTAAATAATAACAGTCATTAATACAATTGATGAATATAAGAATTTTTGAAGAGGAACAATGGATGTATAATCGTTAGTTCAGGGGACCTGTAAAAGTCGCTGATGAGTAATGCCCTTGAATAATGAAGGAGGTTCCCACAGTAATAAATGAAGTTGTTGAATTTATGATTGGAGGTTTTTGTATGTAATTTGGAAGGTTTTGATACCATATATATGAAGATATATGATGAATTCTGGGCCTATTGTTGAGCAATTTTGTGCGTTTTGAGCGAAGTATTTTTCCGCTGAATGTATTGTCCTGGTTCTTTGAAAGTTATTCATGTGAAAATACTGTTAAAGTTAACAAGAGTGTTAAATAATTTGAGATGAAGATTTTGAATGGAGGTTACCGTCACAAATAATTATAATTATTATTAAACCTTATTAAACCTGAATTTGACATTTAAATATAACTAACCTTCATTGGTCGATTATATCAACACAATTTGAGTAATTATCAACCGGATAAACGTGTGGTTTAATGTATTTCTTGTATAAATAATATAAACAATATAATATTGTAAATAATTTTGTAAATATCTTTGTTAAATAATTTGAAATGAAAGGGATTGATAGAGGCGTGTATAAAATTTCCAATTGTCGTTTGACATTGTTATAAACAATTTATTATTGTTATAAATAATTAATGAACTTTTGTTATTAACATTTAGAGTTTTGTTATTATACTCTATACAACGCTAATTAAGCATGTGGATTGAACAATTAATCATGATTTGGGATTATTGGAGTATTCCACTGGTGTTTGAATGGAGCATTTAAAAGATTTGCGTGATAATATTTCAGTTGAGATGTGGACATTTAACGTGTTTTGAAGGAGAGCTAAGCTCTGATGTAACTCGCTTATGCTAGGGTTGGACGGACAGGTGAGTCCACTTTGACGATGCAGGTGCATTGCAGCTGGCCCGGACAACTGTATGATAGAGGCCAAGGACGTTTACATAATAGCCTTGTGGCTATAAATAAAATGTGATGTGTATAAACACGCAAAACAATTGATATGTGTCTCGTCCCAAATCCCGTTTCCATTCCAAGTGCATTATTATAATTACGTTATTTTGAGCTTGAGAAAGCTGAAACATTGTATGTAGAGTATACAAGTCCGACAGGAGGACATGGTTATGTGGTCGATGGCTTCTGATTGCCACGTGGATTTTGTTGTTTTATTTTTGTTAAATTCATTCTTTTTGTGAAATAAATTGTTGTGCAGTTTAAAGTTTCTCGTCTTCGTTATGGTTCATTTTAAATATCATGGTGGAGTTTATTGTGTGGGCACGCTTTAAGTGATCCAGTTGACAACCCAGTCCCCGAGATAAATTTAAGAGGTAAGTTAAAGGTAAGTATGAACCCCCGTATATTTTGGTGTGTTCCACAATAATTTTCTTGTTAACTATTGTGCTCTAATCTCGATAGTATCTGTCAGTGCCATTTTCATTGATGTAGCTGTGCCGGTGAGTTTGATTATTGGCAATCCGATTGAGGGGGCGGATATCTGACAGCCTACTATCCGGATAACGGGGACAGTAGGATTGGCGCCGCAATTCAGTGGGGCTCGATCGACTGAATAACATTGGATTACCAAGTTATTGCAGTAGAATTGGCACCGCAATTTTTGTGGAGTGTTCGAATAACATTGGATTACCAAGTTATCGATGTCAAAGGGATTGTGAAGACTCAAATAAAGAGGTTGATTCTTTGTTAGATGTCTTAGCCAATTGTAGAATTTGAGAGTGTGATTATATAGGGATTAAATGTTGTGTTGTATTAGGAAAATTACACTCAGAAAAGATCAGATCTTATACAACTTGAGAGAGGTTAAATAGGCTGGAAACTTAGAAAAATCGCCTATGATCTGGAATCTTATTTTATTTGACCGGCTTATGACATGTGTAGTCATATTAAAGATAAATTTAAACTATTTGGATTGTAAATGTAAATTATTTGTGTTAGGATATTTTAAAATGAACCAAAGAAACTTGAACATGTGCTTGAGTTTATTTCAACATGAAGTGTCTACGAAGGTTAATTATATGGTAATTATAAGTTAGATTTTAGACAGAAAATTGCTCAAATTTATATATGGTGAAAAATGTTGCTCAGATGTTGTTATTTTGCTCTGTTTGATGTATGTCCCTAAAGCAGTTTATTATTGAAATATTATTGAAATGGCAGATGAGAGTCTGAGAATGATGTTGGAGGAGATGAAAGCTAGCATGAATAGCAGTATGAAGCAGATTATGGAGGAGAATGCTAGTAATATGTCTGCTAATTTGAAAGCTAGCATGAATGAAAGCATGAAGGAGATGGAAGCTAGGAATACTAGTCGAATGGAGGAGAATGCTAGTAATTTGTCTGCTAATTTGAAAGATAGCATGAATGAAAGTTTGAAAGTTCTTCAGACCAGTTCTGCAAACTTAGAAAATAATGTGTCGCGTTTACAGATCAGTACCCAAGGATTCGAGAATGCCGTGAGTGACATTCACAAAGATGTTTCTGATGTTAAAATTGATGTTTCTAAGGTACAGAAAGATCTTACTATGTTGAATCTTGATGTTGCCAATGTCCGGGGTGATATTTCATGTGCTAGAGCTGAAGTAATTGTTGTTAGGAATGATGTTGCTACTGTACAAGACAAAGTAGAGGAAATTCAAAGAGAGGTTAGAAATGCTCGAACTGATGTGTCAAATGTCCAAGTTGACATCAATAATATTCATTCAGATCTTAATGATATGCAAAGCGATATCAATAAAATACAAGTAGAAGTCAATACTGTTTTTGTAGACATTGCTAAAGTTCAGACTGATGTTAACAAAGTTAGGGAAGAAATTGAAACTTCAAAAACGCTTTGTACTCGTAACATTAGTGCATTAAAAACTCGATTAGTTGACGAGTCTGTTAGTACAACAGCTTCTTTAGCTGGTTTAAAATACGATGTAGAGGTCATGAGAACCCAAGTATTAGATCACAATCGTTTTCTTAAGGAAGACATTGAAGTAGATATCGCGGTCATATTAACTGCAAATGTAACGGTTTGGAAAGATGAATGGAACAGGTCAAGTGGGGAACATGTAGATCAGATTCAGGAGCGAATTGAAAGAAAACTTGCCAGTACACAAGTAGACATTAATAATGAAGTAGTTCAGATTAGGAAAGACTTGAATGTAAGGATGGATTCGCTATCCGAAAAGCAGGTAGAGGATAGAACTCAAATGGGTCAGGACGTGCAAGCATTAAAAACTGCGTTAGAGGAACAGATTCATAAGGTTGTCTCTGATGTTAATGAAACTACGAGCAAACTGCAGAATTTGAAACTAGGAGAAGCTAGCATGATGGAAACCTATAAGGAAGAGTTGATTAGGAAAGTCATCACAGAAATCACAGACAAGGATACTGAAGGATTGACTGGTGAAGAGGATAGAAATTACGTGAGAAGATGTAACCTCGCTACAGAAGAGAGAGATATTAGTCCTGAAGAACGTATATCCAGATTCAGGGAGGAAGAAGAGGATAGAAATATTGAACCTGAATGGAAGTATCGTGATAGTGGGAAACATTATATGGATTCATATCCGAGAAATGTGACAGTCATCCGGAATTTTGAAGACAAACCTCAAAAATTTAGCAACACTGATAGTCTCACAACAATCGAATATATCAGGAATCTTAAAGACTATTTCATAGAAGCCCACATTCCTAGAGAGAGAGAGATGAGAATCGTAGAAAGATTTCTAGCAGGAGGACCCCTTGAGTGGTTTAGAGCATTTCGGTACCCTTTTAGCAATATTGACGAATTTGCAGAGGCACTGATAAAACGATTCTGGTCAATAGAAGCTCAGAATTCATTAAGAGCTGAGGTATACTCGAGGAAGTATTCAGGTACTCTTCCAACACGGTACGCTGATTTCTTCACGAGTCAGTTATCACGCTTGAGATTTTTGCAACCCCCATTGTCAACAGAGCAGTTGATAGATGCGATTTCACGTATGCTGCCAGTGGAAGTAAGAAGACTGATCATATCGTCAAATATCAGAGATTTGACCAGTATGGACGAATTATTGAGAAGGCTTGACTACACGAGTCCAATGCCAAATTTGGTACAAAAAGGTCAGAGGCACGAATTCAAAGACGTTAATACGGTCTACATGGATCAAGTGCAGCAAACTGATAAGCCTGAGGAAGAAAAAACTGAAAATGTAGGTCCTCACAAGAATAATTATTTCCGCAACAACAGATCCCAAGGTTACCGTCCATATCAGCAAAGACGAGGCTGGAATAATAATAGAGGGAATTACAATAACGGAAGAGGTAGATACTACAACAATGGTTATAATAGAAACTACAATAGAAATAACCAGTACCAGAATCAGAATCAGAATTCTCAAGGTCAGGTTATGACACCCGACAAGTATCAAGAAAGAGAGAAAGGAAGTCAGCAGTATCTGAAGGAATTACGAGAAAAGGAAGCTGAAAACCAAAAGAAAAGACAGGATGTAGTGATCGATCCTGGTCCTTCTACAAGCCAGCAGAACTTAGAAAACAGAAATTCAGGACAAAAGAGAAAGTAGAGAGGAGAGAATACATTAGCCACACACAAACCAGAGTAGAAGAGACTTATGATTAAGGAACATAGAAGAAATATCATACAAGAGTAAGCCAATAATAATTCAATTTCGTGTTCAAGTGAATTGAGATATTTATAACACAGAGTTTAAAAACAATTTGCAACTGTTTTTAAAACGTGGTGAAGGGAGAATGCCCCCGTAAATTGAATTATATTGAGACCACGATGGCTGTATTGGCAAAAATGAATAAAGTTATGAATGTCATAGTTGTGACGTGTATATTCATGACGTAGGCACGGATGACGTATACTTCATGCAAGTAGGCTGGTTGAGCTGAGATTCTTGGTGACGACATGATTTTGTTCGAGAAAGATCTGAGATTTACGACGCAGTCGCAGGAAACAAGGTATCGTGCTAAGGAAGAAGTTACGCTATTGGAGGAGAGACTCGAACCAATGAACGATAGTTTGGAAGGAAGACGGAGATTGCTGAAACTACGATATTTGATTGCTTTTGGCATGCAGAGTTGTGGAAAACTATTTTCAGTTATGGCATTGATTTGGAATTTTGAAGAAATTAATTTTGAGTTTTTGAAATTTGAAAATCCGTCAAGTATAGCCAAAGTTAAAACTTCTAGCAATGACGGAGCAACAGGCTATGGAAGGGATGGATACGCCCCTTAAGAAGTTGATAAAAGGTATTGCACAGAAGAGAGGAGCTCTCATATCTCTCATATCTCTCATACCGCTGATAACGCATATATATTTCAGCTGTCATAGAGTCATTTTCGAGTGAATAAGTGAAGCGAGTCGTCTTTAGCGTGTGGTTAAAGCCCGGCGCATCGAACGAACACGGAGCAGTTCCATTTTACGCTGTTCGAAACTAGGTGAAGTTGTAACGCTCACATTAACGTTTCTACGAGATAAGATATAAAGAGTTAACTTCTGCCTTCATTATAATTCAATTGGGCAGTACAACATTGAGGTGTGTAGAAGATTTGAACAATTTCACAGTTATAATTTGAAAGATATTGGCATTTTAAGGCTGCAGACAAAAGTGATTTTCTCGCCACCTGAGAAGCACTTTTAAAATTCTACATTATACACTACGGCTGACACGTGTTACAACCGTGATATTGGAGAATACGTTTGGTAATACAACGATACATTCTACTATGGAACATTATAATCTTGCAGTGCTTTCAATGATTATAACAGAAGTTGAGATGGAAGGCTAAGGCTTTAATGCAAAAGGGACATATATCGATGGAGTGAAGTAACAGCATGGAACTTCGTTAATGGTCATTCTACAAAAGCGAGCATGTAGTGAACATCCAACTACACTCATGCATCGTGAATCCATCGCTGAATTATATCAAATGACAGTGGAAATATCATCATACTCCACGATTATGAATATTTCTGCGGAAATAACTGCAATAAACTTCATGGCGAATTACGACTGGAACTTCAGGGAACTTTCAAGAGAGGCCAGGGAGGACCCGGCTCACAAAGAAGAATTTTGCCAGAAGGATGTCTTTCGTATACATGGAGCAGTGCAATTTCCGGAGAAGGAAGCAGTTCGATTCTCCGAGGACGCTGATTCCAGGTTCGAGGTCGGAGCACATCTTCACGCTGGTGAATTGGAACCAACAGCAGTTTTCTTTGAAAACTTTCCTCTAGAACTTCAATCAACAGATAAGGTAGTCGTGAACGTTTCTTGTATTATTTGAGTCATGTAGCGATATCTGAGCAACCATTTTCCCATATTTTTTGTCCTATCTTTTGCCCCATTTTCTTGATTGACATTTCTGTACTCAGTACACTTCGATGATTTATGCCTTTTTCTACGATTTGTTGAGACATTGTTATGTCATTGGCATACTTAAATAATTTTGGATCAGTTGAGACTGATAATTTAGATTCTTTCAGTAATTTGCATATTTTTGTAGTCACGATCTGACTGTAAAGTTAATGATTTGCTATTGCAGATTTGAATTCAGACAGCGTGTCATTTTATTAAAGTAATTCTATTCAGTAAATTACTTTGACCAATTTTCTGTCATCCTCAAGAAAGAAGAATGATTAAATGATTTTAGAGCGTTAAAATCTAATACGTTTTCGACGATCTTTGAAATACTAGTCGTCTTATGAACATGATTGCAACATAGACATTTATCATTGCATTATAGACAATTTTATGAAATATGAACTTTGATTACGATTTTTTGAATACACTATAGTAATGAACATTTGATAGGAGTTTTTCCCAATTATAGATTGGAACAATAATGTTTGCATTCCACAGTCTAATTGTATTCTATTCGACTATTTATGCAGTTTAGATGAACTTTGATTGAAGATAGTATTTTTATACTGCGTTACTTTGAAGATATTAATCTCAATTTTGATAGACCAGGGAGGAGTGTCTAATCGTATTTGCTATTAAATTTATTTGTGATTGGCAAATTTTTACTTCATATCGATTCATGAATGAAACCCACGAAGGTTAAATAATAACAGTCATTAATACAATTGATGAATATAAGAATTTTTGAAGAGGAACAATGGATGTATAATCGTTAGTTCAGGGGACCTGTAAAAGTCGCTGATGAGTAATGCCCTTGAATAATGAAGGAGGTTCCCACAGTAATAAATGAAGTTGTTGAATTTATGATTGGAGGTTTTTGTATGTAATTTGGAAGATTTTGATACCATATATATGAAGATATATGATGAATTCTGGGCCTATTGTTGAGCAATTTTGTGCGTTTTGAGCGAAGTATTTTTCCGCTGAATGTATTGTCCTGGTTCTTTGAAAGTTATTCATGTGAAAATACTGTTAAAGTTAACAAGAGTGTTAAATAATTTGAGATGAAGATTTTGAATGGAGGTTACCGTCACAAATAATTATAATTATTATTAAACCTTATTAAACCTGAATTTGACATTAAAATATAACTAACCTTCATTGGTCGATTATATCAACACAATTTGAGTAATTATCAACCGGATAAACGTGTGGTTTAATGTATTTCTTGTATAAATAATATAAACAATATAATATTGTAAATAATTTTGTAAATATCTTTGTTAAATAATTTGAAATGAAAGGGATTAATAGAGGCGTGTATAAAATTTCCAATTGTCGTTTGACATTGTTATAAACAATTTATTATTGTTATAAATAATTAATGAACTTTTGTTATTAACATTTAGAGTTTTGTTATTATACTCTAAACAACGCTAATTAAGCATGTGGATTGAACAATTAATCATGATTTGGGATTATTGGAGTATTCCACTGGTGTTTGAATGGAGCATTTAAAAGATTTGCGTGATAATATTTCAGTTGAGATGTGGACATTTAACGTGTTTTGAAGGAGAGCTAAGCTCTGATGTAACTCGCTTATGCTAGGGTTGGACGGACAGGTGAGTCCACTTTGACGATGCAGGTGCATTGCAGCTGGCCCGGACAACTGTATGATAGAGGCCAAGGACGTTTACATAATAGCCTTGTGGCTATAAATAAAATGTGATGTGTATAAACACGCAAAACAATTGATATGTGTCTCGTCCCAAATCCCGTTTCCATTCCAAGTGCATTATTATAATTACGTTATTTTGAGCTTGAGAAAGCTGAAACATTGTATGTAGAGTATACAAGTCCGACAGGAGGACATGGTTATGTGGTCGATGGCTTCTGATTGCCACGTGGATTTTGTTGTTTTATTTTTGTTAAATTCATTCTTTTTGTGAAATAAATTGTTGTGCAGTTTAAAGTTTCTCGTCTTCGTTATGGTTCATTTTAAATATCATGGTGGAGGTTATTGTGTGGGCACGCTTTAAGTGATCCAGTTGACAACCCAGTCCCCGAGATAAATTTAAGAGGTAAGTTAAAGGTAAGTATGAACCCCCGTATATTTTGGTGTGTTCCACAATAATTTTCTTGTTAACTATTGTGCTCTAATCTCGATAGTAACTGTCAGTGCCACTTTCATTGATGTAGCTGTGCCGGTGCGTTTGATTATTGGCAATCCGATTGAGGGGGCGGATATCTGACAGCCTACTATCCGGATAACGGGGACAGTACCATTAAAGGAAAATTATTGCGTAGGTTCATTATTCAAACTTTTACTTCGATCGCATGATTACGACACAAGAAATAAAAGATTAATTTTAAAATTTGCACAGCTGCCATCTTAAGGTTATGTAAACAATTGAACTAAATACCAGTGCATTACAATGTGTATAAATATTTCCTGTACAAAGATTCATTGCGTTTGGATCATTAAATCGCGAGAAAAGTATATTTAAAACTTTCAACTTCGCTTGGACGCCATGTTCGATTTGTAGTTAACCGGTTTTTGAAAGTCTCATAGATGAACTTCCAGTAGTTCCCTTCATCTTCGTACAAAATTTCAGGGTGGTACCGGTAATAGTTTCAGAGATATAGAATGCCGGTGAAATATTTCGCACAACCGCCATCTTGAGGTTATGTAAACAATTGAACGAAGTTATATGTCGGTGCATTACAATGTGTATAAACATATACAGTACCAAGTTTCATTGCGTTTGGTTGGTTAGATCGCGAGAAAAGTCTATTTAAATGTCGCAATTTTGCTTGGCCGCCATGTTGGTTTTGTAGTTACCAGGTTTTCAAACGTCACATAGGTGAACTTCTAGTAGTTCCCTTTATCACCGTACAAAATTCCAGGGTGATATCGGTAATAGTTTCAGAGATATTGAACGCTGGTGAAATAATTCGCCAAGCCGCCATGTTGGATTAGTGAGACGTAACAAAATTTGAAGGGCACTGTCGGGGTCGTCCGGAATAGTGCTATGAACTTACCGAGTTTTATTAAAATCGTTCCAGCCGTTTAGATTTTATTAGCATGGGACACACACACGGATCACACACATACGCACACAAAGACACACGGACAAAAGGTGATCTCATGAGACATTTTTTATTTTTTTTTCATAAATGAAAATAGGCTAATAATGTTGCCACTCTCCTCATGAACCGGATGACGAAGACAACTGTTGTGGAGTAGTCGCGGATGTTTCACGGCGGCCGTGACAAACGACCGATTTGCCGCGTCCTGAGACTTTCATCTGTTTGGGCTATTGAATAAATACCAAAGGAACAAGAATTTCACTCCGAATTGGAAGTACAGAATGCAGTTATGTATTAGTTACAGCAGCAACCAAAATCATCCTTTGTTGAGGACATTCGTCGCCTGCCCAAACAATGGAATGCCTGCCTTAACACCATGGGCGATTTCTTTTGAACAAGTGCAAGCAGTGATGTATAAGATAAATAAATACCACTCTTTGATTTGGCTTACATTCCTTTCTTCCTATTACAGTGCCCAGGACTTCGAATGGGTTTTACAAACGTCCCTCTTATAATTAGCCTACTTTTCACATTTTGCAAAAATGAGGAAAAAGTAGACTTATGAGATCGATCCGGACATATGTGTGTACCCCCCGGTATCAAATGCTAAACGGCTGCAGCAATCGAAACCAAATTTCGTATGAGTAAAGATGTATACCTGAATATCTCAAACACATATTCGAAAATGATGTCAGTGCTATCAACTGCTGAAAAAACGGACCAGAAATTTGACCTCCATGTTGGATATCTTGGAAGGTATGCATGGGAGCTATTCCAAAATTGGCACACATATAGATAATAATATTTCAGTTTAATTTCCAGGAGGCCATGCATGACCGTGTTGCCTAAATGATTTTAAGCCTGCTGATAAGTCCAATTTTTTAATGCATAAAACTTCTACACTATCAATTGGATTTCAACCAAATTTTGTATGTAATATGTGTACATAAGCAGATATGACAGCGTATTCTTAAGAGCCACCAGGGCTGCCAACTGTTAATAAATGCTCTCTCTATTGTTTTATCCAAATACCAATATATCAGAGAGAATCCAATCCCACGTATAGTACCTGACATTCTAGATTAATTTGGAGTAACTAATATACGTCAGTGCTACCAATATGATTCTAAGCCTGCTGATTGGACCAATCTTTAAATACATGTAACTTCTGTACTATCAGTTGGATTTCAACCAAGTTTCATATGTGCTATGTGTAAGATAACAGATATGACTGTAAGTAATCTTAAGAGCAACCAGGGCTGCCAACTGTTAATAAATGCTGTCTATATTATTTTACCCTAATATCAATATATCAGAAATTATGCAAGCCAACAGCTTTGCACACGTATAGTGCCTGACATTCTAGATTAATTTGGAGTAACTAATAAAAGACAGTGCTGCCAACATGATTCTATGCCTGCTGATAAGTCCAATTTAAAAATGCATGTAACTGCTATACTAACAAAAGGATTTCAAACAAAATTGCACAACACGATATAATATTTCAGATTATTTCTGACCAGCACATGCATGACATTGTTGCCAACATGATTTTACGCGCGCTGTTAGATAAAATGTCTAACTGCATGTAATGTCCATGTTATCAATTGGACTTCAGCCAAATTTTGTATTCTGTACCTTAAGGGATGGAACTAAGAATATATTCAGTCACCAGTGCTGCGAACTGTGGTGTTCTATTAGGCTACATTATAGGCCTACCCGGTATATTTCGAACTAATTAAAAATTCCGATATTACCAACTTAATTTCGTAATTATTCTAGATAGGTCCATATACTGTAGAATAATCATTGGCATGAAAAGTAGGCTCTGTAGTTCGTCACGGAACTTCTTGTTTTTACTTGTGCAGGACTTTCGGCGAGAATACTGTATAAGGACATTTCAAGCATTCTAGAGGGCCATGACATATATCAGTGAACAAAACTAATCCCACATCGCCATCGCCGTCGTCGTTGCCGTTGGAGCCTTAAGTCTTTTGAATGGTTTGATGCAGCGCTCCATGACTGGTTGGTTGCTTCCTCAGTTTAGGGGCTGCGACAACGCAGTCATGTAGCCCCGTGTACTTTGGATGTGTATAGAATATGTCTGATAACCGGTGTTAATTGTGATGGCTGTATTAGTGTGTGTTATCTGTTTTTAATTCAAGTATGGACTGCAGACATTCAATTTTCAAATAGTTCCTACTTTTGCTACCAAACGCCACCGTCAACGACAACTAGTTAAGAACTTGGTTATTAGAGGTCGGCTCCTGGTGACGAACGTTGGAACCTAAGAGTGTTAGTCAAATCTAACCTATAATTTAGCCTCACACAAGTGTAATTAGTGGAAGGTTCTTTATTATGATATAAATCTATTACATGGGACCGCCGGCCTTACTTCCCCTCCGAAGGAAGGCATACTGAGGTATTTTAACGCGCTTCATCTCCCTGTCTCATCTCTAAATAGTGTGACATTTTTATGAAGCTACAAGCTGTACCCGGCATGCGTTGCAATGCCAATCAAAGAAAGTTTTGGCGTTGAAATTCTGTTTTTTGAAGTGATTTTGGATACACAACATGTTTTTCAATTTCCGGTAACTGCCCCTATGCTATCGTAAAATGGATTTTCTAATTTAGAATCAATCGTGGGAGCGTGCACAACAACTTTCAAAAGTTTCATCGCAATCGGATGAATGGTATATGAACGTATACGGGATTTTGTTTGAACGATTCGTGCGCTGTCACTCATTTGTTGATTCTACTCGTACGCTACCTATTGAGAAATGAATTTGCTAAGTCGAAACCCTACCCTGGCGTGTACACAATAACTCATCAAGGATTCATCACAATCCAAGAAGGTTATATGAACGCATAGGAAATTTTGTTGAAACGCTTCGCGCGTCATCACCCATTTTTTGCATATACTCGTGCGCTACCAATTGTGAAATGGATTTATTAAGTCGAAACCCTTCCCTGGCGTGTACACAATAACTCATCAATGTTTCATCGCAATCGGATGAATGGTATATGCACGTATACGGGGTTTTGTTTAAACGATTCGTGCGCTATCACTCATCTGTTGAATCTACTCGTGCGCTACCTATTGAGAAATGTATTACTAAGTCGAAGCCCTTCCCTGGCGCGTACACAATAACTCATCAAGGTTTCATCGCAATCGAAGAAGGTTATATGAACCCAATAGGGGATTTTGTTGAAACGCGTCGCGCGTCGGCACCCATTTGTTGCATCTACTCTTGCGCTACTTATTGTGAAATGGATTTACTAAGTCGAAACCCTTCCCTGGCGTGTACACAATAACTGATCAATGTTTCATCGCAATCGGATGAATAGTATATGAACGCATACCGGATTTTGTTTAAACGATTCACGCTCCGTCACTCATGTGTTGAATCTACTCGTGCGCTACCTGCTGTAAAATGTATTTATCAAGTTAGACACCGTCACGTAAGTGTCCACAACATCTCACCCAAGTTTCATCGCTATCGGACTAATGGGATATGAAGACATAGGGGAGTGTATTGAAACGCTCCGCGTGTCGTCGTTCATTTGTCGAATCTACTCGTGTGCTACCTACTGTGAAATATATTTACTAAGCCAGAAACCTTCCTTGGAGTGTCCACCATATTTCACCCAAGTTTCACCTCTAACGGCAGAATGGTATATGACCTTATACGGGACTTTGTTGAAACGCTTCGCGCGTCGTCCCTCATTTGTTGAATCTACTTGTGCGCTGCCTGTTGTATAGTGGATTTACTAAGCCAGAAACCTTCCATGAAGTGTACACAACATCTCACCCAAGTTTCATAGCTATCGGACGAATGGTATATGAATGCAGACGGGACATGGTTGAAACGCTTCGCGTGTCGTCGCTCATTTGTTGATTCTACTTGCGCTACTTATTGTAATATGGATGTACTCAGCCAGAAACCTTCCCTGGAGTGTACACAACATCTCACTCAAGTTTCATCGCAATCGGATGAATGGTATGTGAACGTATACGGGACGATGTCGAAACGCTTCGCGCGTAGTCACTCATTTGTTGACTCTAAACGTGCGCTTCGTATTGTAAAATGGATGAACTAAGCCAGAAACCTTTCCTGTAGTGTACACAACAATTCACCAAACATTTATCACTGTCAGACGAATAGTATATGACCTTATACGGGACTTTGTTGAAACGCTTCGCGTGTCATCGCTCATTTGTTGAATCTACTGCTGCGCTACCTATTGTAAAATGGATGTACTAAGCCAGAAACCTTCCCTGGAGTGTACACAACAGCTCACCCAAGTTTCATCGCTATCGGATGAATGGTATATGACCTTATATGGGACTTTGATGAAAAACTTCGCGCGTCGTCGCTCATTTGTTGATTCTGCTCCTGCTCTTCCTATTTTTAAAGGGATTTACTAAGCCAGAAACCTTCCCTGGAGTGCACACATCTCAGCCTAGTTTCATCGCTATCGGACGAATGGTATATGAACGCATACGTGACTTTGTTGAAATGCTTCACGCGTCGTAGCTCATTTGTTGAATCTACTCGTGCGCTGCCTATTGTAAAGTGGATTTAATAAGCCAGAAATTTTCCCTGAAGTGTACACAACATTTTACGCAAGTTACACAACATTTTACGCAAGTTTCATAGCTATCGGACGAATGGTATATGAATGCATACGGGACATTTTTGAAACACTTTGCGTGTCGTCGCTCATTTGTTGAATCTACTCGTGCGCTATCTACTGTGAAATGTACTCACTAATTTGGAAACCTTCCCTGGAGTGCACACATCTCAGCCTAGTTTCATCGCTATCGGACGAATGGTATATGAACACATACGGGACTTGTTTGAAACGCTTCGCGCATCGTCACTCATTTGTTGAATCTACGCGTGCACTACCTATTGTAAAATGGATTTACTAAGTCAGAAACCTTCCTTAGAGTGTACTCAACATCTCACCCAAGTTTCATCGCAATCGGTTGAGTGGTATATGAATGCATAGGAGACATACACACACACCCACAGACAAACTATCACGTAAGATTGATTTTTATATATATAGACAAGCTGTACCCGGCATGCGTTGCAACGCCAACCAAAGGAAGTGTTGGCGTTGAAATTCTGTTTCTTGAAGTGCTTTTGGATACACAACATGTTAACTGCCTCTAAGCTATCGTAAAATGGATTTTCTAATTTAGAACCATTCGTGGAAGCGTACACAACAACTTTCAAAAGTTTCATCGCTGTCACTCATTTGTTGAATCTACTCGTACGCTACCTGTTGTGAAATGGATTTACTAAGTCGAAACCCTTCCCTGGCGTGTACACAATAACTCATCAATGATCATCGCAATCGGATGAATTGTATATGCACGAATACGGTGTTTTGTTTAAACGATTCGTGCGCTATCACTCATTTGTTGAATCTACTCGTGCGCTACCTATTGAGAAATGTATTACTAAGTCGAAGCCCTTCCCTGGCGTGTACACAATAACTCATCAAGTTTTCATCGCAATCGAAGAATGTTATATGAACGCAATAGGGGATTTTGTTGAAACGCTTCGCGCGTCGTCACCCATTTGTTGCATCTACTCTTGAGCTACTTATTGTGAAATGGATTTACTAAGTCCCCTTCCCTGGCGGGTACACAATAACTGATCAATGTTTCATCGCAATCGGATGAATAGTATATGAACGCATACCTGATTTTGTTTAAACGATTCGCGCTCCGTCACTCATTTGTTGAATCTACTCGTGCGCTACCTACTGTAAAATGTATTTACTAAGTTAGAAACCGTCACGTAAGTGTCCACAACATCTCACCCAAGTTTCATCGCTAACGGACTAATGGGATATGAAGACATAGGGGACTGTATGGAAACGCTCCGCATGTCGTCGTTCATTTGTCGAATCTACTCGTGTGCTACCTACTGTGAAATGTATTTACTAAGCCAGAAACCTTCCTTGGAGTGTCCACCATATTTCACCCAAGTTTCACCGCTAACGGCAGAATGGTAGATGACCTTATACGGGACTTTGTTGAAACCGTTCGCGCGTCGTCCCTCATTTTTTGAATCAACTTGTGCGCTGCATATTGTATAGTGGATTTACTAAGCCAGAAATTTTCCAAGACGTGTACACAACATCTCACCCAAGTTTCATAGCTACGGACGAATGGTACATGAATGCATACGGGATTTGGTTGAAACGCTTCGCGTGTCGTCGCTCATTTGTTGATTCTACTCTTGCGCTACATATTGTAATATGGATGTACTCAGCCAGAAACCTTCCCTGGAGTGTACACATCTCATCCAAGTTTCATCGCAATCGGATGAATGGTATGTGAACGTATACGGGACGTTGTCGAAACGCTTCGCGCGTAGTCACTCATTTGTTGAATATAAACGTGCCCTTCGTATTGTAAAATGGATTTACTTAGCCAGAAACCTTTCCTGGAATGTACACAACAATTCACCAAACATTTATCACTATCAGACGACTGGTATATGACTTTATACGGGACTTTATTGAAACGCTTCGCGTGTCATCGCTCATTTGTTGAATCTACTGGTGCGATACCTATTGTAAAATGTATGTACTAAGCCAGAAACCTTCCCTGGAGTGTACACAACATCTCACCCAAGTTTCATCGCTATCGGATGAATGGTATATGAAATTATAGGGGACTTTGATGAAACGCTTCGCGCGCCTTTGCTCATTTGTTGATTCTACTCGTGCTCTACCTATTTTTAAAGGGATTTACTAAGCTAGAAACCTTCCCTGGAGTGCACACAAAATCGCAGCCTAGTTTCATCGCTATCGGACGAATGGTATATGAACGCAAACGTGACTTTGTTGAAATGCTTCGCGCGTCGTAGCTCATTTGTTGAATCTACTCGTGCGCTGCTTATTGTAAAGTGGATGTACTAAGCCAGAAACTTTCCCTGCAGTGTACACAACATTTTACGCAAGTTTCATAGCTATCGGACGAATGGTATATGAATGCATACGGGACTTTGTTGAAACGCATTGCGTGTCGTCGCTCATTTGTTGAATCTACGCGTGCGCTACCTATTGTAAAATGGATTTCCTAAGTCAGAAACCTTCCTTGGAGTGTACTCAACATCTCACCCAAGTTTCATCGCAATCGGACGAATGGTATATGAACGCATAGGAGATATACATACCCACCCACAGACAAACTATCACGTTACATTGATTTTTATATATATAGACAAGCTGTACCCGGCATGCGTTGCAATGCCAATCAAAGAAAGTGTTGGCGTTGAAATTCTGTTTTTTGAAGTGCTTTTGGATACACAACATGTTTTTCAATTTCCGTTAACTGTCCCTATGCTATCGTAAAATGGATTTTCTAATTTAGAATCAATCGTGGGAGCGTGCACAACAACTTTCAAAAGTTTCATCGCAATCGGATGAATGGTATATGAACGTATACGGGATTTTGTCTGAACGATTCATGCGCTGTCACTCATTTGTTGATTCTACTCGTACGCTACCTATTGAGAAATGAATTTGCTAAGTCGAAACCCTACCCTGGCGTGTACACAATAACTCATGAAGGTTTCATCACAATCGAAGAAGGTTATATGAACCCAATATGGGATTTTGTTGAAACGCTTCGCGCGTCAGCACGCATTTGTTGCATCTACTCTTGCGCTACTTATTGTGAAATGGATTTACTAAGTCGAAACCCTTCCCTGGCGTGTACACAATAACTGATCAATGTTTCATCGCAATCGGATGAATAGTATATGAACGCATACCGGATTTTGTTTAAACGATTCACGCTCCGTCACTCATGTGTTGAATCTACTCGTGCGCTACCTGCTGTAAAATGTATTTACTAAGTTAGAAACCGTCACGTAAGTGTCCACAACATCTCATCCAAGTTTCATCGCTATCGGACTAATGGGATATGAAGACATAGGGGAGTGTATTGAAACGCTCCGCGTGTCGTCGTTCATTTGTCGAATCTACTGGTGTGCTACCTACTGTGAAATATATTTACTAAGCCAGAAACCTTCCTTGGAGTGTCCACCATATTTCACCCAAGTTTCACCGCTAACGGCAGAATGGTATATGACCTTATACGGGACTTTGTTGAAACGCATCGCGCGTCGTCCCTCATTTGTTGAATCTACTTGTGCGCTGCCTGTTGTATAGTGGATTTACTAAGCCAGAAACCTTCCATGAAGTGTACACAACATCTCACCCAAGTTTCATAGCTATCGGACGAATGGTATATGAATGCAGACGGGACATGGTTGAAATGCTTCGCGTGTCGTCGCTCATTTGTTGATTCTACTTGCGCTACTTATTGTAATATGGATGTACTCAGCCAGAAACCTTCCCTGGAGTGTACACAACATCTCACCCAAGTTTCATCGCAATCGGATGAATGGTATGTGAACGTATACGGGACGTTGTCGAAACGCTTCGCGCGTAGTCACTCATTTGTTGACTCTAAACGTGCGCTTCGTATTGTAAAATGGATTAACTAAGCCAGAAACCTTTCCTGTAGTGTACACAACAATTCACCAAACATTTATCACTGTCAGACGAATAGTATATGACCTTATACGGGACTTTGTTGAAACGCTTCGCGTGTCATCGCTCATTTGTTGAATCTACTGCTGCGCTACCTATTGTAAAATGGATGTACTAAGCCAGTAACCTTCCCTGGAGTGTACACAGCAGCTCACCCAAGTTTCATCGCTATCGGATGAATGGTATATGACCTTATATGGGACTTTGATGAAAAACTTCGCGCGTCGTCGCTCATTTGTTGATTCTGCTCCTGCTCTTCCTATTTTTAAAGGGATTTACTAAGCCAGAAACCTTCCCTGGAGTGCACACATCTCAGCCTAGTTTCATCGCTATCGGACGAATGGTATATGAACGCATACGTGACTTTGTTGAAATGCTTCACGCGTCGTAGCTCATTTGTTGAATCTACTCGTACGCTGCCTATTGTAAAGTGGACTTAATAAGCCAGAAAATTTCCCTGAAGTGTACACAACATTTTACGCAAGTTTCATAGCTATCGGACGAATGGTATATGAATGCATACGGGACTTTTTTGAAACTGACTTTGTTGAAATGCTTCGCGCGTCGTAGCTCATTTGTTGAATCTACTCGTGCGCTGCCTATTGTAAAGTGGATTTACTAAGCCAGAAATTTTCCCTGAAGTGTACACAACATTTTACGCAAGTTTCATAGCTATCGGACGAATGGTATATGAATGCATACGGGACATTTTTGAAACACTTTGCGTGTCGTCGCTCATTTGTTGAATCTACTCGTGCGCTATCTACTGTGAAATGTACTCACTAATTTGGAAACCTTCACGTAAGTGTATACAACATCTCACCCAAGTTTCATCGCTATCGGACGAATGGTATATGAACACATACGGGACTTGTTTGAAACGCTTCGCGCATCGTCACTCATTTGTTGAATCTACGCGTGCGCTACCTATTGTAAAATGGATTTACTAAGTCAGAAACCTTCCTTAGAGTGTACTCAACATCTCACCCAAGTTTCATCGCAATCGGTTGAGTGGTATATGAATGCATAGGAGACATACACACACACCCACATACAAACTATCACGTAAGATTGATTTTTATATATATAGATAGAAGATAGATAGATGAGATGTTTGCCATTTGTATGTGGAAAGTATTAAGTAGCGCTCAGGTGGTGATATTATGAACTAGGTGTATTTGAGTGCAAATCTGTTGGGTCCATAGAGGAGGATCCAGAATTAGAAGATGTGGCATATCTTAAAGAAGGCAAAGAAAAATTAATGTGGAACAATAGAGAATAGTTGATTATAAGAAGTTTATGGCAAGATTGGATCTTAAAAAGAAATGTATGTCTTGTATTGAAAACTGGACGAGTTTATAACATGGTATGAAGGTGTCTGGTCTGCATGATATTGATAATCCCGTAATGCTTCTAACAAAGAAGAATCCTTATAATAAAGATCTTACAAATCATATTCTCATACTGCAGTACAACATATAGGCCTACTATATATATTTATATTTCCTCAGATCCGTAAGCAACATTCCCAGTAATTGATAGTATATTTCAGTGAATGTCAGAACTGCTATCCAAACTGATGGTATCCGGGTTGGTATTTGATAATACCCTACACCCTGAGATTATAGAGGACTTGTGTTTATTTTGCTTGGAACAAGAGATTAATTACTAATATAGGCCTATTTACTTGTAACTGAGTTGGCGCCCAACAGGATTTTCCTCTATAAACCTACTTGATGGGGCGCTCCACAGGATTTTCCTCTATAAACCTACTTGATGGGGCACCCATTTAAATATAAATATTACTATAGCTACCACACCTTACATCCAAGACAATCTTTAATAGTATATACTAAACGTGTTCTAGCCCTACAGCTCTCGTCTTCCACCCTTCCTTCCATTACTAAGTTTGCTATTCCTGGGTGTCTTAGTATGTGTCCTATCATCCTATCTCTCCTCTCCCACTCGTCTTAATACCTATCTATCCATCTGATCATCATTCTTCTGTAACACCACATTTCCCATAATACATCTGAAATAATTTTCTGAGCTGCACATTCTAAAACACTCAGGTTATCCTCTAACAGTGCTGGTATTTGTACCCTTGATCTTAGGAACAACGAATAAGACACTCTTGAGTTATGAGAGTTTGTTCTAATTACGCATTAACGAGGTTTATCTGTACGTCATTAGTAAACCTTATAGACTAATATTTCTCCTGAAACTTGTCCTCTGACTTCCCCCATTACTTTTCCTATGCACACATCAAGATGAGCAGGCTGAAGTAAATTGCAGTCTTGCTTCTAAGTGACCGCTACATGCTCCTTCACTTTGACTTTAATCATCAGAACTCGATTCTCGCGCGTACTATAAATTACGTCCTGCACTATAATAACAAACCGCTCCAGAATCTCAAAAGCCGCACTACATAATACTGGCGTACAAAATTAAATTGAATTACACCCTACAGAAAAGAACTGATTTACAATCTGCTATGTTCAAGAGAGCATGAAACTCTTGGTGAGATTCTATAAACACATGTGATTGAAACGGGAACAATTCAAAGTACAACAATAAGTGCTATAAGAGCGGGAACAAATTATTGGCTCATATCCAGTGATGTGTTTCCCAGGTTGCGCGGGAAAAACAATTGAGGCTAGTGCAATCAACAATCGACACTTCACTGTTTGCTCGCAAATCAACACCAATAACATACCCCATCTAAAAATAGGTTGAAGTGCTTCACTTTGATTAAATAGATAATTACACAATAATTACACATCATTTATTGTGTGTTGCGTTTTTCGTGCCGGTCAGCGTAATGATAATTATATATTTTTAATTTATTTATTTATTTATCTAGAAAAAGGATTCCCGAGAGCAGAGCTCTGTCGTGGGGAACAGTACATACAGTAGTTCATTACACAGATGACGGACTAACTATACAAAGGCTGAATTACAATACTGTGCATGTAAAGTATAGGAGTATAGACATACGAAACTGAAATGTATTCCAAGCGATGCTTGTGACACTTTATTCAGGGCGGCAGGGAACGTTCTCCACAACGACTACGTGCTGCTGCCAGTGGTAGCATCAGCAGTTCAGTTGGCAGCACGGTGTCCTTGACAGGACAGCGGTACAGTGAAGGCCACACGTGTGGGTTTGTGGGGTGTCAAAATCGCCAGTGTGTATTGCAGTAAGCGAGCGTTCAAATAGATTATTGGAAAAGTGCAACAGTATACAGGCGGTAATGTTTACTACTGAAGGGAGAGATTTTTTTTTTTGTTGGAATATGTTTTTCGCGAAGGCAATCGCTTTATAGAAAACTATCAACCCGACCCGGTTTCGCCCGTGAACAGTTATGAATGCATTACGTGATAAGCCCACCGTTTAACGTCTCGGCATGATGGGTTAAAATCACTGACTGGACTATTAATTATATTATCATGGAGATGCATGTACAACAAATTCTTGTCAGACGTAATTTAAGAATGGCGAGGTGCATGAAACACAAATTCCCCTCCGTCCAATCTTAACTTGGCTGTGAATTTTGCGGAACGAAAGTTCACAGGCGAACTGAAGAAAAGCCGAGTTTCACTTCCTGGGAAACTCCAAACACAACCACTCTTCTCTAAAGTTTTTAACTCAACACGAATCGACAGTTTGCTGCTGGCTGTATCTGGGGCAATAAGCTGGTCCACTAGCTAAGCTGTAACTGGGGTGATAGACTCGTCCCTAGCTAGCTCGTAAACTGTCGCCTAAGTAACTGAATGGAGATTTTGGAAGAAATGAAAACGTAAAAACACTTATAGTAGGCGATGTATTGAGGATAGAGATATGCTCTCCCGGGCTTATTTGTAGAACTTTTCATGCTGAACAATTCTTACACTCATAGTATATAGATATTTTTAACGGTTTGCCCAGCGTAAGCTTAAAAATCGCACGGACGCCATTTCGACCTTTTCATTTCAATCGTTAGTGCTTGACTTCCTTTGGTCATAAATAAATTATTTTCTACAGAAACCTTCCTCGAGATATCCTTTACAGAATGGTGAAAACCGCATCAAAATCCATTCAGTGGCTCTCGAGATTACCCGTGACATCCAAGAATCGGGGACTTTGTCTTATACCAAGTAGAGATTATACGCCAATCAGTATAATTTAATATAATATAATTCCCCTTCCGTCCAATCATAAATTGACTGTGAATTTTGCGGAACGAAAAGTTCACAGGCGAAATGAGAGTTGCACTTCCAGGGAATGGCGAGGTGAATGAAACTCAAATTCCCCTTCTGTTCAATCTTAACTTGACTGTGTTTCACAGGCGAAATGAAGAAAACCCGAGTTGCACTACCAGGGAAACTCAACACAACCACCCTTCTCAGAAATCTTAACTCAACACAACTCAACGGTTTGCTGCTGGCTGTATCTGGGGCAATAGGTTCACCCGCTATCTAGGCTGTAACAGGGATGATACTCTCGCCCTTAGCTAGCTCGTAAACTGTCGCCTCAGTAGTTGAATGGGCATGGTTGGAAGAAATTAAAACGTAAAAACACGTATAGTGGGCGATGTATTGAAGATAGACATATGCTCTCACGGACTTTTTTGTAGAACTTTTCACGCTGAACAATTCTTACACT
The DNA here is from genome assembly GCA_946902985.2 of Meconema thalassinum. Classification (NCBI taxonomy): domain Eukaryota; kingdom Metazoa; phylum Arthropoda; class Insecta; order Orthoptera; family Tettigoniidae; genus Meconema; species Meconema thalassinum. The sequence goes on from OX336391.1 coordinate 472,255,734, forward strand.
CATAGTATTTAGCTATGTTTATCGGTTTGCCCAGCGTAAGCTTACAAAGCGCTCGGACGCCAGGTTTCTTTTTTCGACTTTTCCACTGAAAGCGTTACTGCTCGGCTTCCTTTGATCATAAATAAATTATTTTCTACAAAAATCATCCTCGAGATATCCTTTACAGAATGGTGAAAACCGCATCATAATCCATCCAGTGGTTCTCGAGTTTACCCGTAACATCCAAGAATCGGGGACTTTTGTTTTATACTAAGTAGAGATGGGAAAACTACAATTTTATTTCAGGTGCGGTTTCCTAATTCAAAGTGTCCAAACCGGGATACCGTTCAGGATTTGATAATTAAATTTCGTGTGACCGGCTCAGTTCACGAAGTACCGGGAACAGGCCGGCCTACGGTTTTAACAGACGAAAAACTTGATGAAATCTCCGATATAATGCTGCGTAGTCCAAGAAAATCAACACGCAAATTAGCTCAAGAAAGTCTTCGACAATATGTGTAGACGTATTGAAGTCTGTCTTCCAACACTTCCAGCATCTGTTATGAATGGCTGTGGTGAGTGCCACGTGTACTGTTTGTTTTGATATAAGCGGCAGCCGTGCTGCCAACGTAACTTGCAGCAAGTAAGCACTGCGAAGAACATTTTCTGACACCCGGTAGTATATGTATTGACATGAACTTAATAATATCAAAAGTTTACTTATGTACGTTCAAAATAACATGAAATAGCAAGTGGTATTTAATAATCTATTTCCACCTAATATCAATAATTATTTAGACTAGTTCAGGTCACATTATGGCCCTCCCCAGTAATCGTTTTTTAAGAATGGAAATAAAACAAATATAATTGCGAGCAATGTGAAAGTTATAGTTGAATTCGACCTTTGAAAATAAAGAATATACCAAAATAATTAGAAAATCAATATTTACAAAAATGTGCCTTAAAATGATTAAAACATAAAACAAGTTAGTAAAAAGACATATCTAAATAATTGGTGATTGTAAATTACTAGAAAACAAGCGGCTTTGGTGGCGTAGTTGGTAGCATGCTGAACTGCTGTGCCCAAGATCGCGAGTTTAAACCCGGCCGAAGTCGTCGGATTTTTAAGAGCATTAAAACCCTTCAGTATGCCTTCCACCGGAGGGGAAGTAAATCCGGCGGTCCCATGTCATAGATTTATGGCATGTAAAAGATCCTTCCACTAACTAAACATGTGTGAAGTTAAATTTGTAGGTTAGATTTCGTTGAAACGCTCTATCAAAGTTCTAACGTTCACCACTAGGAGTCAGTGACACCTGGCAGTGGAAATTGGAACTACATGAAATTGAACGAAACTTGTAGCTCACCCCATGGGTGTCCGCTTGAGCAACTACAGCCTCTGGCGAGCCGAACATGTTGTCGGACTCTCCCGGCACTAAAAGCCATACGTTAAACAAATAAACAAATAAATAAATAACTATAAAACTATACTTATTTTTAAAATACATTCTTAAGATGCTTTGAAGATATACATTTAATAATGTAGCCCTGTGTACTCGGTTGTGTGTAGAATTGTCTGAAAACCTGTATCACTGTAATGTCTGTAGTAGTGTGTGCATTTGTAATTGAGGTAGGATTGGGGTAGGAAGCAGCCATGGCCTTAAGTAAGCTACCATCCCGGTTTTTGCCTGAAGTGGGAGTGGGAAACCATGAAAAAATAATTCCAGGATGGCTGAGGTAGGAATCGAACCCGCCTCTTCTCAGTTTTGCCTCACGAGGCTGAGTATAACACGTTCCAGCCCCCAGACCAGAATTGAATTTCTTGTCAGAGCCAGGAATCGAACCCGGGCCTCCGCGGTGACTGCCAAGAATGCTAGCCACTACGCAACCAGGTGGACACACGGAATACTTAATTAATATTACATTGATAATGAATACTACCATAATATATCGTCTGTATACAGAGTGGGTGGGGTAATACTAGCCGAAAATAGACAATTCCCCAGGTCAGGAAGCGCTGAGAGACATGAAATACGAACAGCAAAATGTGCTGGTTTAGGAGAAATAACGCCAAATTTTGCAACACCGCTTGCGAGCCTGCCTCTGTGCCTAAATCTGGGAACCAGAAGACGAAACATGATAAATGGATTTTGTGTCGCAACATCCACAAATCTAACAAACGTAAACAAGATAACACGTAACAGACATGTAGCCAGATGATATGCAGGAGAAGATCACGAAGTCAGGTCATGAGAAGGCCGGTCTCTTGAAGAGGTAGCGACCCTGTCAACTGGGTTTCCGTCCGTTGGCATGCAATCCTTGAAACATCGTTGCCACAAAATATAAGCCCAATTACTGGGACATGCGAAAAAAGCCTATAAATTACATGGAGCGGTTGATGCTCGCCTAACGAGCGAAACTTGTCGCATGTCCCAGTAATTGGGAACCGACTGAAAAGTTGCAATATTAATTGTCAATAAGGCAACACTGTTAAGTGACTTCCAAGCTATTTAAAAAGAAAAATAGATCAGTCTGCCACAAAGCGATTGAACCGCTCCTCCCGAACGCGGATACGCCATGGGCATCACTTATTTATTTTGTTATGCTGCAAAACATAATGCAAACACCAAGTAATAGGTAGGGCCGATGACCTAGCTGTTCCACCCCTTTAAGCAACAAGAACTATAAGTAAGCGGCTTCGGTGGCGTAGTTGGTAGCATGCTGTGCTTCTATGCCCAAGATCGTGGGTTCAGACCCGGCTGAAGTGGTTGGATTTTTTGAGAGCGTTAAAACCCCTCAGTATGCCTTCCTTCGGAGGGGAAGTAAAGCCGGCGGTCCCATGTCATAGATTTATGGCATGTTATAGAACCTTCCACTAATTACACCTGTGTGAAGCTAAATTATATATAGGTTAAACATTCGACAAACGCTCTTAGGTTCCGACGTTCGTCGCCAGAAGCCGACTGCGGTGGCATCTGGTAATCAAGTTCTGAACTAGTAGTCGTTGGCGGTGGCGTTTGGCGGCGAAAGTAGGAACTATTTGAAGAAAAAAATCAATATCTGCAGTCCTCACTTGAATTGAAAACAGATAACACACACTAATACAGTCATCACAATTAACACCGGTTATCAGACAGATTCTACACACACCTAAAGTACACGGGACTACATAATCGCGTTGTCGCAGCCCATAAACTGAGTTACCAAACAACTAACCAACTATAAGTAATAGGACGTGCGAACATTCTGCTAGACATGTTTTAAATAAATGTTACTAAGCCATTATTCCCGCTAAACTACGGACGTTTCGTTATGAGTTTTTCACGTCGTTCAAAAATCACACTTTACCATCTACCTGCCTATTCCCCAACCACCCTGTATATGGCAGCAAAAGAATAAAGTAAATCAATTAGTAACTGCAAAAATTCTGTGCAAAACAATTCATTCTCTAGTACTCACTGTCAATTTAGTTCTTGTGCTCGCCTTACAGAGTGCCAGAGCTTAAGCTTTAATCCATAGCCTCCCACTCTTCACATCCTGATCCTTTCACATCAACAAAAAAAGTCCTCTCGGCACGCCGGAAGGCGGAGGTAGATTTCACCGGACAAACTTGGGGATAGGCGAAAATAGGCAGAATATGCAGATTTCCGTAGAAGGATCAGACCTCATTTACTGCGAGAAGGTAACTTAATTAACTTTGTTTTTCGTCATTTTATGCTTATTTTAAACATTTTATTGTCTTATAGGAACGGTAACCTTCTTGTCATTTGGGGTCCATTTTTATACTTGTGGTCACACTATCCTTATGCAAAGTTTCGACACTGATGTGCAACTATGTAACGGTCTGTTACTTCTTCACGCAAAATTATATCTACCGCAGAGATTTTGGTTGGTTCCTCAGTTTAGGGGCTGCGACAACGCGGTCATGTAACCCCATGTACCTTGGGATGGCTGTATTAGTCTGGAATTCAGGTAAGGACTGCAGACGGTCAATTTCAAGCAGTAGTTACTAATGTTGCTACCAGGTACTACCGTCAACGACACCTAGCTGTGAACTTGGCTACTAGATGCCACCGCAACCAGCAACTCGCAACGAACGTTGGAACTTCCCCTCCAAAGGAAAGCATACTGAGGGATTTTTAGCGCTCTTAGGAAATCCGACGACTTCGGCCGGCTTTGAACTCGCGATCTTGGGCATAGACATTCAGCATGCTACCAGTTACGTCACCGAAGCCGCTTCACACTTAGATGGAAATCTGAATCTGATCTCGTGCAAGTGCGTTATCATGGCAACGTCTGATGGCTCATCCCTCATCAATTTAGTAGTGTTGCCATGCAACCACTGATAGGTCTTGGCATTTTCTTATAATTCCGAAATTATTTTTCTCATCCCTTGGCATAATGGTGGGTTATATCAAAAATTCTTTCAGGCAAAAGTTTTAGGTAATTATTATGGGAATATTGTCCATTTTGTACGGTTTTGATATTGTGCCTATTAAGAGAGATATGATTAATGTTTCCCGAAAAACCCACTTTTTCCCACCCCTTTGGTCAATGGTTGGTGCTATAAAAAAAACTCTTCAAACATACATTTTTTGGCTTTATCCGACACATAGTGTGAATGTTGAACGGATTCGATATTTCACATATTAAGAGAGTTATAGCAATATTTCACTTTTTCGAAAAAAAAAGCCCCCCCATTTTCACCCCCTTCGACCGATTTAGCCCAGTAACGAACTCGACCGAGATTTTATAGGTATACGTATTCGGTAAAAAATTCAAAGTGATTGGTACAAAATTACGGCAGTTATCGTGTCCACAATAAACTGATAGCCTATACATATACATACATAAATTAGATATAACTTTTGAACTGACGGTGGTTTTGGGGTCTGGGGGATGTGAAACGCGAAGATATGTCGAAATTTTCCGGAAGTCGAAACATGGTACCCATTGCAATAGTTAGCTTTCTAATGAAATCTACCTCTGGCTGGTTCCTCAGTTTAGGGGCTGCGACAACGCGGTCATCTAACCCCGTGTACTTTGGGTGAGTGTAGAATCTGTCTGATACACGGTGTGAATTGTAATGGCTGTATTAGTCTTAATTCATGTAAGTACTGCAGACGGTCAATTTCAAGCAGTAGTTCCTAATGTTGGTTCCAGGTACTACCGTCAACGACACCTAGCTGTGAACTTGGCTACTAGATGCCACCCCAACCATCAACTCGCAACGAACGTTGGAACTTCCCCTCCAAAGGAAAGCATACTGAGGGATTCTAGTGCTCTTAGGAAATTCGACGACTTCGGCCGGCTTTGAAACCTCGACATTTGGCATATACATTCAGTATGCTACCAGTTACGTCACCGAAGCCGCTTCCCACTTTGTCAGGCGGCTTCGGTGGCGTAGTCGGTAACATGCTGAGCTTCTATGCCCAAGATACCGAGTTCAAACCCGGCCGAAGCCGTCGGATATTTTAAGAGCGTTAAATATCCCTCAGTATGCCTTCCTTCGGAGGGGAAGTAAAGCCGGCGGTCCCATGTCATAGATTTATGGCATGTTAAAGATCCTTCCACTAATTGCACCTGTGTGAAGCTAAATTGGATAGGTTAAGAATGTATACAACGCTCTTAGGTTTCTATGTTCGTTGCCAAGAGCCGACTGCGGCGGCGTCTAGTAGCTCAGTTCTGAACTTGGCCTCGTAGTCGTTGACAGTGGCGCTTGGCGGCAAAAGTAGGAACTATCTGAAAAATTGTTAGTTGCAGTACTTAAATTAACAAACAGATAACACACACTAATACAGTCATCACAATTAACACCGGTTATCAGACAGATTCTACACACACCCAAAGTACACGGGGCTACATGACCGCGTTGTAGCAGCCCCTAAACTTAAGAACCAACCAACCAACCACTTAATCAGATGGAAATACTGAATCTAATCTCGTGCAAGTGCGTTGTCATGGCAACGTCTGATGGCCCATGCCTCATCAATTTAGTAGTGTTGCCATGGCAACCACTGATAGCTCTTGGCATTTTCTTATAATTCCGAAATCATTTTTCTCGTCCCTTGGCGTAATGGTGGGTCATATCAAAAATTCTTTCAGACAAAAGTTTTAGGTAATTATTAGGGGAATATTGTCCATTTTGTACGGTTTTGATATTGTGCCTATTAAGAGAGATATGATTAATGTTTCCCGAAAAACCCGCTTTTTTCCACCCCTTTGGTCAATGGTTGGTGCTATCAAAAAACGTATTTGACATAAATTTTTGGCACTTATCCGACACATATTATGAACTTTGAATAGATTCGATATTGCACGTATTAAGAGAGTTATAGCGAAATTTCACTTTTTCGAAAAAAGCCCCCCATTTTCACCCCCTTCGACCGATTTAGCCCAGTAACGAACTCGACCGAGATTTTATAGATATACATCTTCGGTAAAAAATTCGAAGTAATTGGTGCAAAATTACGGCAGTTATCGTGTCCACAAGAAACTGATATACATATATATACATATATATATACATAAATTATATATAAACTTTTGAACTGACGGTGGTTTTGGGGTCTGGGGGATGTGAAACGCGAAGATATGTCGAAATTTTCCGGAAGTCGAAACATGGGACCCATTGCAATAGTTAGCTTTCTAATGAAATCTACCTAACAGAAACATGTAAACCACATAGGCCTGACTAATAACATAGTCGTCACATTTTTCCCCTGTTTAATCCGCAGCTCCACGCCCATTTGTGGCTCTCATTTCTCGCACGGCATCGCAGAGGTTTAACTTTAATCCGATTGTGTTTCGGTCGTTACTTCCCTTCTAAAACATACCAACAGGAGAAACTGTGTATCGTGAGTCTCTACTTTGCTTTTTATATGATCATTATTAATGTCTTCAGAACGCATATTAATTGTCGCCGCGTTGCTCGATAAAGACTTACAGAGGCAAGATTTATATGAACCAGTTTGACATTGCATTTTAAGTAGCATGAACTATAAAATGTCACTTGCGAATCTCTAATTATCGTGAAGTATCTATTAGGTCAACTCAAACTTAAACTGTGGGTTAAGGGTGTAACATCGTCCTTCATTATATAATTAATAATAATAACAGCAATGAAACCCGTCAAAGTATTTGAAAAAATTCCGTCAGAAAAACCAGACGGATTGCATGGCCAAAGTATGGATAACAATAATGATGATGATGATAATTGTTGTTTTAAGGGGCCTAACATCTAGGTTATCGGCCCCGATAACAATAAACAAAGAGACTTTTTGAACGTAGCACTAGCTCTGAATAACTACATCAATTAATTGACCTACAAGAAATTGGTATTAACGAAAATATGATTCACAATAGAACAAAATTGGCCGACCCCGTGGTGTTGAGGTAGCGCGCCTGTCTCTCAACCGGAGGCCCCGGATTCGATTCCCGGCTCCGTCAGGGATTTTCGAACTTGACGTGAGGGCTGGAACGGGGTGCACTCAACCTCGTGAGGACAATTGAGTAGCTGTCTGACAGTGAGGGAGCGCCCCTATTACGAAAACCAAGATTAACGGCCGAGGGGACCCGATACGCTGATCACGCGTCACCCCAATATCTGAAGGCCATATGGCTTGGAAGCGGTCACTTGGTAGGCCTAGGCCCTTCACGGACTGTAGTGCCAGGGGTTATTATTATTATTTTATTTTTATTTTTTATAGAACAAAATTAAGATACAATAATAATGTTCTTGGTTTTACGTCCCTTTTAACAATTGCGGCTTTTAGAGACGCCGGGATGCCGGAATTAAGAGCCAGCTTGTACGCCTATGTAGCAGAGAGATACCAGAACTCTGTTGTACGACCTAAGGCTGGGATTTCAAGGGATGGGAAATAATTTGTTGAATGTCTTGTATAAGACTTTCCATTAATAAACTTAATAGATTCTCAGAAACACAACATAAAGTATTGGACACAAAGAACCCCCCCCCCCCTCTCCTCCCCCGTTGGTGTACAACGAAATAAAAAACGACACGAGCCTTACAGTAGACGCATATGATGTGTAACATCTGACATGTTATCCTACCATGAAATTGAGATGAAATGTATGTGAAGTCATCTGAGATGTTATCCTACTCGTATTCTACACAGCTTGGACATTCTTAAAATGTTAATTTACGCTCCATTTTCATACTGGTACTATGATGAATGTATAGATTGAATTGGAGATATGCTACTGTCACACTTGTTTGAACAAACATCACATATTATATTGTAAATTAAGAGGAGGAATGAAACCACCTATCTACAGACAACTAGAAATAATGTTCAATAAAATCAAATTTCCCAACTCCTGCTTGGTGCAAGTTATTGTAATTAAAATTAGATAAATCGTAATTTCATATAGATTCTGTTAAAATGACGCATAATGTTATGATAGATATCGTTTAAATCGATAATCAGGTAGCAAAAATAATTGCCGAGACCTGGGTTCGAACCTGAAACCTCATGATTCGCAGACCAAGACGCTATCACGCAGCCATTACAACCACAGAAATTTAGAGTGCAAAACAGTTACTTATTTTCTCGTGCCGGTAATAATATGGTAGTAATTTGATGCTCCATTAATATTTTGCTTTTTTTCGATAACGTTCCTGCGTGGAATTGAGTTTTAAATTAGTTATGAATACGCCTACTTGACAGTAAAGGGAATTCCTATAGTGGTCCATGAAAGGCTAGCCCATTTCCCGTATAAAAACATCGATGTATAATTTTATATTGATCACTACATTACCGCAATGTGGGTTAATATCTGAATAGCCATTGTTCAGCAACATAATACCGGCTTTACCGACTAGTTATAATGTTCCATATTAATGCATATCATCATTTAAATACTGATATGAAGACTTTTAACATGTGGTTTGTGTTTCAATCGACACCAGAGTTCGCATGAGCGTTTACCGTTCAGTATGAAAGTGTTGAGCAAAATTACTCGGGGAGTGGATACCCATCACTTTTATCCAGAGATTGTAAAACAGACTCTTAATAAATCATAATTTTGTTCATCAAATATGATATAATGAATATTTTTACACCTAAGAACGACAACTTGAATAAGATTTATTGTAGGAATATCTGTAATGGTGCCTCCAAACCTTGAAGTAATCCGTATGGAATATACACTCCACATGGCCGACAGTGCGTAATGGTACCTATCTCCGACACCACGCGCTCATTTTTTCCTCTTACCACTGCCAGCTGGATCTTACACACTTCCGTCCGATCCACTTCCGTCCCATTTTTCAAAATCACTCCCACAAAAATATCCAGCAACCGAGTGGAAAAATGTTACACATCAAAAATAGATTGGTATTCCCAGGGCTAATATCGCTAAATTGTGTCCTTGGAAGTGATAAAAACAGTTATTTTGAAACTAATTTTCTCCCATTTTAAGTTCAAGTCCTCTAATTTCCTATTAAAACAATAAAATGGTGATGCGGATAACAGAACGATAAATCAAAGATTAAGAAACTAGACGCTTGAATGTTGCTAAGGAAAACGTCCCTAGCGAGTGCCAGAAATTCACTATAGTCAAAATAAACGTTTTTCGTATCGTCTGGCCAACATGTATGTCAAGTTTTCACGAGATCAGAGTGTTCACGCTCACGAAATACCCTTGAAAACTGCACTCATAATACATAGTCTACTGTTCGTTTCTTACTCGAAACCGTGAGAACCTATATCACTGAATCATTCACCATGTGTGTATGTTGGGATACGTTTCACATGGCAAGAAATATAAACCAAAACACGTAAAAGCTGTTTGAAAAATGAACATAATAATTCACCCCATATTATGGAATATACACTCTCAATATTCAGTAGTACTAGCGGACCCGTACGAGAAATCTCGCATGCTCATAACCCACACTTTCCCCAATAGGTTTATAATAAGAGGCTTCAGGAGAAAGGTTGTTATGTTTTTATTTGAACCCAATGATTTTAGAACAGTATTTACGTTTCAGGCGTCCCTACGGCCAAAATGCGAACTGAACAGCAATGATGTCGCGTATTTTCCTACAGCAACAGTATTTGCAACTCGCACACTTCTTACAAAAATTGATATTTATGAAAATAGAATGCGTATAGCATTTGTCATTTGTGTGTCGAGTACATTGATTGACAGCATAGCAGTAACACTCACCGGTTATTCGATATTTATGAAATTATACGATTTGAATACGCATTCCTTTAAATTACTGTTTCTGAAATCCATGCAACATGATGAAGGAAATACCTCAGAATGTTAGAATGACATGGAACAGGCGTCACGGCAGCCAAAATGACAAGTGGACAGCAATTATGGAGCGTATCTTCCTACAGTAACAGTATCTGCAAATCGCACACTCCGTACAGTTTTTTTTAAGTAATTTCCTTAAGAAATTATAGATATTTAAAAATTAGAGTGCAATGCGTCACTGGTAATGTGTATTCTCTTTCATTTGAATGCTCACTTGTCACGATCGGTCGCTTGTGAGTGCCGCAGGAGGAATCTATACTACTGAAATAATATATATTGTTACGTGCCACCCCCCTAGTGGCACTTTTGTTAACTGGATTACGGTGGGGGTACAAAGCACAACACCAATTACTGCTTAAAGAAATAATTAACTTTATTGTGGTCAGAAAATTACACGAATCAGCAAATACAAGCAATTAGGAGCCTTACTCCAGTTTCGTCAAGTCTCTTCCTTGAGCGCTCTTGGCCCTTCCACTTGTCAACAAACCACAGAAGTTAATCCTGCCGCTAATGAGCCTAGTGGCCTTGACAGAACTACATGCAACTTCTTTCTAATGTGCGCCTACTACAGTACTTACGAGCACTTGCTGCGCGCTGTTCACCAGCTGGGAGAAACGATGTCACTTAATTTCGACACCACAATATCTGACACTCAGTGAAAGCACACTTACTCAGAACACGGCAGTCCCCTGTATGTTCCTCACTTCGCCGCTACACTAGGGGTTTCGCAAGTCACCACACTTCTGTCGCTCAGAATAAACGCTCACACTAGCTCGTAAAACACAACAACAACTGCTTCACGGGTCACTCTTATATAGCAGGCCGGTGACTCAATAAATGGTTCTAGATCCATCCAGAGTCCACGGCTTCTCGAGGTTTCCACCGCTGGTCCAGTCACGAATCTTCTGGACTATCCCTTTGTCTGTAGTAGCCCTGTTGCATAAGGCGCGCGCAATACAGGAGGCAAGCCGCAGCCCAGCCCCTGGGGCAGTTGTGACTCAAGCGGCGAGCGATGACACAAACTCACAGCCGTAACACCACCCCCTTCCTAAAAAGGCTGATCGTCCCGATCAATCATTGGTCCGTCTGTGTCCCTCCGTAGGCTGCCAGGCGATCTCGATGCACGATCTTCATCTTCGCCCTCGGGCTCCGCTGGATCCTGTAGACGACATCGTTGATCCGTTTTTACGACTCGGTACGGGCCCTCCCAGGACTTATGCAGTTTGGGTGACAGGCCTTTCTTCCGTAATGGGTTGAAGAGCCAGACCAGGTCGTCCTCGTGGAATCCGCCGGCATCCGTCTGCTGGTCGTATCGGGTCTTCATTCTGTCGGTCTCGATCCGCAGTTTCCTCCTCGCGAACGCGTGCACGTCCTCCAGTTGGTCGACCAGTTCTTGACAATACTGGCTTACCGGGATCGGATCATTCCCAGGTCGGCCAAAGGCAAGATCGACAGGTAGACGGAGCTCCCTCCCAAACATGGCCCGGGCTGGTGTGCACCCGGTGGCTTCATGCACGGCGGCGCGGTAGGCCAGGAGAAATAGTGGAAGATGTTTGTCCCAATCCCTCTGGTGCTCGCTGACGACTATTCGAAGATGGTTCTCGATGGTGCGATTGAATCGCTCTACCATCCCGTCGGACTGAGGGTGTAGTGGCGTTGTCCTTGTCTTCCGGATTCCCAGCAGCTGGCATAGGTTCTGGAACACCTGTGACTCGAAGTTCCTCCCTTGGTCGGAGTGCAGCTCCAGGGGTACTCCGTACCGGCTGACGAATTCCTTCACCAGGGTCTCTGCAATCGTCGCGGCTTCTTGGTTAGGGAGCGCATACGCCTCCGGCCATTTGGTGAAGTAGTCGCTGACGACTAATATGTAGCGGTTCCCTGCCTCGCTTAACGGGAATGGCCCAGCAACATCGATGGCCACTCTCTCCATGGGGCCGCCCACGTTGTAGGTCTTCAGTGGACCCCGTCGTCTTCGTCCTGGGCCCTTGCTGGCTGCGCAATCGTGGCACCTCGCGCAGTGGTTCTCCACGTCTGTTCGGCATCCGATCCAGTAGAACCGCTCTCTCAGCTTCTCCAGGGTCTTCTTTATCCCTAGGTGTCCACCAGATGATCCTCCATGAACTTCCTTCAGGACTTCCTCCGTCATAGCCTTTGGAACGACGACTTGTTCCCGAGATGTCTTCCCGTCGGTGCTCTCCCAGGTACGGCAGATGAGGCCATCCCTTACAATCAGCGAGTCCCACTGTGCCCAGTAGGACTTAAACTTTGGGCTGCAGTCACTCACAATGTTCCACCCGGGTCTGGGGACACAGGCCCTCTTCCATTCGACTATCAGTCCCAGGTCATCATCCTCTGCTTGTGCCCGCGTGAAAGATTCGCGGCTCCAGTTCCCTTGAAGTTCCACAGTAGTCCGTCGGCACAGTATCCCGGTGTTCTCCTCCCTTCGGGCACAGAAGGTGCAGTCTTCGGGGCACGGTCTTCGTGACAGGGCGTCGGCGTTAGAATGCAGTTGGCCTTTCCTGTGCTGAATCTCAAAGTTGTACTGTTGAAGTATCTCTAACCACCGCGCGAGTTGACCCTCGGGCTGCTTGAAGTTCAGGAGCCACCGCAGGGATGCATGGTCGGTCCTGATGAGAAATTCTTGCCCGTACAGGTACTTGTGGAAGTGTTCAATGGTCTTCACGATGGCGAGCAGCTCCTTCCTGGTGACGCAGTAGTTCCTTTCTGGCTTTGACAAGGCCTTGCTGAAGTAGGCCACTACTCTCTCCTCGCCGTCCACTACTTGCGACAGGATCCCCCCTATGCCAAAGTCACTGGCATCGGTATCGACGATGAACCTTGTTCCAGGTCTGGGGAAGGCCAGAATAGGCGCGGTGCACAGAGCCTGCTTGAGTTGTTCGAAGGCACTGTGGCATTCTGCTGTCCACGTGAAGAGTTGGTCCTTCTCAGTCAGTCGATGTAAAGGTTTGGCGATGTCGGCGAATCCTCTCACGAAGCGACGATAATAAGTGCAGAGTCCCAGGAAGCTTCGTAGTTGCGACTTGTCCTTCGGAACTGGCCACTCCCCCACAGCTGCGGTCTTCTCTGGGTCGGTGCGCACCCCTTCCTCGGAGACGATATGCCCAAGGTACTGGACCCGCTTCTGGAAGAGCTGACACTTCTTGGGGCTCAACTTCAGCTGGGCAGCCCGTAGCTTCAACAAGATCTCCTTCAGGTTGCTGTAGTGCTCTTCGAAGCTCCTCCCCAGAACGATGACGTCGTCTAGGTATACCAGGCAGGTCTTCCAGTGTAGTCCCCTCAGAATGGACTCCATTAGCCTTTCGAAGGTTGCAGGGGCGTTGCACAGACCGAATGGCATGACGGTGAACTGCCAGAGCCCGCTGCCCACAGAGAACGCCGTTTTCTCGCGGTCCTTAGGGTGGACCTCCACCTGCCAGTAGCCACTCTTCAAATCCAAGGTGGAGAACCATCTTGATCCTGATATGGTGTCCAGCGTGTCGTCGATCCGGGGTAGAGGGTAGCTGTCCTTTTTCGTGACGTCGTTCACCCGCCTGTAGTCCACGCAGAACCTGGTGGAACCGTCCTTCTTCTTCACTAGCACGACCGGAGAACTCCAAGGACTATGTGATGGCTCGATCACTCCTTGCTCCTTCATCTCTTCTACCATCCGGTCGACTTCGGCTTGCTTGGCGAGCGGGACACGTCGGAATGGGGCCCTAATCGGTGCGCTGTCCCCAACGTCGATTCTGTGCTGGACCAAGCTTGTCCTGCCGAAGTCTTTGCTCCCCACGGAGAAGACATCCTGGAATTCGCGTAGAAGGTCCTGAAGTTGGCGTGATTGCTCTTCGTCTAGATGGTCCTGGGATCCTTGGTACAGCTTCTGTAGTTCTTCTGGCAGGGCGCGTCTTCTTCGGTTGTCCGTCTGCAGGTGTCCGTCCGTCGTATCTGTGATGCGGGCAATCCAGGTAACGGGCTCGCAGACTCCTAGGTTGGTGTCCCGGTGAACCGTAATGTCGTAGTCGTTCAGGTTGGACAGGCGGACGTACGGCCGAGACGTCGTGTTGATGAGAGTCTTGGCAACTAGCAATCCTTTTGTCTGGATGTCCTCATATTTTGGCTCGATGACAGCCGCCACACCCTCAGCAGTTCCGTCGACAATTACGGCAGCGCTGACTTCCGTCCTGGAGGGAACGATGACGTCCTCTCTCAGCCTTACTCGTCGTGCGGCGACGGCCTCGTGTGCTGGTTGCAAAGCAAGTTCCTCACTTCCGAAGTGCAGAGTGTTGGTACTCAGATCCAAGATGATGTTGATCTGGTCCAGGAAGTCCAGTCCGATGATCACTTCATTTGATACGTCAGCCACAAGTACTGGATGCTTTATCGCCCGTCGACCAATGACGAACTCCAGTGATGCTTCGCCATGTACCGGTGCGGTCTCTCCGGTCGCGGTTATTAGCTGGAGGTTCCTTTGTGTGGGTTGCACTCTCCACTTCGGGATCACGGTGGGGCTGACGATGGTCCTCGATGCTCCCGTGTCGATTAGCATGGGCCAGCTCACTCCGTTGATAACTCCGTCGACCATCAGGCTGCTATTGTCCCTCCGTAACTTCGTCACACGGACTTGGACTGCCGGGGCTTGACGACTGTCACAAGCCAACCTTTGCCCCCCAAGGCTGGCTAATACTCGTTTCCCTGGGCCGCGCGGTTTTCAGACGACTGACTTCCCGTCGGATACCCTCGGCGGCGGCGATCACCGCAGTCCTTGCTCAGGTGGCCTTTCTTACCGCAGGTCCAGCTGGTCGGTAGTCCTCTTCCGGGCCGCCTCTCCGGTTGTCTTCCGGCTGTGTCGTTGCTGGTAGTGCCGCGACTATCGAAGAAACGGCTTAGCGCCTCCATCAATTCGTCGGCCAGGGGCTTGGTCTCGTTGGGTTTTGCTGGTTCGTCAACGTCCACTTGACGCACCCGCGCGTGCATTCTAGATGCCTGTTTCGCCGTCTCAAACTCAAGTGCGTGGCTCAGCGCATCTGCCAGGGTCTTATTGCGCGCGAGTTGCAGCGCCTGTTGAGTGTCTGAGTCCCGTAGTCCGTCGGTGAAGGTTTGCGTCGCAATCTGCTCCAGAAAGTCGGCCGGCGCTGTTGGGTAGGCTAGCCTTACGAGGCGTGCGATGTCCATCTCGAACTCCTGCAGGGTTTCCGCGTTCTTTTGTACCCGGGTCCGGAGCTGCATCTGGTAGGCCTGCTGAAGATGGCTATCCCCATATCTGGACTCCATATGTGCGATCAGTGAAGCGTAGTCCTGGGATCCGGTCGGGATGGCCTGAAGGACGTTAAGGGCGTCCCCTCTCAGCGCTACAATGAGAGCTGTAGCCTTTTCCGTGCTGTTCCAGTTGTTTATGGAACAGGCTGCCTCGAACTGACGTAAATAGGTGCTCCACGGGACCTTTCCGTCGAAGGTTGGGGGCGTCACTCTGCTCTGTCCCGTTCCTGGTGTCCCCGGTGTACCTGTGGGCGGGCGTCGGCGCAGCTCGGCAACTTCCTCTTGAAGAGCGTTGACTTTCTCTTCCACCCCCGCGAGTGGGCGTTGGCGCAGTTCGGCTACTTCCTCTTGTAGGGCTTTGACTCTCTCATCCACCCCGGTCGGCGGGCGTCGGCGCAGCTCGGCGACTTCCTCTTGTAGGGCTTTGAATCTATCTTCCATCCCTGTCGGCGGGTGTCGGCGCAGCTCAGCAAATTCCTTTTGTAGAGCGTTAAATCTCTCTTCCACCCCCGTCAGCGGGCGTCAGCGTAGCTCAGCAACTTCTTCTTTTAAGGCGTCGAACTTCCTTTCCACTGCCGTGACTTCCTCACGCAGACCCAGTTCTAATTTCTTCAAGTCCTGTGCTAACTTATTCTGCCCGTCTTCCATCTTCTTCTGGCCGTCCTCTATCTTCTTGGTTAAATTCTTCTGGCCATCTTCTAATTTAGCAGTTAGGTCCTCGGCTAACTTCTTCTGGCCGTCCTCCATCTTCTTCTGGCCGTCTTCCATCTTCTTCAGGTCCTCCGCTAACTTATTTTGACCGTCTTCCATCTTCTTCTGGCCGTCTTCTAATTTGCAAGTTAGCTCCTTGGTTAAATTCTTCTGGCCGTCTTCTATGCCATTTAACTTTTCTAGCAATGCTGCCAATTGCGCCTCCATTTTAGTTGTTTGCCTTGTAAAGGGCATGCACTCACAGGAAAATTTTAAAAAAATTGACCTGCTCGGGTTTTGAAACCAGGACCGTCAGGTGTTGTGCTTGAGTTCGTAATCCGGCTTCTGACACCAGTTGTTACGTGCCACCCCCCTAGTGGCACTTTTGTTAACTGGATTACGGTGGGGTACAAAGCACAACACCAATTACTGCTTAAAGAAATAATTAACTTTATTGTGGCCAGAAAATTACACGAATCAGCAAATACAAGCAATTAGGAGCCTTACTCCAGTTTCGTCAAGTCTCTTCCTTGAGCGCTCTTGGCCCTTCCACTTGTCAACAAACCACAGAAGTTAATCCTGCCGCTAATGAGCCTAGTGGCCTTGACAGAACTACATGCAACTTCTTTCTAATGTGCGCCTACTACAGTACTTACGAGCACTTGCTGCGCGCTGTTCACCAGCTGGGAGAAACGATGTCACTTAATTTCGACACCACAATATCTGACACTCAGTGAAAGCACACTTACTCAGAACACGGCAGTCCCCTGTATGTTCCTCACTTCGCCGCTACACTAGGGGTTTCGCAAGTCACCACACTTCTGTCGCTCAGAATAAACGCTCACACTAGCTCGTAAAACACAACAACAACTGCTTCACGGGTCACTCTTATATAGCAGGCCGGTGACTCAATAAATGGTTCTAGATCCATCCAGAGTCCACGGCTTCTCGAGGTTTCCACCGCTGGTCCAGTCACGAATCTTCTGGACTATCCCTTTGTCTGTGGTAGCCCTGTTGCATAAGGCGCGCGCAATACAGGAGGCAAGCCGCAGCCCAGCCCCTGGGGCAGTTGTGACTCAAGCGGCGAGCGATGACACAAACTCACAGCCGTAACAATATGATGAATATCACGTGCTTCATATTCCAATGGTTGCTAGGCAATGGCTGCCTCGCTTACATCATCGCTCAACTGCCCATCATTCAATCACCCTCTTGTTCCATACGCTTCATTTCCAGCACTGATGGATTATCTCCATTTTTCTATTAGTTAAAATCCCATTTGAGGCATCGCTCACAGATAAAACTGAATTAATTATCCTATATGGCTAAGAAGAAAAACAAATTAAAAGATCGCAAATTCAGATTTGGCCACGTTAGTAGTAGAAGAGTTATTCTGTGCCTCTTAGCCAACATGAGGCGGAATGAATGTTGAAGTAGGAGAATGATTTGATCAGCATGGTTAAATTAAACAGGGCAGCCCTCAATACAGAAAAGGCTTGGGCAAGTCGAGCCATGATGAGAAGTAGGCTGTGCCGAAACCCGGACTTCCGAAGTGACAGGCCACGAAGTGAACTCCTTATGTAGCTGTTGTTGTCATTGTTAATTCGTTTTTTTTGTTTGGGACATGTTTGGTCATCATCCCCGTGTACTTCAGTGTGCGTTCAATTTCCCTGATAACCTGTGTTTCTGTGGTGACTGTAGTAGTGTGCGTAGCTGTAATTATTTGGTTCGGAGATGGGGTAGGTGTCCCAGGACTTGAAATAAAGTAGTATCCCTAGATTTGCCTGGAGGGAGTGTGGGAAAACCCATAGAAAACCTACACACAGGATAGCCACTACCAGCGACGGGATTCAAACTTCGATCTCCCGTCTTCCTGCAGCTCCTCATCGTAGTCGTGGTGAACGATTTTATTCACAACGCTAAGCAGTAGGATCTTAGTGTAACTACATTTTTAATTTTCCTTCTTCAATTTAGCTCTACTTAGATTTTCAAACTTTGAATGGCATTCCATTTCGCAGTGTTACGTTGTCATCCTCTAGGCACAAAATACCTTCTTAACATTGGCAATACACCAAAATACTAACTCGCTTCCCAATAACATTTCATAAGAGAAAGAAATAATTGCTCAACTGTTTTGGTTAGTGCCGTTGGAGTTACAGCTGATGCGGCGGAGATGGTCCATTGTTTACACGACAAGAGCCATAAAAAGGTTAATGGTAAACTCGCTGCTGAAGATCACATCAGATTAGCCGTAAGTGTTGCACTCAGCTCGACAATAAATCTAACAACGATGAGCTTGGTTTACTTAAAACGTTGCTTTACGTTCGATTTGAATTATACTATGCAAGAACGTATGGCGCGACTCCAGAACATGACACGTTATTCAAACAGCATTGAACGTGCAAATAAACACGAGACTCTTACTTATTCTGGCCAAAAGCTCTGTCATGAAGAGTAGTGCACAATAGATATTATCCCCTTGTTTTAATAGTGAACTTGACAGGACACTTAAGGGCCTCTTTCCATACAGCATTATATTAGTGCCGACATTATTTTTCTTTTCATATACTGAGTGTTTCAACTAAAAGACGCCAGTGACAATCTCTTTCGTGAACATGAATATATCTTTGATTCAATTGTTTTAATAAGTAGGTAAGCACGGCCCAAAAATGCAGTATTTTAAAAAGTTTATTCCTAGAATTCGAAAATAATCACAGATACAATAACAGCAATGTAACTATATTAAACACAAGGATGTAGGGATATATCCCACTAGGTATCTTAGTACTCAACAACAGTAATTTGTGAAATACTAGCTTTAATTGGTTCTGCCTATTGTAATCGTTGGTTCCTCAGTTTAGAGGCTGCCACAAGGCGGTCATGTAGCCCCGTGTACTTTGGGTGTATGTAGAATCTGTCTGAAAACCAGTGTTAATTGTGATGGCTATATTAGTGTATGTTATCTGTTTTTTATTTAAGTAAGGACATTCAATTTTCAAGTACTGTAGTTCCCATTTTTGCTACCAAACGCCACCGTCAACGACAACTAGTTCTGAACTTGGTTACTAGATGCCACCGCAGTCATCTCCCGGCGGCGAACGTTGGAACCTAAGAGCGTTAGTCAAATATAACCAATAATTTAGATTCACACAAGTGTAATTCGTGGAAGGTTCTTTTACATGCCATAAATATATATGACATGGGACCGCCAGCTTTACTTTCCCTCCGAGGGAAGGTATACTGAGGGACTTTAAAAGCTCTTAAAAATACGACGACTTCGGCCGGGTTTGAACCCGTGACCTTGGGCTTAGAAGCTCAGCATGCTACCAACTACGCTATTGTAATGTAACATACAGTTTTTATACCAAGAACAATTGAGGATTATACTATTATCATCTCCCTGGTTACCCAATAATGAAAACTGTTTCTCTTATCTCATGGCCTTCTCGATACTGCCTCCCTAGCATACTATGGGTTAAATGTCTGTTAGGTAGTCAGCCCGAAGGCTGGTTGGATCCTCAAAAAGCACCGCCGTTACGTTATGTGAGTCGATACCCACAAAAACCCAAGGCAGTGCTACATTGAGGCATTCTAGGCAAGAAGAGGAGTGAGGTAGTTTGTCATTGCTTTCCTCACATGGGTTAAATATGTGGGATTATTACAGCTGTGTGCATATCGGTAGCTACATAGGAGATACTGCGCTCTGATATCCTGCACGACAAGGATATGCTTGATAAATGATTTGAAAATGCCTCGACCTCCTTGTGGTATAGCGGATAGTTATCTTGCATTCTTGATTGCCGTAACGGAGGGCCGAGTTCCCTTCCTGACTCTGCCAATAAATTTAATTCTGATCTGAGTGCTGGAACGGAATTCGCTGAGCCTCGTGAGACATAAATAAGATGTGGTGGGTTCAATTCTCATCTCAGCCATCCTAGAAGTGGTTATCCAGGGTTTCCCATGTCCACTACATGCAACGTTATACAAACAGCATTGAACGTACAGATAAACACGAGGACTCTTACTTATTTTGGCCATAAGCTCTGTCATGATGATTATTGCACAGCAAAATCCTATCCCCATGTTTTAAAACAGTTCCTAACTTAAAGCCATGATCACCTCTTTCCAATCATATCTTGAATTACACACACGACTACAGCCATCACAATGAGAAAGATTATCATATAAATTCTACACACATTCATGTACACGAGGCCAAATGGCCAAGATTTCTAAGCCCCTCAAATAAAATAACAAAATGAAAATGCCTGATAACGGAGAATTAGCCAAGAAAAATTATGAAGAGATAATTCCCAAACAAAAAGAATTCTCAAAATCGAATTTATAAAAGTCGATGATTGTAAATAGAGCAAACCTATTATGATATATTTGTTAAAATTGTTTCCCATGTGTGCAGGTGTGTAAGTTTTGTTGCAGTGTGTATCACTAATATACAACATGAGTAGGTGTATATAAAACGGTACCAGTTCCCGGTTTCTAATTTGGCCAATAATTCAGTTTAAACCCACTTACAATGCATATTTGCATTCTTCTTCCTCACAAAATAAACATGAACTGAATCAGAAGGTTAAAGACAAGCAATTGCCACCATACAAAATAAAGGTATTGAAACGAATTTTTCGAGCATATTTCCTAACTTGCAAGTTGTAAGTTCAATGTTACTTTAATTAAATGATGTCTGTCTGTTAGGTAGTCAGCCCGAAGGCTGGTTTGATCCTCAAAAAGTACCGCCGTTAGGTTATGTGGGTAAATACCCACAAAAACCGAAGGCAGCTCTATATTGAGGCGTACTAAGCAAGGTGAGGAGTGAGGTAGTTTGCCATTGCTTTCCTCACCGAGTCAGAACAGCAGTACTAACCCTATGAGTAGAACCTTTCACAACATCCACAGGCACTGATTGTGCCCTGAATGTCATTACTAAGCACCACCCATACCTCAGTAGCTTCCATATAATCACAGCCATAAGTGAGACTGAGACATCGGTGAAAAGCCACATTTTACTCTAGCCTGTGCCAACAGACAAATGCAAATGTACTGCATTCATCAAGAGATGGCAAACAGGCCATAAACTACCGTAAATACCGAAGGCAACCATCACCTACTTCAGTGCAGGTGTATACAACCCAGAATCTGTGTTTACTCTATACCCGACATGTATATTCTTCTAAAAGAATCATCTTTCGAAATGCAGTGGGGCCTTACAGAGTTGGAATTTGTTGTTTTTTGTTGTTTTTTTTATTTATGGGTTTACTTAACATGGACGTTATATATATATTTAAAAAAAAATCTGTCTGATAACCTGTGTTATTGTTGTGTCTGCAGTAGGGTGTTTATTTGTAATTAAGGCTAGGATTGGGAGGGAGGCAGCCGTGGCCTTAATCAAGGGACTATGCCGGCATTTGCCTGTATTACAAGTGGGAAAACACGGAAAATCACTTCTAGGAAGACTGAGGTAGCAATCAAACGCACCTCTTCACTATTTTGTCTCATGAGACTGAGAGTACCCCATTTCAACTCTCAGACAAGAATAGTGAATAGTAACTAATACATATAATTTTTTCAAGGAGTTTATTTATATATTTGTATGTTTGACCCTGGCGAAATGTAAATATTATATGTCAGAAAACTCTACTAAAATGAGGATCATTATAGTTCAAGTTTTCATGATGACAGAGTTTCTTTCACCAATCAGAGCTCAAGAAACAAGTGTGTGACCAATTAGGTAAGGATAGCATCGCACCTGCGCTGACTTCCACGGCCTTCTATTTTAAATTGTATGCGTGGCTAGTGTCATAGTGGGGTATTCGAGGAAGTCATGGTCGAATACAAGGCATTCTCTGCGTCCCACGTGCTCTGTTCAGTACATAAAACTGGCGAAATCTCGACAGACATTTATGAATATTTATGTTCGAACATAAAATAGTTATAATTATCGTCCAACATACAGAGTCGTATGCAACTCGCCTATAATAGTAATTAAGACACTCGTGTGGAAATTATAAAACGAGCACAATCGTGTTGACCGACTGAAAGGCTACAGAAAGTCAATTTGTATAGGCACACTGAACTATAATGGCTTCCAATCCCTACATCTCAGACAAGAATTTAACTTTTTGGCTCAGTCCGGAAATCCGGACTTCGGTGGTGACAGCCAAGAATACTATCCACTACACCATGAGATGGTCAAACTGTAATGTCAACATATCTCATACAGAGGATGATTTTTTACTTCGCCGACATTTGAAGGTATCATTTTCCGTCTCGTGAAATTAATAATACCTTACTTCATTCTCAGTCCGTTAATATCGACAGCGTTGATATCAATCATAATTCAAGATCTCCCTGACTCACGCCATTTAATGTTGGACCATGCTTCCTTTTACGGAGCTCTGAGACGAATTAAAGTAGTGATAATAACATTTGATTATTACACCAACAAAAGTAGGTTAAATCATTACCATTACGTGTGGATTGATTGGATTTTTTTCGATATCCCACCTGCGGTGTTTGCAATATATGTAATCAGCTGTCCACGACGAACACATGGACTATAAATTACTTCTAAATGCCAGAAAGGCCAGTGGATGAATTCAGCGTGCCTATTCTCGAGGGGTTCATTGGTTCTAGAACTTAGTGGACGATTGATTCTGGCATTGCCACCATTTACGTTGGCACACACATTTGCTTCCTCCCTTAAATAACTCTCGTTCTCTACCTATCCTAAAATTATAGATGATGTGTTTAATTGTGGCACATAACTGATTAAGAAATGCCCTAAACCCAATGAATTAAAGGGCCGCCCCATCCCACCCCATCGTATTAACTAAGTAATGAATTTTTTTGAATTGATACAGCCAATTTTATCGATATTGATGCAAATTCCATCTTCTAACGCTCTCAGGTTTAGGAATTTCAGTTTTTTGAAAGATACGCCCTGGCATACTTTATTTGGTTTAAATCTTGGCAAATGAGATATAATCACGCATTGGCAACCATCTTCTGTGGTCTCGGGAGGTGTACTGATACTCCGCTCCCGCAAGTCCTGCATTTGATTCCCGACTCTGCCAAAAATTTAATTCTGGCATTAGGATTGGACTCAGCCTTGTAAGGCAAAACTGAGGAGAGGTGGGTTTGTTGTTGCTGCTGATTCTTTTAGGGGCTTTGCAACATCGTGGTCATGTAGCCCCGTGTACGTAAGTGTGTGTAGAGTTTGTCTGATAACCTGTGTCACTTTGATGTCCCTACTAGTGTGTGTTGAGGATAGGATTTGGATAGGAAGTGTCCGCGGCCTTACGATAGGAACCATCCCGGTATTTGCCTGGTATAGAAGTGGGGGAACCACGGAACACCACTTCCAGTATGACTGAGGTAGGATTCAAATCGGCCTTTTCTCAGCTTTCCAGCACTCGGATCAGAATTAAGTGTCTTGGCAGAGCTGGAAATCGAACCCGGGTCTCTATGGTGACAGCCAAGAGGTGGGTTTGATCCTAACCTCAGCCATCCTAGAAGTGTTTTTTCGTGGTTTCTCACATCTACTCCAGGAAAATGCCGAGCTGGTTCCTTACATAAGTTCACGGTCGCATTTTTTCCAATTCTAGTCCTTATTACACACACTAATACAGCCATCAAAATGAGACAGGTTATCAAACACACCCAAGTACACGGGGTTGAATGACCACGATGTCCGTGCCCCTATATGTGAAACAACTACTACAAAATAGACAAGGCTTTATCGTGTTGGAAGCCATATTTCAGTGTTACTTTAGTTAATGAAAGTGTTATGTTTTTCAGTCTGTCAACACCTGTGTTCCCAAATTACAGTACAATGGTTGTTGTTCCCTACACATGAAGAAAATTACATGAGATTAATTAATACACTTGCATAATCCAGGTGTAGGTTTGTTATTGTTGTTGATTGATTTAGGGGCTCTGTGTCATCGTGGTCATGTATCCCTGTGAACTTGGGTGTGTGAGGAATTTGTCTGAAGACCTGTGTTATTTTGATGGCTGTATTAGTGTGTGCAGTTATAATTCAGAAGAGGATTGGAAAGGAGGCAGCCGTGGCCTTAATTTAGGAACCATCCCGGCATTTGCCTAGAGTAGAAGTAGAAAACTACGGAAAACCACTTCCAGGCTGGCTGAGTTGTGAATCGAACCCGCCTCTTCTCAGTTTTGCCTCACGAGGCTGAGTGTACCCCGTTCCAGACGTCAGACCAGAATTAAATTTCTTGGCAGAGCCAGAAATCGAACCCGGGCCTCCGCAGTGACAGCCCAGGTTTAAGGAATAACACCATTTATAATTTGAGTACAATCTTGTTAACAGAATGAAAATCATTTAAATTTCAAAGACAAGTTGGAACCAGCAATATTGGTTTTTGAAGGTCTTTTAACCCATCTGGATGATTAAATCTTTGGAAGGTAAAATGTGAAAACATTGTACTGAAGAACCCGTGGACGTTCGGAATTAACGCAGGCAGCCTATGCGCGAATCCAGACACGTACTGTGCATACCTGCTTAATGCACATTTCATGTAAATACGGCATAACCAGTATGGACAAACTGATTGAGAGCCTCTCCCATGATTTATAAACTCCCTATATGGAGGGAGCTATGTTGTCTTTCTGCAACACACGTCTACTTTCAAGGAGTATCACCAGACGATGGTGTAAGTTCATTATGAAAATATTTATTTAAAGGTTTTTAATCTAAGCTGTCTTCTAAGAAATGTACTGTAATTATTTTGAAATCCTTATCTGGCTATCTGGAGCCTCCATGGCTTACCCGTCAGCACGCAAGTTTCTCACCGCTGGGTCCGTGTTTCAAATCCCGGTCACTCCATTTACTGTAAGATTTGTGCTGGACAAAGCGGAGGCTGACAGGTTTTTCTCCGGGTAATCCGGTATTTCGTGACACAAATTTCATTCCAGAAACACTCTCCACTGTCATTTCATTTGTCATTCATTTAATCATTGCCCCAGGGGAGTGCGACAGGCTTCGGCAGCCGGCACAGTTCATATCCTCGCCGCTAGATGGGGGCATAATTCATTCCATTCCCTAACCCGGTCGGTCGACTGGAAGCAGGCTGTGGATTTTCATTTTCATCTGGCTATCTGATACAGAAGTTCAAGAACGGTAAAAGTTTCTCGAATAAATCTCAAGCTATAGCCTACATTTGGTTTTCTTGTAAACATGATGATAATTATATAACAGCTTAGGCTTTCACGGCCGGCGTTCATAATTAAGTACAAGTTTTTCGGGCTTGTAGGCCGTGGTCCAGACAGGATATCTCCCGACGTTTCACCGGAAACTGCGTCCGGCATTATCAAGGGTCCGCACCTTCCACTGCTGACCAAGGAAAGGAGCCGGACCCGTGATAATGCCGGGCTCAGTTTCCGGTGAAACGTCGGGAGATATCCTGTCTGGACCACGGCCTACAAGCCCGAAAAACTTGTACTTAATTATGATAATAATTCTTGTTCTAAGGGGCGTAACAGCTAGGTAATCGGCCCCTAATGAAATGAAATGATATATGAATCGCAGCCAATGCCCATAATGCTGTGCACTTTTGATTGAATGCCCGAGGGCTCCTAACAAGTTCAATTTCAAGTAGTTCCAACTTTGGCTATTAGGGGCAGATGACCTCGTAGTTCCGCCCCTTAAAACAAGAATAACTAACTAACTTTGGCTATCAGTGGCTACTGTTACTAACATGATGATAATTCTTGTTTTAACTAACATCTCGGTTATTGGCCTCTAATGGTCTGTGTGATAGCGAAAATGGTAATGAGACGTAAACCATAACTAAAACCAACGGAGATTGAAAATACCGACAAAAGTCTGAAAATACACACAAAATGTAATTTAGAGTGGAAAACACTGACGAAATGAAATGTAGATGGAAAATACTCACAAAAGTAATTTAGATTGAAAGTAGCCTACACACAAAATGCAGGTTAGAGTCAAAACAAATGACAAAGTGCATTTTAAATTCAAAATACTCACAGAATGCGATATAGATTCAAAATACTTACAAAATGCAATTCGGATTGAACACATTTATAAAATGCAATTTAGATTGAAAATACTTACAAAATGTAATTGAGATTCAAATTACTCACAAAATTCAATTAAGATTCAAAATACTTACAAAATGTCCAACCTACAAAATGAAATTTAGATCGAAAATACTTGCAAAATGTGGTTTAGGTTGAAAATACTTACAAAATGCAATTGAAATTCAAAATACTCACATACTTCCGCCCCTACATTCAAAGACTTACTAAAAAGCCATTTAGATTGTTAATCCTTACAAAATGCAATTGAAATTCAAAATACAAAACTTCCGCCCCTACATTCAAAGACTTACTAAAAAGCCATTTAGATTGTTAATCCTTACAAAATGCAATTGAGGTTGAAAATACTCGCAATATACAATTTAGTTTTAAAATACCTACAAAATGTAGTGTAGATTCATAAAATTCACAGAATGTAATTTAGCCCACTGACGGGAATGAAAACGAAAATGGATGTATAGCCTAAAACAGACAGTTGGTTGGTTGGTTGGTTAGTTTAGGGGCTGCGACAACGCAGTCATGTAGCCCCTTGTACTTTGGGTGTGTGTAGAATTTGTCTGATAACCGGTGTTAATTGTGATGACTGTATTAATGTGTGTTAACTGTGATTCAGGTAGAAGGACTGCAGATGTTCAATTTTTCAAGTAGTTCCTACTTTTGCTACCAAATGCTACCGTCCACGACAGCTAGCTGCGGACTTGGCTACTAGATGCCATCGAAGTCAGCACCTGGTGGTGAACGTCGAAACTAATATAGTGTTATCAAACTAATCTACAAATTTTAGCTTCCACAAGTTTAGTTAGTGGAAGGTTCTCTTTCATGCCATAAATCTATGACATGGGACCGCCGACTTTACTTCCCCTCCGAAGGAAGGCATAATGACGGATTTTTAACGCTCTTCAAAAAATCCGACGGTTTTGGCCGGGTTGAACCAGCGATCTTGGGCATAGAATCTCAGCATGCTACCGACTACGCCACCGAAGCCGCCATAAAACGGACAGTGAGCTCCAACAATAGTATGCCTTATTTGGATAAAAGCATAAAAGACGAGGGTGATAAGAAACAATAAAACAAATAAGGCATATTGAACAATAGAAATATATATGAACACAATAAAAACATAAAACGGACTAAACTAAAAGTCTTAAACTACATTAAAACTTTATAAAGTGGCCACTCTCCCTCATTAACCGTATGACGAGGTCTGCTGACGGCTCGTCATCACGTAGAACTAGGAAGAGGGTGTTAGTCATTTTGATTGTTCATCGCAAATCGGCCAAGTCCACACACTCAAAGAGAGAGTGTGTCACGATAAAGGTTTCTGATAAACAAACACCAGTCTTGTATTGCATTATAAAATGTCTTCTGATCACTTGGTGTTATACCGGGTGACTTAGCTGTGGTCGTTACGGCATGGATGCTGGCAGTCACTCACATCCGGGAGGCGAGGAGGTTCGAATCCCCCCGCCGGCAAATGAAGATGGTCTTCTGTGGTTTCCCATCTTCCTTCCACGCAAATGCCGGGGTTGGTCCCTAACTATAGGCCACAGCCGCTACCTTCCAACTCCTCGTCGTTACATTCAAACTTTCCTCCCCAGACAACACTCCACACGCGACGGTACTTGTAGCTCACCCATTGGGTGTCCGCCTAGAAGCAGCTACAAACTGACGAGCCGAACATGTCCTCGGATACTCCCGGCACTAAAAGCCATACGCTAAAAACAAAAACAAAACAAAAAAACAAACAAAAATTCGTGTTATGCCAATAGTAATTGCATCTTGTTATTTGAGTACCAATTAATATATTTGGATCGGCTCATTGAAATTCATAAGAAATTGTATTTAGGCGTATAGGAATTAATATATTATTTCTGAGCCTTGACACTCCTCTGGCGTACTTCACCCAGTCTTAAGTTATTGAATACTAGCAAACCGCTACGGCTTCGCCCGGCATCTTTAACGGTTTACCCAGCGTAAGCTTAAAGGACGTATTGTCTTCGAATTCAATGAACTACGACTAATATCCTTTTTCCGTCTCGGCATGATGGGTTAAAACCACTGACTGGACTATTAATTATATTATCATGGAGATAGCATGTCAGACGTAATATAAGAATGGCGAGGTGCATGAAACACAAATCCCCCTTCCGTCCAATCTAAATTTGACTGTGCATTCTGTGGAACGAATAAAGAAACTGGGGTGAAAGGCACGCTGGCTCGCTAGCAAGGAAGCTAGTAATTGAATGGAGATTGTTGAAAGAAATCAAAACGTAAAAACACTTACAGTGGGCGATGTAATTAAGATAGAGATATGCTGAACAATACTTACATTCATAGTATATAGACATATTTAACGGTTTATCCAGCGTAAGCTTAAAAGGCGCACAGACGGTAGGTTTTCTTTTGACTCGATTCACTGAAATCGTTACTGCTTGGCTTCCTTCGGTCATAAATAAACTATTTTCTACCTAAACCTTTCTCGATAAATTCTTTGCGGAATGGTGAAAACCGCATCAAAATCCATCCAGTGGTTCTCGAGATTACCAGGAACATCCGAGAATCGAGGACTTTGTTTTATACTAAAACAAATATACACACTTATACGGTGATCACAATAACACAGTTTATCAGACACTCATATACACGGGGCTATATGTCCAAGATGTCGCAAAGCCCCTAAATGGAGTCACCAACAATGTTGCTGTTATTATTATTACTATTATTATTATTATTATTTCCTCATGCAATAGTAACGACACGATAGAATATGCCATGTTCGGTATAAAGTGTCACATGTGTCGACACGTCTTGTGCGAGCGACTGAGCCTTGGCCCTAATCCGTGCCGGAGTCTATCTGATCGCTCATTAATAATGTAGGAAGAGCAGTTCTCACTCCCTCTCCGCTGTCAGCACAATCTCTTTGAGATCACCTAAACCTCCTGAGATGATGGCAAGACGACCCTTGACTACTGCTCCTCTTGATTCATTCCGTCGAGTATCAGCGTTCATGGGTCACTGCCCGAGTATCCTGGCATTTTCATGAACGACAATAATAATAATAATTTCCAATAAGTTACGGGACACAAGGTATTATGAAAGGTCTAACAGGAATTACGTAGAAAGAGTTTTATTTTTAGCCTACTTTTCACATTTTGCAAAAATGAGGAAAAAGTAGACTTATGAGATCGGGCAAATGTGTGTCTGTCTGTCTGTCTGTCTGTCCTTCTGTCCTCTCTGTCTGTCTGTCTGTCTGTCCTTCTGTCTGTCTGGCTGTGTGTGTCCCCCCCCCCCTATCAACTCCTAAACGGCTGCAGCAATCGAAACAAAATTTGGTAGGAGTAAAGATCTATACCTGCATATCTCACGCCCATATTTGAAAATGATGTCAGTGCTACCAACTGCTGAAAAATCGCAATTCACATTTGAGCTCCATGTTGGATATCTTGGAAGGTATGAATAGGAGCTATTTCAAATTTGGCACACGTATAGATAATAATATTGCAGTTTAATTTCCAGGAGGCCATACATCGCAGTGTTGCCAAAATGAATATACGCCTGCTGATAGGTCAAAATTTTAAATGCATTTAACTTCTACACTATCAATTGGATTTCAACCAAATTTCGTATGTGCTATGTGTACATAAACAGACATGACCGAACGTATTCTTAAGATCCACCAGGGCTGCCAACTGTTAATAAATGCTTTCAATTTATTTTATCCAAATACCAATATGTCAGAAAGTATGCAAGCCGACAGCTTTAAACTATGCACACGTATAGTACCTGACATTCTATATTAATTTGGAGTAGCTTATACACGTCAGTGCTACCAACATGATTCTAAGCCTGCTGAGAGGTCCAACTTTAAATACATGTAACTTCTATGCTATCATTTGGATTTCAACCAAATTTCGTGTGTGCTATGTGTACCATAACAGATATGTATATGCCGGTTCTTAATAGTAACCAGGGATGCCAACTGTTAATAAATACTGTCTCTATTTTTGTTACCAGAATATCAATATATCAGAAAGTATGCAAGCCAATAGCTCTAAACTTTGCACACGTAAAGTACCTGGCAATCTAGATTAATTTGGAGTAACTAATATACGTCAGTGCTGCCAACATGATTCTAAGCCTGCTGATAGATCCCATTTTAAAATGCATGTAACTTCCATACTAACTAATGGATTTCATTCAAAATTGACACAACAATAGATCATATTATTTCAGATTATTTATGACCAATACATGTATGTCATTGTTGCCAACATGATTTTACGCGCGCTGTTGGATCCAATGTTTAACTGCATGTAACGTCCATGCTATCCATTGGACTTCAACCAAATTTTGTATTCTTTACCTTAAGAGATGGAACTAAGAATATATTCAGTCACCAGGGCTGCCAACTGTAGTTCTCTATTAGGCTACATTATGCCAGGTATACAGTATTTCGAACTAATTAGAAATTTCGATATTACCAACTCAATTTCGTAATTATTCTAGATAGATCCATATACTGTAGATTAATCATTGGCATAGATCTTAAGTTTTAAGAAAAGTAGGCTCTTTAGTTCGTCACGGAACTTCTTGTTAGCCTACTTTTCACATTTTGCAAAAATGAGGAAAAAGTAGTCTTATGAGATCGATCCGGGAAAATGTGTGTCTGTCTGTCTGTCTGGCTGTGTGTGTGTGTCCCCCCCCCCCTATCAACTCCTAAACGGCTGGAGAAATCGAGATAAAATTTGGTAGGAGTAAAGATCTATACCTGAATATCTCACGGCCATATTTGAAAATGATGTCAGTGCTACCAACTGCTGAAAAATCGCAATTGAAATTTGAGCTCCATGTTGGATATCTTGGAAAGTATGAATGGGAGCTATTTCAAAATCGGCACACATATAGATAATAATATTGCAGTTTAATTTCCAGAAGGCCATACATGGCAGTGTTGCCAAAATGATTATAAGCCTACTGATAGGTCCAATATTTAAATGCATATAACTTCTACACTATCAATTGGAATTCAACCAAATTTCGTATGTTGTATGTGTACATAACCAGATATGACTGAACGTATTCTTATGAACCACCAGTGCTGCCAACTGTTAAAAAATGCTCTTAATTTCTTTTATCCAAATACCAATATATATGAGAAAGTATGCAAGCCGACAGCTTTAAACTATGCACACGTATAGTACATGACATTCTATATTAATTTGGAGTAACTTATATACGTCAGTGCTACCAACATGATTCTAAGCCTGCTGAGAGGTCCAACTTTAAATACATGTAACTTCCATACTATCAGTTGGATTTCAACCAAATTTCGTATGTGCTATGTGTACCATAACAGCTATGACTATGCGTATTCTTAAGAGCAACCAGGGCTGCCAACAGTTAATAAATGCTGTCTCTATTTTTGTTACCCTAATATCAATATATCAGAAAGAATGCAAGCCAATAGCTCTAAACTTTGCACACGTATAGTACCTGGCATTCTAGATTACTTTGGAGTAACTAATATACGTCAGTGCTGCCAACATGATTCTAAGCCTGCTGATAGGTCCAATTTTAAAATGCATGTAACTTCTATACTAACTAATGGATTTCATTCAAAATTGGCACAACAATAGATCATATTATTTCAGATTATTTCTGACCAATACATGCATGACACTGTTGCCAACATCATTTTACGCGCGCTGTTAGATCCAATGTTTAACTGCATGTAACGTCCATGCTATTCATTGGACTCCAACCAAATTTTGTATTCTGTACCTTAAGAGATGGAACTAAGAATATATTCAGTCACCAGGGCTGCCAACTGTAGTGCTCTATTAGGCTACATTATGCCAGGTATACAGTATTTCGAACTAATTAGAAATTTCGATATTACCAACTTAATTTCGTCATTAATCTAGATAGATACATATCGATTAATCATTGGCATGAATCTTAAATTTTAAGAAACGTAGGCTCTTTAGTTCGTCACGGTACTTCTTGTTATCATTTTATTGTCTTATGGGGATGGTAACCTTCCTGTCATTTGGGGTTCATTTTTAGCCTACTTTTCACATTTTGCAAAAATGAGGAAAAAGTAGACTTATGAGATCGGGCAAATGTGTGTGTCTGCCTGTCTGTCTGTCTGTCCTTCTGTCTGTCTGGCTGTGTGTGTTTCCCCCCCTATCAACTCCTAAACGGCTGCAGCAATCGAAACAAAATTTGGTAGGAGTAAAGAATAAAGTACCTGAATATCTCACGTCCATATTTGAAAATGATGTCAGTGCTACCAACTGCTGAAAAATCGCAATTGAAATTTGAGCTCCATGTTGGATATCCTGGAAAGTATGAATGGGAGCTATTTCAAAATCGGCACACATATAGATAATAATATTGCAGTTTAATTTCCAGAAGGCCATACATGGCAGTGTTGCCAAAATGATTATAAGCCTACTGATAGGTCCAATATTTAAATGCATATAACTTCTACACTATCAATTGGAATTCAACCAAATTTCGTATGTTGTATGTGTACATAACCAGATATGACTGAACGTATTCTTATGAACCACCAGTGCTGACAACTGTTAAAAAATGCTCTTAATTTCTTTTATCCAAATACCAATATATATGAGAAAGTATGCAAGCCGACAGCTTTAAACTATGCACACGTATAGTACATGACATTCTTTTTTAATTTGGAGTAACTTATATACGTCAGTGCTACCAACATGATTCTTAGCCTGCTGAGAGGTCCAACTTTAAATACATGTAACTTCCATACTATCATTTGGATTTCAACCAAATTTCGTATGTGCTATGTGTACCATAACAGCTATGACTATGCGTATTCTTAAGAGCAACCAGGGCTGCCAACAGTTAATAAATGCTGTCTCTATTTTTGTTACCCTGATATCAATATATCAGAAAGAATGCAAGCCAATAGCTCTAAACTTTGCACACGTATAGTACCTGGCATTCTAGATTACTTTGGAGTAACTAATATACGTCAGTGCTGCCAACATGATTCTAACCCTGCTGATAGGTCCAATTTTAAAATGCATGAAACTTCTATACTAACTAATGGATTTCATTCAAAATTGGCACAACAATAGATCATATTATTTCAGATTATTTCTGACCAATACATGCATGACACTGTTGCCAACATCATTTTACGTGCGCTGTTAGATCCAATGTTTAACTGCATGTAACGTCCATGCTATTCATTGGACTCCAACCAAATTTTGTATTCTGTACCTTAAGAGATGGAACTAAGAATATATTCAGTCACCAGGGCTGCCAACTGTTGTGCTCTATTACGCTACATTATGCCAGGTATACAGTATTTCGAACTAATTAGAAATTTCGATATTACCAACTTAATTTCGTCATTATTCTAGATAGATCCATATCGATTAATCATTGGCATGAATCTTAAATTTTAAGAAAAGTAGGCTCTTTAGTTCGTCACGGAACTTCTTGTTATCATTTTATTGTCTTATGGGGATGGTGACCTTCCTGTCATTTGGGGTTCATTTTTAGCCTACTTTTCACATTTTGCAAAAATGAGGAAAAAGTAGACTTATGAGATCGGGCAAATGTGTGTGTCTGCCTGTCTGTCTGTCTGTCCTTCTGTCTGTCTGGCTGTGTGTGTGTCCCCCCCTATCAACTCCTAAACGGCTGCAGCAATCGAAACAAAATTTGGTAGGAGTAAAGATCTATACCTGAATATCTCACGTCCATATTTGAAAATGATGTCAGTGCTACCAACTGCTGAAAAATCGCAATTGAAATTTGAGCTCCATGTTGGATATCCTGGAAAGTATGAATGGGAGCTATTTCAAAATCGGCACACATATAGATAATGATATTGCAGTTTAATTTCCAGAAGGCCATACATGGCAGTGTTGCCAAAATGATTATAAGCCTACTGATAGGTCCAATATTTAAATGCATATAACTTCTACACTATCAATTGGAATTCAACCAAATTTCGTATGTTGTATGTGTACATAACCAGATATGACTGAACGTATTCTTATGAACCACCAGTGCTGCCAACTGTTAAAAAATGCTCTTAATTTCTTTTATCCAAATACCAATATATATGAAAAGGAAGCTTGTAGTTTAACGTGACCGTTAATCTTGAGATCATGAGCCACGGGACCTCCTTTTTACGTGGAATCCGAACCACAGGACATGGCATTTCACTTCGAAAATCTCACATGCATTGACCGGGAACCGAACCCGGACCGCCTTGGTGAGAGGCATACAGCTAGCAATATATATGAGAAAGTATGCAAGCCGACAGCTTTAAACTATGCACACGTATAGTACATGACATTCTTTTTTTAATTTGGAGTAACTTATATACGTCAGTGCTACCAACATGATTCTAAGCCTGCTGAGAGGTCCAACTTTAAATACATGTAACTTCCATACTATCATTTGGATTTCAACCAAATTTCGTATGTGCTATGTGTACCATAACAGCTATGACTATGCGTATTCTTAAGAGCAACCAGGGCTGCCAACAGTTAATAAATGCTGTCTCTATTTTTGTTACCCTGATATCAATATATCAGAAAGAATGCAAGCCAATAGCTCTAAACTTTGCACACGTATAGTACCTGGCATTCTAGATTACTTTGGAGTAACTAATATACGTCAGTGCTGCCAACATGATTCTAACCCTGCTGATAGGTCCAATTTTAAAGTGCATGAAACTTCTATACTAACTAATGGATTTCATTCAAAATTGGCACAACAATAGATCATATTATTTCAGATTATTTCTGACCAATACATGCATGACACTGTTGCCAACATCATTTTACGTGCGCTGTTAGATCCAATGTTTAACTGCATGTAACGTCCATGCTATTCATTGGACTCCAACCAAATTTTGTATTCTGTACCTTAAGAGATGGAACTAAGAATATATTCAGTCACCAGGGCTGCCAACTGTTGTGCTCTATTACGCTACATTATGCCAGGTATACAGTATTTCGAACTAATTAGAAATTTCGATATTACCAACTTAATTTCGTCATTATTCTAGATAGATCCATATCGATTAATCATTGGCATGAATCTTAAATTTTAAGAAAAGTAGGCTCTTTAGTTCGTCACGGAACTTCTTGTTATCATTTTATTGTCTTATGGGGATGGTAACCTTCCTGTCATTTGGGGTTCATTTTTAGCCTACTTTTCACATTTTGCAAAAATGAGGAAAAAGTAGACTTATGAGATCGGGCAAATGTGTGTGTCTGCCTGTCTGTCTGTCTGTCCTTCTGTCTGTCTGGCTGTGTGTGTGTCCCCCCCTATCAACTCCTAAACGGCTGCAGCAATCGAAACAAAATTTGGTAGGAGTAAAGATCTATACCTGAATATCTCACGTCCATATTTGAAAATGATGTCAGTGCTACCAACTGCTGAAAAATCGCAATTGAAATTTGAGCTCCATGTTGTATATCTTGGAAGGTATAAATGGGAGCTATTTCAAAATTGGCACACATATAGATAATAATATTGCAGTTATATTTCCAGGAGACCATATATGTCAGTGTTGCCAAAATGATTAGATGCCTGCTGATAGTTGCAAATTTTAAATGCATATAACTTCTACACTGTCAATTGGATTTCAACCAAATTTCGTATGTGCTATGTGTACATAATCATATATTACTGAGCGTTTTCTGAGGATCCACCAGGGCTGCCAACTGTTAAAAAATGCTCTCAATTTTTTAATCCAAATACCCATATATCAGAAAGTATGCAAGCCGACAGCTTTAAACTCTGCACACGTATAGTACCTGACATTCTATATTAATTTGCAGTGACTTATATACGTCAGTGCTACCAACATGATTCTAAGCCTACTGAGAGGTCCAACTTAAAATACATGTAACTTTTATACTATCATTTGGATTTCAACCAAATTTCGTATGTGCTATGTGTACATAATCATATATTACTGAGCGTATTCTGAGGATCCACCAGGGCTGTCAACTGTTAAAAAATGCTCTCAGCGTTTTTAAATCCAAATACCCATATATCAGTAGGTATGCAAGCCGACAGCTTTAAACTATTCACACGTATAGTACCTGGCATTCTAGATTAATTTGGAGTAACTAATATAGGCCTACGCCAGCGATGCCAACATGATTTTAAGCCTGCTGATGGGTCCAATTTTAAAATGCATGTAACTTCTATACTAACTAATGGATTTCATTCAAAATTGACACAACAATCGATCATATTATTTCAGATTATTTCTGACCAATGCATGTATGTCATTGTTGCCAACTTGATTATACGCGCGCTGTTAGATCCAATGTTTAACTGCATGTAACCTCCATGCTATCCATTGGACTTCAACCACATTTTGTATTCTGTACCTTAAGAGGTGGAACTAAAAATATATTCAGTCACCAGGGCTGCCAACTGTAGTTCTCTATTAGGCTACGTTATGCCAGGTATACAGTATTTCAAACTAATTCGAAATTTCGATATTACCAATTTAATTTCGTCATTATTCTAGATAGATCCATAATATAGAGTAATCATTAGCATGATTGTTAAATTTTAAGAAAAGTAGGCTCCTTAGTTCGTCACGGAACTTCTTGTTTCTTATGAAGAGAAGAAAGATACTTAAATTTTATAAATCCTTCTGGCACAGAGAAAAAATTTGAGGATTAACAAAATTTAATACTTTTTCTCTGAGATCTAAGTACCATCGTTCTGCATCGATTCAGATATAGGCTAGTGCATTCAAAGATCAAAGAGTGGCATATCTACAAAGAATGTAGGCGACCCAATTGGAGAATTTGGCTATGTCAAGGGATCAATAACCAGGCATCCTGAGCCGAAGTTCACGTGCGGAAGGATGACCAGTTCATTTTCACTCCTCCTCGCGCCACGGCATTCCGCAGATTCCCATTTAACATCACGAGGTTAGGAATCAAATACAGGAACTCTGGGTTGGCAGCCAACAATGCTGGCACCACTGCAACTCGAGGTGGTCATATAATAATACATTAGGAATCGAATTGGCAATTACACATTGATTTTTTGTTCAGCAACTATCATCAGGATCGTATTTAAAGGAGCACAAACTAGGCAACTGCCCTGGGTGGCAGAACTGTCAAAATCACAAGGGCATTAAACGTCAAGTTTCTAAAATGTAAATCCCCACACACAACAAGGAATATTCATTGTCGCACATTGGCAATGCTGATTATTTCAAGTCATCATTAAAAAAATGAATGGTCATAGTCATCTTGGTGTCTTGCTGTTGATTCTGATTTGAAAGTGAAATTGTTTAATGAAGAATTCATAGACAAATGACAAGACACAGATAAAGCCCCTGGTTAGTGAAATAATTGGTGTTTTGATCATTGGTCGTGTGTGTTATCTGTTAAAATATAATGTAAATTCTTTGTATTATTTGTTTTCCTATTTGTTCAATAAATATACATATTTCAAGTCGGAGCAGTTAAGTTTTTCTTTTTTGCTTAGGAGCGTCAAGAGATCTAAATACTGGGTGGACTATCATGATTTGATGTTTCCACCTGTGTAGGTCACATTCTACGGTACTTTCTTTTCCATTACCGATGATCTCACTGATCTTCTTCGTCAATAATTTGTCTCTGGTACATCCCATTATCCCTATGTTCCTCCGTACTTCACCAAATACACTTTCGATCTATTTATAATCCCCTTACCCAAGAGCTTTCTTCGACATTCTTATTCCCTCCATTCTCAACCCTTACCCTGGTCAGTGGCCAGTGATCACTACCAACATTTATTTTTACGATTTCTTCGTATTGTTCAACTTTCATGTTATCGTGAATATTTTCTTCCATTATAGTGTCAATATTTGTTTGATTGGTATATTTTACCATCTCTAGAACACCTCCT
This sequence comes from Meconema thalassinum, assembly GCA_946902985.2. Taxonomy (NCBI): domain Eukaryota; kingdom Metazoa; phylum Arthropoda; class Insecta; order Orthoptera; family Tettigoniidae; genus Meconema; species Meconema thalassinum. Next base: position 472,293,972 of record OX336391.1, read on the forward strand.
TTTTGTTCTTCTACTTCATTCTCGACTCTACTCCTCTATGTCCAGATTTCAGATCCATACGCTTGTCTGTTTCGTTGTCAGCGTAAAGGCTGCTTTGATCCTCAAAATCACCCCCATATGTTATGTAGTTAAACCCGGAAACCCACGACAGTGCTATAATGAGCTGTACTAAGCAACGTGAGGAGTGAGGTAGTCTGGTAATGCAGCAGTGCGACTCTACAAGTAGCATCTTTCACAGCTTCCGCACGCCCTATTTGCGCCACGAATGCCATACTCAGCACAACTCACATCTTAGCAGCTTCAACATAATCACTGTCAAAAAGAGTCTGCGACATCCTTAAAATTCTTCATTTTGCCGTTTCTATGCCAGCACACATTTCAAAAAATCCCCATTTATTACGATATATTGCAACAGGTTATGTGCATTCAAATTACTTTGGAAGAACGTCAATGCTGCCACATACTGTATGTTTTAAGGCACCTGAATGCTTACTACTGTGCAATGATAACCATTCCCTTACAGTTGTAATCATCAAACATTTTTCTGGCGGCTTCCGTGGCGTAGTTGGTAGCATGCTGAGCGTTTATGCCCAAGTTCGTGGGTTCAAACCTGGTCGAAGTCGTCGGATTTTTAAGAGCGCTAAAAATTCCTCAGCATGCCTTCTTACGGAGGGGAAGTAAAGCCGTCTGGTCCATGTCATAGATTTATGGCATGTAATAGAACCTTCCAGTAACTACAATTGTGTGAAGCTAAATTTGTAGGTTAGATTTGACTAACGCAATACGTTCCAACGTATTCCGCCCGTTTTCGGTTGCGGTGGCATCTAGTAGCCAAGTTCACAACTATGTGTCGTTGACAGTAGCATTTGGTAGCAAAAGTAGGATATACTTGAAATTGATCGTCTGCAGTCCTTACCTGAATCACAGATAAGACACACTAATACAGCCATCACAATTAACACCGGTTATCAGACAGATAGCTTGAAAGGCTCTTTTCAGAGTCCCATGACAAGAACAATTGGGAACAACATCAAAATCCTGCAACTAAATACTGAAGGCATTAGTCGATCAAAGAGTGATTACCTATCAAGAATTCTCCGTGAGAACAGGATAGACCTAGTCTGGATACAGGAAACTCATACAGCCACCGAAGATGATCTCCAGAAAAGAGGGAAAATTCATGGTTACTCCGTGGTAGGTGCAACATATGATGGCGACATATGCACGAAACAACTTGGATAATGTTAGTCTCATTTCCGCTTCTACAGATGACAACATTCACCTTGTAGTTGTTAAAGTTCAAGATTTAACAGTAATCAACATCTACAAACCACCTACAATCTCCTGGCAACCTACAGTGATTCCTGTCACTGCAGACCATCCTGCCATTTACGCAGGGGACTTCAACAGTCACCATGAAAACTGGAATTATGCCCAAAACGATCCTTGTGGCATAGATCTCGTTAGCTGGGCTGAAGAACACCATTTACACCTAATATTTGATGCCAAGGTTAAAGGTACATTTAAATCAGCCGCCTGGAAGCATGACTACAACCCAGACCTGTGCTTTGTGACCCAAAACAGTAATTATCAACCTCTGCCCACTAGGAGAATAATAATGGACAACTTTCCACGTAGTCAACACAGACCAATACTGTTAGATATAGGAATTTCTGTGCCCTTGATATCTACACTGCCAAGAACCCGATGGAATTTTAGCAAGGCGGATTGGGTTAAATTTACAAAAGAAGTAGATCAATGTATCAGATGGATTCCAGCAAAGAGTAGCTCCTACCATAGATTTGTTGGACTGATTACCTCAATAACCAAGAAACATATTCCACGGGGGTTTAGGAAAGAATATGTCCCAGGATGGAACGAGCAGAGCGAATATCTTTTTAATGAGTATATTGAATCAGGTGACCAAGAAGTTGCTGAGGAACGTCTGCATAGCTTGGATGCTTCACGGAAGCAGAAATGGGTGGATACTGTTGAAGGGCTGAACTTCCAACACTCAAGCAGGAAAGCTTGGAATCTCCTGAGGAAACTTGGAGGGAGCTCATCTGGAGGACGAGACAAGCCTGACATTACACCTGATACAATTGCTAGTCACATTATTTCAACCTCACGAGCGACTCGAGACAAAATCCATACTAAGATGGTGAAGAAGGAACTCAGACACCTTAAAACATCATCTCCACAGACATCATCCTTTGCAACTGCCTTCAACCGTGAAGAAATAGACGTAGCAATAAAAGACTTGAAAAGCGGAAAGGCTACTGGCTTTGATGGCATCCATCCTGAGTTCCTAATTAACTTAGGCCACAATGCTAGGAACTGGCTCGCTAGCTTTTTCAGTGATATCTTGAAACTGGGGGCGATACCTAAAGAATTTAAGAAAAGCAAGATTATTGCCATTTTGAAACCTGGAAAACCAAAAGATCAACCCGGAAATTATAGACCAATAGCTTTACTGAGCTGCTGTTACAAACTCCTAGAACGACTGATTTACAACAGAATCTGCCCTATAATCACCCAACACATTCCTATTGAACAAGCGGGCTTCAGACCAAAACGCAGCTGCTGTGACCAAATTCTTACCCTTACCTCATATATAGAGGCTGGTTTTCAACTGCAACTGAAAACTTCTGTTGAATTTTTAGACCTCTCAGCTGCTTACGATACAGTTTGGAAAGAAGGGTTAATATACAAACTACACCGAGTGATTTCTTGTAAAACAACTGTCAAGCTCATCACGAACATGCTCAGTGACAGGATCTTCCAAGTGATTATGGGAACACAAATAAGCAAGCAAAGGAAACTGAACAACGGTCTTCCACAAGGATCGGTACTAACTCCACTCCTCTTTAACCTACCGGAAACTCAGTCAAAGAAGTTCTGCTATGCTGACGATATAGCTCTTGCCACAAGGCACAGCAGCATCAGTGAAACTGAAAAAACGCTTGGAGAGGACATGGCTATCCTTGAAAGGTATTTCATCAAGTGGAGACTTAAGCCAAGCTTAACTAAAACTGAGTTATCCTGTTTTCATCTCAACAACAAAATGGCAACAATGTAATTCAAGTACCCTTTGGAGGAACTATCCTCAGGAACAACAAATTTCCTAAGTATTTGGGCATTACCCTGGATCGCACCCTTTCTTTCAGAAAACACCTTGAGAATACAGCAGCTAAAATAAAAAGTCGCAACAACATCCTCGACAAACTTTGTGGCACATCGTGGGGAGCCTCTGCAGAAACCCTAAGGAGTTCTGCTATAAGTCTTGTCTTCTCTGTGGCTGAATATTGTGCTCCAGTATGGATAAATAGTCCTCATGTGAAACTGATTGATACCCAGCTCAACAATACCATGCGGAAGATCAGCGGAGTCATCAGACCCACTCCCTCTTATTGGCTTCCTGTCCTCAGCCACATTATGCCACCTCACCTGCGGAGAAAAGTCGCTCTTCTCAGAGAATATGACAAGATCATGGCTAATTTGGACCTTCCCATTCACGATGACATCCCAGATCTTCAGAGAGGCAGGCTGAAGTCCAGACATCCGCCAATTGTTTTTGCACAGGAACTAACTGAGAACCAGTTTAATCCATTCAACGAATGGAAAGAAGTGTGTACTCTCAATACTGACCACCTGCTTTGGCCTCTACTTTCCAAAAACAGTCCAGTTCCAGGATTTCACCTCCCAAGGAGGGCATTGACCGCTCTAAATAGGATCCGCACAAATACCGGAATCTGCGCAGAGTCCTTGTTCAGATGGAGCAAAGTTCCGTCCCCCCAGTGTGACTGCGGTGCTCCTTCCCAGTCTATACAACACATTGCATTCGAGTGCAGACTGCGAGCCTATGAAGGTGATCCACTGGACTTTATTCAGGCCACACCTTCTGTGACACTGTGGCTGGATAGTTTGGACTTAAAAATATAGATATGTTGCGGTTTCTTGTCATGTGTATTTATGTATATATTGTATATAGTACTTTCTGTCATCTTTCAATCTTGTTTCTGCATGCAAAAGGCATACGATAAATAATAAATAAAATCAGACAGATTCTACACACACACCAAATGTACACGGAGCTACATCACCACATTGTCGCTGCCCCTAAACTGAGGAACCAACCAAACATTTTGCTCTATATTAAAGCATTCTGAAAAAATAGTTTACAAAATCATAATACAGGAAGAAAACATCACAGAAATCTTGTAATTGTCAAAATTAGCGTCTTTAATTTACACCGACTGAGGTAGCTATGGGCACCAAGGCAAAAGGCCATGAGGCCAGGCTATCTTTGGTTTTCGTAGACGAGTGAGTTTGCTCCCTCACCCTCCCTCATGGTCATGCTTGAAATAGTTTTTCCATGAAATGACAGGATGGTACCTTTTAATAGGCTTTGGACGCTTCCTTCCATCTACTTGTTCAATTTTATTCATCTTTATTTCTCATTAACTGCCTCATATAATTGGTGCCAAAAAGGATATCCTGGCGTAAAATCTATATCCGCCACATAGCAACTCATCTCATCTCCGAGCTTGTAGAAACGGATATAAGAAGGTATGTACAAGTAAAGAACAAAGAAAAACAATAAAACAAAAAAGAATAAATAACTAAAAACAAATACATAGCATATTGCACCGGCACTACAGCAGTGTTAATTTCTGAGGGTTAAATTCCTTCGTCCTTACTGTCATCGCTCCATTTGGGGGCTGGGGACATATTTCATCACTATCCCCAAATAACTGTATATGGGGTCTGATAAACCGCACTATGTTATATTAGTAGCAGTGTGTGCTCTAGCTATTTTAGTCTAGGAACAAAAATAAGGCAATATTAAATCATTTATCTGGAGTAAATGTAGAAACAGAACGTGCTCTGTTAGTGCCGAGATTTGACGTGTCCTCATCCAGGGGTGGAATTTAAAGCATTTACCTACAGAGGTGGCCAAGATTGAACCCTCCAACAAAGGAGTCATTCACCTACTGTGGCGTCCCGGAACAAATCCAATCAATATGTAAATAAGGCCAGTGAGACAGCAGATTACAATAGTGGTAACTCGATAACTACTGTAGTACGGAACAGTACCAACCAGTCTCATCCCAGCAGTCTTACAGGATCCTAAGGCATACGCTAAATAGCAAAATAAGTTAGAATGGAGAGAAGAAGGCGCTATATTCTAAGGGTCATCAAAATATAATGTTATAAGAGCACATTTCCCCACTCTAGTGTCTGTGATCTGAGGGTATATACTGAGATTCCGATCGCAAAGGTTCTGGGTTAGAGTTTTTCATGGGGCAGATGACCTGGTAGTTCCACTCCTTAAAACAACAATAACTAACTCTAGACTTTTTCATTCACCAAGAAATTTTATTCTGGTCTGAGGGCTCGAATCGGGTACACCCAGCGCCAAAATTGGAGCAAGCGGCAAACAATATGTACTGTAAATCCGGCCGGTGAGACAGAGGCAAAGTTGTGAAGAAAATATTAAAAGAAGGAAACTTGTATTTTAACGTGACTATTAATTTCGTGAACATCAGCCATGGGACCTCCATTTTCACGTGGAATCCAAAACAAAGGACGTGATATTTCTCTTCAAAATATCACACGCATTGACCGGGAATCGAACCCAGCAACCTTGGTAATCGAGTTGAGAAGAGGTGGGTTCGATTTCCACCTTAACGATCCTAGAAGTGGTTTTTCTCTGGTTTCCCACTTCAACTCCAGGCAAACGACACTGAATGACACAGCCGCCTCCTTCCGAATCGTGGAATCACACCATCATAACACAGGTTATCAGACAAGACCTTCACACACTCAAGCGCCTAAATGAATGTACAACAACTTCTCAGCTCTGACAAGGAAACTTTACAGGTAAAAACAGTCCGATTTTAATGAAACTTGATATTGTTATCATCTCCATTCAATACACTTCCCTCCTTTCATGACCGTAATACACGTTCTAGCTCCCATAGAATCACCATTCCCACCAACAAAGCCACTACCTTCAACCTGTCCTCCCAAGTGCCGGGCGCTAGACTCCGAAACTTCATTCCAACTAATATTAGTATTGTACTAATCTGAAACGGAAGATATTGCACTTTTTGCAAACTCTGCATGTAAAATAAATAGAATGTTAAAAGTTTTTCAGAAAACCTTGGGAAAATTCGGGATAAGAGTTAATTCTTGGAAGCCAAAATTAATGGTGGTTGATAAAAAGAAGCAACCAATTTTCAACAATATAATGTTAAATGATAGTGGCAATGAACAAGTAACGGGATTTTGTTATCTGGGAAGTGTAATTAATTATGACAACAGATGCATCTCAGAAATTAAGAAAAGAATAGTGTTGGCGAAAACAGCCTTTCAGAATAAGAAGAATTTGCTGCTCAATGAGCACCTCAACTTGAAGATAAGGAAGTCATTTCTCAAGACCTTTGTTTGGAGTGTGTTGACTTATGGTTGTGAAACATGGACACTGTGAAAAAGAGAAGAAACAAAACTTGAGGCAGCTGAAATGTGGTTTTGGAGATGAATGACCCGAGCAAGCTGGATGGAAAGAAAGACAAATGAGCCTGTTCTGATCCAAATTCAGGAGAATATATGCCTGCTGATCAGCATCAAGAAAAGGAAAGCAAAATTCATGGGACACATAACGCATTCTTCCGCTCCAACTTCATTCCAAATCTTTGTTGAAGGATAAGAAGAAGGTAATGATGTTTATGATGATAATTATCATTAGAATGATAAAGAAACTTTGCATTACTATCTTGTATTTAGGGGCTTCGTGACATAGACGTCATTATTTAACTCCGTGCAGTTTGGAGTCTGTCTGATAACTTGCATTACTGTAGTGTCTGTAATAGTGTATGTATTTGTAACCGAGACTAGAATTGGGAAGGAGGCGGCCGTGGCCTTAACTTAGGTACCATCCCGACATTTCACTGGTGGGAAACCACTCATGAGTCTCATTCCAACTCAGACAAGATGTGAATTTCTTTGCAGAACCAGGAATAGAACTCGCACCTCAGAGTTGACAGCCAATAGTGCTAGCATCTACACCCCGCGGTGGTCTCATTAAATGTGGAGTAAGCTAAATATAAATGTTTTACGATGTCATTCACATTACTCGCGTAAGCTTGTGGGCGAAAGTATCATCATGATAGTCTGCAAGCTACATACACGTAATTAAGGGGCACTTAAATGTTTTATGTAGTGGTCGTTTAGTGCAGAAGCACATAAACTGGCCCACTCCCCGACACTATAGTGTGTTGTCACATATCGGGCATAAGAAACGTCAACCTGTCATATCACTGTCCCTCGGAAAGCTCTTTTGGCTTGAACAATTCAATTCCATATCAGTCACTTTGATTAAATAAAATCTCTTCTCAAATGAATTGTATATGAATTGTAGCCAATAGCCATAGCTGGGTATTTTTGATTGAACGCCCCAGGGCTCCAAAAAGTTCAATTTGAAGTAGTTCCAACTTTGGCTACCAGATGCTACTGACAATAACGCCTATTGGCGAAAGTTGGAACTGATAGAGTGTTCCTAACCAAATATAACCTACAAATTTGGCTACACAATACCAATTGTAGTGTAGGTTCTATGACATGGGCCCACCGGCTTTATTTCCCCTCCGAAGGAAGGCATACTGAAGGATTTTAATGCTCTTAAAAATCCGACGACTTTGGCCGGGTTAGAATCCGCGATCTTGGGCATAGCAGTTCAGCATGCTACCGGCTACGCCACCGAAGGCAGTGTGAATCTTGTTTCAACTTGCACAAAAGCCACAGAATATTTCAATATCTGTAATTTTCATGGGTAGGTGATTGAAAAAATAATCATGCAATCAAGAACAAACATTGTCTCTACGTTTCTTCCCTTCAACTTCTGTAACACAGTTTATTCCATGACTCACTGGTCGTGATCCCTTCTTTCTCAGTGCTATGTTTTTTTATCTTCCCGGTATACTTGGACCTAACCCACTGTTTCCAAACTCAATTTAGGTATTGTTTAGAACCAAGAAAGAATCTGTAATTTGTATACAAAATACAAATATTAAACAAGATGTTCAGGAAAGAACATATAGCCTACTTCCTTCTAAATGTATGGGTATAGTTCTAACTCTTTGCCTTTATCACCTCCTATATTCTTCCTTTTCGAAGTGCAACTTGGCACACTGGATTTGAACAGCAACGTTCAAACCATATTTTATATTTTACCCCAGCATTTTGCAATTTCATCAGCAAACACTCCAAACAACGTAGGAATTCAGTAGGTCTATATTAACACAGACTACTTACATTAATTGAAACTTCGTTGGTGTAAAGGTATCACGTGGAGAAACACATTTAATATACCTACTGCAGAGCTAATTTTTTATCGCGCCTATCATTGGGGGCGAGTGCGCTCTATCGGCAACAAGATAACATTTTTCAATTACACCGTAGGCATGGGTTCACTAACTGGCCAGTATAAAGTGCAGCTCGCATCTAGTAGGCCAGGGCTAGCTCTCGCATAGTTCAACTCTTTGCTAGTAGATGTCACACGTGCAGATCCAGTGGAGAATGTTGTTTTAATTAAATATATTTTCCATTGCAAAATGCACATTATAACGCTTAATTTTATAACGTCTCAGTACTCAAAAGACAATAAATATAAAAATCAACCAAAAAATACAACTCTGATAGGTTCTGAACCCCGACCAAACGGGTGAAACACCAAACCTTGAACCACAGAGCCAAACATGTCCTCCCAAGTCAAATGTTATCAATTGATTTACATACAACGTCTTAGCAAATAATGACTTTGACTAAACGATTGCTTCACTGGAGTATATAGGGCCTATCCATGATAACCCATTTCATACAAAGTTCATATTATGTCTACCAGTAGGCTATATTGCATGCAACATATTCAACTTAGTGAAATATAGGTCAGAACGAGAGATCAGCTGCCATCTTGTCTTGTAACCGAGATAGCTGAGCTTTTCAAAGTGAATTCTACAGTATAATATTACAATATGAACTTTCAATTTAGAACGGGCCACGTCCTTTAGAACATTTTAAACGATTCTCGGTTCGATAATCGGAACTGGTGGGTCACATGGATTATAAAGTTCGCATAATTCACACGGCCGCCATCCTGAAATGGTACAGGTGATGACCTTGTAGTACGGGCAAAAGACGCGTCCCATATGAATGTATGTTTTTACCAAATTTGGTAATGATCCTATTAGTTTGGTCGTAATTTTATTTTAAGATTTGACCATTTGAGTGGCCGCCATTAAATTTTGGTAAAGATGGCGGCAACATAAAACATGGCACTGAGGTGTGCTTTGCTGGTCCTAGATCTGTACCAAATTTCGTTCAATACGGTTTCGTCGTGTTTGAATTGATAGGGGGGACAGACATACAGAGAACTCATACTCACAGACACATTGACAGACACACAAAGTTTTGGCCCTGTGTAGATCTCATAATCGAAAGTAGGCTAAAAATGAACATAGCCCAGAGCGTGCTGGTGGTGGTGGGGACGGCTGCGGCCATCAGTCAAATGTACTTTATGCTTGGGTGTGTTATTTGTCTGTTAACACATGTTATAGTGGCGACCGAACTAGTATGTTCTTGTAATTGGCAGAGAGAGCAGGCTGTGGTCTTTATTTTTTTTTTAGGTGGTTTTATTTACATAGTAATAACTTTACACACATAGAAAGGAATTGTCAGTGCACAATTTGAATAGTTAATACAGAAAATAAAAGTACCTGCACCATTGTTTATAAAGCAACACAGAAGCAAAATGTCACTGCACCTTTGTAAAGGTCAACACAGAAAGTAATCGTCACTGCACCATTTTAAAGTCACAAGCACTTATACGCATTAAACACTCCAGGCTGACGATAAGAACTCGTGGCTGTCCAATTCAAAACATACATAACAGCCGTCCAAACGCTGCAGTCAGTGTTCCATGTTTGGCGGATCTCCATCTCTCCCTGCGGAGGTGGTCCAAGAACCCCACCAGTGTGTGGTCCCGAGACCTGTGGCGGGAGAGGTTGTAATGAATCGCTCCCGCCGTGAACCAGAGGATGGCGTTACGCTTTTCCCCAGTGGAATGTGTTACTGCAAAACGTTGCACCTTCATGCCATCGGACACGTCCAGCGGCCGTCCGCAGATTCCAGATATTGCCTGGAGGGTCCAAGTCCAGACGACTGTCGCATTCCCGCACGTAGTGACTCGATGGTCTAATGTGTCAGTGCGACCACAGGCGTCACACTGGTCGACATCACTCTGCCCATGCCGAGACAGTTTTTCTCTGGTCGGCACAATTTCATTGAGGTACTCATACAATGTCGATCGCCATTCCAGTGGAATCCAGGGATTCCACAGGTTCTCCCAAATAGTCGACCAGGCTCGCGTAGGATATTTCATCTGTATATAGGGAGTGAAGAGTCTTTCGGCGAGCAGAAACCTATAAAGCACCTTGGTAGGGAGGGCGGTGAAGGGTGTGGAGACACTGGATTTCAGACGGTTAAGAATTGCGAGTTCCTTCTTGAAAACATTGGCTGGGATGAGCATCTGGGGATTCGCACCTGGGACAAGTGACTGGATGCAGACAGTGTCAAAGGGGTCCCCCATATGGTGTTGCGCTCGAAAAAGCTGTGCGGCCAGCAAGGCGGCACATTTGTGTTCAACTGCCACAAGTTGCAGTCCGCCTCTTCGGAGTGGCAGGTTCATTTGATCTCGACGAATCCGATAGCGGTATCCAGACCAGAGGAAATACCCGATGGCCATTTCCATTCGTTGGCAGAGAACGTGCGGAGCTGGGATTGCTTGTGCCAGAAACCATACTTTGGACAGGGCAAAGGTATTAATAAACCACACTTTCTGTATCAGGTTCAATCTTCTCGTCAGTTCTTCCTTTAATTGAAATCTCAGCGTATTTAGCCTCCGGTTCCAGTTATAGCTGACAGTTTCTGCAAAATCGGGGAAGAAAGTTATCCCCAATATTGTACACCTGTCAACTATTGGAATGGCTAGGTCGTGCGGCGTCCTGATTGTTGTGGGCAAGCAGATGGGCATGAGCGATGACTTCGCAGCATTGATGCGTGCACCTGATGCTAGGGCGTAGGTGTCCATGATGCTATTCGTAGACGTAAGTTCTGACTCATCAGTGATAAAGACGGTCACGTCATCGGCATATGCCCGCAGGGTGATATGGGCACCATGCAGATCGATACCTTGGAGTTTCTCGTCCAGACTGCGGATCAGGGGTTCAATAGCCAAAACAAAGAGCACCATCGACAATGGGCAGCCCTGCCTGATGGATTTATGGACGGGAATTGGACGGGATAAAAATCCATTTATCAACACTCTGGATGAAGCGGATGCGTAGAGTCGTTGGAGGCAGTGTATGACGCCCAGAGGAATGTGAAAGTGACGCAAAGTTTGCCAAAGATATGCGTGGGCGACCCTATCAAAGGCTTTGTTCAGGTCAATATTCAGCAAGGCCGCCGCGTGATTTCCATTACCTGAAGCATAAAGAATGAGGTCTCGGATAGCAAGAATGCTATGCAGAATGGTCTTCTGGGGTATCGTGCAGGTTTGACCAGGGCCTATCAGGCTGTGCAGCACACTTTTGAGCCGAAGTGCTAGGACTTTGGCCAGCAACTTGTAATCCGTGTTGAGAATAGTTATTGGTCTGTAGTCAGCAATACCACGCACACCATTAATCTTGGGAATCAAAAGGATAACGCCTTCCGTAAAGCCGTGGGGTACTTCATGTGTGAATAGGTAGTTGAGGACTTGGGTGACCTCATCCCCAACAAGGTGCCAGAAGTGTTTGTACCATTCATACGGCAGAGCATCTATTCCCGGCGTCTTGTTATTAGCTGTGTTTCGGAGAGCATAGTCGATCTCTGCCTTCATGATTGGGGCGCCAAGTTGACGCATGCAGTCGTTGTCCAGGTGCCGGTCCGTAGACGTCAAGAGTTGGTTACCTTCCGATTCCGAGACTGGTTCCTCAGCCAGCATCTCCCGAAAAAAGCGCTCACCTTCTGCAAGTAGTTCCTCACGGGTCGTTAATATGCCCCCATCCGGTCCCGTCCACTGACTAATACACTGACGCCCTTGCGAGCGGCGGAGACGGCCAAGCTGATAAACAGACATCTTTTCCCTGTCAATCAAGGAATATTTCTTGACATGCTGCTGTAGGGTGGCTAAATTGCTTTCTCGGACATGGCAGATGGTTGTCTTAATCGTGCGTAGTGCCACCGACACCTTTTCCCCTAGTTGTTCTCGATGGTGGAGGTCCTGTAACACGGTGTCATAGAAGTCCAGTTTCCGATATAAACGTTGATTACGTTCAAAGGTTATGGCTTTGGCGACTGCCCGAATGACCGGCTTCACCTTTTCTAACCACCAGTCAGCCACATTATTGTAACGGTGTTTCAGCCGTTGACACTGCCGATACACAGCCTCAAAACGCTGTGAATCCTCTTCCCTTTCAAAGCAGTTGGTATTCATTTTCCACGTGCCTCGCCCTTGTATTGTCTGTGCAGGGACGGCACTTCGCGCCGTAAATAAAAAGCCATTGTGATCACTAAAGGCGACAGGGATTATCCGACAGCCGCGTACACGTGAGGCAAGCGTACTGGACATATACGCCCGATCAATCCTGGATTTAGAGGCGCCACGGCAAAATGTATATTGGATCTGGTTGCCATGTATGTGTGGCCATATATCTATTAGTTGCATGCTCTGGGTGAGTCCCTGTAACCCAGGACAGAAATTGAAGGAACCCGTCTGATCCTGGGGGCGTAAGGTGCAGTTGAAATCCCCCATCAATAGAATGGGGAGATTCGTTACCAGGTGGGGTAAGATGTCTTGCCTAAATAAAACGTTTCTCTCAGATTTATAATTGGAGCCAGGTGGACTGTAAACATTTATGATCCTGACACCATGTACCGTAGCAGATGTTATACGCCCGGAAGGATCCATCACCACATCCGTTACTAGGGTGCCTTTACGGTAGATAATGGCCGTACCCCTAGCAGTGGTGCCCATGTTAACTATATAGTCATGTTCGTAGAGGAAGCCAATATTGCATTCGCTGACTTCTTGCAGAAAAAGAATGTCAACATCATATTCACGCAGAAAACGGCTTAACAGCGCCTGAGTGGCCGGATTCCTCAAGCCAGGAACATTTACTGTGGCATAGGTCTTCAAATGTGAATTATGGTCCATAGTTGATATCGGCTAAGAGGGGAGCTAACTGTAGATCCAAATCCTGCAGTGCCTCCCGGGACTGCTCACTATATTTAGCCCGCATCTTCCTAACGAACTCGGGGACTCCCTCATGCTGACCCATTTGAGCGCACTTGCGTAGAAGTGAAAGAATGGGTCCGGGGCTAGGAAGAGTTGCCATATGACACAGGTCCGACATCATTTGCTGAACCTCAAGGGCTTCGCCGGTAGTAAGGCTCGCAGCAGGTGAGGCCTCTGTTGGACAACTTCTGGTGGTTTCCGGCACTCGGAAACGAGGGTCTATCTCACTGACACGTATTTCACCTTTCTTCAGCTGCTTATGCTTGTTCTGTGCTCTACGGGTTTTAACAAGTTCGGTGGCGAGCGAAGCATCGGATTCATCGGAAGTAGGGTTAACCTTGCGCTTAGGTTTACGATTTTTCACGACTGGGGTTGCGAGTGAAGCATCTGAGTCATCAGAAGTATGCCCACGGCTAACGAGCATGCTTTCCTCAATGTCCTCAGACCAGGTGGTCGTTTTGCGTATCCCCGAATTTTCCTGTGCCGAGCCTTCTCCTTGGGGGGAACTATGGGTAGGTTTGGCAACTGGAGGGGGTGACCGGTCAGCATCCAAGGGTTGCTGTGAAGACTCTTCCTGGTGCAAGACCACAGACTCTGGATTCATGTCAGGCACACCTATGCTGTCAGCCAGGGTGACAGGCTCCGTCTCCATGGGAGGCGTGCTGTCTAGCGGGGGGAAATCTGTATCGTAGCGTGCTTGAGTATCGCCTGGGCTGTGAAGCGGGGAGTCGTCTATACGGCGGCTGGATCTAGGGGTGACCATAGCCGCAAGGCTAGTTGTCCGTGTGTCGCGTTCAAGGCGCGTCATGGCCGAGTATCGGCGCGGACAGTCGATATGCAGATGGTCTATAGCTTGACATATGGCACATGTTTTAACTTGCCCTTCATAGCTAACCTGTCCACGGTGCCCATCAATCATGATAAATGACGGAATTTGCTTTTTTAAATCTATTTGTATTTGTCGGATACCATTTGCAACTGGTAACTTGTAATACTGGGACCAACTTTCATTTGTGATGGATTTGACTGTACCATATTTTGCAAAATGGGTGCGTATTGTATCATTTGATAATTCAGGCGGAATATTAAAGAGCCTTACCCGCGTGGCTTCCATGCCGGCAGCGGCAATTTCTACCGAAACAGACTCCCCATTAAACAAAGTAAGCCTGTGTGTTCCCGCAAATTTACTCAAAAGTTTGTCCATAATAGATTGAGAGATTACCTTGATAAAAACAGAGTTGGACGGTGCGTCAAGTTGCAGGGTCTCCAGTTGGTCGACCGTGATTTTCAGCATCTCCGCCACAAAGGTGTGAATTTCCGCTGCCGACGGACGCGTGGTGTTCCGTTGGAAGGAGCATTTCAACGTATTTTTCCTGATGGTTTGCATTTTCTTCCTGGGGTTCTATCCAATTGACAAAGAGCCTGTACTAAGCTTAGGCGAAGCTATTCGGCGCACTTAACTGTTGTGTGTTGGCTGCACTCTCACTGCTCAGATGCACCAGACAAGCATGACCTTACTCGTTCGTGGCTCAGAGCCACACTTGTCTTTCGTTAGTCCTCATAATGTAATTTACAGTAAGATAAAGTGGAAATTCACGAGAAGTCACTTCTAGCTAGGCTGAGTTGGAAATCGAACCCACTTCCTCTCAATAGGATGTTTGTCTATCATTTCAGGCCTATGTCCAGAATTAGTAACCATGTCAGAAATGGGAATCGAGCCCAGGACCTTTGGGATAAGAGTATCAATACCTACCCCTAGCCCCCTGCAGTTATACGTTTCATGTAGAGTAAAACTTCGTTTAACCGTCACTCTTTATACCGTCAGTTTCTGTTAACCGTCATTGTTGTAATAGCATAATAATACTGCAATAACAAAGTTCTTTAAGATGCAGTGACGCGTTCGCTTTGTTTACTTACTCTATTTTAGTGGGAAGTGAGTGCACCTGCCGCCATAGAATAGTACATAAACCTTCAGTTGACGCGCTAACACCCCTCCCCCTCGTATTGTATTTTGCCACACTTGTGAGTCACCAGTCACCCACCACTGGATCGGGTTTCAATTTTTATCATGTAATAAATAGATTTACTTGCCATTACAATCGTGTTTAATTTCTCTTCGCTCCGAAATATATGACATTACTGTGAGAGTGATATCTGTCTATAATATAATTGATTGAGGTCATGCTTTGGAGGAATAATACAGTGTTTTGTTAACCGTCTATCCGCTTAACCGTCACGACCACGGTCCCGACGATGACGGTTAATCGAGCTTTTACTGTATCGTATACAGGGTGTTTAAGTAAGAGCGTGCACAAAAGATACCATCAATCCGGGCCGCTACCCTGAGCACATCGACATAGGGAACATGTGGTCTCTGAGGTCACCCACGGGTGCTATGGACGTAAACATGGGTAGCACGAATAAGGCGTCCTGAGTAGTTAGTTATGTGTATTGCTTATTGACAGTATATTAGGCTATTGCACGAGTAGTCTGTGATCGGATGGGCATACGATATAGTGTTTGTGGTTCCTCTATCGTCCGGGGGTAGCATGGTCACACAAAACCTCATACATCATTGCCATGCTTGTATCGAGGTAGGTGGCTGTCATGTTGAGCAACTTTTATGAGTTTGTACACACTGATACAAAGACTCTGACCAGTGCATAGCATGGTCGTCAGTTACAGTGCTACCTGTGTGATAATGTACACACATTTACTGTAAATAACAAATAACCATGGAGGACACCTTATTGTGTTACCCATGTCCACACATGTGTACAAATTTCCTGTCAACAAACTTAAATAGCTACTCAGCACACCCTAATAATATAACACATGTTTACGTCCTTAGCACCTTCGGCCGGCCTCGGACACCACATGTTCCCTGTATTGATATACTCAGTGTGGCGGTCCGGATTGTTGGTATCTTTTGTGCACGCTTTTACTGAAACACCCTGTATAACGTTTGAAGTTGCTCTGGTACTCTATATAATTTCGGTGTCTAATTATTTTAGGATTACGAAAGATACCTTATGACATGAAATGTAGCTGCCCGCATGCCAATGGATACCTAACATATGAGATGGTAAGATATTGAGATGTGCTATTACGTCATACATTCAGTTTCATCCTCGGATATAGAAAAGCGCTCTCCCGAATATATTACAAGTTTCTGGAGATTTACTCGGCTTGCCTGCCGTCACGTGGTGTTGGCTGTGCCTTATCCTCTCTTCTCCTTGACTCGCTCTAGAGCCGTCTCTTTCCTTCGCATCACGAGAACACAAAATATATCCCTCACATGATGATTATCACTACAACACATTATTCAATAAACCTGACGTACTAAAAATACGCAAATATTACGTGCATTCATATTTTTGTGTTAAGACACCAATCAAATGGCAAACGGTTTAAATCAACAACTTTCATGTAATAATGTAACTATATAAACTGAATTCTCCATGGTTCTTTGAAGTTCAATACGATAAATTCCACCATAACAAAATAAATACAGAAGTCGTTTACTTCATCGTAGCAGTACTGACCCACTCCAGACTGTTGTACTGGTTCAGGTGTTTCTGAATGCTACCTTAGAGTTATGTTTATACGCCCTCTGGTACTTCCTCATGTTGTTGTTGTTTCTGACTGCAACCCGAGGGTTGAGTCTCTAAGCCTCCTGAGGTAATGCGACATCCCTACACTAGATGATCCAGCTCTTCGTTGATGCCATGGGAAACCAACATCTTGTGAAACTCAGGCATACATTCCAGTCAGACTGGTTGGTTGGTTCCTCAGTTTAGGGGCTGCGACAACGCGGTCATGAACCCCCATGTACTTTGGGTGTGTGTAGAATCTGTCTGATAACCGGTGTTAATTGTGATGGCTATATTAGTGTGTGTTATCTGTAATTCAGGTAAGGACGGCAGACGATGAATTTCAAGTAGTTCCTACTTTTGCTACCGAATGCTATCGTCAACGACACCTAGCTGCGGGATCAGTTACTAGATGCCACTGCAACCAGCACCTGGTGACGAACGTTGGAACTTATAGAGCTTTATCAAATCTAACCCACAAATTTGGCTTCACACAAGTGTAGTTAATGGAAGCCACTTTTACATGCCATAAATCTATGACATGGACCCGCCAGCTTTACTTCCCCTCCGAAGGAAGGCATACTGAGCGATTTTAACGCTCTTAAAAAATCCGACGACATTGGCCGGGTTTGAACCCTCCAGCCAGACTATGGAGGACATTGTTTTCCCCAGGATTAAGCCTGCAAAACTGATAAATATAAAAACTATTGGCACCAATACTGCTGACCGGTGGAAGCATTCATGAAAGATGGTGGGGTGTATATTAATAAGGTGTTTCTAGCAGTTAAGAGTGAAGCATACAAGTGTGTATAACGTACGGTATGTTAGTATTCTAAATATTAATTGTTCAACACTTTTGCAAAAAGGTGTAGGCTATATTTCTAGATATGGGTACCATTACTAGCACTAGGATGTGTGTAATATTGTCAAGAAACAAATATTTATCAACCAATTACTCCATTTCTCTTGTTTGGTGCCTTATTTTTAGTCCCGCGGCACCTCCCAAAATCATTGACACCCTCACAACATACCGTATACATTTACACACTAATACAATCACTAAAATAACACTGTTGAACATATAAATTTTATATACAACCCTAGGTGTAATGATAATAATTGTTGATGTTACTATTACACTCGATGAAAACCTACAGGACACAGTGGCAGAGAAAAGGCGTAAATACCAGCCACTTACCTCACATACTGTACAGCGTGTCCCTAAAGTCCGGTAACACTTTTCTTAATTTATTACACACAAACTACAAATGATACAGCTTTCCTATATATGGCATATTAAAGAGGAACTCAAATGGTTTTGTTAGATATTACCGCCAATGTTCGTAGTTCCCACATTCGCCGCAGTTAGCGCTATTGACCATATTTGTAAAGATGGCGACTTCTGGTGGAGAGCAGGCTTTCTGTGTGTTGGAATTCCACACGAATAAGAGTGCTACAGATGTGCAACGGAAGTTTAGGACTAAGTACCGTAAAGAGGCACCAAGCAGGAAGTCTACTTACGCCTGGTATGACAGGTTTGTGCGTTCTGGTTGCTTGTGTGTTACGAAACGTAGTGGCCGACCAACAGTGAGTGCAGAGACCGTTAACCGTGTGAATGAGGCATTCATAAGAAGTCCGAAAAAATCTGTTCGTAGAGCACCCCGAGAGCTGCAAATACCACGTACGACAGTTTGGATGACACTACGTAGGAGACTGTGCATGAAGCCGTACAAATTACAGCTCTTGCAACAGTTGAAAGGGAATGCCAAACAACAGCGTTATGAAAAGATGGTATATTGGCTTTCACGGCCGGTGAATTAAAACTCAGCTGAGTTTTAACAGCGTTATGAGTTTTGTATCAGAGTGCAACAATGGATGGCAGACGATGACGACTTCCTAAATCGCATAATTTTTAGTGGCGAAGCGACTTTCCATACAAATGGTAAAGTCAACAGGCATAACTGTCGTGTGTGGGGGACCGCAAATCTTCATGAATTCCTCGAATATCAGTGTGATTCACCAAAGTGAACGTTTTCTGTGCAGTGTCATCGCGGAAACTTTACGGACCACTCTTCTTCGCCGTAAACACTGTAAATGGGCACTCATACCTGGATATGATAACAGCAGTGGATGTTCCACAATTGCAGGAAGATTCCGACAATTTCCCGTTCCAGCAAGACGGGGCCCCACCCCATTACCATTCTGATGTCCGTGATTTTATGAACAACAGGTTACCTCAGCGCTGGATTGGTCGAGCAGAGAATAATGATAACTGTTTCGACAAGTGGCCTCCCAGATCACCAGATCTCACTCCCTGTGATTTCTTCTTATGGGGGTATATCAAAGACTGTGTGTATGTCCCACCTTTACCACAACATCTCGAGGAACTCAAGCGCAGGATTCAAGACGCTGCCACCACTGTATTGGTTGATATGCTCCAAAAAGTGTGGCAAGAGTTAGATTAACGTGTAGATATTTGCCGAGTTGCACGTGGTGCCCATATCGAGTCGATGTGAAATCAAACAATGAAAAGAAAACCATTTGTGTTCCTCTTTTAATATCACGAATACTGTATACGAATTATGTATAATTTGTGGTTTTTGTGTAAAAGGTTAATAAATGTGTTAAGAAAAGTGTCAGTGTGAAATCAAACTATGAAAGCAAAACCATATGATTTCTCCTTTAATATGACATATATAGGAAAGCTGTATCATTTGCAGTTTTTGTGCAATAAATTAAGAAAATTTTTACCGGACTTTAGGGACACCCTGTACTCTATATGGCTTTCTGTATATGAGTTTCTGTCTTCCAAATCGTCGTTTCTGCGAATGGTTTAGTTACTAAGAACTAGAGAAATGCGAAGGAGAAACTTGGCTTGGAGAAACGCCATATGCATATAATTCAAACGACTTCCCTCCTTGGTACTGCAAGTAGAGTATAGTACGTAAGATTCTGTCTCTTCAGTGACTTGTTCCGAGCACCTTCAGATCCAGTGCTCAAAAACAGTCCGATGGTGATGATTTTGTATTTTGATGTAATTTGTTTTATTCATCATCTTCATTTCCCCTTTTCCAGCTGACACTGGGTGGGGGCAAATATGGTTCCTCTCCACTTTGTTCTGTCGTTCCACCATTCCTCTTCCGACACGGTGTTTTATTAATAATACTAATAATAATAATACTCATACTAATACTAATAATAATAATATAATGGCAGCGAACGGAAAAGGAGATATCCTGTTTAAATAAGTTGAAGCAATATCGGACTCACAAGGGAAGTATCTGGTAAGACAGATCAAAACCTATCTTGAAACTTTGTGGACACAATCGTTGTACTATAAGAGGACAACGTGCGGACAATCAGCTGCCAGATTGAACTTCAAGGCTCCGAAATCATGTGGCGAATCTCTCATATAAATCTATGGGAAGTAGAGAGTACCCCTTTTCGCGGAAATAACTCATTATAAACTCCGTTACGTTAATAGGATTTAACACGTCATGCTCCGACGCACTCATTTTCACTGTAGCTCACCCCATGGGTGTCCGCACTGAAGCATTGAAGCAGCTACAGCCTCTGGCGAGCCGAACATGTCCTCGGACACTCCCGGTACTAAAAGCCATACGCTAAATAAATAAATAAATAAATAAATAAATAAATAAATAAATAAATAAATAAATAAATACCTGATACTTCCCTTGTCAGCATGTCCCCGTGTCCTCATCCTACATGTCGTAAGTTATGAGCCCCTGAGTGTTCCCTCGTATTTAACAACGATAGTTTCAGATTTCATTTGAGACCAGACATTCTATTTGGATACAGACTACAGGATATCTGATACACACGATAATACCATTTTTAATAAAACATATACAACCTCCCTTTCAATCAATCAATCAATCAATCTCCCTCTTTGCGCTACCGTATATCAATTAAAAGTGACTTATACCGCAAAGTACAGTACAGTTGTTTAGGACAATCAGGTCCCACATAAATGGTTTGTGGAATGAAAGGATCGTTAGCAGGATATCTTGGTTATTTTATTTTTCCCCTGTGAGGTGGAGCACACTTCGTGCACCTAACATTAATCTCGCCAACAGAGCGTATTATGTGAGAGTTGAGCTCACGAAGCGATAAAAGGTTCCCAATCCCCGCGGTAATCCATATGAAGACATTCAGAGCACGTAATGGAAATACAAACCAAGCTAACTCAACCCCTATCATTCCTAGGGCTCGCCGTACCAACTGTTCATTGATCCATAATATCAAGTAGCAGAACAGCGGATTGCAAGGTAGCCTACTCCTCTCAGATGCTCATGAACCGGAAGATTATAGATTATTTCCCGTGTGTCTTTACTCCGTATTATTGTCGTTTCTTCAGGGGTGAGATCTGTAAGTATCTGTCCCTCCTAACACCACAGTGAGCAAAGGAGCTATGAGTGATGAAATGAATGAAATTGAACAGAGAATTGGAAAATAAAAAGCCACCGTGGCCTTTTAGAATGCGTCAGAACTGGATTTACCTGAAGGCCACGCCCCCACCTCATTATTCCTAACCCCCCACATGCAGTCACGCACACTACAATAATGCACAATATTACAGAGAAAGAGAGCACCCAGTGTTGAAAATGGGAAGATGAGGTTCATGGTCTTATGGATTTGCACGCTAATGCACTGAGGTATCCAGTCCTTTTTCATATTATTACTATTATTATTATTATTATTATAACACTTTTTAAGACGTAGAGAAACAAGATAGGGAAATATTGAAGAAACTCCTTGGTCCAGTCTGTTAGAAGAAATCTGGACGAAACTGAAGTCTCAGAAGCTTCATCAGAATGCTGAAAAGATCACTGACATCTTCAGTAAAAGGTTGAAGTTCTACGACCACATTCATAGAATGAACAATGACAGGTCCACCTCAACCTTGCTCTCTCAATGAAAGTTAAGAACAACTGGCTTAGTGAAATAGAAAAAGACCTTCAAGAAAGTGACATTACAGAGGAAATTTTACAAGATCGACTCCAGTTCAGTACATTGCTTCCACTTACTTATGCCGGGCTCCTCTCCATCTTCTTCCCTGTCTTTCTCCCTTGGTCAACTCTTGTTCTTTTCCGACCCCGACGGTATTAGGGGTATCCGAGGTCTGGGGAGTCTTTCACTTTCCCGCCTTAGTAGGCCCTTGTCTCATCTTTCCTGATACCCTCATTTTTCGAGGGGTCACCCTTCTTTTTCTTTTCATTATATTTCCTTTTCTCTTTAAGATTCCCGCACTTTTTTTTCTTGCTCCTCGTGTATCTAAATTCCTTTTAGCTATTTGTTTGCATCTACACTCCATTTTGTAGTTATTTTCAATCTACGTTGCATTTTATAAGTTTTTCAGATCTAAGTTGCATTTTGCGAGTGTTTTCAACCTCAATTGCATTTTGTAAGGATTGACAATCCAAATTGCTTTTTAGTAAGTCTTTCAATAATGTCGGGAGTCTGGAGATCCGATGAAGCTTTGTGAGTATTTTGAATTTCAATTGCATTTTGTAAGTATTTTCAACCTAAACCGCTTTTTGCACGTATTTTCAATCTAAATTGCATTTTGTATTGTGGGCAATTTGCAAGTATTTTGATACTCAATTGCATTTTGTGGGTATCTTGTATCTAAATTACATTTTGTAAGTACTGTATTATCAATCTAAATTGCATTTTGTAAGTATTGTCCATCCAAATTAGTAGTTTGAATCTACCGTACATTTTGTAAGCATTTTCAATTTCAATTGCATTTTTTAAGCATTTTGAATTTCAATTGCACATTTTGAGTATTTTGGATCTGAAAAGGGAGGTTTTTCAATCTGAATTGCACTGTTTATTTTAAAATTTCAATTGCATTTTGTTAGTATTTTGAACCTCAATTGCATTTTGTAAGTATTTCGACTGTGCATTGCATTTTGTACGTATTTTGAACCTAACCTGAATTTTGTGCGTACTTTTCAAACTATTCCTTTTGTGAGTATTTTCGTTCAAAATTCCCTTTTGTAAGTATTACCGCACTCCATTTTGTATTCTTTAATCTGTGTTAAGAGGGGCAGATGGCCTCATTGTTCCGCCCCTTAAAACAATAATAACTAACTAACTAACTAACTAACTCAATACATTAATCTACAACCATCATATATCTGAGGAAATGACTACCAGGACGAAGAGAATAGCTACCAGACACGTCTGGTCGCAGCAACGAAGACTCGCTCAATCGTTGCGCATGATGAGTTATTGGGCAAACATCAAGGCCAATAAGTGTTGATCTGCGTGGTCCTAGGAGACTCATTTGCGAATAATAAGAAGAAGAAGAAGAAGAAGAAGATGATGATGAGCGCTTATGACTTTTATTTTAACAAACTTCATTCCAACGATGATAAACAGTGGGACGCTGTCAATAATTTTCTAATTTATTTTTTAAATTACTTTTAGCAGAGCTGAAGTTAGCGAAACAGATCATGGTGACAGGCTTTCGATCGACAGTTCTCCCTTAATTTTTGAGCAGACTGTTTTTAAAAATATGTATTCATTTTCAGGATCCACCTTCTGTGGTCTAGCAGTACGTATTGAGACTCTGGATCTACAAGTCCTGCAATTTAGTTCTGTTGTTAATGTTTATGGGCTTTGCGACATAGTGTTCATGTAGCCCTGTGTACTTCAGTGAGTGATGAATTTGTCTAATAACCTTTGTCACTGTGATATCTCTATTAGTATGTTTATTTGTAATTCAAGTAGGATTTGAGTAGGAAGCGACCGTGGCCTCGGGTTAGGTACCATCCCGGCATTTACCTGGAGTAGAAGTGGGAAACACTTCCAGGATAGCTGAGGTAGGAATCCAACCCTACTCTTGTAATCTTTGTCTCACGAGGCTGAGTATACCTCGTTTGAGCCCTCAGACCAGAATTACATTTCTTGGCAAAGCCGGGAATCGAATCCAGGCCTCCACGGGGACAGCCAAATATGCTAGCCACTACTCAATGAGGTGGACTATTTAATTCTGGTCTGAGGGCTGTAACGGGGTACACTCAACCTCGTGAGGCAAAACTGAGAAGACATGGATTCAACTCCCATCTCAACCATACAGGAAGTGGTTTTTCGTCGTATCCCACTCTACTCCAGGCAAATGCCGGGATGGGTCTTAACTTAAGGCCAAGGCTGCCTCCTTCCCAATCCTCGCCTGCATTACAAATATACACACTAATACAGACACCGCAATAACACAGGTTATCAGTGAAATTGTACACTCACCCAAGTGAACGGGGCTGAATGACAAGGATGTCCAAGCTCCTCAAATGAAACAGCAACTCACAGTTACAGCGGTTATCAGATAGAAGACACACAAGCATATAACCGTGTGAAGTAGACTGATGTTCACAATGTTCACACACAAACGAATACTATGCTTTTCTTGCGAATTTGTTATAATACAGTAGTGTTCATATCAGATAATTATGAAAGTGGGTCAAAGGAAATTCATTTTAAAGGTAATGTCCACTTTTTGGTAGTCTTCTGCTTTAAACAAGATTACCGGCAGCAATTACTAGCATAGTGGTTTCGCCTGTAAACACGAGTTTGTGTGTGTTGTCCGGTGATTTGTGCTGCGCATGTGTCGTGTTGCCTGTCACATAAAACATCGCCCGCCTGTGCTTGCATTTGATTGGATCGCTACAGCAAAAGAAACTCACGTGTTTTGTGAATAAAACACCAACTGACGATTTTTGAAAATACTTTTTATCTTTAATTAATACTCAACTACTGTGTGATGAATTAAGAAGTGGAATAGCAAAACACTCTTATGAAAGGGACTGAGGACCGCATACTCCTTGCAACTAGAAAATAGGAAATAAGTGTAGAATTATGAACAAAGTTCGTTTCACATCACCCCACTTGAAAGGACTACGTTCCTTGGTTGTGTTGTTTGCCTCCACCAAGGCAAACCGGGTTCGATTCCCGGTTAATATGAGATATTTGAAGTGAATTGTTACGTCCTGTGGTTCAGATTAAACGTTAAAAAAAAGAGGTCGCATGGTCCATGATCGCGAGATATACAGCCAAACCACAATGTTTCTTCCTTTGGTTGCGTGGCACCTGAGAGGACTGCAATTCTCAGCACAGGAAAGGCAAGAACGTTACGGAACAGTAGGAGCACCAATCAGATAGAGCTATCCACTGATTGGGCACCGCCTTAGTGGACTATAGCCCTTATTGTTGTTGTAGATCCATTTAGGGGCTTTGCGACAACGTGATTATTGAGCTTCGTTAAATTTGTGTCTGTTGAATCTGTCTGATAACCTGTGTCATTGTGACGGCTGTGTTAGTGTGTGTACTTGTAATTTTGGGCTAGGATTTGGATAGGAGATGGCCGTGGCCTTAATTTAGCTACCATCCCGTAATTCATCTGTAGTAGCTCTAGGAAACAACAGAAAACCACTTCCAGGATGGCTGCGGTGGGAATCGAACCCACCTCTTCTCAGTTCTGCTTCACGTGGCTGAGTGAACCCCGTTCCAGCGCTCAGACAGAATTCAATTTCTTGATACAGCTGTAAATTGGATCTGGACCTCCACGGTGATAGCCAAGAATGCTAGTCACCACGCCATGAGGTTGACTCAGTCTTTATTATTCTTTTTGTATTATTAAGATTATTATTATTATTATTTATTTATTTATTTACAGCGTATTTTCCCAATATTGGAAAGCGTTAAGCAATTAGACTCAATTCTTGACGTTCTTCTTATCTTACCAATATTGTTTCATTCTGTTGGAGAATGTCAATTTATTATTATTATTATTATTATTATTATTATTATTATTATTATTATCATTATTATTATTATTTACATTACTAAATTAGGCTTTCAGCTATTATTCAGTGTAATGTAGATCAAATGCAAAACATATATATGAGTGTGTGTTTTTTAGTCTATTTTCATTTATGAAAAAAATAGGCTTATGAGATCACTTTTTGTCCGTGTGTCTGTGTGTGCATGTGTGATTCGAGTGTGTGTGTGTGTGTGTGTCCCTAATAACTTCAAAACAGCTGGAGCGATTTCAATGAAATTCGGTAAGTTCATAGCACTATTCCCGACGATCCCGACCGTGCCCTTCAAATTTTGTTACGTCTCACCAATCCAAAATGGCGGCTGTGCGAATTTTAAAATTAAGATTTTATTTCTTGTGTCGTAATCATGCGATCAAGGTGACAGTTTGAATAATGAACCTACGCAATAATTTTCCTTTAATGGTACATGACTCAATGGCCTATACATATAATAATCCAACATGGCGACCATCCGCAATATTTAGACGATGCTCAATATCTACGAATCTATTACAGCAATCAAACTGAAATTTTGTATCTTGATAGAGGCAATTAACATAATTAGGATATATGAAAATAGACTGTATAGTTCTTCACGGAACTACTTGTTCTTTTACGTGGTACTTCTAGGATTCTTACCTAGAAAGTTCGGCAGAGTAATCTCGGCATCTAATTATGAGTATGGTTGATGCCGCTAGCAATCTGGTGCAAATACTTTGCTGATAAGATGTTCCATCATTGTCTTGTTCTATTTGGTTTTCGTATTTCAAGTTTCGTGTTATGTTTAGTTTCGCTTTTATTTATTCCTTTGTTTGTTTGTTTTTAGTTTCGTTATTGCAAATTAATTTTAGTCAAATATTGATTTGTTTTTCCATATTGTTTATGCCATACGATAAATAAACTGACCTGTATTAGTATTGCCCGCTATGGCTCATACGCCATATTAGCATTATCAACAGAGAATTGGCCTCCAGTTAAGACCTTTTCGACTAACTAGCATCCAGTTAGTTTATAGGCTACTTTAGATACACTCTATCGTGCTACATAGTAAGACTGTAGGCTAATACTTCTTGAAAACTACATCAAGAAAGCTATAAATAAATTATAGGCTTCAGTCAAGAACCAAAAAGCATGAAGGATTCTCATGTCGTTATTACGTGCTGGTGTATCAATCTAATGACATCACTGAGAAAGACTGATTGTAGCCCTTTCTATCTCTCAACAGTAATTAGTAATTACATACTAACAGTTCCATTATCGGTAAGCCATTTTAATATTGACCCACTGCAGTTATCTATTAAAGTCGGCAGTGTGTGGTCATGCGCAAAATGACATGGGCCTGCTCAGAATCATTACTGTATAAGCCTATTCATCAGAAATAATCACATGCGTGGTTCCAGGTCTCCTATTTTCTGTTCAAAGAAACTACGTACTGTATACCACAGAAATGACACCTTTCTCACTTCTCAACATAGTCTCCCTCTAGACGTACACTTTTTTCACAACGTTGCCACCAAGATAGCATGACCACTTCTTCAGGAGTTTGTTTAGACCTCTGGAAAATTCGCGGTTAATGCTTCGGATTGTTCTAACATGACATGTTGCGTTGTATTGAGTTAGCACCCTCGACTGTAGAGGTTTTCTGAGTACAATCATTGATTATTAGAGGGCACTGTCTAGTTAAACAGGATATTGTTAAGTTTTTCAATGGACAAAAGTACAGTTGAAGTTAGCGATAAGAAAGTGGAACAGTGCGTGGGAGGAATTTAGCTGATAAACACTGGTTTAACCGTTTCATTCATCGAAACTCGACGGTACATTGTGTCCATCGTGGGCTCACCGATAACATTGTTAAGCTGTTCAAGGTCTTGTTGTAGTATCATTTCAGTAATTGGTAGCAACCCTATTTATTGAGCTAACTCATTATCCGTTTATTCGTGACTATTTTGGATGGTTGGTTCCTCAGTTTAGGAGGGGCTGGGACAACGCGGTCGTGTAGCCCCGTGTACTTTGGGTGTGTGTATAATCTGTCTAATAACCGGTGTCAATTGGGATGGCTGTATTAGAGTGTATTATCTGTAATTCAGGTAGGACTGCACACGATCAATTTCAAGTAGTTCGTACTTTTGCTACCAAATGCTACCGTCAACAACACCTAGCTGTGAGCTTGGTTACTAGATGCCACCTCAAATGGCACCTGGTGATGAGCGTTGGAACTTAATAGAGCGTTAATCAAATTTAGCCTACAAATTTAGCGTCACACAATTGTAGTTACTGGAAGGTTCTTTTACAAGCCATAAATCGATGACATGGGCCCGCCGGCTTTACTTCCCCTCTGAAGGAAGGCATACTGAGGGTTTTTAACGCTCTTAAATAATCCGACGACTTCAACCGGGATTGAACCCGCGATCTTGGGCATAGAAGCTCAGCTTGCTACCAACTACGCCACCGAAGTCGCCCGCGATTATTTTAACATTACATTTGTAATGCATTTACTCGCCACAGACATAGCTTAGATTACTTTTGTTGTTTCATTTGAGGTGTTTGGACATTTAGCCCCGTGTACTTAGGAGAGTGTGTGGAATTGTTGTCTGACAACCTATGTTATTGTAATGGCTGTGTTAGTGTGTGTATTTATAATTCAGGTGAGGATTGAGATGGAGGCAGCCATGGCCTTAAGTTATTAACCTTCCGGCATTTGCCTGCAGTAAAAGTGGGAAACCACAGAATACCACTACTTCCAGGACAGCTGAGCGTGGGAATCGAACCCACCTCTTCTCAGTTTTTCCCCTCGATATTGAGTGTACCCCGTTCCAGCCCTCGAGGCAGAATTAAATTTCTAGGCAGAACCGGGATTCAAACCCGGACCTCCAGTTCTACGCCATGAGGTGGTCACTAACAGTACCCGTCGTTGACTGGGTTTTGAAAACAACTTCTAGGTCATAATCCCTTTTCGAGGAAACCATTGCCGTCTAAGTGGCTAATAATGGAATACATCACACTAACTCAATGTTCCGTGAAGAATAATAGCCCAGGCATTTTAGTCTAAAAATCGTCGAAACCTAGAAAAAAGTCATGTAAAGCTAATTTTCTCAGAATTTGATAATTTGACCCTGGGGAACAACATACTAAAATTCTCCAAGCTTCCGATGCCGGCTTCCTTGTTTTCCAGGCCTGGAAACCTGGAATTTCAGGATATTCCTGGAGCGCCCACAAAAACCGAATCGTTCATCCAAAATTGACAAAGTATGGTATCAAATGAAAGAGGAAAACACGCAGGTTCTAAAAGACGCAAGAAAATCAACATTCGGTCACTTCCTGTCGAATAAAAAACAAACAACTCGCAAATTCAATATTTTAATGTTTTTTTCAATCAACGCGCTTTTAAGTGACCGAAACATGAGGTTAAAGGAAAATAAGATAAATAGAACGAGAGAGCATGTTTTTAGACGTCCCGAAGTGTCTTTTGTTTGTTTATACGTCTAATAGTGTACGAGCTACAGCAAGAATAAATTGAACACCAAATTAAGTTTGTAGCGCCGTCGCGTCGTGTACATTGTTGGGTCGAATGCTCGTTGCTGGTCCTGGGCTGCGGCTTACGCTGTGCAAGGGAAGGCTTGTTATTGCTATTGTTGAGTTTAACGTTTATTTTTGGTACGTTGCGCTATAGGCCTACTATAAAAGTACAGTGAAGGAGGTTGTGTGAAAATGTGGAATTGCGTTTTTTGTAAAGAACCTTTAAATGTTGGTGATGTAAGTTTAGTGAAAAAGAAAGGCCTCGAAAGTTTAAAAATCGCAAGCGTGAAGCGAAATGATGGCTTGGTGGATACTTTTGCCTCACCTTCATTGCAGGTAAGGATGTGTTTTGTATTCAATATATACTATAAAATACAACGGACGTAACTTCTGCTTCAGAGTTGGTTATTTAGATCTAACTGAGGGCCCACTTTCTCGAAGTAGAACCAGGTAAATATTTATCCAATTTTACTTATTTTATTTTTAGGATCGCTTACACGCGGCCTGGTTCGATAAAAGGCCCGAAGGAGAACTATCCAATGAGGAAACGCTCTTAAAACCTACTCTTCGTTCTTCTGTTGACCCTTTCAACATAAAAGATGGTCTGTTCTTTGGTAAAGAGGCCTCGTCTCGGAAGGAGACGAAAAAGGAAGTTAAGTACAGACGTATTATCCACGAGATCCGAACGATTCCGGTTATTTCAGGCTTCCGACTCCGAGCAATCGAACGTGGCGATGAATGGGGACGTACTGTATGTGCTCGTGGGGACAGCATAATAGACCTTGTTGCTGCCGATTCCAAATATCATCGAGAATGTCATCTCCGATTTGTATCTGGAGGCGTTTTGGAGGGTGATGGTAGCAGCGTCAAGACTGGCCATGGCCGTCCTGCGGACCCCGAAGAACACGACGACTTTGAAAAGGTCTGTACGTTCTTGGAGAACAATGAAGGTTGCCAGTTCGTGCTTGGTGATCTTCATGACTACCTTGAGAAAGTATGTAAAGAAATGGAATGTGGCCCATACGCGCAAAATTATCTCAAAGAAAAGAATACTTAGCCACTATGGACAGCGAATCTTCATCACCGAGCTGACAGGTCGAAACTGCATTGTAAATATGAAGGAAACGGCAGAAAACATCTTGCACGACAAATGGTACGAGGAACGTGGGAAGTCCGAGGCCGATGAATGTCGGCGAATCGTAAAAAAAAGGCCGCTCAAATTATAAAAGAAGATATTCGGACGCGAGCATATAATCTGTTGGAATATCCGTCCGCAGAGGAGCAGTCTTTAGATGCCGACGTTCTACCGAATACTCTAGCTCTGTTTCTTGATCGGATCATCACAACCAATTAAGAGGACCCAACCGTTAAATCTGCCAAGAAAAAAGCCATTGGGCAGGCAATTATTCAGTTTGTCGTCCGAGGAGGCCGTGCCAGCCATAGACACCGACGCAGGACATTAGTCGATCCTACATGTACATTTGTACATTATTGCACCAAATACGTTTTTAATTTCACAAATGTTTTTTCGTTTTTTATAATTGTCGCTGTTGAAAGAACAAACCAAATGTTCATTAAAACGCATGTTATCAACTGTATATGTGTGTGTGTTCTTTTGTCGGTCTTTGTTATTCATTTAGCATATCTTGCGTCGTTTTATGATTGTTACATGGGCGTCGCTTAACCAACTCAGCATGGCGTTCAACTTATTCCGGCTATATCTCGTTCACTATTAGACGTACGAACAAACAAAATACACTTCTGGAAAGCTAAAAACATCCTCTTTCGTTCTGTTTAGCTTATTTTTCTTTAACCCCATGTTTTGGTCACTTAAAACCGCGTTGATTGAAAAAGAAATTTAAAATTTCAATTTCGCGCGTTTGTTTGTTTTTTTATCGACCGGAAGAGACCGAATGTTGTTTTTCTTACGTTTTTTAGAAACTGCGTGTTTTCCTCTTTCATTTGACACCATATTTTGTCAATTTTGGATAAACGAGTCGGTTTTTACGGGTGCTCCAGGAATATCCTGGAATCCCAGGTTTCCAGGCCTGGAAAACAAGGAAGCCGGCATCGGAAGCTTGGAGAATTTTAGTATGTTGTTCCCCATGTTGGAATTGTCAAATTCTCAGAAAATTACCTTTACATGATTTTTTTCAACCTTAAATCCTAAAATGCCTGGGCTATAAAGTACTTTGTTATGCAGCATTCAATAGCAAGAAATCAATGTTAGCATATTTATTTATTTATTTATTTATTTAAATTTATTTAAATTCATTTATTTATTTATTAAAATTTAATTATTTATTTATTAAAATTTATTTATTTAAATTTATTTATTTATTTATTCAAATTTATTTATTTAAATGTATTTATTTATTTATTTAAATGTATTTATTCATTTATTTATTTATTTATTTATTTATTTATTTAGTGTCTGCCCTCAATTCCTGTAGGAAGATTTCAACAAATAGTTTAACAGGTGTCCAGTGTTAATCTCTGTTGCAAATAGCCTTTGCAAGGAAACGCAATATGAAATGAAGGCAGACGAGGGTCAATACTTGAACGTTCGCATGCATGCATGTATGTGAAGTAGAGCAATGAGCCGTGAGGGTATCGTAAACACAACGATCCAGTCGTTTGCATAGCGTTAGCTCATCACACATTCCAGCTATTAATTTTGATGATACCCTGCAGTTGTATTACACCAGCAATAACCATATAGCGAGCCCTAAGTTGGTAATCCTTTCCGTGGGAAATGTGTGTGTTTGTGTGAGAGGCTTGATGTCCATGTACGGTGAGTTCAACCTTGAGGCTTCTGTCAACGCAAGCGTTTACTAGGCCTCTCAACTGCTATTGTTGATACGTCATTTACGGGCTTGAGATAATTTGGTCATTTGTGTCGAATCAGCCTGATAAAGTGTGTTACTCTTGTGATTGTAGTGTTGTGTATAGCTGTAATTATTAAGGTCAGAGATTGTGGCAGGTTCATTTAGTCATTCATTCATTTGCTACATTGCTTGCCACGGTGGGTGAGTGGTTATCGTGTCGGTCTACCAACCCCCAAGCTTGCAGGTTCGCTCCTGGCCGTGGTAAGTGATTTTTTTGAAAGGCGGCAAAAATTACGATACACATGTCATACAATGTTGGCATGTTAAAGAACCCATTTCAATTCAGTAGGCCGTGTTCATAATGGCAAAATTAATCTCGGGATTTTCCACCAACACAAGTTCCTCATTTCTCTACTAGAAAGTGTTATATTGTCCAGGAGCTTAGATATTTAACCTCCTTGACTTTCATAGCGCTCCAAGGAACGCAAGAATTAACATGCAAGCTGCCCTCTGGCGTCAAATAACAAAGCTTGCACCCGGCACTGAAGCCATACGATAAAACAATTAAAATCAGAAAAAAACTTTCGTCTAGGCTGATTTTCATCGATACTGTTGGTAAGGTGATGTTCATGTTCATGTTGATGTTGGGGGCTTTGTAATGTCTTGGTTATGCAGCCTCGTATGTTTAGGGCCGTAAGGGTGGAATCTATCTAATACTTGTTTCACTGTGATGGCTGATAATGTCTATATACACCCAAGTACACGGGGTTAAGTGACCACGATGCCCAAGCTCCTCAGATTTAACAACATGGTGTTACAGCAACTGCTTTGGTAGGCAATAATTTACTGTATATGAAAGTTTGGTCAGAAGAGCAAGGATGGGAGATATTGTAGAAAAGAAATCCACAGCCTGCTTCCAGTCGACCGACCGAGTCAGGGAAGGGAATGAATGAAGCCCATTTCTAACGGCGAGGATATGAACTGTGCCGGCTGCCGAAGCCTGTCGCACTCCCCTGGGGCAATGATTAAATGAATAACAGATGATATGAAATCATAGTGGAGAGTGTTGCTGCAATGAAATTGTGACGGGGAAAACCGGAGTACCCGGAGAAAAACCTGTCTGCCTCCACTTTGTGCAGCACAAATCTCACGTGGAGTGACCGGTATTTGAACCACGGACCCAGCGGTGAGAGGCCGGCGTTCTGCCGCCTAAGCCACGGAGGCTCATATTGAAGAGGAAATGCCATATTATGATTGTTCAGGTTAGACTGCCAGCCACTATATGTGCAGCAGCAGTAGGATCAGCAAGGATGGCAGGTATTGAAGAATAAATGCCATATTATTATGAGTGTTCAGGTTAGACTGCCAGCCACTATATATACAGCAACAGTAGGAGCTGCAAGGATGGCAGGTATTGAAGAATAAATGCCATATTATTTTGAGTGTTCAGGTTAGACTGCCAGCCACTATATATACAGCAACAGTAGGAGCAGCAAGGATGGCAGGTATTGAAGAATAATTGCCATATTATTATGAGTGTTCAGGTTAGACTGCCAGCCACTATATATGCAGCAGCAGTAGGAGCAGCAAGGATGGCAGATATTGAAGAATGAATGCCATATTATTATGGGTGGTCAGGTTAAACGGCCAGCCACTATATATGCAGCAGCAGTAGGAGCAGCAAGGATGGCAGATATTGATGAATAAATGCCATATTATTATGAGTGTTTAGGTTAGACTGCCAGCCACTATATATACAGCAACAGTAGGAGCAGCAAGGATGGCA
Source organism: Meconema thalassinum (assembly GCA_946902985.2). Lineage (NCBI taxonomy): Eukaryota > Metazoa > Arthropoda > Insecta > Orthoptera > Tettigoniidae > Meconema > Meconema thalassinum. The sequence goes on from OX336391.1 coordinate 472,327,874, forward strand.
GGTATTGAAGAATAAATGCCATATTATTATGAGTGTTCAGGTTAGACTGCCAGCCACTATATATACAGCAACAGTAGGAGCTGCAAGGATGGCAGGTATTGAAGAATAAATGCCATATTATTTTGAGTGTTCAGGTTAGACTGCCAGCCACTATATATACAGCAACAGTAGGAGCAGCAGGGATGGCAGGTATTGAAGAATAAATGCCATATTATTATGAGTGTTCAGGTTAGACTGCCAGACACTATATATGCAGCAGCAGTAGGAGCAGCAAGGATGGCAGATATTGAAGAATGAATGCCATATTATTATGGGTGGTCAGGTTAAACGGCCAGCCACTATATATGCAGCAGCAGTAGGAGCAGCAAGGATGGCAGATATTGAAGAATAAATGCCATATTATTATGAGTGTTTAGGTTAGACTGCCAGCCACTATATATACAGCAACAGTAGAAGCAGCAAGGATGGCAGGTATTGAAGAATAAATGCCATATTATTATGAGTGTTTAGGTTAGACTGCCAGCCACTATATATACAGCAACAGTAGGAGCAGCAAGGATGGCAGATATTGAAGAATAAATGCCACATTATTTCGAGTGTTCAGGTTAGACTGCCAGCCACTATATATGCAGCAGCAGGAGGAGCAGCAAGGATGGCAGATATTGAAGAATAAATGCCATATTATTATGAGTGTTCAGGTTAGACTGCCAGCCACTACATGTGCAGCAGCAGTAGGAGACGCAAGGATGGCTGATATTGAAGAATAAATGCCATATTATTATGAGTGTTCAGGTTAGACTGCCAGCCACTATATATACAGCAACAGTAGGAGCAGCAAGGATGGCAGATATTGAAGAATAAATGCCATACTATTATGAGTGTTCAGGTTAGACTGCCAGCCACTATATATGCAGCAGCAGTAGGAGCAGCAAGGATGGCAGATATTGAAGAAAAATGCCATATTATTATGACTGTTCAGATTAGACTGACAACCAATATATATACAGCAACAGTAGGAGCAGCAAGGATGGCAGATATTGAAGAATAAATGCCATACTATTATGAGTGTTCAGGTTAGACTGCCAGCCACTATATGTGCAGCAGCAGTAGGAGCGGCAAGCATGGCAGATATTGAAGAATAAATGCCATATTATTATGACTGTTCAGGTTAGACTGCCAGCCACTATATATACAGCAACAGTAGGAGCAGCAAGGATGGCAGATATTGAAGAATAAATGTCATATTATTATGAGTGTTCAGGTTGGGTAGCCAGCCACTATATATGCAGCAGCAGTAGGAGCAGCAAGCATGGCAGATATTGAAGAATAAATGCCATATTATTATGAGTGTTCAGGTTAGACTGCCAGCCACTATATATGCAGCAACAGTAGGAGCAGCAAGGATGGCAGATAGTGAAGAATAAATGCCATATTATTATGAGTGTTCAGGTTAGACTGCCAGCCACTATATATGCAGCAGCAGTAGGAGCAGCAATGATGGCAGATATTGAAGAGGAAATGGCACATTATTTAAGGTTGCTTGCAAAGCGCAGCGCAAGGGAGCTCATGGCTGCCAAATGAAACAGAAAGATTCCACACTCTATCACTTCTCAGAGCGCTACTCAAGCGAGGAACGACTTTCTTCTGCCATTATACCATGATGCTTATTTTCTTTTCTAACCCATACAAAGTTGTGATGACGTGTTGTAATAATGGAAATTCTTTTCTTTGCTATTCTCTGCTTTACATCCTGCTTATGGAACACGGCCAATTCCACGAGCAAAGATAACACAAGACCTACATCAAATCTGTTCTGCACGCATCAAAAAAATGTACAGTACGAAGACGAAATTCGTTCACTTTGTTTTCATCTATTGTTGTTGTTGATGATTTAATTACGATATGTTGACATCGTGGTCATTAGCACAGTGATCCTTGATATGCGTATGTGCGTTGATATTGTCTCATTGAAGGGCATGGCAATTGTGGCCATCAATTTGGTGTAACGGGGCATGTGTGTGTGTGTGTGTGTGTGTGTGTGTGTGTGTGTGTGTGTGTGTGTGTAAATGAATGATTTGTCTGATAACCTGTGTTAGTGTTTTGTCTGAATTTGTAATCAAGGCTAGGATTAGGAAAGATTGTAATAATAATATTTTTGGTTTTACGTCCCTTTTAACTACTGCGGCTTTTAGAGACACCGGGATGCGTAAATTTTGCCCCGAAAGGGATAAGGGAAGAGGCATCCCTGATATTAAGTTAGGAATCATCATGGCATTTGCTGGAAGAAGACGTGGGAAACCAGGATAAATTACTTCTGGAGTGTCTGAGATGGGAATCAAACCCACTTGTTCTCAGATATTTGGCTGGCTGCGTGGTGCAGTCATCTAACCCCAAGGTTGCGGGAATTAATCCTGGTAGAGCCAGTTGGTATGCGAGAGTGTTTAAATGCGAGGGAGCCATGTCAATAGATTTAGGCTTACTGGCACGTTAATTATGCTCTTCAGAGCAAAATTCGGGCACCTCGGCCTCTCTAAAGCCGCAGTTTTTAGAACGGCCATAAACTCACATTATTAATTATTTTTATCTAATTATATAATACGCTCAGGTGTATGTTTCACAAAACTCAAGCTCCTAAACCAGAGGGAGTTGGAAGGTGTGTGTTGTACCGAAATCTTCCAAATCGTCTCTGTAGTATAGGAAAAATCTTGGATTTCTTGAAAAGTTTATAAAGTGTCGCGTCCAGCACTAGAACCGAGTGGGTAGTCTGTACACATGGGGCGCACACAACCCATTATGCCAGAGTTCTCGCACGGGTCTGCACGTTATTATTATTATTATTATTATTATTATTATTATTATTATTATTATTATTACCGGCCGTGATTGCCGAAAGTGCTAAAGCACTACATCGTGCCTTGCTGGTATTGGGAAGGCGTGGGTTCGAAATCCACCTCAGCCGTCCTGAAGAAGGTTTTCCGTTTTCCCATTTTCATCCTCAGGCAAATGCCTTTCAACAGTTCTACGGCCGACTTCCTCCCCACTCACCTCCCTGACCTTTCTTTGATCAGACCCAAGTTAGCGGTCACCTGGGAGATCGGCCTGTCACCATCCCCAGTTGTATCTGCTAACGAAGTGTGTCAGCTCCAAGACACTGTCCTTGTGGCGGTAGAGGAATGATCCCTCCGTGGGTGAAGCCGAGGTTGGAGGATATGCGATTAAAATATTATTATTAGTAGTAGTAGTAGTATATAATGCGTGTGGCCCTCTTAGAAGCACGTTAAAAAATAGTCAGCGTTGATCTTCTCATACTTTCGCTATGTGTCTGTCTTCATTCTCGTGTCCATGCATCCTTGAGTTACAAATTCCTTGCGGTCGGGATCTCGGGTGGAAACGTGTATGAGTATATTAGCCTATTTTCATTTATGAAAAAAATAGGCTTATGAGATCACCTTTTGTCCGTGTGTCTGTCTGTGTGTGCGTGTGTGTTTCGTGTGTGTGTGTGTGTCCCCCTCCCCGAATAACTTCTAAACGGCTGGAGCGATTTCAATGAAACTCTATAAGTTCATAGCACAATTACGGACGACCCCGACCGTGCCCTTCACCAATCCAACATGGCGGATGTGCGAAATATTTCACCTGCATTCAATATCTCCAAAACTATTACCGATATCACCCTGGAATTTTGTACGGTGATAAAGGAAACTACTAGAAGTTCACCTATGTGACCTTTGAAAAACTGGTAACTACAAAACCAACATGGTGGCCAAGCGAATTAGCGACTTTTAAACAGACGTTTCTCGCGTATTAACCAACCAAACGCAATGAAACTTGGTACAGTATATGTTTATACACATTGTAATGCACCGACATCTAACTTCGTTCAATTGTTTATATAACCTCAAGATGGCGGTTGTGCGAAATATTTCACCGGCATTCTATATCTGAAACTCATCATCGGCTTTAACTCGAATCCGAGTATAAATCTTCTTCCTTCAGTCCAGTTTGTGGATGTGTTTACGGTGACTAAAGAGTCCAATCCTGGCATGTAACAAGCGACCACACAAGTCGCATAGTATTGCTGGAGGAGGACGTGGTTGGGCTGCTCGAAGTTTCCTAGCTTGACGCTTGGCCTCTTCATGTATGCGTCGATCCCTTTCAAACGTCTTTACAGAATCCGAGATGGTACGGCGCCAAGTTGAGCGGTTTTCAGCCAGCATGTCCCAGGTTTGTGGATCAAGACCTGTCAATTTCAGGGTCTGCTTAAATTGGTCCTTGTAGCGCCTCTTAGGACCACCATGAGGTCTGGTGCCATAGCATAACTCACCATATAGCATTTGACGAGGTAATCTCACATCATCCATCCGATGGACATGACCAATCCATCTAAATTGGTGACCTATTATGGATGATTCTATGCTGTTGATTTGAGCCTTTTCCAGAACAGCAATATTGGTAATGCGGTCTTCCCATTTAATCCTCAGGATTGATCGAAGTTTTTGTAGGTGAAAACGCTCAAGCTTCCTAAGATCACGTCGGTAAAGGGTCCACGTTTCACAGCCATACAACAATGTAGAAATGACTACTGCTTTGTACACCATAAGCTTTGTACTCATGGATAGATCTTTATTCATGAAGACCCGGTGCGCTAATCGTCCATATACTGCATGGGCTGCGCCAATTCTCTTATCCACATCCTGCTCACAGGTACAGCTCACAGAAATGGTACTGCCCAGGTACGAGAAGTGGTCAACCTGTTCTAATGGCAAATTTGAAATGGAGATATTGAACTGAGGAAGAGGTGTGCCTGGTGAAGGTTGTGCCAAGACTTTAGTCTTATTGACATTTATGGTAAGACCAAAGCGATCACATGCACTTTTGTAACAGTTAACTGACTCTTGCAGCTCTTCTGGTGTGAGAGTTGGTGACGCAGCATCATCTGCATACCTTAGTAACCTGAGTTTTCCTCAAGGAGCGGAGACGAGTTAGGTTGAAAAGCCCTCCATCAAAACGATACTTGATCTCCACACCTGGGATGTTTGTGGGTGAATCATAAAGCATTGCAGCCAAGTACAGCGCAAAAAGCGTTGGAGCCAGTACACATCCTTGTTTCAGTCCATGGGTAATGGGAAATTCATCGGACATCTTATTCTGATGGCAAACCTGACCTGTCATGCCATCATGGAGAGCTTTGATTAGATCTAAAAAACGCTGAGGGCAACCAAACCGCTTCAGCACTGCCCACATGGCTGGTCTTGGAACCGAATCAAATGCCTTTTCCAAGTCATAAAAGACTAAGAAGAGTGGATTCTGTTGTTCTCTACATTTTTCTTGTAGCTGTCTCACACAGAAAATCAAGTCAATTGTGCTTCTGGAAGTTCTAAATCCGCATTGTGACTCTGGGAGGATCCTCTCAGAGATAACCTTGAGGCGGTTAAGTAGAATTCTTGCAAGAATCTTCCCCACAATTGATAGCAGTGATATACCACGGTAGTTGCCACAAACACTGCGATCACCCTTTTTAAAGATAGTGACGATAGTGGCATTCTTTAGGTCTCCAGGTACCTTTCTTGATTCCCAAATTCTGAGGATAAGGATGAAAATTCTTGATTTGAGGGAATGACCTCCGGCTTGAATTAGTTCCAGAGGGATGTTATCTGGGCCAGGTGATTTTCTGGGTTTCAATTGGGTGAGAGCTGCACTGAATTCATGATAAGTAGGAGGTACTGCCAACCACAGTTGTTCAGGTTGTTGCGGCACATCACAGAGGAAGTCTTCAGCAGCTTCTGATGGACGATTTAGGAGATTGGAGAAGTGCTCCTTCCAGCGTTCCAAGATTTCTTGACTATCAGTAAAGGTAGTAGAATTATCAGCGCTTTTCAGTGTACCTGATGATGAGCCAGACGCAGATAAGGCAGATTAAAAATACTTGGTGGCAACAGAAGGCTCAGGAACTGCAGAGACTATCGGATGCTCGAGACTTGATGAACTTCTATGCCGTACTCAAGGAAATATATATCTGAAACTATTACCGGTATCACCCTGAAATTTTGTACGCAGATAAAGGATACTGCTGGAAGTTCATCTATGAGACTTTCAAAAACCGGTTAACTACAAAACGAACATGTCGGCCAAGCGAAGTTGAAAGTTTAAATAGACTTTTCTCGCGATTTAATAATCAAAACCTAATTGAACGTGGTATAGCAAATGTTTATACACATTGTAAAGCACTGGCATCTAATTTAGTTTACATAACCTAAAGATGGCGGCTGTGCGACTTTTAAAATTAAGTTTTTATTTCTTGTGTCGTAATCATGGGATCGAAGTGAAAGTTTGAATAAAGAACATACGCAATAATTTTCCTTCAATGGTACATGACTCTATGGCCTATACATATAACAATCCAACATGGCGACCATCCGAAATATTTAGACGGATCTCATTATCTACGAGTCTATTACGGCAATCAAACTAGATTTTTATGTGTATAGGGGCTATGAACATAAGTTCACCTATAGGACTTTCAATAACCTGTTGATCACAAATCCAACATGGCGGCGACACGAACTATAAATATTCACATGGACGTTTCTCACAATTTAACCATCCGAGTGCAGTGACACTTGGTACAGTAAATTCTTATACAAATGTTAATCCACTAGCATCTAATTTATTTCAATTGTTTCCATAACCACAAGATGGCAGCTGTGCGAAATTTTAAAATCTCGTTTTTACTTCTTGTATCCAAATCATGCCATTGAAGTTTGAACACTACACGTACACAATAATCTTCATGTAACAGTACATAACTCTAAGACCTACATATATAAGAATCCAATATGGCGTCCATTCGCAATGTTTAGTCGGTTCTCAATATCTACGAATGTATTACAGCAATCAAACTGAAATTTTGTATGTTGATAGTGGCAATTAATATAAGTAGGTTATAGGAAAATTGGCTTTAGTTCTTCACGGAACTACTTGTTTTTTGTCTATATGCAGTCCATGTCATTGCTAATGGGTAGATATTGATTGCTCTGAGGTCCTTTTGGGTGTCTGCTAGCCAGCGTACTTTGGTTTGTAGGGTTACGCGGATAATGTGGAAGATTTTCTTTTTCAATTGAGAGCTGTCTATTCGTGCTTTATGTCCGTAAAATCGCATTTGTCTTCTCCGTCCAAGTGAGATGAATATTCAGTCAGTGAATACAGTTCTTTTCCGCATCCAGATACAGTCTTGAAACTTTGGTCCAAATCTTTTCTTCGGTATCTGCCGTTCTTTCCTCTCAATGTCTTTGATGATTTTGGTTAATTATAGTGTCTCAATCGCTCTGGGAGAATGTCTGTCTGGTAGTGCTATTTTCTTATCAGTTTTGGCTCACGAGTCTGAAGGTATACAGCCAGCTCCAACACTCAGACGAGAATTACTTATTTTGGCACAGCCGGGAATCGAAGACAAACTCATAGTTGGCAGCTATAAATGTTTGGCACTACATGAGATGTGCTTTCAGTACACATATAGTGGAATGTGGGTTTCATTGACCACTTCTGTCTCTATCATCAACAGCACATGAAGTGAAGGCAAAAAGGCCATGTATTACGATACCTTGTGGCTACAGCATAAAAGAAACAGGAGTGGCCTTAATTCAACGACCGCGCAGAGTATAAAAATGTATATATTTACTCCAGTCTCTTATTACAATAATTTTGAGTATAATTGGCACGTTGAAATACGTTTAACAGACTTATAGCTCGGAGGGGACTTTGGCTCAGTTCAATGAAAACGTTGCATGCCCTGTGTATCACGAAAATACTTGTCCGTGATGTCGACAAAGGAAGCTGCACGCCTCTAATAATATAATCATATATATTACTTCACAACGACAGGGAATAATGACAGACGGTTTAGTAAATACAAACTGCACGCGTACAGGAGGCAGCTCTGAGCTACTGACTGATACCTCCTAGTTTTAATCTGTTGCATGCACTTGAAGGATCCGGTGTATAAATGGGATAGCTCGACTATTTTGGTCAAATTCATGTTTTGATGTCGTAAAATAATCACCAGATATTTTAGTGGAAGAACGGCTTGGTTCCGCTTGTTAGCTAGTGCAGCCTCCTTGATGGCTCATGATACCAAGATTACGGGTTTGATTCCCGGCTGAGGAAACAACTAATTTATTTGCCTTTTTATGAGTAGTGTGACTTGTTTGTTTATTTTCTGAATTTATTTATTTTTTATTAAGGAGGAAGAACTGTAGTACTCTTTCACAAAGTAATGGGGTAGAAAAGACCCCTTCGCTCAATATCATTGCATAAAATGTTACGTAGCCTAACTCAAAATATAGAAATAATAATAATTATATTATTGGGTTTACGTCCCTTTTAAAAACTGAGGCTTCCAGAGACACAGAGTGCCTGAATTTTTCCCCGAGGGGGATCTTTAACGTGCCAGTAATCTACTGACACGGCTCCCTCACATTTGCGCACCATCAAATGCCAACTGAACGCACCAGGATGTAATCTTATAACCTTGGGCACAGAAAGCAACAACGCTAACACTGCACCGCAAAGCCAGTCAATAAACAAGAAGTTCCGTGACGAACTAAAGAGCCTACTTTTCTTAAAATTTAAGATTCATATCAATGATTAATCTATATGGAACCATATAGAATAATGAAGAAATTAAGTTGGTAATATCGAAATTTCTAATTAGTTCGAAATACTGTATACTTGGCATAATGTAGCCTAATAGAGCACTAAAGTTGGCAACCCTGGGGACTGAATATATTCTTAGTTACATCTCTTAGGGTACAGAATACAACATTTGGTTCAAGTCCAATGGATAGCATGGACGTTACATGAAGTTAAACATTGGATCTAACAGCGCGCGTAAAATCATGTTGGCAACAATGTCATGCATGTATTGGTCAGCAATAATCTGAAATAATATGATCTATCGTTGTGCCAATTTTGAATGAAATCCATTAGTTAGTATAGAAGTTACATGCATTTTAAAATTGGACCTATCAGCAGGCTTAGAATCAATTTGGCAACACTGACGTATATTAGTTACTCCAAATTAATCTAGAATGCCAGGTACTATACGTGTGCAAAGGTTAGAGCTATTGGCTTGCATACTTTCTGATATATTGATATTAGGGTAACAAAAATAGAGAGAGTATTTATTAACAGTTGGCAGCCCTGGTTACTCTTAAGAATCGGCATAGTCATATCTGTTATGGTACACATAGCACACACGAAATTTGGTTGAAATCCAAATGATTGTATAGAAGTTACATGTATTTAAAGTTGGACTTCTCAGCAGGCTTAGAATCATGTTGGTAGCACTGACGTATATAAGTTACTCCAAATTAATATAGAATGTCAGGTACTGATCACTTTCGTGATGTTTATAGTGCGTTTTTCTTTCGTGCCGCATTTGTCAGTTAAATGCTTTTGAGACCACCGAACGAAAACATATGTACTTATTCATTTCTGTTAACATTATAATGTTTATTACTAGTGTTTACTCTCTCTATATATATATCTAAGACTCTTACCTCAGCATGTTAAAGGTCATGCGCCTCCAGCATACGCTCGCATACTGAAAAGGGTGTCGACTTGCTTGCTGCCTTCCTGTATGACTGACGTCACAGCTTGCCCTGGCCAATCATCGCCCGCCAGCCTGGCTTCCAGACGTTTCTATGATGTTATTATTTAAGTGGCGGCGTTTTGCTCTCCATCAGCATTCCTTCTTCAAACCTTCTACGGTCTTCTTCAACTAGCGAGAGGCATTCGTGCCTTCCGCCCTTCTCCGGGGCCTTCTAAACTTCGGGCCTAATCTGCATTTATGATTGAAACTACCAGGAAACGCAACAGCAGAGAGCTTCAGCACTGAGAAAGTGCATTCTACATTTTACTTCAAACCGCAAGAAGCTGCATCAAATCGCAGTTCTAAAATGCCATGTTATTTGGCATTCAAGAAATAACATCAAACCTAACGATGTTAAACAATGTACAGCGCTGGTGAAGAAGAAGAAGATCGCCCTGGCGAAGTATTTTCCTGATGCTGGACATCTCAAATTCTACTACCAAAAAATCAAGTGTTGGCCACGGCAGTCTCCGTCAGCATGCTTCTAGTCATCGCCACTAAAGATAAGTTTGTGCCTTTTTTATTATTATCTTAATCATCTTCGTTTTAAGTGTTTGCTAGCAAGTGCAAGAATATTAAATTTGTGTGTGCATCAAGCAGAATGAACTTTTGAATAATAGCACATGGCTGTGCCAACCTAAATAAAATTAATGAACATTTGAAATTGCCCCAGGCGGGTCAGCATAACTAATTTTTTAATTAAGGCTTATTTATTAATGTGTTTGCAAGTTTCACCATAAAAATAAAAGTATTGTATTTACTCTCAATGTTCAGTCTAGTATTGAAAGAACCAGGCCGCATTTCCTTAGCCCAATCCTTTCAGTCTAATCTTCTCTTAAGGAAGTTATTTTGTCCAGGCCTTAAGCCTGATGCTGTCCTCCCGTTTATGTTGATGAATTTGGGCTGTTCTTCACATAACCATTTTGGTGCCTATAACCGGGATGCTTGTAAACATTCTGTTTAACCAAATCTTCAAATTTCTTAATGTTGGAACTAATTCAAAATTTAAATGCCATACTGAACATTGAGTGTGTTAATATTTTAAAAATTGTGTTTTCTAATCTACTTCGAAAGTTTCAGCTCGAGTGTATATGGTTGGCACTGAGAAGGGAGACAAACAGCAGGCCCGTATTTCACTGCAGGGGAAGCCGCACTCTCTTTTCTGGCAGACTGTCAACTTCTTCCGAAGCAAGGTGTACCAGCTCACAGTATAGTCGTGAGTACACAACAAACTTTCATAATTCCGATTGACGAGAAACTCATTAATGCTAGAGCTTCTGTCAAAGGCAAGTTAACGCGTTTTCGCACTTTTCTAGATGAGCTCCCGGAAAAAGAACGTAATAGTGACATAATTTCTCAAAGACTGAAAGGTTATGAACAGGCCTTTGAGAAATATGATGAGATCCAAAGTAATATTGAGACCAAGGATCCCGACCAGCAAAGTGACCGCTGTGAGGTTGAAAATTTATATTATAAGGGGTTCGCAGACGCGAAGCAGCTTTTAAGAAGTTTAACATTGCAGGAAAAGCAGGAGAAAACTCCTTCAGAATCTTCTTCTTTTCCTTCCCGTGTTATATTACCGAAAATAGAATTACCTAAATTTACCGGAGATGAAGCTACATGGGAACCATTTTTTGAATTATTCAATTCATTGATTCACGAAAACGATTCTCTTCCTTCAATACAGAAGTTTCATTATTTGCGTTTGTCCTTGCAAGGCAACGCACTTAAACTCATCCAAGAGCTTACGTTGACAAATGAAAATTATGAAGTAGCTTTGGCACTTCTCAGAGATCGGTTTGGGAACACTCGTTTAAAAACTCAACGTCAAATACAGGGTTTATTCAATTTACCTATTGTTCAAGCTGATAATCTTGCCTCGCTTCGTAATCTGATCGATGCTGCAGAACTTCATATTCGTGCGCTTGCAAATTTGGACCAAGCAGTTGACCATTGGGATCTATTTTTGATTCATCTTATTTCTGTTAAATTAGACACTAAAACTTTAAAAGATTGGGAAGCAGATCTGTCGCAACATTCATTGTGTACCTATGAAGCTATTATTAAATTCTTAAAGGCGAAATGCCAAATTCTCTCTGCTGTAGCCAGTCAAAAGAGTAGCTCCACCTTCAAACCTCCTTCTAATAGTAAGGTCATCAGCCCCACTCAGAGAGTACTAAGGTCACATGCCTTTTCTACCAATATTCGGTCTTCCAATCAAGTACAAGCTTGTGTTTTGTGTCAACAACCACATAACTTGTACCAATGCGCTCAATTCAAATCTTTATCTGTGGATGAAAGACGCAAATTAATTACCACCCACAAGCACTGCTTTAATTGTCTATCAGCGACACATATGATAAGCAATTGTCGTTCTGAACGGTTATGTTTTCACTGTAAAGCAAAGCATCATACTCTCCTGCATAGGCATGAAAGATTGCGGTCATCAGCAACCAATAGTTCATCCGCTAAATCTAATTCTGAGACTTTGCCTAATAACGCTCAGTCTTTTACTCAAAGCTCTGTTTCGTTCAGTAAAACTCAAGTTTTATTGTCCACTGTCCAAATTCTAGTGAAGAATGTTCACGGAAAATGGGTTTCTGTAAGGGGATTGTTAGATAATGCTGCAACTAACAATTTTATCAGTGAATCGCTAGTTCGCAAGTTAGGTCTACAAATATGCCCTACTTCTATAGAAGTTACAGAAATTAATGGTTCCAAATCGCAATCTCTGAGTTATGCTAAAGTGGATGTAAAAGATTCCAATAATCTTGGCATTCATTTAAATTTAGATTTTTTAATTATAAATTCCATAGGTAATGACACCCCCATTACTTCTTTTCAAGTCCAGGGTTGGAATATTCCGCATCATTTGCAACTTGCAGATCCGAATTTCAACAGAGCCTCATCTGTAGAAATTCTTTTAAGTGCCAGCATTTTTTGGCAATGTTTACATCCGGAAAAGGTTAAAGTTGCCCGTGATGTTTTCTTTCGTAGAACTGATTTTGGTTGGATTGCCACTGGGCAAATATACCGCAACCCCGTTCAACAAAAATCTCATTGTTATTTTGTTGGTGCTGATTTAAATCAAGAATTAATTAAGTTCTGGGACATTGAGGATATTCAAGTCACCTCATCTCATTCTCTCAATAATGAGATCTGTGAAACACACTACGTAGAAACCACTGTTCGCACTACTGAAGGCAGATTCGTGGTTACTCTTCCTCGCATTTTTAACCCCCCTGTTATTACAGAATCACATTCCAGAGCTCTCAAAGCTTTATTCGCAATTGAAAATCGCTTTAAAAAAGATGCTCTCTTAAAAACTCAGTATACTTCCTTCATGGAAGAATACGAATCAGCGAATCACATGGAAGTAGTTCCAAAATCTGAAGAAATTAGTAATCCTCCTAAAGAAATAGTGTATCTTAATCATCATCCGGTTTGGAAATACTTCCACCCGAGAACAGATAAGAGTGGTTTTTAATGGGTCATCTCCAGATGCCAATGGTGTTTCTCTCAATGACACTCTGCATTCTGGACCCGCTATTCAGACAGATCTTACTTCAGTTTTACTTAACTTTCGTCTATTCCCCATTGCTGTTCTTGCTGACATCAAGCAAATGTATAGGCAAATTCTAGTAAATTCAGAACAACGTGATTTGCAAGGAATTTTGTGGCGAGACGACAATGCAAAACCTATAAAAGTATTTCGTTTAAGAACAGTGACATACGGTCTTAAGCCGTCTGCTTTTCTCGCAATACGATCTCTTCACATGTTGGCCGAGCAAGATGGTCATCTTTTTCATCCTCTAGCTTCTGAAGTTTTGAAAACTGCATTTTATGTAGATGATTTTCTGTATTCCTTTCCTAGTATCTCTGACGCACTTCTTGTTTGTGAAGATTTAAACTCTCTTCTTTCCGGTGGTGGGTTTACCCTTCATAAGTGGAACTCGAACTCAACCGAATTTTTATCTAACTTTTCACAAGTAACTCCTGTTGACAAATGTGTTGCGCTTCCTACTGAGGAATCAGCTATTAAAACCTTGGGTGTTTTTTGGTCTCCTTCTTCAGATACCTTTTCCTATCAGGTACACTTATCTGAGTTTCACCCTCGAACGAAAAGGCAATTATTATCGGAGATAGCAAGAGTTTTTGATCCATTGCAGTACATTGCTCCGGTGGTTATTACTGCAAAAATTTTCTTGCAAAAACTTTGGTTATTGAAAATTGGTTGGGATGAAAAAGTACCCTCCCCCCTTTTGGATGAGTGGTTGAAATACCGCAAGAGTTTGTTACATCTTTCTCAAATTTCTATTCCTCGCACTTTAATTTCCGACATTTCATGTCAGTATTTCGATTTGCACGTATTTGCAGATAGTTCTGAAAAGGCATACGGTTGCGGATTTTCCTATTTAATTTGTGCAAAATCAAAGGTAGCCCCACTCAAATCCATATCTTTGCCTAGATTGGAATTATGTTCGGCTGTAATGGCTGTGGAATTAGCCAGCAAATTAAAAATCAGTTTAAATTTGAAATTTTCGACCACATGGTTTTGGAGTGATTCTTCCATCGTGTTAGCTTGGCTTTCAAAACCTTCTTCGCATTGGACCACTTTTGTGGCTAATCGCGTTTCTAAAATACAAGAGTTGTCTCATTTTGACCAATGGAATCATGTTCCGGGGAAAGAAAACCCCGCTGATATATTTTCACGTGGCTGTTTGCCCAAGAAATTAATTTCTCTTAAACTATACTGGAATGATCCGGCGTGGCTCAGTCAGGATTTTTCTTGTTGGCCTCGTTCATCTAATCCGCTCGCAGAAGATGTTCCTGATGCTCGCATTGTTACCGCTTCCCTTTTTCTAACTTCTATTGCTACTAGTCTTTTTCAGCGTTACTCTTCATTTAATAAATTAATTCGGGTGGTAGCATATTTATTTCGATGGAAATTTCTTGTTCTTGATGAGCCTGTGAAGCCGCAACCCTTTCTCACTAAAATGGAATTGGAATTTGCTACTCGTAGAATCTTGTTTCTTATGCAACAAGAAGTATTCTTTCTTGAGTATCAGACGCTTTCAAGCAAAAAAGCTTTACCAAAGTCTAGTAGGCTGTTACCTCTCACCCCTTTTTTGGACCAAGATGGATTAATAAGAGTGGGGGGCAGGCTAGAAAATTCTAGTTACTCAGATGAGAAAAAACATCCCATTATTCTTCCTTCTAGACATCCTATTAATACTCTCATCGTAAAGAAATTTCATTATCAGAATTTGCACGCTGGCACCCGCACTTTGCTTTGTTTAATTCGCGAGCAATATTGGCTCATTAACGGTGTTCATGAAGTTTCTTCTGTTATTCGGAAATGTATACCTTGTTTCAAATCCAAGCCCCCGCCAATCACGCAAATTATGGGAAACTTGCCATATTTTCGTTCCGAACCTAGTAAGCCTTTCGCCCTGACGGGTATCGATTATGCCGGTCCTTATGTCTATCAAGTTAATTCCCCTTTATCTAAGCGAAAGTTGTTAGGTAAACTTTATATTTCTTTATTTGTGTGCATGGTGACAGGAGCCATTCACCTTGAGTTGGTTACAAGTGCTTCTACTCCTTATTTTATAGCAGCCTTTTCTAGATTTGCCTCTAGAAGGGGTGTTCCTTCTGAGGTTTTCTCAGATAACGCAAAAATTTTTGTTAGTACTTTTGATCTTTGGAAAACTGCACTTACCTCTCCTTCTGCTAAGGAACAGTTTTCTAATTTTTCTCATGCTAAGGGATTCAAATGGCATTTCACTCCCCCTTACGCCCCCCATCATGGTGGTCGTTGGGAATCTTGCATAAAGCTCACGAAGAGACAGCTGAAGAAAACCCTTGGTTCAGCCATCCTTTCCTATGAGGAATTTAATTCCTTAATTATTCAGGTTGAGGGTATCGTAAATTCTAGGCCGCTCACGCCTTTGTCTAACGATCCTAAAGATCTTCTTCCGTTAACACCTGGCCATTTTTTAATAGGCTGTTCTTTAGCTTCTACGCCTCCTTTGCTGAGTCGACGCTGTGATCTCAGGTTGCCTATTTTCTGGAGAAAGTTAGACTCTTTGCGAAACTCCTTTTGGCGCCGTTGGAAGCTGGAGTATCTCGGCTCACTTAACAGAAGAGAGAAGTGGCGGCTTTCCCAGCCTGATGTGCGAGTGGGAGATATGGTTCTTTTGCGAGATCCAAGTCCCCCTCTCGTATGGAATATTGGTAGGGTAACTCACTTCCATTTGGGTCGTGATAATCATGTGAGAGTTGTAGATGTTCTCACTAGTAAGGGTGTCTATACTAGACCAATTTCTATGGTTGCTATCTTGCCTGTTGAGGCTTAGTGTCATCTTCTTTATTGTTGTTCACGTTTTTGTAACTGATTCTTTGATTGTTTTCTTTCGGGGGTCTCGGAGCATGATCACTTTCGTGATGTTTATAGTGCGTTTTTCTTTCGTGCCGCATTTGTCAGTTAAATGCTTTTGAGACCACCGAACGAAAACATATGTACTTATTCATTTCTGTTAACATTATAATGTTTATTACTAGTGTTTACTCTCTCTATATATATATCTAAGACTCTTACCTCAGCATGTTAAAGGTCATGCGCCTCCAGCATACGCTCGCATACTGAAAAGGGTGTCGACTTGCTTGCTGCCTTCCTGTATGACTGACGTCACAGCTTGCCCTGGCCAATCATCGCCCGCCAGCCTGGCTTCCAGACGTTTCTATGATGTTATTATTTAAGTGGCGGCGTTTTGCTCTCCATCAGCATTCCTTCTTCAAACCTTCTACGGTCTTCTTCAACTAGCGAGAGGCATTCGTGCCTTCCGCCCTTCTCCGGGGCCTTCTAAACTTCGGGCCTAATCTGCATTTATGATTGAAACTACCAGGAAACGCAACAGCAGAGAGCTTCAGCACTGAGAAAGTGCATTCTACATTTTACTTCAAACCGCAAGAAGCTGCATCAAATCGCAGTTCTAAAATGCCATGTTATTTGGCATTCAAGAAATAACATCAAACCTAACGATGTTAAACAATGTACAGCGCTGGTGAAGAAGAAGAAGATCGCCCTGGCGAAGTTATTTTCCTGATGCTGGACATCTCAAATTCTACTACCAAAAAATCAAGTGTTGGCCACGGCAGTCTCCGTCAGCATGCTTCTAGTCATCGCCACTAAAGATAAGTTTGTGCCTTTTTTATTATTATCTTAATCATCTTCGTTTTAAGTGTTTGCTAGCAAGTGCAAGAATATTAAATTTGTGTGTGCATCAAGCAGAATGAACTTTTGAATAATAGCACATGGCTGTGCCAACCTAAATAAAATTAATGAACATTTGAAATTGCCCCAGGCGGGCCAGCATAACTAATTTTTTAATTAAGGCTTATTTATTAATGTGTTTGCAAGTTTCACCATAAAAATAAAAGTATTGTATTTACTCTCAATGTTCAGTCTAGTATTGAAAGAACCAGGCCGCATTTCCTTAGCCCAATCCTTTCAGTCTAATCTTCTCTTAAGGAAGTTATTTTGTCCAGGCCTTAAGCCTGATGCTGTCCTCCCGTTTATGTTGATGAATTTGGGCTGTTCTTCACATAACCAGGTACTAAACGTGTGCATAGTTCAAAGCTGTCGGCTTGCATACTTTCTGATATATGGGTATTTGGATTTTAAAAAAATGAGAGCATTTATTAACAGTTGGCAGCCCTGGTGGCTCTTAAGAATACGCTCAGTCATATCTGTTTATATACACATAGCACATACGAAATTTGGTTGAAATCTAATTTGTAGTGTAGAAGTTATATGCATTTAAAATTTGGACCTATCAGCAGGCTTATAATCATTTTGGCAACACTGCCAAGTATGGCCTCCTGGAAATTAAACTACAATATTATTATCTATACGAGTGCCAATTTTGAAATAGCTCCCATTCATACCTTCTTTGATATCCAACATGGAACTCAAATTTCAATTGCGATTTTTCAGCAGTTGGTAGCACTGACATCATTTTCAAATATGGCCGTGAGATATTCAGGTACATATCTTTACTCCTACCAAATTTTGTTTCGATTGCTGCAGCCGTTTAGGAGTTGATAGGGGACACACACACACAGCCAGACAGACAGAAGGACAGACAGACAGACAGACATTTGCCCGATCTCAAATGTCCACTTTTTCCTATTTTTTGCAAAATGTGAAAAGTAGGCTAAAATGAAAATGAAACACACTAATATCAATGACTAAATTCTAATATACGAAATCGCCGGTTACCATCTTAATTAGAGTACAAATTGTTAATGAACTGGGAAATTTTATGCTAATCTATATATATAATACACTAAGGTCAAATTCTGAACCTGAAGAATACTATATCATATCATATTTTCGGAACACAACAAACAAAAATTATGTCATCACATTTGTCGATTTCAAAAAGTCCTATGATAGTATAGATCGCATGTCACTTGTTAATGTTTTAACAGAATTTGGACTTGATAACAAAACAAGAAATATTATTAAAGATACAATAACTGAAACGAAGGCTAAAGTTAAATTTATGGGTGGTTGTAGTGATGAGTTTGAAATAAACACAGGTGTCCGTCAAGGGGATGGGCTCTCCCCTTTACTTTTCAATTGTGCTCTTGAGAAAGTTGTCAGAGAATGGAGGAAAGCAGGTGCACCATCTCACCGCCTGGGCCCAAAGATTAAGGGTATTGACTTAGATTGTCTAGCGTTTGCTAATGATTTAGCACTAATTGCCAAAAACGTCGCTGATGCACAGAAACAGCTTGTTATACTGGAGGAGCAAGCAGCCAAAATAGGACTAAAAGTCTCCTATGAAAAAACTAAATTTATGACAAATATTAAGAATGGTCCACCTGAAATTGTCATTGGTATCAATAAGATTGCAAGAGTGAAAGAATTTAAATACTTAGGTGAATGGATCACTGAAAATGGCAATGAAAATAAATCTGTAGCATCACGAATTCAGAAAATGGAAATTGCTTTTCAACACACAAAGAATGTTTATAACAAAAATAGCTTGTCCTGGAACAACAAAATTCGTCATTACTGTACAGTGATTAAACCCGAAGCTCTATATGCTTCAGAAACGCTCAGTTTACATCGTAAGACCTTAAAGGAAAAATTAGAGATTAAAGAAAGGAAAATCATGAGGAAAATCTTAGGGCCCAGAATTGTAAATGGCATACACTACCCCAAACCCAACTCTGAAATTTGTAAAAGAGTTTCTAAATTAACTGATACAATGAGATTGGGACGAATTCAGTTTCTAAGCCATTTGGAAAGAATGAATCCTGCCAGACTCACTTATCGAATCCACAAATTTCTGCAAATCAAACGCACAAGACCAAAATGGTATAAACAAGTAGAGAAAGACCTTAATGAATTGGGTTCACCAAATTTACAAGATAGAAATATGATCCGGAAAATTGTTCACACAAGGGGATTTGAGGAAGATGAGAAGAAACCACAGCGACGTACCTGGTCGGAGGAACAGAAATTACAGCAATCAGTGAAAATGAAGAACTATTGGGCAAGGAGGAAAGCTCAGAAAATGTTGATTCCGCGTGGTCCTAAGTGACCCATTCGCGAAGAAGAAGAAGAAGAAGAAGAAATACACTAAGGTGTATGTTTCACAAAACTCAAGCTCCTAAACCAGAGGGAGTTAGAAGGTCTGACTTGTACCAAATTCTTCCAAATCGTCTCAATTGTACCAGCAAAATCTTAGATTCCTTGAAAGGTCAACGGAAATATATGTATTTGTTTATAAAGTGCTTTTAAACAAATAAACAAGAGGATAGCCCCTGGCAGAACTGTGTCGCGTACAACCACATAGCACTAGAGCTAGGCGGGTAGTATGTACACATGGGACGCACACAACCCATTGTTCAACCAGCAGCAGTGATGAATTACACTATGATTTCATAAATATTGACAATTTGTTTAAAAAGTGCGTAAACATATTTATAGAAACCCGCATAACAGTAAAGCCAAGCGGGTGGTTTATACACATGCGAGAGTTCTCGCGAGAGTACTCGCACGAGTCCGCTAGTTGTAATAATTTGCCCACGTCTACAGATTATCAGGCAACACTAATAAATGGCTTCTAATACTTTAATATTCAGATTTAGGTATCTAGGTAAAATCCTCAGCCTACAGTTGATTTTAGCATCTGTGATTAAATTAGGAATTAAGAGGAAGTGTTAGCACGTGTAGAGCGAGTCCACCACGGCAAGTCGTGTTTTATATTCTATGCTCGCAAAGTTGAGTGACCTCGTAAAGCATGCCAGTTTTAGATCACCTCGCCTACTCATCCAGTTGCCTTATCAATATGTAGTGGGCTAAAATGGAAGGGCTGCAAGCGCGTTAGCAATTAAGTCCATTGTATACGAAGCACGTGTACAGGTAACTGAGACACACGATACCACGAATAGCGACAAATTAGCCCAGCAGGGGCATTCATACAAATAAACACACAAACACATGCTGAATCAGAGTAGATATTTCTTTAGAAACGGTTCCTGGTTTAAACTGCAGCAAACCTGCTCGGTGTCTGCCACGTTTGTTGTGAGGTCACACCTAGGTGTACCACGTTAAGCTCATTATTAGGCCATAGTGCATAGTGCCTCAATTAGCTACGAGAGTGCAATAATAATAATAATAATAATAATAATGATAGAGAATTGCATTTTATGGCCACTAGCTTAGAATGAAACCCACACGATTAACGAACCGGATCTTTACCTATTTTAAAAGTAAGAAGACCAAGCCAGCCTGGTTCGAAAAGGTAGAAAGTGACCTACAGGAGATGGAGATTACCCGTGAAGATATTCAAGAACGTAACCCTCTCAAGAAGAAACTAAACGACCACCAGGGTTTAAAAAAAAAGTTGAAGACGGGAAAGTTGTGGACGGAAGAAATAAAAGAACAACACAGGGAACGTATGAAGGAGCATTGGGCAAATATTAAAGCCCAGAGAAGCCAGTTGACATGACCTGGTCCTTAGTAGGCCGATACGATTAAAGAATAATAATAATAATAATAATAATAATAATAATAATAATAATAATAATGGTTTTGTATAATTTTCATATATAATAATAATAATAATAATAACAGGACTTAAAGGAAATAAACATTACAGAAGATATCATCATGAATCGCAAGACTTTTGGAACTCTAGTTACAAATCACTCTTTCACCGAAAAAGCTAAAAAGACCACTGGAAAAATATGGACGGTGGAACGTAAGAAGGGGCACAGTGAGTTCATGAGGAGATTTTGGGAGGTGAGGAAGAGGAAAGCTCCATCAACCCGAGTCAACATGTACAAACGCGCTCCCTAAGTGGGCAAAACGAAGAAAGAAAGAAAGAAAGAAAGAAAGAAAGAAAGAAAGAAAGAACGTAAGAAAGAATAATAAAAATAATAATAATAATAATAATAATGGTTTTGTATTTTATGTATATTTCATATATAAGGATAATAATAATAATAATAATAATAATAATAATGATATGGAATCACTACAATAAAAGAGTGATGTCACATAGTGCAAAATTGAAGCATTACAAAACCGTTGTCCTCACAGTACCTCTTTATGCATCAAAAACCATAACTTTAAGAGTCCATTCAAAATTTACAGACATTGAAAAGCAAGAACGCAAGATTCTTAGATAAACAATCGGCCCTACATATGAAAATAGAATTTGGATCAAGAGACGAACTCCAGACCACCATCGTCTCACAGACACTTTCACAAACGCTGAACGCAGGAGACGGTTGAAAATTTTGTGCACATATTTAGGATGGACAACAATCGACCAACACAAAGATTATTCAATATAATTAATACACAAAAATCGAGGATAAATTGGCTGGAGGAAACAAGCGGGAACCTGAATGAGATGAACATCTGACAGAACATAATTAAAAACTGAGAAATCTCCAGAACCTTTGTAAATAAGCACACATTTAGGGTGAAATATAGCAGCTGGACTGACACAAGATAGACAAAGGAACGCAAGGTGCAACACAGTGAGTTCATGAAGAGATTTTCGGAGAAGAAGAAGGCAAAATTCATCAAGCCAACTAACAAGTTCCAACACGCTTTTTTCACTGGTCAAAAAATGTTTCGCATATTGCATGATGTATATTAATTTCTGTATGACATTTCGTTTTTGCTCATTGGCTAATGTGTTAACTCTAAGATAACACGTTTGTTTGTTTGCACAGTACATTGTTATCGGACATGGAGTTTGTGCATACAACCTGCACAAATGGGGGAAGTGGCCAAACCCCTGCTAAGATTGCGGTACATTGAACCGGACCATCAGGCACATTGTCGAAGATTGTAAACTAAGAGCGTACTTAGGTGACCCTAACGACTCTTTCAGTGCAACATCTTCGAGCCTGGACTGGAGAAATAGACTGGACATAAGGTTGTAATAAGGTTGATATCTGTGCTAGTGTGTACTTGTTATTATTATTATTTTTATTATTATTATTATTGTTATTATTATTATTATTATTATTATTATTATTATTATTATGAATAGATGAACGCTCATCATATATATTATTTCAGTAGTATGCATCCCTCCTGCGGCGCTCACAAGGGACTGATCGTGACAAATGAGCATTCAAATGAAATATAATATACATTAGCAGTGACTTATTGCACTATAATTTCATAAATATCTATAATTTCTTTAAAATATGAGTTTAAAAAAATTGTACGAAGTGTGCGATTTGCAAACACCGTTTATGTAGGAAAATACGCTCCATAATTGTTGTCCACGGGCTGCTGTGACGCCTGTTTCATGTCATATTAACATTCTGAGGTCTTTCCTTTATCCTGAAATGTAAATAGTGTTCTATAACCATTTGGTTGAAATAAAAACATAACCTTTCTCCTTAAGTGTCATTATAAACCTATTGGGGAAAGTGTGGTTTATGAACATGCGAGATTTCTCGCACGGGTCCCCTAGTGGTATGAATTTAGCTATGGCGAAAACTGAAATAGTAATGTTAACTAGGAGGAGAATGGACACTATAATTCCCATGAAAGTTGGAGAAGTGGTCGTTCGAACTGGAGCCACTGCAAAGTACTTAGGAATTACTCTTGACACGAAACTGACATACTGGTCTCATATACGGAAGGCAGCAGACAAGGGGGAAGTAGTGACAGCTGCCATTAGTAGACTCATGTCTAATGTGCATGGTCCTAGACAAAGCAAGCTTCGACTACTGATGTCCACAGCGCAGTCTATCCTCCTGTATGGAACGGAGATTTGATCTGATTCGCTGAGGATAGAGAAGTATAGGAAACGCCTAGCTGCAATTCAGAGGAGAGGAGCTTTAGGGTGGCGTGTGCTTACCGTACAGTTTCGGAACCTGCAGTTCTGGTTGTCTCAGGTGTTGTGCCAATAGACTTACTCGCGCAAAAACGTAAAGACGGAGGAAGATGGACAGCTCATCTGATACAGAGTCTGGTCGAGTGGACAAGTAGAAAACATGGAGAAACGAATTACATTCTGACTCAGATGTTGACAGGTCATGGCTACTTTCGGTGTTACCTTCATCGTATGGCCAAAGTAAGGAGTCCAGTGTGTATTTACTGCGAGAACGAACGAGATGACGTATATCGTACGTTCTTTGTCTGCGCTCGTTGGGCAGCGGAAAAACAACGACTTGAAGCTGAGGTTGGCCAATAACCCTGGACAATATAGTAGGAATTATGCTGAGGCACGAGCTCAGCTGGGATACGGTCGCTTTCTTCGTTGAGGTGGTCCTTCGTCAGAAGAAGTCGGATGGGGACTCGCTCAATTTAATTGATTAAGTCTGCGATCCGCGGACTAAGAATTGAGAAGTAAGATGGTGCTTGTGAAGCAAAGAAAATGGCTCCATCCTGAAGTAATACGAAAGTGGTCCCGGGATGGGTTTTGTCAAGAGGATAGGGTGTGGTTTTTTAGTGGGTAAGAATCCCACACTCTTGAGGAATGCGGACCCTTCTCAAGGTCTAATGCAAGATTTTTCCAATTCACTCGTTAAAAAAAATGTGTTTCATGTGTAATGTCATACGCTACATAAATAAATAAATCACTTATCGGATAAAGCACGTGTATTATTATTTGGTCCACAAATGCATAAGCTTGCAATATGCAAAACATTTTTGACCAGTGTAAATTGGAATAACCAAGAAAGAGAGAAAGAAAGAAATAAAGAATGAAAGAAAGAATAATGATGGTGATAATAATGATAACCAAGATTTATATACACATGTAGAGAAAATTACTGAAGCGATGTGGAAAACGGATTCCGTGTTATGGGCACGTGGCCCGAATGACGTCAACACGATTAACCTATCACATTTTCACTTTTATCCAAGAGAAAAAGACAAAGGGTAAGGATTTCGGTGGCATAGACAGTAGTATGCTGAAATGCTATTCCCAGGATAGCGGGTTCAAACCCGGCAGAAGTCGTCGGATTTTTAAGAGCGTTAAAATCCTTCAGTATACCTTCCTTCGAAGGGTAAGTAAATCCAGCGGGCCGATGTCATAATTCATGGCATGTAAAAGAACCCACCACTACAATTGGTAGTGTGTAGCCAAAATTTGTAGGCTATTTGGTTAGAAATGCTCTACCAAGTTCGCCACTGGGTGTCAGTGATAATGGCGTCTGGTAGCCAAAGTTGGAACTACTTGAAATTGAACTTGTTGGGAGCCCTCGGGCGTTCAATTGAAACGCCCCGCTATGGCTATCGGCTGCAATTCAAATATTATTAGCCCAAGCATTTTAGGATTTAAGGTTGAAAAAAATCATGTAAAGCTAATTTTCTGAGAATTTGACAATTTGACCCTGGGGAACAACATACTAAAATTCTCCAAGCTTCCGATGCCGGCTTCCTTGTTTTCCAGGCCTAGAAACCTGGAATTCCAGGATATTCCTGGAGCGCCCGTAAAAACCGAATCGTTTATCCAAAATTGGCAAAGTATGGTATCAAATGAAAGAGGTGAACATGCAGGTTCTAAAAAAACGTAAGAAAAGCAACGTTCGGTCACTTCCGGTCGATAAAAAAAACGCGCAAAATCAATTTTTAAAGTTTTGTTTTCAATCAACGCGGTTTTAAGTGACCAAAGCATGGGGTTAAAGGAAAACAATCTAAACTGAACGAAAGAGCATGTTTTTAGCTTTCCAGAAGTGTCTTTTGTTTGTTCGTATGTCTAATGAAGCACGAGCTACAGCCATAATAAGTTGAACGCCACGTTGAGTTGGTTACGCGACGCCCATGTACAAATCATAAAACGACGCAAGATTTGCTAAATGAATAACAAAGACCGACAAAAAACACACTCACATGTACAGTTGATGACATGCGTTTTAATGGACATTTGGTTTTTGGTTTTAACAGCGACAAATATAAAAATAAATAAAAGAAACATTTGTGAAATTAAAAATATATTTGGGGCAATATTGTACATGTAGGGTCGACTAATGTCCTACGTCGGTGTCTATGGCAGGCACGGCCCCCTCCTGGAAAGTAAAAAGAAAATTAATAGCTCTTTTTCGCGAAATCGTTCGAATGATTACAATGACAGAAAAATGTATAAAAAATATAAATAAGTCCTAGGCTTATAGACACATAAAAGCATGTTGAAACATGAAATCTATAAACTAAATGTTACAGCAGCAGCTGATATAATTATTTCGTTGCCGTGGTACTGCTTTCCCAGGTAAAGTAGGGGCTGGTGTAGACATCATAACACCACCCATGTTGTGAAACGTCCCGTGTCCGGTCTGCGTGCGCACATTAACGTCAGTGTTATCAAAGGAATATTGAACAAATTCTTTGTTCGGTTCTGTTTCGCCAAGCTGTTCTTCGCCTGTGTCATTTTCACTGGTCGTGAAAGCTATTACGTTATTCTCGTAACAAAGAACCTCGTTGTAGGACACGGAGAAACCCATATTATGAAGAAGATCTACAAGCTGCCGCGACCCGTAGTGTCGGTGGACATAGACTACACGCCAACTGCCAACAAGATAGGAGATAAAAAGGACTTCGGACGACAAGCTGAAATAATTGCCAGCCCAATGGTGTTTTTCTTGGCGGATTTGCCGGTTGCGACCTCTAACTTGGTCCTGATGATCCGATCAAGAAACAGAGCTAGAGTATTCGGTAGAACGTCGGCATCTAACGACTGCTCTTCTGCGGACGGATATTCCTCCAGATTATATGCACGCGTCCGAATATCTTCTTTTATAATTTGAGCGGCCTTTTCTATGATTCGCCGACGTTCATCGGCCTCGGACTTCCCACGTTCCTCGTACCATTTGTCGTGCAAGATGTTTTCTGCCGTTTCTTTCATATTTAAATTCAGTTTCGACCTGGCAGCTCGATGATGAAGATTCGCTGTCCATAGTAGTCTTTCTTTGAGATACTTTTGCGCGTATGGGCCACACTCCATTTCTTTACATACTTTCTCAAGGTAGTCATGAAGATCAGCAAGCGCGAACTGGCAATCTTCATTAGTCTCCAAGAACGTACAGAGATTTTCAAAGGCGTCGTGTTTTTCGGGGTCCGCAGGACGGCCACGGCCAGTCTTGACGCTGCTACAATCACCCTCCAAAACGCCTCGCGATCCAAATCAGAGATGACATTCTCGATGATATTTGGCCTCGGCAGCAACAAGGTCTATTATGCTGTCCACACGAGCACATCGAGTACGTCCCCATTCATCGCCACGTTCGATTGCTCGGAGTCGGATGCCTGTAATAACCGGAATCGTTCGGATCTCGAGGATAATACATCTGTACTTAACTTCCTTTTTCGTTTCCTTCCGAGACAAGGCCTATTTGCCACAGAATAGACAATCTTATTTTAATGTTGAAAGGGTCAACAGAAGAACGAAGTGTAGGGTTTAAGAGCGTTTCCCCATTGGATAGTTCTCCTTCGGGCCTTTTATCTAAAGATGCCTTTATCGAACCAAGCCGCGTGTAAGCGATCCTAAAAATAAAAGAAATAAAATGAGTTAAATAATTATCTAGTTCTACTATGAGAAAGTGGGCCCCAACTTTGAAGCAGAGTTCTTAAGATCAAAACAAACTCTTGATCAGTTTTTCTAAATTAAACTTCATTAAGCCCTACTTCGACTAAAAACGTTACTAACATGCACAAGAAGCTGTAAAAATGGTAAGAAAGCTTTGGACGGTATCCCAATTTCTAACGTAAAAAGAAGCTAACGGATTTACTTTTTTCAAAAACCTTTACCATTGCATAGGTCTCGTTAAGGCGAACTCGGTGGTATATGATAAAATTCCAAACGCTCAAATTTAACGGATTTAGAGCCGATTAAAAACATGAAATTCACGTTTGCTTTGTCGCATAAGCGAAGTTATCCCAGCAAGCATAGTTTGCAGGTGTCGGCCTGGCGACCGCGGGGCTAGGCGCTCCCCTTACGCTGCAGAGCTTGAGTGCGTCTTGGGTTCATATCTCACTCCCACCCAGCATTTTTTTTTCTCTCTCCTTAGCACTTTAATCCGCTAGGCCGACGGCTGTGCACATGGCTTTCTGGCATACCTTCCCTTGCGCGACAAAGCAAATGTGAATTGTGCAATTTCAGTTGGCTCGAAATCCGTTAAATTTCAACATTTAAGACTTTATCAATGAGTGTAAGTCGCCTCCGTAGCGTAGCGGTCAGCATGGTTAGCTGCCACCCCGGAGGTACTGGGTTCGATTCCCGGCTCTGCCACGAAATTTCAGAAGTGGTAAGAGGACTGGAACGGGTCTACTCAGCCTCGGGTGGTCCAAATGAGTAGAGGGGGTTCAATTCCCACCTCAGCCATCCTCGAAGTGGATATAAAGGTTCTTTATATAAAACGCAATTCCACATTTTCACACAACCTTCTTCACTGCACTTTTATAGTAGGCCTATATCGCAACGTACCACCAATAAACGATTAACTCAACAAAACCAACAACACAATAGCAACAACATGCCTTCCCTTGCACAGCGTAAGCCGCAGCCCAGGAGCAGCAACGAGCATCCGACCCAACATTGTACACGACGCGACGGCGCTACCAACTTAATTTGGTGTTCAATTTATTCTGGCTGTAGCTCGTGCACTATTAGACGTACTGTGCCCAATCGGACACGGCAGACTGGCATCGAAATCGGGTCTTATCAGAGAATACCAGGGCCATGATTCTGCCTAGAGTCGAACCATTGATCTCTGAGGGGGAACAGCTACAGGGAACCCGAAGAGCAATGAGTTATATAATGACATATAATATAGCATGATTTCACGGCTAGAATGTGAATATCATAGCTGTTTAAGGGAATAATTGTTAGAAAATGAAACCATATGTACATTTTGGAAGCATAGAAGTATGAAGGCAAGCCAGCTTGACGGTTGACTAATCGCAGCCAGCGGATGGGCGTGGATTCGTGACGCCGAAGAAACTCATTTCGTCTGGACCGCCACGACAGCTCAAAATTAATGACTCTGGGGTTCACCGATGGACAACGCTTGAGAATGGAGAGGGGGTAATTGTCCACGGAAATTAATTGATTGCAGCCAATTGGAGCATCGAAATGGAGTGAAATGTACACCCAGGGGAATATATTCTAGGAGAGATAATTTAGGAGTGGTCTCACACCTAAATTAAAGCCTATATCTTGAAATAAGCCTGTGAACACAGAGCCTATGCGCGAGAGGAATGATTTGGAGACCCACACGAGGGGATTTACCATGGTGGCGTCATGACGCTATGGAAGAAGGCAATTAATTGTAATTAATTGGCCGAAGCGATCGCTTGCACGCGAGTGGTTATGGGACTTCCACACCTAGATAAACGAGGTGTATACGTCATTTTGAATGGAAATGCATTATTCCAAGAAGGGAGTCGTTCCCGTATGTCCTGTGGACTACGTTTTACGAGAAACCTTTATATAGGGGAAGCAGCGCAGACCAAGCCAGTTCGTCTTCAGTTCTTCTACAGTTCGTCTGACTCAACACGTAAACTAAAACGCTGCCAGAAAGTGCGCGAAAAGTTAGAGTATCGACGCTCGAGTATATATGAAGAACAATGGAAGCGCATCATACAGCTTCTTAATAGTAATCATGAATCGCGTAAGATTTAGTCTACAGCAGATATTTATCCATTAGCATACGCAAGTATAGTTCGCCTCAGCGTAGGAACAAGTTAGGATATTTTTGGACAGTGAGTATACCAGGAGGTATTGTCATAGTTATAAATGACGCAGTATCGTCAGGATCACTACAATTATGGGAGCCGGGAAGGCATCACAAGTAATCATGACGGTGAACTGAACAGTATTGAAGGTGACGAGAATCGAACGCACGCACACGCAGGTAGATTTTCACGGTGACCAGCGGGTGTCAGAAGTTAGCTGCATCGCATCTCTGAAGTCAGGCGTTAGGAGGAGCCCAATTAAGGAGCAACATGTGAAATAGAGCGAAAAGTGTATATAAGTTTTATTACAGTGATTTCAAAAGTGTTTATGTGTATTGTGAAAAATATGTATTGCGTTAAAGTGAGAAGAGCCACTGATAAAAATATGATTATCATGTGTGAAGTATGTGATAGCATGTGTCGTGTGAGATATAGCATGATGGCTTAAACCAAGCTTCATGGTAGGCTCATGGCTGGTGTGCTGGAATAATCCAGCGAAAATGAAAAGTGAGTACAAATTTACAATGTTAATCTAATTAGATAGTTCACCATACAACGAAGCATCACTTTAAGACTAAGATGTAACAGTCACTTATGTACGAGCTTTCACCACTCGTATTTTGGTAGAATATGGCTTGGAGGGTGATTTGTTTAGGGCCATTCAGGCCTAAGATAGTGATGAATGTAACGGTAACGTTAAATGATAATAATAATAATAATATTAATCTGGGGTCGGTAACAGTAATATGTAAAGTAATAGGCATTTCTGGCCTAAAGAACGTACAAAAGTGTGTCATGTCTAATATAAAGATACTGTATTTGGTAAACAGTAAGGAAGTAACGTAAAATATATCGAGATACGAGAATTTTTCAGTGTCAGTGAAGTGTTGAATGAATATTTGATATGGTCAATTCTTAGGATTGTATTTGAGAACCATTAAAGTAATGTAAGCCAGTAATTTTATACTTGTTTTTGGAGCTATTTAAAGCTTTGGCTTAAGAGTAATTGCAGAGAGGACGTGAGTGCTTTAATAATTGAGTCATCTATGAGAAGTATTGTTTGAGCCGCAAATAGCGAGCAATGTAACGTAGAATCAAGTGATTTACGTCAATAAAGTTGCGGGGACCACTCTAACATAGCTTGCACGTTAGGTGAAAGGTTGGCTAATCTACGAGATAGTATTGCCGTTGGAGCATACTTATATTATTCGCAGCGAATTGGAACGGAGCTTGTCTGTATCAATCGCTTGCAGGAATATTGCCACGAGGGATGCTCTTCGAGACCCCGTGAGCTCATGTATTAATTGATCTGCCCTGAGAGGAGAATCATGTTCGTCGTATAGGAAACGCAGATTTCCTTATTATTGTAGGCAGCTGCTGATGAGAAATCTTGTATTCTCAATCGTGATGCGCGCCCGAAGCCACTAGTAATCGCCACAGAACGGCAAGGCTATTACAGGATCCATCCCCAGCCATGAATGTTAATTAGGAGCCGAGTTGAGCCCATTACACTATAAATATAGGTGGTAAATAATTAGAATGACTCAATTACTAGAGACAACACTCAGCGTAACTCCATTGTATTGCAATTGTAAACAAAGTTGACCTTGCTAGCAGCCAGAGGGGTGTGGTAGGTATGCCACGAGGACGGCGGCCATCTTTCTCGGCCAGCTGGAACTAATTTTATGGCCTGCTTGAAAGGGAGGTCTGTTGACCTGGTCCCTTTATTTTAGAAGCATAGTGGGACACTGAAGAATCTCGATATTTCGAAATGTATTTAAGATATGATTGTTGTGATGATGCCAATTGAATTAAATGATGTGTTTCAACACACATACCTGGTCGGATCATTGTGATCGGATAATATTTGGCCCAGTTATTCTCTGAGGAGGAATGCTGAACCAAATAAATGTAGGCATCTTTTTAAAGTGCATTTTTGCCCAGTTCACACTAATTTATGCAGACGGGTAGGTGATTTCAATAACATGACATGTTTGTAACGATAATAATTTCGACCAGACCCAGAAAATCGTTGTATGGTGAAACTATAAACATTTCTATCCATGTGTATTTTGGATGGGAAAACGTACCACTTTAGCGTTTCATATTGATGGGAAAAAGGAGGACGATTCACACGACACAAAATTTGTTAATTAAGGCATAAGATAATGAATTTATGTTAATGAAAGTAAATGCCCGTAAAAACGGATTAATGTTTAATTATTACAGAATTGATGTCATTTAAAAGTGATATTGTGACTTTTGTGTTGTGATTAAGTTGTGCGACATGAAGAACACTATGGACGCTCGTAGATGTCTGAAAGTATCAATGACAGGATGCTAGAAATATATTTGAGTGCAGTGAAGCACTAATTAAGAAGAGACTCACAAATAACCTTGCTTTTCATTGGGGGAAGTAAATGTAAATTATCCTTTGTTTGTATTTTGTTGTATAGCCATGACTTTATATCAGTAAATATTTTATTTAGGAATATGTTGCTTCTTTCATGTAGAGTAGTTACCTGATTGACTCAAATCCTGAGCATGTGGTCGTATGGTGGGCAGGAACGTCCCATACCTCGAAAGACCGTGAGTTAGCTGGGATACGAACACATGTTCCATATGATGACAATTGGGTACATGGAGGAGATGTCACTGTACTAGGATTGAGTCACAGGTACTACTAAAAGTCGGCCAAGATATTAATGGTAGAAGCAAGTACAGCAGAAAAATTAGGATATATTAGGAAAAGGCCGCGTCCCATTTGTTAAGAAGCCTTCACGTCAAAATAAATGTTGATAATCCTCCATAAGACATGCTTAAATGTAACTTGTTAGCGTTGTATACCCACATACTTACATTCACTTCAGGGCACGTAATTTCATCTCTTATATTTATCATGGCGGCCCAGGTGGGGCATTCGGCAATAAAAAACACTCTCTGGACAGTTTTATTAATAATTCAGAATATGGCCGATGTCTTACAATAGGGCATCCATTGATATCCCTCCTCTATCATTATCATGGCGCCCAGATACGTGGAAGGCTTATGGGATTCAGAAAAACCCATAATAATAGAATGGTTTTCATGGGGAAAACCATAATAGTATTTTTTCCTCAAACTGTGTTTGAGCGATTGTGAGTCTTTCTAGATGATACTCAGACATTAGACACTATTGTCAGACGGGTACGAGGGTCTAAACCCATTCCATAGGTGGTTACAGAACTGTGTAATATGATGTGTCGTTGTCGCGAGATCGGAATTCCTTTTTTCCAATAGAACGCGCCAGCATGCTCAGCTGCGGCCTACCTGAATCTCAGAATAAGAAATACAGGATGGCTGGAACTGAGGAGGTAC
Organism: Meconema thalassinum; assembly: GCA_946902985.2. Classification (NCBI taxonomy): domain Eukaryota; kingdom Metazoa; phylum Arthropoda; class Insecta; order Orthoptera; family Tettigoniidae; genus Meconema; species Meconema thalassinum. The sequence goes on from OX336391.1 coordinate 472,360,108, forward strand.
TTAAGTGTATCGCGGAATTAAGAGAACACTTTGATACTACTCATGCTAAGAGTAAGGAAGAGGCTAAAGCATTTAAAGATGAAATAGCGGGTAGATTGGATGCTAATCAAACTGAAATGAGCCAGATGTTGGCTAATCAAACTGAAATGAACTCTAGATTAGAGGCTAATCAAACTGAGGTAAGCCAGATGTTGGCTACAGTAAATAATCAGTTAGATTTAAACCTAATAGAGGTCAATAAAAAAAATGATTATGTTAAAGAGTCTATTAAGCAAGAGGTAACTAAGAATATTGTTAGCGTGGTCTCAGAGATGCAAGCTAATAACGACAAACGCTTTGAGTCAATAGAGCTAAAACTAGAGAATAATCTGCAAGCGTGCAGAGAATCACAGCGTGAGATTAATGATAGCTTAAGCAGTATGTCCATTGAGTTTAAAGACATTCAAAGTCAGAATGAAGCGAATACTAAGCGTCAGCAAGAGCAATTTAATACGTTCACTCAGACCGTGGATCAAAGGATCGAAGACAGCGACGGAAAATGGAATAGGCGGATGGCAGGCTACGCAAAGGCGGTAGACGAAGCCTTAAGAAAGCAGGATCAGAATATCCTTGACCAATGCAAGGAGATCAATGAAATAAAAACTTTTGATCAAGAGAATAAGGAAATAATATCAAACATGAAAAGGCAGGTCGGAAAGGTTCAAAAAGAGTTAGAACAAACTCAGAACGATCTAGCAGTCATTCATAAAAGGCAGGATGAGGACCAGGGAGAAATTACGAAAATAAGGACTGAAATCTCTCATATGCATGGTCACATACAGAAAGAAGTTACAGGCTTACGAGAAGAATTAGAACTTCGAGAAGGCTTGAAGACTGAAGCCAGCGATAAAACTCTTGCCGAGGTAAGAGAGAGTCTAGCGGGGGAAATTACCCACATGAAAGAAAGCCTTAAGGATGACAAGGAGATAGTATTTTCTATGGCAGAGAAAAACCGGGATCGCTTAGAAAAAATAGAACGAGAGGTATTAGCTCGTTTAGAAAAGGCAGAAAATAGGCACAGCCAAATAGAAACTAGAATGATAGCACAGGAGGAATCCATATTGCGAAATCCTAGATCTCGCGAAGGAAGCATAGATGAAAATAGGAGAAATAAATGGGCAGATATAGAGATACAGCCCACTCCAAAGAATGCAGCCGTGCCAAGTGACAGCCCGTATACCACGCCTGGTATACCTATTGCTATGTCTACACCGCATGAAAATGCAATACAAAATCAAATAGTCACTGTTGTGAGGGCTAGTGACGAGAAACCGAAGAAATATTCTGGGAGTAATTCTAACATGACACCCAAGTACTGGCTCAAAGAGGTTTCCGAGTACTTGAATGACGCGAAGGTACCGCCAGAGCGAAGGTTGAGAGCTATCGAAAAACTGACTGAAGGCGAGTGTGCCTTATGGTTTAGAAGTTTTCGGTACACGTTCGACACCGTTGACGAATTTCGCCAGGCATTTTTAAGCAGGTACTGGAACGCAAATATACAACAGAACCTCAGATTGGACTTGTACTCCAGACGCTACAGTACTAATAACCCTACGAAGTACGCAGAGTTTTTTATAGCTCAATTGTGCCGTTTCCACGAACTTGATGAAGGTCCTAAAGAGTCAGATCTGTGTATAGCGATAGCCAAGCAGTTACCGTATGAAGTACAACGTCTATTAATCTCAGCAAACGCCAAGACAGCGACTGACATGGAGGAAGTGCTGAGACAACTCGATCTCACCACAGCGCAGCACACAAGGCAAAGTCGGAACATGGAACAAGTCAACATGACGACTACACCGACTGAATCGACTAGGGTGCAGACTAAAAGTAAGTCTACTAGCACCGAAACGGAGAAATCAGACTGTCAACGCGAAGGATGGGAAAACCAGAATTGGAAGCCAGCATACAAAGGAGGATCGAACCGCGGATACCGAGGAAGGAAAGCCTGGAATCAGCGCCGCACAAGAGACCAGCAGCCTGATAACAGAAGAAATTACGGCCGAAATGGGAATAACCAAGGATGGAGATCCCAAGAACAGAGTCGCGGGTTCGATGAAGAAGCGGAAGAACGCTCTCACGCATCATTAAGATACATGGAAGAGCGTGGAGACGACCATAGAAAATCGCAAGTGCATTGGGATGAAGCGATTAAGAATAGGAGGTCACCCGACATCTATAAGAATGATGACGGAGCCAAGAGTCTGGAACTTCAGCAGTACGAAGACAGACAGAAGAACTCCACAAAGAATGGAGCAATGGGAAAAAAACATCAAAATTAAATGACCAAATAAGAGAGAGAAATGCAGGATGGAATACAGTGAATGTGGTTAACTGGATTGCCAAACCTGAGGAACTTATTGAATACCTAGATGAAGGGACGGTCAATGTGAGAAGGGAACTACCCATTATTATTGTAAACATCGCAGGCATGAAGATAAGAAGTCTTCTAGATACAGGCTCAACGGTATGTCTAATAACCCAGGCATTATATAATGAAATCCAAAGTAAAATCCACGTATTGAAAATACCTATTTCAAGCGTGAAGATAAAAGGTGTGATACCAGATAAAGTAATGGTATGCAGATACCAAGTATTTTTAGATTTGCAGATAGGGAACTATACATTCTCACAGAGCTTCCTAATTGTGAATAAGCTGCCTTTTAACGTTATTGTCGGCATGGATTTCATAAGAGAATATAAGGTCATAATAGATCTCTCACAAGACACTGTTATGTTTCGCGCAAGTGAGGGAAAGGAAGATTTAGAGCTCTCATTAAAGCACAATGAAACGAGACCAGAAGAGTAGGTATGGCATACATACGGAGATATGACTGGGGATGCAGTATTGACAACAGAAGACATCGAGGGAGAGTTGGCAACACTGGCCGCAGACATTGAAAAGGACCTCGAACCAAAATTTGAAGAATGCCTGGAAGAAAAGATAGAGGAAGATAAAATTGGTCCAGAGCATAAGCAAATGCTAAGGGAACTGCTGTTTGAATACAAAGGAGTCTTCGATTCGAGACCTGGCCGGATCAAGAATTTCCAATATGCGTTCCAAGTTAGTGACTGGACACCATTCAGACAGAAGCCGTATCCTGTAGCCGAGAAACATTATTTAAAGGTCAAGGAAGCAATACAGGAGATGCTAGAGGCAGTTGTCATTGTGAAGACGGCCACACCTTATGTCAGCCCACTGGTAGTTGTACCCAAACAGGACGGAAGTGTAAGGATATGCCTGGACCTGCGGAATTTGAATTCCAAGGTCATACCAGAGTTTGACCAAGTGCCGCCCATCAAGGAGGTCCTCAGGAGGTTCAAAGGAAAGACTGTTTTCTCAAATATTGACCTGACAGCAAGTTTTCACCATCTTGCTCTGGAGGAGAAAACAAGCTTATTAACTGGGTTTTTATTCGACCAGCATACCTATTCATACGTGCGTCTCCCATTTGGCCTGAAAACAGCGGGTTCAGCGTTGATACGAGCGCTTGATCGGATCCTGTCTGAAGAAGTAAAAGCAACAACCATATGCTATGTAGATGATATACTACTGACATCTGAAACAGTCGAAGAACACATCAGAGACCTACGCAAGCTGTTGAATGACCTAAGTCAGGCTAACTTTAAGGTCAAGATAAAGAAATCTAACTTTGGTCAGAGAGAAGTTAAATTCCTAGGCCACATAATAGACGCGCAAGTAGTTAGGCCGAATCCGGGAAAATTGGAGGTCATTAAACATTTCCCGAGACCAACGAAGGTAAAGAACGTCAGGCAATATCTAGGCGTTATTTGATTCTTTTCAAGCCATTGCCCGAAGTATACCGAGACCGTAGCACCACTCCAAGATTTACTGAAGAAAGGAGGAAGGTGGCGTTGGACGTAAAAATGCGAGGAAGCCTTCGTGAAATCTAAATAGATGCTTTTAGATTATGTAAAATTGGGATATCCAGACTACACCCAGAAATTTATTATCCAGACTGACGCATCATTTATAGGCATTGCAGCGATGCTCTACCAGGAAAATGAGGACAGGCCAGAGGAGAAAACTTATATTGCATTCATAAGCAGAAGGTTGAAACCTAATGAAAAGAATTATACGGTCACGGAGATCGAATTACTCGCAATACTGTATGCCTTACAGTATTGGAGAAAACTAATTTATGGGTTCAGAATTATATTAAGAACGGACCATAAAGCCCTAACGTTCCTGTTGAAAACCGACTTGTCGAGTCAATGACTGACGAGGTGGTCCCTGAATATACAGCAATTTCAAGTGGAAATCGAGTATTGCCCGGGGAAGGACAATATTATACCTGACTTGCTAAGCAGATACCCGACAGCTGATGAAGAGGAAGCTCTAGCTATCGACATAGATGATAGAGACCAGAAGACCTTAGATGATCTAAGGAACATCACCGTTTTTCAACGTGAAGATCCCTGGATACGGATGATGATTAATTACTTCGAGGGAAAGCTTGTCAGAGGAACCCCGATGTATGTTGAAGCCGAGGCACTATCAACGGAGTATCTATGGTTTAACCAGATGCTACACAAATGGAGCGATACAGACCACATTCGACCCAGGATTGTTATACCACCAGCATTGCAGAGAAGGCTAGTATGGTTAGCACACAGAGCTTTTGGCCACCCTGGCGTAGACAAAACTGTTGCCCTGCTTAAAGAAGCATTTATTTGGCCAAAACTTAGAGATACAGTCAGGAATACAATCAGGACATGTGATATTTGCCAACGAGTAAAGCCTAACTCGTACATAATGAGGCAAAAACCGATACCACTCTTACCAGAGAAGCCATGTCAGCTTCTGGCATTGGACAATTTCGGGCCGCTTCCGAGAGCTAGAAGAGGAAATAGACACATCCTAGTTGCACTAGACGTGTTTTCTAAAATGGTAGTCCTATGTCCAATTCAGAAAACCAGTACGAAACAGGTACTTAAGAGGCTGAAGGAAAGAATAATTCCTGTACTAGGGCAGCCGGAGAACATATTATCTGATCATGGGAGCTGTTTTACCAGCGTAGAATTTCGCAGGGAGTTGGAAAATCTGGGAATAAAACAGATTTTGTCCACAGTTCGACACCAGGAGTCGAATTCCGCTGAGAGAGTGATGAGGGAACTGCATAAGTACATGAAGATATACTGCTCTACAGAAAACTGGAAATGGATAGATGTACTAGAGATTATTGAGTATTGTATAAACAATACCATGCATGAAGCGACAGGAGAAGTGCCAGTGAGCCTACATCTTGATAGAAGACCAGAGAGGCCATGGAATAATGTCATTCGGACACCTGTAAATGCACAGCCTGGACGCGAGTTGAGGATCCAGAGAACATTCGAGTATCTCAAGAAACAAGCGGACAGACGGCAGCGAAGAAATAGGAGGAAACGCTACCACAGACCACTACTCGTAGGGGAGTACGACTTGTTAAAAAAAACACCTAGTTCAGATCCAGAGAGCAGGAAATACAAGAAATTTCAACATAGCTATCACGGACCCTACCTGATTATAAGGGACTTGCAAAAAAATGCATACCGAATCAAAGATGAAGAGACAGGTAGAGAAGTTGTTGTAAATGCAGCGAATTTAAAGTTATATAGTCCGCCAGAGGATTATAAAACAAGAGAAGAGCAAGCCACTCACACCCAAATGGACGGGGAGTCATTATATACGCACGCAGAGACTCCTGAGAAAAGCTCGCAGACCCAGGAAGAAAGAAAGCGAGGCGACCAGCTCGCAGACCCAGGGGAAACGAGGGGTGAATGCAGCTGTCGGTTGAAAGAATTTTACGACCAGTTGTGTGAGGCCGCTGCAGAACTTCAAGAAATGAATGAACAACTAAGGGAGCAAAACAAGAGAACACGAGACGGCAGACAGAGTGGAATGGGGGAACGAGACATCCCATTGCCGGGAGCACTGACCGCTTAAAGTAAATATAGCATGGAGTCAATGCCATCTGAAGGCCCGAAAAATTCATTTGTGAAATGAATTTTCCGAGCTTAGCGAGGGAAAGATGTGCCCAATCGGACACGGCAGACTGGCATCGAACTCGGGTCTTATCAGAGAAAACCAGGCCCATGATTCTGCCTACAGTCGAACCATTGATCTCTGAGGGGGAACAGCTACAGGGAACCCGAAGAGCAATGAGTTATATAATGACATATAATATAGCATGATTTCACGGCTAGAATGTGAATATCATAGCTGTTTAAGGGAATAATTGTTAGAAAATGAAACCATATGTACATTTTGGAAGCATAGAAGTATGAAGGCAAGCCAGCTTGACGGTTGACTAATCGCAGCCAGCGGATGGGCGTGGATTCGTGACGCCGAAGAAACTCATTTCGTCTGGACCGCCACGACAGCTCAAAATTAATGACTCTGGGGTTCACCGATGGACAACGCTTGAGAATGGAGAGGGGGTAATTGTCCACGGAAATTAATTGATTGCAGCCAATTGGAGCATCGAAATGGAGTGAAATGTACACCCAGGGGAATATATTCTAGGAGAGATAATTTAGGAGTGATCTCACACCTTAATTAAAGCCTATATCTTGAAATATGCCTGTGAACACAGAGCCTACGCGCGAGAGGAATGATTTGGAGACCCACACGAGGGGATTTACCATGGTGGCGTCATGACGCTATGGAAGAAGGCAATTAATTGTAATTAATTGGCCGAAGCGATCGCTTGCACGCGAGTGGTTATGGGACTTCCACACCTAGATAAACGAGGTGTATACGTCATTTTGAATGGAAATGCATTATTTCAAGAAGGGAGTCGTTCCCGTATGTCCTGTGGACTACGTTTTACGAGAAACCTTTATATAGGGGAAGCAGCGCAGACCAAGCCAGTTCGTCTTCAGTTCTTCTACAGTTCGTCTGACTCAACACGTAAACTAAAACGCTGCCAGAAAGTGCGCGAAATGTTAAGAGTATCGACGCTCGAGTATATATGAAGAACAATGGAAGCGCATCACACAGTTTCTTAATAGTAATCATGATTCGTGTAAGATTTAATCTACAGCAGATATTTATCCATTAGCATACGCAAGTATAGTTCGCCTCAGCGTAGGAACAAGTTAGGATATTTTTGGACAGTGAATATACCAGGAGGTATTGTCATAGTTATAAATGACGCAGTACCGTCAGGATCACTACAATTATGGGAGCCGGGAAGGCATCACAAGTAATCATGACGGTGAACTGAACAGTATTGAAGGTGACGAGAATCGAACGCACGCACACGCAGATAGACTTTCACGGAGACCAGCGGGTGTCAGAAGTTAGCTGCATCGCATCTCTGAGGTCAGGCGTTAGGAGGAGTCCAATTAAGGATCCACATGTGAAATAGTGCGAAAAGTGTATATAAGTTTCATTACAGTGATTTCAAAAGTGTTTATGTGTATTGTGAAAAATATGTATTGCGTTAAAGTGAGAAGAGCCACTGATAAAAATTTGATTATCATGTGTGAAGTATGTGATAGCATGTGTCGTGTGAGATATAGCATGATGGCTTAAACCAAGCATCATGGTAGGCTCGTGGCTGGTGTGCTGGAATAATCCAGCGAAAATGAAAAGTGAGTACAAATTTACAATGTTAATCTAATTAGATAGTTCACCATACAACGAAGCATCACTTTAAGACTAAGATGTAACAGTCACTTATGTACGAGCTTTCACCACTCGTATTTTGGTAGAATATGGCTTGGAGGGTGATTTGTCTAGGGCCATTCAGGCCTAAGATAGTGATGAATGTAACGGTAACGTTAAATGATAATAATAATAATAATAATAATAATAATAATCTGGGGTCGGTAACAGTAATATGTAAAGTAATAGGCATTTCTGGCCTAAAGAACGTTCAAAAGTGTGCCATGTCTAATATAAAGATACTGTATTTGGTAAACAGTAAGGAAGTAACGTAAAATATATCGAGATACGAGAATTTTTCAGTGTCAGTGAAGTGTTGAATGAATATTTGATATGGTCAATTCTTAGGATTGTATTTGAGAACCATTAAAGTAATGTAAGCCAGTAATTTTATACGTGTTTTTGGAGCTATTTAAAGCTTTGGCTTAAGAGTAATTGCAGAGAGGACGTGAGTGCTTTAATAATTGAGTCATCTATGAGAAGTATTGTTTGAGCCGCATATAGTGAGCAATGTAACGTAGAATCAAGTGATTTACGTCAATAAAGTTGCCGGGACCACTCTAACACAGCTTGCACGTTAGGTGAAAGGTTGGCTAATCTACGAGATAGTATTGCCGTTGGAGCATACTTATATTATTCGCAGCGAATTGGAACGGAGCTTGTCTGTATCCATCGCTTGCAGGAATATTGCCACGAGGGATGCTCTTCGAGACCCCGTGAGCTCATGTATTAATTGATCTGCCCTGAGAGGAGAATCATGTTCGTCGTATAGGAAACGCAGATTTCCTTATTATTGTAGGCAGCAGCTGATGAGAAATCTTGTATTCTCAATCGTGATGCGCGCCCGAAGCCACTAGTAATCGCCACAGAAAGGCCAGGCTATTACAGGATCCATCCCCAGCCATGAATGTTAATTAGGAGCCGAGTTGAGTCCATTACACTATAAATATAGGTGGTAAATAATTAGAATGACTCAATTACTAGAGACAACACTCAGCGTAACTCCATTGTATTGCAATTGTAAACAAAGTTGACCTTGCTAGCAGCCAGAATGGGTGTTGTAGGTATGCCACGAGGACGGCGGCCATCTTGCTCGGCCAGCTGGAACTAATTTTATGGCCTGCTTGAAAGGGAGGTCTGTTGACCTGATTCCTTTATTTTAGAAGCATAGTGGGACACTGAAGAATCTCGATATTTCGAAATGTATTTAAGATATGATTGTTGTGATGATGCCAATTGAATTAAATGATGTGTTTCAACACACATACCTGGTCGGATCATTGTGATCGGATAATATTTGGCCCAGTTATTCTCTGAGGAGGAACGCTGAACCAAATAAATGTAGGCATCTTTTTAAAGTGCATTTTTGCCCAGTTCACACTAATTTATGCAGACGGGTAGGTGATTTCAATAACATGACACGTTTGTAACGATAATAATTTCGACCAGACCCAGAAAATCGTTGTATGGTGAAACTATAAACATTTCTATCCATGTGTATTTTGGAAGGGAAAACGTACCACTTTAGCGTTTCATATTGATGGGAAAAAGGAGGACGATTCACACGACACAAAATTTGTTAATTAAGGCATAAGATAATGAATTTATGTTAATGAAAGTAAATGCCCGTAAAAAACGGATTAATGTTTAATTATTACAGAATTGATGTCATTTAAAAGTGATATTGTGACTTTTGTGTTGTGATTAAGTAGTGCGACATGAAGAACACTATGGACGCTCGTAGATGTCGGAAAGTATCAATGACAGGATGCTAGAAATATATTTGAGTGCAGTGAAGCACTAATTAAGAAGAGACTCACAAATAACCTTGATTTTTATTGGGGGAAGTAAATGTAAATTATCACTTGTTTGTATTTTGTTGTATAGCCATGCCTTTATATCAGTAAATATTTTATTTAGGAATATGTTGTTTCTTTCAAGTAGAGTAGTTACCTGATAGACTCAAATCCTGAGCATGTGGTCGTATGGTGGGCAGGAACGTCCCATACCTCGAAAGACCGTGAGTTAGCTGGGATACGAACACATGTTCCATATGATGACAATTGGGTACAGTACAAACAAACAAAAGACACTTCTGGAAAGCTAAAAACATGCTCTTTCGTTCTATTTAGCTTATTTTCCTTTAACCCCATGTTTTGGTCACGTAAAAGCGCGTTGATTGAAAGAATATATTTAAAAAATGAGTTTTGCGCGTTCTTTTGTTTTATATTTGACCGCAAGTGGCCGAATGTTGTTTTTCTTGAGGTGTGCAGAACCTGCATGTTTTCCTCTTTCATTTGATACCATACTTTGTTAATTTTGGATAAACGATTCGGTTTTTGTGGGCGCTACAGGAATATCCTGAAATTCCAGGTTTCCAGGCCTGAAAAACAAGGAAGCCGGCAACGGAAGCTTGGAGAATTTTAGTATGTTGTTCCCCAGGGTCAAATTATCAATTTCTGAGAAAATTAGCTTTACATGATTTTTTTTCTAGGTTTTCACGATTTTTAGACTAAAATGCCTGGGCTAATTGGGGAGACAGCGGACGTGCAGTTTAATACAGTGCCCACAGGCACTGCAGTCTGCAATTGCAGCTTTCTCTTGTATACAAGATGTATTCACGCCTTGTATTGATTGGTGTGTAATGAACATCAATTCGCTTATAGATGCTTCAGGCTACTCGTTCTCAAGCTGTTCATTTTCACAGCCCTCTCCTCGGTGACCGCTATATTTAACACGTCTCTGCTGCACATCTCGAACAGGAAGGAAAGAAAAAAACTGAGCAATTTTTCTAGGTTTATGCCATGTTTTGTGTCTAGGAGCACCAAGCTGGTTCATCAGTGGGCTCTTGGTGTCCACTCCCGGACCTCCCACAGGAGTATCGAACTGTGCACTACCTCCTTCTTATGAAGCGCACGTGCGCCTTTTAACTGCGAGAGCTAAAAGCTCGAGCAGCCTTTCACCTCCCATTAAAGACCGCGAAAGCCAATATACCATCTCCTTAGGAAGGAAAGAGTTAATCATCTATTTTAGGGGCGTTGTGACATCGTGGTCATGTACTCCGTGTACTTTGGTGTGTGTGAAATTTATCCGAAAACCTATCTTATTGTAATGGTTGCATTAATCTGAGTATTTGTAATTCAGGTAAGGATTGGGAAGGAATCGCCCGTGGCCTTAAGTTAGGAAGCATCTCGGCGTTTGCTTTGATTAGAAGTAGGAAACCAAACAAAACAACTTCCAAGATGGCTGATGTGAGATTCGAATCCAACTCTTCTCAGTTTTGCCTCACAAATCCTTGCCATAGTAATCGGTCAGCCTCATTGCGTACAGTAGTGGCTGGCATTCTTGGCTCTCACCGCGGGTTCGATTCCGGCTCTTCCAAGAAATATAATTCTGGTCTGCGGGTTGCACCAGGGTCCACTCAGTGTCGTGAGGCTAAACTGAGACGAGGCGGCTTTGATTCCTACCTTAGTCATTGTGGAAGAGATTTTCCGTGTTTTCCCCACTTCTACTCCAGGCAAAACCTGGGATGGTACCTAACTGAAGGCCACGGCCACTTCCTACCCAAATCATCCATCACAGACAACTTCTACACACACACAAGTACACGGGGTTATATGGTTACAATGTCGCAAAGCCCCTAAAGAACCAACTACAAACATAGCAGTCGTTTGAAGCTAATGTCCACGCTCCTTTCGTACCTCCACGTTCACTCGTGCACCACGTCGCAGTGGGTAGCTGTAGCAATTTCAGAGATCAGAGGTTTAAATCCTGGCGCTGACAGCTTCACTCCCTTGGTTTTTGTTTTTTGTTTTTGTGTGTGTGTTTAGACGTATGGCAGTGCTTTATGAGGATCTGACCAGCATCAAGGTTGACTAGCTATTCAACCCATTCTACATTTGATTGCCGCATGTGGTCATGAGAACACCTAAACATCCGCAGTTCTCCTGGTAAGCACGCAATTTGCCTAACAGCGATGGTCAAAGGGTAGGATATATTACAGGGGAGTCTTCACTCTTGTTTTCGGTCGGCGGCAAACATCTATGAAGAAGGTATCCAAAAACTTGTGCCACGCTATGACAAATGCCTGCAAAAGTTCGGCAGTTATGTGGAAAAGTAGTTTAAGAGGTGTAGAATATTGTGCAATAAATATTTTTTCTGTATCTGTACACAATTTAATTTTATTACCAAACGGAACTTACTTTCTGGACGTGCCTCGTATTAATTAGTCTCCAATAATTTTAATTATAATTTTTTGGAGGCAAAAATAAAGTAAAAAAAAAAATACCCAGCTCCTGGAAACTAATCAAGGAATGTCCAACCATATGCATTGTAACACCATCTCGAGATGTCCCATTGAACTTTCCTTTCAGCTCTGTAATAGGCTGTGTCGAGCTCTATTTAGTACAAATATCAAATGATTGCTTTGCGTGCAGCCTACCTCCGTAGGAACATTAATAAACATTTCGGATGGAGACCACGGGTAACTGCTAGTATGGTACAGCACAAAACTTACCATGGATAATCCACACGACAAATACACTGTACAGTCACATTAATGCAACCACTGCCTATGTTCGACGTGAACGTGAAATAACTCCCCACAGACGGCAGGTGGCAGCACTAGCAGTGGAGCGAATACCCATAAAGCAGGGCCATCCAGTCATTGCACTCCGGGAGCGCGGTCGCGCTCGGGGAGCACTGGGCAGTCAGACTAGCGCTCCTTCCCCTACCACCACTACACTGTGGCAGCGAGGAGACGGACGCTGCGATGTTCGTACTACGCTGACTAGATACGTAGAGGTACTGTACGTACAGTCGTGCGGCCGATGGCTCTTGTGGGATTATTGACATATTAATAGGGCTGTTTTGCCATAACAAATACACCGTATATACACATCGAATGGTACTCCGATGTATGGAATGTGCAGGAAACGAACACAAGTGTTAAGTAAAGGATATTGTGATTTATTCCGAACTGAAATGTGAACTTATTAGAGAGGAAAATTCAACAACAAATTGTGTTCTTTTTAACATATTACATCTCTGTTGCAAACTACACATTTGGCTTGCCCTTTATAAGCTGTACAGAAAAATGTAATTTCACATTCTGCTTTAAAGACTGCTGCTTCACCACTCCCTTTTTTGTATGCTGTTCAGTCATGACCTCTGCGAAACTGATTTACTTACACGCTGTCAACAAAGCGCATTGGACTAGACTAGTGACTGATGGATCGGCTGCACATTTCAGCGCGCTCAGCCAGAAAAGCTCCTCCCACCACTTCTGAAACTACCTTCCAACAAAGAGCTCGGAGCACTGGCTTAGAGCGCGGCTGTCTGGATGGCCCTGCAGCGTGACGAATGGAAGCGGAAAACAGTGCAGTCGCTGTCGCAATGCGGACACGGAGCGATTTATGTGACGCGCAAAAGAGCATGATCATTGGCCATCGGGTCAAGGGTTGAAGCATTTCCGAAACGGCTACGTTTGTAAACTGTTCACGTGCCACCGTGCTAAAAATGTATCGTTCATGACAAAATGGCGCTATTCAAAACCGGCAACTGTGGTGCACCACGGTCCATAGATAAGAGGGGTGTACGACGGCTGCGGAGATGTGTACGGGTAAATAGAGGAGCAACTGTAGAGCAACTGACTGTCCAGATGAACCACAGGGCTACAATCAGTGACTTCTCAACGACCGTTCAGCGAACGTTGCAGCGTATGGACCTCCACAGCAGGCACCCGGGTCATGCTGACTTTCGATCGTCGGAGACAAAGGCTGGAATTTGAACGCCAATACCGTAACTGGACGTCCACTGAGTGGTGACAGGTGGCCTTTTCCGATGAATCACGTTTTATTCTCCATCGGACAGATGGTGTGTATGGCGTGAAACGTCTGAACGTATACACCCTGCAACAATCACCGAACAGGTCCGGGCCGGAGGAGAGACACGGCACTGTAGTCGGCATGAATCCACATCCCTGTCGGTACCTTCTAGCTAGAGCCTCATTGACTCTCTCCCTGCACGTCTCGTGCAAAACACCCATACACCTCTTAAAAAGACCAAAATTACTACAATTCAATAAATAAGTATTACCATTGTTTCAGTAGTTTAAATAAAATCACTGGTCTTGTAAATCAATATTAAGTATACTACTTCTAAAACTCAAAGGAAAGAAAATTTCTTATCATTAATCCCCAAAATTAATATTTTATTTTAACTACTCATTGTATATTAAATCTTAGAATTATAATTTCCAATTTATTGACGGTTGGTCACAATGTGGCTGGACTGTGTAACACATTATGTAACAAATATTCCAAGGAAAAAAATCCATTTATTTTCTCAAATACTGGACATTCTTCCCCAAAAACAACAACTAATATATTAATAATAATAATAATAATATATTGTATGGCCTCGGGTGCCGGGTGCAAGCGTTGTTATTTTACGCCCAGAGAGTAGCTTGCATGTCGAATTTCGTTGTTCTAAGGAGCACTATGAAAGTCAAGGAGGTTAGATATCTAAGCTCCTTGACACTATAGCGCTTTCTAGTAGAGAAAGGAGGAACTTTTGTACTGGCGGGAAATCCCGAGATTAATTTTGCCATTATGAACACGGCCTACTGAATTCAAATGGGTTCTTTAACATGCCAACAACGTATGACATGCGTGTCGTGACTTTTGTCGCCTTTAAAAATCACTTACCACGGCCAGGAGCGAACCTGCAAGCCTGGGGGGTTGGCAGTCCGACATGATAACCACTCAACCACGGACATTATCACATAAAATTACCTTCCACTATATACTCACTTTAGTAAAGCAGTTCAAACATTCTGGTTAGTAACAACAAAGCTTTCTTGCATCGATAGAAACTCTGGGATTGGGGATGGCGAATTTACCTCCTCTTGTAGACATTCATTGGTGGAAAATGATGGACTGTTACATTTAGGGAAGTGTAGAAATGTAAATTGACCCGTCAACTACGGATACAAGGGCAAGATTTCAATATACTGATATTATCTTACAGACTAGAATACTCACTAACAACATTTGGTGCCAGACCATGACATGTAGATATTCTTTAGGATAATGTTTACTTACCTGAAAAGAAACAAAAATATGGAATTAGTACATAATTTATTTTATACAAACAACAGGAAGACGAAGGAGGAGAGAATTGTGTTCTAGCACCCTTTCATCTGCAGTGGCGTTAGTAACGCCAGAATATTAGAATTTTCCATTAAATGTTGTAGGTCACCTCGTGGTGTAGCAGCTAACATTCTTGGCTATCGCCTCGGAGGTCAAGGTTCGATTCTCAGCTCTGCCAAGGAATTTATGCCTGGTCAAAGGACTGGGACGTGGTCCACTCAGCCTCGTGAGGCAAAACTGAGAAGAGGTGCGTTCGAATGCCACCTCGTGGTTTCCCACGTCTACTCCATGCGAACAGGATGGTTCCTAACTTAAGAACACGGCCTCTTCCTTCCTAACCCTCACCTTAATTACAAATAAGTTACACACACTAATACAGTCATCACAATAACACAGTTCCACACTCACCCATGTACACGGGGCTAAATGTCCACGATGTCTAAGCCCCTCAAATGAAACAACAACAACAACAACGACAACAACAACGAAAATATTATGGAAGTGTAGTTTGCTACCATGGGGGCTGCATGTTTGACACGGCTGTTAACTTGATGAGGACTGTATCAGCATGTTGCTGTGGTTCATTTACCATCCTAGTTAGGCGGGCATACCGTCAAAACGCATCCTCTGAATACAGCCATATGCATGTTATGAAACACACCACTTGTTTGACTGCTCGAGTGAGCATGTCATTTACATCAGAGTATTACAGCGCTCAAGATTGCACTTAACTGCGGGGACTAATTCGAACCTCGTAAACATTAAAACTAGGGTATAATACTGGTGAACTGCTGTAGCTCAGTGTTGCCTCATTCTTAGCGATGTTCGTCAGGCATTTCAACAATGCAACTGTTTAGTAAAAGCTTTGTTATTAGATAACCATGCCAACTAGAAGCTTGAGATTTTTACAAGTTATCAACAACATCCGTGGCTGTGTTTTGATAGTGAATTATAGAAATTGAAAACATATTTGAAAATAATGAACATTTGAAAATTCTGAAAATTTTAGAAGAGTACTTGTATTTTGGTACCTTTTTCTCTGGTGTTAAACAAGTAGTTCCGTGAAGAACTATACAGCCTATTTTCATATATCCTGCTAATGTTAATTGCCTCTATCAACATACAAAATTTCAGTTTAATTGCTGTAACAGATTCGTAGATATTGAGAACCATCTAAATATTTCAGATGGTCGCCAGGTTGGATTTTTTTTTTTACTATTACATTAAGATTATTGTGTATGTGTGGTATTCAAACTTCAATCGCATGATTAGAACACAAGAAGTAAAAACGAGATTTTAAAATTACGCACAGCAGCCATCTTGTGATTATGCAAACAATTGAAATAAATTAGATGCCAGTGGATCAACATTTGTATAAGCATTTAACGCGCAACGTTTCACGGCACTCGGATAGTTAATTCGCGAGAAACGTCCATTTAAATATTTATTCTTCGCGTCGCCGCCATGTTGGATTTGTGCTCAACAGGTTACTGAAAGTCCTTTAGGTGAACATATGTTCATAGTCTCTATGAACATAAAAAAAAATTAAGTTAGGTTGCTGTAAAAGATTCATAAATATTGAGAACTGTCTAAATATTTCGGAAGCTCGCCATTTAGGATTGTTATATGTATAGGCCATAGAGTTATGTACCAATCAAGGACAATTATTGCCTAGGTTCATTATTCAAAGTTTCACCTCGATCGCATGATTACGACACAATAAATAAAAATAATAATTTTAAAATTTCGCACAGCCGCCATTTTGAGGTTATGTAAACAATTGAATTAAATTAGATGGCAGTGCATTAAAATCTGCAAAATCATTTACTGTACCTCATTTCACTGCGCTCAGAGAGTTAAATCACGAGAAAAGTCTATTAAAACATTTCAAATTCGCTTGGTCGCCATGTTCGTTTTGTACTTTACAGGTTTTTGAAATATACCTAGGTAAACTTGTATCAGTACCCTTTATCACCGTACAAAATTGCAGGGTGATATCTGTAATAGTTTCAAAGATATAGAATATCAGTGAAATATTTCGCACAACCGCCATTTTGAGGTTATGTAAACAATTGAACTAAATTAGACTCCAGTGCATTACAATGTGTATAAACATTTGCTGTACCAAGATTCATTACGTTTGGATAGTTAAATCGCGAGAAAAGTCTATTTAAATGTCTCAGTTTCGCTTGACCGCCATGTTGGTTTTGTAGTCACCAGATTTTTGAAAGTCCCATAGGTGAACTTCTAGTAGTGCCCTTTATCACCGTACACAATTTCAGGGCGATATCGGTAATAGCTTCGGAGATATTGAATGCTAGTGAAATATTTCGCACAGCCGCCATGTTGGATTGGTGAGACGTAACAAAATTTGAAGGGCACGGTCGAGGTCGCCGGGAATAGTGCTATGAACTTACCGAGTTTCATTGAAATCGCTCTAGCCGTTTAGATTTTATTAGGGGGGGGACACACACACCTCACACACACACACACACACACACGCACACACACACGGACAAAAGGTGATCTCATAAGCCTATTTTTTCAAAATTGAAAATAGGCTAAAAATATAATTGGGTGAAATCAATAAAATCTAATGTTATTGATACAGCTTGTGAAGCAAATTTATTGTTGTCTGGCATTTGGTTTCGATTTTATGAATTTTTTATTTCGTCAATAACTTTTAGCCTTTATTTGAGTACTTTTTTAATTTTTAATTTCTTATATCTTTTTTTTTTTTTTTTTTCGATTACATTTTGCTTCGCAGATTTTGTTTTGTAAGTATCTATATCTTCAGAAAATTTCAACTTGATCAGGCATGTGATGTGGTTGCTGAGAAAAAGGTTCAACATATCGAAAATTTTAAATCTTGAGAAAATTAAGGTTAAAGATTCAGTCATTTCATGTTACATTAAAATATCAATAACAAGCTATACCCGGCATGCGTTGCAATGCCAATCAAAGAAAGTGTTGGCGTTGAAATTCTGTTTCTTGAAGTGCTTTTGGATACACAACATGTTAACTGCCTCTAAGCTATCATAAAATGGATTTTCTAATTTAGAACCATTCGTGGGAGCGTGCACAACAACTTTCAAAAAGTTTCATCGCTGTCACTCATTTGTTGAATCTAATCGTACGCTACCTATTGTGAAATGGATTTACTAAGTCGAAACCCTTCCCTGGCGTGTACACAATGACTCATCAATGATTCATCGCAATCGGATGAATTGTATATGCACGTATACGGGGTTTTGTTTAAACGATTCGTGCGCTGTCACTCATTTGTTGAATCTACTCGTGCGCTACCTATTGAGAAATGTATTACTAAGTCGAAGCCCTTCCCTGGCGTGTACACAATAACTCATCAAGGTTTCATCGCAATCGAAGAATGTTATATGAACGCAATAGGGATTTTTTTGAAACGCTTCGCGCGTCGTCACCCATTTGTTGCATCTACTCTTGCGCTACTTATTGTGAAATGGATTTACTAAGTCCCCTTCCCTGGCGGGTACAAAATAACTGATCAATGTTTCATCGCAATCGGATGAATAGTATATGAACGCATACCTGATTTTGTTTAAACGATTCGCACTCCGTCACTCATTTGTTGAATCTACTCGTGCGCTACCTACTGTAAAATGTATTTACTAAGTTAGAAACCGTCACGTAAGTGTCCACAACATCTCACCCAAGTTTCATCGCTATCGTCGTTCATTTGTCGAATCTACTCGTGTGCTACCTACTGTGAAATGTATTTACTAAGCCAGAAACCTTCCTTGGAGTGTCAACCATATTTCACCCAAGTTTCACCGCTAACGGCAGAATGGTATATGACCTTATACGGGACTTTGTTGAAACGCTTCGCGCGTCGTCCCTCATTTGTTGAATCAACTTGTGCGCTGCATATTGTATAGTGGATTTACTAAGCCAGAAATTTTCCATGACGTATACACAACATCTCACCCAAGTTTAATAGGTATGGACGAATGGTACATGTATGCATACGGGACTTGGTTGAAACGCTTCGCGTGTCGTCGCTCATTTGTTGATTCTACTCTTGCGCTACATATTGTAATATGGATGTACTCAGCCAGAAACCTTCCCTGGAGTGTACACAACATCGCACCCAAGTTTCATCGCATTCGGATGAATGGTATGTGAACGTATACGGGACGTTGTCGAAACGCTTCGCGCGTAGTCACTCATTTGTTGAACATAAACGTGCGCTTCGTATTGTAAAATGGATTTACTTAGCCAGAAACCTTTCCTGGAGTGTACACAACAATTCACCAAACATTTATCACTATCAGACGAATGGTATATGACTTTATACGGGACTTTGTTGAAACGCTTCGCGTGTCATCGCTCATTTGTTGAATCTACTGGTGCGCTACCTATTGTAAAATGTATGTACTAAGCCAGAAACCTTCCCTGGAGTGTACACAGCATCTCACCCAAGTTTCATCGCTATCGGATGAATGGTATATGAAATTAAATGGGACTTTGTTGAAACGCTTCGCGCGCCGTTGCTCATTTGTTGATTCTACTCGTGCTCTACCTATTTTTAAAGGGATTTACTAAGCTAGAAACCTTCCCTGGAGAGCACACAAAATCTTAGCCTAGTTTCATCGCTATCGGACGAATGGTATATGTACGCAAACGTGACTTTGTTGAAATGCTTCGCGCGTCGTAGCTCATTTGTTGAATCTAATCGTGCGCTGCCTATTGTAAAGTGGATGTACTAAGCCAGAAAATTTCCCTGCAGTGTACACAACATTTTACGCAAGTTTCATAGCTATCGGACGAATGGTATATGAATGCATACGGGACTTTGTTGAAATGCTTCGCGCATCGTCGCTCATTTGTTGAATCTACGCGTGCGCTACCTATTGTAAAATGGATTTACTAAGTCAGAAACCTTCCTTGGAGTGTACTCAACATCTCACCCAAGTTTCATCGCAATCGGACGAATGGTATATGAACACATACCGGACTTTGTTGAAATGCTTCGCGCATCGTCGCCCATTTGTTGAATCTACGCGTGCGCTACCTATTGTAAAATGGATTTACTAAGTCAGAAACCTTCCTTGGAGTGTACTCAACATCTCACCCAAGTTTCATCGCTATCGGACGAATGGTATATGAACACATACGGGACTTGTTTGAAACGCTTCGCGCATCGTCACTCATTTGTTGAATCTACGCGTGCGCTACCTAATGTAAAATGGATTTACTAAGTCAGAAACCTTCCTTAGAGTGTACTCAACATCTCACCCAAGTTTCATCGCAATCGGTTGAGTGGTATATGAATGCATAGGAGACATACACACCCACAGACAAACTATCACGTAAGATTGATTTTTATATATATAGATTACCTAAAATATGGTTTCTATACCAATGTGATATATATTGGTGTAATCGGGAAAGAATGGAGAATGTTTTTTTAACCTAAAAAATTGTGTTTTCGGTCATTCCTCACTACCTGAGTCCCTTCAGGAGTTGGAACATCTTGGTTATCAACTTTATATGCTTGGGTTGTGTTCTTTTTGTTTTGTTCGGTGACTTTATTAGTGTGTAAGCCAGGCGTTCTCAACCTCTTTTGAGACTGTAAGCAACAACCCCCTCCCACCCTCAAGCCATACCAAATATCCTAGCATCATTAAATCGAATATATTTATTTATATATTTATATTTATTTATTTATCGTATGGCTTTTAGTGCCGGGAGTGTCCGAGGACATGTTCGGCTCGCCAGAGGCTGTAGCTGCTTCAAGAGGACACCACTAGGGTGAGCTACAAGTTCCGTTCAATTTCAAGTAGTTCCAACTTTCGCAACCAGATATCAATGATACCTAGTGGTGAAAGTTGGAACTTTGATAGAGCGTTACAACGAAATCTAACCTAGAAATTTAGCTCCACACAAGTTTAGTCTGTGGAAGGACCTTCTACATGCCACAAATCTACGACATGGGTCCGCCGGCTTAATTTCCCCTCCGAAGGAAGGCATACTGAAGGATTTTAACGCTCTTAAAAAATCCGACGAATTCGGCCGGGTTTGAAACCGCTATCTTGGGCACAGCAGTTTAGCATGCTACCAACTACGCCACCAAAGGCGCTAATATAATAATAATAATGCAACAAGCAATTTGGAGACAAACCCAACACCGGAGCCACTATAACTTGGAGAGAAGAACGAAGGAAGAAGCTCACCTAGGAGATGGAGAGATATCGGGAGGAAAAGAAGGCCAACACAACAGCTAAGCAGGTTCAATCGTGCTCCTGAGTAGGGCATAACGATGTAAAACAAGAAGTTCCATGAAGAACTAAATAGCCTATTTTCGTCAATTGCCTCTATCAACATACAAAATGTCAGTTTGATTTCTGTAATAGGTTCGTAGATATTGAGAACCGTCTAAATATTTCGGATGGCCGCCATGTTGGATAGTTATATGTAGGCCATATAGTTATGTACCATTAGATGACGATTATTGCGTAGGTTTATTATTCAAACGTTCACTTCGATCGCATGATTAGGACACAATAAATTAAAAGATAATTTCGCACTATTCCATCTTGAGCTTATGTAAGCAATTGAACTAGATCAGATGTCAGTGCATTTCAATGTGTATAAACATTTGCTGTACCACGTTTCACTGCGTTCGGATGGTTAAATCGCGAGAAACGTCTATTTAAATGTCTCAACTTCGCTTGACCGCTATGTTTGCTTTTTACTTAGGAATTTTGAAAGTCACATATGTAAACTTCTAGTAGTGCCCTTAACACCGTACAACATTTCAGGGTGATATGAGTGATAGTTCCGCAGATATAGAATGTCGGTGAACTATTTCGCACAGCCGCCATGTTGGATTGGTGAGACGCAATAAAATTTGATTTATTTAGGTTAATGTCCTATTAATAGAGGTTGGTTGGTTGGTTGGTTCTTAAGTTTAGGGGCTGCGACAACGCGGTCATGTAGCCCTGTGTAATTTGGGTGTGTGTAGAATCTGTCTGATAACCGGTGTTAATTGTGATGACTGTATTAGTGTGTGTTAACTGTTTTTTAATTTAAGTATAGACTGCAACTTAGAATTTTTCATATAGTTCCTACTTTTGCCGCCAAGCGCGACCGTCAACGACTACTAGGCCAAGTTCAGAACTTAGCTACTAGACGCCACCGCAGTCGACTCTTGGCAACGAACGTAGAAACCTAGGAGCGTTGTTTACATTCTTAACCAATCCAATTTAGCTTCACACAGGTGTAATTAGTGGAAGGTTCTTTAACATGCCATAAATCTATGACATGGGACTGCCGGCTTTACTTCCCATCCGAAGGAAGGCATAATGAAGGATTTTTAACGCTCTTAAAAAATCCGACGGCTTCGGCCGGGTTTGAACCCGCGATCTTGGGCATTGAAGCTCAGCATGCTACCGACTACGCCACCGAAGCCGCCTATTAATATAGGGTGAGAACGAATTTGGTGGCGTAGTCGGTAGCATGCTGAGCTTCTATGCCCAAGATCGCGGGTTCAAACCCGGCTGAAGTCGTCGGATTTTTAAGATCGTTAGAATCCTTTAGTATGCCTTCCTTCGGACGGGAAGTAAACTATAGATTTATGGCATGTCAAAGAACATGCCACTATTGTGTAGCTAAATTTGTAGGTTATTTGGTTAGAAACGCTCTATAAGTTCCAACGTTCGCCGCTAGGTGTCAGTGAGAGTGGCAACTCTGGTAGCCAAAGTTGGATCTACTTTAAATTGAACTTCTTGGGAGCCTACGTACGTCAATTAAAATACCCCACTATGGCCATTGGCTGCAATTCAATATAATAGTGGGTGAGATTTTGTGTATACTTTACCACATGATTAGAGAACATTTTGCATCAATATTGGTTATTATTTCGTGAAAATACCATATTATGTAGTGCAAAACAAAAAAAAGCAAAACGTGATTGTTCAAGTTTTTCATTACCGTACATCTTAGATATGTGTGGTAATAATAATATTAATATCGTATGGCGCCGGATGCCGGGTGCCGGGTGCAAGCTTTGTGATTTGCGCCCAGAGGGCACCTTGTATGTCGAATTTTGTTGTTCCTTGGAATCCTATGAAAGTCAAGGAGGTTAGATATCTAAGCTCCTTGACACTATAGCGCTTTCTAGTAGAGAAAGGAGGAACTTTTTTGTGTTGGCGGAAAATCCCGAGATTAATTTTGCCATTATGAACGGCCTACTGATTTCAAATGGGTTCTTTAACATTCCAAACAACGTATGACATGCATGCCGTGAATTCTGTCGCCTTTCAAAAATCACTTACCATGGCCAGGAGCGAACTTGCAAGCTTGGGGTTGGCAGTTCGACACGATAACCACTCACCCACCGTGGAAAGCATATGTGTAGATGACAAACAAAGGAAGCCCATGTCTGTTGATTAAGGCTTAAAAATGTGACCACAGTCGGGATTCTAACCCGAATCCCCTGCTGTGAAGCCCCTTACACTACTGTGGGTCACGCTCAACACAAATGCATTTCAAGACTTAGGTGAAAAGGAGCTATGCCTAAGACCATTTCTAAGTTTCAAAATTCCCAAGTCAGAATCCAACTTGAATGCGTAGTTGGCTCTGTGTATGGCATCTGGGTGATCAAGTATATCACCACGCCATTCTTCAGGTGCGATGTAGGCCTAAGAAGACTAGATAAGATTTACACGATAAAATAATAATAATAATAATAATAATAATAATAATAATAATATAACCTCTGAATATCTGATCATAAATTTAAGTTTGAGCATGCAATTTTAAGTCCAACTATCTATATATGATAATTCAAGATAAGATAAATAATGCTATAGACTTTAAGTTCCTTTAACTACAGTGGCTTTAGAAACGCTGAGATTTATAAATATTATCTTGGAAGGAGAACTTTAAAATGTCAGTAAATCTACTGACACGCGATTGTTACACTTAGGCCCAAACACAATTAATCGCAATCAGTCTAAGCAGGAACTGAACCCACAATTCGACTTATGAAAGCGTTTCATCAAGTAATGTTAAAAGAAGAACTTAATTCACATAATTCAAGTTTTCTCTCTATTATCCTTCCTCCTTGACTTCTCAGTTCTTCTGAAATGAGAAGCACGCTCTCCACTCCCCCATTTTCTTTCTTCGTCTTTTCACCATTCTTCCCCGTGTATAATCAATGAAGTTTATCTGTTTTCAAAACCTGAGCCAACCGACCAGGTAAAACACGCCCCATAACCTCTAAGTTTATGAGATGTATGACCTGGATATAAACTTAGAAGAAAGATACCCGAAAGAAAGCCCCATCTTATTGTCTGAGCAGAAATCTGGAAGCAAGTTCGTCTCCTCACCAACCGTGAGCAATATAGCATTGCAGTGTATTTG
This sequence comes from Meconema thalassinum, assembly GCA_946902985.2. Classification (NCBI taxonomy): domain Eukaryota; kingdom Metazoa; phylum Arthropoda; class Insecta; order Orthoptera; family Tettigoniidae; genus Meconema; species Meconema thalassinum. The sequence continues at coordinate 472,384,378 of OX336391.1, forward strand.
GTTGCCTACATGCAGGCTGAATAGCCTCCAGGCCAATCTTACAGTTGTACACATTTTATACCGTACGTCGGATGCACTTTCACTGCTGTACAAATACAATATATTTGGTAGTGGTAGAGGTAAATATTTATTTAGGGGTGGAACATCGCGGTCATCTACCCCTGATAAAGTTGAAAGAATGAAACTGGTCAAGAAATTGGAAGGAAGTGGCTGCAGTGGTAGGAAGCGGTACCGTCTCGGCATTTAGCTGAATTTGACAATGGGAAACCAAGGAATATTTTTAACAGATGTACAGTTTCCGCCTAATCGATCAAATCCATGGAATACCTTTTAAAGGATGACCGATAGTAAGGATTTAACCCACTCTTCCCCCGAATGTGGAGATAGCTTGGCCCTTTGTCTTTAAACACTAACACGCAGAGCTACCGATCTTGCTGATGAGCACAAAACATGCCTCACATTTCGAAGTACCCAATTAATAATGTATCCCCCAGCCAAAGTCGTCAGATTTTTTAAGAGCGTTAAAAATCCCTCAGTATCCCTTCATTCGGAGGGGAAGTAAAGTTGGCGGTCACATGTCATAGATCCTTCCACTAATTACACCTGTGTGAAGCTAAATTATATAGGTTAAGAATGTAAACAACGCTCTTAGGTTCCTACGTTCGTAGCCAAGAACCGACTGCGGTGGCGTCTAGTAGCTAAGTTCTGAACTAGTAGTCGTTGACAATGGCGTTTGGCGGCAAAAGTAGGAACTACTTGAAAAATTCAAAGTCTGCAGTCCTTACTTGAATTAAAAAACAGATCACACACACTAATACAGTCCTCACAATTAACACCGGTAATCAGACAGATTCTACACACACCCAAAGTACACGGGGCTACATGACCGCGTTGTCGCCGCCCCTAAGCTGAGGAACCAACCAATAATGTATCCCCAAAAATTCCCACTTATATTTGCCCTTGAACTACAATCTTATTAGTGCAAAAGCTATCTGTGTATCACAAGGAGGAGATAATTTACTATCATGGATGATGAATAATTCCACAATAACAGATTTTTAGCCTACTTTTCACATTTTGCAAAAATGAGGAAAAAGTAGACTTATGAGATCGATCCGGGAAAATGTGTGTCTGTCTGTCTGTCTGTGTCCCCCCCCCCCCCCCCTTCAACTCCTAAACGGCTGCAGCAATCAAAACCAAATTTAGTATGAGTAAAGATGTGCACCGGAATATCTCACGTCCATATTTTAAAGTGATGTCAGTGCTACCAACTGCTGAAAAAACTAACTAGAAATTTGAGCTCCATGTTGGATATCTCGCAAGGTATGCATGGGAGCAATTCCAAAATTGGTACACATGTAGATAATACTATTTCAGTTTAATTTTCAGGAGGCCAACAATGACAGTGTTGCCAAAATAATTTTAAGCCTTCTGATAGGTCCAATGTTTAAATGCATATAACTTCTACACTATCAATTGGATTTCAACCAAATTTTGTATGTAATATCTGTACATAAGCAGATATGATTGAGCGTATTCCTAAGAGCCACCAGGGCCGCCAACTGTTAATAATTGCTCTCTCTATTTCTTTATCCAAATACCAATATATCAGAAAGTATGCAAGCCAACAGCTTTAAACTATGCACACGTATATTCTGACATTTTAGATTAATTTTGAGTAACTTATATACGTCAGTTCTACCAACATGATTATAAGCCTGCTGATAGTACCAATTTTTAAATACATGTAACTTCTATACTATCAGTTAGATTACAACCAAATTTCGTATGTGCTATGTGTACCATAACAGATATGACTATAAGTATTGTTAAGAGTAATCAGGGCTGCCAACTGTTAATAAATGCTGTCTATATTTTTTTTACCCTAATATCAATATATCAGAAAGTATGCAAGCCAACAGCTCTATACTTTGCACACGTATAGCACCTGACATTGTAGATTAATTTGGAGTAATTAATACAAGGCAGTGCTGCCAACATGATACTATGCCTGCTGATATGTCCAATTTTAAAATACATGTAACTCCTATACTAACAAATGGATTTCATCCAAAATTGACACAACAAGATATCATAATATTTCAGATTATTTCTGACCAGCACACACATGGTATTATTGGCAACATGCTTTTACGAGTGCTGATAGATCCAGTGTCTAACTGCATGTAACGTCCATTGGACTTCAACCTAATTTTGTATTCTGTACCTTAAGAGATGGAACTAGGAATATATTCAGTCACCAGGGCTGCCAACTGTAGTGCTCTATTAGGCTAAATTATACCAGGTATATTTTGAACTAATTTGATATTTCGATATTACCAACTTAATTTTGTCATTATTCTAGATAGGTTCATATACTGTAGAATAATCATTGGCATGAAAAGTAGGCTGTATAGTTCTTCACGGAACTTCTTGTTCACTATTGCATCGATGACAAATGAAGACCGTCAGTCATTAGTTCCGGTATTGTACACCTTTGGACAAAAGTTGACGTATCACATGTGAGCCAGGTCCGCTTCGAGTAAAGTGCTGGTAGTCTGCTGCTTGCGAATAAAGCACTCTTGTCGCAACACACCTCAAGTCTGTTTGCGAGTAGGTTAGCGAGTAGCAATATCAAACTGCAAGGTTGGAATTTCGAATTTTATTGCATAGTTTTCCTTGGTTAGGCAAACTTACTTCCAGTTTACTTAAATCTCGTAGAGACGAGATCCTGTTAGTGTTTGAAGAAGTGGACAAAGAAAAGAGTTTAGATCTGCAAATGTCTTGAAGCAAAAGTTGTTGCATAAACTGTGCTAGCTGTCTCGTGATTCTCGTCAGGTTGGCTTGAAGTGTGATCACGAACAGCACGCCATAGTTATGACTTGATAAAACGCTGAATCAATTTTAAGTCTAATTTACAGTATATTAATATGTCCAACTGAAGATAAAACCTGCATAGTTTCTTCTCTATATTATTATTACCTGCTCACCTGGTTTACTCAAATACCATTTGATAAATTCATCGCCTCTTTGAATGAATATCCGTAGCATTATCATCACTGCCTACTTCCCCCATATCATCAACTGAAATAGTTATTTCGTCGTGTTAATGTGTTGTTTGACTTAACAATAAGTCGCAGCTTAGGTTTAGCGCATGGGTTTCAAGAACTGAGTGATGCGTCCATTCAATTCCAGCCTCGGGTTCAGGTGTTCATGTTGTGCTTAAAAAATTACTTTATGTTCGACGATGTCGAAGTGTAAATATTATACGTCAGAAAACTGTACTATAACGAGGCTCATTATAGTACAAGTTTTCATTATGGGACAGTTTCTCCAACCAATCAGAGCTCAAGAAACAGTTGTTTGACCAATTAGGTGAGGATAGCATTGCACCTGCGCTGAGTTCCAAGGCCTTGTAATTTAAATTCCACTGCGTGGCCTAGTGTCATAGTGGGGTAATCGAGGAGGCCATGGTCAAATACAAGGTATTCTCTGCGTCCCATGTGCTCTGTTCAGTACATAAAACTGGCGAAATCTCGAGAGATGTTTATGAATATTTATGTTCGAACATAAAATAGTTATAATAATTATCGTCGAATATAAACAGTCGTATGCTACTCGCCTATGATGGTAATTAAGACACTCGTATGGAAATTATGAAACTCGCATACGCTCGTTTTATAAACATACTCGTCTCTTAATTATTGTCATTATAGACTCGTTGCATAATGTACTATTAATTTGTCATATCTTAGCAATTAACTGCCCTGTCTAAACAACAAATTAACGTCTTACATTCTATAAATTATAGAATTATTGGGTATAAACCTGACTGAAACAACTACAGTAAATACTTAAGTATCTAAGTACCTAAATAACGAAAAAAGTAAAAAACTCATATTGTTTATATAATCGAGAAATTTCAACAAGAAATTCAATGGTCACGTATAACGTAATGCATTTCTGTTTAATGGGGCTACTGAATATTCTGTATTAAAATCGTACCAACAACATATCCCTTGCTATTAGGCCTACTGGCTTTGTAGCAAGCTACCTTGACGATTTTAGACCATTTTAATAATGAAACGCTCCTCTTTCAGATTAAAATTGAACTGATATTTAATCGATATCCTTACCTGATTACTGATCACTTTGATGAAGAGAATATTTCACGTTTGTAAAGCGTTATACGAGTGTGAGTGGGCACATTACGTTGGTAAGTCAACTCGCTGTTGTAGACTCCGCAACTGTGCTTTTCAGGATTTACCTAATACTTTACATGACGTTCAGTTCATCTGAATGTCTTTGAGGACACTATGAAACCCACGTTTATAGAAGTTAAAAACATCGTCCCCGAGAAGCCAGATGCGACCCCCTCCCCTACAGCAGTTCTTCTCGTAACATTTCTTCTGCTTGCACGCTACCACTGTCCTACGGTTAATCTTTTAAAAAATGTAGTTGTATGTATGCTGGGTCTCGAAGATGTTACGTTGCCCACGTATTAAGAATGGTGTGTTTTCTAATATTGTTTCATTTAGGAATTAGAAAATTCGCGTCACATGAGCTCATGTCACCACGCAGAGGAGAACGATGACTGAGACGTCACATCCTACTCGCGCGACTGTGCCTGTCAACCAAGTAAACAAAGAATAGTTCCAATCTCGACCGCCAGCAATCAAATCTTGAAAGGTTAATAACAACACTAACTATCCGCTGGAGGCAGGGTTGTATTTCTAGTGGAAAACAAAAATTTGTATTTTTGTTATTTCAAATGAAAACTTGGTCCCAGTGCCCCTTAAATGTATGTCTACCCCTTAATAATCCCGTTTCGAACGTGGTCGGAGATCAGGCGCCATGAAATTCTATATGGCGAATTGTTTTTACGGCTGGATGCCCTTCCTGTCGCCAACCACGTGATAGGAGTTAGAGAGATGAAATGAATGAAAATGGGCAACTTCAATTTCAAGTAGTTACAACTTTGGCTACCAGACGCCACTGTCACTGACACCCAGTGGCGAACGTTGAAACTTGACAGAGCGTTTCTAACCAAATAAGCTAAAAATGTTGGCCACACACTACCAATTGTAGTGATTTTTTCACATGCCATAAATCTATAACATGGGCCCGCCGGCTTTACTTCTCCTCTGAAGGATTTTGACGCTATTAATACTCCGACGACTTCGGCCGGGTTTGAACCCGTGATCTTGGGCATAGTAGTTCAGCATGCTACCGACTACGCCACCGAAGCCACTCCAGTGCCCATTAAATATTACTATTATTTCTACAGAGCCATGGCGAAATGCTTACAGATATCCTCTTTGTCATGGTACAATAAAAGAGGTTAGAATAATGGCACAGTGATGATCCCACTGCTAAGCAGCTTATAGAACAGAATGTGTAACATTAGGGAGGCATGTCGTTGAGATTGCATCACGTCTCCTCTGTCAACACTCTGCTGGGAGGATGAAAGCCATTTCCAGACAGAGGAGACACAATTTAGAGTGTGCTTTATATAAGTGAGCACATATTTGTCTTTAAAGTTAAACTTTATCCCTCGCAGGAACCCTCAATGTCTTTCATACATTTTACAACAATTCTCCTCCCCCACCGGTGACACAACCATCTTTCATCCCCAAGACGAGGAGGAAGTCGCGTTTCGGAAGATTGAAGCTGGGTGGGGGAGGAGGGTGAGCTTTGAACTTGAGATTGGATGAAGTGGAGGAGATTAACCCGTCCGTTTGCGAGTCTCGGGGGTCAGAGCAGCAAAGCTGCTACACTCCATCCGAGCAAGAGAATTCCACCGAAGACACAAAGCAATAACAGACAGGTAAAGACTCAATTCTCTTCTTTCATCTAGGAAATCTCCAGAGATTGAAACGACAAATGCCTTCGGATGAGAAATTTACAGGAGATCTTTTCATCTCTATTGGAATTTTCAACTAGAGAAATCAGTTTAATGCAAATTTAAGGGAAACAAACGGTTATGATTTCCATGTTGATTTTCAATGGCTTTACCACAGTTGCAGAATTCTATTGCATTATCCTGGAATATTTTCCTGCTTACAATACCTCCCTTATAACAAACATACCTAAAAGGAATAATGAACAGAACCACAGTAACCCTTCCACGTCTTTGAAGTCACATACTATAGTACAAAAATATGTTGTTGATTATTTAGGGGTTTTGCGACATCGTGGTGATGTAGCCCCAAGTACTTGGGTGTGTGTACAATTTGTCTGAAAACTGTGATGACTGTACTAGTGGGATTATTTATAATTCAGGCACATTCTGGGTAGGAAGCGGCCGTGGCCTTAAGTTAGGTATCATCCCGCCATTTGCCTGGAATAGAAGTGGGAAACCACGGAAAACCACTTCCAGGATGGCTGAGGTAGAAATCAAACCCACTTCTGCTCAGTTGTGTCCTACGGGGTTGAGTGTAACCCATTCCATCCCTCAGGCCTGAATCAAATTTCTTAGCAGAGCCGGGAATCGAACCCGAGCCTCCACGGTGACAGCCAAGAGTGATATCCACTACGCAACGAGGCGGACACTACCAAAATACTTTCTCACTTCTGTTTCGTGAACTTTTGTGACCGGAGCTGATGCTGTTAGCTGCAGTGTGTCGGGCTGTGTTGCCAACGTTTCTCCATCGTTCCAGCAGATTATCGTGATTAACTTTGCATGTAGAATTTACGTTCTCAGTGCACACGTGAGGAGATTCCAAGTGTCTAGTTTACCTGAAGTCAGTGTCTCACACAATCTTCTATCACAGTTAAAGCAATAGAGTGTCTTTTGGATTGTGATCGTCCGCCTCATTATTTGATGTTGGAAGCCATTTTTCAGTGTTACGTTCGTAAACAAAGTTTAAATTCTTTTCAACTGTAATAATCTGTGTCATGGTGTTGTCTATGATAATTTATGTAGACACCGTCACATAACTGAGGCTACTGAGAAGGAGAACTTAGTGACCTTTGCCTGCTGAAAAAGAGGGAAAACTACGATGAATGGTTTAGGTGCCAGAGCAGGGAATAGAACTCAGTACCTTTCGGAAAAGTAGTCTCAAAACGTAGATTACCATAGAAGGTAATCATTGACAATTCTATTTTATTTCATTCCACCTAATTTTCTCCCATTTAGTTACATGGTGAAGCCTCCGTGGCTTAGGCGGCAGCACGCCGGCCTCTCACCGCTAAGTCCGTGGTTCAAATCCCGGTCACTCCATGTGAGATCTGTGCTGGACAAAACGGAGGCAGACAGGTTTTTCTCCGGGTACTCCGGTTTTCCCTGTCAAAATTTCATTCCAGCAACACTCTCCATTATCATTTCATTTCATCTGTCATTCATTTAATCATTGTCCCAGGGGAGTGCGTCAGGCCTCGGCAGCCGGCACAGTTCATATCCTCGCCGCCAGATCGGGGCTCCATTCATTCCATTCCTGACCCGGTCGGAGACTGGAAGCAGGCTGTGGATTTTCATTTTCAGTTACATGGTAATGAAGCGTTCGTCCAGATCGATTCTTACTTAGATACAGAGGTCTTTTAAAACAGGTGGTAATTGGGATATAGGAATGGGTGGAGAACAAGGAATCAATCGTAAGAGAATTGCAGAAAAACATATTGTTGATTTCTTCTGTGATCCCAGAATTAACCTAACATACAGTGTGTTTGGTTGGTCTCAAAGCACGCATACTAAACTAGGAATTCAACAGCCACTGAGTAATGACTTCATGTTATGTTCATATTAGGAAGATACTGAAGTGTCGTGATGAGTACGTGTAAGATATGATAGCCTAGGAAACATCTGAAATTAGGCTATGTTTAATTCATGTTGCCTGTAAGAGGAAACCAGGCAACTTGGGTGGGATCTACCGGCGTGCTTTCATGCCAGCCAGGCTTGTGATGTGGGTTACAGGCTGAATTAGCTCAGCGCTAATCTGACTTCAACATCGCTGGATCTCAATTAGCTGACATGTGTGTGAAGAAATAAGACATACCAGGCAATTGTGCTGATTGGGGCGACCAATATTTGAAGACACTTCTCATGTTCATGAGAAAAGCCCAGTAGCATACACGAGCGCGATAATGCAACCCCCTCGACTGAAAAGAAAAGCTGAAAATTCGGAGTTCCGAAGTTTGAATCCCCACACTGACAGTGGCAATCCTAAATGTGTTTACCCTGGATTTTTCCAGTCTACCTCTGGGAATATGCTGATATGGTACCTTACTCCAACCCTCGGGATACTTAAACTTACCCCAATTCTCTACCTAATCCCAGGAACTTGATGTTATAACGGCGACCAACGCATGGTGTAGTGGCTTGCATTGTTGACTGTCATCCCGGAGGTCCATATTAGATTCCTAGCTCTACCAAGAAATTCAACTCTGGTCTGAGTGTTGGAACGGGGTACACCCAGCCTCGTGAGGCTGAACTGAGAAGAGATGGATCCGATGTCATCTTGGGAGAGGATTTTCGGGCCTTCCAACTTCCTCTCCAGGAAAATATCAGGATGGTTGTTATCTTAAAGCCACGACCGCCTTCTTCCCAATCCACACCGGAATTACAAAAGGCATACTAATACAGTCATCACAATAACATAGGTCTCAATGAACATTACCCACAAACACACACCCAAGTACACAGAGCAGAAAGATCACGATGTCCAATACCCTCAAATGAAATAAACAACATATACGTATGGTGGATACGTTATCATCAATTGGGAAAATAAACATTTCAATAAAGATCTGCCGCACATTGGGAGGAATGTAGGATACAATGACCATCAATAATATGTAATCAAATATCAATTCATGATTGTTAGCAGTGTTACTACATGGAATATCACAGGTTGTCAGACAAATTATTCTTTATTGCGTCGAATGTTCTGGTTCCCTACTGTGAGGAACGCTGCAACTGTTCTCTGTTGAAGTGCGTGGGTTTCTTCCTTAATTATCAGAATAGTGATCAAATAGTTCCACTAGCAGGAGGCTGCCTTCTGTAGTCTTTGAGTACGTATCGTCACTTGGTATCTAAAGGTCCTAAGTTCGATTCCCAGATCTGTCAAAGAATATAATTCTGATTCGAAGAATGGAACTGGCTACACTCCTGAGGAAATACGCAAACTAGATGGTTTCGATTCCCACCTCAGTTGTCCTAGATGTGCTTTCTCGGGTTTCCCTACTTCTATTCCAGAAAGTTGGCGGTAAAGTTCCTAACCCAAGGCCACGATTTCCTCCTTCCAAATCTTAGTCTCAATAACAAATGCACACACTACCACAGCCATAACAATGTTACAGGCCAGATTACACACATGCCGGAATACGTGAGGCTACATGACCATAATGTCGTAAATGTATTAAATGAATCACTAACAACACTAGGAAGGAAGTGAAGTATTGATGCCATTTTCCGTTGTTGCTTTTACAAACTATTAATTTATGCTTTACAGTCAGTCAACAAGCTATTTTCCCAATATGCTTGGGCTACCGACAGCAGTGGCTACGCTCGCTAAAGCGCAGCGTTAGGTCATGGTACCAAGCTCTCTGCTGACTCGGTAGACGCGTGGGTTCGAGCCTCACCGTCGGCCGTGGTTTCCCATTTTCAACACCAGGCAAATGCTGGGACGGTACCTTCTAACAGGCCACGGCCGCTTCCTTCCACATCCTTGCACGCAGTTACCCACGGGCGTCGACTTGAAAGACCTGAACTTGACCTCTAAGGAGGCTACACGACAACAACAAAAATTGGGCTAGGCTAAGTCCTGAAAACATTACAAGTATTATTATTCACATGTATGAGTAACATACCCCCACCACAATCATATTGGACAAATAGCGTGTTGACCGACTGAAAGATATAAGTTCATCGTTTGAACACTAAGAAGAGAATGAGAATTGATTTCAGATAGTTCTTAACCAACAACGTGTTTTGAGCTATTGAGTCTGTGTTTAGAGTTCCAATTCGATAGCTACAGCCATCTCGATAACCTTCAATGCTCCTCAACACGACCAACGTCGCGTGTGAGGGAGACATCACCCTCAACTAGTGTTCTATGTACAGGTGCTTTACTGTTCTACGCTACCAAATACCCTACTCTACTAGTGAACATTTCTTTCAAAGACTCAGGGAGAGAAGAGGTATTTCACCCCTCAAAATATGGAGGTTTTTTCTTTTTTTAGCGAATGGCTTTTAGTGCCGGGAGTGTCCGAGGACATGTTCAGCTCGCCAGTTTGTAGCTACTTCTATGCGGACACCCATTGGGTGAGCTACAAGTACAGTCGCGTGTGTAGTGTTGTCTGGGGAGGAAAGTTTGAATGTAAGGACGAGGAGTTGGAAGGTAGCGGCTGTGGCCTATAGTTAGGGACCAACCCTGGCATTTGCCTGGAAGGAAGATGGGAAACCACAGTAGACCATCTTCAAGGTTGCCGGCGTGGGCATTCGAACCTCCTCGCCTCCCGGATGTGAGTGACTGCCAGCAGCCATGCCGTAACGACCACGGCTAACTCACCCGGTATATGGAGGTATCAGGGAAGATAATAACAAATGCCGTGGGTTTCATGCCTGTTTTAACTACTGTGGCTTTTAGACACCCCGGCGAACCGAAATTTGGCCTTAATGGGGCTCCCTAGCGTGCCATTAAATATATATCAAGAAAGGACAATGACTAATTAAGACGTGAATTAAAGACATTCTTTGTCTTTGAGATTTCCTGATGGCATTGTCATCTTAGCCGACTCACCAGAGGATTTAAATAGTATGGACTATGTGTTGAGAAAAGAATTCATGATAAAAATTAATAAATGTAAAACGAAAATAATGTAATACAGCTGAAAGAAGTCAGAAACCCCTATTGATGTCAAATTGTCAAAAGAAAAGCTAAAGGAAATATGAGATTTCTGCTACTAAGGAAGCAAAATAACAAGTGATGGACGAAGCAAAGGTGATATAAAATGTAGGTTGGCTCAGGCAAGGAAAGCATTATTCCTACAGAAGAGAAATCTGTTGACATCAAATATAGATTTCGATATTCGAAAGTTATTTTTGAAAGCCTTTGTCTGGAGCGTGGCACTCTATGGAAGTGAAACTTGGACTGTTGGAGCAGCAGAAAAGATTAGAATAGAAGCATTTGAAATGGTGTGTTACAGGGGAATTATGAAGATCAGAATGGTAGATAGAGTAACAAATGAAGAGGTAATAAGACGAGTGGGAGAGGAGAGATGTTTCTGGCGACTGCTAATGAAGAGAAGAGATTGGTTCGTAGGACACATAATAAGACACCCAGGAATAGCCGAGTTAGTTATGGAAGGAAGCGTCGAGGGCAAGACCTGAAGGGGTAGACCAGGGTTAGAATATGTTTAAAAGGATTGCCTCGGATGTGGGGTGTGGTAGCTATGTAGAGATGAAAAGGTTAGCTCAGGACATGGAGGCATGGAAAGCTACATGAAGCCAGTCAAAAGTACGAAGACTCAAACAGCAACTAGCCCTCGGATAGCCTTAATAAGTATAACATTCAATTTGGAAGATAATAATAATAATAACAAGAAGACGAACTAAAGAGCCTACTTTTCTTGAAATTTAAGATGCATGCCAATGATTAATCTATATGGATCTATCTAGAATAATGACGGAATTAAGTTGGTAATATCGAAATTTCTAATAAGTTCGAAATACTGTATACCTGGCATAATGTAGCCTAATAGAGAACTACAGTAGGCAGCCCTGGTGACTGAATATATTCTTAGTTCCATCTCTTAAGGTACAGAATTCAAAATTTGGTTGAGGTCCAATGGATAGCATGGACGTTACATGCAGTTAAACATTGGATCTAACAGCGCGCGTAAAATCATGTTGGCAACAATGACATACATGTATTGGTCAGAAATAATTTGAAATAATATGATCTATTGTTGTGTCAATTTTGAATGAAATCCATTAGTTAGTATAGAAGTTACATGGAATTTAAAATTGGACCTATCAGCAGCTTAGAATCATGTTGGTAGCACTGACGTATATAAGTTACTCCAAATTAATATAGAATGTCAGGTACTATACGTGTGCATAGTTTAAAGCTGTCGGCTTGCATACTTTCTGATATATGGGTATTTGGATTAATAAAAATTGAGAGCATTTATTAACAGTTGACAGCCCTGGTGGCTCTTAAGAATACGCTCAGTCATATCTGTTTATGTACACATACCACATACGAAATTTGGTTGAAATCCAATTGATAGTGTAGAAGTTATATGCATTTAAAAATTGGACCTATCAGCAGGCTTATAATCATTTTGGCAACACTGCCATGTATGGCCTCCTGGAAATTAAAATGCAATATTATTATCTATACGTGTGCCAATTTTGAAATAGCTCCCATTCATCCCTTCCAAGATATCCAACATGGAGCTCAAATTTCGATTGCGATTTTTCAGCAGTTGGTAGCACTGACATCATTTTCAAATATTGCCGTGAGATATTCAGGTATAGATCTTTAGTCCTACCAAATTTTGTTTCGATTGCTGCAGCCGTTTAGGAGTTGATAGGGGGACACACACACACAGCCAGCCAGACAGACAGACAGAAGGACAGACAGACAGACAGATAGACAGACAGAAGGACGGACAGACAGACAGACAGACACACATTTGCCCGATCTCATAAGTCTACTTTTTCCTCATTTTTGCAAAATGTGAAAAGTAGGCTAATAATTATAATAATAGGCCTAATAATAATAATAATGTTATTGGTTTTACGTCCCTTTTAACTACTCTGGCGTTTAGAGACGCCGGGGTGCCAGAATTTTGCCCCGAAGGAGATCTTTAACGTGCCAGTAAATCTACTCACACGGCTCCCTCGCATTTGCGCACCCTCAAATGCCATCTGACTGCCAAGCAGTACATTGGGGAGTTCTCCTTTCAGATCGTACTGACGATCCCAAGCCACTAGCTAATCACCACCTCTTACACGTAATTGCCAAGATTTCCCCCTAAACACAGTTATTTCAGCCCTTAGATTAATACTTTGTAGAGGCAACCCTCTCAGGTACCCTACAATACGAACCTGTAATCTTGGGCCCAGCAAGCGAGAACGTTACCACTGAGTCACGCAGTCAGTCCCAAGTTGGAAGAGTACTAGAGTTGAACTAGACAGGTCAATAGGAAAGATGAAATACAGGAGGCAGCTACAAGTAAGTGGAAGCAATGGTCACCAATCCACGACCCTCAGATTGTGTTCCATTAGGAGTGGAGGAATTGGCCAGTATTCCCCGCTAGACCTTACTCCAGGGGATGCCTGAGATGCGCACTCTTCAGGATCCCTTACCTTCACCATCTTATGATCTACTATACATAGCTGTCTTCATGGATGCCCCCTTACTCTTAACCATCGTTTCACTTGAGTACAGTCTTAAGGTCGTGACTCACAAATGAGCAAAGCGAGATATTAGAAGTACACAACAAGGAAAGAATGAATGGCGGTACGTGATCATGTCTTCTTCCTTTTGGTGATTGATGTTAGTGTTGAGGTGACGTAACATCAACGTCATCATCCCCCAGAGACCAAGCAACTACCAGGGCACTTGTCCAGAGAGTGTGTGTGTGTCAAATTTTAGGATGGCCGCTGTGCGCTATATTTAGTGTAATAAACTTTTGACCAACGCTAGTGATAACCCTTATATAACACTCATCTGTTGGCAAGATTCGTCTCAATTGCTCAATTAAATCCTGAGTTATCGATTTCAATATTAATATTGTTCGCATAGCCACCATTTTGAATTTATGGAGAGAGTGTTCTTTTCCTACGACCATACTAGGTCACATATACGGTCCTACCTTGTCACTAAACGTCACTACTGTTGAGTGTTGCTTTATTTTATATTTTATAGCTTCAAGATGGCCGCTGTGCGAAATGTTCACTGTCGTATAATCATCACGTTGGTAACAGAGGGACCTTATATGAAACTACTAGGATGGCAAGTACTGTGAGAATTTATTTATTCAATAATAACTTATAGATTATAATACTTGCATGATTCTCGCGGCCCCTATCTTGAAATAATTTTGCTCATAACCATATAGTTTGGAGCTCAGATGCTTCTAACATGAATGTTTATTATTCCTAAATATGTTAGAGAACCGATGATTAGTTTAGTCGTAATTCGATTTAAGCTTTGAACACTCGAGTGGCAACCATTTTGTCTTCGTTGAGACAGCAGCGACAAAAAACATGACATTAAGGTGCCATTTACTTGTGCTACCACTGTACTAAATTTGGTTCAATTTGGCTTCATCATTTGGAAGTTGATAGCGGGTGCAGACATACACACTACACATACACACACACACGGGCATTTTGTCCGTGTAGATCTAATAAGTCTACTTTAATTATTTCTGAAATTTTTAAGTAAGCTAAAAATGAAAGTATGCCCACAGCATAAGAAAAGTGACTTCATACATTCAAGGTGGTGGCTATGCGTACTATTAAAATATACAAATTGGTAACTCAGGAAATATTTGCACAATTAAGATGAAACTTGGTAGAAGAGAAGTATTATTTATATAAGATGCCATAATAGCATTAGTAATAAATTGATCCCACTGAATATAGCGCGCAGCGGCAATCCTAAAATTTCATAACTTAATAAAAATAAGTAACTTTCTATGTATGTCCAAAGCAAAATAACCGAGACACCAGAAATAATGGCGTCTGAGCGTACTATTAGAACGTAACAATGTATCATTCAGAATGTAATACCACAATTGAAATGAAACTAATAAGATTAAAGTACTATATGAGGGACTTAGCTGAAATAAGCCATAAGAATAACAAACTGAATACAATGCGCAGTGGCCATCTTGAAAATATGATACAGAATCATTCGAAGTATTTTGAGACTACAATAACGAAAGTTAACAGTAATCTGGCACCTTGCACGTGGCTTCCTGTGACCAGGTCAAAAGAGCAGAGTTAGTTAGTTATTGTAGTTTTAAGGGGCGTAACAGGAAGGGCATCTGCCCCTTCCAAAATAAACAGGGACTTGACATTCACCAGGCAGCTCAGGGTAGTGTTAAAACTTGAATATTACTAACTCCAGACATAATAGCACAATACATTAACGTGGATTTTGGTGAGAGTGGAGTAACATAGCAGACCTCACCAGCATTACTCATAAGAATAACATATTGAAAATAGTGCTCAGCGGCCATCTTGAAATTATGAAATATAAAAATAAAATAACTCTATATACCTGTATCTTAGAGATATAATATATAAGATTAGTATTAAAGTGGAACCGTATAAGGGCTTTATATGCCCAATACAAAAGAACAGTCTCGTCAAGACAAAAAGAACAGCCTCATCATATATTCACGATGGTGGCTGAGGCTACTATTAAAACTTATCAATCAAGATCTCAGGATTCAATTGCGCAATTAGTATGAAACGTTGTAAGAGGGGAGTATCTTATGAGAGACCGTGCCAGCATTAGTCATAGGACTATCACACAGCATAGAGCACGCAGCAGCCATCTTGAATATATGACATTAATATCGATAATTCAATATTTATTACAGTGACAATAACGAAACTCGGCAAGTATATAGTCTTACATATGAGGCTCTCTCTGCAAAAGACACATGATCAACGATTCGATATATTCAAGATGGACGTACTCTTCTAATGTAAGATTCAATTCCTCTGGGTGCAAGACCGAAATTGCAACGAAACTTAGTAAACAAGGAATCTTATTAGTTAGTTCTTGAGGTTCAAAGGGGAGTAATAGCAATGTCACCTGCCCCAAGGAGTCTTACATAGGGTACAACTCTTAACGTTCATCACAAGACCATTCAATTACACTGCTAGATCATAACAAAGAGTTTTAACTATAGGCTACCCATACATGTAAGAGAAATTAGGCTAGGCCTACCTGTTCTTAACTGAATTCCTTGCTTGAAGTTCGTTTGTATATTTTTATATCTATTTTGTGATTTTAGGCTCTGCATGGCCATGCAGCTTATTCTATTTCGTATATTTAATGATATATTTTTGTGAATTCGTTCGGTAATGTAAATGATATACAGAAGTAGACTTAAATCTAAAGACAGCCAAACGCCCATGCCTAGGTGAGACTCAAACCGGCAACAGGCAAAGCGCTCATTTCTAGAGGCCCACATACTGGCCCTGAGCTAGTTTTCTCGGTCCTTGGTACATTCGAAAAGCGGAAATGCTTCTGCTGTTAAAAATGAACGTATTTCTGTAGTCATCACTTAATCGTGTTCCGGGAGATCTCATATGAACTGTCTCGGCTAACAGACTCCTCATTTTCGGAGAAAGACACGAAACATGACAAATTTTCTAAGAATAGAAGTATTTAACAACGCACCTTTGATAAAAACTCGTTCTGAATCCTTTGATCCTGCCCCGACTTCAAGAAAGATGTTAGAAAGTCATTGAAATAACGTGCTTAATTTCCCTAATTAATGACGTGCTATCTGGTTCGTGTTTATGCCTTGGCAAAAGCTCTGAAACATGAGGGTTGATTTTTACTACTTAAAATTAATCTTTCTCCAATTAGTCACCGGGTTTCGCGCGACACTCATTACTGCCTAGGGCAGCTCGTCAGCTTTGTGCGCGCCAGGCGAGGTGCGTTGAGTGGCGCTGCCAGCACGCTCGCCGTAAAAACCTGGGACCGTGACGTCACAAACTCCACCACGTGACTGAAATGAGAATGAGCGTGAATGTCACCACGATCTTTGCCGCCACATGTGAAGGGGAAGAGCTGATCGTTCAATGCATGTAAATCTAGGCACCAGATCTGCGGGAAAATACACAGATCGAGCGAGTTTCTCCAAGGTCTTGTGCAATCCGACCACACTAAAGATGGCCGCTGTCGGCGTCGTGTTTTCAACCTCGGACCTCCAAACGCCAGGAACTGAGTCCAATCATTGAGCGTGAATTATAACACTTGGATACGCTGATGGGTACCTTACAGTAAATATTTATACTAGAATGATTCGAAATAAGATACGATCCCATACTAGCCTAGAGTGGTTGCGGAAGAAGCATGGACACAGCTAG
This sequence comes from Meconema thalassinum, assembly GCA_946902985.2. NCBI lineage: Eukaryota > Metazoa > Arthropoda > Insecta > Orthoptera > Tettigoniidae > Meconema > Meconema thalassinum. Next base: position 472,401,446 of record OX336391.1, read on the forward strand.
ACTTCGAATCTACTGTATGTAAGATTGAGCCACATTCTGTGGTCACGGGGTTTGTATTGAGACTCTGGATGCAGAGGTCCTTGGTTATATTCACGGCTCTGCCAAGAGTTCTTAATTCTAGTCTGAAAGGTTCGTTCCAGCCCTCAGAAAGAATTTAATTTCTTGTCAGAGTCGGGAAATCGAATGAGACAGCTAAGAATCGGGAACTATAGTGGACGGATGTAAGAGCGCTTGCGTAGCTCTAGTTTTTCCATGACTAACAAGGCTCTACGTATTGAGTTGTCATTGTTTATTCATTTCTTGGACTTGGGTTATCTTGGTCATCAGGCACGTGTTGAGTTTGTCTGTTAGCCTGTCTCTCTTTGATAATGACAGTTATGTAGCTGTATAAAGGACAGGGATGGGGTAGGTACCCTGAGACTTGAAATAAGGTACTATCCCAACATTTCCCCTGGAGGGAGTGTGGAAAACCGGAGAAAACCATACTCAGCAGAGTCCCAGTCGGCGCCAGGATTGGAACCTCCTAACTCCGGAGTTACTACAGCATCCCACAAAGGACGTAGCTTGCCACGGTGGGTGAGTGGTTGACGTGTCGGTCTACTAACCCCAAGCTTGCAGGTTCGCTCCTGGCCGTGGTAAGTGATTTTTGAAAGGCGGCAAAAATTACGACACGCATGTCATAGGATGTTGGCATGTCAAAGAATCCATTTGAATTCAGTAGGCAGTGTTCATATTGGTAAAGTTGATCTCGGGAGTTTCCGCCAACGCAAAGTTCCTCATTTCTCTACTAGAAAGCGCTATAGTGTTAAAGGAGCTTAGATATCTAACCCCCTTGACCTTCATAGTGCTTCAAGGAACAACGAAATTCGACATGCAAGCTACCCTTTGGGTATCAAATAACAAAGCTTGCACCCGGCACCCGAGTCCATACGATATTATTATTATGGAGGACGTGGTGCACGTTTTAACGCACATGGGTCTACTGATGTGTAATCATTAGGGTTCGTAAGTTGAAGAAAAATCCTTTCTTTTTCACGAGTGTCCGAAGACGAGGTCAAACATATGTTTATTTTGGGTCATTGTAGGATGGAAACCGGTTGGTTTGATTTGTTCTTTTTTGCCTTTTTTTCTCTCTCATTAGAAAGCTAACTATTGCAATGGGTACCATGTTTTGACTTCCGGAAAATTTCGACATATTTGCGTTTCACATCCCCCAGACCCAAAAACCACCGTCAGTTAAAAAATGTATATATAATTTATGTATGTATATATGTATAAATATATGTATACAAATATCAGTTCTTTGTGGACGCAATAACTGCCGTGATTTTGCACCAATCACTTTGAATTTTTATATAATATGTATCCCTTTAAAATCTCGGTCGAGTTTGTTAATGGGCAAAATCGGTCGAAGGGTCTGAAAATGGAGGGATTTTTTCGAAAAAATGAAATATCGCTATACCTCCCTTAATACGTGAAATATCGAATCAATTCAAAGTTCATACTATGTGTCGGATAAGTGCCAAAACCTCATGCTAAAAAGTTTTTGATAGCACCAACTATTGACCAAAGGGGTGGGAAAAGTGGGTTTTTCGGGAAACATTAATCATATCTCTCTTAATAGGCACAATATCAAAACTATACAAAATGGACAATATTCCCCTAATAATTACCTAAAACTTTTGTCTGAAAGAATATTTGATACGACCCACTATTACGCCAAGGGATGAGAAAAATTATTTCGAAATTAGAAGAAAATGCCAAGAGCCAACAGAGGTTGCCATGACAACACTACTAAATTGGTGAGGGATGAGCTATCAGGTTGCCATGCCAACGCCATTGCACGAGATCACATTCAGTTTTCAATCTGACTCTGTGGGAAGCGGCTTCGGTGACGTAACTGGTAGCATTCTGAACTTCTATGCCCAAGGTCGCGGGTTCAAAGCCAGCCGAAGTCATCGGATTTTCTAAGAGCGCTAAAAATCCCTTAGTATGCTTTCCTTCGACGGGGAAGTTCCAACGTTTGTGCGATTTGCTGGTTGCGGTGGCATCTAGTAGACACGTTCATATCTAGGTGTCGTTGACGGTAGTATTTGGTACCGAAATTACTGTAGGAACTACTACTAAAAATTGACCATCTGCAATACTTACCTGAATTACAAGATTAATACTGCCATCACAATTAGTAGCGGTTATCACGACAGATTCTACAAACACCCCAAGTACACGGGGCTACATGATCGCGTTGTCACAGCCCCTAAACTGAGGAACCAACCAACATCTCTGCGGGAGATAAAATTTTGCGTGAAGAAGTAACAGACTGTTAGATAGTTACACATCAGTGTCGGAACCTTGCAGAAGGACAGTGTGACCACAAGTATAACAAGTAGTTCCGTGAAGAATTATACAGCTTATTTTCATATATCCCACTTATATTAACTGCCACTATCAACATACAAAATTTCAGTTTGATTGCTGTAATAGATTCGTAGATATTCAGAGCCGTCTAAATATTTCGGACGGTCGTCATGATGGATTGTTAAATGTATAGGCCATAGAGTCATGTACCATAAAAGGAAAATTATTGCGTAGGTTCTTTATTCAAACTTTCACTTCGATCGCTTGATTACGACACAAGTAATAAAAACTTAATTTTAAAATTCGCAAAGCCGCCATCTTGAGGTTATGTGAACAATTGAACTAAATTAGATACCAGTGTATTACAATTTGTATGAACATTTCCTGTACCAAATTTCATTGCGGTTGGAACATTAAATCGCGAGAAAGGTCTATTTAAAATTTTCAAATTCGCTTGGCCGCCATGTTCGTTTTGTAGTTAACCGGTATTTTAAAGTCTTGTAGATGAACTGCCAGTAGTGCCCTTTATCTCCGTACAAAATTTCAGGGTGATACCGCTAATAGTTTCAGATATATAGAATGCCGGTGAAATATTTCGCACATCCGCCATCTTGTGGTTATGTAAACAATTGAACCAAGTTAGATGTCGGTGCATTACAATGTTTATAAACTTACACTGTACCAAGTTTTATTGCGTTTGGTTGGTTAAATCGCGAGAAACGTCTATTTAAAAGTCGCAAATTCGCGTGGCCGCCATGTTGGTTTTGTAGTTACCAGTTTTTCAAACGTCACATAGGTGAACTTCTAGTTGTTCCCTTTACCACCGTAAAAATCCAGGGTGATATCGAGAATAGTTTCGGAGATATTGAATGCTGGTGAAATATTTCGCACAGCCGCCATGTTGGATTGGTGAGACGTAAGAAAATTTGAAGGGCACAGTCGGGGTCGCCCGGAATAGTGCTATGAACTTACTGAGTTTTATTGAAATCGCTCCAGCCGTTTAGATTTTATTAGGGACACACACACACACACACTCCTCACACACACACACACACACGCACACAATCACGGACAGAAGGTGATCTCATCAGCCTATTTCTTCAAAATTGAAAATAGGCTAAAAATGGACCCCAAATGACAAGTAGGTTGCCGTCCCCATAAGACAATAAAATGTTAAAAATATGCATAGAAAGACGAAAAACAAAGTTAATTAAGTTCCAAATGTAAAATACTTTCTCGCAATAAATGAAGTCTGATCCTTCTACGAAAACCTGCATATTTTGCCTATTATATCTTATCCCCTCGTTTGCCCAGTGAAATTTAACTTCGCCTTCCGGCGTGCCGAGAGGAATTTTTTCATTTCTTTTGCCTTTTTTTTTTTTTTTTTTTTTTTTTTTTCAACCTCACCTATTTTCGACTGGATTCTTACTGCCCATTCTCAGTTCATCAACTCTCTTGAATATATTTTCTGTAAGTCCTGGAGATTGTCATATTCTGTAATGCCAACTAAGGTAAGGTTTCCGAATTTTAATTTCTGTACCCTAAGTGTTGTTAAGCCGAATATGATTCTATTATTACAGTACTAATTTCAATTTATTTTCCCAGGATGTCCATTGCAAGTTCGCTGAATTCATTCTAGGAGGAAAAAATATTTCATTGTAAATTCTCGAAGTACTTTTTTTAATACACGGAATTACTTTTTCAAATTATGTTAAGAAGTGTTCCATTCACATATTTTCGCAACGTATGTTGCATATCACCATAGTTTTTATATTTTTTAAACATTATAAAAATATTCAATCTGTAATTAAAACAAAACAATTAATAATTGGATTATATTTTTACGTCTTTTTTCCTGTTTTTATATCCATTATTTGATCTTGTAAGTCCTTTTATAGATCATTTTTGGGCATTCTACAGGTCTTCAACTTTCGAGCCATAGTAATAATGCATTAATAACGATAAAACCGATGAGAAAGTCAAATTAATGAATTAGTTTCCCTGCAAGAGAGCAGACAACGGATGTTAATTACAGCACTCACGCTATGCAGTCCAGAACACGAAGTGCGTCCCGCCTACCGAGCGCGTTCGCTTTAGTCAGTTATGTCCACAGCTAGGAGATGATGTTGAGCATCTGATGTTATATACAGGGTGTCATTTATGTACTTGATTACCCTTAAGGGGCGTGTAGGGGATGGGTATAGGATCAATTTGAGTTAGGGAACCTGAGGTCAGAATGGCCTCCTAGCCCCAAAAAACAGGTTTGTTTCAGACCTCTGTAAAGTAGGGAAGCGCGCCATGTGTTACTCTGAGGTCAGGCACTCTTTCGCTATCAACGGTCTTGGCACGACCACCGCACAGTGAGTCAAAATCGAAATCTAGGGGGACAAAATTATGTTTACGTTTTAATCATGAATTTAGAGTGAAAGCAACGTATATAATTTGTTTGCTTCATAATAAACATCAGTTAATACCTTTTTAAGCTACGTCTACACATGCAGGAAATTGTCTATGACTAGGAGTAGGATAGAGCATTCAGTTATCTATTCAGAACAACTTTCTACCCCTAATTTACTTTTAACAAAGTCACGAAGTTCCACTTTTGACATAATCGTCGAACCCAGTGCTTCAAACAGTTGTAAACGTGTGAGAACTGGTTGCGCGGCATCTTCGAAAACGTAAAATAACTAAGTAAGTTGCAAAAAGAAGCAAAAAATCTTATAACAGGCGTAAACTACAAGACTTTATCTACATTTTAACATTAAGTAGAAAGTGACGCAGAGTGACGCGACATACTAAAAATCTAAGTGAAAATATAATTTTTAAACAAATATTATATAATGCAAATATAGCTAAAATTAACTAACAATTACGCCTATTAATAACTGAAACACGTTACAAAGATCATACCTTCAGCTGCATGTTCCATCTTAAAGCATCGCACTAACCACAAAGACAACCAAACCACACCCTCCAATTCAGACTGCTCGAACAGTGGTGACAGATTTACACTAAGATACGATTATATCCCAGAATAGTGAACGGCAATTATATGAGAATGATGTAGAAGTAATAAATTTTGATTTTTAGCCTACTTTCGATTTTTGCAAAAAATGAAAGTAGACTTATGAGATCAACACAGGGCGAAAAAAGTGTGTCTGTCTGTGTGTGTGTATGTGTGTGTGTGAGTCTGTGTGTGTGTGTGTATGTGTGTGTGTGAGTCTGTGTGTGTGTGTGTGTGTGTCTGTGTGTGTGTGAGTGTGTGTACTCTGAATGTCTGTCCCCCCCTATCAATTCGAACACGGTGAAACCGAATTGAACGAAATTTGGTACAGAGGTAGCACTAGTAAAGGACACCTCAGTGTCATACTTTATATCGCCGCCATCTTTACCAAAACAGAATGGCGGCCACTCAAATGTTCAAAACGTAAAATCAAATTACGGCTAAACTAATCATCCGATCTCTACCAAATTTGGTGACAACATACCTTTATATAGGACGCGTCTTTCACCCAAAATTCAAGGTCATCGGCCATGCCATTTCAGGATGGCGGCCGTGTGAATTATGCAACCATTTTAATAAATAGCTTAAGACCCACCAATTCCGATTATCGAGCCTAGGGGGATTTAAGCTATCCTGAAGGTCGTGATCCGTTATTTATTATAATTTAATATTATAATATTATACAGTATGAGTGGCTTAAAAGAGCTGAGCCGTTTGTGTCACACGACAAGATGGCAGCTGTCCTCATGTGCCTGTCTTATATTTCAGTAGTTTTAGTATGTTGTATGTGATATACCGTACTGATACAATAATATAAACTTTGTATGAAATGATCTTTAATGAAGATGTACTGCAGTGAAGAAATCGTTTATTTAAAGTCATTATTTACCAACAGTTTGTATCTAATATGTCAGTTAAGAACACCTGACGTCATGGATACGGTTAGCTCTGGGCTAGCATGTTAGTCTGACACGCAGTTGACTGGGGATCGAATACTGCTACAGTTAGGTTTTTTTTCTTGAATTCTTTTACAAATGATGTGCACGAGCTTTTCCCACAGATACTGAATAAAATGTCATTTAGCTCAAAGGAGAGGATAAAGTATACACTCGTATATTAATAAAATCACAGTCCCAGCATCGCACATAAACAGAAGACATTAGAAAAAGGAGAATAGAAGAACTAGATACACGTTGTCATTAACCACAGCCTTCTTAATGCCTCTGTACGGTGCTGTCCTCTTGTGGGTTATGTGGGTAATATTGTTCCAAACATAACGCTGTGTAAATGCCTGAGCTGGCCTCCTGAAGTATGGCAATTTTGTAATACTGGTAGTTCAACTATTAGCCACGATCGCGCTCCGAATACCATTAAACACTGCCAGCTGGATCGCCTCCCTCTTGGCTACTTTAAACTGCCTACTCATTCAACACCCATAGAACACTGCCATCGTAGTACATTACGATGGCAGTGCATAGGCGTACAAGATAAAGATTAATTCACTGACAGGTCGCAGCACCACCTACTGTGATTGGGGCGGAAGATGATTGGGGCGGAAGATTCTTAATTTTGCAGGCTGGCTTAATATAGAGATTAACGGACGTGAATGCATTACAATAAGTTAGAAGTTTTGTTATTCAATCATCATAAAGTATATAATATTGATCTTGACACTTACTGGCTTATTATCAATATAAAAGAAAACAAACAATACATTGTGGTTGGGGTGATTGTTTTAGGGATGAGGACAAAGAGTCATAAAGATACCCATACATTTAGGAGAAAGTAGGCTATATGTTCTTTGCTGAACATCTTGTTTAATTATGTAAATGAATAATTTTGTCCTCCTAGATTTCGATGTTGACCCACTGTGCACCGCTCAACGCTGCGTTATCCGAGAGGATAGCGGTGAGGCGTGGTGCCACGGTGGTCCCGGGTGTTAACATATCATATATTTTCTGTTATGTCTTTTCCATGACGAATGTAGGATGATGATTTAAGCTAATCTCATTCAAATTGTCATTAAGCATAACTAACACTCCAAACTGAAAAGGGTTGCAATTCTAGCAGTATAACATTCATTTTAAACATAGCTCATGACACACATAGCCTAGGGGAACGACTTTCTACTCAAATGTCTAAAGGTGTTGCTTTAATACTTTATGCTTTATCTGATAAATTAACACGTAGTTCCGTGAAGAACTATTTTTATATATCCTACTTATGTTAATTGCCACTATCAACATGCAACATTTCAGTTTGATTGCTGTAATAGATTCGTAGATATTGAGAACCGACTAAATATTGCGGATGGTCGCAATGATGGATTGTTATATGTATAGGCCAGAGAGTCGTGTACCATTAAAGGAAAATTATTGCCTAGGTTCATTATTGAAACTTTCACTTCGATCGCATGATTACGACACAAGAAATAAAAACTTAATTTTAAAATTCGCACAGCCGCCATCTTGAGGTTATGTAAACAATTGAACTAAATTAGATACCTGTGCATTACAATGTGTATAAACATTTGCTGTACCAAGTTTCATTCCGTTTGGATCATTCAATTGCAAGAAAGGTCTATTTAAAACTTTCAATTTCGCTTGGCCGTCATGTTCGTTTTGTAGTTGACCGGTTTTTGAAAGTATCATAGATGAACTTCCAGTAGTGCCCTTTATCTCCGTACAAAATTTCAGGGTGATACCGGTAATAGTTTCAGAGATATAGAACGCCGGTGAAATATTTCGCACTGCCGTCTTCTTGAGGTTATGTAAACAATTGAACGAAGTTAGATGTCGGTGCATTACAATGTATATAAGCATATACTGTACCAGGTTTCATTGAGTTTGGTTGGTTAAATCGCGAGAAACGTCTATTTAAAAGTCGCAACTTCGCTTGGCCGCCATGTTGGTTTTGTAGTTACCAGGTTTTCAAGTGTCACACAGGTGAACTTTTAGTAGTTCCCCTTATCACCGTACAAAATTCCAGGGTGATATCGGTAATAGTTTCGGAGATATTGAATGCTGGTGAAATATTTCGCACAGCCGCCATGTTGGATTAGTGAGACGTAACAAAATTTGATGGACACGTCCGGAATAGTGCTATGAACTTACCGAGTTTCATTGAGATCGCTTCAGCCGTTTAGATTTTATTAAGGACACACACACACACACACACACACACACGATTCACACACGCACACACAGACAGACACACGAACAAAAGGTAAGCCTATTTTTTTTTTCCATAAATGAAAATAGGCTAAAAGTGTTAATGTAACGTCAGTGGATTCAGATACCAAACGTGTGGATGCGGAGAACAGTTTTTAGCCTATTTTCAATTTTGAAAAAATAGGCTTATGAGATCACCTTTTGTCCGTGTGTGTGTGTGTGTGTGTGTGTGTGTGTGAGGTGTGTGTGTGTGTGTGTGTGTCCCTAATAAATTATAAACGGCTGGAGAGATTTCAATGAAACTCGGTAAGTTCATAGCACTTTTCCGGGCGACCCCGACCGTGCCCTTGAAATTTTGTTACGTCTCATCAATCCAACATGGCGGCTGTGCGAAATATTTCACCAGCATTCAATATCTCCCAAACTATTACCGATATCACCCTGGATGTTTTTACGGTGATAAAGGGAACTACTAGAAGTTCACCTATGTGACATTTGAAAAACTGGTAACTACAAAACCAACATGGCGGCCACGCGAATTTGCGACTTTTAAATAGACGTTTCTCGCGATTTAACCAACCAAACGCAATAAAACTTGGTACAGTATATGTTTATACACATTCTAATGCAACGACATCTAACTTCGTTCAATTGTTTACATAACCACAAGATGGCGGCTGTGCGAAATATTTCTCCGACATTCTATATCTCTGAAACTATTAGCGGTATCACCCTGAAATTTTGTACGGAGATAAAGGGCACTACTGGAAGTTCATCTATAAGACTTTAAAAAACCGGTTAACTACAAAACGAACATGGCGGCCAAGCGAATTTGAAAATTATAAATAGACCTTACTCGCGATTTAATGTTCCAAACAGAAGGAAATCTGGTACAGGAAATGTTTATACACATTGTAATGCACTGGTATCTAATTAAGTTCAATTGTTTACATAACCTAAAGATGGCGGCTGTGCGAATATAAAAATAAAGTTTTTATTTCTTGTGTCGTAATCAAGCGATTGAAGTGAAAGTTTGAATAATGAACCCACGCAATACTTTTCCTTTAATGGTACATGACTCTATGGCCTATACATTTAACAATCCAACATGGCGACCATCCGAAATATTCAGACGATTCTGAATATCTAAGAATCTGTTATAGCAATCAAACTGATTTTTTTATGTTCATAGGGGCTATGAACGTAAGTTCACCTATAGGACTTTAAATAACCTGGTGATCACAAATCCTACATGGCGGCGACGTGAATATAAATATTATCATGGACGTTTCTCGCAATTTAACCATCCGAGTGCAGTAAAACTCGGCACAGTAAATCTTTTTACGAATGTTAATCCACTGGCATCTAATTTATTTCATTTGTTTCCATAACCACAAGATGGCAGCTGTGCGAAATTTTAAAATCTCCTTGTTACTTCTTGTGTCCTAATCATGCGATTGAAGTTTGAATGCTACACTTACACAATAATCTTCATGTAACAGTACATAACTCTAGGACCTACATATATAAAATCCAACATGGCGACCATCCGAAATATTTAGTCGGTTCTCAATATCTACGAATCTATTACAGCAATCAAACAGATTTTTTTTATGTTGACAGTGGCAGTTAAAATAAGTAGGATATATGAAAATAGGCTGTATAGTTCTTCACGGAACTACTTGTTTTTTATCCACGAAGGACTCAAGTTATACTGTATAGTAATTAATAACTTTAATAGCCTCAACTCATCTAATTTTCTCAGTTGACCAAGAATTTAAACTCCACTGAAATGTCTACACCAAACCAAATACGGACCACCCAACGTCATGGTCCAGTGATAAACGTCCACTTAGTGGTGTAGCGGCTAACACTCTTGGCTGTCGCCCCGGAGGTCCGGGTTCGATTCCCAGCTATTCCAAGAAATTTAAGTCTGGTCTGTGAGCTGGAACAGGACACACTCGGCCTCGTGAGGCAAAACTGAGAAGAGGTGGGTTCGATTCCCAAATCAGCCATCCTGGAAGTAGATTTCCGTGGTTTTCCATTTCGATTCCAGGCAAATGCCGGGATGGTTCCTAGCTTAAGGCCACAGCCACCTCCTTCGTTATCCTCCCCTGAATTAAAATACTCGTACACACAATTCTACATACACCACAATAACACACGTTACGAGTATCAGTGGCCTGTTTGCCATCTCTTGATGAATGCAGTACATTTGCATTTGTCTGTAGGCACAGGCTAGTGTAAAAGGTGGCTTTTCACCGATGTCTCAATCTCCCTCACGGCTGTGTTTATATGCAAGCTACTGAGGTATGGGTGGTGCTTAGTAATGACATTCAGGGCACAGTCAGTGCCTGTGGATGCTGTGAAAGGTTCTAGTTATACTGCTGTTCTGACTCAGTGAGGAAAGCAATCGCAAACTACCCCACTCATCTTGCCTCGTACGCCTCAATATAGGTCGCGGTGGTGGAGAGCGCTAACGTGCTACCTCGTGCCTCGCCGGCATCGGGAGAGCGTGGATTCGAATCCCACCTCGGTCGTCCTGAAATTGGTTTTCGTGGTTTCCCATCAGGCAAATGCCGGGTCGGTTCCTTTCAATAGCTCTACGGCCGAATTCCTTCCAATATCCCTTCCCTGAACCGTCCTGAAGAGAAAAGTACGTGGCCATTGACTGCATTAATAAAACATAAAATAAATATTGGTCTCTCTTGGGCATTTGTGGGTATCTACCCACATAACCTAACGCGGTACTTTTTGAGGATCCAACCGGCTTTCGGGCTGACTACCTCACAGACACGAGTATCAGACAAATTATCTCTCTCTCTCTCTCTCTATATATATATATATATATAGAGAGAGAGAGACAACAATAAAACAACGTTAAGGTACAGTGACGAGCATACCGTAGTGACTAGCTGAATGGCACAGTGGTAACGTTCTCCTCTACTGAGTCCAAGTCAGTAGGTTGTTGTTTTAATTTACTTTAAGGGCATGGAACATTTTGGTCACCAACCCCGCATACTTGGGTGTGCGTTGAACTTGTCTGATAACCTTTATTTATGTGATGACTGGTGAGAGAGTGTGCGTGCGTGTGTGTGTGTGTGTATAGGCCTATTAGGGACAAGAATGTGGTGGGTGCCCCGTACTATCTCAGCTTTTTCCTGGAGGTAGTGTGGGAAATCCCAGGGAAGAACCATACTCAGGATAGCCGCTGTCAGTGCCGGGATTCGATCCTGCCACCCCCGGACTTTCTGCATGGTGAGTGATTTAATTCGCACATCTATGCCGCGGGGTAGGAAAACTGTGTAGAAAGCCATTAGATAGTTTTTATGTAACACTGAGTAACAAATATGACATTTGAATTGTTCTGAATCTCCGATCATATTAATACAAGATTACGTGTGAAAGTTTTTAATTTTTCTTTCTACTTACCTAATATTATTTCTTCTGTGTTTTTTGTTTGAGAGTATGTTTCAATGTCCGATTGTGTGCAGAAGTACCATCAATATCAGAGCACAATTTATATAAACTATCAATTAATAACTATTCAGTTGCTCAAAGGCATTTGTCCAATACGAATAGGCGGGGTAACAATATATAAAACCACCGATGGAGGCAAGCTGCCAGTGCACACATGTACAACGACCGTACTGTGAAATAGGATTTCTCAAGCAGATAAATACTAAAATAATAACAGTAGAATTCAGTGTGTTTGCTCTAATGTATCGTATTGTGTTTTGTTGCTTAATTACTTACACGTGCATAATATTCAAACGTACTTCGCAAAGCTAAACTCCGTCCACGCACTCTACTAAGTTGCATGTTGACCGACTGAAGAGTAATCCATGGATAGTTTGTAAAGTCAACATTGAAGAAATGGTTCCATATTTCACAGAACACCATTTTAAAAACACTTTGTTCTTCTGCCTTTCGTGACTAATTTGATTATTTCGCAGATGCTTTGGATTAATTTTCAAACTAAAAATTTTGACAGCAAGGTAATGGTAGTCTGTTGTAAAATGTAACTGGTTGTATAGTCAATGTTGGAACAAAAAACATCAAAAACAAAAAAAAAAAAAAAAAAAGCTATAACAAATAATATATTAAAAATACAAATAAATATATTAATTAAGTAAATAAAAGGGGCAGATGAACTCGCTGTTCCATCCCTTAAAGCGAAATGGCTATCTATAAATAACATAAATACCACGAATATCATGAATAACACGAATACCACAAATAACACGAATGAGATGAATAATATGCATAACATGAATAAATGTATAAATATAGAAAGAAAGAAAGAAAGAAAGAAAGAAAGAAAGAAAGAAAGAAAGAAAGATATCATTGAGTTCACCAAAACTGGCGACAGTGGAACCATTACCAAACATACCGTACTGCTCGCGATGTTGCCCGGGCCGATGTGCGTGTCTAGGTGTGCGAACCACAGCGGGCGTGGGAACGTGTGAAATACGGTATTTGTAGTCACGCCATGAGTGGGCAGCAGTTGCTTCAGCGTACTTTTAATAAGTTTCAATCAATCTGTACCTTAACGATCATTTTCTTTTTTACACTATTAGTGACTAAATGAGAAGATTTTGTTAATTATATAGATTTATTTTTGTAAGCTTCCACTGATTTCTCTCCATATTAGTGTGTAAAAGCAAAGCCAACTCCATACAGGCCATGGAGGCCCTGGGAGTAGTGGAAGGTAGAGGCTTCCACTTTTTGGGACATCGGCACTGGATGGGATGGAGTTGTCAGCTCCACTCCCGGCCGTCTTTGCTCCCAGGAATTACCCTGGTACTCATTTCTGGTGTAGGCTGACTGAAACCCAGGGCTATTTGCGTTTCCGAAACTGCTAGTTTTGTTTCTAAAATCCACTACCTGGGTGGGGATCGAACCCACTCTCTGTCAACTAGAAGCACAGCGCCTCTACCGACGGTGCTTCTACCGACTGCGCCACGCAGTTCCCTGTATAAGTGTGTAATACAGGTAAAACGTTTCACGTGTAGGTGTGGAAATTACAGTGCATATCCTATGTTAAATAATATAATAATAATAATATCGTATGGCCTCGGCTGCCGGGTGCAAGCTTTGTAATTTGACACCCAGAGGGTAGCTTGCCTGTCGAATTTCGTTGTTCCTTGAATCACTATGAAAGTCAAGGAGGTTAGATATCTAAGCTCCTTGTACACTATAGCGCTTTCTAGTAGAGAAATGAGGAACTTTGTGTTGGCGGAAACTCCCGAGATTAATTTTGCCATTATGAACACGGCGTACTGAATTCAAATGGGTTCTTTGACATGCCAACATCGTATAACATACGTGTCGTATTTTTGCCGCCTTTCAAAATCACTTACCATGGCCAGGAGCGAACCTGCAATCTTGGGGTTAGTAGACCGACACGCTATCCACTCACCCTCCGTGGCAAGTTAAATAATAATCACTAGTAACTAGAGTTTATAGTTTATAGCATTTTCAATGGATGCAAAATTGGTCCCAGACTCATTACGCAATGTATATGAACACTGCGAGTGTACAATTAGCAATAAATATACTCCATCCCACCTTGTTACGAGCTGCCTAGAGAATTGTTTTTCGTGGGGGAGTTAACGTTTGAAACGTCTGCTTCCAGCCACTCCAGCATATAACGAACTTCTACAAAAGCTTCTGATATGGGAAGATTTCTATCTGTGTGTGGTTTTGAGTTGAGCACGTTATGACCCGACTATGGTTTCACCACGGCTTATGTCGGACGAAGAAATTTCATGAACCAGGTACTGAGTGTAGGTGCATAAGATGTGACAACCCATGTGAACGAAATCACGTACTTGCATGTAAAATTGGCTTTCTTATGGGTGGAGTCCGCCTTGTGGCGCAGTGGCAAGCATTGTTGGCTGTCACTCCTGAGGACCGGGTTTGATTCCAGACTCTGCCAAGAAATGTAACTCTCTTCTGAACGTTGAACGGGGTACACTAAGCCTGATGGGTCATAACTAAGAAGAGGTGGGTTCGATTCCCATCTCAGTCATCCAGAAAGTCGTTTCCCATTTCTAGTCCAAACAAATGCCAATCCTCGCCTGAATTACAAATCCACACACTACTACAGACATCACACTAACACATGTTATCAGATACTATCTCCACACACCCAAGTACATGGGGATAAATGACCACGATGTCGAAGTCCCTAAAATGAAACAACAACGATGTATTGAACGAAAGTTTTGTGGAGATAAGATCACGAGTTCGAGAAATTCTATTAAATCTCTTAATTACTAATGAGTGTACCCACAAGTGTTTGACATTTGCCCTCCCCATTCTTAATCAAATTTATGTATCCGTTTCAGAAGTTAATTACCGGTTCAATCTTTCTAAAGGGCAAGTTTAATTAGTCTAGTTCATAACACCAGCCGTTGGAATGATTATTATCAGACTAGAGCTTGAACCCGTACTATTAACACCGACTAAAATATGAACGTTACACGCCTCCATAACAATGAGTTACGAAATATATTCATCCAGCACCTCCGACGAAGACTGCAATGAAAAGCTGCAGCAAGATTGGAGAAGGTAGGTTTGGATCCCTGCGCAGGTAGTGGCCATCCTGAGTGTGGTGTTCTCATGAGCTCTAGCCATGGGTGGCCAACTGATGGCCTACGTGCCACTGTTGTTGTTTGAATCTTCAGTCTTTAGACTGTTTAGATGCAGGTTTCCATATCTCCCTGTCCTGAGCTAATCGGTTCATCTCTATATAGCTACCACACCCTACTTCCGAGGCAATCTGTTTAACATATTCTAACCTTGGTCTACCCCTACAGTTTTTGTCCTCGACACTTCCTTTCATAACAAAGCTTGCTATTCCTGGGTGTCTTAGTATATGTCCTACCAACCTATCTCTTCTCTTAATTAGCAGTCGCCAGAAACATCTCTCCTCTCCCACTCGTCTTAATACCTCTTCGTTTGTAACTCTGTATACCCATCTGATCTTCACCATTCTCCTATAACACCACATTTTCAAAAGCTTCAATTCTCCTCCTTTCTGCTGCACCAATAGTACAAGTTGCACTTCCATAGAGTGCCACGCTCCAGACAAATGCTTTCAAAAATGA
Source organism: Meconema thalassinum (assembly GCA_946902985.2). Taxonomy (NCBI): domain Eukaryota; kingdom Metazoa; phylum Arthropoda; class Insecta; order Orthoptera; family Tettigoniidae; genus Meconema; species Meconema thalassinum. The sequence goes on from OX336391.1 coordinate 472,417,093, forward strand.
CTTCCTAATACCTAAATCTATATTCGATGTCAACTGATTCCTTTTTTGTAGAAATGTTTTCCTTGCCTGAGCCAACCTACGTTTTATATCCTCTTTGCTTCGTCCATCACTGGTTATTTTGCTTCCTAAGTAACAGAAGTCTCCTACGTGCCACTAATAGACGCATATGCTCTCTGAGCGGCACGCATAAATGACACAAACTCTTTAGATTATTCAAGATGGATTCCGACTAATATTTTACCACCTCCAGGATATTGGGGGTGATTAATTCCAGACCTCTCATGATGTATCTTGATGTATATTATGAATTAGAATTTATTGTCGCTCTTGTACAGGCCACTGAGGCTACAAAGCCTCTTTATACAGCTCTCTTCATTCAGACGGCGGTTAAATACAATGTATGTCTACCCCTTATTGTTCCCGTTTGCAACTTTTCGCTTTCTTTTCTCGAAACCGTTCCCAATTTCATTGATGTTTGTCCTTCCACAGTCCCTGACTCTTATTTGGTATTTGTTAACAAGGAAGGACACTTGGTATATGCTATTTAGGCATAAAGTAAATTTTATAGATGTCTATAAATCATTCCGAAAATAAGCGTTGGTTGGTTGGTTCCCAGTTTAGGGGCTGCGACAACGCGGTCATAGAGACCCGTGTACTTTGGATGTGTGGGGTGAGAATCTGTCAGTTAACCAGTGATAATTTTGATGGCTGCATTAGTATGTGTTATATGTAATTCAGGTAAGGATTGCAGACGATCAATTTCAAGTAGTTCCTACTTTTGCTACCAAATGCTACCGTCAACGACACCTAGCTGTGAACTTGGCTACTAGATGCCACAACAACCTGAACCTGGCGGCGAACGTTGGAATTTAATAGAGCGTTCATCAAATCTAACCTACAATTTAGCTTCACACAATTGTAGTTAGTGGAAGGTTCTTTTACATGTCATAAATCAATGACATGTGCCCGTCGGTTTTACTTCCCCTCCGAAAGAAGGAATACTGAGGCATTTTTAACGCTCTTAGAAATCCGAAGACTTCGGCCAGGTTTGAACCCGCGATCTTGCGCACAGAAGCGCAGCATACTACCAACTACCCCAGCGAAGCCGCCAAAAGATAAGGGTAACTCAACTTTAAAGTTGACCTCCCCTTTTGACATTTTCTTATCTCGTGTCTACTTATCAATTAATTCTTCTGTTAGTCAATTAATCGAATGATGGTAAGTCCATTAATCGATTGATCGTTTTCGATTAATTTCAAATTATTTAACTAATCGATTATTAATCGATTAACCGAATATCGCATATTACCAAATCTAGTTCAGAGACGCCGTGCGCCGGTGTCTCAGATCATTGTCCTGGAATTACCGGTAAATTAATTTAGTTTCATTGGTCTTCTGAATTATCAGGTTTTGCTGCCATTAAAATAGGTGACTGTGAGATTGGCCCATCACTAAAGCCCTGAGCGGATGCGGATATCCGCGGATACCCGAAAAAAATCGCCATGCGGATATCGTTCGCATGGCTGTACGGATAGCAGATAAGCTGAGGATAATGTTTGGAGTAAATTCGTGGATAGTTTTTAGAATAAAATCCGACATTTTTGAATATTATTACTAGGACCTGGATGTTTATGACATTTCCGTTGTTTTCTTTTTCATGGCAAATGAAAGATGATGATTTAAGCTAATCTCTTTCAAATTATGTCATTAAGCATAATTAACATTCCGAACTAAAAAGAGTTGCAAATCTGGCTGTATTACATTCATTTTAAACATAGCACTTGACATAAAAAGCCTAGGGGAACCACTTCCTCCTCAAATGTCTAAATGTATTGCTTCAATACTTTATCTAATTAAAACTATTATTGTAATGCCAGGGGAAGCCTCCGTGACTTAGGCGGCAGCAAACAGGCCTCTTATCGCTGGGTCCGTAGTTCAAATCTCTGTTACTCCATGTGAGATTTGTGCTGGACAAAGAGGAGGCAGACAGGTTTTTCTCCGGGTACTCCGGTTTTCCCTGTCCAAAATTTCATTCCAGCAACACTCTCCACTATAATTGCATTTCATCTGTCATTCATTTAATCATATCCTCGGAAGAGTGCGACAGGCTTCGGCAGCCAGCACAGTTCACATTCTCGCCGCTAGATGGAAGCTTCATTCCATTCCCTGACCCGGTCGGTCGACTGGAAGCAGGCTGTGGATTTTCATTTCATTGTAATGCCAGTAAATTTAGATTCGAATAACAAAGTGCGGATGCGGGGCGGATGTGGATAACCATTGTGCGGATGCGGGGCGGATTCGGATAACAGTTGAGCGGATGCGGGGTGGATTCGGATAACAGTTGAGCGGATGCGGGGCGGATGCGGATAACCATTGTGCGGATGCGGGGTGGATGTGGATAACAGTTGAGCGGATGCAGGGTGGATGCGGATAACAGTTGAGCGGATGCGGAGTGGATTCGGATAACAGTTGAGCGGATGCGGGGCGGATGCGGATAACCATTGTGCGGATGCGAGGTGGATGCGGATAACAGTTGAGCGGATGCGGGGTGGATGCGGATAACAGTTGAGCGGATGCAGGGTGGATGTGGATAACAGTTGAGCGGATGCAGGGTGGATGTGGATAACAGATGAGCGGATGCGGGGTGGATGCGGATAACAGTTGAGCGGATGCTGGGTGGATGTGGATAACAGTTGAGCGGATGCAGGGTGGATGTGGATAACAGTTGAGCGGATGCAGGGTGGATGCGGATAACAGTTGAGCGGATGCGGAGTGGATGTGGATAACAGTTGAGCGGATGCAGGGTGGATGTGGATAACAGTTGAGCGGATGCGGGGTGGATGCGGATAACAGTTGAGCGGATGCTGGGTGGATGTGGATAACAGTTGAGCGGATGCGGGGTGGATGCGGATAACAGTTGAGCGGATGCTGGATGGATGTGGATAACAGTTGAGCGGATGCAGGGTGGATGTGGATAACAGTTGAGCGGATGCAGGGTGGATGCGGATAACAGTTGAGCGGATGCGGGGTGGATGTGGATAACAGTTGAGCGGATGCCTGGTGGATGTGGATAACAGTTGAGCGGATGCGGGGTGGATGCGGATAACAGTTGAGCGGATGCAGGGTGGATGTGGATAACAGTTGCGCGGATGCAGGGTGGATGTGGATAACAGTTGAGCGGATGCAGGGTGGATGCGGATAACAGTTGAGCGGATGCGGAGTGGATGTGGATAACAGTTGAGCGGATGCGGAGTGGATGTGGATAACAGTTGAGCGGATGCGGGGCGGATGCGGATAACAGTTGTGCGGATGCGGGGTGGATGTGGATAACAGTTGTGCGGATGCGGAGTGGATGCGGATAACAGTTGAGCGGATGCAGGGTGGATGCGGATAACAGTTGAGCGGATGCTGGGTGTATGCGGATAACAGTTGAGTGGATGCGGGGCGGATGCGGATAACCATTGTGCGGATGCGGGGTGGATGTGGATAACAGTTGAGCGGATGCAGGGTGGATGCGGAAAACAGTTGAGCGGATGCGGATAACAGTTGTGCGGATGCGGGGCGGATTCGGATAGCGTATTGTTGATCCGCGCAGGGCTGTACCCATCACCTGCCATTCAGGAAACCTGTTACAACAACGAGGTGCTGGTATCATGTCTATATTAAAGGGCGCAATAAAAGTGACAAATGTTAGAATGAGTGAGCTATGACATCCGGCAGGCTTGCAATAGACTGCGCTCCACTTGTGCCCTCATCATGGTCTCCAGATTGTCCCACAGAGAATGATGTATCACCCACGTTAGACGAGGTGGATAATATTCTGGCAATGACGTCTTCCTAGTAGCTCCTGCCCAGCCATGACTGGCGCCGTGACTGCTCCGCAGTTCTTACAAGTGTGCCACCTTCCGATGTCTTGGGAGACTAGTCCCAAAGGTCCTGGGTTCAATTTGCCTGGAATACACGAAAGGTTAAGGCCTAGGTCGTTCCTCAGTTTACAACACTTAGTAACAAGTAGCCGCACCAAGCTGTAATGCTGGTGCGTAACAATAATCGTTCAACCTTTGCCGAAAATTAGGTCTGTTATTTACGATTTTTAAATGTTAACTATAAGGTTTGTAACACCTATTATTATTATTATTATTATTATTATTATTATTATTATTATTATTAGACTACAGTAAAGTTTGCTCAAAACGGAATCACAATAATAATCCACCCCACTATCAGATTGGTCGTCCCGGGCGACAGCCAAGAATACTAGCCACTATACCACGAGGTGCTCAGATTATGACGTCAAGTAATCCATAGAGTAGAGAGTGGAAGGAAAAGTACCAACATACGGACTAATTCTTCCAAGTCAAGTACAATGTAGAAGAAATTGAAATGTTTGGTACAATAATTATAATTACGTGTTGAAGATTTTAGAAGTGGAGCCTCTTAGGTGATCTTCACTTCTGAGGTTTCTGAAATATTGTGTAAATACTCCGGTGTAATTACTATAGTTTTTTTTGGCGGCTTCGGTGGCGTAGTTGGTAGCATGCTGAGCCCAAGATAGCGGGTTCAAACCCAGCCGAAGTCGTCGGATTTTTTAAGAGCGTTAAAAATCCTTCAGTATGCCTTCCTTCGGAGGGAAAGTAAAGCCGACGGTCCCATGTCATAGATGTATGGCATGTTAAAGAACCTTCTACTAATTAAACCTGTGTGAAGCTAATATTGTATAGGTTAAGAATGTAAACAACGCTCTTAGGTTCCTACGTTCGTTGCCAAGAGCCGACTGCGGTAACGCCTGGTAGCTAAGTACTGAACTAGTAGTTGCTGACGGTGGCGTTTGGCGGCAAAAGTAGGAACTACTTGAAAATTGATCGTCTGCCGTCCTTACTTGAGTTAAAACAGATACACACACTAATACAGTCATCACAATCAACACCGGTTATCAGACAGATTCTACACACACCCAAAGTACACGGGGCTACATGACCGCGTTGTCGCAGCACCTAAACTTAAGAACCAACCAACCAACCGACTATAGTTTCCAAATCATGAATTTTGTATATTAAGTGTGTTTGATTGTGGGCTTTTTTTGTGTGTGTTTTTGTGTGTTTTTTTTTGCGTAAGGCTTTTAGTGCCGGGAGTGTCCGAGGACATGTTCGGCTCGCCAGTTCGTAGCTGCTTCCATGGGGTGAGCTACAAGTACCGTCGCTTGTGGAGTGTTGTCTGGTGAGGAGAGTTTTGAATGTAAGGACGAGGAGTTGGAAGGTAGCGGCTGTGGCCTATAGTTAAGGACCAACCCCGGCATTTGCCTGGAGGGAAGATGGGAAACCACAGAAGACCAACTTCAAGGTTGCCGGCGGGGGAATTTGAACCTCCTCGCCTCCCGGATGTGAGCGACTGCCAGCAGCCACGCCGAAACGACCACGGCTAACTCACCCGGTGTTTAATTGGTAATTTTCTATAAGTAAGATATGACTGAGCGTATTCTTAAGAGCCACCAGGGCTGCCAACTGTTAATAATTGCTCTCTCTATTTTTTATCCAAATACCAATATATCAGAAAGTATGCAAGCCAACAGCTTTAAACTATGCTCACGTATATTCTGGCATTTTAGATTAATTTGGAGTAACTTATATACGTCAGTTCTACCAACATGATTATAAGCCTGCTGATAGTACCAATTTTTAAATACATGTAACTTCTATACTATCAGTTGGATTTCAACCAAATTTCGTATGTGCTATGTGTACCATAACGGATATGACTATAAGTATTGTTAAGAGCAATCAGGGCTGCCAACTGTTAATAAATGCTGTCTATATTTTTTACCCTAATATCAATATATCAGAAAGTATGCAAGCCAACAGTTCTATACTTTGCACATTGACATTCTAGATTAATTTGGAGTAATTAATACAAGGCAGTGCTGCCAACATGATTCTATGCCTGCTGATATTTCCAATTTTAAAATACATGTAACATCTAAACTAACAAATGGATTTCATCCAAAATTGGCGCAACAAGATATCATAATATTTCAGATTATTTTTGACCAGCACACGCATGGTATTGTTGGCAACATACTTTTACGCGTACTGATAGATCAAGTGTCTAACTGCATGTAACGTCCATTGGACTTCAACCAAATTTTGTATTCTGTACCTTAAGAGATGGAACTAAGAATATATTCAGTCACCAGGGCTGCCAACTGTAGCGCTCTATTAGGCTACATTATACCAGGTATATTTTGAACTAATTAGATATTTCGATATTACCAACTTAATTTCGTCATTATTCTAGATAGGTTCATATACTGTAGAATAATCATTGGCATGAAAAGTAGGCTGTATAGTTCTTCACCGAACTTCTTGTTTCTTTTGTCGTGTGGCCTCCTGAGAGGCCGACTGCAGGTCTTTCAAGTCGACGCCCGTGGGCGACCTGCGCGCTGGGAAGAGAGATGGAATGACGATGAATTAAACTGGGCAAGGATGTGGAAGGAAGCGTCCGTGGCCTGTCAGAAGGTACCGTCTACACATTTTCCTGGTTTTGAAAATGGGAAACCACGGAAAACCATTTCAAAGACGACTGACAGTGGGGCTCGAACCGACGCGTCTACCGAGTCAGAGAGGTTGGCCCCTTGACCTAACGCTGCGCATTTGCGAGCGTAGCCAACGCTGTTGGTATTTGCAAATGAATGAATGAATGAATGAATGAATGAATGAATGAATAATGGAGTATGTTTACGCCACCCCCGAAGATACCTTGGATCGTCTAAAATAGCGACGGATGTGCCGACAAAGGACCCTGCAATAATGCGGGAATCACACTAGGAAGAAGAGGAAGAAGATCATTACTGCAGAAAACTAATCTCTGCGGTATTCTTGTGTATTCAGCTCGAAATTGATACGCAAGTTACTGTGTTAATACCTAGTAAGAGTAGTGATCAGTTCAATGTAGCTATTGAAATCTTCCAACGCATAGATGGCCAAATACAGATTAACATGTAATTAAAATGTGTTAATTATTAAAATTGGTTTTCATACCTACCGAATCAAATAGAAGTGTCAACATGATCGATCATTTGCAATATTAAAGGTGTTATCGATCGGCAGTTATAGCTTGCCTTATAAGGGGAAGCTAATATAATATTTAATGCTGGGCTACACGTGAGCTCGTCTGAGGTAGTCTACGTACCATACGTTATCGATGTTACAATGCCTCCTCATACAATAGGTCGCGTGTTCATTACATACACTCTGATAGAAATCATTCCAATTTAAATATTGGAGGGGTGCCCAAACAACTCACAGAATATACTCCAAGTTTATATAGCTTGGATATTTAGTTATCCCATTTTCAGGTTTCACTGAAGACATTGCATTATCCACTGAGTGGCGTAGCGATTCCTGGATGGATAAATCTTGTTACTGAAGCCTCTCAAATTAAACAAGAAAGAGCGTAATGTTCCATGTTGTTTGTTGACACATTTAGGGGTTTTACAATATGGTGGTCATGTAGCCACGTGTACTTGGGAGTGTGGAATCTGCCTGATAACCTCTGTCATTGTAATGGCTGTACTAGTATGTGCACTTGTAATTAGGGCTAGGGTTTAGGTGGTTGGCGGCCATTCTCTTAATTCAGTTACCATCCCGGCACTTGCCTGGGTAGAAGTGATAAACCACGGAAAACCATTTCTAGAATTACTGAGGTGGGAATGGAACCCACCTATTCTCAGCTGCTGAGGGGCTTGCTTTACCTTCATTTTCAGTAGGGCTTTAACTACGAATTTCATAAGAATTTAAAAAATTACTTCAAGTTGTCCAGTATGAAAATGAAATAATCCTACCTCAATTACAATTACCTACAGACAGTTAGATGAAATAGAAAAAGTAAAATCTCGATTTCTCAAAAGAGTCCTTGGAGTAGCAAAGGAAACCAAGTCTAGACTTGTATACGAGCTTGCTAGAGAAACATTTTTAAAACATTTTTAATAGAAGACCTACGAATGTTACTACTACTACCAACTTCAGAGAGTTACAGAAAACTGCTGCAAGATCTACAGAATAAACACAAGATGTTCAGTAAAGAATATATAGCCTACTTTCTCCTAAATGCATGGGTTTTGTTATAACTCTTCGTCCCTTTCAAGGCGTATAATTAATGTTGGTTGTAGTAGCTTGTTAAAATACGTGTTATACGGATATTAAACATGAACCCTTTACTAGTGCTACCTGTGTACAAAATTTCATTCAATTCGGTTTCACCGTGTTTGAATTGATATGATGAATCGATTTGCACACATACATGGCCGCTATCTGCAAACTATTAGGCTGATGACCTTGCAGTTCTGTCAAAAGATGCTTCAGAACAAAAAGGTATGTTGTTGCAAAATTTGGTAGAGATCAAATGATTAGGTTGGTCGTAATTTGATTTAAGCTTTTAACATTTGGGTGGCCGCCATTACGTTTTAGTCAATATGGCGGCGATATAAAACATGACACTGAGGTGCCCTTTTGCTAGTGTACCTCTGAACCAAATTTCGTTCAATTCGGTTTCAACGTGTTTGAAAAGATAGGGGGAATCGATTTGCACACAAACATGGCCGCCATCCGCAAATTATTGGGCAGATGACCTCGTAGTTTGGTCAAAAGATTCTTCATACATAAAGGTATAATGTTACAAAATTTGGTAGAGATCAGATGAATAGGTTGGTCGTCATATGATTTAAGCTTTGAACATTTGGGTGGCCGCCATTACGTTTACGTCAAGATGGCGGCGATATAAAACACGACACTGAGGTGCCCTTTGCTAGTGCTACCTCTGTACCAAATTTCGTTCAATTCGTATTCACCGTATTTGAATTTATAGGGGGGGGGGCACACATTCAGAGTGCACACACTCTCACACACACAGACACACAATTTTTGGCCCTGTGTTGATCTCATAAGTCTACTTTCATTTTTTGCAAAAATCGAAAGTAGGCTAAAAAAACAGGACATACCCAGGGAATTCTACACGTCAAATGCGATGTTGGACAGAAGATGGATACATCCATTCTGTGAAATGCGACATATCGTGACCAGACTTGCGGTACATGGGTTTCACCACAAGATCTGCTCCAATAAAGTGTTCCATGATCCAGATGGAAATTACATTTGTGAACTATGTGGGAATGTATGTGAAATGTACCATATAGTTTCATGCCCAAAACAAACCATGTCAATAGTGCCATACAGCACAGACAGTAATTGAGTTATTACGATAATTAGTAATTAGTGTACGAAATGTACACGTCAACAACATGTCCACAGGCTGCAATAAAGATTATTAATTATTAATTACAATTATAGTTGCCTCCGTAGCGTAGCGGTCAGCGCAGTTAGCTTCCGCCCCGGAGGTCCTGGGTTCGATTCCCGGCTCTGCCACGAAATTTGAAAAGTGGTATGAGGACTGGAACAGGGTCTACTCAGCCTCGGGTGGTCCAATGAGTAGAGGGGGTTCGATTCCCACCTCAGACATCCTCGAAGTGGATTTCTGTGGTTTCCCACTTCGTCTTAGGACAAATGCCGGGATGGTCCCTACTGTAAGGCCAAGGCCACCTCCTTCCCTCTTCCTTGCCTATCCATCCTTGCCTTCCATTCCCTTCCCTCATGAGGGTCCTGTTCGCTTTGCAGGTGAGGCCGCCTGGGCGAGGTGCTAATCCCATCTCACCAGTTGTATCCTCTCTGATTAGATATTCCCAGCTCTAGGACACTGCCTAAAATATGACGGTAAGGGTGAGTTCCCTCGCTGAGTCCGTGGGAGCCACCACCCTGGAGGGTCAACTCGATAAAATAAAAATAAAAATTACAATTACAAATACATACAATAGTACAGACATCACAAGTACACAGGTTATCAGACAAATTCTACACACTCCCAAGTATACGGGGCTACATTTCTTCCTAGGTACGGTGCGTCACGTTAAGTCGGCGAGATAGAGTAGTGCGTGAAGCCGGAGTTCGTACAAGATTTTAATATCAATAAATAGCCTATATCTTCCTTATTGATCCCAATTTAGATTTGTCTTTGAACAAAGGTTAATATGACAGAAATATCTTCGATTTTCCACCCGCGAGAGATCAGGTTCCTCTGCTAATAATAGTGGTATCAACGAGTTTCCACTGGCCTGACGTTACGCCGCACACTCCCACCCGTAGATTTCTTGAACAGTTCATAGCCTCTGTTTTAATTAATTCTGGATGCCTGAAGACGTGCTCCACTAACCCATTTCTCCAATTCCATCTCTGAGTTCGTTGTCCCTTATACACATCAATACCTCTTCATTAATTTTAACATCTGTTTCTGTGTCTTAATTTTCCTAAAGACAGATACGTGATCTGAGGATAAAATAGGCCTACTAATGCTCCTGTCACGAGAGTCTAGGATTTGATTTCCAGCTCTGGCAACAATACGATCTGAAATGCGGTGTATTCAACCTCTTAAGAACAACAACAGAGAGGTGGGTTTGAGTCCCGCCACAGCCATCATTAAAGTGTGTTTTCTTGGAGTCCACTTTAATCCAAGGCAACTTAAGCTTACGATCACCTTTTTTAATCCTATCTTAAGGGACACTGGGACTGAAATTTTAGTGAAATTTGTGGAAAATGTAGATTTTCGTTTTTTTCCATATTAATACACCCCTATCCCCTGCGGATCATATAGCAGTGTTTTTATCCGAATTCCGCCATTTTTAAAGCCCTGGCGAAGCTTTAAAATGCACGGTGTGTCCTTTAAACGTCGAAGCACAGTAAGTGTCCTGAAGGTTCTAAGTCTTGGTGTTTCTACAATCGAAGTATCGCAGCTGGTAAAACACCACAGAGTCATGACAAAATGGCTGTAGAACTTTAATAACCCTTAGTTGTCAAGATTATGCCTGTTTATCAAAGGCTGGCATCTGATGAGCTACTATCCAGATGCATCCGTGGTGCTACTGAAAATCAGAATGGGTCTCTGCATTCTGTTATCTGGAGGAAGTGCCCAAAGAAGATTTTTATTTCACGGAAGATACTTGAAATTGCTGTTAGTAATCCTGTAGCAGAATTCAACACGGGGTGTAGTGCAACAACAGAGTTGAAATCAGGAATAAGACTAACTTCAGTATCTCATGTCACAGAACAAACACTTGAAAGATGTGACAGTCGCAGGAAGAATGTAAGTCCGCGGTCATAATTGGAGAAGCGAAAGGCATGTCGACGGAAGGTGAAACTGACAGAAATGAAGGAGGAGGCTGCAAATAAGAAGAAGGAGGGTGTCACCTATGCTGTAGGACAATCCTAATGTGATTGGTAAGCTGAAACCTTGTAAATTGTGCATCATTTTAGAAAATTGCGGTTTTCTCGGATTCACTTTTTCAGGCATTCAAAATGTTACTCGCGTCATAAATCTTATGATATTGCTTTCAAAATGGGAATTTATTATCTTCATTGCAATGACTATAAACCTGCGGATCGTTTTTTAGATTGCACTTTTGGTATGGCTGAAAAAATCAAACTGGAAAAAATACGATTTTTTAATTTCTTGACACTCATTAATGCAATTCAAAATCGGATCCGTAGGTTTCTTCCAATTGTTATAGTGCAATAGAATATTACCTAAAAGTTACACTATCTTGTTTTTTTTAACGCGGCTGACCTTTATAAAACTTGAATAATTAGCACAATAAATGTACAAAATAATTAATATCTGGAGAACTAATCAATTTACAATACTCACGTTTCCCACAGTGGTTTATAATATGACTATTCATAACCATATAAAATTTCAAAGCTGTACCTCAGTTTATATAGATTTTGAAAATTTCAGTCCCAGTGTCCCTTAAATTACAGTGCACACAATAGTGGAGATACTAGCACAAGGTAGGTCATCAGACAAGTCGACAACCAAGTACAAAGGAGTGATTAGTAGGAAGCGGATTTATTGAAAATGCATATGCGCATATACAAATGCATTTTTGTGGGTTTATTGGATTTATTGCATATTCTGGGCATCACAGAATATTTATTATTATTATATTAATAATCTTGGTCACATTGGACCACTTGAGTCGTTCCACAATCACTTCTTCTTTGAAGGTAGTACTGCTTGGTTCTTGCGCTCTTTCCAGTACTTTTTCATTCCTTCAGATTGGGATTTTCTCAACTCACCTGAAATCTCCATAGGCTTTCTATGTGTCATTTCTGCAGAAAATTTGTGAGTTTTAAGAATTGTGATAATTTTATTTTTCTCCTCGGCATCTGTTATCTTGAGTCCAACTGCTTTGAGATCTTGTTGGATTTCTTGGATCCATTTTCCTCCAGATTTCTTTCCTAGATTTCTCATCACCAGTTGGCGTACAATTCTGTTTTCTACAAGCCGTAAGATGTGAAAAATTATGAAATTCGTTTATTCTTCATTGTGCTGGTGATTGGATCAATCTGACGATAAACAGATTCATTTGGGAGAATCCTCCAGACTCCCTCAACCTGATACTTTTTATTTATGCACATTCTAATGATTCTTCTTTCCGTTTTGAGGAGCTGATCAGTTCTTTGTTCATTTTTAATTTGGAACAGAGTTTCACAAGCACAAGTGGCTTCAGGGAGAGTTACAGTTTTATAATGTTGGATCTTAGTAGCTATTGATAGGCATTTTTTATTATATGTTGACCAGGTTAGAGATTGTACCTTTTTCATTTTATTTGTTCTATTTATCCAAGTTACTTTTTCGTTTAAGTTATGTGTTATAATTTCTCCAAGATACTTAAATTGGGGAACTAGGTTAATTTTATGATCATTTATATAGACTTCATTTATATCTAAGGGTTTCGTAGGTATGATCTCAGTTTTTTGAAAGGATATCTGTAATCCTATCCCTTGAGCAATTTCTTGGAGACTAGTGACTCAGTACAAACTTCTTCCTTGTCTAGTGCTAAAAGAGCCAAGTCATCTGCAAATCCTAAGCAGTTTATTTTTATTGATGGTTTTGTTCCAATTTTGATCTTAGGAGGGTTTTCCTTTTGCCAAACCTTCATGATATAATCAAGAGCCACATTGAAAAGCAGAGGGGATAATCCATCACCTTTTCTGAGATTTAGCTTATACATTTGAAATTAAGCATTATTTAAAACATCTTGAACAAAATTCATGATGGGAATGGGGTGGGACATTCCTTTCACCATTTTGGCAGCCAGTAGCTCGGGGTTAGTGTTGTGATGAGTTTCTTCAGTTAAAGTGTTACTTTACTCTTAATGCCTTAACGCCTAAAGAGAAGAGCAGCAGAAAGTATTTATTAAATCAGTAGGTGTCAGGTAATGGTGATTATTCAACTGATGGTGTTGTCGTCTATTGTCAAATATGCTCAAAGTAAGGGATATGTGATAAGAAATTTCAACTTGAACAACATGCAAAAATGACTGCACATATTCCGGAAAAGGAGGGAAAGAAGAGTAGCTTATTGTTAAGTGCATATTTATCAATTTTAATGCATATTTTCTACATTTTAGTGCATAATTGCATACATATTTTAATTGTTTTTAGTGCATGAATGTCCGGTCTTTAGTGATCAAGTAATATCAAACCCCAAAATGGCCCGAAATGGAAAAAGTGCAGATTCGACACTCAGACGTTCCCCGAGTAACAACGGTACACCGAACTCTAACCTCCCTGGGTCACATAACTAGTGGGACATGGGCTTGTGACCATGGGATCCCAGCTGAGTCTGGCTGTACTTCTACTGACGTGTACATAGCTACTCGCCTTCACATTTTCTGTTGTTGTTTGTGTTATTATTATTATTATTATTATTATTATTGCTGTTTTTGTTGTTGTTGATTCATTTAGGAGCTTTGTAAAATCGTGATCATATTTCTCCGTGTACTTGGGTGTGTGGAATCTGTGTGATAATATGTTTCATTGTGATTGCTGTACTACGGCGTGTTCTTGTAATTGGGGCTAGAATTTTGGTAAGATGCGGCTTTGGCCGTAACTTAGATACCATCCCGACATTTGCTGGGAGGACAAGTGAAAAACCATAGAAAACCACATCTGGAATCGTTGTGGTTGAAAGCGGACCCGCCTCTTCTTCGTTTTGTCACACGAGGCTGAGTGAACCCCGTTTCAGTCCTCATGCTAAAATTCAATTTCTTGTCAGAGCCAGGAATCGATCCCGAACCTCAATGGCGACTGCCAACAACGGTGGCTACTGCGCCTCGAGGTAAACTTTAATATTTCCTATGTACCTCTTTTTGTCAATATTTGCTCTCTTCCGACCCCGTCGTTATTACTTCATCCGAGGTTGTTGTGTCTTATCTACCAGGCTTAATATCGTTCTTTCGTAACTTGATACCCTCAATTGACAGGGGCCGGAATTGTTTTCCTTCTTTATCAACTAGCCTTCCAGGATAGAGCTGTGTTGTATGTCGATGAATATCTACCAACGTTTCGGCTGTCGTTGCGGCAGCCTTTATCATGGCCCCGAGTCCACGTCTTCTCTCTCACTGACCGTTGATTGAGTCAGTCAGATGTTCTTGCTCCCTGATTGGTCTGAGCCCTAGCCAATCGAATTTCGCTGCATCGCATGCTACCAGAACTTTTCATATGTTGCTATGTATAAATCTGTTCTTACGGCCAAAGCAGCATATGGGAGGTTCTGGTATGCAAGATGGAGTGAAGATCGATTGGTTGGAACTCAGAACAACCAGAGAAAGGCATGACAACAGCGGGCAAGCAGGAATACTTGGCTGACAAAACCTACGGTCAACGTGAGAAATGACGGACCCATGAAGAAGGCCACTGTAACGAAATCCGAAACGTTGGTAGATACTCGCCAATTTACGACACGACTCGATCATGAAAGACTACATGATTAGACATCGGCCACGACAGTCTATGATCTTTCTCCTTCTTTCATCTGAGGCTGAAAGAATACCCCAGATTATCATAAGACTGTGTTGTGGTAATAATACTGAATGCATTCGCTGTTTGTAGTAGATATTCATTTCCATAGAACATATGTCTACATCAATACAAAAAAGTAGTTCCGTGAAGAACTAAATAGCTTATTTTCATGTATTCTACTTAAGTGAATTGCCTCTATCAACATACAAAATTTCACTTTGATTGCTGTAATAGATTCGTAGATATTGAGAACGGTTTAAATATTTCGGATGGTCGCCATATTGGAATTTTATATATATAGGCCATATAAATATGTACTATTACATGAAGATTATTGCGAAGGTGTATTATTCAAACTTCAATCGCATGATTACGACACAAGAATAAAAACCTAATTTTAAAAATTTCACACAGCTGCCATATTGAGGTTATGTAAACAATTGAACTAAATTAGATGTTAGTGCATTACAATGTGTATAAGCATTTGCTGTACCAAGTTTCACTGCACTCGGATGGTTAAATCGTGAGAAGTCTATTTAAATGTTTCGACTTCGCTTAGCCGCCATGTTCGTTTTGTACTTAACATGATTTTGAAAGTTACATAGGTGAACTTTTAGTAGTGCCCTTTATCACCATACAAAATTTCAGGGTGATATCAGTAATATTTTCGGAGATATAGAATACCGGTGGAATATTTTGCACAGCCACCATGTTGCAATGGTGAGACGTAATAAAATTTTAAGGGCACGGTCGAGGTCAGACAAACTAGTACCTTACCGAGTTTCATTGAAATCACTCCAGCCGTTTAGATTTTATTAAGGGGGGGGGAGGCACACATACGCACGCACGCACACACACACACGGACAAAAGTTGATCGCATAAGCCTAATTTTTCATAAATGAAAATAGGCTAATAATCATCCATAGGAAAGAGTAAAGTGTGTTTTTAAAACCCTTTCCGTGATGTCTCATAGTAATTCAAAAGTACTGCACTTCACATCACTGAAGGTTTATCAAGGTTTTACGTTCTCTCGCACGTGTGAACTTTGAACATTACAATTTGATTGCAACGCTCTGTTTCATTACACCCATTGTTTTGAATTATGCACGCATTATCGCAATCAGAGAGCAGTTATTACGGATGTTGAATAAGCGGCTAATATAGAAATAAATCAGCAAGTATTGTTAGGCAGTGTAAACATACAATTGCCATGCCATAAATCCGGGGCTGAAAACCTACAAGTTACTCCCGTCAATTAATGTATCATCGTCATCAACATCGTCATCATTCCTGACTAATGAAGACCAATAAATTTTCTAGATGCAGGCTTTTCTCAGTTGCTGTATTCTAAAATGCAATGCTATGTCGACATCAATGTAACAGATTACCTTGGTGTTATTTCATTTTAGGGACTTCGGGCATCTTGGTAATCAGCCTCGTGTAGTTGGGTCTAAGTTAAACTTGTCCGATGACATGTATTCCAGTGATGACTGTAGTAACAACAATAAACATCATTATTTTCACCTACAAATACATTTAAACAGATCCAAACCAACAGCCAATCACAGCACATCTCCTGCCAATAAGAGCCCAGCACCTTCAAATTCAAATCCCCCTCCTGAGAAACTCTTATTAAACATTAATTACTCCTTCCACAAACACATTACATCGAATTACACACTCAAAAATAAATCTACACAACTGAGGCTTATTATTATTATTATTTTTCAATATCCAAAACCTACTAAAGGTATATTATTCTTCCTTCTACAAAACCATACCTAACTAGAGGTCTATCTCTCTTTCATACAACTTAGTAAATTCAATTTAAAATTTTCAAACCTTTTATTATTATTATCCTCGCTGAAGCAACTGCTGATAGGCCATGACAGAGCAAACTGCATTATTCACACTTATTGCCGCTGCGAGTGGATGGTCAATAGCCAAGATGCTGCCCCAATATTCGTACTCGTAGCTCATTCAGGCATATGCTAAAGTTATAGTACTCTCAAACATCCAACAAACAGTCACCTAAAGTACATAAATTAATCACCACGACTGCATAAATCGCCAAAGGACGAAATTCTCCCTCAAATGTATTATCCTTTAATACACTGAGGGAGACATTATTACTTTTCCAAAGTAAATATTTAATCTAACCAATTTAAAAATTAATTGCCATTTAAAGCGGAGTGAAAGGAGCCCAATAGGGCACCATACTCCTAGCACTTTGCTATCACCATCAGGTGATATTTTGACTGACCGAGAGTACTACTACGGTAGTAGTGTGTGTAACTGTATTAGGGACAGGGATGGTGTAGGTGCCCCAGGACTTCAACTAATGATCTATCCCGGAATTTTCCTGGAAGGGGAGCGTGTAAAAAGAACGAGGAAAAGCCACACCCAAGATAGCCACTGTCAGCGTTGGGATTGGAAACTCTGATTTCCTGCTGTAGTTCCCGATCGCGGTCGTGCGGAGTGATTAAACGTGGGGTAACAGATTTCATGTGCCTTCTCCTCGGGAAGCATCTCCCTGTTGTCAATACATACATACCCTTGCCTACTTATCTGCAAGGTGTAAAACCTGCTCCATTAAACCCCATGGAAGATTAATTTAATTTGCTATCATGGAGTATTCTGTCGATTTCATTCAGGTATTTTTCAACTCACACCAAGATATTTCGGGGACAGTACCTTATTTTAAGTCCCGATATACTTGCCTCAAATAACAAAATGTGCAACATCTGAAGACACAGTATCAACCGGGATAGCTACGTGTGTTAAAAGCCATGGGGTCAAGCTGTCTCCGGACTCGGAAGGTAACAGTTCGAACCCCATCGCTGACCGTCCTTAAAATGGTTTTCCATGGTTTCGTATTTTCAGATCCAGGCAAATTCCGTGACCTAATAGGCCACTGTCGCTTTCCTCCAACACTTGGTCTAATGATATCATCTTCATTCATTTTATGAGACACACACTCACACACCTGATGACACATTCTATCCGACACACTATTATTAGATTGGTTTTCTTTCAATTTTACATTTTATCCCATTGCTATAGTCTCTGTACAAGCTAAACGGTTTCTCATCGCTAAAGTTCGTGTTTAAATTGAAAATATTAAAATTTAGAAATTTTAAAAAATTATAAAATATTTACATCTAATATAAAATATAAAATACAAGAGGGGGGGGGATATGAAATAAAAATAAAATTGGATACATAAATAAATTAACAAGATGTTCAGTAAAGAACATATAGCCTACTTTCTCCTAAATGCATGGGTAATGTTATAACTCTTTGTCCTTTTCAAGGAGTATAATTGAATGTTGGTTGTAGTAGCTTGTTGAAATACAACGTGCTATAGGGATATTAAACATGAATATGAGGTGCCCTTTGCTAGTGCTACCTCAGTAAAAAAAATCGTTCAATTCGGTTTCAGCGTGTTTGAATTGATCTGGGGAATGGATTTGCACACATACATGGCCGCTATTTGCAAACTATTGGGCTGATGACCTTGTAGTCAGTCATAAGATGCTTTCCACAAAAAGGCATGTTGTTGCAAAATCCGGTAGAGATCAAATTATTAGGATGGTCGAAATTTGATTTAAGCTTTTAACATTTGGGTGGCCGTCATTCCGTTTCCGTCAAGATGGCGGCGATATAAAACATGACACTGAGGTGCCTTTTGCAAGTGCTACCTCTGTACCAAATTTCGTTCAATTCGGTTTCACCGTGTTTGAATTGATAGGGGGAATCCATTTGCACACATACTTGGCCACCATCTGCAAACTATTGGGCTGATGATCTAGCAGTTTGGTCAGAATATGCTTCCCACATAAAGATTTGTTGTTGCAAAATTTGGTAGAGACTAGATTATTAGGTTGGTCGTAATTACATTTTAGCCTTTAACATTTGGGTGGCCGCGATTACGTTTCCGTCAAGATGGCGGTGATATAAAATATGACACTGAGGTGGCATTTTCTAGTGCTGCCTCTGTACCAAATTTCGTTCCATTCCGTTTCACCGTGTTCGAATTAATAAGAGAATCGATTTTCACACAAAGATGGCCGCCATCCGCAAAATATTAGGTTAATGACCTATTAGTTTGGTCAAAGGATGCTCCCTCCATAATGGTATGTTGATGCAAAATTTGGTAGAGATCGGATGATTAGGTTAATCGTAATTTGATTTAAGCTTTGAATATTTGTGTGGCCGCCATTACGTTTCCGTCAAGATGGGGGCGATATAAAACATGACACTGAGGTACCCTTTGCTAGTGCTACCTCTGTACCAAATTTCATTCCATTCGGTTTCACCGTGTTCGAATTAATAGGGGTAATCGATTTTGACACAAAGATGGCCGCCATCCGCAAACTATTAGGCTAATGACCTATTAGATTTGTCAAAGGATGCTTCCTCCATAAAGGTATGTTGTTGCAAAATTTGGTAGAGATCGGATGATTAGGTTAGTCGTAATCTGATTTAAGCTTTGAACATTTGGGTGGCCGCCATTACGTTTCCGTCAAGATGGCGGTGATATAAAACATGACACTGAGGTGCCCTTTGCTAGTGCTACCTCTGTACCAAATTTCATTCCATTCGGTTTCACCGTGTTCGAATTAATAGGGGTAATCGATTTTGACACAAAGATGGCCGCCATCCGCAAACTATTAGGCTAATGACCTATTAGATTTGTCAAAGGATGCTCCCTTCATAAAGGTATGTTGTTGCAAAATTTGGTAGAGATCGAATGATTA
The DNA here is from genome assembly GCA_946902985.2 of Meconema thalassinum. NCBI lineage: Eukaryota > Metazoa > Arthropoda > Insecta > Orthoptera > Tettigoniidae > Meconema > Meconema thalassinum. Next base: position 472,436,760 of record OX336391.1, read on the forward strand.
GGTTAGTCGTAATTTGATTTAAGCTTTGAACATTTGGGTAGCCGCCATTACGTTTCCGTCAAGATGGCGGCGATATAAAACATGACACTGGGGTGCCCTTTGCTAGTACTACCTCTGTACCAAATTTCGTTCCATTCGGTTTCACCGTGTTCGAATTAATGGGGGCAATCAATTTTCACACAAAGATGGCCGCCATCCGCAAACTATTAGGCTGATGACCTATTAGTTTGGTCAAAGGATGCTGCCCCCATTAAGGTATGTTGTTGCAAAATTTGGTAGAGATCGGATGATTAGGTTAGTCGTAATTTAATTTAAGCTTTGAACATTTGTGTGGCCGCCATTACGTTTCCGTCAAGATGGCGGCGATATAAAACATGACACTGAGGTGTCCTTTGCTAGTGCTACCTTTGTACCAAATTTCGTTCAATTTGCGCTCACCGTATTCCAATTGATAGGGGGGGACAGACATTCAGAGTACACACACTCACACACACACACACACACAGACTCACACACACACATACACACACACACACACACAGACAGACACACTTTTTTTTCGCCCTGTAGTGATATCATAAGTCTACTTTCATTTTTTGCAAAAATCGAAAGTAGGCTAAAAATGTTCCAATCCCAAATGGAACCCAATGAACAGGTGGTGGTCATCACAGGAACTTCAATAAAAATCATAGTAAATGACTTTGATGCAGGGCTGAAGAGTAGGTGTGAGATGTGTGATGAAGGATGCTCGCAGACACCCTACCATCCCGATGTGCCCCTTAACACATCCCCAATACAATACACTTAAATTATATCGTAACGAAGGAAACAAACTAAGAAATAAAATGTAGCGAATTATTACTTTGTGATTATTCTGTTAACTATTCATTGTCATCAATATACTCGTATAATCGGCAGAAAATTCAAGACCTTGATATTTCCTTCGAAATCAGTGTAGAAAGATACCTTGCTTGAGTTACATATGATGATGTTGATGATAGTTGTTGTTTTAAGGGGCCTTACATCTAGTTTATCGGCCCCTAATGGTTTGGGTGATAGTTAAAAAATGAAAATGAACCTATAATTAAATCTAACTACAAGTTTACAACTAGAAGAAGAAAAGGGAAAACTAAAGATGAGTAAGGAAAAGAAAGGGGGGAATTAAATGCCCTCAACCCTCGAAGAATGAGGCTTGAGGGACTTAGAAAGAAGTAGAGCCAGGATAGGCAGATAGGAAATGGAAAGAGGAGAGGGCCTGCCCCAAAGGCGATGGAAAAAGGGGAAAACCTGGACCCAGCTCAGGAATCCCTCGTGGTCGCAAACTCCCGAACTCACCAGCTGCGAGCCCATGAGGGTGTAGCACTATCTAGGGTGCACCAGAAGTGGTGCGGCTACAAACACCCTGCCTCTTTTAGGGCCTTAAGCAGAAGGCAGGAGATATCAGGAAGAGAAAATAAGAGGTCTGATCCCTCGAAGAATGAGAGATCAGGAAACATGAGACAAGGCCCAATTAAGGCGGGAAAGGAAAATACCTCCAGGCCTCGGATATAGTAGCCTCAGTTTCCTGGTTAACGACCGGCGACTCAAACGTTAAGCATTGGCACGAGCCGACAATAACTATTATTTATGGCTGACGAATACCTGACGGTTCTTGAACAATAAGATGCTTCCTCCATCTGTCCACGAGCAGTGCAGACTAAGTGTTGACGCCAGTCCTGTCTACCTGCTCACCGGCCTTAAGCCATGAATGCCTCGGCACCCCGCAGCTATGGAATGTAAACATCCGTCCAGCTAGGTTTCAAAGACGAGCCGGTCGTTAACCAGGAAAGTGAAGCTACTATACCCTAATACCGTCGGGGTCGGAAAAGAACAAGAGTTGACCAAGGGAGGTCGACAGGAAAGATAACAGAGAGGAGCCCGGCATATGTAAGTGGAAGTAATGCCAATCTCAGCTGGGGTCCCATGGTCGCCAACCCACGTCCCACAAGTTGTGAGCACCTGGGGGAGCTGAGTATGATTCCTTATTTTCAGATAGGTCCGGGTTGAGAAGCGATGAATTTCTTTGTGGTGTGTTGATTTTACGGTCGGATGCCCTTCCTGACGCCAACCTCAGGAGAGGTGTTAATGAGAAATGAAATGATTGAAGATGAATGAAACTGTGCAAGGACATGGAAGGAAGTGGCCGTGGTCTATAAGGAGGTACCATCCCGGCATTTGCCTGGAGCTGAAAAGGGGAAACCACGGAAAACCATTTCAAGGACTGACGGTGGGGTTCAAATCCATGGCTACCGAGTCCACAGATAACATATGGCCTAGCGCTGCGCGATAGCGAGAGTAGCTACCACAATCGGTGTTGAATTACAACTAGTCATGAAAGAGATTATACTACCGTAACTTTTTGGGGCGTGGTGGCTCAGCGGTCAAGCTCATGTGAGATTTTCGAAGTGAAATACCATGTCCTGTGGTTTGGATTCCACGTAAAAAGGAGGTCCCGTGGCTTATGATCGCGAGATTAACGGTCACGTAAAACTACAAACTTACTTATACCGTAATTTTGAAGTTATTATTTACCAAGTATCACTTAGCATCAGATAGAATCCACTCACACACAAGCACAATGTTGCAAAGCACTTTCCAACATGAACACTATCTGAATAAGAAAAGAACAAGAATGGACCAAGAAAGTTCGGTCAGGAGAGGTGAATGAGACAGTTTCAGCATAAAAATAGGCTTGATTAGAAGCAATCCCTGCGGTTGCCAAATCATATTCCACAAGTTATTTACTTCCAGGAGAGCTATGTTTTCAATTTCCTTGTGAGAATTGAGAGCTGAAAAGGCTATTTACAGGAATAAAGCTTAGTCTTCACTACCATCTCCAAACTAACAACCAGAGAATGCTCTTCTGGGCAATGAATCTTGAAACTCCTTGAGAATACGCGTTTGTATCGATAGAACGAGCTTAACAGATGCCGGGGAACTGGTGTCCACATGCGACAATTGGGCTGTTCAAATGGCTTGGTAGCGATTGCTCTTTTAAGGTGTGTAACATGTAGGCCATCTACTTCCATTGGTATGGATATATAAATAATATCAAATGCCCTCGGTTGCCGGGTGCGAGCTTTGTTATTTGACGCTCAGAGGGCAGTTTGCATGCCGATTTTTTGTCATTCCTCGGAGCGCTATATGGTTGACAGTGGATACTATAAGGGGGAAAAATAACGAACATTAATGCCCTCAACACTCAAAGAATGAGGATTTAGTAACTTGGAAAGAGGAAGAGCCGTAAAAGGCTGACAGGAAAGAGGAAAGATTCCACCTGAAAGTCACTGGAAAGAGTGGGAGAATACAGAGCCAGCTCAGAAAAGTCTTGATGTTGCCAGCTCACACGTTCACCAGCCGTGAACCCTCGGGGGTGTAGTGCAATACGTGATGGAGTACACACCCTACCACCTTTAGGGAAACTTACAGTAGACAGAGGATGCGATAAAAAAAATATCTGACACCTCGAAAATTGAGGATATTAGAAAAATAAGAAATAAACAAGAAAACACAAGGGTCAATACGGCGTGAAAATTGAAGATGCATTAGTCCTTGGGCACCCTAGTACCGTAGAGAACAACAGTTGACCAAGGAAGTTCGAAAAGAAAGATGAAAGGGAGGAGCCAGGCACAAGTAATTAGGAGCAAGCTGGGGTCACGTTGTCACCAACCCAAGTCTTCCCATGAGCCAATTAAAGAACCCACCATGGCTGTTACTCAGCTAAGGAATGGAACAACGATCCAGATAGTAAGTACTTGTAACAATGTATTGTTTAAAAACTGAATATGTTTAATGGTTATACTTGCCATTTGTTTCGAGGCAGCCTGAAGGTACGCGATCTGCCACATAGATAGCTTATTATGGCACGTGGGCTCTAGACTAACATCGTCAGCATTCCAAGTGGTAGGGCCTACCTACCTCCTGGCAGCCATCAAGCATTCCCACTTTCGACTGTTGACATCACAGTTACAAGGTAGATGCTATAAAATTCCCATGTTTAACTTGAACAGCGTCGTAACCAAAACTCGACCGAATATTTGGATCAGAATAATAATAATAATAATAATAATAATAATACAATGTCATGGCACTGCAATCCCAAACACATATGCGAGAATGCGCGGTGGATTTGCTCAGGGCCGACGTTCAGATTACTATTGCACAGCTCTAGCCTCCGTGGCTTACGCAGCAGCTGCCTCTCACCGCTGGGTCCGTGGTTCAAATCCCGGTCACTCCATATGAGTGAGATATGTGTTGGACAAAACGGAGGCAGACAGATTTTTCTCCGGGTACTCCGGTTTTCCCTGTCAACATTTCATTCCAGCAACACTCTCCACCATCATTTCGTTTCATCTGTCATTCATTTAATCATTGCCCCCAGAAGAATGCGACAGGCTTCGGCAGCCGGCACAGTTCATATCCTCGCCGCTAGATGGGGGCTTCATTCATTCCCTCCGTGACCCGGTCGGTCGACTGGAATTAGGCTGTGGATTTTCATTTAATTGTACAGCTGTCAAAAATAAAAGTAGCCACACTCTTTAACCTGACTTCCTTCCGAGTGTCATCACTACTATTCAGAGACAGACAATCTTTGACCACGGTCTGAGGTGGTCTCATATCTATAGGTACTTTATAATGGACCAGCTCAGCAAGCAATTATTATGGCGTGGTGGTAACGTTGTGTACTTCCATTCATGGGGTCGTACGTTCGAACACAAGCTAGTGCTTATTTCTTTAACAGAGAGAAAATATAATTGCTCCTGTTTCTTTCATTAGACTACTGGTGGTAATAAACACTAGGTTCATGAATTTATTATGTAATGACTTCATTATTATTTTTTCTGATATTTTGGCTGCAGATAGAAAGAGCGAGAGATTTTATTCCCAATAAAAATATATTTTTGGCATAAATAAAGCAAAATAAACCCACTCACGTCTGCCTTAAGAAATTCATACAATTGAAGGTTAGAAGAAAAATCCAAGATTCAATATTTAGCCCATATTCCTCTACACTTTATCACACCTTGGGGTCGAGTAGAGTGAGCATGGTATCGACTAGGCTTCTCAAATAACAACTGTTTTCAGTCACGGCATCCTGTGCGAGATCCACAAATCATCAGAGGACACCTTGAGAGGGGGATTGGACCAATGTTTTGCATATGCCTCCTTTCATGTGCCCACATATTCTCAATTGGGTTCAAGTCCGAAGAGCGACGAGGTTAGCCTATCATTTCTATATGCTTTTGCCCCGGAAACCAATCTTGAATCAATTGATATGGGTTGAGTTGATAATGAAAAATCCACAACCTGCTTCCAGTCTCCGACCGGGTCAGGAATGGAATGAATGAAGCCCCCATCTAGCGGCGAGGATATGAACTGTGCCGGCTGCCGAGGCCTGACGCACTCCTCTGGGGCAATGATTAAATGAATGACAGATGAAATGAAATGATAGTGGAGAGTGTTGCTGGAATGAAATGTTGACAGGGAAAACCGGAGTACCCGGAGAAAAACCTGTCTGCCTCCGTTTTGTCCAGCACAAATCTCACATGGAGTGACCGGGATTTGAACCACGGACTCAGCGGTGAGAGGCTGGCGTGCTGCCGCCTAAGCCACGGAGGCTTCTGAGTTGATAATACCCTGCTTAAATTAAATAATTTCATCAAGATACAATAACCTAGCATAAAGGAACCTATAGCGTTCTAGCACCATGGATATTTCTGCTGGTTATATTTTCTTTGGTTGGAATGGATTGTGCTCTCTCCACCCCAAGAAATTCACCCTAACAGGACACAGACGCTCTACTACTTAGGGCAGACGTAGTGGCGTATCATTGGTCGAATTGGGTGCCCAGAGTGCATTACTTTTCTCCGATCCCAATCATCATTTCCCATTGCGATGAATAAACTATCTTGTATAAGCTACTCCTTATGAATTTCCCAGGGAATAGCACGTCGAGATCTAAAATTGACGGTCATTAAACGATATTTTACGATATGGCAGTGGCCAGGAAAATTAAGAATTGTCTTCAAAATAGCAGCGGTATGAAAGGAATTTCTTCCAACCTCTGCCACTAATCTGGTCCTGTGGTGGTGTTGAAACTCTTCTTCTTTAACTCGTAGTTTTTTGAGAACAATTGAACAAATTAGATGCATTTAAACTTAACTCTAAATAAAATTCTTAAATTTTCGAAATTCGCATGGCCACCATGTTGTCTTTGTGCTCAAAATAAGTTTCAAAAGCAAATTTGCGCATCCATCGGTTGAACAGGACACAAGAAATAATAACATAACTTTAAAAATTCGTACGGCTACCATCTTGAATTTCTCATAATTTAACCTCATTAGACACCAGTATCCTAAGCTTTAAATAAAGCACTCGGATGATTAAATCATAGGAAAAGCTCATTTAAATAATTGCATACCCTCAAATGCCATCTGACTGCGCCAGGATTCGGACCTGCAACCTTGAAAACAGCAGGCGAGAACTTTACCGCTGAGCTACGCAGTCAGCACTCTACTGTTCTTTGTAGGACATTAGACTTCAGAGGGGCATTGTACTCTACGTTAGCACGCATGCCACGGTGTAATAGATGAACCGGCCATGTAAATTGTTTTGTGTAAAGAGACATTCCTCGCGCAATGAGCTCTCTAATCACTAGAAATTGCTTCTTAATTGGTTATAATGGAACTTCTTTAGCAGAACAACGTGTGCGATAGAATTTGAGGTGATGTCACAGGAATGAGTGTACATGCAATTCAAAATTACTAGACATTCACCACTAGGGATCTCACAGAAAACAATTTTAAGCCAAATGTCCAATGGAGAAATTAATGAAGCACCAACCTTGAAGCTTGGAGTGATTTAATTGGAAATAGCGCTGCACCTGGTTTTGACCTGCCAAGAAGAACGTGGACTACCCTCAATAGGATCCGGACTAACCACGGAGTCTGTGCTGAATCACTCTTTAATTGGGGTAAAATTCCTTCTCCCCAATGTGACTGCGGTGCTCCTTCACAGCCAGTTCACCACATTGTTCACGAATGCCATAGAAGAGCATATCAGGGCAATCAGTCTGACTTCCTGTTGGCAACATCTGCAGCTTTACAATGCATAAGGAATTTAGATTTAAAGATATAAGTCTGCCTTTTCATGAGTCCTTGTAAATATGTATATATCAATGTACTGTATATGTGTGTATATATTTATCTTGCTTGCTTTTGTTTGTATGTCATACGATAAATAAATAATCAAGATTACTGCAACGAATGTACCAGAGCCCAGTTTCATGAAGCTCTTACGCTGATATTATTAGCGAAACAGTAATAATATTAACTAATATTATTAGCGCGTCTGCCTCACATCCGGAGTCCCCGGGTTCAACTCCCGGCTCCGTCAGGAATTTTAGAAACTGACGTCATGGCTGAAACGTGGTGCACTCAGCCTCGTGAGTACGATTGAGAAGCTGCCTGACAGTAAGGCAGTGCCCCGGTAACGGATACCAAGATTAATGGCTGAGGGGACCCGACAAGCTGACCACGTGTCACCCCATAATCTGCAGCCCAAACGGCTGGGCAGCAGTCGCTTGGTAGGCCTAGGCCCTTGATAGGTTGTAGCGCTACGGTGTTTTTGGTATTATTTTTTGGAAATTATTTTTCAGTGTTGCCTGTATTTGCCTGATAACCTGTGTTATTGTGATGATTGTATGTGTGTGTGTATTTGTAACTCGGATGAGGATTAGGAACGAGGTGGCAATGGCTTTAAGGTAGGAACCATCCCGGCATTAGCCTGGAGTAGAAGTTGGAAACCAAGGAAAACTATTTCCAAGATGGCTAAGATGGGAATCGAACCCATCTCTTCTCAGTTTTGCCTCACGTGGCTGAGTTTACCCCGTTCCAACCCTGAGACCAGAATTAAAAGTTTTGGCAGAGCCGGGGATCGAAACCAGACTTCCGGGGCAACAGCTAAGAATGCTAGGCACTGCACCATGAGGTACTGAAAATATAACTGTCAGTACATTTCAGTCATGTTGTACTATTCCAGCATTTGCATGGAGTAGAAATGTATGTAAACCTATTTCTAGAATGGCTGAGGTGGTGGTGTATTCCTTGGAATACACATTCAGTCAGAGTTAGCTCTTGCTGCTCTTTGTTTAGTTTATTTAATTTCTTTCTTCGCAGACACCAACAGTGATCTTTTTCATTTTCTCCTTGTGCAGAGATTTATTTTGTCTTTGATTCTGTTCTAGATATGTATCTTCCATGGATAACCTAGCGGCATCTAGCAGCTAACTGCCGAAGTTCTTCAATTTCTCTGAACTCAAGAGGACTTTCTCACCAATCCACCAGGCGTCGTCCTTGTCGCCAGCTAACATCTCCTTGAAGACACTGCTCCAAAAAGAAGATTCATTCTGTAATGGGCTTTCTCTTGTCGTTATGTTTACCCTTCTGGCATATGTTCTCTTGTCTTTTACCCCCTCTCCCTCGTTCTTCCTGGTCCCTTTGCGCGCCGTTCTGCAGCTCTCACTCCTAGTTCGGCCGTCGAGTGTACAGTGCAGAGCCCTCTCAGGGCCAGTCTCCTGTCTTTATGAGACACTTTTAAAATAGACGCCATGTCTATATTTTAAAGCTAACGGTCACAAGGAACCTTCGCCTGATCAACAAGAAAAAGCTAAGTACAAATCTTCAATGATTTTAGCCTCATTTTAATGGTTTTAAAATGCTAAATGCTTTTAATGTAATTTTATAGACAGTGTGTGGAATTGCTCACCATTGTGCAATAACCGTCTTCGCGGGATTTTCTACGAGGGATTTAATTCAAATCAACAGCTGTCTATAAACTTACCTTTTTCCACCGTGGGAACTCTCTTGCCCTATTTAACTGTCATCATAGCTCTAGAACTTTCCACATGAAACAATCTTTCCACCAGTCAAGCAATCTAGTATTTTCTACTCCAAATAAGGGAATACTTTTCCTCACCGAGGAATTCATGTTACATTAACTGCTGTTCAAAACTTAATTTGTTTTCCACCGTGGGAACTTTACCGCTTCATTCAACTGCAACCCATAAACTTTCTAACGCAATAAACTAATTCAAACTCAAATTAAACTACGTGTTCTCCATAACTGCAATAACTTTCTCTTGTTCTTCGAACTTACATACACTACAATAGTGAAGTTTTTCAACTTATCAACCAACCATCAGTGCTTCGAATTTGCGTGTGCTAATTATCTACCGCGCCGCGAGCGATTGAGAGCAATAAATTCTGGCCAGGACTTTATCCTAAAGTTCCTAATCCCACTTCCCAAATACCTTTTACTAACAAAATTTTGTTTAAAAATCTTCATTTAGCTAAAATTCAAAGAGGCCTCGCTTGTAATCAAGCACCCTCCCAAATTTGTTCCACTTCTCATATAGTAACTGTGAATAAACTTGTGACTAGTCCACATTTTAATTGTTCTTCCCTTCTAAAACTAGGGAACTGTACTTTTTCTAATAATGAAAGAGTTGTCTAATTGCGTAATCCAGGCTTCACAAAAGAGTTTAAAATCTCTTAAATTCTGTATAAATACCCATTGTTCTAGAAACTACTTATTAATCTTCTTTTCTCTTCCGGCTCGTTCAGGAATCGTCAATTTTCTAATCCTAAAAATTTTGTACTTGATTGTTTTTTTTTATTATTGTTTTTTTTTTTTTCTTCTACAGGCTTTGGTAAAGCGACCTGTGCATTTTTAGCCTACTTTTCATATTTTGCAAAAATGAGGAAAAAGTAGACTTATGAGATCGGGCAAATGTCTGTCTGTCTGTCTGTCCTTCTGTCGGTCTGTCTGTCTGGCTGTGTGTGTGTGTGTGTGTGTGTGTGTGTGTGTGTGTGTCCCAATCAACTCCTAAACGGCTGCAGCAATCAAAACAAAATTTGGTAGGAGTAAAGATCTATACCTGAATATCTCACGGCCACATTTGAAAATGATGTCAGTGCTACCAACTGCTGAAAAGTCACAATTGAAATTTGAGCTCCATGTTGGATATCTTGGAAGGTATGAATGAGAGCTATTTCAAAATTGGCACACGTATAGATAATAATATTGCAGTTTAATTTCAAGGAGGCCACACATGGCAGTGTTGCCAAAATGATTATAAGCCTGTTGATATGTCCAATTTTTAAATGCATATAACGTCTACACTAACGATTGGAATTCAACCAAATTTCGTATGTGCTATGTGTACATAAACAGATATGACTGAGCGTATTCTTCAGAGCCACCAGGGCTGCCAACTGTTAATAAATGCTCTGATTTTTTATCCGAATACCCATATATCAAAAAGTATGCAAGCCGTCAGCTTTAAACTATGCACACATATAGTACCTGACATGCTATATTAATTTGGAGTAACTTATATACGTCAGTGCTACCAACATGATTCTAAGCCTGCTGAGAGGTCCAACTTAAAATACATGTAACTTATATACTATCATTTGGATTTCAACCAAATTTCGTGTGTGCTATGTGTACCATAACAGATATGACTATGCCGATTCTTAAGAGTAACCAGGGCTGCCAACTGTTAATAAATGCTGTCTCTATTTTTGTTACCCTAAAATCAATATATCAGAAAGTATGCAAGCCAATAGCTCTAAACTTTGCACACGTATAGTACCTGGCATTCTAGATTAATTTGGAGTAACTAATATAGGCCTACGCCAGTGCTGCCAACATGATTCTAAGCCTGCTGATAGGTCCAATTTTAAAATGCATGTAACTTCCATACTAACTAATGGATTTCATTCAAAATTGATACAACAATTGATCACATTATTTCAGATTATTTCTGACCAATACATGTATGTCATTGTTACCAACATGATTTTACGCTCTGTTAGATCCATTGTTTAACTGCATGTAACGTCCATGCTATCCATTGGACTTCAACCCAAATTTTGTATTCTGTACCTTAAGACATGGAACTAAGAATATATTCAGTCACCAGGGCTGCCAACTGTAGTTCTCTATTAGGCTACATTATGCCAGGTAGCCTATACAGTATCTCGAACTAATTAGAAATTTTGATATTACCAACTTAATTTCGTCATTATTCTAGAAAGATCCATATAGATTAATCATTGGCATGAATGTTAAATTTTAAGAAAAGTAGGCTCTTTAGTTCGTTACGGAATTTCTTGTTCACATATCACATTGTTAACTTCTGCTTAAAATAGCGGTAACTTCCGCTTGTAATTTTTTCTTCTCTTTCTTTTCCTGTTACAATCAGGAATCCAATATTTGTTTATAGCCTTTTCGATTGCCATAAAGGCATTCTAAAAGTGCTTGTATCTTACTTAATAAAACTATCAAAGTTATCATTGCTTTACAATTGTCGTTACAAACTTTAAATTTCTTAATCGTAAGCACACTTTTAAAAATCTTTGGAAGATTTTAGTGCTGTAACAGGTTTGAAACTTATACACTATTTAACATTGTTTGTAAATTGTAAACCTCTTATTATTGGGCCTAAGATCTTGGCATTTTATGACCAACTAAATTTTTATCCTTAACCCGAATTAAAATCACAACCTAAGTATTGTTAATTACTTTAAAGTTTATAATTTGTTAAATAAACTATTTATTATTGTTTGGTTTATCTCTCTCGCTAGAATCACGATTAGGCAGGACCTTCTCTTCCTGATTCTTCCCCTAATCTTAAGCTCTATTTATGAGAAAATAATAATTTTCATATCAGTAAAATCTTTACCACTTGTTGCATTGGAAACAAAATTTCAAATAACAACGTTTTCAAAGTTTATCTTAGCGGTTACAGCTAATCCTAGCAAACCATTAAGACAAGTATAGCTAGCTCCGCAAGCTTCCTACTTGTAGAGATTTTCTCTGTGGCTTATGTTTTGCTTACAAAATCTTAATTTTGTTTATATTAGGTCTGAGATCTTTCTCTTTTCTAAACTTTTAGTCGGCATTCTGCTGGGTAAAAGCTTAGCCTACCTTCAGTTCAACAATTGGCATTCTTGTAGGATTTTCACCAAAAAAAAGCAAAGCCATTTCTAAAAGCACTCGAGTTTTTTCAGTCCTTCCCGCTTTGGGGATATTCGGCCGCTCCGTCAGAGATTCAACAGTGCTCGAAAATAAAAATATTATCGCAAATTCAAATCTTTTTAGCATTCTCGAGTGCGAAATAAAATCCAACCTTTCTGAAGGGAAAGTTAGTAAATCCTTCCTTTTTGGCTTACTTTGTCTTGCCATCCCCATAGTACTGGAATACCGGCTCGGGCGCTTGCAGGCAACCTCAATTCATGCTGCGCTCTCCGCTTGCCTTGTACAGGTTCCCTCTAAAGTTAGGCATACCATAAGTATTGCACAGCGAAATTCTTTTTTATATAAACATTCACTTAAAACTTAGTGTTGGATTCTCATCCTATCTGCCAATTCTTGTCTCTACTCCCAAACACACCTCCTATTTCTCTCATCATCTTCCCTTGGGTAGTGTTAATCCTCAGCAAAAATCTACCAGGTGGGAATCTTTGTCAGTTGTCCGCATGAGGCTGAGTTTATTTCGTTGTAGACCTCAGATTAGAGTTAAATATTCTGTCAGAGCCTTGAGACGAACCAAGAACCGTTGTATTAGGACTGAAAATGAAAATCCACAGCCTGCTTCCAGTCGACCGACCGGATCAAGGATGGAATGAATGAAGCCCCCATCTAGCGGCGAGAATATGAACTGTGCCGGCTGCCGAAGCCTGTCGCACTCTTCCTAGGATATGATTAAATGAATGACAGATGAAATGAAATGATATTGGAGAATGTTGCTGGAATGAACTTTTTGACAGGGAAAACCGGAATACCCGGAGAAAAACCTGTCTGCCTCAGTTTTGTCCTGCACAGATCTCACATGGAGTGACCGGGATTTGAACCACGAACCCAGCGGTGAGAGGCCGGCGTGCTGCAGCCTAAGCCACGGAGGCTGTTGTATTAGGTCTAAGTAGTAGTATTTATACTACAGAAGTTGGGCACTTTTCAACGACCATTATCATCATGAGTACAATAAGTCTATTGTGTCGCGAACCTGTGTGTACTTTCAGAGCTGGCGAATGTAATTACGTCTGTGTACGGCACTTAAAGACGTTAACAACACGTGTACACATTGACACTGCAAGCTAACACGTCTGTCATTTTACACCACTCTATTCCTTAAATGCTCTGTACACGGCAGCATATACCGACTTCCGTAGGGACACGTGAGAAAACACACAAGCACACACGTCCGAGGACCAAAATTAACAGGTAGTTTCGTGAAGAACTAAATAGCCTATTTTCACATACCCTACTGGTCTTTTGAATTAAAAACTCTACTGGCTATTAAAAGAATTTTCCATGTGATGTACTGAATAGCTTTTTGGTACACGATCCATGTCTCCACCAACACCATTGCATTGAGAAATTATATACTACTTTAGGTTACTGTAGCCTATATAACTTTCAGTATCGGTGATTAAGACACCTCTTGCCTAGAATAGAAGAGGATTTGAATTAATTTTTTAATGGTATGGACTCCGTCTTGAGGAAAGAATTCACGATGAAAATGAATAAATGTAAAATAAAAATATTGGAATGCAGCCGAAATAAATCAGAAACCTATATGGACATCAAATTGGCAGGGAAAAAACTGAAGAAAGTAGGAGACTTCTGTTACTTAGGAAGCAAAATAGCCAGTGATGGACGAAGCAAAGAGGATATAAAAAGTAGGTTGGCTCAGGCAAGGAAAGCATTTCTACAAAAAAGGAATCTGTTGATATCGAATATAGATTTAGGTATTAGGAAGTCATTTTTGAAAGCCTTTGTCTGGAGCGTGGCGCTCTATGGAAGTGAAACTTGGACGATTGGTGCAGCAGAAAAGAGGAGAATTGATGCGTTTGAAATGTGGTGTTACAGGAGAATGATGAAGATCAGATGGGTAAATAGGGTTACAAACAGTTCTGCCTTACGATGTTTAGCGTAGACCACTATAGCCCTCATACCAAAATGTAATGTCTTCGCAGAGCAGGGAATCGAAACCGGACCTCTGAAGTGACAGCCAAGAATGCTAGTTACTACTCCATCAGGTGGATGGTCACTTTATTCACTGAGATAGCCACGGTAGATCAACGTTTCAAAACAGAATAGTACTGACAAGTGTTTCCCATTTGTACTATTCCTATTTTATCTCATAATCCTTAGTTTAACATCATGGTAGTACCGTAATCTGTTTCCACATGCACTTTCACCTCTCTCATTTACTGAACAGTCAATCAAATGTTTTACCCGAGTCCAAACGGCGAATATACGCGAGGACCTTAACAGCGGGTTCAGGAATTATATACAGGGTGAAGAAAAAATGTCACACTTGGAGGTCAGATCACGGGTTCAAACCCGGCCGAAGCCGTCGGATTTTTAAGAGCGTTAAAAATTCCTCAGTATGCCTTCCTTCAGAGGGGAAGTAAAGTAGGCCAAGTAATCAAACTTTAAATCTCTATAGGGAGGAGGAAATTCTGTTGGTGTTAAGCAATGAAGTATTACTATGTGCTTCAAATATGATAATCACCGCAAGGTTCGCTATCCCAGTGGGGTCCATACGGATTTTACAAAGCGTGTGCTGCAGTTCTGTACACTTGAGTTAAACCCAGAATCATACAGTACAATATCCTAACAAGATTTGTCTGATTCTAGATGTTCACAGTAGGTGACAGGGTATGCAACCAACAAGACACTGTTGTCAGCAGGGTAGCAGCATTGCTCCGGCAACGATAGCTGTAGTACTAAACGTACTGTACATGTCAACGAGTTAATAACGCCCATAGCCAATAACTTCACTGCATCTCATACATGAATAACATATCTTATCATATTTAGTTCTATTCGGCAATGATCACAATATAATCAAAATCATCTGTTGTTGTTGTTGTTGTTGATAAAATAAGGGGCTTTGCAACATCGTGGTCATGTAGCCCCGTGTACTTGAGTGTGTGTGTGTGGAATTTGTCTGATAACCTGTGTCATTGTGATATCTGTATTAGTTTGCGTCGTTGTAACTCGGGTGAGGATTGTGAAAGGGGCAGTCTTGGCCTTAATTTAGGTACCATCGTGGCATTCGCCTGGAGTAGAAGTGGGGAATCTAAGGAAAATCACTTCCAGGATGGCTGATGTGGGAATCGAACCCTCCTCCTCTCATTTTTGCTTCGAGGGTGAGTGTAGCCCTTTCCAGCTCTCAGACAAGAATTAAATTCAGAATTACCTATTAAAGAAAATATGCTAAGAATATTAAGCCTCAGGCTTAGGTGGCAAGCACGCCGCCGTCTCACCGGTGGGTCCGTGGTTCAAATCCCGATCACTCCATGAGAGATCTGTGCTGGACAAAACGGAGGCAGACAGGTTTTCCTACGAGTACTCCGGTTTTCCCTGTCAAAATTTCCTCCCAGCGACACTCTCCACTATCATTTCATTCCATCTGTCATTAATTTAATCATTGCCTCAGAGGAGTGCGACAGGCTTCGGTGGCCGGCACAGTTCATATCCTCGCCGCTAAATGGGGGCTTCATTCATTCCATCCCGGTCGGTCGACTGGAAGCAGGCTGTGGATTTTCATGGGAAGAATATACGATATTCCAGAAACTCTTCCTTTTCCCTGTCTTATTTCCGTTATTTCTTTCTTTTACCATTTCGTCTTCTAGCACGGATGGTAAAGGTAATAAGTAGTAGTGTTATGGGTTTTACATCCCTTTCAACTACTGTCACTTTTAGAGACGCCGGGGTGCCACAATTTTGGCACCCTCAAATGCCAACTGACTGTGCCGGGATTCAATCCTGCTATCTTGTGCTCAGCAGGCAACAACGTTACCGCTTAGCTATGCAGCCAGTCTGTAGTAGTAGTAAGAGCCATTTTCATGTTCATATTCATGTTTATCGTTAGGGACAGATAACCTACTTGTTTGCATGATATATTTAAGTGAAATTCACAACCCGCTATCGCCAGATTTCACATATGACCGATCAGAAAAAAAGATGATGATAATTATTGTTTTAAGGGGCCTAACTTCGAGTTTATCGGCCCCTAACGGTTTGGGTGATCGTGAAGATGATAATGAGAAGTGAACTATAACTAAAACTAAATACTAACTTATATACTAGGAGAAGAAATGGAAAACAATAGGAGAAAAAGGCAAATCAAGGACAGGAGGAAAAGAAACGCCCTCAACCCTCGTAGAATGAGGATTGGGGGACTTGGAAGGAAGGAGAGCCATGAAAAGGCAGGTAAGAAAGTGAAAGAGGAGAGGTTCCGTCCCAGAGGCAATGGAAAGGGGGGGGGGGGGACCGGACCCAGCTCAGGGATCTCTCGGGGTCGCCAACTCCCAAACTCACCAGCCGTGATCCCTTGAGTGTGTAGCACTATCGAGGGTGAACCAAAAGTGGTGGGGCTACACACACCCTGCCTCCTTGAGAGCCTTGAGCAAAAGGCAGGAGATAAAATGAAAAGAAAAAGAAGGCTGACCCCTCAAATAATTAGGGTGTCAGTAAAGATAAGACAAGGGCCAATTAAGTCGGGAAAAAGAAAGACCCCTAGGCCTCGGATATCCTAATACCGTCGGGGTCGGAAATAAACAAGAGTTTACCAAGGGAGGTCGATAGGAAAAATGACAAAGGAGCCCGGCACAAGTAAGTGGAAGTAATGCCTAACTCAGCTGGGGCCCCATGGTCGCCAACCCGCGTCCCTCTAGTTGTGAGCCCCTGGGGGGGGGGGGGTCAGAAAAAAGGGCAACATCCATGCCACTAAACCATCACAAGAACTACACAAAATGAAAAATATCAAAAGGGAGATATAGAAAGAAAAGCATGATATACCGAACGAAAGAAGTCCTGGATACGGGCCATGACGTAAACAGGGAGACAACTGTAAAACGAAGCTTGAAAGAGTGGAGCAGGAGAAGATATGGTTCACTTAGCTCCGAGTAGCTGTAAGTGGATAGCTTCCGAGCCACCAGATGTCGCTGAGACAAAGGAACGTCTTGCCAAAAGGCTTCCGATACTCTTCACCACATCTCAAGATATTCCCTTGCCAACGTCTGGAATGTATTGGGAGTTGCAAAATACTTGTTGATTTAAATATTATGTGTGCTGTGATATTGTTCAACAGCATGATCTAATTCTGCCTATATTTATGTATATCCATAGTTTATGTTCTATTGCTTAAAATATAAACACATCAGGTTAATTTCAACATTAGATGGAAATAAAACTTCATACGTAGTATTTGAAATATGGTATTTGCGACTGATGGAAATTATTAGCTACTTAGGTAGATGTGGATATTTCTTCACTATATTATCTTCGTTTCTGGCCATATCGTGGTGTAGTGACTAGCATTCCCGGTTTGTCACGGCGGAGATCCGGGTTCATTTTGTGTTTAACAAGTTGCTTTTATACAATATATTTTTGTTGCGTAGTGTAAATGAAAAATGAAAACCCACAGCCTGTTCCAGTCGCCCGACCGGGTCAGGGATGGAATGGATGAAGCCCCTCCATCTAGCGGTGAGGATATGAACTGCGCCGGCTGCCGAAGCCTGTCGCATTCCTCAGGGGCAATGATTAAATGAATGACAGATTTATTTATTTATCGTATGGCTCTTAGTGCCGGGAGTGTCCGAGGACATGTTCGGCTCGCCTGAGTCTGTAGCTGCTTCCAGCGGACACCCTAAAGGGTGAGCTACAAGTTCTGTTCAATTTCAAGCAGTTCCAACTTTCGCCACCAGTTATCAATGATACCTAGTGGTGAACGTTGGAACTTTGATAGAGCGTTCAGACGAAATCTAACCTAACAATTTTGCTTTACACAAGTTTAGTCTGTGAAAGGATATTTTACATGCCATAAATCTATGACATGGGACCACCGGCTTTACTTCCCCTCCGAAGGAAGGCATACTGAAGGATTTTTAACGCTCTTAAAAAATCCGACGACTTCGGCCGGGTTTGAACCCGCTATCTTGGACACAGCAGTTCAGCATGCTACCGACTACGCCACCGAAGCCGCTGAATGACAAATGAAATGAAATGATAGTGGAGAGTGTCAATGGAATGAACGTTTTGACAGGGAACACCGGAGTACTCGCAGAAAAACCTGTCTGCCCCCGCTTTGTCCAGCACAAATCTTACATGGAGTGACCGGGATTTGAACCACGCACCCAGCGGTAGGAGACCAGCGTGCTGCCGCCTAAGCCACGGAGGTTCTCGCAGTGTAAATAAATAAATTAATTAAAAAATTGTGGTAACATTCACATGCAATACTCAACTATTTCATGTAGACCCACATTACCCTACAAAATGTTGTGCCGGGTGTATTAATGGTGCAAGATATCAAAAGAAGTGCGTCTTAGTTGACGTCCATAACGGAGAGCTCTACTGTTCGAAATATGGCGTTTAGTGTATGTAAACAATTATCTAGACGTGGTTCCCTTAGTTTGGGGAAAATATCTAAGTGTCTTGGACGTAGGCCTATGTCCGGTGAATAGGGTGGGTACTACAGAACTCCCCCACCATCGTGCTAACAATTCCCTCACAGAAACAGCATTGTGACAGTGGACATTGTGCGCCAGACAACAAGCAGAAGTATTTGAAAATGGGAAGATGCGCACTCCAGGACGATGGTATTCCAGAAACCTGCTGTAGTATGCAACATTCAGTGTATGGTCCAAACAAAAATGCATGACACACCCTGCACATTGTACATCCTTATCAGCATATACCCTGTTCACCAGACTTGAGTCTCCGGGACTGTGATCTTTTCTCCATTCTAAAGTAATCACTCTAGGGGAAGAGTTTCCATTCACAAGATGACATACGCCTTCCACCGATCTGGTAAGAGGTGCAGCACGTTACAAGCTATTACATTTGAGACCCGCAGAGGCATAGTGGTTCTATATGGTTTAATATACAGTACATTTTAGAATCGCTAATTGCAGAAAGGGAACATGTCCACTTTTTCACGAAAGTCGTTTTATAACGGAGATGGCATCTTTGGACCAAGTCGCATCGTTCTCTGCAGAAAGGGAATATCTTCCATAAGTAGACGTGTATGAAATAAGCATGAAGGATATGCATTTGATGCAGAAAGGGAACATGTCCAGGAAATGATTCCTTTCTGCAGGGAACAGTTTTGGACGATTGGTAGACCTGTCATATCTAGGCAGCTCCTTGTTATAAAACAAAAGAAGGTTTGTTGATTTATGTAATATGGATACTTCAAGTGATGATGGAAAGTGTAGTTCTCCAGACAAAAAGAGAAGGAAAGGTGTAAGGAATCCCAATATTTATAAAAGAAATGTAATTCGAGTTGCTAAAGTGAAGGGTGAGCCTCACGTGAACTGGGCAGGCATAAATGTTCCAGGAAGAAATAAATACATTGGATGTGGGTATGTATAACCTAAACATGATCCTTCATAATATTATTCCAAATCCTGTTGTCGGTAATATTGTTGTTGTAGGTAATAGCTGACTCGTAAGTTATTGAACTCTTAACAGATGTCGACACGGTTGTTTGGTGGACGTTACGGACGACGAAATGCTACAAATCATGGGAACATTCAATGGAATGAACACAAAAGACAAGCAGGATATACACCCACAACGACTCATAGAACAGGAAGATGTGAGCAGGAAACGTTCTAGGGAAGACACTAACATTAAAAGACCAGGATGTTTCTCTACAAAGTATCACGTGCTTTGTGGATCGCGTCGTGTTCGAGTTTGTAAAACTGCATTTCAGCAAGCTCATGGTATAACACCTAAGAGGGTTTATCGATTGTTGACACTTCTAAAACAGGGAAAAACACCGAGGGATTTACGTGGTAAATCATCAAGCAAAAATGCTATTTCTGGAGATGTTTGCCGTCAAATTCATGATCATATATCGTCCTCCCAACAGAGTCTTCACATTACACAGGAATAGAAATAATATATTTAGATGCAAGATTGTCTGTGAAAGAAATGTATGGAATGTTTATGGTGAAGTATCCAGATTCTAAGGTAAAGTACCAATTTTACTGGCATTATTTTAAACAGAACATTTCTCTGCGGTTTGGCAGACCTGAAAAGGATACCTGCTGTACTTGTGAAGAACTCACTTGTAAACTCAAGAGTACTTTTCTGTGTGCGAGTGCTGCCGCAGATATGTTGATACACAAGCGCAGAAGCCAGAAATTCTATCGTGCATTAAAAGAAATAACTGCAAGATGTGAACACGAGGAAAGTGTGCTTGGTCTATGATTCGATTACATGGCAACCGTTTCGTTGCCACATATTCCTGTGCTAGACATATACTATTACAGGCAGTTAAGTGTGAATACGTTTGGCATACATAATTTGAGAACGCACAATATGAAATGTTATGTGTATCATGAGGGGATAGCGAGGAAATCGCCAGATGAATTGTGTAGTTTTCTGAAATACTACATTGACAATGAAGTATGCCCAAGCATATCTGAACTTCACTTGTTCAGTGATAACTGTCCTGGGCCGAATAAAAACAACACTTTATTGAGATTCTTGATGGCTTTGGCTGAAACAGGCCGATTAAGGGTAATAAAACAGTACTTTCTACAGAGGGGTTACTAATTTCTGCCCTGTCATAGGACTTCGGTCTTATTAAGAGAGTTCTTCGTAAGGCAGATAGAATCTACACAATTCAGCAATACTGTGAGCTCATAAAAAGAGCATCTATCAAGAAGAACAAGTTCAATATTTTCGAAGTTAATCAAGACAGCATTATTAACTGGAAAACATGGTGGCCATGTTTGTTTAAGAAAACGTGTTACTCAGACTTTTCAATGGGAACTTATGATCCAAGGATGAACAAGGAATCGTTTGGTGTTTCTAAGTACTTTTATTTTGAATATTGTTCCGCCCAACCAGGTTACGTGATGACTAGCGATTTCATTGGTGGCTTGATAAGCCATAATTTCAAACTTAGGAATACTGCTTGCGGAGAAAAGATAAAGCCTACTCTGGGAAACTTCCCCTCCTGAAGCAGAAGAGAGAATGTGAACGGTACATTCCAGACATACACAACGTCTTCTGGAGAGAGTTGTTTGATTGGCCTACAGACTAGTGTAACATCATACATCATTACATGTCAGAAGAGAACACTTCCTTAACCTCCAATACGTTCCATGGCATCTAATATTTCATAAAAGTAACGTAATCGGAAATCAAGTGTATTTTATCCATAAATAAAAAATCACAAAACCTTACTCTGTGCTTTTTGTACTCTCCCGACAATTTATAATGAAAAATTAAATTATTAAGTACAGAACGGGAACATGTCCTAAAACTTCTATTGATGATTATGTGTATGTTTGTTAAGTTGGATGACTGAATATCCATGGAAAATAATTCAGATAATATGCTTTTTAATATCTCATATCCACAGAGATAATAGCAAGTACCCTACGGACGTAAAATAGTTTTTTTTTTTTTTTTTTGTCATTGCCCTAACATTTGTCAAAGTGGACATCTGCATTTAGCGATTATACAGTATATAATGGGCGAATCAGCTGCCCCTAATAATATTGTTTCATACAGCCCAACTAACTCGTGTTGTCAGGAAGGTCAATATTTCTCTGCTTGCATTCCGTATAGTACTAATGCACTGCAAACGATACTGATCACTATTATTTTTCCCTCGATGTGACTACAGATTAATACGAGGGAAACATAATAGTGTTCAGTATCGTTAAAGGGATATCCAGAGGAGTGCGTCAGGCCTCGGCAGCCGGCACATTTTCATATCCTCGCCGCTAGATGGGGGCTTCATTCATTCCATTCCTGACCCGGTCGGAGACTGGAAGCAGGCTGTGGATTTTCATTTTCATCGTTAAAGGGATATGCTTGCAGTGCATTAGTACTATACAGGATGCAGGCAGGGATATATCGACATTCCTGCCAACACGCGTTAGTTGGGTTGCAGCAAACGATATTGGAAGGCGCTGCTGAATCACCCGGTATAGGTTGCCACAACTTTCTTCCAGCTCTCATAGCTATAGAGAGCAACGAGAAGGAATGGCTGAACCTATCGGGCTCGACATTGTCTCAAATTAAAGCTGGACCTGTATACTTACGCTCTCTTTAAAAACAATGTTTGTGTGACTCTTCTTAAATTGAAATGAAAATCCACAGCTTGCTTCCAGTCTCCGACCGGGTCAGGAATGGAATGAATGAAGCCCCCATCTAGCGGCGAGGATATGAACTGTGCCGGCTGCCGAGGCCTGACGCACTCCTCTGGGGCAATGATTAAATGAATGACAGATGAAATGAAATGATAGTGGAGAGTGTTGCTGGAATGAAATTTTGACAGGGAAAACCGGAGTACCCGGAGAAAAACCTGTCTGCCTCCGTTTTGTCCAGCACAGATCTCACATGGAGTGACCGGGATTTGAACCACGGACCCAGCGGTGAGAGGCCGGCGTGCTGCCGCCTAAGCCACGGAGGCTGACTATTCTTAAATTATGAAAGAATAATTGTATCTCTTCCGCCACTACACCATTATCATCTAGACCAGCATCACAGCCCTAGTATATTGTATAGTGCACTAGTATAGTACTGTACTCTCACTCGCCACGCTCGGCTAAGCTGCTGGGTAACAATACGACAACACAGCCCGTTATTGTGTTGGTTAGTTCGCGAGTTGGACAGTGTTCAGCAGGCAAGCTGTGCGTGTTCGGAGCGATTGACATCGGAATTTAGGTTAAATTAACTTGGCTTCTTTTAAAATTAAACCTTTTTAACGACAGAGCTAACAGGTTCAATCTGGTGAAGAAATGCAGATCAGAGAAAAATGTATATAGGGCGTCTCTGAAGTATTGAAGATTTTGTATTTAAGTGCTAACGTTTCAGCTACTCTGACTTTGTGTTGGTGAAAACCTGTAATTTGTAGATAGCGATGCGGTGGTGGGGATAATTGGTTAAGTGGCGAAACATCTAGGTCATCTGCTTCTTAATTAAGAATGAAATGAGAATTACTAATACTAAATACTTTGTTGGTTCATTTTAGAGGTTTGGGACATCTTGGTCATCATCCCCGTGTACGTGGGTGTGTAGGCTATTGTTCTAGTCTAATAACCTGAAATTTGAAATT
This sequence comes from Meconema thalassinum, assembly GCA_946902985.2. Lineage (NCBI taxonomy): Eukaryota > Metazoa > Arthropoda > Insecta > Orthoptera > Tettigoniidae > Meconema > Meconema thalassinum. The sequence goes on from OX336391.1 coordinate 472,459,963, forward strand.
TTAAATGTATCGCTATTTCCGGCAATCGTAGTAATACCAGTAGACTATATGGCTGCATTGTAAAAAAAACAATTCTATTAGTTTAAAGCTAAGACGTATAAATATATAGATTTATTTTACTAAACAACTATATAAAACGGCATAGATTGACGTTGTTCGAAAATGCCTTCCTGTCGTTTGTGTATTTAGTTGCAGTGCCCAGACACCAAGAGCCCGCTGATGAGTCAATCTTGGTGTTCCTAGGCGAAACCCCACACAAGGCACGGCACAAACCTGGAAAAGTTGCTGAGTTTTAATTCCTTGGCCGTGAAAGCCAATATACTAAATATATTTCAAAAAATTAAATTCTGAGTTCTTGTAACATCTATATAAATTGCGCCAAGAATAGAATCTCTACTTTCATGATGTGTCAAAAAAATCACGTTCCCGACATACTTTTGGGAACATTTATGAAAAACATCACAAAAACATTTTTAAAAGCCATTACAACCAATCGTATCACACTAAATCCTTTTCTTCTACTGTACAAATCACCCAAGGGATGTGTACATAAGAGCCAAAATGGTTGCAGAAATAATGAATATTTAGTGATGTATGCTCTTTAATGTGTGAATCCCCTTAATGCGTGCAACATTGAGGTCATTTGTAGCTTTATGCTCCAACTTCAATCAACAAAGGTCCCGTATCGGCCATTAATAATAATATTAATATAATAATAATAATAATAATAATAATAATAATTTACAGACATAACGTCACACCAACATGCGAAACACCAAGAGAGCAGCTTTATACATAATCAGACTACGATAGTTGACTGTTACAAAATTCTGGCTGCGTGGTTCAGCGGTAACGTTCTCGCTTGCTGGGCCTAATGTTACAGAATCGTACCCTGGCACTAGAGGGTGTGAAAATGTGAGGGAGCCGTGTCAGTAGATTTACTGGCACGTTAAAGATTGGGGCACACTTCCGGCATCCCAGCGTCTATAAAAGCGACAGTAATTAAAGGGGACGTAAAACCAATAACATTATGATTATTATTGTTATGTTACAAAATTCGCAGTGATATAGTAGATAGTTCCCCGGAAGGATGGTTAGAACTGTAGCCAATGCTTGTGATATTTCGAAAAGAGAAGTCTAGTCCTGATGATTCGGATTGCACGTAAAGCTGTGGGTTTCATTCAAGACCACTGGATAAACAAGCAGGTAAAACTGAACGTGTTCAAACATTATCAGACATTAAGTGATGAGAATATTTTATGCAACTTATATAGCGAATATCAATATACAATGCACAAAAGTACCTCTCTCGCTCTCTCTATCTCTCTCTCTCTCTCTCTCTCTCTCTCTCTCTCTCTCTCTCTCTCTCGAAGACTTAAGACTGAAACAGGCAGCTCTCGGATCTCCAACGCAAATCCCCTTCATTCTAAATAGGTGAGCTGACCGACTGCACCTCATTGACTTGCTAGCGCCCAAATTGAGTTCACTCGTAGATCTTAATACAATGGCTGAAACTTTGAAGCGTGTTTCCACCTTCCACTCTCACGCTTCAATATATAATTATATAAATAAACTAGTCAAAAAATGTTTTGAATATTGCAATAGTATGTATTTGTGGGCCAAATTTATCGTATAACAGTTTTATTTATATAAGTAGTGTATGGCATACACATGAAACAATAATAATAATAATTAATAATAACAAGTACATACAAGCACAGATATCAACCTTATTACAACCTAATGTCCAGTCTATTTCTCCAGTCCAGGCTCGATTGTGTAGCACAGAATAAGTCGTCAGGGTCATCTAAGTACGCTCTTAGTTTGCAATCTTCAACAATGTGCCTGGTGGTCTGGTTCGATGTACCGCAATCACAGCTGGGGTTTGGCCACTTCCCCCATTTGTGCAGTTGTATGCACGAACTCCAAGTCCGATAGCAGTGTGCGGTACAAACAAACAAACAAACAAACTTGTTATCTTAGAGTTAACACATGAGCCAATGTACAAAAACGAAATGTCGTCATACAGCAATGTGAATACATCTTCTTGCAATATGCAGAACGTCTTTTGACCAGTGTATGTACACTTGGTACCCTGAATATACAGAATATCTTGCTTTCGTTCTACAGATCATTATGTCGTCGTCCAATCTGGCTACGTACCATCGGATAAATATGGTTCTTTTCAGGACCAAATAAAAAATCACTCGTTGGAACAGGTAGATATGCGTCCATAATACATCCGCAATACACGACATTAAGCAAAAAAAAAAATGTACTAGTTCGAGGTTCGAACCTACTACTGTGTGACTTGGTTGACACTACTGCATCAATTATTCTTGATTTAGCCACCATAGCTACGTGTGTTGCTGGCACGTACTGAATCTGTTCGTAGACACTTCCTGTCCAAACGTAAGGTGGTGTTGTTCGGAGCTGTGAGCGTTTCAATCATGCATTATATTTGAGGACATTGAAATAACACTGCCACTATCGATTTCTACTATATTCGCGAGCATGTACTCAATGGTAAATCTGTACTAAGGTCGTAACGGAGCAGGTACTAATGTTTTTATGATGACTATGATATACGCGTTAGTTGGGTTGCCTTTCTCCAAACAAAAGGGGCTGGTGAACCACTCTGTATATACTACAAACAAAATGCTTTCCTTCCTTGACATTTAAGGGGGCTCATTCAACGCTCATAGCCATCTCGACATAGTTGATACAAAACTCGCTACCTTTCGATTTAGTTCTTATTTTACATTTATGGCATTACGCGACATTGTTCATGCAGCCAGCAAAATACAAATCTGGTGCTGGATCCAAGTGCTTGAAATACACAGAGACAGGAGAACAAACAAACTTGTGTACAAATCTGGGAGCGTTGCAAAGAAGAATACATTAAGAAAATAACGGCGGAACGTTTGACAGAGATTTAGCATTTGCCATAGTACAGAATCTCTTGTGGCTGAGAACACGCACACTGGTACACATTCAAATGTTGATGTCAGACGTCTTCAAGAGCTGTGTGATGTCAAGGCATATGCATCTGTTCACTACCTAGGTTGTTTATCAATGTAATTGTATGAAATTTTGTTAACCAAGAAAGGAGACCTAATTGCATCTGAAGTCGAACAATTTTACGTTTTGGTAATATGATGTAAATACACACATCAAAAAACGATTTGCGTATTGCCTTGGAGCACAGTAGGGATGAAAGTGAGGACGGACTTATTTATTAAGCAGTGTCGGGAGCATAGGCAGGCCATTCCATTCTGTGAATACCATTTTCCTGAAGAAAGGCATTGACAATGCCAGCTCTGTGTGGCCGAGCGTTATTGTGCACGAAAGTGAAATTTGTGCCGAAATTGTCAGCACAGCCTTTCACTACATATGTCAGGATAGTATTCCTCTAACGAATGCCTCTACACAAGATGTACACAAGGGGTTCGGGGACCATACATGATACCACCCCAAAACATTGCACCACCTCCTCCCGGTTGGAGGTCGCGGATGTATTGGTCGTGCATACGTTCACCGGGTCGTCTCCACACTCACACGGATCTATCCTCATTGACACAGGCAAGTGTACACAGCCGAAATACACGAGCGCAAGAACGACTAATGGGTTTGAGACCACTACAACTCTTGGCTAGTGGCGGCTTCGGTGGTGTACTTTGTAGCACATTGAGCTTCTATGCTCAAGGTCACGGGTTCAAACCCGGCCGAAGTCGTCGCATTTTTAAGAGCGTTAAAAATCCCTCAGTATTCCATCCTTCGGAGGGGAAGTAAAGCTGGCGGGCCCATGTCATAGATTATGGCATGCAAGAGAACCTTCCACTAACTACATCTATGTGAAGCTCAAATTTGTAGGTTAGATTTGATACGCTCTAAGTCCCAACGTTCGTCGCCAGGTGCTGGTTGCGATGGCATCTAGTAGCCCAGTTTGCAACTAGGTGTCGTGGACGGTAGCATTTGCTAGCAAAAGTGGGAACTACTTGAAAATTGATCGTCTGCATACCTTACCTGAATTACAACACACACACAGCCATCACAATTAACACCGGTTATCAGACAGATTCTACACACATCCAAAGTTCACAGGGCTACATGACCGCCTTGTCGCGGCCCCTAAACCAAGGAACAAACCATCTATTGGCCAGCAATATGCAAAACTTTTTTGATGTGTGTATGTTCAAAAAAACTATCATCCAAACTTTCTATGTAGTATCCCACAAAAAACATTGATTTTGGCAAAACTATGCCCTTGATTCATTTGAATTCCTTTATGCGTTGCAAACGACGTATAGCTAAGGATGAGCTAGTACGAAAGATGTGAGAGTATTAATAATATTTGTACATATTTTAAAGCTTCAATGTGGTAAAATGTCCGATTTTTCTTTCAATAAGTCACTGATTTTCTAACAGTTTATAATTATTTTAGTACATCCTCTGGAATTGTCGCCTCCGTAGCGTAGCGGTCAGCATGGTTAGCTGCCGCCCCGGAGGTCTTGGGTTCGATTCCTGGCTCTGCCACGAAATTTGAAAAGTGGTATGAGGACTGGAACGGGGTCTACTCAGCCTCGGGTGATCCAAATGAGTAGAGGGGGTTCGATTCCCACCTCAGCCATCCTCGAAGTGGTTTTCCGTGGTTTCCCACTTCGTCTTCGGCCAAATGCCGGGATGGTATCTACTGTAAGGCCACGGCCGCCTCCTTCCCTCTTCCTAGCCTATCCATCCCAATCTTCCATCCCTTCTCATCAATCATGAGGCCCCTGTTCGCTTTGCAGGTGAGGCCACCTGGGCGAAGTGCTGATCACACCTCCCCAGTTGTATCCATCACGACCAGATGGTTCCAAGCTCCAGGACACTGCCCGTAGAGGCGGTAGTGGTGAGTTCCCTCGCTGAGTCCGTGGGAACCACCAACCTAGAGGGTAAATTGACTAAATAAAGAAATAAAAATAAAAACATCCTCTGGAACCTGTACAAAGTAATGCAGTTTCAAATGTTCATAGAATTTGAACAGTAAATGTGAGAATTATCATATTTTCTTTTGTTGCTTGTTTAGGTGTTGCTTATTTAGGGGCTTTGTGACATCGGGGCCATGTAGCTCCGTATACTTGGGTGTGTGTAGAACTTGTCTGATAACCTGTTTCACTGTTACGCGTACTAGTGTGCGTATTTATAATTGAGGTAGAATATGGGTACGAAGCGGCCGTAGCCTTAAGTTAGGTACCATCGCAACATTTGCCTGGATTAAATGTGGGGAAACCACGGAAAATCACTTCCAAGATGGCTAAGTTAGGAATCGAACCCTCCACTTCTGAATTTTGCCCCCACGAGGCTGAGTGTGCCCCAACTCGGGCCTGCACGGTGACAGCCAATAATACTAGCCACTACGCATCATGTTTACTTGTCAGATACAACCATTCAAACATTTGTTAATAGAATTGATTGAAAATAGTTTCATCACAATACCGAAATATAATATTTTTGGACAATAGATGCAATCAGAAGATCTCCTTTCTTGATTTACAAAATGTAATGCAGTTACATTGAAAAATAATAAAGGTAGAGATTTGTGTATCTTAACCATGCGGAGATGGCTATGGGCGATATGAAAGGGAGGGCCTTCTCTATGGAACGGAACCTCGCAGACGCCGTGTAACGGCAGGACCACTGTGGCTAGCCACCAATCAAGGCACTGGCGCTAGCAGCAGGCTAGCGCCCGACTAGTTCAACAAATTTACATATTTGAACGTATTTTATAATCATCATTACTTACTTAAATTTCTGAGCAGTTGCTGGAAATCCTGTCCATTTTCTAAACACACATTGCACCAATGTAGGAAGTCTTGGTACACTCGCTGTAATTCATCCTGACTGATATTTCGTATCTGTGCAGTTATTCCGTTCTCTAGAGTCTCCACAGTACGGGAATTGTTTCTGTATACCGTGTTTTGTTCTGTTTGAGGTTCCCTCACAAATAGAAATCGCATGGCGCTGAAACGTACGAACACATACTGTATACTGGAAGATTTCTTCTTGAGAAGATACTGTAAGTTTCCACTAGGAAAATTTGATATTTTGTTTTATACCAAACCATGTTCACGGAATACGAGATAGGCTAAAATATTTCACCATAAGTCTCAATTATCTAAACTATGGTATCTTGCAAGCTGCGTATGTAATGAATGCTATGGCAGCATCCGGAGATCCCCGACCCTTTCTTGTGTAAGCAGCAAATGCTAGTCATATGGCTCTGACTCAATGCTCTCTGCCCGTCACACCGTCCTGGTGAATATTCCCTCTCTGTATGTGCCTCCTTAAGAACTTTGATCAAGACAGAAGTTTGGAGCACAATCCTCAAGCGAACAAGTCCAAAGGTATTTTCATGGTTTTTATCGCAAGATCGTTCACCATGATATACAGCTTGCCACGGTGGGTGAGTGGTTACCGTGTCGGTCTACCAACCCCAAGCTTGCAGGTTCACTCCTGGCCATGGTAAGTGGTTTTTAAAAGGTGACAAAAATCACGACACGCATGCCATACGTTGTTGGCATGTTAGAGAGCTCATTTGAATTCAGTGGGCACTGTTCATAATGGCAAAATTAATCTCGGGGTTTTCCGCCACCACAAAAGTTCACCCTTTCTCTCCTAGAAAGCGCTATAGTGTGGAGGTGGTTATAGTAAAGCCATCATTACTTCCGACTTGACGTTTCATTGCTACCCTAGAGTTCTCTAACGGTGAGAAGGAAAGTCACTTTAACTAGACAATCACAGGCAGCCATTCAAATCTATATATCACGACAAATTGAGTTTCGTTCGCGATGTCGCGATTTAGCGAACGAAACTCTAGCCTAGCACTGAAACGTCAAGTCGGAAGTAATGATGGCTTTACTATAGATATCTAACCTCCTTGACTTTCATAGAGCTCCGAGGAACAACAGAATTCGACATGCAAGCTGCCCTCTGGGGTCAAATAACAAAGCTTGCATCCGGTACCCGAGGCCACACGATATTATTATTATTACCATGATATACAATTCAGCGCACTCTGTCGTACTCTTGTTCCACTGCTGAATTTGTATTCAAACCCACAGCGTGTTTAAAGAGGGCGCATCTGGGTGGAACGTATTGACCGTAATCCCGTGTTGAATGAATGTTACCCACATTGCAACTTAATCCTATCATGTAAATGATGATAATGACTCAGCCTAAGTTGCCATAATCCCCCACTAATGAACATACTGCATCCAAAAAAGTAGGATTAACATTTCAGCGTTCCGAAAGAACATCAATTCAAAATTCTCCCGCCGTCCATTAGAGCCGTTTCTGTTTAACACTTTATAGGGCAGAAATATTCAAGATATTATTTTTAGTTTAATTTTAATTTTTTCGCCAAATATTAACTATTATTAGTTTCAACTGTTGTTTTCATTAACATTTTAATTTTCATATTATTTTTACTATATAAGCTTAGAAATAAGATTATCAAATTATTAAACTATAATTTTAAATTTTATAAGCTTATTTATTTTTAAATTTTGCAACAATATTTATGTTTTAATTATGATTTTACTATCTTTTTTAAATTTAATTTTCAGTGTTTTTACTTTTAAAAATGTTTTTTCAGTCACCTTAGATTAAGGAGATAAAGAGATAATAGTTGGTTTTCAGAAATATTAACACTTCTACAAGAAAAATATCACTGAAAGATTCAACCATTAGCATCTTTGACAATCTCAACTTAGTATACAACAAAATCCCCATTTCTTGTCACAGGTAATCTCGAAAACCACTGGATGGATTTTGATACGGTTTTCACCATTCTGTAAAGGATATCTCGAGGAAGGTTTCTGTAGAAAATAATTTATTTACGATCAAAGGAAGCGAAGCAATAACGATTTCAGTGAAAAATTCAAAAGAAACCTGGTGTCCGTGCGCGTTTTAAGTTTACGCTGGGCAAACCGTTAAAAATACCAATATACTATGAGTGTAAGAATTATTGTTCAGCATGAAAAGTTCTACAAAAGAAGTCCGCGAGAGCATATCTCTATCTTTAATACATTACCCACTATAAGTTCTTTTTACGTTAACATTTCTTCCAACAAACTCCATTGAATTACTGAGGCGACAGTTTACGAGCGAAGCCGAGGCGGGTTGCAAGTAGCCTATAAATTGTGCTTATAGTAGGTGGTAAATATGGAGACTCCTACCCTATAACGGGTTAATTATGAGACTAGGGACATTTTAGGTCATCAAAATGTGCACCCTGCAGGTATATGTGAAAATTGACTGAAATCTGCGTTTATTTTGTTTCTATAATAGTGTGTTCATCGAATTTAACATTTAGATAGGTGTTGAGGATTCGCTCCGAGTGAGAGCGGAAAAATCTTAAGAAATTTTATGGTGAACTGGGATATAACAGCTCCTTGCAAATAGTATATGATTACTACACTACACTACTAAACCATTCCCTTGAAGTCCCCAACATTGATCCAATAAAATATAACCAATATTAGTCCCGAATTACATGTAAAGGCTTCATTAAGTTTTACGAAAGAATTTCTAAAGAAAAGGAATCTGTTGACATCGAATATACATTTAGGTATTAGGAAGTAATTTTTGAAAGCCTTTGTCTGGAGCGTGGCGCTCTATGGAAGTGAAACTTGGAATGTTGGTGCAGCAGAAAAGAGGAGAATTGAAGCGTTTGAAATGTGGTGTTACAGGAGAGTGATGAAGATCAGATGGGTAGATTGGGTTACAAACGAAGCAGTATTAAGACGAGTGGGAGAGGAGAGATGTTTTTGGCGACTGCTAATGAAGAGAAGAGATAGGTTTGTAGGACACATACTAAGACACCCAGGAATAGCAAGCTTAGTTATGGAAGGTAGGGTCGAGGACAAGAACTGTAGGGGTAGACCAAGGTTAGAATATGTTAAACAGACTGCCTTGGATGTAGGGTGTGGTAGCTTTGTAGAGATGAAACGATTAGCTCAGGACAGGGAGGCATGGAGGGCCTCATCAAACCAGTCAAGGGACTGAAGACTCAAACAACAACAACAACAACAACGACAACATTGAGTGTGATTTAAGACAATATCGGCATCTGAAATGGGGTTTAGAATATATTTATTTATCGTATGGCTGTATGTGCCGGGAGTGTCCGAGGACATGTTCGGCTTGCCAGAGGCTGTAACTGCTTCTAGCTGACACCAATGGGGTGAGCTACAAGTTCCGTTCAATTTCAAGTAGTTCCAGCTTTCGCTACCAGATGTCAATGATACCTAGTAGTGAACGTTGGAACTTTGATAGAGCGTTCCTACGAAAACCTAGAAATTTAGCTTCACACAAGTTTAGTCTGTGGAAGGATCTTTTACATGCCATAAATCTATGACATGGGACCGCCGGCTTTACATCCCTCCGAAGGAAGGCATACTGAGGGATTTTAACGCTCTTAAAAAAACGACGACTTCGGCCGGGTTTGAACCCGCTATCTTGGGCACAGCAGTTCAGCATGCTACCAACTACGCCACCGAAGCCGCTGGGGTTTAGAAGATATGGCCCTTACCATACGCCTACCTAACGAATAGGACAAAATGCAATATTTTTCTACTTTTGTTGATACATTTGAAAATTCAAAAGATTTTTTAAACGTGTGCCTTTTGCGAGTAATAGGCTATCTAAGTGTGAAAAACATATTTAGTAGCCTATCGTTCAGAATCTTATGATATTTGCCGGAACAGACAATCCGGCAAAGCAGCGTAAATTGCCATGCAGTGAGTGAGTAAAAAGAAGTAGTTAACGCTTGATTCTTTTGAGTCAAAAGAGGCCGAGATATCTGACCCAAAAGAATAGAGCGAGAAAATAATTATACAATGTATTTCTAGCCACTATCATTTCCGTTTCAATGTAGTCGGGGATGAAATGCATTGAATTTCTACTGTATGTGGCGGGTGTTTTTACGGCAGAATACTCTTTCTGATGCCAACGTCATGAGAAGAGAAGAACCTGGAACCGTCCCAGCATTTACCTGGTTTTGAAAATGGGAAAACACAGAAGGCCATTTTGAGAAAAGCTCACCGTGGGGTTTGAACCCACACGTACCCAGTCACAGAAATAATCGGGCATCGTAAATATTGGACTATTTATGACTGCTTTGAGCATGTAATACATAGGTACGAAGAAAAACACAATAACACAACTAAGTCGTATACGCAAATGAGAGACAAGCTCACTTTTGTTTTATACACATTAATTAACATGCGATTGCACTTGAAACATAAATAGCGACAATTTTTCTACAACAAAAATATTCGGACACTGTGCCATGAAATTCAAACCTAAAGAGAATGTACAACAATGGACAATGTTCAGTAGACAGTAGTGCAGGCTGTTCCAAATCCATGAGTTTGAGAATGCGTACACGCGAGTACTCAGCAGTAATGCTCGGAGCACGGCTGGAGAGAGACTGGGAGTGAGAGCCAATACGTCACTGGGTGAAGGTTATAGCACAAGTCTATGCGTTCCTGCCAGTCTTGATGTATCCACCGCGAAGTGACGGCAGCCCCCCACAGCAGAGCTGTATTGCATGTTGCATGTTTACTCACGAAAGGCGGCGAGTACTCTGCTGCTCACGAGCGAGTTGCTCGGCTGGAACAGCCTGCAGTAGCGTGTCCCCTCTGTTTCAGAACCTCACGCAGTCGATTTGGCACGCTGTTTACTCATATTTTAGTGAAGTCCACCGATAAGTTTTCCCATTCTTACTGAAACCTCTCTCGTAACTGCTCTTTGGAGACAATGGAGGTTTTGCGTACTTCCTTTTCCAGGTAATCCCACAGGTTCTCGATAGTGTTTAAGTCGGGTGATTGGGGAAGAGACTGGAGCACTTTTGAGCAGTTGTATAGTAGCCAGAGCTTAACGTTGTGGGCTGTGAGCTTCGAATCATTGTCCTTAATTTAATCGTGTCAGAGAACATACAGCATAAAACGATAGAATAATTACATTTGGTACTACAGTATAAGAAAACCATGAAATCCCTGTATACATTGCATAATTGATTATATTATACACGCACTCATACTCAAATCAAATACTGAGACCAGAATTTTGCCAACTCGCAAGCTTCAGGAGTTCCGTCCATCAGATTCCGTGGAGAACATGTGATGGGACACAACCTGTTGAGGGTCTTCCACTTTGACCAGGTTTCTTCGTGTCCAGCGGGCAAGTGTTCAGATGGTAGCGTCCATCCTGCAGAGTCGTTAGATCTGGAGCGCCAAGAGAGTAATCTAAATACTGAAGGAGAGACTGTCAAATTTTCAGTGGCGTGAAGGAAACTTCTTCTTGATTTGAGCCTTTGAGCTGCAGGTAAGTAACCATACAAAGGATGTGTCTGTTGGGTCAAAGCTTTAGATTTCTATCATTGTCTTGATACAGCATGACGTTCTCCCGTATTCCCATTTTGTCCGCAATCACAGGCAAATTGTCCTTTAGTATGCCTACCCTTAGATAGACATGTTGATCCATTGTGCCATCAATAAAAGTTAAATTCCCCACACCGTTCGGGGACATACTGCCCCATACCATAACGTGCCCACCTCTGTGTGTAACCGTTACCTGAAGGTTTTCTGGTTTCATCTCCTCATTCATCTTTTTCCACACTTTGATGCGTCCATCACATCGGTAGATTTTGAATTTACTTTCGTCCACAAATATGACGCGATGCTACCACGTTTCGTCTCTATAGATATGCTCTGTTGCAAAGTCCCTCCTCTTCCTTTTATTTACCTTGCTAATTTAAGTCTTTCACCGAGCTACTCGGCCAGTGTATTGCGCTCTAAGCAGCACTTTTGGATGGTCTCGGGGTGAACCACTTTATGCGTTACCTGGTGAACATGTGTGGCGATCTCTGGAGCGGTGATTCGTGGAGTATTCTTTTACCATGCGTACGACGGTCCTCTCGTCCCGCTCCGTAAGAACCCTTGGGCGGCCAGGTGGTGCGAGCAGATCTACAGTTGGGTATCATCCTTGGAGAATCTCCTGATAATATCATGCATCGTAATCTTCTTCGTGTCTAGTAAATCTGGGGTGTCTTCCTGATTGCGACCATTCCGGATTGCGTTCACCTCATTAGCAGTCCAGATTGCGGTCACTTTCATTTTAGGGAAGAGCTATAAACATTTCAGCGTCCAGATTGCGGTCACTTTTCTTGGGAGACCGGTCCGGTTGTTACTCCCCTGGGGATTTCCTCACCTTTCACTTCCACCCCTCTTACCAATGTTGAGGTACATGTCATATGTCAGTTCTCTTTGGGATATAGAATCAAACGCAGAACAAATTACTTTTACGATACGAATTTTTCGAGGTACCGGTACCGGTAATAAAAAGAAAGTTTTTCACTATATACAGTAGGCTACCTCTTATAAAAATAGATATCTCGCGTCTCAAATGGGAAGGGAGGGGCAGAAATTTTAAATTATACCCTGTAAGTATAAAATTTCCCGTAAATACAATTTTCTTTAGAGTGAAGGTCGTTGATTCCGATCCTGAAACGTTTCTATTCCTAAGACTGAAAAATCATTGCTTTACGAGGTGCTGTCAGATTGGGAGGGGACTAGATTTTTTAAGCGAAGGTTTATGGGGTGTGCTTAGCTGAACACTGAAATGTATTCTTTGGTTAGGTAGTGAAATATCAGTTTCCCCTTTTTATCCACAAAACTTACGGAAGGTATGAGTCAGTCGGGAAGAACCAAGAACTAATGACCGGTCTCCCAAGAAAAGTGACCGCAATCTGGACGCTGGAACGTTGATAGTTCTTCCCTAAAATGAAAGTGACCGCAATCTGGACTACTAATGAGGTGAACGCAATCCGGAATGTTCGCAATCAGGACACAACCAAATCTGGAATTGCTCTGCAGGATTTCCCCTTCGCATGGTGAAATACTACTAACTGGCGCTTATCAAAGCTAGCATTCTTTCCTTTGCGCCCCATTGCATTCTGAAGCAAGCAGGCACTGACTGACACATGCTGCATGTCACGGCAGGTCTCTCCGGCAACAAACTTAATAATCAATTCATGGATTGCATGGGTTGACGTGCTTTGTCCGAATAATTTTGTTGTTGCAGAAATATTACACTTTCCATTAACAGCGCGTTTCTTTTGCAGATAGTCTATGCGTATATTTTGTCTTCTACATGTTTCTGTCATACGTTTAAACAGCATAACTGTGAGATTTGTTTAACTCTGTAATATAGACATATTCCAATGTATGGAGTGTGCCATATTCTTTGCATTATGTGTCAGTGTTTTTTTTTTTTTTTTTTTGTTTTTGTTTTTTTTTATGTTTAGAGGTCTTTGAGACAGGTAACCACGGTTACGGTTGTTGATCTGTATAGTCGTCCATGTCGGGAAAGTATGGATGTAAGAAAGGAGAGTAGCCTATAATTGGAAAATAAAAGTTAATCGTACCCTTTACCTCTTATAGTTTCAGTCAATAGTTAGTTGTTATGATCAGCATATATAATTGTCTCATGACTCTGAGAGAAAGAAGAAATTTTGTTGCTGTTTATTGGAAACAGTAAGTTTTCTGGCGCCCTGGATATATTACAACTCGACCGTAATTTCCATTCCCCGCCCAGTTAGGTGCAGAAATGGTACGAGACCCGATGTGTCCGAATATTTCTGAGACAGTATGTATAACAAATCCGGAAGTAGCTTCATCACATGGTCTTGCGCTGCGCCTTAGTGAGTAAAGCTACTGCAGTCGGTAACGGCAATATATATAATCGACTACGAAAATAGTTAGTCGTACAATACGGCTAGTTGTGTGGAAAAGCTATGAGATTATCACCTCCTGAGCCCATGGTTGTGGGTTTCAATCCTGGTGAAGACAGTTGGCATTTTGAGACGCTTAAATGCGATAGATCCGTTTTGGTAGATTTAATGGAGGGTTAGAGATTCCCTTCCGAATAATATTCCCGAATAATAGTCCATCATCTCGGCGTATCAGTAGTTAAAAGGGTCGAAAAACCCATAACGTCACCAATAATTCAACACAATTAAACGTGTGTAGCTCGTAAATGCAGAGCTCAGAAACGTCTGAAAATGGGGCAATAGAAACCCACCAAACATTCTTCACTGAGATTGTACAGCAAATTGTATAACGTAAGGCGAAGAATTATCGCTCTAAATAACTTTATGCTGTTGTTCAGCATTGTCCAATTTCCTAAGATTTAACAAGCAACCATGAGTTAATGTAGCTCACTATAATATTCGTTTTTACGGCAGGTTACCCTTTCTGATGCCAACCTCATGAGATGAGATAATGAGATATAAAATAAATGAAGATGAATGAACCTGGAACCCTACCAGCATTTATGGCATAATATTTCGTTTTACAATGCTCCCAACATCGTCTTCCGACTCGACAGGAGTCTCATGAACAAGGTTCTTCATGTGGCCTCACAGTAAAAAGTCGAGGGGAGTTAAATCTGGTGATCGTGGTGGCCACGAAATTGGATCTCCTCGACCCATCAATCTTTTCCCGAATGTTTGGTCAAGATGTTCATGGACGTACTGTATGACATCAGGAGTTTGCAGAGGTTTCCCTCAGCCAATGGTATTTGTGTTCCGTGAAGTGGGCGAGGTAAAATGAAAGTGATCCTCAAACCGATTTGGTATCGAAGCGATAAATGTCCGGACAAGGGTTCCTGTTCAAACTGTGATCTACTTAGTCCACTTTACAACCCCAGAAGTTTGTAATAGGAATTATGAATCACCCTGTATAATTAACTAGGGCCATCTAGGACCACGTTAAGTCTTGTCATATTTGGCTTTCTTTTGCGTGCAGAATTCCCTCATCCTTTGGGAATGAGCCTGCGTGCGTTCCTCTGTCCAAGGGGGGCATCATGTTTTCATTTTGGAGGAAAGACTTGGTAGAGCCCGTCCGTCACTATCATTTTTGTGGAACAGTCCCTGTCCAATGCATCGCATCGTCGGGATTGATTTGGAGCATTTGGAGGTTTTCTTTGGTTTTGCTAAACAAGGGCATCGTGGTTTTGTGGTTGGGATTTAAAAAAGTGAAAGATTTTCTTTGTCAACCTGTTGCCGTCCATTGGTCTGAGGTGGCCATAAAAACGTGCCCGTATTTTACGGAGTGTATCTGTAAGGTTCCCTATTTTACTATAGACTTATTATTGTTATTATTGATCATTTACCGACCAATACTTGTTGCCAACTAAAACAAAGCGTACTGTTCCTGTTCAGAAATAATAATAGTACAATATGCAACGAGCCTATAATGGCAATAATTAAGACACGAGTATGTTTATAAAACGAGCGAAGCGACTGTTTATGTTCGACGATAATTATAACTATTTTATGTTCGAACGTAAATATTCTTAAATATCTGTCGAAATTTCGCCAGTTTTATGTACTGAACAGAGCGCATGGGACGCAGAGAATACCTTGTATTTCACCATAGCCTCCTCGATCACCCCACTATGACACTAGTCACGCAGTGAAATTTAAATTAGGAGGCCGTGCAACTCAGCGCAAGTGCGATGCTATCCTTACCTAATTGGTCACACAACTGTTTCTTGAGCTCTGATTGGTGGGAGAAACTGTTTCATAATGAAAAATAGCGTTATAATAACCCTCATTATGATACAGTTTTCTGGCGTATAATATTTAAATTTCGACATCGTCGAACATAAACAAATTATAAACTTAAGCATTGTTTCAGGTTTTTGCCGTGTCCGTTGCAGGGACCAAGTGAGGCTCGACAGCAGGCTTTTAATAAACCCTGTCCGGACCCCTCTGGGATACCCTAATGAATAATGGTATGTCCTTTACGTCTGTTTTAACTGATGTGGGGTTTAGAGACACCAGGGTGGTTTAATTTTGCCCTGAAAGGGATCTTAAACGTACCAGTAAATCTACTGACACGGTTCCCTCGCATTTAACTAGCATAATCTCTAATGCCAACTGAATGCAACAAGATTCTATCCAGCAACCTTCAGCACAGCTGGCAAGAACGTTACCACTGTGTCAGGCATCTGGGATAGTGGACCATGCACTACGCCCCATATATGGGAGAAATAAGATCCCCTTCAACATTAGGGTAACTTATCTTCTCCCCATAGGGAGGCGTGGTGAAGCAGTGGTCCAGCTGTTGGCATCTCAACACGGCGGACCGAGTTTGATTCCCGATCAATGCATGTGAAATTTTCAAATTGAAATGCCATGTCCTGTGGTTAGGATTCCACGTAAAATGGAGGTCCCGTGGCTCATGATCGCGAGATTAACGGTCACGTAAAACTACAGACTTCCTTTCCACTTTTCCTCCTTGTAGATGTACCATACCATACCAAACCCCATTGGCACCACAATCCATGAAGGGTTCTGCCCTACCAAGCGACCACTGCCCAACCATTCGGCCTACAGATTGCGGGGTGACGCGAGGTTGGCGCGTCGGGTCCCTACGGCCTTGGTCTCCGTGACCGGGGCACTGCTTGACTGTCAAGCAACTTAAAGGGTTTAAAAGGGATTGCTTTTTTTCTACGGGGTTCAATTGCACGTTCTTCTCACATATTGACCGTCCCCATTCAAAAACGTATAAGAGAGATTTGACTCAATATTCAGTAATACTAGCGGACCCGTGCGAGAAATCTCGCATGTTCATAAACCACACTTTCCCCAATACCGTAGGTTTTGTAAATCGAACACTTCTTTCAAAAATTGATATTTAAGAAATTAGAATGCAATTTGTCACTGATAATGTAATTTGTGTGCTGAATGTGCTGTAACACTCACCGGTTATTCGATATTTATGAAATTATACGATTTGAGTACTCATTCCTTTGACTTACTGTTTCTGAAATCCATGTAAAATTATAAAGGAAATACCTCATAATGTTAAAATGGCATCAAACGTGCGTCACAGCGACCAAAATGTGAAGTGGACAGCAATTATGGAGCGTATTTTCATACATCGACAGTATCTGCAAATCGCACAATTCGTGCATTTTAAAGTCATTTTTTAAAGAAATTATTGATATTTATGGAATTAGAGTGTAATTCGTCACTGCTAATGTCTATTCTCTTTCATTTGAATGCAATTTTCACGACCGGTCGCTTGTGAGCGCCGCGGGAGGGATCCATACTACTGAAATAATATACACACATCAAAAAAAGTTTTGCATCACCTCGGTTCCAAGAGTTCCGGAACCGTTAAATACAAAGGGAATAGAGATCAACACAAACAACATTTCAGCTCGTTTTATTGCTCATGAGACCCACACATTGCATGTTGTACCATCATACAGCTAGACTTTCAGCATTTGTGGTCCAGATTGCAGTACACACCACTACCTCTAATACCCAGTAGCACGTCCTCTTGCATTGATGCATGCCTGTATTCGCCGTGGCATACTATCCACAAGTTCATCAAGACACTGTTGGTCCAAATTGTCCCACTCCTCAACGACAATTCGGCGTAAATCTCTCAGAGTGGTTGGTGGGTCAAGACGTCCATAAACAGCCCTTTTCAACATATCCCAGGCATGTTCGATAGGGTTCATGTCTGGCGAACATGCTGGCCACTGTAGTCGAGCGATGTCGTTATCTTGAAGGAACGCATTCACAAGATGTGCACAATGAGGTCGAGAATTGTCGTCCATGAAGACAAATGCCTCTCCAATATTCTGCCGATATGGTTGCACTATGGGTCGGAGGATGTCATTCAGGTATCGTAAAGCCGTTTCGGAGCCTTCCATGACCACCAGTGGCGTACGTCGGCCCCACATAATGCCACCCCAAAACATCAGGGAACCACCACCTTGCTGCACTCGCTGGACAGTGTGTCTAAGACGTTCAGCCTGACCAGGGTGCCTCCAAACACGTCTCCGACGATTGTCTGGTTGAAGGCATATGCGACACTCATCGGTGAAGAGAACGTGATGCCAATTCCGTGGGGTCCATTCAGCATGTTGTTGGGCCCATCTGTACCGCGCTGCATGGTGTCGGGGTTGCAAAGCTGGACCTCGCCATGGACGTCGGGAGTGAAGTTGCGCATCATGCAGCTTATTGCGCACAGTTTGAGTTGAAACACGACGTCCTGTGGCTGCACGAAACGCATTATTCAACATGGTGGCATTGCTGTCAGGGTTCCTCCGAGCGGCAATCCGTAAGTAGCGGTCATCCACTACAGTAGTAGCCCTTGGGCGGCCTGAGCGAGGCCTGTCATCGACAGTTCCTGTATCTCTGTACCTCCTCCATGTCCGAACAACATCGCTTTGGTTCACTCTGAGACGCCTGGAAACTTCCCTTGTTGAGAGCCCTTCTTGACACAAAGTAACAATGCGGACGCGATCGAATTGCGGTATTGACCTTCTAGGCATGGTAGAACTACAGACAACATGAGCAGCGTACCTTCGTCCTGGTGGAATGACTGGAACTGATCGGCTGTCGTACCCCCTCCGTCTAATAGGCCCTGCTCATGCATGGTTGTTTACATCTTTGAGCAGTTTTAGTGACATCTATGAACAGTCAAAGGGACTGTATCTTGGATACAATATACACAGTCAACGTCTATATGCCGGAGATCTGGGAACCGAGGTGATGCAAAACTTTTTTTGATGTGTGTATATTATGGGGTCTAAGTCATGTTTGGTGCCGTGACACGATTCACTAATGCAAACTTAGTACAGTGAACATATGAGCAGTTGTCTATGTATCTCCCTGCCAGAGCGCCCGCGGGACCAACACCTTTAAGCTCCAAAAATGACATTTTTCAAAAATATCATATTCGAATAGAACAACAATTTCTATTTCATTCAGTGAAAGAATTGGTTTAATATCTCGAATACAACGGAAGTTATATTAAAAGTACGATATGACTGACGTCTCCCAGTGAAAATTAAATGTCCTGTCAAGGCCCATTTTAATGAGCAATCTCCATTCCTCAAAATTGACCCTTTTACAGTAGAATATTCACTTTATCTATCGAATTATGTTGATAGCACTGGCATTATAGAATTTGCACAAAATATAGCTGGAATATTTTGGTCTAATAGTTGTTGTTGTTTGAGTCTTCAGTCTTTTGACTGGTTTGATGCAACCCTCCATGCTTCCCTGTCCTGAGTTAATCGTTTCATCTGTACATAGCTGCCACACCCTACATCCGAGGCAATATGTTTAACATATTCTAACCTGGTTTACCCTGTCTCCTCAACCCTTCCTTCCATAGGCTAACGAACTTTGCTATTCCTGGGTGTCCTACCAACCTATCTCTTCTCTTCATTAGCATTAGCAAAGAAAACTAGTTTTAAAATAAATAAATAAATAAAAGACTATAACTGGAGGAAAACACTGTGAAATCCGGTGAGGAAGGACCAGTTTATGCGGCAGGGGAATTTTAGAATATCCCAACCATGTGAAACTTTCGTCGCTCATTTCCCTTAAGTTCATATTTTTCATTCCTTTCCCTAATAATTCATGAACTTTCAAAGATATTTCAGTGCAGTTTAGTAGTCACATTGCTACGATAGTTATCAACAAAATGTACTAGAATGGTTGCCCTAACCATTATTGTTTATTAATAATAAATTATTTACTATGAAAATTTTATAGATTTTTAAACCCATTATCTCAAAATAATATTTCTTCTTGAAATATTTCAATCATTCTAGTACATTTTGTTGCCATGACATCTAGGACCACATTAAAAACAATAATTAAAATGTAAAAATATTTCCGAGAGTTACTAAGGAAACCCCATTCTTGTGTTTATTATACAGCCACCATTTTGTGTGCATATCAATGATGATGCAATTTTCTAAATATTTAATAGTTGGTCTGAGTTAAAATTGTATTGTATGTAGACTGTGTTAAGTGATAACTCCAAACAGTTTATCAGTGCAAAGAAAATAAATGTTAAAAATTCACTATTTTGTTGCTGTCGAAGATGTAGGTCCCCAACCGAATGAACTACTCTTCCACAATTTAGCATACTGCAAGTTACCACGCACGACAGTTGAACTAAGTAACCTAAGAGACTTTACATACCGAAAGACATATACAGCTACAGCAAAGGTACTGCCAGTGAAAGATCGTCAACTTTGTTGCAATGGCTAGCAATTGCCACACTAAAATATAACAAGAAGTTGACGAACTAAAGAGCCTACTTTTCTTAATACTTAAGATTCATGTAATTGATTAATATATATATCGACCTATCTAGAATAATGACGAAATTGGGTTGGTATATCGATATGTATATTAAGGCTTTCACGGCCCGGATTACTATATAAATAATTCATGTTTTTTTGGGCTAATGCCGAGTGAAATTAAATTAGAACCATACGTTTCGGAGAAACCTTGCCTCCTTTTTCAATGGAATCAAACAATGTGGCCAAAGAAAGTATATATTTGCCACGACAGGCGAGAGTGGACTTCCCATGGCCACACCATCAGTCTGCTCGTAAAATTTACCATCCCACAAGAACTAACTGGAACACAAGCAGTGGTGGAATAATCGGGCAATGTCCTCAGGAAACAAATCCTTGATGAGGGACATGGCCGAGTCCACCGGCACTCTGGTGAACAAGGACTCTATATCAAAACTCACCAAAATAGCATTTGGTTGAACGGCGATGGTTGACAATTTTTCGACGAAATGGGTTGGATCCCTAATGTAAGACTGTATGCGCCCCAAGTGCAGCTGAAGCAACTTGCTGAGATATTGCGCAAGAGCGTAAGTTGGAGAAACTATTGTGCTAACAATTGGTCGAAGAGGGACGTCTTGCTTATGGATTTTTGGAAGACCATACAATCTCGGAGTAACAGCATCTCTCGGAATAAGACATCTTCCCTCTTCTTTTGGAATTGATGACAGTTTAGCAAGCTTAGCAGTGGCATTGGATACACGAGTGGTTGGATCACGAGTGCAGTCTGTAGACAGGATTAGATAACAGAATCGAGATTTTACTTTTATATTCAACGGTATCCATCACCACTGTCGCATTTCCCTTGTCAGCATGAAGAATAGAAACGGTGTCATTATTTCTCAGTTCCTTCAATGCCTTTCTTTCACCCCGAGTTAAATTGGGAAGTCCACTCTCGCCTGTCATGGCAAATATATACTTTCTTTGGCCACATTTTTTGATTCCATTGAAAAAGGAGGCAAGGTTTCTCCGAAACGTATGGTTCTAATTTAATTTTACACGGTATTAGCCCAAAAAACATGAATTATTTATATAATATCGATATTTCTAATTAGTTCGAAATATACCTGGTATAATGTAGCCTAATAAAGCACTACAGTTGGCAGCCCTGGTGACTGAATATATTCTTAGTTCCATCTCTTAACGTACAGAATACAAAATTTGGTTTGAAGTCCAATAGATAGTAAGGACGTTACATGCAGTTAAACATTAGATTTATCAGCGCGCGTAAAATCATGTTGGCAACAATGCCATTGACGTGTTGGTCAGAAATAATCTAGAAATATTATGAACTCTTGTTGTGCCAATTTTGGATGAAATCCATTTGTTAGTATAGAAGTTACGTGTATTTTAAAATTGGACCTATCAGCAGGATTAGAATCATGTTGGCAGCACTGACGTATATTCGTTACTCCAAATTAATCTAGAATGCCAGGTGCTATACGTGTGCAAAATTTAGAGCTGTTGGCTTGCCTGCTTTCTGATATATTGATATTAGGGTAAAAAATAGAGACAGCATTTATTAACAGTTGGCAGCCCTGGTTGCTCTTAAGAATATGCATAGTCATATATGTTATGGTACACATACCACATACGAAATTCGGTTGAAATCCAATTGATAGTATAGAAGTTACATGTGTTTAAAAATTGGACCTATCAGCAGGCTTAGAATCATTTTGGCAACACTGCTATGTATGGCCTCGTGGCAATTAAACTGAAATATTAATATCTATATGTGTGCTAATTTTGGGATAGCTCCCGTGCATACCTTCCAAGATATCCAACATGGAGCTCAAATTTCAATTGCAGTTTTTTCAGCAGTTGGTAGCACTGACATCATTTTCAAATATGGGATTGAGATATTCATGTATAGATCTTTACTCATACCAAATTTGGTTTCCATTGTTGTAGCCGTTTAGGAGTTGATAGGGGGGGACACACGGACCGACAGACAGACAGATATTTGCTCGGATCGATCTCATAAGTCTACTTTTTCCACATTTTTGCAAAATGTGAAAAGTAGGCTAAAAATAATTCCTCTTCACATTTTATACATACTATTTTTCCACTTCAAAGGACAGGCTTAACAGTAATAATGCACTGTAGCCTCTAAGTTTACTTCATTAAAATGTAGCTAAGTTAATGCATTACGGTGTTTGAAGCCGTTTCTCAGGGTTGCCTTAGTAATCGAAATGCAATGCTATCAGTCAGTCAAAGCGATTGTACCCAATTGTAATGAATGGTTCCCTAATCCTGAAAAATATTTACATGAGATCACTAAAACTGGGCATCCAAGTGTATTTATGAATCTCATGATTTTTCTTTCAGGATTATGGAAACACATAAACCAATTGGATACAATCGTGTTGGGCGACTGAAAAACAGTTAAGTTCGACTAAGTTAATGCCTATTTATTTAGAAGTTTCCTCATTTATTCATTGCAATTCTGCGGTAACATATTTTGACATAATCAGTATTAAATGTTATCGAAAATATTACTTGTTAAGTATGTTACGTATGTTCTTAGCTTGCGATGACTAATAATATGCATCGCTGAGAAAATAAATCAACCGTGTGTGCAATGTAAAGTGAGGTGTGAAAACACTGCTTGTTTGTCACCCTATGTCGCCAGCAGACTCCCCTCATCAAACCACCCAGTAGGTCAAAGTTTTATTTTGTCGTGTGGCCTCCTCAGAGGCCGAGTGCAGGTCTTTCTATTCGACGCCCGTGGGCGACCTGCGCGTCGGGATGGAATGGATGAAGATGAATGAAACTGGGCAAGGATGTGGAAGGAATCGGCCGTGGCCTATCAGAAGGTACCGTCCCAGCATTTGCCTGGTGTTGAAAATGGGAAACCACGGAAAACCATTTCAAGGACGGCCGACGGTGGGGCTCGAACCCACGCGTCTACCGAGTCAGCAGAGAGCTTGGTCCCATGACCTAACGCTGCGCTTTAGCCAGCTGAGCCACTACTGTCGGTGTAGGTCAAAGTGAAGGAAGCTTTTAGTTTTACGTGACCGTTAATTATGCGATCATGAGTCACGGGACCTCCTTTTTACGTGGAATTCGAACCATGGGACATTGCATTTCACTTCGAAAATCTCACTTGCATTGACCGGGAATCGAAACTTGGTGAGAGTCCGCTTCGCCACCACGTCCCAAAAGTCAAATTGCCGCGTGGTATCATTTCTTGATACTTGTTAAGAAATTGAGTACTCCATTGTAGATGAAGTTGGCGGGAAAAAATAGAGGAAAGCATGTGGAAGGCTGGACCAAGCTGTGAACACTTGAGCATCAAGTAATGGTTGGTGAATAAATGTGAGTTGGAAAATTACAACAACAAAAAAACAACTGAAAATCGTTTAAACAATAAAGAAAATCTACCTCCGTGCAAGCTATGGAGACCCATGAAATAGTGGAAGGTAGAGGCTTCTAATTTTTCAGACATGGTTACTTGAAGGAGTGGAGTTGTCAGCGCCACCTTTCCTCCCAGTAATTACCCTCCCTAGTACTCATTTATGTTGTAGGTTGAATGTATCTCAGGGCTATTTACGTTACTGTAAGTGGTAGTACTGTTTCTAAAATCAACTACCTGGGTGAGGATCGACCCCACTTCCAGTTAAAAGTATAACAATAATAATAATAATAATAATGTTATTGGTTGTATGTCCATTTTAACAGCTGCGGATTTTAGAGACGCCGGGGTGCCAGAACTATGCCCCAAAGGGGATCTTTAACGTGTCAGTAAATTACTTTTGGACTGGCTGCGTGGCTCAGCGGTAACGTTCTCGCTTGCTGGGCCCTAGGTTGCAGGTTCGTATCCTGGCGCAGTCAGCGAGGGAGCCGTGTCAGTAGATTTACTAGCACGTTAAAGATCCCCTTCGGGGCAAATTTCCGGCACCCCGGCGTCTCTAAAAGCCACAGTAGTTAAAAGGGACGTAAAACCAATAACATTATATTATTATTATTATTAAATTACTGACACGGCTCCCTCACATTTACTCACCCTCAAAAGCCAATTGGCTGCGCCAATATTCGATCCTGCAACCTTGGACACAGCAGGCGAGAACGTTACCGCTGAGCCACGCAGCCAGCCTCGAGTTCATAACACAGTGCCTCTACCGACTGAGCCACGCAGCCAGCCTCGAGTTCATAGCACAGCGCCTCTACCGACTGAGCTACGCAGCCAGCCTCGAGTTCATAGCACAGCGCCTCTACCGACTGAGCTATGCAGCCAGCCTCGAGTTCATAACACAGTGCCTCTACCGACTGAGCCACGCAGCCAGCCTCGAGTTCATAGCACAGCGCCTCTACCGACTGAGCTACGCAGCCAGCCTCGAGTTCATAGCACAGCGCCTCTACCGACTGAGCCCCGCAGCCCGCCTCGAGTTCATAGCACAGCGCCTCTACCGACTGAGCTATGCAGCCAGCCTCGAGTTCATAGCACAGCGCCTCTACCGACTGAGCCACGCAGCCAGCCTCGAGTTCATAGCACAGCGCCTCTACCGACTGAGCTATGCAGCCAGCCTCGAGTTCATAACACAGTGCCTCTACCGACTGAGCCACGCAGCCAGCCTCGAGTTCATAGCACAGCGCCTCTACCGACTGAGCCACGCAGCCAGCCTCGAGTTCATAGCACAGCGCCTCTACCGACTGAGCCACGCAGCCAGCCTCGAGTTCATAGCACAGCGCCTCTACCGACTGAGCTATGCAGCCAGCCTCGAGTTCATAACACAGTGCCTCTACCGACTGAGCCACGCAGCCAGCCTCGAGTTCATAGCACAGCGCCTCTACCGACTGAGCTACGCAGCCAGCCTCGAGTTCATAGCACAGCGCCTCTACCGACTGAGCCACGCAGCCAGCCTCGAGTTCATAGCAGAGCGCCTCTACCGACTGAGCTACGCAGCCAGCCTCGAGTTCATAGCAGAGCGCCTCTACCGACTGAGCTATGCAGCCAGCCTCGAGTTCATAGCACAGCGCCTCTACCGACTGAGCTATGCAGCCAGCCTCGAGTTCATAACACAGTGCCTCTACCGACTGAGCCACGCAGCCAGCCTCGAGTTCATAGCAGAGCGCCTCTACCGACTGAGCCACGCAGCCAGCCTCGAGTTCATAGCACAGCGCCTCTACCGACTGAGCTACGCAGCCAGCCTCGAGTTCATAGCAGAGCGCCTCTACCGACTGAGCTATGCAGCCAGCCTCGAGTTCATAACACAGTGCCTCTACCGACTGAGCCACGCAGCCAGCCTCGAGTTCATAGCACAGCGCCTCTACCGACTGAGCCACGCAGCCAGCCTCGAGTTCATAGCACAGCGCCTCTACCGACTGAGCTACGCAGCCAGCTTCGAGTTCATAGCACAGCGCCTCTACCGACTGAGCCACGCAGCCAGCCTCGAGTTCATAGCAGAGCGCCTCTACCGACTGAGCTACGCAGCCAGCCTCGAGTTCATAGCAGAGCGCCTCTACCGACTGAGCTACGCAGCCAGCCTCGAGTTCATAGCACAGCGCCTCTACCGACTGAGCCACGCAGCCAGCCTCGAGTTCATAGCACAGCGCCTCTACCGACTGAGCTACGCAGCCCCCATACAGAAATTGTAAAAATTAATGCAGTTAGTTATTAGTTATTGTTGTTTTAAGGGGCGGAACTACGAGGTCATCTGCCCCAAATGCAGCAGGGGTTTAAAAGGGATTATTTTTTTCTCTAGGGTTCAGTTGCACGTTCTTCTCACATATCGACCATCCCCATTCAAAAACGTATAAGGGAGATTTGAGTCCATTTTAAGAAAATGAGGACCTACGTCATGTTTGGAGCCGTGACACGATTCCCTATTGCAAACTGAGTACAGTGAACATATGAGCAGTTGTTTATGTACTGTATCTCCCAGCCAGAGCGCCCGCGGGATTAAACCGAATGAACTACTCTTCCGCAATGAAGTCCCTGACATGTCATTTTACGACTCGTCTCGCATAATCAAATCCAATGTGAACTTGCATTCGAACAATCATTCTAGACTTGAGAGATATAATTGTGTTCTGTTAAAACAGACAAATGACGCCAGTTAGCATAAATTTTCAAATGTGGTCATGACAGCCAGAATGGCGCGCTGTCTGGTTATGGAAACAAATATGTGACAGCTAGAAGTCATGGGATAATTCATTTGTTTTAAAAAATGCACATTTAGTTGAAAAATTACTGTTAAGCATGTCCTTTGAAGTGGAAATACAGTATGTATAAAATGGGAAGAGGAATTATTTTTATATTATAGTGTGGCCATTGCTAGCCATTGAAACAAAGTTGAGGAGCTTTCACTGGCAGTACTTTCGCTGTAGCTGTATGTATTAATGCCTCTTAGGTTACTTACAAAGTTCAACTGTGGTGCGTGGTAACTTGCAATATGCTAAACGTTCCCCTGATCGTGTAACCAATAATGTTGTGGTGTTGTTGTGTTTTTTTCGTATGGCTTTTAGTGATGGGAGTGTCCCAGGGCACACTCCGCTCGCCACAGTTTGTAACTGCTTCTATGTGGACACACATGGGGTGAGCTATAGGTACCATCACGTGTGGAGTGTTGTAAGGACGAGGAATTGGAAGATAGCGGCTATGGCTTATAGTTAGGGACCAGCCCCAGCATTTGCCTGGAAGGAAGATGGGAAACCACAGAAAACCATCTTCAAGGTTGCCCGCGAGGGGATTCGAACCACCTCGCCTCACAGATGTGAGTGACTGCCTGCAGCTACGCCGTAACGACCACGCCTAACTCACCCGGTATTAAAATGATTAATGTTATTCAACATAATGATAGTGGGGAAGCTACGAGGGAAAATCTAGAATAGTTCAGGTAGGCATCGAACCCGGGCCTCCGAGGTGACAGCCAAGAGTGCTAGCCACTACGCAACGAGGCGGACCATTAAATAAGAATCATCTGTTAGACTACATTGACATACAGTATATCTCACGTCAACATTTTGGTGCAGATGTTCTCTCTAAATTGATCGATAATAAGTTAATCGTTAAAATTACTCATAGAAAGGATTAGAATAATCTGGAATTGAATGGAGAAACCTGTAGTATTATTATTGCAGTCTTTTGACTGTTTGATGCAGCTCTGCATGCCTCCCTGTCTGATCTATTCGTTTCATCTCTACATAGCTAGCACACCTTACATCCGAGGCAATCTGTTAAACATATTCTAACCTTGGTCTACTCCTAGAGGTTTTGTCCTCAATCCTTCCTTAACTAAGTTAGCTGCGGTCTTAGTATGTGTCCTACCAACCTATCTCTTCTATTCGTTAGCAGTCACCATAAACATCTCTCCTCTCCCACTCGTCTTAATACTTATTCATTTGTTACTCTATCCATCTGATCCTCATCATTCTCCTATAACACCACATTTCAAACGCTTCTATTCTCTTTTCTGCTGCGCCAACAGTCCAAGTTTCACTTCCATAGAGCACCACGCTCCAGACGAAAGTTTTTAAAACTTACTTTCTAATACCTAATTCTATATTCGATGTCAACAAATTCCTTTTCTGTAGAAATGCTTTCCTTGCCTGTGCTAACCTACTTTTCATATATTATTTTAGCTATTTCATTTGGTAGCCATATTGGGGAGCGTGATGGCGCAGTGGCTTAGTTGCTCGTCTTTCATCCGGACGGCCGGGGTTCGAATCCTGGTTACAGCGAGGTGGAATTATCACCTGAAAAATCACGTGGCGTCAGGAAGGGCATCCGACCTTAAATCCCCGGCCAAAACCAAAATGAGCCTGGTTGGCTCCGGCAACCCCAATTAATTGGGAAAAGCCGAAGAAAGTTATTTGGTAACCTATATTGTTGTTATAGTCAACACCTTATCAAGTAATGTCTCGTGTTGTTTCAACTTATGACTTCCGAAAACGGGAACGCACTGGTACTACTGCGAATCCCCACTGCGCATGGGAATAATAGTAAGTAAAAAAAATACCTTTAATTTGTTTTCTAATTCATAAATATTTGTGACTTTATAAATGAACTATTTTCATTGTTGCTGCGTGGAAATTAGTATTTTCGAAAAATGTTCTACTCGAGATAAAGACCGGGTTGATACCTAACTTATTTCCGCGGCCATCTCCTTCCAAATCCTAGCGCAATTACATATACGCACACTGACACAGCCACCACAATAACACAGGTTATTGGACAAATTATGTATTAATGTTAATATTATTTGCGAATATACCACTGAGGATCACGCTACAATTTCATTTCTTCTTCATCTTCTTAAGCTTCCTTTTCCTCCAGTATTCTTTCTTATGAACGTTGTGCTGCTGCTTCTGTTCATCCATCCAGGTTCTTCCAGTAGATTTACTGGCACGTTAAAGATCCCCTTCGGGGCAAAATTCCGGTACCCCGGCGTCTCTAAAAGCAGCAGTAGTTAAAAGGGGCTTAAAACAAATAGGTCTAACATTATTATTATTATTATTATTAATCTTCCAGTCTTCGCAGTTCTTCGTTCTTGGAGCCCTTCCAAATTCTGAATAATGTTCCGAAATGTATTCCTATATAACATCTGAATGTTGGACCTTTCTAGATCTTGACGAACTTCTTTATTCAATGCTGTAGTTGTCTTCTTGTTCCATAGTTAGACGAATATCATTCTAGTTGTTCTATATTCGTCCATTCTGTACAAATGTCCGAGAAATGACAACCTCCTCCTTTTCACGGTTTCTGAGATCTTTTCCACATTTTGTTGACTTCATTGTTGTTCCGAAGTTTCCAGCTGGTTTCAGTCTGGACTGGACCCATGATTTTCCGAAGTATTCTTCTTTCTAGGGTCACCAGCTTCTCCAACGTGTAGTTCATTGAGAGGCATTCGCTGGCACACTCTGTTTTAACCACAGTGTTAAAGTACGTTTCAAAAGATGCACTTTTTTGTTGTAGATGTTTTTAGTTATTTATACACCCACGTACACACGACTAAATGACCACGTGTCGCCAATTTCCTAAAATGAAGGAGGAACCATTACAGGATGATATAGAGAAATCTAGACTTAGATGGTACGGACATGTAAAACGAATGGAGGAGATGAGGATACCCAGGAGGGTACACGAGACGAAGTGGGAAGGAAAGAGACCGAGAGGAAGACCGAGAGACAGGTGGCTGAAGGGGGTGGAAGAAAGCGTGAAGAAGAGAGGAGAAGACTGGACAAGGGTGGAGGCTGAGAGATGGTGGGAAGACAGAAGACGTTGGAGAGGCTTGTGTTCCAAACAGACCCGACCAGTGGCTGGAAACTGTGCAAGATAATGATGATGATCAACATTGTTTAATAACACTTAAAGATCGATAAACTAAACGACTTGAGGCATCCGGTAAACGATAAAATTAATGGTTGAACACCATCTCTAGCTTACTCATTTATAGTTGACCACGAATACGGATACAGATGTTGAGGCACCATGCTAATTATCTCACCAAGTGGGACGGGTGTAGAAGTTGGGGTGGTCGGTATGCCGCCAGGTGAACTGAGCTGGCGAAGTTGCCAAGAGTTACTCATTTGTAGCTGCTTAAATACTTGCTGAATGCTCGGATGAAGGACGCACAACTCAGAGCAGTTTGTGGACTCCGTAGTGTAGGTGAGAATAATTATAGGCGCCGATTATCAACACTTTGAATGGAAATGGCGTTGGATTACTTCGTTCAATGACCCACTTTCTACACTTATTAAACGATCAGAAACGTGCGTTCACATAGTGATGATGCAGTTAACGATAAAGATGATGGTGATGATGATGATAGCTCTCCTTTAAAGGAGCCTATCATCTAGTCTAGGTTATCAGCCCCTAATGGCATGGATGATAGTGACTTGCATTCTTGGCTGTCACCACGGAAACCCGGGTTCGATTCCCAGCTCTGCCAAGAAATTTAATTCTGGTTTGAGGGTTGGAAATGGGTACATCAGCCATGTGAGGCAAAACTGAGAAGAGGTGGGTTCGATTCCTACCTCAGCCATTCTGGATTTCTTTTCCCCGTAGCTTCGCCACTTCTAATCCAGCCAAATGCAAAGGCCTAGGCCGCTGCCTACAAATACACACCAGTACATACATCACAGTGACACAGGTTATCAGACAAATTCTACACATACCCAAGTACACGGAGCAAAGCCACTAAAGAATCAACAACAAAGACATGGATGAGTTTGAAAATAATGAATTTGAAAATGAAGAACTAACTACTGATTTACATATCTTCAGTTTCAAACTCATGTTTCAAGGGAACCTCGCGAACTTGAACTCCCTGATCTTAATGGAAAAGGTAAGATCCGAGGCCAAATTTCGGGGGAAAAATCAAAGTTTTTTTTTTGCATTATTTAATTATTTGGACTTTGGTGAATATTTTGGTATACTATTTATCATATAAATCTAATTATAAGCAGTAGCATTGTCGGTATAGGGCATTTAATCTTACCCACAACCCCGCGGAGTAGCTGAGCTCGTTAAATTGTGCACCACGGCCGCGGTGGCAGCTGCAACAAGTCCGCAGATCGCAGTTTCAAATCCCGGCCCTGACAGTGGTTATCCTGAATGTGGGTTTTCCCCGGGCTTTTCCAAACTCCCTCAAGGCAAATGCCAGGAT
Organism: Meconema thalassinum; assembly: GCA_946902985.2. Lineage (NCBI taxonomy): Eukaryota > Metazoa > Arthropoda > Insecta > Orthoptera > Tettigoniidae > Meconema > Meconema thalassinum. Next base: position 472,490,799 of record OX336391.1, read on the forward strand.
AGTACCTTATTTCAAGTCTCGGGGCACCCACCTCATCCCTGTCCCTTATACAGCTACACACACGCTACATAGATACAGTTTGTCAGACAAATCCAAAACATACCTTACTACACGCGGTTGATGAAAAAGATGTCCCAAGATTAATTTATTAACAACCAAAACTCTTACAGACCAGAACCTAGTACAAGTAAGAAATTGGAGGCTCAACACTGATCCCCATGGTCACTAATCACGCCCCCACTATACGTGACACCCTACGGGATCGTCTCAAACAGAGTAGTCAAAGAAGACACCGTCTTGATGCTTCGTCCTCCCAGTCCTGAGCATTGAAATTAATCCCCGAATTATACCTCCCACAAAACCGACGATCCACTGGCAGCTAGAGGCAAGGTCATATTCCTGGAGATAATGATGGCAGCAACTACTCTTTCTACAGCACAATGGCCTTCAGTCCTTACGGATCATTCAACCTGCAATACCTCGCAAAGTACACAAACACCGTTGTCGTATGGGGCATAACCTCAATTTTCATGTATTGTGGTAGCCGTGTGCTTTAAGTCATGTATCACGACTGTGATACGCAAGTTCGAATCCAGATGCTTACAGCAGCCTTCCCGTGCGTGGTTTTCCCTGCTTTTATTCACACGTCGTCCAAGAAAATACCGGAATGGTACCTTATTTAAATTAAACGTTTAAATTATACGCCAAATCAATACATAAACAAATATATATTTTATATATTAGTACATGTTTCGACCCACAATGGGGTCATCCTCAGCCTAAAAAGAAAATCAATTAAGAATTGAAAACTAAAATGGCATATGTGCCTTAAATCTAAATTAAAATGAAAAATTAATGATAATAATTGTAATAAATAAAATATAGTAATAAAAATGGATATCCTTACAAAGTAGTATTAATTAAATAAATATGAGAATGGTCTTTTAACATTAATTTTAAAAAATTAGTTAGAAAATAAGAACTATTAACGGTGAGTGTAAAAATGTTAAGCTTTAAAAAATTATCAAAATATACACAAAATAATTTAGAAAATCAATAAAATAATTCAGTTCGGCGCTTGAGTTAAATAAGTTGAATCCTCTTCAATACGGAGTTTATTAACGATTTTGAAAAGGAGCCAACCAGTATTACGATGACATGAAATAACCTCGTTGTATGGGATGGAGAAATTCGGAAATTCGTACAAGAATATGAGTTGAAATGCCCAATATGGATATGTGGCAATTCACATACCTTATTTAAAGTCTCAGGACATCTATCCGACCCTAACACTTAGAGATATAGCCTGCATTCACCTTAGAAACACAGCTTATGAGGGCAATCCACACACCCAAATATACGGGGTTATTGACCAAGATTTTCCAAACCCCAAATGTGTCTATGTCTATGAATGTCTATGTGTCATGTGGTTTTTCGGCACAGTGCTCTTCCTGACTCCAACTTCATGAGAGGAGTCATTGAAAGATAAATGAAACTGGGCAAGGAGATGGAAGGAAGCAGCTGTGGCATATTAGAACGTACCGTCCTGGCATCTTCCTCGAGGAACTATGAAAAACCCACGGAAAACCATTTCTAGGACGGCCGACGACGGTGGGGTTCGAACCCACCCTTTATCATTCCCGTCTTCAATGATAATAATATTAATAATAATAATAATAATAATATCGTATGGCCTGGGGCGCCAGGTGCAAGCTTTGTTATTTGACACCCAGAGGGCAGCTTGCATCTCGAATGTCGTTGTTCCTTGAATCACTATGAAAGTCAAGGAGGTTAGATATCTAGCCAAAACCCCTTGACTTTATAGCGCTTTCTAGTAGCAAAATGAGGAACTTTGTGTTGGCAGAAAATCCCGAGATTAATTTTGCCATTATGAACACGGCCTACTGAATTCAAATGGGTTCTTTAACATGCCAATAACGTATGACATGCGTGTCGTCATTTTTTCCGCCTTTCAAAAATCACTTACCACGGCCAGAAGCGAACCTGCAAGCTTGGGGTAGGTAATCCGACTCGATAACCACTCACCCACCGTGGCAAGCACCCGTCTTCAATGAGATACGATGAATTTCTATGTGTCATGTGGTTTTACGGCCCAGTGCTCTTCCTGACTCCAACTTCATGAGAGGAGTTAATGAAAGATAAATGAAACTGGGCAAGGAGATGGAAGGAAGCAGCTGTGGCATATTAGAACGTACCGTCCTGGCATCTTCATCGAGGGACTATGGAAAACCCACGGAAAACCATTTCTAGGACGACCGACGACGGTGGGGTTCAAACCCACGTCTACTGGTCCACAGATAGTTTGGCCTCATGGCCTAGTGTTGCGCGTTAGCCAGCGTAGGTACTGGTCAGTAATTTTTCAAGCCCCAATAAGATGTTTTATATTAGAAGTCCGGGATGTTGCGATTGTTATTTCATTTATGGATTTCATAAGTCAGTCTCGTATGAGTTGAAAAGAAAAGGAAGTCTGTATTTTTACTTGACCGATAATCTGACGATCATAAGTCACTGGACCTTCTTTTTACATAAAATACGAACCAGGGGATATGACATTTCACCTCGAAAATCTCACATGAATCTCCAGAATCGAACCCTGTCCATTTTGGTGGGACGTAAGCAGTTTGACCGCTAGACTACCACGCTCCTGAGTGGATAGAATCTGCCTGATCCAGTGACATAGCCATGAGCGTTAAATCACTCACCACGATTGCATGGGGAGCTACGGTAAGTCGGGAGATCGAAGGTTCGAATCCCAGTGCTGACAGTGGCTATCCTGAGAAAGCCACTTCCCCAATTTTTTCTACATTCTCTCCAAGCAAATATTGGTCTAGCCTAGTACCTCATTTCAAGTGCCGGGACAACTGCATATCCCCAACCGTGATTATTACATGTTCACGCGCAACACACACACACGCACTACTGGTCACCACAGTAACACAGGTTATGAGACGAATTGAACGCAGACACAGGTATAACCAGGATGATGGCCAAGATGACCCAAGCCAATGAAAGAAATTAACAACAAAAGGAATATTTTGTTGTTGTTGATTTATTTAAGGGCTTTGCTACATCGTGGTCATGTACGTGGGTGTGTGTGGAATTTGTCTGATAATATGTGTTATTGTGATGGCTGTAGTAGTGTGTGTATGGAGACGGCCGTGGCCTTAAGTTAGGAACCATCCCGGTATTCACCTGGAGTAGAAGTGGGAAACCACGGAAAACAACTTCCACTCACGAGGCTGAGTATACCCCGCTCCAGCCCTCAGAGCGGAATTAAATTTCTTGTCAGAGCCGGGAATCGAACCCGGATCTCCGGGGCGACAGCAAATCATGCTAATCGCCACACCACGAGGTGTTCCAAATAAAATTCGTCTGATGGTGAGGTGAGGTCAGTAGCTGTCAAAACAACATCCATATCGTATTTCCCATAGCTCAGGGCATATCTTCTTTTAGCACCTCCTGTGGTCTCGGACTACGTATTGAGACTTCGGGCCTAGAGGTCCTGACTTCGATTCGCGGCTCTATCAAGAAATGTACAGTAATTCTGGTCTGAGGGCTGAACGGGGTACACAGCCTCGTGAGGCAAAACTGAGTAGAGAATGATAGCCAGTCCAGCACGAGGTGGTCAGCCTTAGTTCAATGTATACTCATTAGACGTAATGGCACTGCATTGCCTGCTAAATTCTCTCTCTGGCATACACACTCACTCTTAAAAAATGTGTTAGGATATCGAACTCAGAACTGTTCAAATAGCATTATGAATAACAAATTCACACTGCAGAAAAGCCAATGAAGTGAGTTCTCTGGTGTGATCTGCTGTATTCTGCAGAAAAGTAGTTAATGTAGCGACGAGACTCTCCCTACATCGCTCAGTATTAGACAAACCTTGCTGTATGGAAGTGAGAGCAGGATAAAATCTGGATTTCTGATACGCTGGAGGATTCTTTAAGAGCCTCAGTAGTTAGAAGGGGCATAAAACCAACAACATTATTATTAACACATAAGCTGGAGGTAACTGATATGAGGGTAGCACGAATGGTTGCTGGGATAATACAGTTAGAAAAGTATTCATACACCATGTTTTTAGCCTATTTTCAATTTTGAAAAAATAGGCTTATGAGATCACCTTTTGTCCGTGTGTGTGTGTGCGTGTGTGTGTGTGTGTGTGTGTGTGTTTGTCCCCCCTAATAACTTTTGAACGGCTGGAGCGATTTCAGTAAAACTCGGTAAGATCATAGCACCATTTTGGCCGACCCCGACCGTGCCCTTCAAATTGTATTGTGTCTCACCAATCCAACATGGCGGCTGTGCCAAATATTTCACCAGCAGTCAGTATCTCCGAAACTATTACCGATATCACCCTGAAATTGTGTACGGTGATAAAGGGTACTACTAGAAGATCACCTATGAGACTTTCAAAAATCTGGTAACCTCAAAACCAACATGGCGGCCAAGCGAAATTGAGACTTTTAAATAGACTTTTCTCGCGATTTAACCATCTAAACGTAATGAAACTTGGTATAGCAAATGTTTATACACATTGTAATGCACTGGCATCTACATTAGTTCAATTGTTTACATAACCTCAAAATGGCAGCTGTGAGAAATATTTCCCCGGCATTCTATATCTCCTAAACTATTACAGATATCACCCTGAAATTTAGTACAGTGATAAAGGGCACTGCTATAAGTTTATCTATGTAACTTTCATAAACCTGTAAAGTGCAAAACGAACATGGCGGCCAAGCGAATTTGAAACATTTTAATAGACTTTTCTCGTGATTTAAATCTTTGAGCGCAGTGAAATGTGGTACAGTAAATGATTATACATATTGTAATGCACTGGCATCTAATTCAGTTAAATTGTTTACATAACCTCAAGATGGCAGCTGTGCGAAATTTTAAAATTACGTTTTTATTTATTGTGTCGTAATCATGCGATCGAAGTGAAAGTTTGAATAATGAACCTACGCAATAATTGTCCTTTAATGGTACATAACTCTATGGCCTACACATATAACAATCCAAAATGGCGACCATCCGATATATTTAGACGGTTCTTAATATCTACGAATCTTTTACAGCAATCAAACTGAATTCTTTTATGATCATAGAGGCTATGAACATTAGTTCACCTATAGGACTTTCAGTAACCTGGTGAGCAGAAATCCAACATGGCGGTGACGCGAACTATACATCTTTAAATGAACGTTTCTCGCCATTTAACCATCCAAGTGCAGTAAAACATTGCACGTTAAATACTTGTACATATGTTAATCCACTGGCTTCTAATTTATTTCAATTGTTTTCATAACCACAAGATGGCAGCTGTGCGAAATTTTAAAATCTCGTTTTTACTTCTTGTGTTATAATCATGCGATTGAACTTTGAATACCACACGTACACAATAATCTTCATGTAATAGCACATAAATAAAAATCCAACCTGCGAACCATCTGAAATATTTAGGCGGTTCTCAATATCTACGAATCTATCACAACCTTCAAACTGAAATATTGTATGTTGATAGAGGAAATAAACATGGGTAGAACATATGAAAATAGGCTATTTACTTCTTCACGGAACTACTTGTTTTAATGTTGGTTTAATATATGGCCAGAGAACGTCATGTTTACACTATGTAGAACGAAAAGTACCAATATCACTACCGAAAAACGAAAACCTTTCAAACACAATACGCATTACAATATGAAACAAAAACCGTTATTGGGGTACGGTACCAAAAAAGTATTCATTCACACCACAGATTAGGCTTTCTACAGAATACAAACGCAATTAATATTTGATATGCCAACCTTTTGCATTTATAATGGCCTGAAGCCTCCTTGGCATGGATTTAACAAGCTTGTTCGTGAAGTCTGGTGTAATTTCAGACCAACATTTTTGCAAATTGTCTACTAGTTGCGTTTTGGAGGAACACTTTAATTTTCGAATTTTGTTTTCGAAATGGCCTCATAAATTTTCAATGGGGTTAACGTCTGGAGATAGCGGTGGCGTCGTAAATACTTTTCGGGCGTTGTAAATTACAACAGCTACTCTCGCGTTATTCTTGCTGTATGCTTTGGGTCGTTGTCATGTTGAAATAAATAGGTGTCTTGTATGCCTAATTTCACAACACTCCTAGACAAATTAACCCGGAGCACTTTGATGTAGCCCTGAGCATTCGTGTTACCTTCAACTACGTCCAGTTCACCAACTCCTGCAGCACTCATGCAGCCCTATACCATGACGTGGCCTCCTCCATGATTCACTGATGAGAGTACATTTTTGCTTTCCAGTTCTGTATTTGGTCTTCTCCGAACGAACTGTCGAACATCAGATCCAAACATGTCAAATTTACCTTCGTCCGAAAATAAAATAGTCTTCCAGAAGTCTTGTCCCATGTTTATATACTGCTCAAAAAAATTAAAGCACCACTTTTTTCAAAGGCCACCAAATTTTGAAAAGTTGACCTACAAGCTCGAAATCTCAGTATGACGTTTGTCCTGACGCCTACCAAGCATATGCTTCAGCACAACTCCCCAACTTGAGTAGTTTCGGGGTAGCACCCCGAAAACCAGCCCATTTTCGAAAACCGCAAATTGAAGTTTGCGAAAAACGCTGCAGGACTTGTCGCAGGTTGCCAAAGCAGTCGAAAATGAATGAGTCTTGCTCTTAAAGGTTCCACAAACACGTAGAAATCGTTACATTTGACGTTTGGGCATTTTCAACCCCCTTCATCATCCCCTAAACATGGACTACCATTGGGGGCGTCTGAGAAGGTACCGGGTGTGTTTAACCATCTGAAAACCTGCACACCGTCCTCAGTTGCTGATTGCAGTAAGTTCTTAAGGCCTCCGGCAATGTCCACACCCCCTAACACCCTCAACTGGCATGGGACCAAACCACCCCCTCTCGATTCACCCCTAAGGAAGGTTTTAATCGAGACGTTTATCAGTGCTGTGAATGCGGGGGTCTTCCCCTACCGTTTCAAAAAGGGAGCTGTGCCTTTGTCACCACCCCTTCCCCTGCAACCCCCATTTGTATGATTTTTCGAATTAGGCCCTTTTTAAGGGCTGAAACGAGGTCTTAATCGCTGAAAGGGCTGAAACGAGGTCTTAATCGCTGAAAGGGCTGTAAAGGTCCTTAGAAGTAGTGGTGACACGAAATCAACCCCTTCCGATCGATGATTGACATTCCGTCCCCGAAATTCGAACTGTTGCATCCCCAACCCTCCCTGTCTGGACGCGTAACGCGTCATGGCAGAGTTTTCAGAGTTGGATGGAAATGAAGCTTATGGCCTGCAATGGAGCCCAAAACAGCAGGTTGGATAGAAATTCATCGGTAGGTTGGGAAACGGGACCAAAAATTTTCAAAAAAAGTGTACAGCCTACAGTAAGTACGCCCATGCATAGGCAAATTGGGCTGGTTTTCGGGGTGCTACCCCTAAACTACTCAAGTTGGGGAGTTGTGCTGAAGCATATGCTTGGTAGGCGTCAGGACAAACGTCATACTGAGATTTCGAGCGTGTAGGTCAACTTTTCAAAATTTGGTGGCCTTTGAAAAAAGTGGTGCTTTAATTTTTTTGAGCAGTATATATCCCTTAGCGAATGCCAACCTCTTCCCTCGGTTTATCTCACTTATAAAAGGCTTCTTTCACGCTGCTCTGCTGTTAATGCCTGCTTCATGGAGTCGATTCCAGATAGTTTGAGGTGTAACAATCTTCCCGGAACGTGAAGCAAGCTTAGTTCAGCTGCATTAATTCTAGAGTTCTCTAAGGCTTCACGAACCAATTGGCAGGATTCACGTTGGGAAATGACCCATGGTCGTCCCTGTCGCTTTGCATTATCGGTGGATCCCGTCTTGAACTTGTATATACTGGACAGTCGCATGAAATCGTTTCACCAGCTTCCCAATCTTCCAATAGCTGAATCCTTGTTACAATAATGAAACTATTTGGTCTTTGCAGGCGGCACTCAACTCTTGTGATTTCCGATCTATATTGTAGCACTGCCAGACGTAATGTAAACAGTCTCATCTAAGAACACTACCGTGAGTCGACCTTCGCTTGTCGTTACACCCTAAGAAAGCTTCGGTAGCGTAGTTGGTAGCATGCTGAACTGCGGTGCCAAAGATCGTGGTTTCAAACCCAGCCGAAGTCGTTGGATTTTTAAGAGCGTTAAAATCCTTTAGTATGCCTTCCTTCGGAGGGAAAGTAAAGCCCATGTCATAGATTTATGGCATGTAAAAGATCCTTCCACTAACTAAACTAGTGTGAAGCTAAATTTCTAGGTCAAATTTCGATGAAACGCTCAATCAAATTTCCAACGTTCACCACTAGATGTCAGTGACATCTGGTAGCAAAAAGTTGGAACTACTTGAAATTGAACGGAACGTGTAGCTCACCACATGGATGTCCGCTTGAAGCAGCTACAGCTTCTGGCGAGCCGAACATGTCTTCGGACACTCCCGGCACTAAAAGCCATACGCTAAATAAAATAATAAAGTCCAATCGTTACACACATTGGACGAGTATGAATACTTTCTTTGCCTACGAATATGCCTTTTGTTCCGTTATTAACTAATGTGTTCACGTTCATGTTTGTGTGTAATATACTGCCATAAGGTCGTTATACAAACCTATTGAATACCATAATGCTACAAGGCAAATTATAGCAGGGTAAAAATGTAGTGTATTAATACTTTTTTACCCACTGTGGATGGTAGCAATGGCAGGAAGGTACTCGTAATGAAGATAGAGGCTAAAGGTTAAATTAAAAATGAACATGTGAAATGAAGTGATTAAGTCAGAAGCACTGTACGTAGCAGAAACACTAACTATAAATTTTAAGGGCCAAATAGAAAAACTCGAGCTGAAGAAAAGGAAAATTTTAAGAAAAATTATAGGACCAAAATTTCAGGATAACAACATTATATACATTAGGAATGAAACTCTCTACCAGAAAATTGAAAACCTCTTAGATACCATGCGAAAAAGGGGGATAATGTTTTACGGTCATCTTCTGAGAATGGATTCTAATAGATTAACGAAACAAATCTTTGACTTTTTCTGTAATCGTAAAACAAAACCCAACTGGTTTAAAGAAATTGAAAAAGACCTGGTAGAATTGAAAATGACAGAAACGTCATTACCCGATCGAACAGCCAAATTAATTACTAAAGACGAAAATATAAGGATCCAAGACAGAGCTACACTAAAATCCAAAGAAGAGAGGAAAAGAAGATCGGAAAGACTGAATAAGTACTGGGCTCTATGGAAATGATTGATTCAACGTACCCCCAAAGAGGGTGAAACGGAAGAAGAAGAGGAAGAAGAAGAAGAAGCTGTTTGTGTGGGCTGACTCAGATGGTGGGGTCTTGTGAAGAGAATGCAGGAGGAGAGATTACCTACTGTAAGAGTTTGAAATTCTCGGTCATCGAGGGAAAGAAAAGAAGAGGTAGACCTAGGAGATAATGGTTAGATTGAGTGTTCAATGATTTATAGGTGAGAGGTGTCGAAGCAGAGGAGGCCGTAGAGTTAACTGCTAATAGGGAATCATGGAGGCGATTTGTTCTCAAGCAGAGGCTTACAGACTAGATTAGTCCAGACATTGAAAGACCAAAAATTCTCAAACGAGTCATCCAATTGCAAAACTCGTTTAATCCACTTGTAAATAAGGATCATGCCATCAAATTATTTATTTAGTTTATTTTATTTTACTATATTTTGTTTTATATTGTTCTCTTTTGTTTTGTTTAATTTAATTCTGTTTTGTTTTCTTTTGGTTTTGTTTTGTTTTATTGCATTTCGTTTTATTTTGTTTTAAATTGTTTTGTTTAATTTTTGATTTGTCTTTTTGTTTTATTTTATTTTGTTTTTATTTTGTTTTATTTAATTTTGTTTTGTTTATTTTGTTTTATTTTGATTTTCCAAAAAACAAACATAACACCAAAAACAAAAAACACAAAGCAAAAAGGAAAATTCAAAAGCAAAAGCACAAATCAAATATAAAACCAAAAACCAAAAACACAAAGCAAAGAGAAAAAAAGTAGAAAACAACAAACACCAAAGATACGCGAGGCGAAGTCCAGAGAAACGTTTCTCATGAAAAATATTCTTATTCACAAGTGGATTCAACGAGTTTTGCAATTGGACGACTGAAATGAAGATGTATGATATGTTTCAGTTTTATTTATCGTATGGCTTTCAGTGCCGGGAGTGTCCGAGGAAATGTTTGGCTCGCCAGAAGCTGTAGCTGCTTCAAGCGGACACCCAGAGGGTGAGCTACAGATTCCGTTCAATTTCAAGTAGTTCCAACTTTCACTACCAGATGTCACTGACACCTAGTGGTGAACGTTGGAACTTTGATAGAGCGTTACAACGAAATTTAACCTAGAAATTTAGCTTCACACAAGTTTAGTCTGTGGAAGGATCTTTTACATGCCATAAATCTATGACATGGGACCGCCGGCGTTACTTCCCCTCCGAAGGAAGGCATGCTGAAGGATTTCAACGCTCTTAAAAAAATCTGACGACTTCGGCTGGGTTTGAACCCACTATCTTGGGCACAGCAGTTCAGCATGCTACCAACTACGCCACCGAAGTCGCTGATGTTTCGATAAGATCTTAGTCTATTATATAATACGCTAAGGTGTATGTTTCACAAAACTCAAGCTCCTGAACTAGAGGGAGTTAGAAGGTGTGGTTTGCACCAAAATCTTCCAAATCGTCTCAATAGTACAGGAAAAATCTTGCTTTCTTGAAATGTCAACGGAAATATATTTATTTGTTTATCAAGTGCTTTTAAACAAATAAACAAGACGATAGCCCCCGACAGAACTGTTTCGCGCACAGCCCGCATAGCACTAGAGTCGGGCGGGTAGTCTGTACACATGGGGTGCACACAACCCACTATGCGAGAGTCCTCGTATGGGTCCGTTAGTTTCTAATTAATACATGCCGCTGTGCATATCATGAAATGTTAATTAGCATAAAGAACCTACGCGTTTGGGAGTGCTTTGAAATTTACTTGGGTTAAAATATTAAACGATTGTACACACGCGTATGTGAATTCCCTATGTCTACAAAACTGCCCATACGAGTATTTAAAATCACGTAGGCTACGTCAAATCGTAGTGAATAACAAGCCTTGACTACCATCCCTGAGGTCCGGTTACGATTCCGGGATCTGCCAAGAAATATAAAAAAAAATAGTTTGAGGTCTGGAACAGTGTACACTCAAGTCTAATGAGGCAGAACTATTCCCACCTCAGTCATTCTACTCCAGGCAAATGCCGGGATGGTATACAACTTAAGACCACGGCTGCTTCCTACCCAGATCCTACCTCAATTACAAATACACACACTAATAAGGCCATCACAGTGACACAGATTACCTGACAAATTCCACAAACACACACTCATGTACACGAGGATACATGACCGTGATGTCTCAAAGGCCCTAAATGAATCAACAACAACAACAACAACAACAACAACAACAAAAGTGTGTAAATACAGCATCCGTTTATTTTTGTTACGTTCCCTTGACTGCCTCAATATTGCTAACTAATATGCCTTATATTCATTTGTCTGTTTCCCTGCCAATCTCCCCCGCGCCACGCTCTGAAACCATCAATGGTATTAATGAATGAGTGCACTGCGATAAAAAAAAAAAAGTCGAGTTCTTTTCCCTTTATGAATGAGCCTCACACGTTCTATATTTGTAAACAGAAAAATACCTTTAAACTACAGTTAGTTTTTAACAATTAAGATATGACGTCCTGTGCAGATGTTATGAAATACTTCAGTTGAAAGAATAGCCCATGTTTTTGTTGAACTTCAGTAAGTTCATTCACGAGAACACAAGCAAAACCGTCCCTTGACGTGTTCATCCACGCAATGTTGTAGCCAATACTACGTACCGTACTTACAAACATTAGAAAGCACGTGCCATCCCTCACCAATGAACTGTAGAAATTCTCATCGCAGAGCTAACTAGTCCCACATGGCTAGAAAGTCATTCTAAAAGAAACTAATAAGACATTGCAAATAAGGAAACTTCTCAGATAGTCCCTACGTATGGATATATATTTAAATAGCTTGGACTTCTTTCCAGATGAGGGGAGAATTTATTAAATACGGACAGCTTTCATTTGAAATAATTATTGGTCGTGAGGGATACAGACTGTTTTGTCTTGTGTTGAGAGGAGGGATTGATCGAAATAAACAAGGCTTACAAACAAAGGGTGGGCGTGGCTTTTATGGAGGGATGAAATTAAAAGTAACCGCAGCGATATTCAGCGAGTGACAGTGTGTGTATGTGAATCAAGGCGAGGCAGCAAGGCTTGTCCTATATATGCTACCGATAGGTTCTAAGTATGGCAAGACTTGGATTGCGACAGTTGATGTTTCACTGCCAGCCCAAAACAAGACGGGCGGACTCAAAGAAGCTGAAAGGTACTCACAGTTTCTCGAGGGTGGCTGGTAGCAAGGAAGGGATGCGGGTGAATCCAGCCCCTCTGCAAGTTAGCTCCTTCAGATTGGCACTACATTGACAGGTGTCATACGAACAATAATATATAGAATCTTGTGCGTTAGAAGGCATGGCGAACAGTGCACCAAGAAAAACTATCAAGTTAATGACAGCTGCTGGAAGCAGCCTCATGCTTCCGCTGCGACGAGTTACGAGCCCGGGGCTCCGTCCACTCGCGTGACACGGACAAGGCCCTGCCTGTTCCACTCCCGGTCGAGACACACTACACACTGCCTCGCTCGCTCGCTTTGCCTTGCCACTCGCCAGCCGCTGTGGTGACGTCACGCGCAGTGGAAAGCAGCCAGCGAGATCTCGCGCCGCCCGTCGGAGTGAGAACTGGCTCGAAGAGTAGGCCAAGTGGTTCCGTTCCCTTGTGGTGCCTCGTGCACAGCCCAAGGCAGTATCGGCATCGGCATCGGCAGACCACGAAACATTACACTCAACAAGTGCAATGATACCTTACGGCTATGACTGAGCAAGGTGAGCTTCCTTGTCCCATCAGCAGGGGGCGTAACAATCAACTGATGGTTGGTTGGTTCCTTAGTTTAGAGGTTGCGACAACGTGGTCATGTAGCCCCGTGTACTTTGGGTGTGTCTAGAATGTCTGATACCGGTGTTAATTGTGATGGCTGTATTAGTGTGTGTTATCTGTCGTTAATTTAAGTAAGGACTGCAGACATGCAATGTTCAAGTAGTTCCTATTTTTGCTACCAATCGCCACCGTCAACGACAACTAGTTCTGAACTTGGTTACTAGATGCCACAGCAGTCGGCTTCTGGTGACGATCGTTGGAACCTAAGAGTATTAGTCAAATCAAACTTATAATTTAGCTTCACACAAGTGTAATTACTGGAAGGTTCTTTTACATGCCATAAATCTATGACATGGGACCGCCGGCTTTACTCTCCCTCCGAATGAAGGCATGATGAGTCTATTGCACTTGGTGTACGGTACTTCCTGGTGTAGTGGCTATGTCCAGGTTTGATTCCCGGCCTGACAGTTGGAATGCGGGTGAATGCGGTACACTCAGCCTCGTGATGCAAAACTGAGAGGAGGTGGGCATGATTTCCACCTCAGCCATCTTGGAAGTGTTTTTCCGTGGTTTCCCACTTCTACTCTAGGAAAATTCCGGGATGGTTCCTAACTTAAGGTCACAGCGGCCTCCTGCCTAATCCTCACTTGACTTACAAATACACACAATTATACAGCTAACACAATAAGACAACTTAACAGACAAATTCTACACTCACCCAAGAACACGGGCCTACATGACCACGATGTCGCAACTCCCCCCCACTAAATCAACAACAACAACAACATTCTTGGATGTCACCACGGAGATTCGAATTCGATACCTGGTTCTGCAAACAAATTTAATTCTGGTTTGAGGGCTAGAACCGGGGTTCACTCAGCCATATGAGGCAAAACTGAAAAGAGGTGAGTTCAATTCCTACTTCATCCATAATAGAGTGGTTTTCCATAGATTCCCACTTCTACTCCAGGTGAATGGCAGGATGGCACGTAAACTAAGGTCATGGCTGCCTCGTGCCCGAGTTATAATCGCAAATACTAATACACATACTAGAACCACCATCACAATAAGTTATCAGACAGATTTCATACACCCCTTTGTACACGAGCTTCGTAAGCACGATGTCACAAACCCCCTAAATGAAGCAATAACAACAACAACAACAACTGAATTGTATCAGGCAAGAATAGCACAAATAAAGTAACACACCCAACTACACGGGGCTGATGACAAAGATGTCCCAAGCCCATAAAATGATTTAACAACACCACTGCAAAACGGCATAAAATTTATAACATTTTTGCTGTGTTTGTTGTCAATTAGTAATAGGGGCCAGGGACATCTAAGTCATCAGCCCCATGTACTTTGGTGTATGTTCACTTTCTCTGATAAACTGTATTTCTGTTGTAAGTGAAGTCTAGTAATTATTACGGTCAGTAATAGAGTAGTTGCATTTTCCTGGAGAGACTGTGGAAAATAACCGGAAAAAGGAAGATTGTGTAAGCGAATGCACTCAGTATAACTGTTGACAGCGCCGGGATACGAACCTTCGATCTTCGGACTTGCTGCAGCTCCCCTTCGTGGTCGTGGTGAGCGAATCTCTATTTAAGGAACATTATATTCATTATATTTCGTCACCGAAATAAAATGTAAATAGCCTATCATTTTATCTAGCGACTTACTGCTTAAGTTGCTTGCCACGGTGGGTGAGTGCTTATCGTCTCGTACTGCTGACCCCAAGCTTGCAGGTTCGCTCCTGGCCGTGGTAAGTGATTTTTGAAAGGCGACAAAAATCTCGATACGGAAGTCATACGTTGTTGGCATGTTAAAGAACCCATTTGGATTCAGTAGGCCGTGTTCATAAAGGCAAAATTAATCTCGGGATTTTCCGCCAACACAAAGTTCCTCATTTCTCTACTAGAAGGCGCTATGGTGTCAAGGAGCTTAGA
Organism: Meconema thalassinum; assembly: GCA_946902985.2. Lineage (NCBI taxonomy): Eukaryota > Metazoa > Arthropoda > Insecta > Orthoptera > Tettigoniidae > Meconema > Meconema thalassinum. The sequence goes on from OX336391.1 coordinate 472,505,837, forward strand.
TATCTAATCTCCTTGCCTTTCATAGCGCTTCAAGGAGTGATACAATTTGACATGCAAGCTGCCCTCTGGGCGTCAAATAACAAAATTGTACCCGGCACCCGAGGCCATACGATATTATTATTATTATTATTATTATTATTATTATTATTATTATTTTATTATTATTATTATTATTATTTTTTTATTATTATTACTTAAGTTGACAATAGTGTTTTGAACAGGAGGCGTGATTGCGCAGTGGTCAAGTCCCCTTCCCAACGATATTAATTACAGTTGCATACACCAGACAAACACAGGTTATCAGACAAATTGAGCACACCCCCAAGTTATCGAGGCTGTAGGCCAAGTGGTCCCAAGCCCCTAAAACTACCGTAATTTACAACATGAAAACAATAAATGTCTTAGAGTGACGAGTTGTAGAGCGGTCTTGCATCCCCAAAGCATAACTTACGAAATCTTGGCCAACAAACAGTACTGTATTTCACAACAACCTCCAGTACTATTCGGACGATCCACCACTGATGCTTATAAACCTTAGGTTTATTAGAACGCCAATGGGCATAATAAATGTCGTTCTAATTTATTAGTATGTTTCTGTAAGTCCACTGACGCACGCAGATACGTGGACCAGGATGTAACTCCGGAATATCGTGTTTATTCAACATGACTGTCAACGAGAGATCTTAAAAATTCGTTGAAAACTTACGTTCCTAGTTGAATATCGTATGCAACCAGCATATCACGCTTGCCTTGCGGTTAGTATTGACTCACGGCGCTATCCCAAGCACCAGTTCGTTGTTCTTTAGTCGCTGTGAGGAATGTTGATATAACTCAGGTCGAAATGACAGGTAAGTGGAATATTTGTAGCGTATGCGGCACAAAGGTTGTAAGTGCCCAAAAATTTGGAATTATGTTATTCTGTGAAAGAGGCTGTATATTCCAGTGCCAATGCATATCTAAAGGCCAATGTGCCACTCAGCTTGTTAGAGTGAGTGTCGCTACCACAAAATGGCTAGCTACTCATTATGGAACACAATTTAATTACAGACCAATCAGTAGACGAATTAAACAGATTACTAATTATTACTTTAATAGTAATTACAACACTAATTACTTTATTTTATTATCTTCGTATTACTTTTACAGTGTTTCTTTTCTCCAGCTCTTTCCATCCGATTTAAAGGCTGGATTTGCCGGCCCGTTTAATGCCCATGAATTTTTGACGGATGAATCCCTTTTAACCCTTTATAGGGCAAAAGACTGGGGGTATAAAATATTTGCTTTTTTTTTTTTTTTTTTTTTTTTGCACATTTGTAATTGGGGGTGATAGATGAGTAGGAATATGCAACAATTTTTTGGGTGTGGATTCTATTTTATGAAATATGGGGTGGGAATTTATTATCCCACTGCCCACACACGACAGTATGTTTTCTTAAATGAGCAATGGGGTAATAATCTCCCACCTCCAAATTATGATGATACTCTGTTTATCACTCAATGAATGAAAATCCACAGCCTGCTTCCAGTCTCCGACCGGGTCAGGAATGGAATGAATGAAGCCCCTAGCTAGCGGCAAGGATATGAACTGTGCCGGCTGCCGAAGCCTGTCGCACTCCCCTGGGGCAATGATTAAATGAATGACATATGAAATGAAATGATAGCGGAGAGTGTTGCTGGAATGAAATTTTGACAGGGAAAACCGGAGTACCCGGAGAAAAACCTGTCTGCCTCCGTTTTGCCCAGCACAGATCTCACATGGAGTGACCGGGATTTGAACCACGGACCCAGCGGTGAGAGGCCGGCGTGCTGCCGCCTAAGCCACGGAGGCTCTAATGAGGTTTATTTAACAGGATATAATGTATAAAAACACCCATCACGCTCTATAATTTAAGAAAAAACCGTAATTCCCACGCAAAACAAGGTCAGTGACCTATATCATCTTTGCCGAAAACTGCACAAAAAATATAAAAGGGATTTTGGAATGTTAAAAGTTAGTATATTCGAATATAATTCAATATTTTTAAAATAGTATTTATGAACAACTCAGAAAATTAATTTTTAAAATCTTCTATTCTATAATAATTCTATAATAATTTCCATTCTAGCTGAAATATATTTACTCAAGTGACCAAAACCATTATTAACATTGTATTTCAGCTATATACCAGCGTTTACAAACCTCTTATCTTCAATAAAAACACATTCTTCTGTAAAACAATGCATTTCCTTCACTCAACACAACCGAACTGGCGAGTACGTGCACTGTGGAGAACAGTGGGATATATGCTTCCCACCTTCGGTTTCTGATGACTGTATACATCAAATTAATGGGTTTTCAATATTTATCTGCATCTAGCTTGTGGATGCAAGTGGAACTGCTTGAAATGAAATGGGTGGGAAGATTCTCTCCCTAACACCGTTCTATAAATACATGGTGGGAAGATAGTATCCCAAGGACCTATAAAGGGTTTTAACTGCCACAAAATTATCCGATCTCGTGAAACTTGGTATGACAACTATAGGCTAAACCGACAAGTACATGGGTTCCTTTTCATAAATTATAGGTGCACATGTACATTTCTCAGAGATGGATTCTTAGGCCTGTAACTCGGTTCTGGAATTATTCAAGTTTTGTGAGACATACTACTGGTTACCTCTATTGTAGTCTTTACCTAGAAGACCATAAATCCATTGGTTTCTTCCCATAAACTACACATGCCAGCTCCTGATGTACAAAGAATTCAAGAAACGATACAATCTCCTACGAACTGAACATAATGAATCTCTGTTATCAATCGACAGCTTAGGTTTCGTAATTTAGATGTCAGGCATGTCAGTTCTGCAGAGGAGAATGAATCGAATTATTTTGCAATTTCTGTATATTTGACTCCTGACTTTACTATTAGTAATTGATCGATGTCGTCCAAAACTTTTATTCAAACTACTCCTGGCTCTACTCCATCCTTCTACGAGACCTGAATCCTACCGTTATTTGCTTCATTATGCCAGAGGACAGCATCGAATATGCAACACATTGAAGCCATAAAATGTGGTTTTAGGACACATAATCCATACTAAAATGTTGAAAAATGATGATTCTTAGTGTGTTTACGAATTGATTCTATCTCAGTGAAATTTAGCGTAATGTATTGTTAATATGAGTTAAACAGTCATGCTGGTATACCAGGTGAATCTGCTGCCCCTAATAATATTGTTTTATGCAGCACAACTAGCGTTGATATCAGGAAGGGCGATATTTCTCTGCTCGCATCACGTATAGTACTAATGCACTGCAAGCATATCCTGTAAACGATACTGAACACTATTATTTTTCCCTCGGTGTGACCACAGACTGCTACGAGGGAAAAAGAATCGGGTTCAGTATCGTTTACGGGATATGCTTGCAGTGCATTAGTAGTTTACCATAGCAGAGAAATATCGACCTTTCTGACAACAAGGGTTAGTTGGGCTGCATAAAACAATATTATTAGGGGCAGCTGATTCACCTGGTATATTTCTAGTGTAATTCTCCTCAATGATAGATAGCGCTTGTGTTATGTTCTAAAATGAGCACTTGTCTAATGATCATATCACAGAGAAAGATAACAAAATAAACTAGTTTGTGAGATGGATTTATTCTTTCAAACCTTGCAGTCATGAGTAAGTGGTGTGCATGTGCATCTCTGAAAGTTCTTTTTTTATTTCATGCCATATTAAATATTTTACTGGAATCATTCTGTGATAAATACCTTTATGGTGTTATTATTTATCGTATGATGATACAGAGTTAAAATATACACTACATATCAAGTTATATATACAGTTATATACTAAGTCATAAACACAAGTTCTAAAATTCTATGTCCAGGCCATCAATCCACTGAAGTGCCTCAGAAGATCCATGGTGAATGTCACCTACTGATCCTTGGAACGCTCGTTGCGGACATTCACCAACAATATGTCCGATGGTTTGCAAGGTAGCTCCACAATCGCAGTTGGCAGAAGTAACCCAACCCCATTTGTGAAGCAGGAATCCACATTTGCCTTGTCCTGTACGGATCCGGTTAATAATTCTCCATTGGCGTCTGGGGAGTTTGAAACCTTCTACCCGGTTGGAAGGGTTTTCAGTCAGATGTGCATTGATGGTGTTAATCTTCTGCCACAAAATGTTGTACCTTAATTTTCACACATTATACGGTATATGCCATGGATTTCACATTCCCCAAAGGAACTCCTGTGGCTTGTCACAGAAATATACCATTTCTGCGAAAATGGTTGTGATAGAATCAGTCAGAAAAAGAAAAGAAGACTTTCTGGGTATGATTTCATACTTAAAAGAAACGTATTGTCCATTCTGTCCAAACTTATGCTGTGATACTAATGCGGAACAGGAATGGTACTGTTGTGAAACTGGTGTATTGTAGCCTTAACCTTAAATGTTTACGGTATATTGGCTTTCACAGCTGGTGAATTAAAACTCAGCGTTTCTTCTAGGTTTGTGCGGTGTCTTGTGTGGGGTTTCGCCTAGGACACCAAGCTGGCTCATCGGCGGGCTCTTGGTGTCCCCGCCCGGACCCCCACAGGAGTAACGAACTTCGCGCTACCTCCCTTTAAATAGAGTGCAACTGCACTACTTAACTGCGAGAACTAAAAGTTCAAGCAGCCTTAACCTCCCTATGAAGGCTTCCCAAAAGATGGTATATTGGCGGGGACACCAAGAGCCCACCGATGAGCCAGCTTGGTGTCCTAGGCGAAACCCCACACAAGACACGGCACAAACCTAGAAGAATTGCTGAGTTTTAAATATTTATGTTTATATTTGGCATTGTTATCACAAAAGCCGGCCCCGTGGTGTTGGGGTAGCGCGGCTGCCTCTCACCCGGAGGCCCCGGGTTCGATCCCCGGCTCCGTCAGGGATCTTAAAACTGACGTGGGGGTTGGAACGGGGTACACTCAGCCTCGTGAGGACAATTGAGTAGCTGTCTGACAGTGAGACAGCGCCCCGATCACGAATACCAAGATTAACGGCCGAGGGGACCCGACGCACTGATCACGCGTTACCCCAATATCTGCAGGCCAAATGGCTGGGCAGCGGTCGCTTGGTCGGCCTTAGCCCGTCATGGGCTGTATAGTGCCAGGAGTTGTATTGTTATCACAAAGAGCTTATATGTTTGCATCATTTTTCAGGTAATACAAGGCTATGCAAATTCTATCCATCTTCTTAGCGTCATTAACCCTTGAGAACTGGCGTGAACACGAGGACTGGCGCCGGGTCATTTAGACCCATAGTGTGTAACTCCCTTATTCTCGTAGTCGTACGGATTTTAATGAAGTATTGTTACGCCTGGTGTCTCCCTATGAACTATTCCCAATATCAAATGAGGTTTATTTATATTTTTCAGATTTAACATGCAGAAAAATGACAAGTTTCCTAACAGTGTAATTGACCTTGATAGTGGTGGCAAAGTCGTCATCTCAATTTTTTTTTACAAAGGAGCTGATGACCAAGGTGTCCCTAGACCCTAAACATGGATCAACAAGAACGTGAGCTATGTTATTGTGCTGCACCAAAATAGGTAGATTTCCCCCCTTATTTCATACAGATTGTCCCAACTAACGTAAGCCGAAAATTGTCCCGCGAGGACTGGCGCCATGGGTAAATCTGACCCGACTGTAAATAATATAGAAATAACTTGTGTATTCACAAAGTAAAGGACATGTTACTATCGCAGGGTGAAGTTTAAGGCTAGGAAGGAAGTTACTGCAAGGAAATGAGGGCTGACCAAAACGAAAATGTAGAGTAATATTTAAGCCCCCAGTCAAAAATTCCCATGCGCCAGTCCTCGCGGGTTAAGAAGAGTTTTTCAAGGTTAATTTGTTCAAATAAATTCTGAAGTTTGGAATATAAGCAGCTTTTATGTATTCTGAACATATTTGTTTTTACCTTACTTCCAGACACGCTACATTTATGACCGGTAGACGTAGCTCAAGTGTATTGTGTGTGAGACATTATAGTTCTCTCAATTTCCTCGCAAAAGAATCGAATGTTACGTAGTACCACGCACTAACTATAACCATATTTATGACATTTTACTGTTGACCAATCGCTGATGGTTCCATGACCAATATCATGCTTGCTCTATCAGTCCACGTTGAGAGTTGGCTGCTTGCACGCTTGCCAGCTCTCCAGTGTTGCACAGTTCCACGCAGTTCTGTCCAGTCTCGCTGCTTGCTGCTTGTTGCTGGCCGTGGAGACCGAGTAAGTTTCTGCTACAGTGGAGAGTTGACAACGCTGTGGCTTGAGCTGCGAAAGCTACGGCTCTACACAGACATCAAATGTAAGCATATCTGCCCAGCTAGCCTTCAAGAGTACCGGTTGTTAATGAGGAAAATTAGAGAACAGGCTATAGAATCAGTGTTGGATCTAACAGCCATAAAGGTTAGACGCCGAACTGAGTTTTACCATAATGGATCACAACGACAATTAGTTCTGTATTGACTTACAAATGCAAGGTGACAACTTGTTAGGTTATGTTCGCCCAATCAATACATGTTGTTGTTTGAGTCTTCAGTCTTTTGACTGGTTTGATGCAGCTCTCCAAGCCTCCCTGTCCTGTGCTAATCGTTTCATTTCTACATAGCAACCACACCCTACATCCGAGGCAATCTGTTTAACATATTCTAACCTTGGTCTACCCCTACAGTTCTTCTCCTCAACCCTTCTTTCCATCACTAAGCTTGCTATTCCTGGGTGTCTTAGTATGTGCCCTACTAACCTATCTCTTCTCTTCATTAGCAGTCGCCAGAAACATCTATCCTCTCCCACATGCCTTAATACCTCTTCGTTTGTAACCCTATCTACCCATCTGATCTTCATCATTCTCCTGTAACACCATATTTCAAATGCTTCAATTCTCCTATTTTCTGCTGCACCAATAGTCCAAGTTTCACTTCCATACAGTGCCACGTTCCAGACAAAGGCTTTCATAAATGACTTCCAGTAGTGGAGTAGTGGCGCTTCTAAATAGTGTCATGGCCGCCGCGTGAGTCCAAGACAATATCTCGCAAACCCATGGTCAGATGTTGACAAATGAGGTGTCTTTGGACTCGGGCTGACCTGCTCTTTCCTATGAACCAATCGTTATATTTTTGAATTTTTTTGAAAATTTTTGTTTTTGAAAGCAGGTGATAGTTTGAAAACCAAACATGATAGAATGTTGTGCCATGGTTCAAACGAACGGTCTCTATGTCCTTTATTTTCGGTAATATATTTTTTTTATGTTTTTTTGAAAACACTCGAATTTTGAAATTCCTATATTTTGGAAACTAGAAATTTTACAAAAACGTTTATTTGACGTAAATCAATGGTCCCTACCCCCTCTATCCCCAAAGTACATTTCAAGTCTCTAGGATAAAAACCTGACAGTAGTGTGGTAAGGGGGCTGCTCCACTTAGCAAGTTGTGAGCCCCTGCGACCTTGGAATGGAAGGAGCCATGCTAGGAGGGCGTGCTTGGATCGTCGTGCTCTTTACGGGAATGTATGTGTCGAAAAGGTGAATGCTGCAAACATGGTTTTTTTTGTGGGGGGGGGGGAAATGATTTTAGACTTTTTGTTATATCTCGCGAACCAATCACGCTAGAGGCGTGTACGACGGGTCCAAGGACTCGGGGTGACGTCCTTTCTGCTATGGACCACTCGTTGTAATTTTAAAAAAAATTGGAAACTCGATTTTGGGGTAAACACGTGTTTTTTGTGATTTTTGCTGATTTCTCACGAACCAATAACGCTAGAGACGTGTACGAGGTGTCCTAGGAGTCGGGATAACGCCCCCTTTCTAATGTGGTAGATGTTTTTTCCAGAAAATAATTCACAAAGGGCCTAACGCCATACATGTTATAAAAAAACTTTTTTCTTTAACTGTTTAAAATGTTCATGAAGCGTGGTGGTTGAGAGAGACGATACTGCTGGGTGTGTGTGTTTCAACGAACCTGTCGCTAACCACAAGGACCATGCTTAATAGAACAATCGCTATTTCGGAGGGTCAGTTTATGAAAGAGCGAGGGTTAGTTTTCTGATATTTTACTTTTAACGTGTAAACGGTGATGAGAACTTGGTTCTATGTTGGTCGAAGTGAGTAGAGAAAACAAACTTGCCAAGGAGCAGGAGGTGAATGTCATTTGAGCTTATTGGAATGCGCTTATCTGACTTGACAGCAGGTGCAATGGAAAAATGACAAAGACGCAGAGGACACATGAAGGTGAAATAATCTGACCATCGTGGAGGCGGGGAGTGCGAAATGCGTGCACACACGTGTGAAATGACATGTACGCTAAACAAGTTGCATCCTGTTTGCTTCGTACGTGACAAAATGCAAGTTCGTGTGAAATTTGATCTGGCACAGGTGTTCGCCTGGGACGTTAGCTGTCCACGTGCGCGATAAGAGAACGTTCAAAGCGTGGGGAAAAAAAGAGTATACATGCAAGGTAATATATATAAAGACATGTCGTTATCATTTCCACACTCACATAGGTGACTACCTTTGAACACACTGCGTTGCGTGAAACACTTGGTCTTGTTTAACAGTTTTGGTGTTGGTGGAAAATACTTAACCTTGTTGTGAGGTAGGTATATATTTATTCACTTATATATTTATTGATTTATATATATTTACTTGCAATTATTTATTGATTGTTAAAGTTATAATTAAATGTTTATTTATTTATTTGCAGATAACCGGTATAGCCTACCTGTTGTATGAGTGTGTGTGAGAACGATATCAAAGAAAGAGAGAAAGACAGACAGCTAGAAAAGGAAACCATTACCAGACTAGTCCACGAGACGGGAAATAAAGCAAAGCATTACACGTCAAGGTGAGATTTGTTTTATATATATATATAGGAAGCCTCCGTGGCTTAGGCGGCAGCGCGCCGGCCTCTCACCGCTGGGTCCGTGGTTCAAATCCCGGTCACTCCATGTGAGATCTGTGCTGGACAAAACGGAGGCAGACAGGTTTTCCTCCGGGTACTCCGGTTTTCCCTGTCACAATTTCATTCCAGCAACACTCTCCACTATCATTTCATTTCATCTGTCATTCATTTAATCATTGCCCCAGAGGAGTGCGTCAGGCCTCGGCAGCCGGCACAGTTCATATCCTCGCCGCTAGATGGGGGCTTCATTCATTCCATTCCTGACCCGGTCGGAGACTGGAAGCAGGCAGTGGATTTTCATTTTCATATATATATATATATATATATATATATATATATATAACCTGTTTGATTTTGTTTTGTTTATGACGTGCATAAACTATATGGAATTGATATACTTATGATGGTTTATTTTATTTCTTTTTAGATATTTGGAATAAAAGGGTTTACCGCTATAGCAAATACACCTAAAATCCAAGAGGCTCTAGTGTGCGACCATTGTCAGACAGTCTACATTTCTAAACTCAGGTGAGAGTGTTCTTTCAAAATAATGTCCTTTACTGCTGCGGATACGTTAACTTGGGAGCCCCTTGAGTCTTGTTTCAAATAATGTATTTTGCCACTGCTACCGATAGCCTAACATGGGAACCCCTAAACAGTTGTTTCAAATCGCGTGTGTGCTCTGGTCGTGTGGTCAATGTTAGAAAAAATTTGATTCCCAAAGAATTTTTAGAATTTTGTTTTGAAATTTTTAAAATTGAAATTTGTACAGCACAAAGGTTGCATACGGCTTTAAAGGTGAAAACAGAAATGGTGTGCGATTTCATATATAAAAGAAGGACGTAGAGCATAAAGAGACATTTTATATTTGCAGTAAAATGCAAGAGCTTTTGATAGCCGATAATCTGAACGAGTGGTATGAAACCCACGTGGTCAATGCCTTGCTATCAAAATTTGATAAACTGCAACAAGGACCCAGTGGTTTAGCGTTAGACAAAATTCATCATTTGCAAATCAACATGTGTCAATTCAACCCGTTGAATGCTGGGTCTAGCTTTATTGAAACACCACCAACAATAGCTTCGAAAAATGCTGTGGTCAATATAAAGAATCGTGACAATGATTGCTTTCTGTGGTCTGTGGCTGCCTATTTGCAGCCGGTACAACAAAATGGTTGTTGGCCGGGAAAGTACAAGGCCAAGTTTGATGAATTGAAACAAACTTTAAATTTAACTCGAGTATCGTTCCCTATGGACTTAACCGAGATCCATAGGTTTGAACAAGACAACCATGAGTTTTCGTTCATGGTGTATGGCCTTGATGGTGATGAGATTGTGGGTCCTCTTTATGCCACAAAAGAACCGAAACGACATCACATTCAACTTTTATATTTATCTGTAGGAGAGGTGAATCACTATTGCCTAATTAAAAGCCTGAGTAGATTGCTAAGCAGACAAGTGTCTAAGCACACTGGTGTAAAACATATTTGTGATCGATGCTTGCAATATTTTAAAACCCCTACGCTTTTGGAACGTCATAGGGTAGATTGTGTTTCTCAGGAAGTGGTGAGATTGATATTGCCACAAGGGGACAAGGCTGTGTTAAAGTATAAGGACATTCATAAGCGTGACACTGTTCCCTATGTGGTATATGCAGATTTCGAAGCACTCACCACACCCATGGCGGGATGTGAACCAGATCCCACCATCAGCTCAACCACACCCATTCAAAAACATGAACCCTTTGCCATAGGATTTAATGTGGTGTGTGCCTATGAACCCACGCAATCCGTTTACAAATACCGCGAGGGGCCAAATTGGGCCAGATGGTTCTTGGATGAACTTGTCAAGTTGGCTCATGATGTACAGAAATTACTGGACCACCCAGTACCCATGAGCCTGTCTCCAGAACAGCAGCAGCAGTATGAGCATGCCATGACATGCCATATTTGTGAAAGGCCTATTTTAAATAGAGAGGAAAAAGTCAGAGACCACTCGCACTTTATGGGGGAGTTTCGGTGAGCTGCGCATAGTAAATGCAATTTGAACTTTCCAGCGCCTCGTTTCATTAGTGTCTTTTTCCACAATCTGGCGAATTATGACATTCAGTTTTTGATTCGTGAATTGGGTCATGTCAACAAGGGCTCGTTTACCATTATTCCCCAAAACCATGAGCGTTTTACGGACCTGACATGGTGGTTGGGCGACTTAAGCATTCGATTTTTGGATTCCTTTAAGTTTATGGCATCCTCGCTAGACAGCCTTGTGAATGGCTTGAATGAGGAGGAATTAAAAAATACTAGAATGCATTTTAATGATCCTGAGCAATTTCAATTGTGCATTCGGAAAGGTATATTCCCGTATGATTTCTGCAACAGCTGGGACGTGTTAAAGTAAAGAAAACTCCCACCACAAGAGAAATTTTACTCGAAACTAATACGCAGTACCGTTTCCGATGAAGACTATGCACATGCATGTCAAGTTTGGCGAGTGTTTGGCATGAACACGCTAAGTGAATATGCTTTGCATTACCTAAAACTGGATGTATTGCTGCTCACCGATGTGTTTCAAAAATTCCGTGAGTTGTGTCAACACATTTACGATCTTGACCCGGCTCACTAGTATACGAGTCCTGGGCTCTCGTTCGATGCCGCTTTGAAATACTCTCAAGTGGAATTGGATTTACTCACTGATGTAGACATGGTTATTTTTTTTGAAAAGGGCATTCGTGGCGGCTTTCTGTCGCTTAACCAACGCCATGCCGAAGCGAACAATGTTTACATGCCTGATTATTCACCAGACAAACCAGAATCGTACTTAATGTACTATGACGTGAATAATTTGTACGGTTACGCCATGAGTCAGCCTTTGCCCTATGGAAAGTTTGCTTGGCTGACAGAGAAACAAGTGTCAGAATTTGATGTGACCAAGGCTAGCCAAGAAACAGGCCGTGGATATGTGCTAGAAGTGGATATTGAATATCCCTCATCCTTGTATGATGAACATGCCGATTTCCCATTCTGCCTTGAGCAAATGGTTCCCCCTGACAGTAAAGTGAAAATTGAAAAACTCATGGGCACACTTTACAACAAAAATCGGTATGTGCTACATATCCAAATGTTGGTGCAATGCCTCGCCCAAGGCTTGGTGTTGAAGAAAATCCACAGGGGTATTTCTTTTGCTCAAAAAGCATACATGCGACTCAACACAGAGCACCGACAAATGGCAACACAGCAGTTTGAAATTATTTTTTTTAAATTAATGAACAACTGCATCTATGGCAAGTCTATGGAGAATGTCCGCAAATACCGTGACATTAAATTGGTCAATGTCTGGGAGGGGCGGTGGGGTGCACAGCGGTACATTGCCAAGCCAAATTTTAAATCGATCAACATTATCGATGAGGATTTAGCCACTATTGAAATGAGTAAGACCAGCGTGACCATGGATAAACCCATTTACTTGGGTCAAGTCATTTTAGACTTTTCTAAATCGGTCATGTATCGATTGCACTATGAGTTTGCGAAACGCCATTTTGAGGACGTCTCTCTTTTGTATATGGACACGGACTCATTCATTTACCACATTCGCCACTGCAACCCCTATGACGTCATGAGGCAACATAGTGACTGGTTCGACACCTCTTGCTATAGCGCTGACAACGTGTTTCAGCTGCCCATAAAAACAAGAAGGAAATGGGTGTTTTAAAAGATGAATGCGGTGATTCCATTATGACGGAATTCGTAGGTCTGGCTTCGAAAATGTACGCTTACCGCACACTCGACTGTAAGGAAGCCAAAAGAGCAAAAGGTGTAGGTAGGGCAGTGGTAAAATCGCTACGTGTTGATGACTATCTAGCGGTTTTACGCACGGGCATAGCTATGTCTCATACACAGTGCAGGATACAATCCAGCAACCATCATTTGTATCTTGTGGAACAGAGAAAACGCACCCTCGCCTCCATGGATAACAAGCGTGTGTGGGCTGATGACCTGCTCACTAGCCTGCCCTGGGTTTATGGTCGCAAGGAGGAGGAGGTGTGATTTCATTGTTTAATCGTTTATAGGACATAGCTTTATGTAACTTGTAGATTTAGTATTTTGTAAATATTGGTTTTTGCCATTGTAAATAGTAGGTTTTGTAAATAGTGGCAACCCACTTGGACCTTTTGCTCTTTAAAAAGTTCTATGCAACCTTCTTTTATTTTTTTATTTTTGATTGGTAAATAGTTTGATTCTTTTAAAGCTGTACAAAGTTGTAGATTTTTTTGTAAATATTTAATGAGTAATAGTATTTTTAGTAACTTTAATGACTAGTATTTAATTATTTTTTGTAATGTAAATGATAAACTAAAAAGTTCTTTTGGGACGAGTGTGCATGTTGAGAATGTGCTTTTGGGAATAAATAAAGTGGTTGTGTTTGTTCCCAAAGACAGGTGTGAATGTATGAGTAGAGAGAGAAAGCTGGTGTGTATGGTTGACCAAAGCAAACACGGTGAGATAGAGTGGGTGGGGAGGGGGTAAATGGTCACTTATATACACATTTTGTTTTCAATGGTTTTGTATTCTTTGAAATGGGGCAGACAATAGACATTATTTTTGTATAAACAGTCTTACCTGCAGTAGTCGTACACCTCGACGTTTCTCCAAACACCCATAAACACATTGCAGCATCGCCATGGTCAAGCACTTGCATCAACATCATTGTCAAATCTCAACTTTCATCATACACCAAATGGAAAAATGTGAAAACAGCAAAATGGAAATTCCATGTTTCCAATTCACCAAAAAAACGCAAAACTTAAAACGGACATTTTTAAAAACTGGAAATGGTCATATGTGAAATTTGAAAATTCAAAAAACTTCTAACGGACATTATTTAAAAAGTGTCGTCAGCAAAATGGAAAAATCCATATCATCAAAAACGCAAAACTTAAAACGAACGTTTTCAAAAACGGTAAATTGCAAATTGGCAAAATGGCAATGTGTGAAATGTGAAAATGAGAAATCAGCCATCAACATCATGATTTTAAAAAATAATAAAAACACAAAACATCGTGCTATGGCAAACCTTTGTTTTTATTTCAAAACCATAAGGGGATTGACAAATGAAAAATAGAATACAAACACATCCCAATTCCTCACTCCTCAATGTTTATGTCCATGCATCATCAACTTTCCTTTCATAGCACTCATGACAATTAGGGCTGCCATCCTTTCACCCACTGAGGCATCACTGGATGTGAAACGTTGTTTAGCTTTCTTCAATAACAATTTATCTGCCACATGTCTTAAACCAGGATGACTATGGCGATAAGAAAGGTCATGTTCTTTGCAAGCTTGATCCAAAAGATTAATGGGTACATCACCACGTTGTAAACGTTTTTCGAGACGAGTTCCAGGGCCGCAAAAACGATAACCGGAAGATGGATTTCGAAAGGTAAGTATTGAATCACTTTGTCAATGACGCCATTGCCAGTACAGGTCTGGCATATCCTTTTCCATCGATGGTAAAAAGGTTTGGTCTTCCTCCTCCTCTGTGGACGATGTTTGTGTTTGTTGTTGTTGTTGATTTTTCTCGCCATGACACCCGTGGAATGATTCAACAAAGTCTTTACGTGGACTTTTATGACCGTGATACAGTTTCACTAGCTGGCAAGTCGCACACTGACGCATAGACGGTATTTTTGCCATGGCCACTTGCTTATGATGATCGTAATCCGTACAGGGTTGCAATTCACTCAACACAGGGTCTTGAGTCCATGATTTTGGTACATGTTGCCAGATTTCTTTGCCGCGTTGGCGGCCACATAATAAATGAACGACTTGGGGAGCGCCAAGAGTTCCTCTTTGGTAAAACTGTATAGTTTCTTTTTGCACACAAAGAACTTGCCGATGGCTTTGTCCGTAGCATTGCCTTTCTCCATGGTATCACGTGCTGTAGATGTTTACACGTCGCTTGTAGAAATCTCACTGGCGTCATTCACAGGTAAATCTTGAGTTATAATTTTGTTCAACAACTCCCAGCAGGCATGAGTGGTTAACCAATGAAAGAGATGCCACGCATGCGATAGGGCTGTATGGGTAATGTTGCCACAGGAACAAGTATCCATGAGCGTTTGCAGGGAGGGGCAGCCCAACTCCATGAGGTCGATACATTGGCAGTAAGACGCCAAAAATGGTTGCAACCATTGACGTTTTTCATTACCTTTCACAAATACCACATTGACCGAGGACAAGTGTGCTTTCATGACCACGTCCAAATATTTATAGGAAATGGTTCCCTGATTCCAGTCTAGTTGCCTATGATTTTCAATCCACTGGGTTTGTTTACGGTCTTTTTCACACAACAAATCAAAAGCATGGGGTGGTTTAAATAGCAAATGCGTAGCTTGCGATATCCAAAACGTGGTACAATCGATAATGGCCACTTGTTTAAATATAAATTTGTTGTCACCAATTTTAAACCCTTGGCAATCCACAATGAGTGTGCGCAACATGTTGACGCATGCCTGGACCGAGTTCAACTGACGACTGACTGACGATCGACCACCAAAGTGTGATCCTGACATGGACTTACCTACCATGCTAGTTTCAAAATAAGGTTAGGGTAGGACAGAGGGACATGAAAAAAAATAAGAATTTAAGAATTACATCATTTTATTATCATAACACGTCTTACAGGCTTTTGTCATTTTGGGATAAGGACGATACCAACTGATACAACAATATAGTCTCTTGTGTTTGTAACGTCCATAACACCGATGATGTCCCAATGTCTCTAAACTAGGCGTTTTGGATGGTGAGCACCATGGACACCATACGGTCCACACGTATCGTAACTTGTTTTTTTTTTCATTACCCAGGGACACAAGTGAGGGATAGCTTGAATTTAAGGGTATATTTCCCACTTCCATTCTGCACAGGTAGGGGCAGGTGGGTGACCAGCGCTGATGTTCCTGCATGGGTTCATCGCCCTCCTGCCATTGGTCTATGATGATGGGACAAAAGGCACATTTCACTTCATCTCTTGTTTTTAAATAGTAGAATCCAGCGGCCGCCAAGGCTTGAGAGTTTATGAAAGGCACCGGCCACGTGGCAAAAGTCTTGAAACGTTGTTCCTCAGAGTTTAAATTCATGGATGTGACGTCTCTTGAGGCTTTAAAGCAAGACATGACTGAGCGGCTTGACGTGGGTTGACCTGTTATTTTTACACTCGTCACTTGGTTGGACAGTGGATAATAGTTGACTTGTTTGTGATGAATAATCAAACAGTAGGCCGTCGTATTGGCTGGTACATTGTCATGCGTTTCAAAATCTAGTCGAATGTCGATATTGGATGGCTTGACAGACTCTTCCAGGTAAGAACAGTCAAAGACAATCAGTGGTGCTCTTGCCTTAAACGCTTGGGGTAGTAGCATGGGGCCGTCCTCTTTTTGATAATACGACCATCGAAATTTAGAAAACAAGTCGCACAGGGGGCCAAACTTATTTTTTGAAAAATCCAAATCCAGTCCTTCATAGGGAAACACAGCTCCGTTGAGGAAAAGACATGCATTTCTCAATTGCAGGTGATCAAATTGCGTGGCATCTTTGGTTTGTTGATACTTGCGATTCGTTTGAAAACCCACGATCAGGTAGAGAGGTCTCTCTGTATAGCGAGCTGTTTTTACAGACCAACTGTGTGTGTTGGTGGTGGGCAATAGCGGATACTCATGGAGTGCCCAGCTTCTAAATTACATGGGTAGAGGCATATCTCTCTTTACCATTTTGAGTATGTCCAGTTTTTTGCTATCGTCAAGGGTCACATGAGGCACTTTCCATAGCAAGCGTTGTAGTTGAATTTTTGAATCTATGGGGGCATTGTCGGCTCCCTTGAGTGCATTATTATCACTCCTGTCTCTCACTAGGTAAAGCACTTGCCTTGCGTTGACCACAATGCGTTGGTGATCTTCGGCAAAACCTAAAATCAGTTTAAGAGGTAAATATCCAGTAAAGGTCCCATCGGTGTGTACCATCCAGTCATTGGTCGAGTCAGGACACCAACCTGCCATGCAAAGTGTTTTACCTTCTTCCTCACTATAAGAGGGGTATAGTTTCATGACACTGGAAATGCCCACATTTCGAGTGCTATCCACCACGATATCGTTAATGAAAACAGAAAGGCCAAACCATGGTTGGCCAACTTGGGTGTGGTGGGTGTAGAGCCATCGGCTTTGGTGAGCCGACCTTCAATCTGAATGACACTTTCATGCGGTAGGGTGTAAATATCTTGGTTGTTGATAACAAATTGAGTTTCATCATTGTTATTGAGACCAGGTGTTTGAGCTTGATAGGAATGGAGATCAATTCTTACCACTCCTGGTTGCTCCTCGATGCGCTTTGCTATTTCTAGGATGGAATTCATCATGAGGGTTGACGTGTTAACTCAAATGCTGTAAAATCTGCTTGTCTTGAGATGTTAACGTGTATTCACGTGACAAACAACTAACATCATTCCTAGACGGTGTTGTTGCTTTATACACAAACTTCATAGTGGCTTTAGCACTAACTTGTAAGTCACTGGTGTGGTAGAATCTAGATCAATGAGTTGTTGATCTCTATTGATCAGTCTTAATGTTATATTACTAATACTATTGACAGCCACAGAATGAAAAAGCACCACTGGAGGGTTTTCACGAATAATATACCCATTGGGCGATGTCACAATAAAGTCATAAAGCGAATGCGATAGTTCTTGATTGGTGTACACTTGGCTAATAATATTACATGTCACTGACACATGATGGTCCTCAATGAATTTCACTTCATGGTCCGACTCATGTTTTTTGTTGGGCTCCAACACGCGTGGATTAAATCCTAGTAATGGGCCAATGGAATCGGGGTGTGTTTTAAAGTCAATGTTGAATGTGGAGAAAATACTGCAGCGATGAGTGTTGGTATTGCCTACAAGTTCAAACTTGCGCGTTCCATCGAGAAATGACTTCAAACCATATTCATTGATCAACACCACATAAATGTGTTCATAAATGTCATCGATCGTGTATCCGTCAGAGTTCAGGGTGAGCACAGAATCATCATAGTAAAACTTGTTGTTCACATTTTCTCGTATGTTGTATATTCGATTGTACGTTTCAAGAGAAACAAGTCCTAAACCATAGGGTTTTTCACTCAATTCGATAGGCGGGTAAAAGTCTAGGCTGACTTCAGGTCCACGTCCATGCAGTGTAAACGTTTTACTTTCTGCCGACATACTGGTGGCGTTTTAGCTTATGCTGCGTCTTATATTTAAAAAAATAAACACAAACGTCCACACTGTTGGCTGTTAAACGTTTGCTCACGTTTCACATTATAATATATCTTGATCCTGTTTCCAAAATAGGTCACTAGTTCCATGGGCGGGGGCAAGTTTCCAAAACTGTCAAAGTACCATACGTTGGATCCCTCTTTGACATAAGCTACATAATGCGTTCCTGGTCCTCGGTGATCATCCAAATTGACAACAGCACATTCCTGTTTCCAGGGTCGTGGGGGTAATTGGTTTCGCATAAACACTCCTCGAAAATGAGAAAGCTTTAGTTGTTTAGCATAGCTTTCCACTTGTTGATGCGTCAGGGCATGTCTTGCTATGGCTGAGGTTAATTTTTTTTTTAATATTTCGAAATGGTGAAATCCCAAATCCTTGTTGATAAAAGGCTGGCATTAAATTGGCATTTCTAGCCCCCATGGCAATCGCTTCCATCGTTTCATTGTGTCGCTGACTTTCTTTGAGTTGTTGCTTGCCCTGCTGCGCGGCTTTAATGGTTTTCCCCACCGCACTGGCAACGCCCAAAAGTGGACCCAGAGCAGCCAAACCGGCAAATAATGCAGGTAAAAATCCCGCTCGTTTGGGGACGGGAATCACTCGCCCTTGGTTTGAACCCAGTCGCCGACGATTTGGAATAACATGTCACTGTGCTGCTCGAAAGGCTTTCCTTATGGTCAATACATTATTTTTTCTTTTTTTCTTTCGCAAGGGCTTGTCCACGAATGTCTTAAGCCCAGGCTTTGCCAAGGACAAAGTCCTTTTTTTAGTCTTTCTCACCGCATACCTTTGTTTCACCATGATGATAATGACCAACAACCTTTCACAAGAAAGTTTAAATCACTACTAACGTCAGATGGTTATTTCATGGCTGTATATTCCAATTCCACATAAAGTGGGAAATCGTTTATGGTTTTTCCCGCTTGCTTTTCATCCCATGTCAACATGAGTTGAAAGGATAATTCGTCACCTGCATTGACCATTTCATGGTTATGAACCAACATTCTATGACCGTTTATCTGTATTTGTAAATGGTTCTCATCAGGTATGGCGTATTTGATGTGAATGGTTCCATCATAATGCAATCGATAGTGGCTTAAACCCGAAGCAAGCACATAGGTCAAGTGCTGCTCGAGGACTAGCGGTAAATGGTTTCAGTCATTCAAAGGTTTTTCATTTGTCAGACACACTAAAAATACAGATGGGATAAATTTATAAAGCCTTTTCATTTCATAGGTCACGTAACGCTTGGTACAGACATCGTCTTCGTTTTGCGGGTCTTCCACGTGAATAATCCGATGGTGATTGGCGCTATAGCCATTCACCGTAAGCTGAGGCACTTTGTCATAAAACTCATACACTTTGTTATCCACATACTTTTTCGTAGTAACGTCTGTAGACACTTGAGGATGTTTTACATGGGTTAACCGCTTTCCCTTAAAGTCATAATCTCCCTGTTTTGTGCGTTGCACTACAGATCTATCCACATAGTGTTTATTAGCAGGATCTGTTTCTTGTTTAGGATCGTGTATAGGGACAGACCTAGCGTTGGTCATCAACGCACGTCCAAAGACATCCATCGTCAACCTGTAGTACCAGTCTACTGTTTCTATGACAAGGCTCGGTGTCCGGTATATAGACAGCCTGCTAGCCTGTCTAAGCCTTAGTTGAAATGAAGATTATTAAGCAGCAAGAGTCATTCCCCGTGGGGGACATGGTTTCCCATCTCTGTCCCACATCACGTGAACAACGCCATGGTTCACTGTTTCCATCTTCCATTCGCTGCATCATTGTGGGGCCTTCCGGCTGTGGAAAGACTAATCTTTTGCTAACGCTCATCACAGCGCCCAATGGTCTGCGTTTTCAAAATATTTATATTTTTGCAAAATCTCTGTACCAACCCCTCCGTGTTTCTGGATCAAGTCATGTCTTGATTACAAAAAGAGAATATGGGTTATTTTACATTTTCCATGCAAGAAAATGTGATTTCACCGGATGAGGTAAAGCCCGATTCACTCATGATTTTCGATGATGTATCTACTGAACGCCAAGGCATCATTGAAAGCTATTTCAGCATGGGTCGACACAAACATATCGATTGCTTCCATCTTGGACAAACGTATTCTAAAATGTCTAAACAGTTGATTCGTGACAATGCCAATGTCATTGTTTTTCGTCAGGACGAGAGGAACAGTCGTCACATTTATAATGAGCATGTGAATCCGGATATGACCTTTCAAATCTTTACAGAATTGTGTGCCAAGTGCTGGAACACTCAACGTCATGCCTGTTTAGTGATTGATAAACAAAGTGAATTCAACCAAGGACGGTATCGCTTAGGGTTTGATCATTTTATTGCTATTTAAGGCCCTGTCTCATTCCCCGGCAAGTCATTTGTCAAGACACCATGGCGTTAGCAGAGAGTCAATTGAAAAAGCATATTATTAGAGCAAAAAATACTATTCGCCAAAGGTTTCGTCAATTGAAACGATCGAGTGCCGATCATGCTTTGTTTATTCAACAACATTTAGCACCTCCGCTAAAAGCCATGTTGAAACCCTCTTTCAAGCCATCTGAATCGCTACCCACCGTTTCACAAGCCACGCAGACGCTGCACGAGGACCCTGAGGAAGAGGAAGAGGAACAGGAACAGGAAGATTTGACTAGTGTTAGCGAAGTTGAGGATAATGATGAACAAGTGTTTACGCCTCAAAAAAAGGCATCACCCCTTGCAGAGTTTTTGAGAAAAAAGAAATCCTTGGCCATGGTCGAAACACCTTGCCCTTCCAGAGCGTCTCCGTTTTCACAACTCTTGGCCACCCCTCAACATAAAGCTCAACTGAAAACCATTTTAATAAAATATTATGGATCAACATTGGAACCCTATTTCACTGATCTATTTATTGGAAACACTGATACCACGTATGGTGTTCGCTATGAGAATGATAGTTTTAAAATTGGCGATTCATCCATTAAATTTGCTCGTACTAAAGCTGTCATTAAAAACATCAACTATAAATTAACCCCAGGACTGTCAAAGCTGCTCTTTTCTCGGACCCCCTCTTCCCATGATTATACGTCAGAGGATCTTGACAAATATAAATCCATTTTATTGGATACCCATGCCCACAAAAGACAGTATGATCCCGCACAACAAGTGAATGCCAATATATCTCAAAAATATAAAACCATCATTGCAAAAATATTTCCCACAAGTCAAAGTGGTCGTCGTAAGGCATCCGCTTCGGGAGTGACATTTAAACCATTAAAACCCCTTGAGGATGTTACCTACTGGCACAATCCCAATAAGCTCGTCCAGCGGCTACAGTTGTTGCATGCTTCACGTCAAGCTGGCCATACCGGTCACGATTGGGAAATTCAAGAAATTGAACAAGAACTTCGAAATGCCAAAATTAATGTTTAAGCCCTCACCCATTAAAATGGGTATTGCTCACGAGTTGCATCGCCCAGCTACGCGTCACTATCCACGGCTCAAGGTGATTTCACGAGGTGTGGATGAACTTTGGCAGGCTGACTTGGTTGAAATGATACCCTATGCTGGCGTTAACGATGGTGACCGCTATATGTTGACCGTCATTGATGTCTATTCCAAAATGGCCTTTGTTGAACCTGTGCGTCGCAATTCTGGTCCACTAGTTACCAAGGCCTTTCAACATATTATTCAACACTCCAAACGTCAACCTCAGCTGCTACAAACCGACCAGGGGAAAGAATTTTTCAACAAGGATTTCTCCAGTTTTCTCAAATCTAAGGATATTCACCATTACACCACATACAGGAAGCTCAAAGCCAGTGTGGTCGAGCGGTTCAACCGAACATTGAAAACCCGTATGTGGAAAGCGTTTACCGCTCAGGGCACGTATCGCTGGTTGGACATGTTACCAGAGCTAGTATCACGTTACAATGACACCAAACATAGAACGATTGGGACCAAGCCACGCCTCGTGACCAAAAATATTCTGCGATTGGATAAATTGTTTAACCCCATAAGAACAGCCGATCCTAAACGTCACCGACTGAAAATTGGGGATTATGTTCGTGTGAGCAAATTTAAGTCTGCCTTTAAAAAGGGCTACACGCCTCTGTGGGGGACTGAACTATTTCGAATTCGTCAAGTCAACTTGGACACTCCAGTCACCTTTTACTGCAAGACCTCAACCAACAACCCATAAAAGGTAGATTTTATCTCCATGAACTTCAGAAAACAAAATTTCCTCAGCATTATCTTGTGGAAAAAGTGTTGAAACAAAAAAGGAAATAAACTATATGTCAAATGGTTAGGATTTAACTCTATGTTTAATTCTTGGATCAATAAATTACATGTTGTATGAACCTGAGCACTTTTTATTTATTCACACTTATGTACGCCTCCTATAGCTCTGTGTGTACAGCGCTCCGCGCTTCATGCATGTTCATACATGTTTGTCTTTACCTTTCCACCTGTGTTCTCTCTTTCATTACCCCTTCCCCCTCTCCCCCCTCCACCTCCCAACACTGCTGTTTGCAGCTCTTGCCTATCTACTGGTTGTGACATCATTCCCACAAGTTGCATCATACTTTTTACTGATTCAGCGAATCCCACGCTTTGTACATTCTGTTATCAGGCACGTGGACAGCTAACACCCAAGGTGAACACCTGTGGCAGATCAAATTTCACGTCAACTTGCATTTTGTCACGTACGAAGCCAAACAGGATGTGACTTGTTAACAGTTATCGTAAACGTGGACAGATAACGTCCAAGGTGAACACCTGTGCCAGATCAAATTTCACATGAACTTGCATTTTGTCACGTACGAAGCAAACAGGATGCATCTTGTTTAGCGTACATGTCATCTCACACGTGTGTGTGCACGCATTTCGCACTCCCCTGCCTCCACGATGGTCAGATTATTTCACCTTCAAGTGTCCTCTGCGTCTTTGTCATTTTTCCATTGCACCTGCTGTCAAGTCAGATCAGCGCATTCCAATAAGCTCAAATGACATTCACCTCCTGCTCCTTGGCAAGTTTGTCTCCTCTACTCGCTTCGACCAACATAGAACCAAGTTCTCATCACCGTTTACACGTTAAAGGTAAAATATCAGAAAACGAACCCTCACTCTTTCATAAACCGACCTTCCGAAATAGCGATTGTTCTATTAAGCATGGTCCTTGTGGTTAGCGACAAGTTCGTTGAAACACACACACCCAGAAGTATCGTCTCTCTCAATCACCACGCTTCATGAACATTTTAAACAGGTAAAGAAAAAAAAGTTTTTTATAACATGTATGGCGTTAGGCCCTTTGTGAATTATTTTTTGAAAAAAATATCTACCACATTAGAAAGGGGGCGTTATCCCGACTCCTAGGACACCTCGTACACGTCTCTAGCGTTATTGGTTCGTGAGAAATCAGCAAAATTCACAAAAAACACGTGTTTACCCCAAAATAGAGTTTCCATTTTTTTTTATTACAACGAGTGGTCCATAGCAGAAAGGACGTCACCCCGAGTCCTTGGACCCGTCATACACGCCTCTAGCGTGATTGGTTCGCGAGATACAATAAAAAAGTCTAAAATCACGTTCCCCCCCCCCCCCCCCCCAAAAAAAAAACCATGTTTGCAGCATTTCACCTTTTCGACACATACATTCCCGTAAAGAGCACGACGATCCAAGCACGCCCTTCTAGCATGGCTCCTTCCATTCCAAGGTCGCAGGGGCTCACAACTTGCTAAGTGGAGCAGCCCCCTTACCACACTACTGTCAGGTTTTTATCCTAGAGACTTGAAATGTACTTTGGGGATAGAGGGGGTAGGGACCATTGATTTACGTCAAATAAACGTTTTTTAAAAATTTCTAGTTTCCAAAATATAGGAATTTCACAATTCGAGTGTTTTCAAAAAAACATAAAAAATAAAAAAGTTTTATTACAGAAAATAAAGGACATAGAGACCGTTCGTTTGAACCATTGCACAACATTCTATCATGTTTGGTTTTCAAACTATCACCTACTTTCGAAAACAAAAATTTTCAAAAAAATCAAAAATATAAAGAGTGGTTCATAGGAAAGAGCACGTCAGCCCGAGTCCAAAGACACCTCATTTGTCAACATCTGACCATGGGTTCGCGAGATATTGGCTTGGACTCACGCGGCGGCCATGACACTATTTAGAATCGCCACTACTCCACTACTACTTCCTAATACTTAAATTTATATTCGATGTCAACAGATTCCTTTTGTGTAGAAATGCTTTCCTTGCCTGAGCCAACCTACTTTTTATATCCTCTTTGCTTCGTCCATCACAGGTTATTTTGCTTCCTAAGTAACAGAAGTCTTCTATTTCCTTCAGCTTTTCACCTGCTAATTTGATGTCCATCGAGGTTTCTGATTTATTTCGGCTGCATTCCAGTATTTTTGTTTTACATTTATTAATTTTCATCATGTATTCTTTCCGTAAGACGGAGTCCATACCATTCAAAAACGCATTCAAATCCTCAGGCGTGTCGGCCAAGATGACGATGTAATCAGCAAATCACAGAGTTGGAATTATTTCTCCTTGAATCTTCATCCCCACTTTAAATTTTTCTCCAATTTCCTTCATTGCTTGTTCAATGTAAAGATTGAAAAGTATGGGTGATAAGTTGCAGCCTTGCCTTACACCTTTCTGAATACCAGCTTCTCTCTCATGTCCTTCAGCTCGAATGACTGCTGTCTGGTTTCTGTATTGATTGTATATCACGCTCCTATCCCTGTACTTTATTCCAATAGATTTCAAATTGTCAAACAATTTAGTCCAATCAACGTTATCAAAAGCCTTTTCTAAGTCTACAAATGCCATGAATGTTCTCTTATCTTTCCTTATTCTACCTTCCAAGACTTAGTACAGCTTCCCTTGTTCCTACATTTCTCCTGAAACCATACTGGTCTTCACCCAACTCCGTTTCTATCTGGCTTTCCATCCTCTTGTAAATTATTCTAGACAGGATCTTTGAAGCATGAGTAACCAAGCTGATTGTACGGTAATCTTCACATCTGTCAGCTCCCACTTTCTTCGGTATAGGGATGATAACATTCTTCTTGAAATCAGGGGGTACCTCACCTGTCTCATAAATCCTACACACCAAGTGAAATTCTGATCTCAATATTAAATCAATACATTTATCCTTATAAAGTGACATAAAAATCATCATGATAGCCGGATTCCTTCTTGACGTATTAATTACAATAAACTATTTATTACCATGAGTCAATATTTAGAACATTGAAACTGTACTGATCTCGGTCACATTGTGACCTTCTTACATTGTTTGTTTTTTCTCTCTACACAGATCTCTCTACCTGGCAAATACAGGGTATTCATATAAAGTAAGAACGGCAAGCAACAGTTTTATCCGCTGCTGAGGTGGCCATGGCCGAGCTTGTGACACGCTGTGGGCCCCTGCTTTAAGCGTGTGTACAATACTATAGGAAATATTACCTTATAAAAGATTATCGAAATGTCGTCCTTTCTGGGTTATACAGGCATTGTATCTGGTAACCACATTCTGGCTGACGCGAGTAATTTCTGCCACTGTAATGTTTATGATTGCAAGCTTAATGATTCCTTTCAGTTCCTCCAATGTGTGAGGATTTGTTAAAATAATTTTACATACAAAAAATACGATGTTGCAATGATAACTGTCTCACCATGTTAGCAGCTGAGATTCAGACTGGCGACTGAACAACTGCACGCTTATTGCAAGGTCAAGTATGTGCTACGCGCGCGCTTTCAATACTGCAGCAGGGTCCACAGAGTGCCACAAGCTCGGCCAAGGCCACCACAGCAGCGGATAACAAAGCTGCCGCTTGCCGTTCTTACTTTATATGAAACTAGAAGAAGTACCCGCTCTTCGAACGCTCTTCGGTATTAATAACCAGACGTTATCAATTGAGATAATGTTCCAATGGTTAGGGGCTAGTCATTCCTTCATAAGTTTATCAGAACGAAGTTAGTTTTCTGGGAATATCGCAGACACTGTTAATTTAAGGGCCGTAAAATGTGGTTTTCGGAGACCCTTTATAGACTCCCTAGTTTTGTGTCACACATTGAGTAGCGCGACATATGCTTTGGTCGTCCTTCTAGGATAATTTATGTTTTTCGCCTATTTTAGCATGTATTTTGAAAAGTTGTTCCTTATACCCACCCTTCTATCAGAAGTACGTTGAAGAGTTTTCTAAATGATCGGTGTATTGACTCATGGTTACAATACCACCTAATTTTACGATGCTCCAAGCACCCGAACATGAATTATAGGCGTACATAAACATCAAGATATATCAACCACACAGTATCAAACAAAATCATCTTTACGATGAACCTGTTTGTCGACAAAAATATGATTACTTAAAATGTGCTCTCAAACTAAATTCACCTAACGTGTACTTCCTGACGTGAAAATAATATTGAAAACCTTGTAGACGAAACGCAATAAAAATGTCAAATTAAAACTGACCCTCACCGTTGTGGAAAGTCCCCATCCCCAGGAAGACCCATTTAATAAATTATAAAGGCTCGTGCTGCATGAAAATTCGGGATTTTTAGCCTCCAATGGCACAAATTCTCAAAAGCTGCAAAAAACACTATTCCAATTCAGGAATTTTTGAAAATAATGTTGCTGTTTGGAGATATTATAGACCTTCTGTACAACATATCGCATATCGCACATGTAAGTCACGTGTAAACATTCTAGGGTACCCCTTGACCCCCTTAATCGGATTGTTGAATTTTACAGTCTATGTTTGATTCCACGATAACCATATAGCCATTTGCAAACTTAACCAGAAATTTAATAAATTGAGTGGCATTGCTTCTTACAGAATAGATGGAAAGTTGGATGTCACCTCTTGTGACACTGTTGTCATGGTTACCGGCTAGCATTACTTCAATAGTTTCTTCTTGTTCTTCTTCTTCTTTCGGATGGGCCTGCTAAGGACCACGCCGTTTAACTTTTCAGTTTGGCGAGGGACTTGATGTTTGCCCAATATTCGCGCATTATATGGGTATGTTTCCCCTTCCTCTCTTTTGTCCAGATGATGCCGGTTTTCTTTCAGGGTGGTCTGTCCAGAAAACTCTTCTGCTTAAGTATCTTTCTGATATGTGATTGGCTTCTAATATCACTTTTCATTATCTTCAGTTCTTGGATATCCTTGTTAACTACTGTTACTGACGGTGTCACGCTCTTTCTCTTCCCCCAGTAGTTGAGAAGCCAGCTTGTTAGTCTAGTTGGGTTCATCCATGAGACATGCCCATAGAAAGCAAGACGTCTCTTCCTGGCCACATCTGTGATTTTCTCAGTATATCTATATAGCTCCTGATTTGGTCTTCTTCTGTACTTGACATCTATTTATTGGTTTATAAAATAAAAGAGTGCCATATCCCCTCCAGGGACGTAGGCGACCTGAATAAGAGCCCTTGACTAAGTCAATGGATCACTAACCAGGCATCCCCAGCCGGAGTTTGCGTGTGGTAGGGTGGCCAGTTCCTTTCCACTCCTCCTCCTACCATAGCATCCGGCAGGTTCCCATTTTGCATCACGAGGCTGGGAGACCCCGTACCAGACCATACCAAGACTTTTAAATTCTTGGCAGAGCCGGGAATCGAATCCAGTACCTCAGGGGTGACAGCCAACCATGCTAGCCACTGCGTACGAGATGGTCTTTATTAGTTTATTAAATGAAATTAGTTTTCTGGGAATATCTCAGAAACGTGGTTTTAGAGCCTTAAAACGTAGTAGCCTCCGAGCCACTGAGGGGCTGAAAATGAGTTTTGCTCGTCCTTGTTCGCCATAATATAATAATAATAATCATATTAATAATTTAATAATATAGGGATATGGATATACCTAGGTAATAGACCTTTAGTACCCCTTGACCCCCTTAAGCGCATTATATACGTATTGATGAATTTTACAGCTTAAGATGGTCCCGTGATAACCTTATAGCAGTTTGCGAACGTTCACAGTAATGTAATAAATAGAATGGCATTGCGTCTTACAGAAATAGATGGACTTCTGAGATTGTGTTGCCATGGTTACCGGCTTGCATTCCTTCAATAGCTTAATAAATGAAATTAGTTTTCTGGGTATATCTCAAAAACTGTTGGTTTTAGGACCTTAAAATGTGGTTTTCTATGTCCGTAGGGCTCCCGAGTTTTGTTTCTCACATTGAGACGCCGAAAATGAGCTTTGTCTCTTTTTTCTACGCCCATTTCAGCATGCATTTTAAGGGGGTATGCCCTCTTTTATGAGAGGTATGGAGAAGAGTTACATCAATGATTACTTTCGTGCCTCTGATGGACATCTGTACCAAATTTTACGTTGATCCACTCAGCCGTTCTCGAGTGATGCGCGTGCAAATGTGTACACAGACAAACATACAGACAGACAGACAGACAAAAATTTTGTTTTTGCGCGCAACCGCCATAAACCAGTCTGAAACGCGTTAATAACTCAAACCTCCGTGTAAATTCAGAAAAATCAGACAAACTGATAGTTAAAAACTCGTTACCTTTTAGGTAACCATTCCTCTACAATTCTCGTAGAACTCGAAGCATGAAGAAACGTTCACTCAGGAAATCTACCCCAGGTGGTACCCAATCCACCCCCACTCAGGATGGGGCATGCAGGTCTTCGAAGTCTGGGGAACCTGCACTTTCATGTTTTCCATCCCTATTACCTTTACACAAACAAGAGAAGAATAAGAGAAACCTCACCTACCTAGCTACAATCAACATTAACTCCCTTCTTAAGGTAGGTAAGCTAAAGTAAACACTTGAAGTGCTCGACAAGTACAAAATAAAGATAGCAGCGCTCCAAGAGACTCGGTTTATGGACGAGGATGCATTTGAGTCAGGTGCGTATAGGATCTACAAGCAGGCCCGACGAGAGGGCGGGGACAGGCAGGGCTGGTGCCCCGGGGCCCGACCCTCCCAGGGGGCCCGGCGTCCTAGGAGGATGGGCCCGATCGGGCATTGACTTATTATTGCCTTTATGTGACTTGAATTTGCTACTGGCAATCGTTTAGTGAACGCAATGAACTGTTTGTGAACAATGTTACAAGAATTGATAACCTTATTCTGTCAAGTGGACAATATTTTCCTTTACAAAGCGCTTGTGGGAAGAACAACTATCTCAAAGTGGTCAACTTAGGCGATGGGGCTTCGCTATGTATTGTTCTCAGAATATACCTGAAGACATAGAGAGCATTCCATTATTCTAAATTTAGCTTATTCGGCTTATGCACCAATGCTTCAAATAACTTTCTCATCCCTTCACTTATTTCGCCAAGGCCACGAGAGCCTGGGCTGCCCTGGTGTGTTTGGTCAGCTAGCTCAAGAGTTTCAAGTTTGGTGCGTCACATCGAGCTTAGATATTTAGATATGTTAGTGTCTGAAATGAATATATTGTCTAGCAAAACGTATCGTATGCCGTGCAGACAGGTTAGTAAAATACATTTTACATTTTAAAGTAGCGTCCACACAGTAATTCACTTTTGAGTTATTGTTGATTCAAGGAGTGGAATAGCGAAGTCATCTTTCTCTAGTAATTCACTTTCGTACTACCGGTATGTGAAAACTTATCATTGCTGGCTAAATATCTTGCGAAAGGGTGGGATGATTCTGTTGTCATAGATAGAATAAATGCATGCGAAATTGTTCATCTTCTCGTATACTGAATTGAGAAAACAATGCTAACATTTGAATAATCTGTATGCTCAGGTGCAGTATAATTATTATTATTATTATAACTGGCTCATTCAATACGATCAGCAATCCTAGGTACTTGGGTTCGTGCGCAAATCATTTCTGATTAAGGGATTTCTTGAAAAACTATTGGTACTAGAGTTGGGAAATGTATCCAAAGACTGAAACTTAGGTAACATTCCGGTTTTTTTTCTGGACTGAGTGTTTAATTAACCAGGAGAAAAATGACAATTTAGCTAGGGCACTGAACCACTCAACTTTGTTTTCCAATACCTCTCATGGAACGTCAGTGGTAAAGGAAGATGACCTACCGTAGCTGTTTCGCCCTTAAAACAACAATAAGTAACGCCAGTGGTAGGAGCAGATGGCCTAGCTGTGAATAATAAGTACAATCAGTAAAGTCAGTGATGTGCATGGCGATATAGAAATTAATATATTGAATGTAGGCAACCGCGCAGATTTTCTTAAGACCAAATATTTGAACTCTGCTTAATTTAGAAGAAAATTAAGATGAAGTATTGTCGATTAATAATATAAATACAATTTTGTTTCGAGCTGGTGCAGTGACTGTTATTATTGTTGGACATTTCTACGCAGTTTATTCCACACAGCAACATCTATCTGCAAAGCACTTATTTTTCAGGACGCGAAGAGATATTTTCCCTTGCGAATCAAGCCCTTTCATGATACGCTTTAACGTCTCAGTACCGTTAAACATAAAATAAGTTGCTCCTTTTATCTACGACTAGGAAACGACTCCGAGTCCTGACGAAGCCGAGGCAGGAATGCAGGATTCGGCTTCCCGACTGCGGTGTCATTCGTAGTCTTACTCAACAGTTAATAATAGGCCTATTTGTCGTTACAGTTAATTCATTTAGGGGCTTGCGACATTTAACCCGTGTACTTGGTAGGTCTACTAGCAATGGCGGGCAATGAACCATTGGCACTCGGTGGGAATCGTTTGCATACTACTAGTACTGTAGATATAATTCAGTATTTGCTGACGCGTTCATTTTCCGGTTTGTTTCTGAAGGCCTCCACATTATTGAATGAAGTTGACTGTAAAGCATTAGTTTTCACAAATATTAATGAAGAAAATTATAAGATTCTCAAACAGCGAACAAAATAGAAAACCAAGAAACGTGCGAATTGAGTCGACTGAAGGGGAGGCTATTGGTTGTAGTATAATTAGAGAGGTGTATTGGCAACATTGTTGTAACTATTTGTCTTGGAGAGTAGACCCTCTTAAAACCACCCACTGCTGGACGAAAATCAGGGTATACGTTGTCTGTGCTATGGCCTCTGTGACATGATCAATCGCATGCCGTATTCTTAGTTGCCGAGTGGGAAAAGTGGGAATGAGTTGCCCGTCGCGACTATTACTGTAATTAATTAATAGGGTTAAGAGTAGGGTAGGTGGCCCTGGACTTGAAATAAGGTACTATCTCGGCATTTGTCTAGAGTGAGTGTGAAACACCACACTCAGGATAGCCGCTGTCAGCAACGGGATTCGAACTTCTGATCTGCAGACTTGCTGAAGACCCCCCTCACGGTCATTGGTGAGCTACACCGCGGGGTCTTACTTGAAGGTGCGAGAGCTTTTGCTTAAATGTCGGAGAGTCTTTTCTATAGCCACTAAATGTCAATAGTCTCCAAATTTTTACTCTAAAATATCACAAAATAATCACCCAAATGGCCTATAACTCAATAATTTGGACCTAATTGTTGCAAAAGTTGCAAGAGGAGGACCCCCGGACCGCACTCTGAGCTTGGTGATATTCCATATCCCCAGATCCCCCAGTGTGCCCACTTCCCCATAATCTTGCCTTAAATCCACCCCCGATGGTCACCAGTCATAGCTAGGATTGGGGATTTTTAGGAGAACCTGGCTCCAAGTTTGCTTACTGGAAAGCAATATTAAATTATAAGAAGTCCACTGACTGCAAATTACAAAATATAGTTCAAATTCACATTTTCTTCTTTTGTGAAAACAATCACTGATCACCTGCAATCTACTGATAGCACATACATATCTTGACTTACGTATGAGTATACCAGTGGTTAAATATGAAAATATATTTTGCTTTGTTTAATGTACAATGTGTACCTTCAATGTGTGATCGCCGTTGAACCAAACACTTATCAGTGTTTAGACTTAAACCCAAGGGCGTGACGCTTCAAGGGCAGCAAGTTTTAAGAATGCCAACATAAAGACCCTATATGTAAAACGTATTTTAAAATACGTCTTTACTTTGTGTAAAAATCATGTTTTTATTATGAAAAAAGATTACGTCATATGTCCAGAGGCCGTAGTACTGCACAGTTGCACATTATTACCCGTTCCACCTCTTTTAACATGCAGTTCACTGAACTGGACTTCCTGTTGATTAAAGTTTGGGTCTTAGGACGTCGTGGGCATCAGTCTTTCCTACATAGACTACTGTGCGTGTAGAACTCTGTCAGACAATCTATATCTGAAGTTAATCATATATTTTTATTAATTTGGGATAGAATTGAGGAGGAAATGAATGTACGATGATGCAACTACAGCCTTTGGCTATAGGGTTAAAATGACGAATCTTGAAAAATAAGCTTAGACTCACCGACGATGGAATTCGAACCCACCTATTTCCGAGTTCATGGACAACAGCTTTTTTCAATGTGCATTTTTCCCCGAAGTTATACTGTAAAAGCGATGAAATTATTGTCCGGTAAATGCAATATTTGTCAAATTTGTGTACGACAAACGATCATATCACTTTTACGAGTATCACAGAAGTTCTAAAATTATTGATATCAAAGAGGATCTGCAGAACATTAAATCTGAACACTGTGCATGCTCACAGTGTTACCTCATCGGAACAAATTTAGATCTGTCAAACGCCAAAACTAAACAGTATAGTGAATTAATGAAACATGTTACCTAGTTTTCGATGGCTTTATTCTTGATATTTATTTTTGTTAATTGAAAATAATGCTTGGTACTTGCTTGTCATTGAATTTGCAAATAATTTTGCATGCATTCCTCCAGTTTCACTGTTGTAAATTTTACATGCCAGCATTAACTTATTTATATTGATAGTAATTTACGCTCTGCTTACGATAGTAAATATAGCCTGGATTTAGTGGAATATATAATTGAAATATTATTAATACTGTATATTAACTTATACAGTATTTATTGCAGCCAATGGTCATATCAGGACATTTCAATTGAACGCCCGTAGGTTCCTACACAAGTTCAATTTCAGGTAGTTCCAACTTTGGCTACCAGACGCCACTGTGACACCCAGCGGCGAATTTTGGAACCTAATAGAACGTTTCAAACCAAATAAACTATACATTTTGGCTACACACTACCAATCGTAGTGGTAGGTTCTTTTACATGCCATAAATCTAAGACATGGGCCCGCCGTCTTTACTTCCCCTCCGAATAAAGGCATACTGAAGGATTTTAACGCTCTTAAAAATCCGACGACTTCGCGATATTGGCCATAGCAGTTCAGTATCTTACAATTATTGTTATTATTATTGCTCGTTGTTTTTTTTTTTTTGTAATTGATTTCGTGATGAACAATCTGTGAAAAAAAAGAGAAAAAATGCGCAAAATCAGTTTGTGCAAATTTACGAGTATTATAAATTAATTTTACAGAGTTTGGTTACAGAGGGAGGGGCCGATAAACTAGAAGTTAGGCCCCTTTTAACAACTTATCATCATCATCATCGGTTTTAGAGGAGGGCCCGGGAGATTCCAGCCCCAGGGCCCGTCGCCGCTCTCCACGGCCCTGTCTACAAGGGAAAACCGGGTGAAAGAGTGATGAGGACAGTCCCACACCTGGGCACAGGTTTTGCCGTACATCACAGTATGGTTGACCACATTTTGGATTTTTCTTCACCTAAGGTAACAGAGCCTATACAAGAGTTTAGTGCTTTTCAGTCGGTCAACACGAATGTACCCAAAAGAGATGGATTATGCCCTAATCCTGAAATAAATTACATGAGATTAATAAAACACTAGGATGACCAGTTTCGATCGTCAAGCGATCATCATCAGATCCATTACACTTAGGCTACAAAATCTATGTTTGAAATACAGGTGAAAATATTTACAATATGTACAATTATTTAGTTGCAGTATTGGTACTGCAACTGTCAGTGTATGCTAAATGCAGTATATATGTTAGGTGAAATGCTAAATGGTGATAGCTATCCGGAGATTGTACTTTAGAGAGATTATATGGTTGTAAACTATGGTTAAACTATAAAATTTTAGGCTAACTACTTATCTGATTTTCTTCCGTACTACAGCTACTCGCAGTTTTCGTGCTCACTGGAACTCACTGTGCGGTCGACTGCGGTGGTTATCTTAACGACTGGTTTTTCCTTGCCTTCTCCCCCCTGTCCCTACGTGCTGTGGGGAGTGATAGCGATGTGTTTATGTGAGGTGTTGCCAACCTAGATAAGATGTATGTTATTGAATGAGGTGGGTCTACAACTATTAAAGACCGTGGATTGGCCCTCGCCACGCGTGGAGCATAACCCATTCGAACTAAGCGTTGACGGTCTTATGAGGACGTCCCGGCACCTTTAATACTGCCGCGAATATGGGCCTTCAATGGTGCACAGTGCTTTAAACATACCCATGTCAAAAGACAACTATAATAAGGAAATGAGAACTATTATGCAAATAGCAAAGGAAAACAACTTCTCGCCAAGCAAAATAAATCAAATTATAGCCAAACATAAAAATAAAGATAAAACGATTCCCAAACCGGACAGTAATGAGAAAAAAATTGCGCGTTTCAACTATGTGAATGCGAATACATATAAAATCACTAACCTATTCAAAAAACAAGGCATAAAGATAGCTTTCACGACGAAAAACACAACCGCTAGGCACCTCCTAAATAGTAATCTAAATAAACGTGACCCGTATTCAAGGTCAGGGGTATATTCTATAACGTGCCAAGACACCGATTGTCAAGCTAATTACATCGGGCAGAGTGGAAGGCGAGTAGACACACGTTATAATGAACATAGGAATGCGATAAGATACGGAACACATTCAGCCTTGCGAACATATGTGTGACGCAGGGCACAGCTTTACCAACATAGAGTCGGACCTTAAAATAATCCATCACGAATCGAAAGGCAGAGCTCTTGACATAAAGGAAGCAATCGAGATACACCTAGCCAAACGAAACAATCCCAACAATCTAAATGAACACACGTTCATGGAGAGCTCACCCCTCTACACGCTACTAAAAAACACACCCTGTCGGAAACAAAACACAATTTAGCGACACAGCCAAGCTAGATAAAAAAGGGGGGAAATTAGGGGGTTTTTAATAGGTAAATGTTATCTGGATCAGGTGTACGATGTACTTTTCTTCTGCAATAAACCAAGGCCCATATTCGCGGCAGTATTAAAGGTGCCGGGACGTCCTCATAAGACCGTCAACGCTTAGTTCGAATGGGTTATGCTCCACGCGTGGCGAGGGCTAATCCACGGTCTTTAATAGTTGTAGACCCACCTCATTCAATAACATACATCTTATCTAGGTTGGCAACACCTCACATAAACACATCGCTATCACTCCCCACAGCACGTAGGGACAGGGGGGAGAAGGCAAGGAAAAACCAGTCGTTAAGATAACCACCGCAGACGACCGCACAGTGAGTTCCAGTGAGCACGAAAACTGCGAGTAGCTGTAGTACGGAAGACAATCAGATAAGTAGTTAGCCTAAAATTTTATAGTTTAACCATAGTTTACAACCATATAATCTCTCTAAAGTACAATCTCCGGATAGCTATCACCATTTAGCATTTCACCTAACATATATACTGCATTTAGCATACACTGACAGTTGCAGTACCAATACTGCAACTAAATAATTGTACATATTGTAAATATTTTCACCTGTATTTCAAACATAGATTTTGTAGCCTAAGTGTAATGGATCTGATGATGATCGCTTGACGATCGAAACTGGTCATACTAGTGTTTTATTAATCTCATGTAATTTATTTCAGGATTAGGGCATAACCCATCTCTTTTTGGTACATTCCTGTTGACCGACTGAAAAGCACTAAACTCTTGTTTACTAAGGCAACACTGAAAATATGGCTTCAAACACCACAAAGAGCCTATACCATAGTGACCTTCCACGCACCCACAAATGACACCAACCGGAAAGACCTGGAGTTAGTGGAACACTTCTGGGAATCCCTAGAAGAAATACTAGACAAGATTCCACATAACCATTCAACTATATTCATGGGGGATTTCAATGCCCAAGTCGGCAGGGAACAGAAATACCGAAGGATAGTAGGTCTCTACCCAGCCCACAAGAGAACAAATAGAAACGGTGAGCGCCTCATAGAACTCTGTGACAAGTACCACTTGGTCCTAAAATCAACAGCCTTCAAGCGTCTACCTAGGAAAGCCAAGACTTGGAGAAGCCCAAATCCTTTGCTAGGTGAATTTCAGCTTGATCATGTGGCTATAGACAGACTATATCACAGGGAGATACAGAACGTCAAAGTACTGAGAGGAGCCAATATACACTCTGACCATTACCTTTCACTAGTCAAAGCTAATTTTCAACCCTTGATAAAGGTAGCAAAACCACCAAGGAGCTCTAGAATACCTCGATTCAATACTCAACGCCTACGTGATGAAAACTGTAACTTCCAACAAACCCTTCGGATGAATACACAGAAAGAAGGTTGGACAGCCCTCCGGATGCCGCTCACGCAACTATTCCCGCTACGTCCAATAAAGGAAAACACCCTTGGTGGACTACAGATTGCGATAAGGCCATCGAAGAAAGATGTCGAGCCTGGATCAGGTGGAACCAGTACAAGAATGATTTCAACCTTGAGGCTTTCATCACGCAAAGAAAGGCAACAGGGAACACTGTACGTGGAACTAAAAGGAATTACCTACGCACCCTGCTACAACAGGTAGAAGAGGACTTCAAGAGACACAACTCCAGAGACCTGTGCAAGGGTCTTAAGAAACAGACGACCCAGTACACTGCCCCTACCTTACTTCTTCGTGGACCAGACGGCAAGATCCAACTAAATAACAAGGATTGTACCACCATTCTTGCAGATTATTTCCAGAAGCTCCTCAACACAGAAGAACCTAGTGCAAGATTAATCTTCCATGAACCATCTATCAGGAATCCTGATTCTCAACGGCCTGACAGAGAGGAAATAGAGAGTATAATCAATAACCTGAAAAATAATAAAGCCTCAGGTGAAGATGAAATAGTAGCAGAGATGTGGAAACGCGCAGATGAACAGTCCTTGCAGAGGATCCAACAGATCATACAAGACATATGGACAACAGAGACCCTACCGGAAGGGTGGACATCAACAGTAATTCACCCGTTACACAAGAAGGGAAGCAATACTGACCTCAACAATTACCGAGGTATCAGGTTACCTACAAGGTTCTTTCGAAAGCTCTGTTATCTAGAGTCACCAACCAACTAGACTCTCAATTAGGGGAATACCAGGCCGGCTTTCGAAACAATCGATCTTGTCCAGAGCAGATACAAAATCTCAAGACCATCCTCACTTATAAGAGTCGTGGGGGACAACCCTGGGTAGTTGTCTTCGTGGATTTTCAGAAGGCATACGACTCGGTGGACAGAGGGAGTCTTTTCTCCACCTTGCGAGAATTTGGCCTTGATGAAAAAACCTTAAACTAGTCCAGGCCACCTTGACAAACACAACATCTAAAGTCAGGTTCAGAGGTGAACTGTCCGAGAGCTTCCCCATCAAGACGGGAGTTAGACAGGATGATGGACTCTCCTGCATCCTCTTCAATCGCATCCTGGAGAAGATCATAAGGGAATGGATGGTGCAACTAACACCAAGGACTGGTCTGCAGCTTGGATACAAGAAAGATAAGCTTCATGTGTCATGCTTGGCCTTTGCCGACGACCTCGCTATACTGACCAACGCTA
The DNA here is from genome assembly GCA_946902985.2 of Meconema thalassinum. Taxonomy (NCBI): domain Eukaryota; kingdom Metazoa; phylum Arthropoda; class Insecta; order Orthoptera; family Tettigoniidae; genus Meconema; species Meconema thalassinum. The sequence continues at coordinate 472,543,786 of OX336391.1, forward strand.
TAGAGGAAGCTACTCACCACCTACAGAGTCTTCACGTTGTAGGGGTTCGGGCTGGCCTGAAGATCAACATTGGGAAGACTGAATTCATGACTAACATCAAGGAAGCCACGTCCACAATTTCACTTGAGGGGGTCTTCATCCGAAAAGTCCCTGCGGTCAAGTACCTAGGAGAGTGGATCTTTGCAAACCAGAGTGAGAATCTGGCCATAGATACCAGGTGCACCAAGTTCGAGAGGGCCTACCACTCCTGCCGCAGCATCTACGCATCGAAGTTCCTCTCCAAAAACCTAAAACTCAGACACTACAATTCAGTAGTAAAACCATCTGTTCTGTACGCCTCTGAATGCCTCGTGATGACCTGGAAAGGCCCACTCAGGAAACTTGAACTCAAGGAGAGGAAGATCCTGCGGAGGATACTAGGACCTATAAGGGAAGAGGGAGGCACCTGCAGAATTCGGCACAATGATGAGCTTTACAGCCATCAAGAAGACATTGTGACTTGTATAAGAAAGAGGCGCTTGGCCTTCTATGGACTCTTGACCCGAATGATCCCTTGCCGGCTCACCAGTAAGATCTTCACAGTGGCAGGAAGAGGGAAGCCCTCTAGGACCAAGTGGATCTCTACGGTCAGGACGGATCTAGACCACCTAGGGATCTCACTTAATTCCATCCAGGACCGCCAACAATTCCGGCAAGCCATCCGACAGGTAGTTTTCCCTGTATCGCTGACAGCTAGGAAGAACACTGGTGTCAGCAGACCACCATGGACGGAGGAAAGAAAGCTGGCTCATAGTCAGATGATGAAAGAGTACTGGAAGAAGAGAAAAGACAAAGCGACGAGGAGATATGAGCCCCGTGGTCCTCAGTAGGCCCAAACGACGACGAAGGAGAAGAAGAAGAAGAGATACCCTGTACACATCAACCATCATTTATAACCTAACTTGTTCAGCACATATATTTTCTCATACCCGTAAGTTTTATATTTTTATATCTTTTTTTGTTTTGTTTTCATGTTTTTGTTTCTCAGTTTAATTTCTTCTTTTTAGATCTCTTCAATTAACGCTGTTTTATCAAGAACTTTTTATGCTTTATTAACACAGATTTTTGTAACAGATCTGTTTTTTTTCTGTAATTTTACTCTGTGAGCCTTTGAAACAAAAATATTTATAGTATCCTCTATTATGAGAAAAATGTATTAAGTTGTATGTTACTGCACAGTTAATTATCCTATACCACGCTGAAGATAGTCACAATGTGACCCAAACCGGTACTGTGTCAATATACTGAATATTGACTTAAGGTAATAAATAGTTTATTATAAACATTCATCCTTATTTCATTTGAACATGTTTCGAGCTTACTTTCTTTGAGCTATTCAGCAAAATATCTTTAAACATTAAGAAACCCTCATCACGCTGGAAGGTGAGAGAAGGTGAGGGCAAAGAAATATAATTCGAATTCACTAAATTTGTCAATTGTTGTATAGCTACAAAGGTAACTCATCGCTTTCTCTGATAAAGTGTGCTGCACCAATAACCTTCCCACATAAAAGGCGAAAGTGCTATTTTCCTACTTCGCTCAATGCTTTATTCTTATAGACCCCCATTAACCACCAAATTATCCGTCTCATTTCTCCTTTCCTTAGAACATCAGGCTATACTGAACTTATTAATTGCTTTATTTAACAAAACTCTGTTTCGAGGCTTCGGGATGCCAAACATATTCAACATTTTAGGAAAGTATGTTTGTGCCATATTACTCTGCAGACTCTTGACTTTCTAACTGTATATTTATTTTCTTCAAAGCCCACTCCTAAAGCTACTTTCCGTATAATTTCCCACAAACACTAACGTACATTTTTAATTTATTAGCCTATTTTCAATTTTGAAAAAATAGGCTTATGAGATCACCTTTTGTCCGTGTGTGTGTGTGTGTGTGTGTGTGTGTGTGTGTGTGTGTGTGTGTGTGTGTGAGGTGTGTGTGTGTGTGTGTGTCCGTAATAAAATCTAAACGGCTAGAGCGATTTCAATGAAACTCGGTAAGTTCATAGCAATATTCCCGGCGACCTCGACAGTGGCCTTCAAATTTTGTTACGACTCACCAATCCAACATGGCGTCTGTGCGAAATATTTCACTAGCATTCAATATCTCCGAAACTATTACCGATACCGCCCTGAAATTGTGTACGGTGATAAAGGGCACTACTGAAAGTTCACCTATGAGACTTTCAAAAACCTGGTGACAAAAAAAACAACATGGCGGTCAAGCGAAGTTGAGACATTTAAATAGACTTTTCTCGCGATTTAACTATCCAAATGTAATGAAACTTGGTACAGCAAATATTTATACACATTGTAATGCACTGGAGTATAATTTAGTTCAATTGTTTACATAACCTCAAAATGGCGGCTGTGCGAAATATTTCACTGACATTCTATATCTCCGAAACTATTACAGGTATCACCCTGCAATTTTGTACGGTGATAAAGGGTACTGATACAAGTTTACCTATGTATATTTCATAAACCTGTAAAGTACAAAACGAACATGGCGACCAAGCGAATTTGAAATATTTTAATTAACTTTTCTCGTGATTTAACTCTCTGAGCGCAGTGAAATGTGGTACAGTAAATGATTTTGCAGATTGTAATGCACTGCCTTCTAATTTAATTCAATTGTTTACATAACCTCAAGATGGCGGCTGTGCGAAATTTTAAAATTAAGTTTTTATTTCTTGTGTCGTAATCATTTGATCGAAGTGAAAGTTTGAATAATGAACCTAGGCAATAATTGTCCTTGAATGGAACATAACTATATGGCCTATGCATATAATAATCCTAAATGGCGAGCTTCCGAAATATTTAGACGGTTCTCAATATCTATGCATCTTTTACAGCAACCAAACTGAATTTTTTAATGTTCATAGAGACTATGAACATATGTTCACCTATAGGACTTTCAGTAACCTGGGGAGCACAAATCCAACATGGCGGCGACGCGAAGTATATATATTTAAATGGACGTTTCTCGCGAATTAACTATCCGAGTGCCGTTAAACGTTGCACGTTAAATGCTTATACAAATGTTGATCCACTGGAGTCTAATTTATTTCAATTGTTTGCATAATCACAAGATTGCTGCTGTGCGTAATTTTAAAATCTCGTTTTTACTTCTTGTGTTCTAATCATGCGATTTAAGTTTGAATACCACACGTACACAATAATCTTAATGTAATAGTACAAAAATAAAAATCCAACCTGGCGACCATCTGAAATATTTAGACGGTTCTCAATATCTACGAATCTGTTACAGCAATTGAACTGAAATTTTGTATGTTGATAGTGGCAATTAACATGAGCAGGATGTATGAAAATAGGCTGTATAGTTCTTCACGGAACTACTTGTTTTTGTTTCTGGCCATCCAAATGTATTTATTAATCGCATGTAAATATTTCACAGGATTAGGGAATAACCCATCAGAATATTGGGTACAATCGTATTGACTGACTGAAAAAATCAAATATCGGCTTTTTTTGTTTCTATTGGACAATAGACATAGAAACAAATTTTAATAAGGCCAAACGGGCATTGGAAGCAAGGACAAAAGGGCATGGAATACTGCAAAATTGATGTTAGTGCTTCAAATAGAAGAAGGGAAATTCTGTGGTACTGTGATGTTCTAAAATCCGGTAAAAACTCTGATATCAATTAATGTCATGCTGAAATACACGTATTATTACAAACATTCACCTGTTTCTTGAACATTCCAACATACAAGGTTGAAATTTTTAGAAGTAATTATTCCTTACATGAAGCGTTCCATAAGAGAACTGCAACTACTATTGAAATATGAAGCATAAAGTACACATATTTATGGTTACTGATGTTACTCGTTGTAAATGAATAGAACAGAATATAGGTTCATAAGGCACTACGTATAGTGAAACATAGTATTGTAACACAATTAACGTTTTATTGCGCACAAATTGTGCACAATTACAATAAAGTAGTGCAGAATTATAGAGTTTGTTTGTGGTTCACTTTGTACAGAACTCTATGATTGGCTTTCCACGTCTTTCACAATAAAGGACATGGTATCGGCTACAGTCTTGGTCACATCTGCCGCACACGCAGTTGGCGTTGGGTTCATGGTAGTGTTTTGTTTTGCACACTGTATGATGATATCCATGCACTGCCAATGAGTTGACAAAGTGCCTGAGGTCTTGATTTGTTTCAGTCCAGGATCTATTTGTCATAGCCTCGGTAGCGTAGAAATCCATCGGGATCTCTCCTCTCTTATTTTCCCTTTCTTGTAGGCATTTTTCCCAGCTCTCCGTGGATGGAAGTTGGAGCTTAGTCCTTAGATCTTGCATTAGGAAAGTTTCCTTTGCCAGCTCATACACCAGTCTGGACCTTGTATATCTGGACACGCCCAGGATTACCTTTAGGTAGCGTGCCTTTACTGCTTCCATGGTTTTGAGGTCTCCAATGCCCAGTTTGCCCCTTATTATTTAGATTCCATAAGTTAGAATTGGAATTATCTTTGTGTTGAACAGAGACATTGCTGTATCTAGTGAGAGTTTTGTCGGGGTCCTGATGTCATACATTGCCTTTGTGGCTGCCGTAGCTCTCGATTTTACATGTAGTCTGAAGGATTTGATGGTCGTCTGGAGTGTTACGCCGAGATACTTGAAGGTGCTATGTTTAGCGGTGTGTTTCCGAGCGAGATTCTATCGTAACATAATATACATTGCAATACATTAACGTGACGATAAGTAACGGATAGGATAACGCAACGCTATTACAACGTCTATACAAACGTACTACATACACTCACCACGGCGATCACACCGCGACTGGGGCTGTAACGGTCCGTGGTGCATTCGCCGTTCTCTGCGGGAGCATTTCAATTAATATGACACCTCGGCCGCCGCCTTGTCGCTGCAGGCTTCAATATAATGTTCACTTTCCGGACAATAAGGGTGGGCTCGCCAGCATGCGGCACCCTTGTACTATAGATGCATAAATTTAAAAAAAAACTACTCATGGCAGGTTCGCCCTTCTCTTACGGAATTCCTTATGTGTGTTATAATTTAGCACAGCAATTTTCAAAAATGTACATACGTTTAATTTTGCCAGATGGAAATGTTCGTTGAAATGCTGTTAAAATTTCGCCAGTATTTAGAAGTAATCATGAAAAGTAAAAATACATTTACTGGATTTCCAAAAAATTCAGTGTTAAAGAAAGGAGAGAGCTTAAAGAACATCCCTAGAAAAGTTAGATAAGTTCCTGAGAGGAAGTTATATAATACGTTGAAAATTAACATTGGGTGATATAGGAGTACCTTAAGATTCTCCTATTACTACACACTTCCCTGAGGACCTGCAACCTCATCCTCGATCCCCATAGAAACGGGAATAATAAGCGGTTACACAGTACAGACACTTGAAGCGCTATGAAGCCGTCAACTCCCGCCCAAGAAGAGCTGGTAGGTAATATCAGATATCTCCCTCTTCTGGTCACGTCAAGACTTCGGCACGTTCCAGCACGCAGGCTGGAGAACATATAATTAAATAAATCTTTCTCCTCGAGCGAACTGCCAGTGTGTCAAATTTTGCCGGTGAAGAAACACAGCTCTGGGTTCCGCTGGGAATGGAAACTTCGGAATTCGTGAGGATTACAAAAAGGTTACCACAAGACCACAACTAAACATTTTGTTGTTACTGTTGATAATTCGTTTTAGGGGATTGGGACATATTTATCATCAGCCCCGTGCACTTGAGTGCATGATTCATTTTTCATGTGGTAACTGAAGTAGCGTGTTCAACTGTAATTAATTATTAGGTTCGGGGATGGAGTATGTTCACTGAGACTTGTAATGAGGGAGTATCCCAACATTTGTTTAGATCAAGTGTGGAAAAACCAGGGGGAAAATCACTTTAAGGATAGCCACTGTTGTTGTTGGAGTCTTCAGTCTTTTGACTGGTTTAATGCATCACTCCATGCCTCCCTGTCCTGAGCTAATCGTTTCATCTCTACATAGCTACCACACCCTACATCTGAGGCAATCTGTTTAACATAATCTAACCTTGGTCTACCACTACAGTTCTTGTCCTCGACCCTTCCTTCCATAACTAAGCTTGCTATTCCTGGGTGTCTTAGTATGGGACCTTCTAACCTATCCCTTCTCTTCATTAGCAGTCACCAGAAACATCTCTCCTCTCCCACTCGTCTTAATACCTCTTCGTTTGTAACCCTATCTACCCATCTGATCTTCATCATTCTCCTGTAACACCACATTTCAAACGCTTCAATTCTCCTCTTTTCTGCTGCACCAATAGTCCACGATTCACTTCCATAGAGTGCCACGCTCCAGACAAAGGCTTTTAAAAATGACTTCCTAATACCTAAATCTATATTCGATGTTAAAAGATTCATTTTCCGTAGAAATGTTTTCCTTGCCTGAGGCAACCTACTTTTTATATCCTCTTTGCTTCGCCCATCACTGGTTATTTTGCTTCCTAAGTAACAGAAGTCGCCTACTTCCTTCAGCCACTGACTCTCGGGACTTGCTACAGCTCCCCATTGCGGCCGTAATCAGCGATTTAACGCACACTTCTACGCCGGGGGTAACTGATTATAGTGTAAAAAGGATGATACATAATAGGTGGGGAAAATACCTAGTTTGTTCGTAGGCTAGTTAATAATGTTAAATGTTTAACGCCCATTTTAATTTCTGTAGTTTTAGAGGCGTCACATGTAATTTTGTCCTTGGAGGAAATTTCTAACGGGCCAGTGAGACAGGAGGTTTTCATACTGTACCCGATACCTAGTTTAGGCTATCGGCTACGCCAGCAGACATTAAGCTGTAGTTGAGGTTTTGAGAAGAGCTCTTAAAAGATAGCGCACCGATCGCGTCAAGAAGCATGTCAAGATGACGTAGGAGGTCTAGGATCAAGGAGGCATTGAAATCTGTGAGAAGATGGAATTATGGATAGAGATGTGAAGCTTTATTGAGATATTTATGGAATTATAGTAATTAAACATCTTAGAAGAGGATATATAACATGCATTATTTGTGGAAATAATTTTAAAGAAGTCAGATAACCCTTAAGTTATTTTATAACGGAATAGCCGAGATGATACGGGTTCGAGACTATGACCGTGACGTGAGAGCACAGTGGTGGGGGACTACACCACGTGCCTGCGCCGAGCACATAAGCAAGAAGACAGTGTCAGCACGTTCAGTAGAGCTCAGTCAGACGAGCAGGTAGGAGCAGCTCTATAGCGCAAGCGAGACGCACCGTGAAGGTCACGTAACATACAGAAACTGTCACGGCAAAAGTGTAGGCGACAGTTCCTGCATCGCCGAGCAGCGAAGGCCAGGCGGGTCATTGATCCAGGCGGGATGGCCGAGGAAGCGATTACAGACGGCCGGGATATGTCAGAACTGCACTGCAAGTAGTTGAAGGCTTTATTTCAAGCGACATTTCGACGCAGTTTGAACATAGCTTTTACAAATAACTTTATGACTATGCTGTTCTATAACGCATTCGAAGCTACTTTAACTATTTCAAGTAAACGGAATGTTGTTAGCATAGGCACCGATGAACATTAGATCGTGCATTAATAAGATTTATTTCTTATGCAGTTTTCATGAATTACCAATTACAGACAACTACAGGGTGTTTCGTAATCTTGAACACTCTCAAGTAAAATTTTATATTACGAAAGTGAGACATAGCAATCATTTGAGATTGAACTTACAATACTCAAACTGAACATTTAACGGAACAGTGGCGTATCTTAGAAGAGGAGTAGGGGGTCCGCTGTTTCCATGAACTTTTCGAGAAGGAGTTGGACAATATCCGCTATGGGTAATCCGAAGTTCGACATGTCCGAGTAGACGCAAATAGAGACAAGATGGCACCGCAGAGCGATGGATTCGATTCCTGACGAGAGGAGTCCGCCAGCTGATTCACTTGGGATTTCGAAGGCCATCGTCATTTCATGGATGGAATGATATTCACGCCGATCTTTCGAGAAATTCTTTATGTAGGGAAAATCGACGATCTTGGAAATTTTATTACAGCTGATTATGAAAGGTACTGTAAGAGTCATAACTACCTGATACGATTATTTTCATGAATACTGGGCACACATGTATATTTTTCTAATAGGAGTGATATGATTATTTAGACATGGTTTGAATTTATATACTTCGAATTTGCTAGAATATGGAGTGACCATATGATATGGCAGGCATCATTATACGAAATTCTCACCATTGATTGGCTTTATTAAGCAGATGTTTGGTCTTTTAGACATTTTTCCAGCTAGGATATTTTTCATGAATAGTTTTTTTTTTGTGTAACGAGTATTTCGAACTCGTGATCTGCAATTGATTATCAGAAATTACTTCGTCAGTTCATTGCATACTAGCGAGTGTGTATTATTCATCAGTAGGGATTTTTTCCATTGGATTGTTTGGAGATATTAAGAAGTTATTCACTTTAGTGAATGAACATCGCTTTTATATGACAACTAGAAACTTGTTGATTCCTATCTGGTACATTCACTCATATAGCCTACGAGATGGGGTCCTTCGTATTTATACGATTGTATGGTGGCTACTCATCTTACCCATCGTTCAGGGAACTATCATCCAAGTCGACGGGGCGAGGTCTTTCGTATTTATACGACTGTACGGTGGTTACACATCTTACTCGCCATTGAGGGACTCATTTTATCATCCGAGTGTACACGAGATGTAAGTGAATTAAACAAGGAACTACTAGTCACATATCAGTCGAAATTTTGTTAAATAAAGTAACGATAAATGTCAACAGGATTGCATTTAGTAATTCTTGTTTGCCAATCCAATATTTTGTTGCTATACTCTTTTGAGAGTAATTTCAGTTTAACAGCTGTTACAGCTGATGCTTTGATGAGTTTTATAATTGTGTTTGATACCTTTGAGAAGGATTTAAAGTAATTGAATCTTGTAAGATTAATCATTAATGGTCAAGATTTATGTTAAGGCAGATCAGTATTGCAGATTTTGATAAGAGATTATAGCACATTGGTGTTTTTCTGCGATGTGAGTTATGAAAATTGTAAGAGAATTTATGCTATTTGAAAGCAGATCTTAAATTACTGAAGTAATATTTTTCCAATTGTTTAAGAAGTTGTCTAGATGTGATCAGAGTAATTACAGTTATTGGAGATTGTGTGCGTTGATAATTTGAAGCCAGTTATATATTTTTTGTAGATCATGCAACATGGTTAAGTGGAGTTTGTGATAGGCATTTTGTGGAAGTTGCCAAGTGATAGTAGCAACGTTGATAATGTATTTTGAAGCAGACATGAGGTCGTCGTACCCAGTCTAGCGTATTTGTTGAGATTCATGCTGTATGTGCTGAATATTTATGGAGTTTGTGGAGTAATTATTGTATTCAAATGTGATATTTGAAGTATTGAAGAAATGTAATGTCGTTGTGGATAGTTAGATCCAACGTGATGTCGTGGAGACAATAATATTCTTTGGCATGATAAATTAAATACGAGATATAACTTGGAAGTAATAAAACTGTAAGACAACGTTCTATAAACCTTATTAAACAATTTGTTAGGAAATTAAACAAATAAATGAAGTTGATAATACCAGATTTTCTAAAATAATAATTAACGAAAGAATAATCTGAGATTTAAGCATATTAACGATCTGACCTAATGAAATAAAAATCAGAATGACTAGATGAAATAATGAAAAACTTAAATAACCAGATGATTGAAATTTAAATAATCTGATAAATTAAATTTTGGAATGAATCAATGAATTAAATAAATGGATGAATTAAAGATTGGATAAAATAAACTGATTTAAATAAATTAATAGACGATTGTAATGATGATGAATAACTGAATTAGAAGGTGTTAATTAATTAAAGAAGCTGATGATTAATGAATTTATATGGAATTAAATAAATTTATTTGAGAGATAATTTGAAGGAATTGCAACTTGAATTGAGAATTTAAATGACGTAATGGTGATGAATTAACGATTCTGACAGGGATATGTAGAATTTTGAAGTGAGAATTAATGTGAGAAATATTTAATTTTGATGACGACGATAATGATGACCAATGAGAATTTGAATTTTCTGTAATTCACAGATAAGAGATTGTTAATGACGATGTAAATAGTGTAAATTAATGATTCGATGTTTAGGAGCATTTGGTTAATATGTTCAACATTCAAATTATGCCATGCAAACCATAAATTACGTGATATTTAATATGTGTGATTATTATATGTGTATGTTTAGACAGATTAATAACATTTTTAAATCCACATTGATGTTAAATTAAAGAGATTAGGTCTCAGGTTTCACAAATGTCAGTGACGAAAGACATAGTGCTACAGTGATCCTGAGAACCCAAGAGAACTTTATAAATTTTTCTTGTTATGTGGATAAAAATAATTTTGAATTAGAAAAGAGATGGTTCGATTTTTGGACAATGACAATTTAACTTTGGCATTCGACCATACTCTTAGGTAGGAGTTATATTTAAAATGTCTGTCTGACCATCAAAGTGAAATAAATTTGTTTTTATCTTAGTTGTGATCTGATGATGGTGTGATGTTCCTTTTTCTTTCCTTGTCTTGAGTAAGGCTTATCCGGAAAGGAAGTGGTTTGCTAGGAATTCAGTTGATGGCGCCCATTTATTTTTGCATTATTTTTATTAAACTTAAGCCCGTAACGACCCTAGAGATACTTTGTCTCGTGATACCCACTGCTTTTTCGATAACTCAGCTGAATTTCCGACACATTCCTTATTTGACTAGAGGTTCATTTAACTCCGCTCTGTCCTGGAACTCCAGGAATGCGATGTTATAGCAGATGGGTCATCGCATCCCCAGGACGAACGGGTACAGAGAGAGAGGGAGAATTGGCTTTATCCAACTAGTGGGGCTTTTCGATTTTGTTTATTCTATGGAATCACATCAGATTTAGATTACTGAGAGATTGATCTCAAGTTCATTTAAGTGTGTTACAAAATTTATTAAACTTAGTCAGACAATGTACTTGTGTGCCCAATCCAGTGTTCATGTTAATCGTATTAGTAATATCATGTTAGTTATAAGACATTTTTCCTATACCCAAGTGAATGCAGGAATTGAGACATTGTGATGTGTTGTTGTCTAACGTCTCTATATAAAACCTATATTGAAAATATAATTATGTTGCCGGAAGATTTAGCGAAGGTGTTAGGAGAGTTACAGACGGGTATGTCTGGTATTGCAGTAACTATTTCTAAGATGGAAACGGAAGTTAAAGAACAAATTAATAATTCAGAAGCTAGATTAGAAGCTAAATGTAAAGAGAATGTACAAGCATTACAGGCTAATAGCGAAGGCAGTCTGAACGACAGTTTAAAGTCATTAGAGACTAGGCTACAGACCAGTAACGAAGATAATTTAAAGTCATTAGAAGAAAGGCTACAGTCAAATAGCAAAGATGAGTTGAAGTCATTAGAAACTAGATTACAGACTAGTACTGAAAGTCATTTAAAAGCTAGTGAAGCTAACTTGAAAGATAACTTTAAATCATTGGAAGAGAAATTACAGTCTCGTAGTGAAGAAACTAACACTGAATTAGAAAATAAGTTAACTAGATTAGAGAATAGCTTAACTTTAAAGAATAATGAGATGCTGAAGACTTTACAATTAGACATAATTGCAGTAAACATGAAAGGAGAGGAAAATGTTCAAATATTAAGAAAAAATATTATTGAATTAGAAAGTAGAGGAGAAGAAAATATTTTTACTTTAAGAACTGACGTTATGTCCATACAGAAAGACATTAAATAAGATGTATCGAAGTTGAGATTCGACATCGATGGTTTAGTGGCAGATGTAGGCAAAATTCAAGATTGGTCTACCGAAGTATCTTTCGAGACTAAGATTAAAGGTCTAGAAACGAATCTAGGTAACGAGATTAAAGATTTAAAGACAGTAATTGGGACCATTAAAGAGGAAGTCTTAGGAGAGGTCAATTCTAATTTAAAATCATTAGAAAATCAATTGCAGAAGGATATTAGGAAGATAGACGACGATATAGAGCAAAAGGTTAATGAAAACTTAGCTTTGTTCAAAAATAGAGTCGGTGCAATTGTGGAAGAACGGTATAGTGAGGTCGATGCCGAAGCAAAAGAGAAACGTGAAGGGTTAGATGAAAAATTAATCGCAGGTATGGCAAACTTAGAAGCGAGGTTTACGGAAAACAAGGAAGCGATGAAGATAGATTCAACTCTATTTAGAACAGATGTTGATCTGTTAAAGGAACAAGTCGCGTCAGTAAAGAACACGTGCGAAGGAAAAATTGACAAGTTAAGAAACGACTTAGACGAGAGTAACAAAACGCAGGATGTTACATCGTTAGATGAATTGAAGACACAGGTCAAGAAATTAGCAGAAGACAGGATAACTAAACTAGAATCCATGTTTAACAGTTTCACCAGTCAGAATATCACATAAGGGGAAACATTGATAAATCAAACAGCGATAGACCGCACTATGACTAATCAAGAAGCGAGCATGGGAGAAGACCGTCAAATGCAACCGAATGTGACATTCGAAAGGGCTAGTTCAACCCCTCAGGATAATCCAAGTTCGAATAGGAGTACGTTGGGTCCAAGCGAACGATACTCAGGTCCAGTTACCATTATTAGGAATCTGGATGACAAGCCGAGAAAGTTTTCGGGAAATACAGGAGTCACACCAGTCGAATTTCTGCGAGATATTCGAGACTACATGGCGGAACATAGGGTAGCCAAAGAAAGAGAGCTAAGGATAGTCGAACGCGCCTTAGATGGATCTGCGCTTACGTGGTTTAGAGCGTTCAGAAGCAATTTTGCGAACATGGAGCAATTTGCCATAGCTTTCTTGAGGAGATTTTAGAGTGCCGAGGATCAACTTAACGTAAGAGCGGAGATGTACTCAAAACGCTATTCTACGTCACATCCGACGCATTATGCCAACTATTTCACGTCACAGCTGGCTAAATTACAGTTCCTTATTCCTCCATTGCCAGAAGAAGAGCTTTTGCAAGCTATAGCGAGACAGTTACCGATTGAGGTACAGCGATCACTAATAGCGTCGGGAGCCAATACACTGGAACACTATGACGACATTTTACGGCGATTGGACTATACAAGCGCACAGGTTACGCCTAGAAGCACCAGAAACGACAATAGGAACACGCAAGAAGTGAATGCGGTAGTCGTAGACAATGCAGCTCAAACGGACAGAAGGGATTCCTGGGAAAACCGACGGAACGAAGGGAATCGAGGAAACATCCGTAACGCTCGAGGAAATGATCGATATAGAGGACCATATGAGAGGCCATACGATCAAGAAGCGAGAGACAGCCGATATAGGAATTATAACCAGAATTCCAGATATCAAGACAGGAATCGATATAACAATAGATATCGGGGCAGAAATTACTGGAACCAAGGTCAACAGTATAATGGGAACGACAGGCAGGATGGCCGAAGAAACGATCCTAACGACAGACGGGATAATCGTGGACATGAGAGGTCGAGGCAAGAAGATAGACAGCCTAGTGCACCACTCGAAGAGACAGTGAGAAATGTCAATCGAGCAAGCACGAGTGAAGAAAGAGGAAATAAACGTCAGAATAACACGGAATCAAGATGCTAATCATTGGAAATCATCGTCATTATTGAGAGTCAGAAAGAACCATCATGCTGAGTAAGGGAATTGTAGAGCTATCGTGTACATGTATTATATGTAGAATGCCTGAGAGTGTATTTTTTTTCTCAATCCTGATAAAAAAAAGGAGATGTACGGGAGAGATGTACCCGATACCTAGTTTAGGCTATCGGCTACGCCAGCAGACATTAAACTGTAGTTGAGGTTTTGAGAAGAGCTCTTAAAAGATAGCGCACCGATCGCGTCAAGAAGCATGTCAAGATGACGTAGGAGGTTTAGGATCAAGGAGGCATTGAAATCTGTGAGAAGATGGAATTATGGATAGAGATGTGAAGCTTTATTGAGATATTTATGGAATTATAGTAATTAAACATCTTAGAAGAGGATATATAACATGCATTATTTGTGGAAATAATTTTAAAGAAGTCAGATAACCCTTAAGTTATTTTATAACGGAATAGCCGAGATGATACGGGTTCGAGACTATGACCGTGACGTGAGAGCACAGTGGTGGGGGACTACACCACGTGCCTGCGCCGAGCACATAAGCAAGAAGACAGTGTCAGCACGTTCAGTAGAGCTCAGTCAGACGAGCAGGTAGGAGCAGCTCTATAGCGCAAGCGAGACGCACCGTGAAGGTCACGTAACATACAGAAACTGTCACGGCAAAAGTGTAGGCGACAGTTCCTGCATCGCCGAGCAGCGAAGGCCAGGCGGGTCATTGATCCAGGCGGGATGGCCGAGGAAGCAATTACAGACGGCCGGGATATGTCAGAACCGCACTGCAAGTAGTTGAAGGCTTTATTTCAAGCGACATTTCGACGCAGTTTGAACATAGCTTTTACAAATAACTTTATGACTATGCTGTTCTATAACGCATTCGAAGCTACTTTAACTATTTCAAGTAAACGGAATGTTGTTAGCATAGGCACCGATGAACATTAGATCGTGCATTAATAAGATTTATTTCTTATGCAGTTTTCATGAATTACCAATTACAGACAACTACAGGGTGTTTCGTAATCTTGAACACTCTCAAGTAAAATTTTATATTACGAAAGTGAGACATAGCAATCATTTGAGATTGAACTTACAATACTCAAACTGAACATTTAACGGAACAGTGGCGTATCTTAGAAGAGGAGTAGGGGGTCCGCTGTTTCCATGAACTTTTCGAGAAGGAGTTGGACAATATCCGCTATGGGTAATCCGAAGTTCGACATGTCCGAGTAGACGCAAATAGAGACAAGATGGCACCGCAGAGCGATGGATTCGATTCCTGACGAGAGGAGTCCGCCAGCTGATTCACTTGGGATTTCGAAGGCCATCGTCATTTCATGGATGGAATGATATTCACGCCGATCTTTCGAGAAATTCTTTATGTAGGGAAAATCGACGATCTTGGAAATTTTATTACAGCTGATTACGAAAGGTACTGTAAGAGTCATAACTACCTGATACGATTATTTTCATGAATACTGGGCACACATGTATATTTTTCTAATAGGAGTGATATGATTATTTAGACATGGTTTGAATTTATATACTTCGAATTTGCTAGAATATGGAGTGACCATATGATATGGCAGGCATCATTATACGAAATTCTCACCATTGATTGGCTTTATTAAGCAGATGTTTGGTCTTTTAGACATTTTTCCAGCTAGGATATTTTTCATGAATAGTTTTTTTTTTGTGTAACGAGTATTTCGAACTCGTGATCTGCAATTGATTATCAGAAATTACTTCGTCAGTTCATTGCATACTAGCGAGTGTGTATTATTCATCAGTAGGGATTTTTTCCATTGGATTGTTTGGAGATATTAAGAAGTTATTCACTTTAGTGAATGAACATCGCTTTTATATGACAACTAGAAACTTGTTGATTCCTATCTGGTACATTCACTCATATAGCCTACGAGATGGGGTCCTTCGTATTTATACGATTGTATGGTGGCTACTCATCTTACCCATCGTTCAGGGAACTATCATCCAAGTCGACGGGGCGAGGTCTTTCGTATTTATACGACTGTACGGTGGTTACACATCTTACTCGCCATTGAGGGACTCATTTTATCATCCGAGTGTACACGAGATGTAAGTGAATTAAACAAGGAACTACTAGTCACATATCAGTCGAAATTTTGTTAAATAAAGTAACGATAAATGTCAACAGGATTGCATTTAGTAATTCTTGTTTGCCAATCCAATATTTTGTTGCTATACTCTTTTGAGAGTAATTTCAGTTTAACAGCTGTTACAGCTGATGCTTTGATGAGTTTTATAATTGTGTTTGATACCTTTGAGAAGGATTTAAAGTAATTGAATCTTGTAAGATTAATCATTAATGGTCAAGATTTATGTTAAGGCAGATCAGTATTGCAGATTTTGATAAGAGATTATAGCACATTGGTGTTTTTCTGCGATGTGAGTTATGAAAATTGTAAGAGAATTTATGCTATTTGAAAGCAGATCTTAAATTACTGAAGTAATATTTTTCCAATTGTTTAAGAAGTTGTCTAGATGTGATCAGAGTAATTACAGTTATTGGAGATTGTGTGCGTTGATAATTTGAAGCCAGTTATATATTTTTTGTAGATCATGCAACATGGTTAAGTGGAGTTTGTGATAGGCATTTTGTGGAAGTTGCCAAGTGATAGTAGCAACGTTGATAATGTATTTTGAAGCAGACATGAGGTCGTCGTACCCAGTCTAGCGTATTTGTTGAGATTCATGCTGTATGTGCTGAATATTTATGGAGTTTGTGGAGTAATTATTGTATTCAAATGTGATATTTGAAGTATTGAAGAAATGTAATGTCGTTGTGGATAGTTAGATCCAACGTGATGTCGTGGAGACAATAATATTCTTTGGCATGATAAATTAAATACGAGATATAACTTGGAAGTAATAAAACTGTAAGACAACGTTCTATAAACCTTATTAAACAATTTGTTAGGAAATTAAACAAATAAATGAAGTTGATAATACCAGATTTTCTAAAATAATAATTAACGAAAGAATAATCTGAGATTTAAGCATATTAACGATCTGACCTAATGAAATAAAAATCAGAATGACTAGATGAAATAATGAAAAACTTAAATAACCAGATGATTGAAATTTAAATAATCTGATAAATTAAATTTTGGAATGAATCAATGAATTAAATAAATGGATGAATTAAAGATTGGATAAAATAAACTGATTTAAATAAATTAATAGACGATTGTAATGATGATGAATAACTGAATTAGAAGGTGTTAATTAATTAAAGAAGCTGATGATTAATGAATTTATATGGAATTAAATAAATTTATTTGAGAGATAATTTGAAGGAATTGCAACTTGAATTGAGAATTTAAATGACGTAATGGTGATGAATTAACGATTCTGACAGGGATATGTAGAATTTTGAAGTGAGAATTAATGTGAGAAATATTTAATTTTGATGACGACGATAATGATGACCAATGAGAATTTGAATTTTCTGTAATTCACAGATAAGAGATTGTTAATGACGATGTAAATAGTGTAAATTAATGATTCGATGTTTAGGAGCATTTGGTTAATATGTTCAACATTCAAATTATGCCATGCAAACCATAAATTACGTGATATTTAATATGTGTGATTATTAGACAGATTAATAACATTTTTAAATCCACATTGATGTTAAATTAAAGAGATTAGGTCTCAGGTTTCACAAATGTCAGTGACGAAAGACATAGTGCTACAGTGATCCTGAGAACCCAAGAGAACTTTATAAATTTTTCTTGTTATGTGGATAAAAATAATTTTGAATTAGAAAAGAGATGGTTCTATTTTTGGACAATGACAATTTAACTTTGGCATTCGACCATACTCTTAGGTAGGAGTTATATTTAAAATGTCTGTCTGACTATCAAAGTGAAATAAATTTGTTTTTATCTTAGTTGTGATCTGATGATGGTGTGATGTTCCTTTTTCTTTCCTTGTCTTGAGTAAGGCTTATCCGGAAAGGAAGTGGTTTGCTAGGAATTCAGTTGATGGCGCCCATTTATTTTTGCATTATTTTTATTAAACTTAAGCCCGTAACGACCCTAGAGATACTTTGTCTCGTGATACCCACTGCTTTTTCGATAACTCAGCTGAATTTCCGACACATTCCTTATTTGACTAGAGGTTCATTTAACTCCGCTCTGTCCTGGAACTCCAGGAATGCGATGTTATAGCAGATGGGTCATCGCATCCCCAGGACGAACGGGTACAGAGAGAGAGGGAGAATTGGCTTTATCCAACTAGTGGGGCTTTTCGATTTTGTTTATTCTATGGAATCACATCAGATTTAGATTACTGAGAGATTGATCTCAAGTTCATTTAAGTGTGTTACAAAATTTATTAAACTTAGTCAGACAATGTACTTGTGTGCCCAATCCAGTGTTCATGTTAATCGTATTAGTAATATCATGTTAGTTATAAGACATTTTTCCTATACCCAAGTGAATGCAGGAATTGAGACATTGTGATGTGTTGTTGTCTAACGTCTCTATATAAAACCTATATTGAAAATATAATTATGTTGCCGGAAGATTTAGCGAAGGTGTTAGGAGAGTTACAGACGGGTATGTCTGGTATTGCAGTAACTATTTCTAAGATGGAAACGGAAGTTAAAGAACAAATTAATAATTCAGAAGCTAGATTAGAAGCTAAATGTAAAGAGAATGTACAAGCATTACAGGCTAATAGCGAAGGCAGTCTGAACGACAGTTTAAAGTCATTAGAGACTAGGCTACAGACCAGTAACGAAGATAATTTAAAGTCATTAGAAGAAAGGCTACAGTCAAATAGCAAAGATGAGTTGAAGTCATTAGAAACTAGATTACAGACTAGTACTGAAAGTCATTTAAAAGCTAGTGAAGCTAACTTGAAAGATAACTTTAAATCATTGGAAGAGAAATTACAGTCTCGTAGTGAAGAAACTAACACTGAATTAGAAAATAAGTTAACTAGATTAGAGAATAGCTTAACTTTAAAGAATAATGAGATGCTGAAGACTTTACAATTAGACATAATTGCAGTAAACATGAAAGGAGAGGAAAATGTTCAAATATTAAGAAAAAATATTATTGAATTAGAAAGTAGAGGAGAAGAAAATATTTTTACTTTAAGAACTGACGTTATGTCCATACAGAAAGACATTAAATAAGATGTATCGAAGTTGAGATTCGACATCGATGGTTTAGTGGCAGATGTAGGCAAAATTCAAGATTGGTCTACCGAAGTATCTTTCGAGACTAAGATTAAAGGTCTAGAAACGAATCTAGGTAACGAGATTAAAGATTTAAAGACAGTAATTGGGACCATTAAAGAGGAAGTCTTAGGAGAGGTCAATTCTAATTTAAAATCATTAGAAAATCAATTGCAGAAGGATATTAGGAAGATAGACGACGATATAGAGCAAAAGGTTAATGAAAACTTAGCTTTGTTCAAAAATAGAGTCGGTGCAATTGTGGAAGAACGGTATAGTGAGGTCGATGCCGAAGCAAAAGAGAAACGTGAAGGGTTAGATGAAAAATTAATCGCAGGTATGGCAAACTTAGAAGCGAGGTTTACGGAAAACAAGGAAGCGATGAAGATAGATTCAACTCTATTTAGAACAGATGTTGATCTGTTAAAGGAACAAGTCGCGTCAGTAAAGAACACGTGCGAAGGAAAAATTGACAAGTTAAGAAACGACTTAGACGAGAGTAACAAAACGCAGGATGTTACATCGTTAGATGAATTGAAGACACAGGTCAAGAAATTAGCAGAAGACAGGATAACTAAACTAGAATCCATGTTTAACAGTTTCACCAGTCAGAATATCACATAAGGGGAAACATTGATAAATCAAACAGCGATAGACCGCACTATGACTAATCAAGAAGCGAGCATGGGAGAAGACCGTCAAATGCAACCGAATGTGACATTCGAAAGGGCTAGTTCAACCCCTCAGGATAATCCAAGTTCGAATAGGAGTACGTTGGGTCCAAGCGAACGATACTCAGGTCCAGTTACCATTATTAGGAATCTGGATGACAAGCCGAGAAAGTTTTCGGGAAATACAGGAGTCACACCAGTCGAATTTCTGCGAGATATTCGAGACTACATGGCGGAACATAGGGTAGCCAAAGAAAGAGAGCTAAGGATAGTCGAACGCGCCTTAGATGGATCTGCGCTTACGTGGTTTAGAGCGTTCAGAAGCAATTTTGCGAACATGGAGCAATTTGCCATAGCTTTCTTGAGGAGATTTTGGAGTGCCGAGGATCAACTTAACGTAAGAGCGGAGATGTACTCAAAACGCTATTCTACGTCACATCCGACGCATTATGCCAACTATTTCACGTCACAGCTGGCTAAATTACAGTTCCTTATTCCTCCATTGCCAGAAGAAGAGCTTTTGCAAGCTATAGCGAGACAGTTACCGATTGAGGTACAGTGATCACTAATAGCGTCGGGAGCCAATACACTGGAACACTATGACGACATTTTACGGCGATTGGACTATACAAGCGCACAGGTTACGCCTAGAAGCACCAGAAACGACAATAGGAACACGCAAGAAGTGAATGCGGTAGTCGTAGACAATGCAGCTCAAACGGACAGAAGGGATTCCTGGGAAAACCGACGGAACGAAGGGAATCGAGGAAACATCCGTAACGCTCGAGGAAATGATCGATATAGAGGACCATATGAGAGGCCATACGATCAAGAAGCGAGAGACAGCCGATATAGGAATTATAACCAGAATTCCAGATATCAAGACAGGAATCGATATAACAATAGATATCGGGGCAGAAATTACTGGAACCAAGGTCAACAGTATAATGGGAACGACAGGCAGGATGGCCGAAGAAACGATCCTAACGACAGACGGGATAATCGTGGACATGAGAGGTCGAGGCAAGAAGATAGACAGCCTAGTGCACCACTCGAAGAGACAGTGAGAAATGTCAATCGAGCAAGCACGAGTGAAGAAAGAGGAAATAAACGTCAGAATAACACGGAATCAAGATGCTAATCATTGGAAATCATCGTCATTATTGAGAGTCAGAAAGAACCATCATGCTGAGTAAGGGAATTGTAGAGCTATCGTGTACATGTATTATATGTAGAATGCCTGAGAGTGTATTTTTTTTCTCAATCCTGATAAAAAAAAGGAGATGTACGGGAGAGATGTACCCGATACCTAGTTTAGGCTATCGGCTACGCCAGCAGACATTAAACTGTAGTTGAGGTTTTGAGAAGAGCTCTTAAAAGATAGCGCACCGATCGCGTCAAGAAGCATGTCAAGATGACGTAGGAGGTTTAGGATCAAGGAGGCATTGAAATCTGTGAGAAGATGGAATTATGGATAGAGATGTGAAGCTTTATTGAGATATTTATGGAATTATAGTAATTAAACATCTTAGAAGAGGATATATAACATGCATTATTTGTGGAAATAATTTTAAAGAAGTCAGATAACCCTTAAGTTATTTTATAACGGAATAGCCGAGATGATACGGGTTCGAGACTATGACCGTGACGTGAGAGCACAGTGGTGGGGGACTACACCACGTGCCTGCGCCGAGCACATAAGCAAGAAGACAGTGTCAGCACGTTCAGTAGAGCTCAGTCAGACGAGCAGGTAGGAGCAGCTCTATAGCGCAAGCGAGACGCACCGTGAAGGTCACGTAACATACAGAAACTGTCACGGCAAAAGTGTAGGCGACAGTTCCTGCATCGCCGAGCAGCGAAGGCCAGGCGGGTCATTGATCCAGGCGGGATGGCCGAGGAAGCGATTACAGACGGCCGGGATATGTCAGAACCGCACTGCAAGTAGTTGAAGGCTTTATTTCAAGCGACATTTCGACGCAGTTTGAACATAGCTTTTACAAATAACTTTATGACTATGCTGTTCTATAACGCATTCGAAGCTACTTTAACTATTTCAAGTAAACGGAATGTTGTTAGCATAGGCACCGATGAACATTAGATCGTGCATTAATAAGATTTATTTCTTATGCAGTTTTCATGAATTACCAATTACAGACAACTACAGGGTGTTTCGTAATCTTGAACACTCTCAAGTAAAATTTTATATTACGAAAGTGAGACATAGCAATCATTTGAGATTGAACTTACAATACTCAAACTGAACATTTAACGGAACAGTGGCGTATCTTAGAAGAGGAGTAGGGGGTCCGCTGTTTCCATGAACTTTTCGAGAAGGAGTTGGACAATATCCGCTATGGGTAATCCGAAGTTCGACATGTCCGAGTAGACGCAAATAGAGACAAGATGGCACCGCAGAGCGATGGATTCGATTCCTGACGAGAGGAGTCCACCAGCTGATTCACTTGGGATTTCGAAGGCAATCGTCATTTCATGGATGGAATGATATTCACGCCGATCTTTCGAGAAATTCTTTATGTAGGGAAAATCGACGATCTTGGAAATTTTATTACAGCTGATTATGAAAGGTACTGTAAGAGTCATAACTACCTGATACGATTATTTTCATGAATACTGGGCACACATGTATATTTTTCTAATAGGAGTGATATGATTATTTAGACATGGTTTGAATTTATATACTTCGAATTTGCTAGAATATGGAGTGACCATATGATATGGCAGGCATCATTATACGAAATTCTCACCATTGATTGGCTTTATTAAGCAGATGTTTGGTCTTTTAGACATTTTTCCAGCTAGGATATTTTTCATGAATAGTTTTTTTTTTGTGTAACGAGTATTTCGAACTCGTGATCTGCAATTGATTATCAGAAATTACTTCGTCAGTTCATTGCATACTAGCGAGTGTGTATTATTCATCAGTAGGGATTTTTTCCATTGGATTGTTTGGAGATATTAAGAAGTTATTCACTTTAGTGAATGAACATCGCTTTTATATGACAACTAGAAACTTGTTGATTCCTATCTGGTACATTCACTCATATAGCCTACGAGATGGGGTCCTTCGTATGTATACGATTGTATGGTGGCTACTCATCTTACCCATCGTTCAGGGAACTATCATCCAAGTCGACGGGGCGAGGTCTTTCGTATTTATACGACTGTACGGTGGTTACACATCTTACTCGCCATTGAGGGACTCATTTTATCATCCGAGTGTACACGAGATGTACGTGAATTAAACAAGGAACTACTAGTCACATATCAGTCGAAATTTTGTTAAATAAAGTAACGATAAATGTCAACAGGATTGCATTTAGTAATTTTTGTTTGCCAATCCAATATTTTGTTGCTATACTCTTTTGAGAGTAATTTCAGTTTAACAGCTGTTACAGCTGATGCTTTGATGAGTTTTATAATTGTGTTTGATACCTTTGAGAAGGATTTAAAGTAATTGAATCTTGTAAGATTAATCATTAATGGTCAAGATTTATGTTAAGGCAGATCAGTATTGCAGATTTTGATAAGAGATTATAGCACATTGGTGTTTTTCTGCGATGTGAGTTATGAAAATTGTAAGAGAATTTATGCTATTTGAAAGCAGATCTTAAATTACTGAAGTAATATTTTTCCAATTGTTTAAGAAGTTGTCTAGATGTGATCAGAGTAATTACAGTTATTGGAGATTGTGTGCGTTGATAATTTGAAGCCAGTTATATATTTTTTGTAGATCATGCAACATGGTTAAGTGGAGTTTGTGATAGGCATTTTGTGGAAGTTGCCAAGTGATAGTAGCAACGTTGATAATGTATTTTGAAGCAGACATGAGGTCGTCGTACCCAGTCTAGCGTATTTGTTGAGATTCATGCTGTATGTGCTGAATATTTATGGAGTTTGTGGAGTAATTATTGTATTCAAATGTGATATTTGAAGTATTGAAGAAATGTAATGTCGTTGTGGATAGTTAGATCCAACGTGATGTCGTGGAGACAATAATATTCTTTGGCATGATAAATTAAATACGAGATATAACTTGGAAGTAATAAAACTGTAAGACAACGTTCTATAAACCTTATTAAACAATTTGTTAGGAAATTAAACAAATAAATGAAGTTGATAATACCAGATTTTCTAAAATAATAATTAACGAAAGAATAATCTGAGATTTAAGCATATTAATGATCTGACCTAATGAAATAAAAATCAGAATGACTAGATGAAATAATGAAAAACTTAAATAACCAGATGATTGAAATTTAAATAATCTGATAAATTAAATTTTGGAATGAATCAATGAATTAAATAAATGGATGAATTAAAGATTGGATAAAATAAACTGATTTAAATAAATTAATAGACGATTGTAATGATGATGAATAACTGAATTAGAAGGTGTTAATTAATTAAAGAAGCTGATGATTAATGAATTTATATGGAATTAAATAAATTTATTTGAGAGATAATTTGAAGGAATTGCAACTTGAATTGAGAATTTAAATGACGTAATGGTGATGAATTAACGATTCTGACAGGGATATGTAGAATTTTGAAGTGAGAATTAATGTGAGAAATATTTAATTTTGATGACGACGATAATGATGACCAATGAGAATTTGAATTTTCTGTAATTCACAGATAAGAGATTGTTAATGACGATGTAAATAGTGTAAATTAATGATTCGATGTTTAGGAGCATTTGGTTAATATGTTCAACATTCAAATTATGCCATGCAAACCATAAATTACGTGATATTTAATATGTGTGATTATTATATGTGTATGTTTAGACAGATTAATAACATTTTTAAATCCACATTGATGTTAAATTAAAGAGATTAGGTCTCAGGTTTCACAAATGTCAGTGACGAAAGACATAGTGCTACAGTGATCCTGAGAACCCAAGAGAACTTTATAAATTTTTCTTGTTATGTGGATAAAAATAATTTTGAATTAGAAAAGAGATGGTTCTATTTTTGGACAATGACAATTTAACTTTGGCATTCGACCATACTCTTAGGTAGGAGTTATATTTAAAATGTCTGTCTGACTATCAAAGTGAAATAAATTTGTTTTTATCTTAGTTGTGATCTGATGATGGTGTGATGTTCCTTTTTCTTTCCTTGTCAGGGGCGTGGTGGCTCAGCGGTCTAGCTGTATGCCTCTCACCAAGGCGGTCCGGGTTCGATTCCCGGTCAATGCATGTGAGATTTTCGAAGTGAAATGCCATCTCCTGTGGTTCGGATTCCACGTAAAAAGGAGGTCCCGTGGCTCATAATCACAAGATTCACGGTCACGTAAAACTACAATCTTCCTTCCTTCTTTTCTTTCCTTGTCTTGAGTAAGGCTTATCCGGAAAGGAAGTGGTTTGCTAGGAATTCAGTTGATGGCGCCCATTTATTTTTGCATTATTTTTATTAAACTTAAGCCCGTAACGACCCTAGAGATACTTTGTCTCGTGATACCCACTGCTATTTCGATAACTCAGCTGAATTTCCGACACATTCCTTATTTGACTAGAGGTTCATTTAACTCCGCTCTGTCCTGGAACTCCAGGAATGCGATGTTATAGCAGATGGGTCATCGCATCCCCAGGACGAACGGGTACAATACATAAACATCCTTAAATGCCATCAGATATGTCAAGGATCTTCCCCGCTACCTTACGTTTTCAATGCCAACGTTTAACTGATTGCGCCACTCATTCCAACTCTTTCTTTTTATTATAATTATAATTATTATTATTATTATTATTATTATTATTATCACATTCTCTATCCGCATCTGCCCCAGAAATCGTATTGTTTCAACCGTGTGCTTTATTATTATTATTATTATTATTATTCTCATATGTTCACCATATCGTTGGGTACAATTCACCATTTCATCGACATTTGTTGGTGGAGTGGAGTTCTCTATATCGGTAGGTTGAGGAACGAACGAACTATGGAGCAGGTCTCTAAAATAACTACTTTCTGCATACTGGTATGCATATTATGGTGGAGCCCCAGTTTATCGAGGTTGTCCTTCAGCGACTTCGGTATGATCCCTGTGGAAGAGATTATGATAGGCAATACAGTGACTAATTCCTGTCGCCACATCTGTCGGATCTCTTCAGCCAGAGGCATGTGTTTCGTCACTTTCTCAGCATAACTTTGCTGGATATTATGCGAGTTAGGGACTGCGATATCTATTAGAAGAGTTTTCTTCTGCACTTTATCAATAAGAATAATGTCTGGCCTGTTTGCTGATATAGTCTATATGTTATCACTGACCTGTCCCAGAGTAGCTTGTGTGTATCATTCTCTAGAACAGCATCAGGAATGTATTGATAATAAGGCAGAACATTATTACTTAAGGAGTGCTTCTTTGCCAGGTTCAGGTGGATTATCTTGGCTACTTGGTCATGTCTCTTCAAATAGTACGTAGATGAAATTGTTGTACAGCCCCTTGTGATTTGCTGGATGGTCTCCGATTCGCGATGGCATCTACTACATTTGTCATCTGGCATGTCAGCCTTAATGATGTATTTTAGGTCGTTATTTGTTGCCACTACTTGATCTTGAATCACGACCATGAACCCCTCAGTCTCAGGAAATAGATCCGCATGGGTCAGCCAGCTGTTCGACGCATGTATGTCGACATATTCTTGACTGAGATCATACCGATGACGGCCGTGCAGTGCTTTCTGAGTCCACTGTTGAAGCTTGTTGGTTGTATGCTCTTCTGACGTAGCTAGCTACACATGCCTGGCATGGAGAAGGTCCAATGGCGTGCACTTGTCATCCACCTTAATAACAGCCTGATGCAGGGGAGAGTTCGTCTTGCTCAAAAAGTAGGCCTGAAGATTCTTCACCTGCTTGGCATGTATGTGTATAATATCAGAAAGCGCGCGTCCACCTCTCTGGTGTGGCAAAGTCAGTCGTTCAACTGCTGACTTCGGGTGCAGATATCTGTGTCTCCTTAATAAGAATATTTTCTAGGTCTGTCTGTGTCCATTTTACAATACCAAACGTGTAAGCCAGTACTGGAATGGCATATGTATTGATGGCCTTGAAGATGTTCCTTCAATTCAACTTGGATTTCAGAATCTTGTTGAGACGTTGATTGGACGTCGCTACTGTTTGTTCCTTAATGATCTTGTGATCAATTCTCTTTGACTGTTGGAAACCAAGATATTTGTAACTCTCAGATATCTTCTAAGGGCTGAATGAGACTTCGATTTTCGATTACAATTCCTCCGGTTTCTAACTTTCCCTGTCGGAGGGTATGAGTACGACATTTATCCAACCCAAAGGACATACCGATGTCTGAAGAAAAGGAAGCTGTGATAACAATCAGATTATCTATATGCTTTTCAGAGGATGCAAATAATTTTATGTCATCAATGTACATCAAATGGGAGAGCTGATGGATTACTGTGCCAGAGTGTCTAATCGGAAGGCCACTTCGTGTCGCATTCAATAACGATGATAACGGGTTCAACGCAAGGCATAACCACAAAGGACTCAGACTGTCACCTTGAAAAATGCCCCTCTTGACTGGAATGAATCTTGACTCAATCGAAGTACCACCCTGTTGTATATACAAATTGGTTCCCCAAGGTGTCATCATTGTTTGCAATGTTGTAATTATCACTGGATCAAGTTTGTAAAGCTTGAAGGCTCGGAGTAACCAGGAGTGTGGAACTGAATCAAATGCTTTCCTGAAATCAATGTTGGTCATATATAGATTTCGCATCATTTTGTATCCTTGCTCCGTAATCACGGCATCAATTACCAGCTGTTCTTTGCATCCTTGAGACATTTTCACGCATCCCTTCTGTTCCTCAGCCAAGATGTTGTTATACTCCAAGTGCTTGTAGACTTTATGTGCAATACATGATGTAAATAGTTTATAGAGATTGCACAGGCAAGTGACTGGCCCATACTTTGCAGGGTCTACAGTTCTTTCACCTTTCGGGAGTAGGTATGTCTTCCCTCGCATCAGGTAGGAGGGTATCAGTTGTGGATTTTCAAGGAATGTATTGTAGTGGCGGGTCAGATGTTCGTGTGTGCAGGTGAATCGTTTGATCCAGAGGTTATCGATATTGTCTGGTCCAGTGGCTTTCCAATTTTGTGTCTCATTCGCAGCTCGTGTAACATCATCTGTGGATACAGACGAGTCCAGCATTGTGTCAACTTCTGACATTCTTTGATCCTCCTCAGTAAGCCATGGAGCGCTGCTGTTGTACTCTCCCGCATCGGACCGTATAGTAGACCTGAAGTTCTCTACCTCCTCTTTTTGGGGTGTAGGGCCTGTCTTACCTTCAAATCTTCGAGGTTTCTATAGAGGAATTTCTCATTTGCGGCAAATAAGTTATTTTGTCGTTTTCGCTGATTGGACTCTTTATACCGACGAAGCCTCATAGCTTTCGCCTGAAGTTGTTGCTTCAAGGTGTCTAAGACTTCAAGAGACGTCTGATTAGGTGGATTATATTTAGCGTGTTTCTTCTTTGAAGAGCTCAACAATTCAACACAATGAACGACTTTGTTACTACGATTGCCCGCTATATATTCCAATGTTTCTTCGGAGCTTCTCAATAGACCTGACTAAACGTAGCTCCCAAGCTGGTGTAGTCTGTTGTCTGTTAGTAAGATGTGGACCACATTTTAGTCTACCACCAACTGTTCTTACCTCAGCGAACGCTCCAGCATAAATAGAGTTCGGCACATCACTGAAACAGCTTGAGTTGAGTGCAAGATGAGGAGCAAGGATATCCTCATTCATTATTCTCACTGCAACTGCAAGCTTCCTAGAGCAGTGTTGCTTTAGGATTGTGGGACGCTGAATTGGGTCAGTACCTTCAAATCCGGCAAGAGGTTCCTTAAATTCATTCTCAAGTTGCTGGCTTGCTGGGTCACCTATAAATTTACTCATCAACGCACCATCTTCCGTAGAATTGCTATGATAATGATGATGATAATTGTTGTTTTAAGGGGCCTAACATCTAGGCTATCGGCCCAGAATTGCCATGATGTAGGTCTGATGGTTAGTAGGAGTTGTAATATCTCCATCTCTCACTTGCTCCACTGATTTCAGAGTGTTGCTGGCAGCAATTTCTGTCCGTAGCATCTTAAGTTGTTCCTCAGGGATGAGTTTCCTCAGTACTATAGCACGGCGTTAGTCTGCTATTCTCTGTACCGTTACATTGATTTAAGGATACTGCTGGCAGAATGCGGCATGCAGCTTCTGCCTGTATGTGATGGTATTCGCCTCAATACCAGTTATCTGATAATAACAGCGCATGACACATGTATTCATCTCGGTCGTCCATTTCATGCGCTGTCTCGGTTTGCCTGCTCTCGTGGTCTCCTGAATCACAGAAGAAACACTATGTGCAGGTGTAGCGTTGGATGCTGTTAGGATGCTACTATCAACATCGGCTGTAACATGTTCGGGATATTCCCCGATCAGGGCCCGCCTTTTCAGCTCCTGATCACCACCGGCTTGCATGCTGTCACCCCCAGTGATGGCTCCAATGGTGCCCCGTCGCTCCTCGGGTAGCGGCCTTAATAGTTTCACTTGTCTTATTTCGTCTCATCATGATGATGGTGTGCCTTTTATACCTACGGCCAGGATATAATTTCGACCGCCCCTAACATGGGGATCAGACGTCGTTAGCAGCCGCCCGCTGCGGATCAGACGCTGCTGCACTGCGTTTGATTTTGGGTTTTTCATCCCCTAGGAAGGTTGCCTTCCTACGGCTGAAGAGTCTTACCTACCCTAAATTATTAATAGTCTAGTACTCATTTCATGTTAAATTTTGCCGATGTTTTTGAAGCTGTTATCTAATGTGAGTATGAGACAAGCTACCCCTAACCTGCATTGGTACCATCAGATCTTAATCGACCTCTTCGTGTTACTGTAAATATTCACGCAATTCACCAAACGTTGAGCACACACAAACAGTATAGAAATGCTTATAAATACTCACTGTGACAGTAGGGGCGAAGACAAATAGTTGTGTTAGTAAACTAAGGATACTCGGAGATCAGGGATTTTGTTGGTGACACATCAACCGATAGCCTACTTAACTTGGGCAACTTACGAAACATAACACCATCCAACAATTGATTTTGCAGCAATATTTGTTCCAAATTCAGTTAGTAATATGATGTACGTAGTTACAAACACGCATCACACGATCTTAATCTAACGACGACAGCGACGTATTTATGACAATTTACATAACCTAACCTGGTTGTAGGCCTTGTTATTTCTAAGCAACCAGGTAAACAAAATGTCAAGTCAGACAAATATGTCAAATATGATTATAAAAACCCTCTCAATCCTTCTGAAGCCATGTATATCGTCAGTAAATCATCCAAAATATCATATAAACTGTAAAACAACGGTGGTAGCGCAAAATAACCATATAAAATATACACATATCAGGAGCATCATAATTATTATTATTATTCCTTATACCCATTCATAGATCTTGTTGAATCTTGTTAGTTGGCTTCGTGACTTTTGCGTTCCTCTTCTCCCAAATTAGGGGCAGATGACCTCGTAGTTCAGCCCCTTAAAACAACAATAACTAACTTCTCCCAAAAGCTCTTCATGAACTCACTGCGCCCTTCTGTCCATCTTGTAACAGCACTGCTGCTAGATTTCACCCTAAATGTGCGCTTATTTACTGAGGTTCTGAAAATTTCTTGTTTTTAGCCTATTTTCATTTTATGAAAAAAACAGGCTTATGAGATCACCTTTTGTCCGTGTGTGTGTGCGTGTGTGTGTGTGTGATGGTGTGTGTGTGTGTGTCCCCTAATAACTTCTAAACAGCTGGAGCGATTTCATTGGAACTCTGTAAGATCATAGCACCATTCTGACCGACCCCGACCGTGCCCTTCAAACCTTATTATGTCTCACCAATGCAACATGGCGGCTGTGCGAAGTATTTCACCAGCATTCAGTATCTCCGAAACTATTACCGATATCACCCTGAAATTGTGTACGGTGATAAAGAGCACTACTAGAAGTTCACCTATGAGAGTTTCAAAAACCTGGCAACTATAAAACCAACATGGCGGCCAAGCGAAGTTGAGACTTTTAAATAGACTTTTCTCGCGATTTAACCATCCAAACGAAATGAAACTTGGTTCAGCAAATGTATATACACATTTTAATGTACTGGCGTCTAATTTAGTTCAATTCTTTACATAACCTCAAGATGGCAGCTGTGCGAAATATTTCAATGGCATTCTATATCTCCGAAACAATTACAGATATCGCCCTGAATTTTTTACGGTGATAGAGGGCACTGGTAGAAGTTTATCTATGTAATTTTTATAAACCTGTAAAGAACAAAACGAACATGGCGGCCTAGCGAAGTTGAAATATTTTAATAGACTTTTCTCGTGATTTAACTCTCTGAGCGCAGCGAAAATGTGGTACAGTAATTGATTATACATATTGCAATGCACAGGCATCTAATTTAATTCCATTGTTTACATAACCTCATGATGGCGGCTGTGCGAAATTTCAAAATTATGTTTTTTATTCTTGTGTCGTAATCATGCGATCGAAGTTATAGTTTGTATAATGAATCTACGCAATAATTTTCCTTGAATGGTACATAACTCTATGGCCTATACATATAACAATCCAAAATGGCGAGCATCAGAAATATTTAGACGGTTCTCAATATCTACGAATCTTTTACAGCAATCAAACTGATTTTTTTTATGTTCATAGAGGCTATGAACATATGTTCACCTATAGGACTTTCAGTAACCTGGTGAGCCCAAATCCAACATGGCGGCGAAGCGAAGTAAAATATTTAAATGGACGTTTCTCGCGATTTAATCGTCCGATTGCAGTGAAACTTTGCACGTTAAATGCGTATACAAATATTAATCCACTGGCATCTAATTCAATTCAATTGTTTTCATAATCACAAGATGGCAGCTTTGCGAAATTTTAAAATCTCATTTTTACTTTTCGTGTCCTAATCATGCGATTGAAAATTGAATACCATACGCACACAATAATCTTCATGTAATAGTACACAAATAAAAATCCAACCAGGCGACCATCTGAAATATTTAGACGGTTCTCAATATATACGAATCTATCACAACCTTCAAACTGAAATTTTGTATGTTGATAGAGGCAATTAACATGAGTAGGATATACGAAATTAGGCTGTATAGTTCCTCACGGAACCACTTGTTTGTTTATGTTTTCCCCATGTTCAACTCCTCCCTTATATCCGCTAGTCAATTTATCCTCGTATTTTGTGCATTAACTATGCTGAATAATCTATTTTAGTCTATCGTTGTCCATCCTAAATATGTACCCAAAAATGTCATCCGATTCCTGTGTACAGGGTTTGTGAAACTGTCTGTGAGACTATAGAGGTCTGCAGTTCGTCTCTTGATCCAAATTACATCTTGTATAGGGCCGAATAGTTTTCTAAAAATTTCGCATTCTTGCTTTTCAATTTCTGCAATTTTTGAATTACCTCCTAAAGTAGTTGCTCCTGATGCATGTAGAGATTCTGGGAGGACAACGGCTTTGTAATGTTTTAAATTTGCATTGCGTGGCATCACTCTCTTATTGTACTGACTCCACGATAGTATGAATTCCCTTTGAAGTCTTGAGGACCTTTCTATGTTGACCAAACTATCCAATATTGAAGGTAAAATTATTTCTCCAAGGTATTTAAACGAGGATACCGGTGAGGTCGTCCCACAAGCTATTTCAATTTTATATTTCTTTCACTTTTGCCGAAGTTCACCATATTATACTTGGTTTTCTCAAATGTTAGCTGAAGACCTGTCAGTGATGCTATTCTGTGTAACAACATACTTAGCTTCCTCCTTGTTCTTTGTAATGATCGCTAGGTTGTCTGCAAAAGCTAAGCACTTGACGTTGATTTTGTTCCCAGCAGTCTGAATGTTTATACCTTTGATGTCGTTTTCCCATCCTCTGATGACTTTATCTAAACCAAGTTAAACAGAAGAGGAAAGAGTCAGTCTGCTTGCCTAACACCTGTAAGTACTAGTGAAAACATGAGCTTGCATTACGATTCTTTGCCCGCAAATAAGAGTAAGACAACGCGCTGATTCCCTTTCTAGCAGTCTTGGCCTTAACCCTTGGATTTAAAGTCTTAGTATGTACTTAAAATAAGGTCTGTAAGAGCATTTAGACCAGGTCTTCGTAGGTTGCACTACGCTGTGCAATAAATGCCGAGGAGACCTCTGTCTGCCCCTCTACTAAGCATATGTGGCGTTGACAGTCTGTGATTTAACAGTTTAAAGAACGATCTAAGCATGCACTAGGATTGTTCGATATCTGCTATTTACAAATATTATTTTTATTGAAACTCCAACAGTTAAAGATAAAGTTATTTGATGTTTCTCTTCACTTGTTGTGTTTGATCACCAGTATTGGTTTTTTCTTTCCTCTGTTTGTTTTTACTCGTTGACATTTTCCACATACTTATTTTCACTGTTGTCCTGAGCCTCCGTGAATATCAGATTACTCTTCAAGGACTGTGTTAGATGTTCTAAATGTTCTTTTCACACGTTCTCATTCACTTTTAACTGTGGCTTCACCGATCATAGGTTTTCTTTGTCTTCCAAATGTTCCATTCCACGCCTATCCATTTAAGATCCTCGATACGCCGTATCGAGCCAACAACATCAGGGAGATCGACAGCAGTATTCTATAGCGCGTGGAGTCCTGGTTACACTGCGCACTGCACAGATCCATAAGTGTAATTTCGAGCGTTTGTGAAGCCCTTATTTAGAGCCCGAAGTACTCCATGGAAGTTATTTACTCCTTCAGACCTTGAGCGCTGCCATTCCCTCTTTTGATGCAGTCGTTGGCTGCGAGCGAAGCGAGCAGTAATAGTACATTATGCAACGAGCCTATAATGGCAATAATTAAGACAAGAGTATGTTTATAAAACGAGCGTAAGCGAGTTTTATAATTTCCATACGAGTGTCTTAATTACCATTATAGGCGAGTTGCATACGACTGTTTATGTTCGACGATAATTATAACGTTATTATATGTTTTAACATAAATATTCATAAATATCTGTTGAGAGTCAGCCATTTAAATTTTGTGATCGGAGTGCACGCGCTGCGTATGATATCTCTGATTTTTAAGTTCTTTGAACGACCGACGCATGCGCTCTTTGTGCTTGCAACGCCATATGAAGGCCATATGTCTACAGTCTGCCGTCCAGCTCTATATCATTCACTAATATTGTCACAGAAGTCGTTTGAAAGCATGCGCTGTTTAGAAATTGGAGATGAGGATATTAAGGTACAGTGCTATTTCTTGTCTCATATTCGCCAGTTTATTTACGCGAACATATGGACGGTGCGTATTCCATGTCGGTAATTTATATAGAGAGGTGCTGTGTTTATGTCCGACATATTGGATTTTGAGCGCATGCACTAAGGTATCCTTACCTAATTGGCCAATGAATGAGCTCTGATTGGCTGAAGAAACTGTATCTTAATGAAAAACAGTGTTATAATGAGCCTCATTATGATACAGTTTTCTGACACATAATGTTTACATTTCGACACCGTCGACCATAAAAATGTCTCATAAGCGGTGAGTACGCGTTAGCCGTCGTGACTTTATAAAATGTGCGCTGCCAGTGTTTTATGCGTCAATTATTTGAATGTGATTGTTAGTGTCCATTTTCATGCCGAAGCATCACAGCATGAACTCGGCATATTAATACTAATGTGTTTCCTTCTTTTCGTGCTCAGTGGTTATATATCACCGTGTAACATGAGAGGTGTATTGCTATAACTATTTGTCTTGGAGAGTAGAAACTTAAGAGCCAACTTCCCTTTCACTGCTTATTATCCTCAAATATCCGCTCCCCGGTTGAGCGAGAAACACTTGTAAGGAGCTGAGGATCAATTGCAAGCGTTGGCTGTCGTGACCAATAAAACGTACCAAAATGGTGCGTTTCTTTTTAATTTTTTTTAGAGCCTTACTTCTTAAATATGCAAATCATTTGAAATGAATGTTTAAATGTTATAGGTAGAGATATTTCAATGACTCAACTAGTATGTATAATGCTGTAGGTGCAGTAGCAGGAACTGGTCCGTTAGAATAAAGTTAGTGGTACTTGCCTAAGAATTACTTATTAGTAATCTGATTTATGCAAACTGACCATACGTGCCTAAGTTTGCATAGTTGCTATGGTGTTAATATTCATACAGCAGAAAGTATCTTCAAGGTAATTTGTTTGCCTTCTTTAGACCTCTCTACCCGTAAAACAAATTTCCTGTCATAAAATACTGATTAATACACAAATAGAGTTAAAATTTGATTAGCTTCATGTTGCTATAACTGACAACACAAAGTGATAAAATACGGCTTCCAGATTCCCTACTGCAGCAACATATCAGACAACGCTCTAGCATAACTCTTTACATTCTATCATTATGTATACTTTCCAAAAGAAATTTACAGTCAAAATACTTTTTTAAAATCTCTTATCCTCCCAGTTCGGCTTCATCCACGAATTATGCGACCGTGATCGGAACCGGTATCAAAATAATTACAAAAGTTTAATGCTGTCTTAGAGATATCCACGGCTCGTAATGATATTAGAGGATATTTTTAGCCTACTTTTCACATTTTACAAAAATGAGTAAAAAGTAGACTTATGAGATCGATCCGGGAAAATGTGTGTCTGTCTGGCTGGCTGGCTGGCTGGCTGTGTGTGTGTGTGTGTGTGTGTGTGTGTGTGTGTGTGTGTGTGTGTGTGTGTGTGTGTCTATCAACTCCTAAACGGCTGCAGCAATCGAATCCAAATTTGGTATTAGTAAAGATCTATACCTGAATATCTCATGCCCATATTTCAGAACCATGTCAGTGCTACCAACTGCTGAAAGACCGCAATTGAAATTTGAGCTCCATGTTGGATATCTTGGAAGGTATGCATGGGAGCTATTCCAAAATTGGCACACATATAGATAATAATATTTCAGTTTAATTTCCAGGAGGCCATACATGGCAGTGTTGCCAAAATGATTCTAAGCCTGCTGATAGGTACAATTTTTAATGCATATACCTTCTACACTATCAATTGGATTTCAACCAAATTTCGTATGTTCTATGTGTACATAAACATATATGACTGAGCGTATTTTTAAGAGCCACCAGGGCTGCCAACTCTTAATAAATGCTCTCAATTTATTTTATCCAAATACCAATATATCAGACAGTATGCAAGCCGACAGCTTTAAACTATACACACGTATAGGACCTGACATTCTATATTAATTTGGAGTAACTTATATACGTCAGTGCTACCAACATGATTCTAAGCCTGCTGAGAGGTCAAACTTTGAATACATGTGACTTCCATACTACTCGTATCATTTGGATTTCAACCAAATTTCGTATGTGCTATGTGTATCATAACAGATATGACTATGCGTATTCTTAAGAGCAACCAGGGCTGACAACTGTTAATAAATGCTGTCTCTATTTTTAGCCTACTTTCGATTTTTGCAAAAAATGAAAGTAGACTTATGAGATCAACACAGGGCGAAAAAAGTGTGTCTGTCTGTGTGTGAGTCTGTGTGTGTGTGGGTCTGTGTGTCTGTGTGTGTGTGTGTGAGTGTGTGTACTCTGAATGTCTGTCCCCCCCTATCAATTCGAACACGGTGAATGCGAATTGAACGAAATTTGGTACAAAGGTAGCACTAGCAAAGGACACCTCAGTGTCATGTTTTATATCGCCGCCATCTTGACGGAAACGTAATGGCGGCCACACAAATGTTCAAAGCTTAAATCAAATTACGACTAACCTAATCATCCGATCTCTACCAAATTTTGCAACAACATACCTATATGGGGGGAGCATCCATTGACCAAACTAATAAGTCATCAGCGTAATAGTTTGCGGATGGCGGCCATCTTTGTGTGAAAATCGATTCCCCCTATTAATTCGAACACGGTGCAACCGAATGGAACGAAATTTGGTACAGAGGTAGTACTAACAAAAGGCACCTCAGTGTCATGTTTTATATCGCCGCCATCTTGACGGAAACGTAATGGCGGCCACACAAATGTTCAAAGCTTAAATCAAAATACGATTAACCTAATCATCCGATCTCTACCAAATTTTGCAACAACATACCTTTATAGAGGAAGCATCCTTTGACCATATAACTAGGTCATTAGCCTAATAGTTTGCGGATGGCGGCCATCTTTGTGTGAAAATCAATTCCCCCTATTAATTCAAACACGGTGAAACCAAATGGAACGAAATTTGGTACAGAGGTAGCACTAGCAAAGGGCACCTCAGTGTCATGTTTTATATCGCCGCCATCTTGACAGAAACGTAATGGCGGCCACACGAATGTTCAAAGCTTAAATCAAATTACGATTAACCTAATCATCCGATCTCTACCAAATTTTGCAACTACATACCTTTATGGAGGGAGCATCCTTTGACCAATATAATAGGTTATTAGCCTAATAGTTTGCGGGTGGCGGCCATCTTTATGTCAAAATTGATTCCCCCTATTAATTCGAACACGGTGGAACCGAATTGAACGAAATTTGGTACAGAGGTAGCACTAGCAAAGGGCACCTCAGTGTCATGTTTTATATCGCCACCATCTTGAATGAAACGTAATGGCGGCCACACGAATGTTCAAAGCTTAAATCAAATTACGATTAACCTAATCATCCGATCTCTACCAAATTTTGCAACTACATACCTTTATGGAGGGAGCATCCTTTGACCAATCTAATAGGTCATTCGCCTAATAGTTTGCGGATGGCGGCCATCTTTGTGTCAAAATAGATTCTCCCTATTAATTCAAACACGGTGAAACCGAATGGAACGAAATTTGGTACAGACATAGCACTAGCAAAGGGCATCTCAGTGTCATGATTTATATCGCCGCCATATTGACAGAAACGCAATGGCGGCCACACAAATGTTCAAAGCTTAAATCAAATTATGATTAGCCTAATCATCCGATCTCTAGCAAATTTAGCAACAACATACCTTTATGGAGGGAGCATCCTTTGACCAAACTAATAGGTCATCAGCCTAATATTTTGCGGATGGCGGCCATCTTTGTGTAAAAATCGATTCCCCTTATCAATTCGAACACGGTGAAACCGAATGGAACGAAATTTGGTACAGAGGTAGCACTAGCAAAGGGCACCTCAGTGTCATGTTTTATATCACCGCTATCTTGATGGAAACGTAATCGCGGCCACCCAAATGTTAAAAGCTAAAATGTAATTACGACCAACCTAATAATCTAGTCTCTACCAAATTTTGTACACCATATCTTTATGTGGGAAACATATTCAGACCAAACTGCAAGAACATCAGCCCAATAGTTTGCAGATGGTGGCCAAGTATGTGTGCAAATCGATTCCCCCTATCAATTCAAACACGGTGAAACCGAATTGAACGAAATTTGGTACAGAGGTAGCACTAGCAAAGGGCACCTCATATTCATGTTTAATATCCCTATAGCACGTTGTATTTCAACAAGCTACTACAACCAACATTCGATCATACTCCTTGAAAAGGACAAAGAGTTATAACAATACCCATGCATTTAGGAGAAAGTAGGCTATATGTTCTTTACTGAACATCTTGTTGTTACCCTAATATCAATATATCAGAAAGTATGCAAAGCCAATAGCTCTAAACTTTGCACACGTATAGTAGGCTACCTGACATTCTAGATTAATTTGGAGTAATAAATATACGTCAGTGCTGCCAACATGATTCTAAGCCTGTTGATAGATCCAATTTTAAAATGCATGTAACTTCTATACCAACTAATGGATTTCATTCAAAATTGGCAGAACAATAGATCATATTATTTCAGATTATTTCTGAACAATATATGCATGACATTGTTGCCAACATGATTTTGCGCACGCTGTTAGGTCCAATGTTTAACTGCATGTAACGGCCATGCTATCCATTGGACCAAATTTTGTATTCTGTACCTTAAGAGATGGAACTAAGAATATGTTCAGTCACCAGGGCTGCCAACATTAGTGCTCTATTAGGCTACATTATGCCAGGTATACAGTATTCGCGAACTAATTAGAAATTTCGATATTACCAACTTAATTTGGTTATTATTCTAGATAGATCCATTTAGATTAATCATTGGCATGAATCTAAAATTTTAAGAAATGTAGGCTCTTTAGTTCGTCGCGGAATTTCTTGTTTAGTTATTAAAGTCAGATATATCGCCATGGACAGTCAATGAGATCAGCAATTAGCCAATCAATTTACTAAAAATTTAAACTTAGTACTGATTTCCGTTTATCTTTTGCAATTTTTCGGCAACCTGATAGTCATTAGGGATTTAAGCTACTAACATCTAAAACATTCGACACGGAAAATGAATTCCCATCACTCTCAAAGGATGAGGTTCTCCAAACTTGGTAGAAGTAGGTTTAAAATGGACAGACAGAAAGAATGCAGAAAATTTACTGGAAAACTATAGAAACAGCTAAAATACTTTTACACATTGCCAGTTTTCTCCAGGACAGAAAACAGATATTAATTTCACTATGACTACGTATCCATTACCACTAATAGTATAAGAGCAGATGATCTGCAGGTGTACCAACACCGGCAGTGGTGGCTACGCTCACTAAAGCGCAGCGTTGGGCTATGGCTCTCTGCTGACTCGGTAGACGCGTGGGTTCGAGCCCCACCGTCGGCCGTCCTTGAAATGGTTTTCCTTGGTTTCCCATTTTCAACTCCAGGCAAATGCTGGGACGGTACCTTCTGACAGGCAACGGCTGCTTTCTTCCTTGCCCACTTTCATCCATTCATCTCATCTCTCATTCCGACGCGAAGGTCGCCCACGGGCGCCGTCTAGAAAGACCTACACATGGCCTCTCAGGAGGCCACACGTCAAAAAGAAAGGTATACCAACATTCCCCACAACTGATCTCTTTGTATTTAATACAGCAATATAAACTTTTTTTTCTGTGTATCATCATTTAACAAACAATACCGCGTAGTTAGCTGGCTTAGTACGATTTGGATCCTCGTAGCCCAGGCCATCGCGGCGCTGCCTGGGCAGTTGTGGTGTTTTCGTTCCCCGCTGCCTGGGCAGCGCGGCAGAAATTAAGTAGGCTATTTACATTGAGGAAATGTAATAGAGGTACGATCACCAATGTGTAGTCCCGCTACCAAAACAGGAATTAGAAGATTATTGGAGGAAGAGGAAGACGATGACGACTTGATTCTAGCCCTATTGGTGCGAAAAAGAAAAAGGAAAGTCACTTAAGAGATCTACAAAACCCGAGAGAGCGAGGGGTGTTTTAAAATATTGATCGAAAGACATCTGAAAAGGGACGAATATCTTTTTAGACAATACTGCAGGCTCAACTATGACCAATTTGAGATGGTTTTGAGGTTGGTTTCCGAGGATTTGATGCCACTCCAATCCATATTTAATTTAGCCAAAGGACATATTTCCGTTACATAAAATAGGTCTAAAATTAAATTAAATGTCATTTAAACGTTCTTTAGATGCCGTATTATTCGAATAATTTACTTTTTCGGCCTTAAAAATGCAAAAGATACAATTATTTTCCAATAATTGGTACGGGCAAATTAGTGACAAGTCGAGACATCTAGCGGACTTTTATGAAACGCCATTTTGGATAGCAGTTTTATGCTCCATTCAGGGCTTTGTATAATTTCGTTGCCAACGGTGCGGCGCCGCAGGCATATTCGCCGATCCCACTTCATATAACATAGGCCCTAAAATGCCGGCTTATGATTGGTGGAAGGTTGAGTTACAGATGATTCGCGCTCTCGTCCACAGAGCGCACCACATCTACAGAGACTATTCATCGCAGCGACACGGCAACGTGAACTTTTAGCCGCTCTGTTTCTTAACTTTTTATCGAAAGCGCGGCTCTAGAATAAATTTAATTAACTGGTGAGATTGTGAGAGTGTCAAACCACTTTTGACCTCTCCCTATTAACTTCTATCGATGCTAACTGCCTATTAATTTCCTATATACTGCACCACATTCCGAGTCAAGCCTCTGAGCGTAATGAGTGTCACGCTCCCTAATACAGATTTCTCTAAATAAGTCCATTTATTCCCTTCGGTACCTCTTGAAAACAGCATTGGCGTCATGAGAGGGGGATAATAAGCTGCAAGGAAGACCAAGTTTTTGTCCTCCTTAAGAACTGTTCCGTATTTCTAAAGAAAAAACTACGTATTCAAATATAATGTGTCGTTCGACAACACCAAAGATGTAAAAATCGATAACGAAACAATTCATTCATACGACATCCCAATCAGTAAAATGATGGAAATAATTAATTCCAACCTATTACAGAAAGGAAAAATTGAATAGGATTTAATTCATAAATATTTTAAAGTTCACTTAAAACAATAACTATTTTCAATTTAATGTAGCAATTTACAAACAAAATAGCAATAGCAATAATTAGGCCTGATAAGGCCGTTATCCTACTGGTTCATTTTTATTAATTGCTAAAGCTCGCGAGAACTAAATTTGGATCAATATTTTGAACGCAGGAAGCAAAAATGCTGTTTTTGTCACTTAGGCCCCAGAATGGGTTCTCCTGCATAATATAATAATATAATTATGGAGTTAGACGAGTTGCGGGGTGCAAATCAGCTGTTATGTCTTTCACGCCAAGCACTTTTTCCAAAGTTCTCGGCATACGGAAGGGGCGCGCTATCTATGGACAAGAGTGCGAATCAACTGTAGTTCAATCTTCCGCTTCCACCAATCATAAGGCACTATTTTATGGCCTATGCTTTATGAAGTGGGATCGGCGAACATGCGCGCAGCAGAGCCGCCAGACCGGTCCGGGCGCGTCTGGGCGGCCCCGCACAGGCATCTGCTTAGGCAGCTGCGGCGGAGTTCGAAATGTATCCCGTCTAAATACATGTGGAGCGGTAGTGAGCCTCCGCCGCCGTGGCAGCGCGCCGCCTTGGCGGCGAGGATCCAAATCGTACCTTATTAGTGATGTCTCTTTGCTCTTTACGGACTGTACTTTGAGAATCAAGACCGAGTAGTTGATAAATGTCAGTTGGCTGGAATTTGTTTTTTAATGGCGATATGAATGCATGCCTCAATATTTCCCATAGCTAGGGATCCTGATTTATGGTATTATAAAAGGCTTCAAAGCGGTGAAATAAAAATAAAGTGAGACTTGAGTGTGATTAATAACTGTGTATTGGCAACTCAAACTAACACTTGGGGCGCTGCGGTCGGTCTGGATAAGTAGGGTTTAAAATACTCAATAACACGCGTTTGATATGGAACACTTTTTATTTTTCGGTTATATTCAGTGAATATTGTCTCTAAAGTAATGACAGTGTTATTTTTAATTGTATATATGTATAACTGTGCGATACACGTGATCTAATTTGTGTGTTCCACTGGATTTTTTGG
Organism: Meconema thalassinum; assembly: GCA_946902985.2. Taxonomy (NCBI): domain Eukaryota; kingdom Metazoa; phylum Arthropoda; class Insecta; order Orthoptera; family Tettigoniidae; genus Meconema; species Meconema thalassinum. Next base: position 472,585,929 of record OX336391.1, read on the forward strand.
TGTCATTTGCATATTATCAAGCATCAGTTTTTATGGTTGATGTAGATCAGCTGATTCAAATTTACACAGGGCTACACTTCGGACTTTATTTCTGTACTATTATGCGCAATATAATGTAAATGTCGATCCTGAGTCATCGCCGAGGACATTCAAATAGAGAAATACGGTACATAAACAAATAAATAACGCACCGAAGCTGTGCTACTTTTATCATTCCGAGACTAGCATCCACGCAAACCAGACGCCACTGTTCCAAGCTCCGACTTATATCGTGAATTGATGTCAAACTGATGATCCGCCAAGCCTACACCTCGTAATCGCTAAGTTCTTCGATATTCGAGCTATTCCACTACGAGTCATATAGGCCTAATTTGCCTCCCCGTGGGCACTGTGATTCCGCTACCATTCAAATATTCAACACCAAACCCACCTTTTAACCATCCAAATCAAGCAATTCCTGTCGCCCCCCGAGTTTTAATACAAGTTAAACTCATCCCTTCTCCCTACCAAAAAGCCAATAATTAATTATTTAATTAATTATTCAAGTAACTTCAATCTTACCAGCGCGCCCATCGTAACAGCTGTTTTTAAACTGAATAACCTTCGCTGGCTTTACGTCGCAGGTCTTCTGTCTGTCTACCTCGACAAGTGTTAGATCCTTCCCGGGGTGGAAAGGTATTATTATTAGGTATTATTAGGTATCATCACATTTCGGCTATTGCTATTTGCATCTTTTGGAAAGTGATGAAAACGTATATCCGCAGCCCTCTTATACATCGACTTACAGCCGTAAACTGAGCAATACACTTTGCTTTTACTCATTTTTCACTCTATCAACGAGTAAAACTTATTACTTATGTATAAAGACACGAACAATTTACCACGATCTCTTTACCAATACAAGAAACCATATACAAACAGTCACCACGTGACAAATGTACCCTACTTGGTAAGTTTCTCATTTTTACCGCTAGATGTCATATCAGATAGCTGGAGTTGCCAATACACTACACGGATTTGGTTAGATAAGAAAAAGAACAAACTCAAAATGAATTACATTTCCTGTGCTTAATACCTAACCTAAAATTTACTTCACTAATAATCTTCACGACTATCATAGTCACTAACTCGCAAAACTTGTGTTGTTCCCGAAGTAGGCTATAAGCAGAGCATTGTATGATTTCAGGACTTCAACCAAAGGGACTTCGTTATCCCGTATCTTGTGAAAAATGTATAAGTCTTATTTTCTATAAAACGACAGACAGTGGTACTATTTCAATTAATTTTATAGTAAATATTAATATATATACTGTATATTGCCAACATTTTAGGGTGAAAATAACACATTTCGCACAGTGACTTCGCAGCTTTAATATCGAAGAGAATATCATATTTAGGATAAACTAGCAGAAGTACCCATTCTTCGAACGGTCTTCGGTATTAATAACCAGACGTAATCAATTGAGCTAGTGTTGCAATTGTTAGAGACTTGGAACCTGTTTGTCGACAAAGAAAAATGATTAGTTAAAATATGCTCTGAAATTAAATATACCTAACGTGTACTTCCTGACGTGAAAATAAAATTGAAAACCTCGCAAACGAAACGCAATACACGTCAAATAAAACTGACCTTTACTGTTGTGTCAAGTCCCCATCCAGAGGACCTTTAATAAATTATAAAGGCTTGTGGTGCATGAAAAATTCAGGTATTTTAGCCTCCAATGGCCCAAATTCTTAAAAGCAACAAAAACAAACTATTTCAATTCAGGAATTTTTGAAAATAATGTTGCTGTTTGGAGATATAATAGACCTTCTGTACTACATAACGCACATTTAAGTCGTGTGAAAAAAAATCTAGGGTACCCCTTGACCCCCTTAAGCGCATTGATGAATTTTACTGTTTTAGTTGATTCCGTAATAACCTTATAGGCATTTGCAAACATTCACAGAAATTTAATAAATGGAGTGGCTTTACTTCTTGCAGAAATAGATGGAAAGTCGGATGTCACCTTTTGAGATACTGTTGTCATGGTTACTGGCTTGCATTCCTCCATTAGTTTATTAAATGAAAAGTTTTCTGGGAATATCTCAGAAACTGTTGGTTTTAGAGCCTTAAAATGTAGTTGTCGGGGACCCTTTACGGCTATTTAGGGGCACCGAGTTTTGTTTCTGACACTAAGGGGCTGAAAATAAGCTTTGTCTCGTCGTTGTAGGCCCTAGTATAATAATAATTATAATAATAATATAACAATATAGGGATAGGGATATAATAGACCCTCCGTACCACACCCGCACGTGTAAATCGCGTGAAAAAAAATCTAGAGTACCCCTTGACCCCCTTAAGCGCATTATATGATATTGATGAATTTTACAGCTTAATTTGGTTCCGTTATAACCTTATAGCCGTTTGCAAACTACAATTAATTGTCGGAGACAACCAGGCTCATTTTGGTTTTAGCCTGGGATTTCTGGCCGGATGCCCTTCCTGACGCCACGTGATTTTTCAGGTGAAAATTCCACCCCGCTGTCAGCGGGATTCGAACCCCGGCCGTCCGGTTGAAAGACGAGCAGCTAAGTCACTGCGCCATCACGCTCCCCTTAGATATGTCCAAATAAGTTTCAGAGTATAATATGAATAATAAAATGTGTGTTAAATTGTAGTCGTATTTAAAACCATTTTTAGATAATACTGAACTGCAAAATGTCTTAACATTCCAACAATAGTTTGTTGTAGGTACTGATAATATTATTCGATTGACCCCAACGAAAAATTGGCGGTTTATTGTCCCTGTTACATCTGCTTCACTTCAGTGGTCAGTTCTGTGTATTTGTTAACGTTTGAACTAAGGCTGACAGAAGGCTTTGACTGGCACTGAAATGTCTGTTATTACTAGCATTCTTTCTGTGTCATGCTTTGGGAAGTTTGTCTGGCTGTGCTGAGATCCCTGCCTGAATATAATAAATTGTCGGGAGAAATGGAACATCTAAAAGTACGAAGATATAAACCTCTTTTAAATAGAGAAGGAATGGACAGAAATTGTATTTATAAGCTGCAAGATGTGTAGATCTTTCTTAGCCCCCCCCCCCCCTCAGTCCCCCTACAAACTCAAGAATGACACATCAAGATGTATCTGACTTTTGTTCAAACAAACAGTAAGACCATTTACATTTCCTGATATTATCCTAAACATAATTTATCCTTTGCATGTTGGCACAACTCTTCTGTTAAGATATTCATCTTGGAGGAATTGAGAGTACATCCTCGTGGATCATCGCCAAAAAAATTACTTAACCTTCAACCCTCGACTACCTCGTGATGTAGCGGCTAGCATTCTTTGCTGTCGCCCCGGATGCCTGAGTGCGATTCCTGGCTCTTTCAAGACATTAAATCTGGTCTGAGGGCTGGAACAGAGTACACACAATCTCGTGAGGCAAATCTGTGGAATGGTGAGTTCAACTCCCACCTCAAGCCATCCTAGAAGTGATTCTTCGTGTTTTCCAATTCTACCCCAAGCAAATTCTGTGGTGGTTCCTAATTACGGCCACGGCCGCCTCCTTCTCAATCCTCACCTAAATTACAAACACATACACTAAAATAGTCATCACAATACCAAAGGTTATCACACAAAATTCTCCCGCACACCCAAATACACAGGACTAAATGGCCAAACTCCTCAAATGAAACAACAATCTGTAACCCTCAGCTAATATGGATGATTTACGTAACCTAACTAATGCAATGTGGGCCAAAATAGCCATAACAATTCTACTCTTATACTATTTGTAATCCTAGACTTAAATAAGAAAGTAAGTAATTTCTATCGCATATTTAGTTCATTATTAAGAATGAGAAAAGTCATTGTACACTTATCATATCTACGTGGTACAGTCATTAAGTTCTGAAACTGACCGCATGACGGCGTTATGGGGCACTATAGCGCATAGGTGGCGCCATGGTATGGTACCATGTCAGTTAGTCTGTCGTCCCTGCAAGAGACAGTTAAGTACATCCACTGGCAGCAGACGTACGGTTGGTGTTGTGACGGTGTTCTGAATGCGCCTGTCGGACCTGACGATGATCCGACATTTCTCAACCGGATAATAACGGGAGACGAAATATGGTGTTTCCTTTACGATCCGCAACTGAAACGACAATCAGCCACCTGGAAAACGACATCATCACCATGGCAGAAAAAGACACGACAAGACAGGTCAAAAGGCAAGGTGATGCAGGAACTGTTTTTTGATTCCAATGGAACCTTTCACATGGTATTCCTACCAGACGGTGCAACGGTAAACAAAACCCGCTACAAGGAGATCCTTGGCCATTTACGCGATGCAATCCGCCGTAAGCGACCTGGGCTTTGGCGTACAAGGAATTGGCTGTTGCTACACGACAACGCTCTTGCACATCGCTCTGTCCTTGTCCAAGAGGAACTTGCAAGGCAACAGGTGACAGATTAGCCCCACCCTCCGTACTCACCTGATCTCCCAACATGCAATTTGTTTTTCTCTTTCCTCGTCTGAAAACACTCCTACGTGGGTGTAGATTTCAGTCGTCCGAAGAGGTCATGACAGCCACAAGAAAAGCCATACGGGACCTTCCTGCCAACTGCTTTCAGCGGTGCTTCCAGCAGTTCTACCAACGTTGGCAAAAGTGCATAACGGCCAACGGCGACTATTTTGATGGTGGATGTGGTTCTGTGCAGGTGTATGCCGGGTAATGTGGCAGCGTGTGCAACATACAGGGTCGTGATGTGGCCAATCCTACAGGCGTCAAGTCTCAGAACTTAATGACTGTACTACGTATAAGTAATGTGCACTTGTGTGTTTACTGTTTCCAGCAATATGAAGATACTGTTCTATTTAAGAGGCGTTTAACTTTCTACTCGTGAAAATGGAAATTGCAGCATTATGAAAGAATCGATAGTTTTAGTTGATTTTCTAGATATATAACAACATCATGTACGTTTACAAGCGATATAATGTTCAGGTTCATTGGATTGTTTATACAGGTATCCTCACGTGAATGGTCGCGAAGGTGCCACTTACAGTGTACAGACCATAGTATAATATGCATTTTTGTTAACTTGCCTTATATGCAGTGAACTGTTCCTTCTTCAAACTGTAATGAAATATTCTTAGGTTGGGTGCTCCACTATGTTGTAATAAAATATAATTGGGTGGGCGCCAGTTCATAAGCAGAAAGCTTGTGAATGATTAAACAAATAATATTTGGTAAAGCATAGCAGAACTCTCCCTTCTCAAGTCGTAGGATTTTTTTTATTAAAAACTTCGTAAAATTAATTAACGACTTTCTTCTTTTTCTTCAGCATTTGTCCCGCCTGGTGGCAGGGTCCACTACATGGATTCGATGTCTCCATTTAGTTCTGTCCTGGGCCACGTCAGGGTGGAGATTGACGATATTCAGATCTTTTCGAAGGGTATCGGCCCATCGCTGTTTTGGTCGTCCTTTGGGTCTATTACCGGCGACTTCCAACATGTAACCCGTCTTTGCTATAGTGTCAGCCCCTGTCCTCAGTACATGTCCAAACCATCTTAAACGACTCTCGCACATCTTTTCAGGAATGGGTGCAATGCCAAATCTCTCCCTGATGCATTCATTGGGGATGCGATCCAGTTTAGTAACACCAGCTGTCCACCGCAGCATCCTGGTCTCCATAACTCTCAGCCGACGCTCCGTCTCAGTCGTAGTAGGCCAACATTCGCAACCATACAGTGCGACAGGTCGGTTGATCTTTCATCCTCCTGTCGCAACTGACGCCAGTTGTTGTTCGCCATTTCACCCAAGCTGCGGATATCCTTGCATTGACCTCTTCGACAAGTCAGCTATCAGCAGCGATCGTGGAGCGAAGATACTTGAATCTCGTTACTCGCGGTATATCCTCGCCATCTATCTGAATGGTTCCGATTGCTTGTGTGGCAGATGTCATATATTCGGTTTTCTTCTTATTGAGGCGCAGGCCGTATTGCGCCAGCCGATTGTTCCATTGCTGGGTTTGACGTTGCAGATCAACCTGGGTCTCAGAGGCCAACATGACATCGTCTGCATATAGGAGCGTCCATGGCAAAGGACGGTGCAGGTCTGCTGTTACAGTGTCCATTACTAGAATGAACTAAAGCGGTGACAGCGCTGGAACCCTTGTGAACGCCTATGGTGATGGGAAAGTCACCGGAGGCTCCTGCGGTGGTCTGAACATAGCTCCGTGGATCCACGTAAGGCAGCTGAACCCAGTTGACAAGATATTCCGGTATGCCATGCTCTCGCAGTGCTAGCCATATGAGGTCATGAGGTACACGATCAGAAGCCTTCTCAAGGTCCAGGAAATCTAGATGAATCAGCTTGTTCTTCTCACGATGCTTTTCAATCAAGAGCCGTGCAGCGCGGATTGCATCGGTTGTGCCGCAATTCTTCACAAATCCAGCTTGGTTTCTGGAAAGTTCGACAATCTTACGTATCCTGTTATCTTCCTCGCATGACACAAAAGTCGGATCGGCCGGTAATCAGCACATTCTTCTTAACGGGGTACGGTGATACTCCGCTGCCAATCCCTCTGCGTTCGACCATCTTTAATGATCTGCTGAAATAGGCGTGTTAACCATCCTGCCGCATACAACTCTTGAGAATTCCAGAGTTCTGCTGGGAGATCGTCTGGGCCAGTAGCTTTCCCCGGCTTCATTTCTTTCAAAGCAGCTATGACTTCTTCGACATCAATGTCTCTGACAGGTCCTTCCACAACAGCACGGACTGTGATTGGTGGATGGGGAAATTCCTCAGTTCAGATCTTCTCGTAGCAGCTCCCCAAATAAACAATTAGAGTAGCTCTCTTTGCTATACGCTCTTATGGCATTAGTTCACGATATGACCACTACAAAGGTTCCAAAGCCGCAGCAGCCATCTTGCAAGTCTTAGTAAAGCTTCTTTAGTTCTGCGATTCACCACAATAACAGCTTCAGCCACCAACTTGCTCGTTATGTATATAAAATCTGTTTAGCTCTGCGTTTCTCCACAACATCAGATCCCTCATTCATAGCAGCCAGCTTGCACGTTATTTATGTAAAGTCTGTTTCGCATCCATTATAATACCTTCTCCATAGTTTCTTCACACTCCATGCTAGCAAATCAGAGTGCAGATAATACAAGTATATGTATGAATCTTCTCAGGAATGCCACAATCACGCCTCCCTCCAACAGCTCATCGCAATTGCACCAGTTCACCCTTAAACAGTCCCAATCATAGATTCTGGACAAGTTGCAAAATATGCCTCCGCGACAGAGAAGAGCAATCTATCAACAATATTGCTGCAGTTTGAGGGAGAGTGTTGGATAACAGGTATCTACCGACATACAGTAAAAGCCAGGCTATATTATTAGCAATGTTGGTTAATGGAAAAAGTATCTGTACTGAAAAATACAGGAATAATGAAATCCGTATGTCAATATTTATTGTGATAAAACCTTAGTAATTAACATGTTTCGAGTTACCATTGAACTCTTCGTCAGCAGTTATTAATATACCTTATGGGGCCGGAATATTGCCCATGCTAATTTCCAAATTTTTATGTAACATTTTCTCAGGAAATATCAAGAGGAACTAATCGACGTGTTTCAGGGATGTTCTTCAAGACTCACTTCTTACTTTGATACGTTTTTTTTAATAAATGCATTTTTGAATTTTTATGAACTCCTTTAATTTTATTTATGGTATGACATAGAAACAAAAAGCAAGCAGGATAAATATATACACTCAATATACATTGATATATGATGAACCCGCTGAGCTATGGTTTATGTGATATTTTTTATAACAGCACATTTATGATGGGATGTAGTACCTTTGAACACACCCAGAAAGCCACGTGGAGCTGAGAGCTCACGCTATACTCTTTGAAGTAGCGGTGAATCGCACTTTTGACTTTGGTGAAGTCTGCTGATTATTTATCTGAGGTCTTATTAATTAATTTTATCTTTCCACGAGACTCAGAATATTCCATTTCGTCATGCTGCATTATTAAAACATTTTGGAGAATGTTTATTTCGCTTAAGGTAAGGTAATACCCTTGCAGATACGCAAACAGGAATGTAAGTAGCGCTCAACGACTTCGGTTTGACGACCTACTTCCTAGAGGAACTCAGTGCCTTGCACTACGTCTGGAGAATCCGCCCCGTGTAGGCGTGAAATTGTATCCGTCCTATAAGACGTAGAAAATATCCGCTGTTTAGCGTGGAAGTTATTATCAGGTGCCATCGTGCACGAACATACTGCAAATCACTGCTATTTATGCACAGTGAGCAACAAGAAGCATATTGGGAAATAATTGGCAAGTATAGTGAAAATTATAACATTACCGTAACACCACATTTTTGTACCCACGTGTTTGTGGAGGGCCGAGTGCCTGGTGAAAAATATAGAGGTAAACGTGTTATAACTACTTTGAATAAGTGTGATTATGAATGTTTAACATATTTGAATTGCCACAGTGAATTTTTCAATTCCAAAACGACGCACATTTCACGGGTGCTACGTGATGTAAAAGTGGCGTCAGCACACGTGAAGAACCATAGAACAGTGCTTGCCCACGTATTAATTCATATCTGCGAAATAAAGGCTGTGTTATCTATTGCAATTAAAGCCTGTAACATTTACTACGAACATTGTGATTTTGAAGTGAAAGAATGAACTACTACACGATTTATTTTACCACCCACGTGATCAAACTATTCTACACCATGTTTGAGACCGACATCATGGGCTAATACCATCATGGTATGAGGGTGATGTTTCTATTGGAACCAGCATGATGGTGGAACTTCCAGAACAGCGAACGAGGAGGAAGGAACCCAGAATGCCATTCCCAGGCATATCCAGTACATCCACGAGGTTATCGACAGGGACAGATCGAACCCTGGTCTTTGGAGGAGTCCAGATGGGAATCCTGATGAGGATGATACCGTTCCGGAAAGCCAGGGATGAATTTGTACAACCCTTGTCGTCGAACAGAGGGCTGAGTGAGAGCTCCTCCATTTCGTGAGTTTTTGGACACCCTTTCTCGTTCTAGTTTCTGGTGGTATAGTAGGTTTAATGTAGTTTGTGAACCAACCGAACTCAGTGTCAGCCATTTTATAGGTAGGGAATGTAACTAGTCTAATTAGATGTCATTTATTTCAGTTAGAGTGAGACACCCTTGGGTCAGACATTTTGGTCAGCCCTGGTGCAGCTTGATGAACGTCGTAGAACGTCAATGCCTATCTTTTGCTAAACGTGACCATAGTCATATGAGGCTACTTTGTTTAACCCTATCTGGGGTGATTTTTCAAGTCTTTGCAGACTTTCGTTATGGCAATCAGATGCCATGGATATTTCTTTAACTGCATTCTTTGCAGCCAGTCTTTGTTACACCCCTGACTTCGTTAGAACAGTCGTATCAGTTAGGTAATCGACTGTAATTACCAGTTTTGTAACTGCATTATATTTCATTTGAAATGAGCTCAGAAGCCATTCTTGGTCAAGTGTGGACCTTATAAGTGAAAGGGATGTTTCGTTGTCTAGCATCGAACCCAGTTCCCAACGTATCATTGAGCAGATCCAGAGTGTGGAATCTGCGCCACAATTATTATGTCATGTGAAGACACGTATTTATTTGATGTTGTACAAGCAACTACTGAATTATATCTTTGTGAGCAAAGAGCTCCAGCAATGTGACATTACTATCATTTAGACGTCTTCGGTTTGAAAGACGGAATTATATTATTGTATTCAGATTTATAGCGTGTTTTTATACACGTATTCTTCGAGGTTTATAACCTATGGTAAAAGATTTTATGATGAGGCCAGATGTACAGTTTTTATTTTTGTTTAAATCGCCGGCCTTGATAGTTAGTGTGTTGTGTCAGATGAGCGCAGGAATGTTGTAACCTGCCAGCGACACAAACTGGTTTGTGACCCAGTGCCCTTGAGCGCACGCTTGTATTATTGTGAGACAGAATTACTTTGACAAGAGACAGAATGCTTGTTGTATTCGCTTTTCCTTTCATTGCAACTTAGCTCATGGAACCCAGTGTCCATTCTTGTATCTGATCACATGTTTTTATAGATTGTTTTTTGTTAGTTAAACGCACTGTTGCGTGTACCGTCGTTTGACGTGTACAGTTATGTCAGGTTTTCTATAGTATGTTGTAGGCTACCCTGTTATAGGAGGAATTTATTGTATGAAGGTATTTTGTGTGTACCTTGTCCGGGATTGTTCCCGTTGACCAGATGTTATTGGAGGGTTACTGAGTGTGCAGGCCCATCCCAGAGTTATTGAACGCGAGCTTTGCGCCGCTGGTAACTTGTGTTATTGTGTGTCCGAGTTGTTATTGCTCGTTGATTATATTCCGACTTTTGAGTCGAGGCTTTCGGTGGAGATTGATCTCAGTGGAGACACTCTGTGCCCAGGCTATTGTCAGTATTATTCGCCATAAACCAACGATAAACCTAAACCGACATCTTAATAATAAAACGCATAATTTTGGTAAAACAAAAGCTAACTAACGAATTCTTTCTATCTAACTTTGTTCTTTTGCATTTGGAACCTGCTGACATGGCCGTGCAGATGAAGGTATTTCTTTTGAGGAAATGACTAGGACAGCTGACACTATTGAAGCGACCTGAAGCATGCTCGAACCTTGAGTTCGTAGCTTGTGGAGCACAGGCCATGCGATGTTAGACGTAGTCTTTACTACGCAGTCGTCACCGTAACTACACACATTAGATGACTATGGCTTTCAAAGAGTAAACCAAGGTGCAGGCAGGCATTTTAATAAAACTGATGTCTCTTTCATTACTTATTCATGATGTAAAAGTGTATGAATCCTACATGTTACCCTATTGTGTGCTGTTAGCACCTAGTTACTAAGAATAATTATATGTTTTTTTACTTGGCTGTTCACTTAGATTTGAATGTAATTGTTTTCTCTTACGGACGTCATCGCCGTAAATATTGTTATTAATTTATAGGACTTAGCTAGACGAATTAACGTTAAATGTAAATGTGGAGATGGTATCATCCTAACTTAGATTTGTTTTGCTACCCTGTTAAATGTAAATTCTGATATTAGCTTGATCTTGTAACTTGAACTAGGAATTTGCGTCGTACCATTTTCCTAGTGTTGCTGTTGTTGCTTTATCATTGTGAGATAGATCTTTCGCGAGGTTTTTCCGTAACTTCTCAGGTAGGGACTTGCTCTTTATTTTTGTTTGTTTATTAACTTGCGGATTAGCCGATTGAAATCCTCCGAACTAGGCTAGGGGCTTGTGAATTTTAACAATAAATTTTCGCGGTGTTTTACATAAGTCTGGATGTTTATTTTCTCAGTCTAGTTTATAAGGTGAACCTTTCCTTAGGCAGTCTATGACCATCGTCACCATGTACCACGATCCCTGTGGACTACAGTTTCTCGTGCCGCTTTGGCCTATTTGGAAGTTCACCTGATCCTCACGGCAATTATGTCCGACGGATGAGATGTTAGGGAAGTCATTTCGGCTGTTGGCTATCCTGACAGCTCCACCGACGGTCTCAATACATATTTACAAGGAACCCTAAGACCAGGCAGGCTTATATATTTAAATCTTTAAAAATTTCATATTTTTAACAGCACATGAATATTTCCATCTGGAAAAATTAATGGTGAGTAAATTATGAAGGAAAAAAACGGACGTGTTGAATTTTATCGCTCCTTGAAGCGCTATGAAAGTCAAGGAGGTTAGATACCTAAGCTCCTTGACACTATAGCGCTTTCTAGTTGAGAAATGAGGAACTTCGTGTTGGCAGAAAATCCCGAGATTAATTTTGTCATTATGAACACGGCCTACTTAATTCAAATGGGTTCTTTAACATGCCAACATCGTATGACATGCATATCGTGATTTTTGACGCCTTTCAAAAATCACTTACCACGATCAGGAGTGACCCTGCAAGCTTGGGGTTGGCAGTTCGACACGATAAACACTCACCCACCGTGGCAAACAATTTGTCTGTTGAAAAGATCCAAAAAAATGGAAGGAAATTTTATATCTAGAAAGATATTGGAATCAAAGAATTTTCAGGGTTTTAGAACATGCCATTACCATGGGATTCCGCTTCTTCCATTTGAAGTACTAGCATCCATTTTGCTGTTGTTCCAAGTCCCATTGCCCTTGCTTCTAACGCAGCCTTCTTCTAAGAAGTTTTTGATGTGTAACATCTTTCCACTCGGTTGCTGGATATTTTTGTGGGAGTGATTTTGAAAAATGGGACGGAAGTGGATCAGAACGGAACGATCTAGCTGGCAGTGGTGGATCGAACGGAAGTGTACTCGCTGGCAGTGGTAAGAGGCAACAATGAGGAATGTATATGACATACTGAACGGTAAACGCTCATGCGAACTTGGTGTCTACAAAATTGAGGAAATATCGCTGACCCAATTGAAGATTTCCGACGAAAGACTCAACGTTTGCTCTTTGTTATTCTTGTATTTATATCAGTGTCATTCGGTACTGTCTTTGACCGTCTTAGTAGAGCAAACGTGTATGTCAGCTCCGGAATAAACCAGATATTAAAAGCTTTCATAGTATTCCTACAGAACTGTTTTGATATCAGTATTTTTTGGAAAGTTCCCATTACATTCTCCTTTATACTTTTGCTGTGGAATGCTTCGAGCATACAATAGGATAGAGAGTGCACCCGCTATGCTTCTACCGGACGACCGTGGTGTAATGTTTTAAAAATTAAATAGATATCTCTAAGAAGATATAATCCGGGAGGGCGCCATTCCATAGGTTATACACTATGTAAAATATTTTAATATGCTGCACGAGAATACTCTTATCCCCAGGCGGGACGTGTCTCCGACACCAACCAGGACACTACAGTAAACAAGGTAGATTAATATGCGCAGTAACATAACCACAATTCATCGTAATGCCACTTACTATTTTGTAGTACCAAGGGATGTAAATATAAATTGTATCAATAGTTCCGTACAACAAGATACAATTTCCAGTTTCATACCATCATTCAAATACCCATTTTTTCTTATTTCCCTTCTTAGAACAAAGTATTTTAGAAACTATCGTCATATAACCATTACGATGCAGTAAAGAAGTCAGAATGATTCAATCTATAACTTCCTTCAAGTTTATCTTTCATATAATGTCTTTCATACAATAGCTTTCTTTTATCAACGCCAATAACCTCTAACCTCCCCTCTTTTTTGTTTAACTCTCATTGTCCCTCTCTATCTCTGGATTTTTTAGAGTAAGCACTCCTATTCCACTAGTTCAACTTACAACCACATAAGCACTCCAACCTGCGCTAACCATTTTGCTTCCAAAAACTAGCAATCTAGTTCAACCTTCCACCACAATCGGAAAGAATATGAAGCTAACCAAATACAGATATATCACTGCCTGCACGATTTCAGTAAATATAACATTTCAGTGGGGCCAAAATAAAATCAGCTGCTGTTGGGCAAAACAAAGTTGTCTCCCATAAGAATAGCATTATGAAGTGACTTTAAATCCCGCTTCAAGCGTATTCCTTGTGATTAACCGATTATTTCTGTTGAAGGTGGCGTTAAATACAATTCCTTCTTAATATTGCTAGGTTTTGTTTTTTTGGATGAAATGTGTGAAGTATCATCACTACGGTATATGTGATATTTTGGTGAGTTGACATATCAATGTTGGAATGCTTAAAATATTGACGTGTGTACATGGTTAGGAAATTATAGGACGGTGAATACAATATTTTACGTGTAATTTTGAACCGTAATAAACTCGACAAAGCATAGGCCTACTAGAAACATATATGACTCTATTATGCTGGTTATGCTTTATAAATCAAGAATTTTGGCCGATAATCACCCGATTGGATCCATTAACCTAATTTCACTATCATCAATGAAAATTTCAAAACACGATCATTTTATGCAGCTGATAACCTTTGTGGCCTGCCCTAAGAACCACCAGTACTCTTACGTTAAAATTTCACAGGCCTGCACAGTTAGTTTATACAGTATTACAGGCATGGATGATCTTGATGATTGTATTAAGGGGCCTAACATCTACATTATCATTCACTATCAGACACTCATCAAAAATTGTTTAACGTGTCTAAATGTTCAGACTATATCAAACTATAATAAATGTGTTAATGAAGCCTAATGAGTAGTACCAGACAGCAAAATATCCAGAATTACATATATTTCCATGCTTAGAATATATTCGACCAATAATATGACGAATAAATTGACTTCACATATATTTCATCTCAATGTCATAGTAGGGTAACATGTCAGATGTTACACATCATCTGTAAGGCTCGAATCTTTATATATATATATCTTCTAATAAACAAGTAGTTCCGTGACGAACTAAAGAGCCTACTTTTCTTAAAATTTAAGATTCATGTCAATCTATATAGACCTATCTAGATTAATGGCGAAATCAAGTTGGTAATACTATCATTTCTAAGTACTGCAGTTTGAAATGCACCTGAAATAGTGTAGCCTGATAGAGTTACTTACTACAATTGGTAGCTCTGGTAACTCTGAATATATTCTTAGTTCCATCTCTTAAGGTATAGAATGCACATACAAAATTTGCTTGAAGTTTAATGGATAGTATGGACGTTACATGCTGTTTGATATTGGATTTATCAGTGCGCGTAAAGTCATGTTGAGAACAATGTCATGTATGTGATGCTCAGAACTAATCTGAAATATTATGATCTATTATAGTGCCAATTTTGGATAAAATCCGTTTGTTAGTATAGAAGTTACATGTAATTAATAAAAATTGAAACTATTAGAAAGCTTAGAATCATGTTGGCAGTACCGAGGTATATAAGTTACTCCAAATTAATCTAGAATGTCAGGTACTACACGTGTGCAAAGTTTAGATCTGATGGCTTGCATACTTTCTGATATATTGATATTAGGATTAAACAAATAGAGAGAGCATTTATTAACAGTTGGCAGCCCTGCTGGTTCTTACAAATACGCATAGTCATAACTGTTATGGTACCCAATACACATACGAATTTTGGGTGAAGTCAATTTATTAGTACAGAAGTTGTATGCATTAAAAAACTGGATCTATCAGCAGGCTTAGAATCGTGTTGGCAGCATAGATGTATATAAGTTACACCAAACTAAGGTAGAATATCAGGTACTATATGTGTGCAAAGTTTAGAGCTGTTGGCTTGCATACTTTCTGATATATTGATATTAATGAAAAAACATAGAGAAATCTTTTATTGACATTTGGCAGCCCTGGTTGCTCTTTAGAATACGCACAGTCATAGCTGTTGTAGTACACATAGTACATACAAAATTTGGTTGAAATCCAATCGATAGTATAGTAGTTACATGCGCTTAGTAATTGGACCTATCGGCAGGCTTAGAATCATGTTGGCAAGAATGGCATGTATGGACTTCGGAAAATTAATCTGGAATGTTATTATCTATATGTGTGCCAATTTTAGAATAGTTCGCATGAATAACTTCTGAGATATCCAACATAGAACTCAAATTGTAATTGAGATGTTTCAGCAGTTGGTAGTATTGGCGTCAATTTCAAATATGGCCGTGAGATATTGAGGTATAGATCTTTACTCTTACCAAATTTGGTTTTGATATCTGCAGCCGTTTAGGAGTTGATAGGGGGGGGGGGGACACACAGACAGACAGACAGACAGGCAGAAGGACAGCAGACAGACAGACGGACTGACAGACACGCATTTTCCCGGATCGATCTCATAATGAGAAAAGTAGGCTAAAAATTAAAATGTACTTTGATGGGTTTACTAATAGGACGCACGATTGCGGGGAGGTATAAGGAAAGTAACCTCAGAGAATGAGATATAAACAAGTAGTTCCGTGACAGTAGTGGTTTTTTAACAGTTCCGCAGCCACCGCCACCGCTCCACCGCCAAGATGGCGGCGGCGCGATATCTGGCGAACCCATGGTCGGATTTTGACAAATGAGGTGTTGTTGAAGTCGGGCTGACACCCCCTTTCCTCTGGACAACTTATTTCAACCCTAAAATAAAACCTACCCTACTAGCGGGTGAAATTGTAATTTTTTATAGAATCTCGCTTTTCAAATACAACATGTGGGAGTTTGAATGCCAATATGGAATTAAACGTTGTCCCTCACAAGAGACATGTGTACGGTGGAAACCCACTATGATTTAACATGCTTGTTTTTTGTTTTTACGCATGCCCACTCATGGCTTTTGTAAGAGGGTGGGATTTTTAAAGATGGCGGCTGTAGTGTAACCTAACCTAACCCAACCCACGAGGGGTGATCAAAAAGTATTCCAAGCGGCGCTTGTCGATAGGCAAACCAATAATCAATGAGGACATGTAAGGCCTTGAGGCGATAACCCTTATTGATTGATCCCTGTTGATGTGTCCCTTTGGACTGGTCCCTGTTGACGGGTCATTGCTGACGAGTCTCTTTGGACGGGTCATTGTTGACGGGTCCCTTTGGACGGGTCATTGTTGACGAGTCCCTGTGGACGGGTTATTGTTGGCGCGTCCCTGTTGACGGGTCCCTGTGGATGGGTTCTTGTTGACGTGTCCCTGTAGACAGGTCATTGTTGACGATCCCTTGTTGACAGGTCCTTGTTGACGAGTCGTTGTTGACGGGTCCCTGTTGACTGATCCCTGGGCCGATAACCTAGGCCCCTTAAAACAACAATTATCATCATCATCTTTTGTCTGATCCCTTTGGACCGGTCCCTTTGGTCTGGTCCCTATGGACTGATCCATGAAATTTATTCAAATTATGCCAAAGGGCCTAACTACATTTGTATGTAAAGCAGTGTGTTGAACTGACGTTGTTCGCCAGCCCTTACCACTACAATCTCATAACGATATGAAAGGAGAGTGACGAAATGAATGTGAACACGTGCGAGATGACATTATTACCGCCTCCCTTGTGAAAACCACATGTTCGCTAACAAGTCACATCCTGTTTTGGTTTGTATAAGTGTAAAACTTGGTAGATAGAGGACATGTCAAGGGGTAAGTGCAAAACTTAGTGGATGAATATGTTCTAGTGCTAGGGTTAATGAACACACTCTACTACACGAGGGCACATGCAACTTGAGGACAGGTCAAGGGATCTAACTTGGTGGATGGATGTGTCATTTGTAGTTGAAAGAGAATAGTGCACGTTTTTAAGATGTTAAAACTAAGGAGATTGTACGTGCAGTAAGACGTCTTATTCCTTTCTGTGTCATATTGCTGACATGGCAGGGAGCGCACAGTTCTGTTGCTATGACTAACGCTGCAGTAATTTAAAACCGCAGGTGTTCATCAAGACAATGGGTGATGATCATGCAAAGTTAGCAGTCATTGGATATGACACATGTGTTCCTTCCGGTGTCATTTTGCTGACATGGCAGAGAGCGCACAGTTCTGTTGCTATGACTAACGCTGCATTAATTTAAAACCGCAGGTGTTCATCAAGACAATGGGTGATGATCATGCAAAGTCAGCAGTAATCTGATACCGCACAGGTGTTCCTAGTGCACTTTGGACTGGCAGGTGTACAGGAGAGGAATTGCAATGATCAGCAAAAAACTGCTGACACAAGTGATGTAAGCCTATATAAGGAAGGTGTCATATATTTCCCTACTGTCTGTCTTTATTACTCGCTACAAGTGAGCAGTGCTCTATTACTGCTAAACATTTGCAAAAGCCTTTTTGGTGGAAAATCATTAAATTATTTTGCAATGTAAGTACATATTATTAATGGATTGTAGTCTTTTATTACTAATCGATGTTCAAGTTACTGATTGGAATGTTTTCATTGAATGATTAATTTATTTTGTTTACAGATAATTGGCGTACTGTGCCTGTAGGTTAGCAGATTCCAGTACCTAGTTCAGTCAGTGGCAGCAGTTGATAAATTATTAAAGGTAAGTACCCCCTCAAATAACTTTTAAACAGCTAGAGCGATATTTTCCAATGTTCACTGCTAGATGTCAATGACAATGGTTTATTGATAGTTAAGGTTGGAACTACTTGACTATGATGTGTGAAGCTAAATTTGTAGGTTAGATTTGATTAACACTCTGTTAAGTTCCAACGTTCGCTGCTAGGTGTCAGTGACAATAATATTTGTTAACCAATGTTAGAACTACTCAACAATTATGTGAAGCTGAATTTGTAGGTTAGATTTGATTAACGCTTTATCAAGTTCCAAGTTCACTACTAGGTGTCATGGTACCTGATAACTTAAGTTGGAACTACTCAACAATGGTGTGAAGCTAAATTTGTAGGTTAGATTTGATTAACGCTTTATTAAGTTCCAACGTTCACTACTTGCTGTCAGTGACAATGGTACCTGGTAACTAAAGTTGGAACTACTCAACAATGGTGTGAAGCTAAATTTGTAGGTTTGATTTGATTAACGCTCTATCAAGTTTCAATGTTCACTGTTAAGTGCCAGCAACAGTACCATATTTAATAACTAAAGTTGGAACTACGCGACAATGGTGTGAAGCTAAATTTGTAGGTTAGATTTGATTAACGCTCAACTCCGAATGTTCACCGCTAGGTGACAGTGATAGTGACATATCTGTTAATCAAACTTGTAACTACTTGACAATTGTGTAAAGCTAGGTTTGTAGGTTAGATTTGATTAACGCTCTATCAAGTTCTAACGTTCACCACTAGGTGTAAGTGACAATGATATCTGTTAACCAAAGTTGGAACTACTTGAAATTAGACTTGCTGAGAGTCCACAGACGTTTAATTAAAATACTCTACTATGACCATTGGCTGTAATTTAATTAACATATTTTTCTTTTACTTTGTTTTATTTTTTTAATATTTATGATTTCTTTCTTTTATAGGTAATTTGGAAAGTGATTGATAATCATTATGTTCAAGTGTAGTGATTGTAAAAAGCAGTTTTCAAGACCTGACAGCCTTCAACGTCATGCAAGTACAAAACATAATCTTAAAATGTTTGTGTGCAGTTATTGTACTACCACATTTAACAGACAGGATAGTCTTTCACGACATGTAAATTTAAAGCATGTTAGTTCAGCACCATTTTCGTGTTTAGTTTGTGATCTTGGTTTTTCTGCTGTAAAGTGATATCAATCCCATAAGGTTGAAGTGCATGGAGAACAACAGGAATTAAAAACTGCAAACCCATCAACTAACACGGAACCTTTAAACAAATGTGATGCTCAAAAGCGTAAACGTTCTCAAGATTGTGAAAATAGTTGTGCAACAAAAAGAAAGAAGAATGGTGAACCTCCAATAACACATTGTAATGTATGCAATATTGATATAACTTCTTTATTGATTCAGGGACATTAGCGCAGTATTCATCATAAAAATAACGCTTGCCATGAAAGAAATTCTGCGAATATTCAACAAATTGATAGTACCTTTAAAAGTCGAATTGCTAGTTACAGACTTCAGAGTGAAGAAAAAATTCAAAGTATTGAATCATTTTTAAGAAATGTTCAACCCAGTGTGTTTGGCTTGGTAGAAAATGTTTTAGTAGAGCATAAATCATTCAAAATGAATTTTGAACTCTTTGGACTATATGTAAAAACTGGGAGTGAGGGTGAAATTACGGATATCAAATCATTTAATACAAAAAACATAATTGTTAGTGAATCAACTAATATCGGTGATATATACCAAAATATTTCAAGTGTTATCACTGTGAAGAGTGAAGAGTTCCAGGAAAGGGAGTCAGGCTGGGCGTTGGTTGAAGTACTTTATTTAGAAACCAACATGAATAAATATAATCCTCTTCGAGCATCATCATACATTGATTTGCCAGAATGGATCAAACGTAAGAATGCTTGTGTAAACGTTATGAATAGTGACCATGCATGTTTTGCGTGGGCTATAACCTCGGCTCTCCATCCAGCAGTGATGAATGAAAATAGAACATCATCTTAACCTCACTATTCCTCAGTGTTAGATTTAGAAGAAATAGAATTTCTTATGGAGATAAAAGACATTAAACGTTTTGAAGAGCTGAACAATGTAAGTATTAATGTGTATGGAATTGAAAACAAGAGAATAGTTGGTCCTCTATATTATACTCAAGAAAAAAAGGATGTTCGTGTAAATTTACTACACATAAACGAATGTGAAAATGCTCACTATTGCTGGATAAAACATTTCAGTAGACTTGTTAGTAGTCAGCTATCAAAATGCGATGGTAAAAAGTGGTTGTGTGATGGCTGTTTGCTATATTTCAGAAAAGAGGATCAACTAACTTAACATCAAAAATGGGGATGTAATCATGTGTGTACGGTATTACCTACTCCTAGAAATAACATTCTAAAATTTAAGGATTATGAGAAACAGCTTCGAGTACTATGTGTTATATATGCTGACTTCGAGGCTTTGCTAAAACCATTTAATACATGTTCATCGAATCTATCCCAACCTTTCACCTACACTACTCACATTCATGAACCTTTTAGCTTTGCATATTATATTAAATGTAGTTATGATGACTCTTTAAATAAGTTTGAGCTCTATAGAGGACCTGATGCACCTAAAGTTTTTATGGAAAGGCTTGAGAAAGATGCAATCCGTATATCCTCTATTTTAAATACCATCATTCCAATGGAGCCACTAACTTCATCAGAGCAAATGAATTTTGAAACTGAAACTAATTGTTTTATATGTGGTGAATGTTTATATACAGACATGGTTCGCGATCATGACCATTTAACAGGAAAATATCGTGGTGCTGCTCACCAAGAATGTAATTTAAATTATAGAGTAAGTAAATTCATTCCGGTCATTCTACATAACGGTAGCAAATACGATAACCACTTTATCGTTAAAGAATTTGGAGCTTCAGATGTGAAAATTGATGTGATTGCAAATAATAAGGAACAATACATATCGTTCACAAAATACATCAATACTGTCAATAAAAACTATAAAACTGCGATTTTTAGATTCATTCCGCTTTATGCCGAGTAGTCTTGATAAGCTGGCTAGTAATTTAAAATCAGATCAGTTTCGTGAAATTCAGCGCGTCTTTCCTAAAGAAGATGATTTTAATTTGATTCGTCAAAAGGGTATATTCCCTTATGAATATATTAACTGTGTGGAACGTCTTGAGGAGTGTTCTTTACCACTGAAAGATGCATTTTAGTTCCTTAAACACAAGTCATATCAGTGATCAGGAATATTTACATACACAACGTGTATGGCCACAGTTTGACATTCAAACTTTAGGTGAATTTTCAGACATATATTTGAAGACAGATGTGTTGTTATTAGCAGATGTTTTTGAAAATTTCCGGAATGTTTGTATGAAAACATATGATCTTGACCCTTGTCAGTATTTTACTGCTCCTGGGTTAAGTTTCAGTTTAATGTTGAAAAAAAAAAGTAAATTTAGAATTGATGACTGATATAGACATGATTAATTTTATAAAATCATCAATTCGAGGTGGATTAAGCCAATGTAGTGGACGGTATTCTAAAGCAAATAATAAATACATGCCTAGCTACAACCCTTGCGAAGAGTCAAAGTATATCGTCTACCTCGATGCAAATAACCAATATGGTTGTAGTGGGGAGGTTAGGTAAAACCACCGTTCATTTTTTGATAGAAGCATGAGACATGGCACACTAATAGTTTGGACCCTAAACTTTTGATATGAGATGGTAGCCACTTCCGGAAGTCGCGCCGAGTGTCTGTTTTGCATGGTTGCCTACCCACCCGGAGGGAACTACGAAATCAACGCTTAAGTCGATTACAAATGCCTGTTTTGCTTCGCGATTAATACTTTTTGCACTCAGAATCACCTAAAAAAGTTGTTAACACGATTTGGACTGGAAGGATTTAAATTGGTGGTGTGGTTGCCTACCTACTAGGCGCATCTTTCCTAAAGCTGCAAAAACAAGCCACCACATTCTTCAAACTTTAATTTATTTAATAAAAATGACAAATCATTTTGATAACTTACGAAAAAGCAAAAAAGGAAGAATAACAAGGCATGTTTTGTAATGCGTGTGGCCTTATGCATCAGTCTCACCGAAACTAATCTTGGAGGCTCAACAAATTTCCTAAAAAAGGGAAAAATGTATTAAAATAATCTCTTAGCTATTAAGTGGACAGCCATCACCATAAAATAAAGACGGAAGTAGAAAATAAGCAGAAAATATTACTTAGCACTATGCGTCACAAGAGCACAGTTCCGTGCACTTCAATTCTCTCCTCCTGCATACACATTGCTGAGGCCTAGTTGCACAACTTTTGTACCCGCAACGGATTAGTTCTAAGCAAGCCTTGGTTGCAATGGAGATAGTCGTCCACCGCGGTGTCCATCCTGATTGACTTTCTTCCCAGCCCCAATCTGACGGTGAGGGTAGTTCCTGGATGGGGCTCAGATATTGTCCCCACACATAAACCCCCTGGTACATGGCACGCCGGATGTGTTGCTCCAGTGCAATCTGCGTTGGAGGAATACTCTCCAGAGATCGGTTTTTCTTGGTAATAAGTTCCCTTCGGCAGGCATTTACGTTGACAAATGAACTCGACCTACAATGCAATAAAACACAAGAGTTAACGACGAAGTTCAAAAAAACGCATCGGTAACGATTATGAATCAATTCTTCATACCTGTCATACATAGTGATAACCAACTTTTCCATATAAGGTAAAGCATTGTCAAAATCGTGCTCCTGAGCTGCCAAAAATCCTTAGGTTGCGTCAGGATAAGCCGTCCATGCTTCAAAGGCACTTTTCTTACCTATGTTGGAACACGAGGAAACGGTATCACATCCAGAAAATACGTGAAATAGGGGTAAACGTAAAGCCTTGTTAAAACCTGCAACAAGTAAAGTCTCTTTAGTCACCATTGCCTTTCCATTATAACATATGTTTTGTCACCGACATTGGTCCCTACCTAAATCTTGGGCAATTTTATGTGCAGCTACAATCTGGTGGCTCGTTCCCGTGCCAATGTGGACCCAGAGCTCTTCAATATCCGTCAATTTAGGCACAATACTCACGGCCAACACAAAGATATCGGTGTCCACAGTTCGCACAAGAATTGTCCGGTATCCCTAACACAATCCGCAATGTGAATCATGACCCTTGTGTCTACCTCTTCGTGATTGCATGGAGACAACATATCCATATCTTCTCGATGAGACTATGCTAACACAGACGAATCCTGTGTACTGTACATTTCTTTGCCCTCCTGTGTGATCTTTTGTATTAGCGTATTTAGGAATTGGAACAACTCGCATTTGTTTTCGGAGTTGCGCAGAAAGTTGGGCCATCCTTTCGGAATGCGTGTTCCAGCTGTGACTCTCGTGCGTATTCCTTTGCCCCGTTCTGCCCTTGTGTGGTTTTTCAGACTATCCTGAATATACTTGTCCCAAATGACATCAACGCGATGAACAGTATTAAGTTATTTCCTGAGGAATGGCATAAAAATGCTGTCGGCATATTCCTGAAACGTTCTTGAATGTCCCGGATGTAGCATATGGACTAGGGCAGGTCCATCGATAAGTTTTGCTTGTACGGCGGGTACGTCACTGGTGTGGAAGCCATCTGGACTTGCAGCCATCAAACATTTCAAAAGATCTGATTTTTTCCCCGGTCTTAGTTCGCCGTTTGTGGAGAGAGACGGTGGTGCTGGTTGGTTTTCACGTGCGAAAAAACTGTCTAGGTCTCCCAATCGGTGCTCACTTGTAGCTATGTATAATTTACTGAAAAGACTGCAGTCGTTTTTGAGACCGGCGATTTTTTATTTTGTCTTAGTCGACGATGCTTTTAAAGCTGTCGTAAAAAGAGGGTATTTATTTTTGCTTCACGGTGTCTAACAGTTCTTTCCGCCCGCTGATAAAGCGTTCCTCGACAAATTCTATGTATTGTTTTTCGCCCAGTGCTTCAATGGTCATTATTGTAGTAACGACTTCAGAGGATGCGACCCGCTTGCTATCAATATTGTACAAATCCGAGCTTTCTTCCAAAAAAGGGTTTCCTAGTTCAACAAAGACAGTATCAAGATTTTTAACGTCCTTTATAAACCTCGCTTTTTCGGAGCTGTTGTCGCTGTGATGTAGGGTACTATCAGATTGGCTTCTCAGATTCCACTGAAAAAGTGCACACAACAAAATTAGAAAAAGTCATGTTATTACTTTCAGAATGAAAAATTGCCGTAAGTTTTCATAATTAAAGTCAGCCAGCAAAGCCCCAACTTCGTAAAAACCGTGTACATTTTTCGCGAGGGTTGCATAACCTTCTTCACTGTAGTTGCCTGCTCGATTATTTTCGGCTGGATTCGTCAATTTTTCAATTGACGATTCTTCTTGACAAAGAACACATTTTTGCCAATCAATGGGCGGACATGGGACATCGTCAGGGACTTGGTCAGGATTAGCGTTTCGAAACATTTTGAAGGTACATGGACCAATCACCAAGCCACCACATCCTAAACAAACAACACGAAACATATAAAATGTAAATAAATGTAAACCTTACCGTTGTTAAAAGTTATTTTTTTTAAACTGAAAGTATACATGACCTATAACAGAGGGATGTAACGAATAGTCGAAATAAAAAAGGGACAGCAGCTTTAAAAGCAAAGAAAATATTTACCGTGTATGTACTTATCAATATATTCGCATGCATAGGATGAATGACGCACAATTATCTCCAAGAAATCAGTTCCCCAAACCCAGTAAAGCAACACAGCACCAGCACCAAGCTTCTGTTACTGACCGCAACAATACACGGCGGTAGCGTCGCGTCGCTTACCCGCGTCAAGCTACATAGAGACTAGGAGCGTGTGACGTCACGCACACTTCTGCATCTCGCTTCATCAGCAGCTTCGCGTTATCTAATTCTCGGTCCCCAACAGAGGCGAGGGCCCATAAGAAATACATTGGCGAGTTTTTGAAAATGAGAAACGGCATTTGTAATCGACTTAAGGGTTGATTTCGTAGTTCAGTCCAGGTGGGTAGGCAACCTTGCAAAACAGGAACTCGGCGTGACTTTCGGAAGTGGCTACCATCTCAAATCGAAAGTTTAGGGTCCTAACTATAAGTGTGCCAAGTCTTATGCTTCTACCAAAAAATGAACGGTATCCCATTGATTTTCGCCTTAACCTCCCCACTATTGGGCTATGAGTCAATATCTACCACTGAAAGATTTTCGCTGGCTAACATAACCTGAAATTGATGTCTTACATGTTGACACTTTGAATGATAACGATGAAAAAGGATATATTTTAGAGGTAAATCTCGAGTACCCTAAAGAGTTACATGATGAACATAATGATCTACCATTTTGTCCTGAGAATATGAAATCTCCATACATAACATCACGAACAAAAATGTTAATTGCTAATGTAAATGATAAATGTAAATATGTAATACATTATCAAAACTTAAAACAGTGTCTACAGCATGGATTGAAATTAACTAAAATTCATCGTGTATTATAATTTCATCAGTCAGCATGGCTCAAACCATATATTGATCTGAACAATAATTTAAGAACACTATCAACGAATGCTTTTGAAAATGATTTTTACAAACTCATGAATAATAGTGTTTTTGGAAAGACTATGGAGAATGTTAATAAGCGAGTTGATGTAAAGCTTATAACAAAGTGGGAGAATGAAGGTCAAAGGTACGGTGCGAGCAACTTAATAAGCAAGCCTAACTTCCATAGCTGTTCAATTATTCATGAGGATTTAGTTGTAATACAAATGAATCGCCTTAAAGTAACTTACAACAAACCTATATATGTGGGCTACGCCATTCTGGAATTATCAAAAACGCTTATGTATGAATTTCACTATGATTATGTTAAGAAAAATTATCATGATAATGCAAAATTACTCTACACCGACACAGATTCTTTTATTTATGAATTTAAAACTGATGATTTTTATGAGGATATCAAAACTGACTACCCCAAGGATAATATCTACCATTTACCTCTAGTAAACAAAAAGGTTCTAGGAAAATTTAAGGATGAATGTGCTGGTGTTGTTATAGACACCTTTGTAGGCACAAAATCTAAATCATACAGCTATATGACAATTGATGATGTAGTAATGATGTAGTAGGACCAGTAGGGTTGCAGTGGCTGTATAGATTATTTAGAATAGTTTGGAAGAAGAAAGAGATCCCAGAAGAATGGGGAAAGGGTTTCATTATCCCACTTTTTAAGAAAGGTGACAAAAAGGAATGTAACAATTACAGAGGGATCACCCTTATTGCCCATGTAGCCAAGATCTTTGAGAGAGTATTGGAAGGTAGACTGAGGAGGCAGACAGATGGAGAGATGGAAGAAGAACAGTATGGTTTTAGGAGAGACAGATCAACTTTTGATCTAATCTTTACACTATGGCATATGATGGAGAAAAGATGGGAGTTTGGAAAAGACATGGTGATGACTTTTATTGATATTGAGAAAGCTTATGACAGTGTGCCTAGACAGGTGGTGTGGGATGTATTAAGAAAAAGGCAAGTTAACAGTGCAGAAGTGCAAATGGTGAAAGCTATGTACAAATATTGTGTCAGTAGCGTAAAGACCACTATAGGAGAAACAGAATGGTTCAAGGTGGAAACGGGTCTCCGTCAAGGAAGTGTATTGTCCCCCTTACTATTCATCATAGTCACGGATGAAATCCACAAGAATGTTAAACAGAGATTGGGACAAGAGGCAATAAAGGCCATGCTGTTTGCAGATGATATAGTGATATGGGGTGAGGATGAAAAGGAAGTACAAAATCAAGTAGATGTATGGAACCAAGAGATTGAGAAGTTTGGGATGAAAGTTAGCACAGAGAAGAGCAAGACAATGGTAATGTCAAGGGGAAGTAAGGAGGGAAGAGGAAAGATAGAGGTGAACGGAAAAATTCTAGAAGTGGTGAAAAGTTTCAAGTACTTGGGAAGTGTGATCACAGAAGATGGAAAGATTACTGAGGAAATTGGAAAGAGAATACAACAAGCGAACAGCTTCTACCAGAGTGTTAGGGGTATTCTGTGGAACCAAGATGTCCCAAAGAAATGTAAGCAGGTATTATATTCAACTTATTATGGACCCGTACTAACATATGCAGCTGGAGCATGGACCACTACAAAAAGAGAGGAGAGTAGAATACAAGCAGCGGAGATGAAATTCCTAAGAGGTATAGAAGGGAAGACCAGAAGAGATAAAATCAGAAACGAGGAGATAAGAAGGAGGGCAGGAATATTGAAGCTGCAGGACAGGATAGAAACAACCAAGTTAAAGTGGTATGGACATATGATGAGAATGGGAGAGGAGAGAGTGCCAAAGAAAGCTTTTCTGGAAAAGGTTTCGGGGAAGAGACCGCGCGGAAGGCCCCGAAAGAGATGGGCAGATACAGTGTGGGAGTGCGTGGAGAAGAAGGGAGGAAAACCTGAAGATGTACTTAAAGGGGGAGAGGAGTGGTGGAGAGACAGGCAACGTTGGAGGTCCTTGATTCACAACCCGACCCAGGAAGCTGGAAACGGGAAATGAAGAAGAAGAAGAAGAGTAATAAAAAAGTTAAAAGGAGTGAAAAAGAATGTTGTTAGTAAAGAGTTAGACATAAGTGATTATAAGAACTGTATAGTCAGTAACCCACCTATGTTATATAAGAAAATGTGTGTATTTAGAAGTAAGAATCATCAGCTGCAAACCAATTTGCTGAACAAAGTTGCTTTAAGTAATGAAGACAACAAACGATTCATTATACCCAACACATTTGATACTCTTGCTTGGGGAAACAGTCGCATTGATGACTATTACTTTACTTAAGTCTAATGTTCATCATATTGTAAGGTTCCTGTGAGGGATGCCTGTACAAATAATAAATCTAGGGGGTGAAATTAGTCTAAAATGGGGATCAAGCTTGGCAAATACTGTAAGAGGTAGGGAGTGTTTTATGAATGGAGATCGACAGTGCGATCATCCAAGGGAACTCCCCAATGTACTGTTTGACGGGGTAGTTCTAGGTAAAGGGGTAGTTTACAAGAGCTATTAGGTTATAATTCAGAGCGCGACAACTGCGCCATGCGGTCTACAGTGAGTCGTACGCACGCGAGTAAGCGGAGAGTTCGCTAGTGTCAGCGCGGAGCAAGGACGCTCAACTGACTACAAGCAGCAATTAAACAAGTACACAGTAAGGCTAATTCTAAGACCTACCTAAAGTGGAGTCTATTAGGGTAGGAACTTACTAGCTAAATAAATAAAAGAATAAGACCAGTGGCTTCTAGTATCTCTGAGTTTAATGTGTACCTCTATCTGGAGGTACCCTGATAGAGCTAGCAGTTCAAAATAATAATTAATAAGAAATAATAACAGTCCAAGCACAGGGGGAGGTGAGTATGTAGTGTAGTGGTTAGTGTGTAGATCGCTAAGACACTTATCCGTCCAGCAGACAGCAGAGGTTCAACTCGTCGGTGCACTGAGTGAGGACTGAGTGATTGATGATCCCAGGCACCTGACCTTTGGGGTTCTTATACCTTTTGTGTGCTCGATCGGCGGAATCCTCACATTCCTACCGAGTCGTGCACCTCTCCCGGGTCATTGCCTGTGCTACGAGGCTATTCGAGTTCATGTATGTGCTAATTGTTCTTCATGTAATTTATAGGTGGTATTTTATAAGGTTTTTAGATTAGAAGTTTGTAATTTTGGTGTTTTATAGATTTTACTTAGGGGATGGGGGTAGCGTACCCTACGGGTACAACAATATTGTATTATTTGTAGTTTGTTTTATATTGTGATATATTTGTAAAACTGTAAGTATGATGTTTAATGTTAGACTACTGTAGTTTAAGTTTAAAATAACACATTTTACTGTAAAAAAATAGCTTTTTATATTATGGTAAAAAAAATTATTTTAAAAAATGTACTAAATGTGAAAACTGAATAAGGCAATATAAAAATGTTAAGTGAAAGTTAAAAATATCCATGGGTGAAAAATATTTAAAAATGATTTTTAAAAAATTTACAAAATGTAAAACTAAACGAGGGCAATGTAAAAAATGTAAAGTGGAAAATGTAAATATCTATGTGTGAAAAATATAAAGAAAATGGCTATCACCATTTTAAAAATTAAAAGACATTGTGATCTGGTAATCCTTGTTTTTTATTTCACAACAAATAGGGTTTTACAAAATAGAATACAAAGAAACTACCAATTCCTCTATCCTTTCAATGTTCATGTCCACTCATCATTAACTTTCCTTTTATAGCACTAATCACAATGAGGGCTGCCAACCTTTCTCCCACTGAGGCATCACAGGATGTCAAACGTTGTTTAGCTTTTTTCAACAATACTTTATCCGCCACATGTCTTAATGCTGGATGTCTATGGCGATAAGAAAGGTCATGTTCTTTGCATGCTTTATCCAAAGGATTAATAGGTACATCACCACGTTGCAAACGTTGATTCAGCTTTGTTCCATGACCACAAAAACGATAACCAGGAAGATGGATTTCAAAAGGTAAGTATTGAATGACTTTGTCAATGACGCCATGACCAGTACAAGTTTGACATATCCTTTTCCATAGGTGGAGAAAAGGTTTGATTTTCCTCTTCATCTGTAGACGATGCTGATGTTGTTGCTTTTTTCTCGCCATCACACCCATGGAATGAGGAAACAAAGTCTTTACACTGACTTTTATGACCGTGATAGAGTTTGACCAGCTGGCAAGTTGCACACTGTCCCATAGAGGGTATTTTTGCCATGGCCACTTGCTTATGGTGATCATAATCTGTACATGGTTGCAATTCACTTAACACAGGGTCTTGAGTCCATGATGTTGGTACATGTTGCCAGATTTCTTTCACTGCATTTGCTGCCACATAATAAATGAACGATTTTGGAAGAGCCAATAATTCTTCTTTGGTAAAACTGTCTAGTTTCTTTTTACACACAAAAAACTTTCCAATCGCTTTATCGGTAGCATCCCCTTTCTTCATGGTATCACGTTGATGTTTACACGTCGCTTATAGAAATCTCACTGGTGTCATTCACAGGTAAACCTAGAGTTTTAATTTTATTTAACAACTCAGAGCAGCCATTGATGGTTAGCCAATGAAACAATTGCCACACCTGTGCCAAGGCGTTATGGGTAATGTTGTCACAGGGGCAGCGGTCCATGAGTGTTTGCATCGAGGGACAGCCCAAGTCCATTAAATCGATACATTGACAGTAATACGCCAAGAATGGATGTAGCCATTGACGTTTTTCACTACCTTTCACAAATACCACATGGGCAGAAGACAAGTGGGCTTTCATGACCATGTCCAGGTGCTTATATGAAATGGTTCCTTGCTTCCAGTCTAGTTGCATATGAGTTTCAATCCACTGGGTTTGTTTACGGTCTTTATCACACAACAAATCAAACTCATAAGGTGGTTTTAAAACCAAATGGGTAGCTTGCGATAACCAAAAAGTGGAACAATCGATGATGGCCACTTCTTTAAATATAAATTTGTTATCTCCAATTTTAAACCCTTGACAGACGACAATCAGTGTACGCAACATGTTCACTCTTGTCTGGATCAAGTCCAACTGACCACAGACTGACGATTGTCCAGTAAGGTGTACCCATGACAATTACTTACATTCCATTCTACTTTAAAAAAAAAACTTACTGACCAGTCACTATTGAGGTTAGGGTATGACAGGGGGCATAAGAGAATAATATAACAACAACAACCAATTTTTTATCACATTATTGTATTAGTATAACAAGTTTTACATTCTTTTGTCATTCTAGGATAGGGGCGGTACCAACTCATACAACAAAAAAGTCTTTTATGTTTATAGCGTCCATAACACCGATGATATCCCAATGTCTCTAAACTGGGTGTTTTTTACTGTGAGCTGCTCACTGAAGCACCGTTGACAACATAAAGTCCACACGTATCATAACTTTCTTCATCACTCAGAGGCGCGAGTGAGGGTTAACTTAAATGACAGGGTATATTACCCACATTCATTCTACACAGGTAGGGGCAGGCGGGCGACCAGCGCTGATGTTCTTTCATCGGCTCATCACTTTCTTCCCATTGATCTATGATGATGGGACAAGAGGCACATTTCACTTCATCTCTTGTTTTTAAATAATAGAATCCAGCGGCCGCCAAGGCTTGAGGGTTTATGAAAGGCACCGGCCACGTCACAAAGGTCTTGAGACGTTGTTCCTCAGATTTCAAATTCATGGGTGTATCGTATCTTGATGCCTTAAAGCAAGGCATGACTGAGTGGCTTGACGTAGGTTGACCTGTTATTTATACACTTGTCACTTGGTTGGACAGTGGATAATAGTTGATTTGTTTGTGATGAATGATCAAACAGTAGGCAGTCGTATTGGCTGGAACATTATCATGCGTTTCAAAATCTAGTCGAATGTCAATATTGGATGGCTTGACAGACTCTTCCAAGTAGGAACAGTCAAAGACAATCAGCGGCGCCCTTGTCTTAAAAGCTTGGGGTGACAACATGGGGCAATTCTCTTTTTGATAATACGACCATCGAAATTTAGAAAACAAGACATACAGGAGGCCAAATGTATTTGTTGAAAAATCTAAATCCAGTCCTTCATAGGGAAACACAGCACCGTTGAGGAAAAGACGTGCATTTCTTAATTGCAGGTGATCAAATTGCGTGGCATCTTTGGTTTGTTGATACTTGCGATTTGATTGAAAACCCACGATCATGTAGAGAGGTCTCTCTGTATAGCGGGCTGTTTTTACAGACCAACTGTGTGTGTTGGTGGTGGGCAATAGCGGGTACTCATGCAGCGCCCAACTTCTAAATTCCATGGGTAGAGGCATATCTCTCTTTACCATTTTGAGTATGTCCAGTTTTTTGCTACCATTAAGGGTCACATGAGGCACTTTCCATAGCAAGCGTTGTAGTTGAATTTTTGAATCTATGGGGGCATTGTCGGCTCCCTTGAGTGCATTATTATCACTCCTGTCTTTCACCAAATAAAGCACTTGCCTTGCATTCACCACAATTCGCTGGTGATCTTCGGCAAAGCCTAAAATCAGTTTAAGAGGTAAAAATCCAGTAAAGGTGCCATCTGAGTGTACCATCCAGTCATTGGTCGAGTCAGGGCACCAACCTGCCATGCAAAGTGTTTTACCTTCTTCCTCACTATAAGAGGGATATAGTTTCATGACACTGGAAATACCCACATTTCGAGTGCTATCCACTATGATATCGTTAATGACATTCCGCACCTCAGAAAACAGAAAGGCAAAAGCATGGTTGGCTAACTTGGATGTGGTAGGTGTAGAGCCATCGGCTTTGGTGAGCCGACCTTCAATCTGAATGACACTTTCATGCGGTAGGGTGTAAATATCTTGGTTGTTGATAACAAATTGAATTTCATCATTGTTATTGAGTCCAGGTGTTTGAGCTTGATAGGAATGTAGATCAATTCTTACCACTCCTGGTTGCTCCTCGATGTGGTTCGCTACCTCTAGGATAGAATTCATCATGGAGGTTGACGTGGTAACCCAAATGCTGTAAAATCTGCTTGTCCTTAGATGTTAACGTGTATTCACATGGCAAACAACTAACACCATTCCTAGACGGAGTTGTTGCTTTATACACAAACTTCATAGTGGCTTTAGCACCAACTTGTAAGTCACTGGTGTGGTAGAATCTAGATCAATGAGTTTTTGATCTCTATTGATCAGTCTTAATGTTATATTACTAATACCATCGACAGCCACAGAATGAAAAAGCACCACTGGAGGGTTTTCACGAATAATATAACCATTGGACGATGTCACAATAAAGTCATAAAGCGAATGCGATGGTTCTTGATTGGTGTACACTTGGCTAATAATATAACACGTCACCGACACTTGATGGTCCTCAATGAATTTCACTTCATGGTCTGATTCATGTTTTTATTGGGCTCCAACACGCGTGGTTTAAATCCTAGTACTGGACCAATGGAATCGGGGTGTGTTTTAAAGTCAATTTTGAATGTAGAAAAAATACTGCAGCGATGAGTGTTGGTATTTCCTACAAGCTCAAACTTGTGCGTTCCATCGAGAAATGACTTTAAACCATATTCATTGATCAACACCACATAAATGTGTTCATAAATGTCATCTATCGTATATCCACCAGAGTTCAGGGTGAGCACACAATCATCGTAGTAAAACTTATTGTTCACATTTTCACGTATGTTGTATATTCTATTGTACGTTTCAAGTGAAACAAGTCCTAAACCATAAGGTCTTTCACTCAATTCAATAGGCGGGTAAAAGCCTAGACTGACTTCAGGTCCGCGTCCATGCAGTGTAAACGTTTTACTTTCTGCTGACATACTGTTGACGTTTTTGCTTATGCTGCGTCTTATATAAAAAAAATAAACACAAACGTCCACACTGTTGACTGTTAAATGTTTGCTCACGTTTCACATTATAATATATCTTGATCCTGTTTCCAAAATAGGTCACTAGTTCCATGGGCGGGGGCAAGTTCCCAAAACTGTCAAAATACCATACGTTGGATCCCTCTTTGACATAAGCTACATAATGCGTTCCTGGTCCTCGGTGATCATCCAAATTGACAACAGCACATTCCTGTTTCCAGGGTCGTGGGGGTAATTGGTTTCGCATAAACACACCTCGAAAATGAGAAAGCTTCAGTTGTTTAGCATAGCTTTCCACTTGTTGATGCGTCAGGGCATGTCTTGCTATGGCTGAGGTTAAAGATTTTTTTTTATTTCGAAATGGGGAAATTCCAAATCCTTGTTGATAAAAGGCTGGCTGCAAATTAGCATTTCTAGCCCCCATAGCAATGGCTTCCATCGTTTCATTGTGTCGCTGACTTTCTTTTAGTTGTTGCTTGCCCTGCTGTGCGGCTTTAATAGTTTTTGCCACCGCACTGGCAACGCCCAAAAGTGAACCCAGAGCAGCCAGACCAGCGAATAATGCAGGTAAAAATCCAGCTCGTTTGGGGACGGGAATCACTCGCCCTTGTTTTGAACCCTGTCGCTGACGTTTTGGAATAACATGTCTCTGTGCAGCTCGAAGAGCTTTCCTTATGGTCAACACATTATTTTTTATTTTTTTATTTCGCGAGGGCTTGTCCATGAATGCCATAAGCCCTTGCTTTGCCAATGAGAGGGTCTTATTTTTACTCTTTTATTCTTTCTTACCACATATCTTTGTTTCACCATGATGATGACCAACAACCTTTCACAAGAAAGTTTAAGTCATAACTAACGTCAGCTTGTTATTTCATGGCTATATATTCCAATTCCACATAAAGCGGGAAATCGTTTATGGTTTTTCCAGCTTGCTTTTCATCCCATGTCAACATGAGGTGAAAGGATAATTCGTCACCTGCATTGACCATTTCATGGTTATGGACCATCATCCTATGACCGTTTATCTCTACATGTAAATGGTTTTCATCAGGCATCGCGAGTTTCATGTGAATGGTTCCCTCATAGTGTAATCGATAGTGGTTTAAACCCGAAGCAAGCATAGGTCAGGTGCTGGTCATGGAATAGCGGTAAATGGTTCCTATCATTCACAGGTTTTTCATTTGTCAGATACACTAAAAATATAGATGGAATAAATGTATAAAGGCTTTTCATTTGGTAGGTGAGGTAGAGTTTAGTGCAGACATCATCATCTTCTTGTGGGTCTTCCACGTGAATAATGCGGTGATGATTAGCTGTATAGCCATCCACAGTAAGCTGAGGCACTTTGTTATATAACTCATGCACCTTGTTATCCACATACTTTTTTGTAGTAACGTAGACACTTGAGGATGTTTCACATGGGTTAACCGCTTTCCCTTAAAGTCATAATCTCCTTGTTTTGTGCGTGGCACTACAGACCTATCAACATAGTGTTTATTAGCAGGATCTGTGTCTTGTTTAGGATCATGTATGGGAACAGACCTAGCTTTAGCCATCAATGCACGTCCAAAGACATCCATCGTCAACCTGTAGTACGAGTAGTTTCTATGACAAGGTTCAGTTCCATGTATATAGACAGCTTGCTAGCCTCTCTAAGCCTTAATTGAAATGAAGATTATTAAGCAGCAAGAGTCATTCCCCGTGGGGGACATGGTTTCCCATCTCTGTCACACATCTCGTGAACAACGCCATGGTTCACTGTTTCCATCTTCCATTCACTGCATCATTGTGGGACCTTCGCGATGTGGAAAGACTAATCTTTTGCTGACACTTATTACAGCGCCCAATGGTCTGCGTTTTCAAAATATTTATATTTTTGCAAAATCTCCCTAACAACCCCTCTAGGTGTTTCTGGATCAAGTCATGTCTGGATTACAAAATGAGAATATGGGTTATTTCACATTTCCCATGCAAGAAAATGTTATTTCACCGGATGAGGTAAAGTCTGATTCACTCATGATTTTCGATAATGTATCCATTGAACGACAAGGCATCATTCAAAGCTATTTCAGCATGGGTCGACACAAACATATCGATTGCTTCTATATTGGACAAACGTATTCTAAAATGTCCAAACAGTTGATTCGTGACAATGCCAATGTCATTGTTTTATTTCGTCAGGACGAGAGGAACAGTCGTCACATTTATAATGAACATGTGAATCCGGATATGACCTTTCAAATGTTTACAGAATTGTGTGCTAAGTGCTGGAACACTCAATGTCATGCCTGTTTAGTGATTGACAAACAAAGTGAACTCAACCAAGGGCGATATCGCTTAGGGTTTGATCATTTTATTGCTATTTAAGGCACTGTGTCATTCCCTCTCAAGTCATTTGTCAAGACACCATGGTGTTAGCAGAGAGTCAATTGAAAAAGCATAATATTAGAGCAAAAAATACTATTCGCCAAAAGTTCCGTCAATTAAAACGATCACGTGCGGATCATGCTTTGTTTATTCAACAACATTTAGCACTTCCGCTAAAAGCCATGTTGAAACCCTCTTTCAAGCCATCTGAAACGCTACCTACCGTTTCACAAGCCACTCAGACGCACCACGAGGACCCTGAGGAAGAGGAAGAGGAACATGAACAGGAAGATTTATCTAGTGTTAGCGAGGTTGAGGATGACGAGGAACAAGT
The DNA here is from genome assembly GCA_946902985.2 of Meconema thalassinum. Taxonomy (NCBI): domain Eukaryota; kingdom Metazoa; phylum Arthropoda; class Insecta; order Orthoptera; family Tettigoniidae; genus Meconema; species Meconema thalassinum. The sequence goes on from OX336391.1 coordinate 472,622,070, forward strand.
GTTTACACCTCAAAAAAAGACCTCGCAGAGTTTTTACGAAAAAAGAAATCCTTGGCCATGGTCGAAACACCTTGCCCTTCCAGATCGTCGCCGTTTTCACAACTCTTGGCCACCCCTCAACATAAAGCTCAACTGAAAAATATTTTAATAAAATATTATGGATCAACACTGGAACCCTATTTCACCGATTTATTTATTGGAAACACATATACCACATATGGTGTTCGCTATGAGGATGATAGTTTTAAAATTGGGGATTCATCGATTAAATTTGCTCGTACTAAAGCTGTCATTAAAAAGATCAATTATAAATTAACACCAGGACTGTTAAAGCTGCTATTCTCTCGGACCCCTCTTCCCGTGATTATACGCCAGAGGACCTTGCCAAATATAAATCCATTTTATTGGACACCCATGCCCACAAAAGACAGTATGTTCCCACTCAACAAGTGAATGCCAATATATCTCAAAAATATAAAACCATCATTGCAAAAATGTTCCCCACCAGTCAAAGTGGTCGTCGTAAAGTGTCCACTTCGGGAGTGAAATTTTAACCATTAAACCATTGTGGATGTTACCTACTGGTACAATCCCATGAAGCTCGTTCAGCGATTACAGCTGTAGCATGCTTCACGTCAAGCTGGTCATACCGGTCACGATTGGGAAATTCACGAAATTGAAGAAGAACTTCGAAATGCCAAAATTATTGTTTAAACCTTCACCCATTAAAGTGGGTATTGCTCATGAGTTGCATCGTCCAGCTAGATGTCACTATCCACGACTTAAGGGAATTTCACAAGGTGTGGATGAACTTTGGTAAGCCGATTTAGTGGAAATTATTCCCTATGCTAGTGTTAACGAAGGTGTACGCTATATGTTGACGGTCATTGATGCGTATTCCAAAATGGCATTTGTTCAACCCGTGAGTCGCAAGTCTGGTCCGCAAGTCACCAAGGCCTTTAAACATATTATTCAACAATCCAAACGTCAACCTCAGTTGTTACAAACCGATCAGGGAAAGGAATTTTTCAACAAGGATTTCTCCAGTTTTCTCAAATCTAAGGATATTCGCCATTACACCACATACAGCAATATCAAAGCCAGTGTGGTCGAGCGGTTTAACCGAACATTGAAAACCCATATGTGGAAAGCCTTCACCGCTCAAGGCTCATATCGCTGGCTGGACTTATTACCTGAGCTAGTATCACGTTACAATGACACCAAACACAGAACCATTGGGACCAAGCCACGACTTGTAACCAAAAATATTCAGCGACTGGATAAATTGTTTAACCCCATAAAAACAGCAGACCCTAAACGTCATCGCCTTAACATCGGGGACCATGTTCGTGTGAGCAAATTTAAGTCTGTCTTCGACAAAGGTTACACACCAAATTGGGGGACTGAACTATTTCGAATTCGACAAGTCAACCTGAACCGCCCAGTCACCTATTTACTCGAGCACCTCAACCATCAACCCATAAAAGGCAGGTTTTAACTTCAAGAACTCCAAAAGACAGCGTTTCTAAATCATTACCTTGTGGAAAAAGTGTTGAAACAAAAAGGATATAAACTATATGTAAAATGGTTGGGATTTAGCTCAGGCTTTAATTCATGGATTAATAAATTACATGTTGTATGAAACTGTGCACCTTGTATTTATTTATTCACTCATGTTGTACTTAACCTATAGCCCTATGTGTGTACAGTCCTCAGCTCCACGTGTATTATGAGCAATACATATTTCTTTCTCTCTTCACCTGTGCTCTCTCTTACACCGACTCTCCCCCTCTCCTCCCATTCACCTCCTACCACACTCAAAACAGGATGAGACTTGTTAGCTCTTATCGTGCACGTGCACAGCCAACGTTCAAGGTGAACACCTGTGTGTTAGGTCATATTACACATGAACTTGCATTTTCTCACGTACGAACCAAAACAGGATGTGACTTGTTAGCGTACATGTGGTTTTCACAAGGGAGGCGGTAATAATGTCATCTCGCACGTGTTCACATGTATTTCGTCACTCTCCTTTCATATCGTTATGAGATTGTAGCGGTAAGGGCTGGCGAACAACGTCAGTTCAACACACTGCTTTACATACAAATGTAGTTAGGCCCTTTGGCATAATTTGAATAAATTTCATGGACCAGTCCATAGGGACCAGACCAAAGGGACCGGTCTAAAGGGTCCACAGGGACCTGTCAACAGGGACCCGTCAACAATGACCCGTCCAAAGGGACTCGTCAGCAATGACCCGTCAACAGGGACCAGTCCAAAGGGACACATCAACAGGGATCAATCAAAAGGGGTTATCGCCGCAAGGCCTTACATGTCCTCATTGATTATTGGTTTGCCTATCGACAAGCGCCGCTTGGAATACTTTTTGATCACCCCTCGTGGGTTGGGTTAGGTTAGGTTACACTACAGCCGCCATCTTTAGAAAGCCCACCTTCTTACAAAAGCCATGAGTGGGCATGCGTAAAAACAAAAAACAAGCATGTTAAATCATAGTGGGTTTCCACCGTACACATGTCTCTTGTGTGGGACAACGTCTAATTCCATATTGGCATTCAAACTCCCACATGTACTTGAAAAGCGAGATTCTCTAAAAAAATACAATTTCACCCCCTAGTAGGGTAGGTTTTATTTTAGGGTTGAAATAAGTTGTCCATTAATGTATTTAAAGGAAACAGTTTTTTGTTGGCTTTCTCAAATTGTTGTTGTTGTTGTTTTCTGCCAACAGGTGCTTACTGCGCATGACAAGGCTGTACACTCGTGGGTTAGACAGCCTTTCTTGCTAAGGGTCTCCTATATACCCTAAACATGGCTATACATGTTAGTTCTGAACATTTAGTCGTTAATTGTATATTAAGTTTAAATAGAGAACTTATACAAGCACGTCTTGCATGTGGTTAAACTTCACAAGTGTCACATGCAACATGCAAAGTATGTTTCCGCTACCTAGCGGTAAATATGAGCACTACCTGTACTACTAGCATGCTACCTAGCAGAGGATATGAACACTTACTAGTAATATCCAAAGTGAGCTGAGGTTAGGTTAGGCTAGGTAAAGTTAGGTTAGCCATTAAAATAAGTTACCAAAATAAGCCGTCAAAAATAATTGTTTTTTACCCCTGAGGTCTTGGGTTCCAACTCGACTATGCACAGAATTTAATTAACATCTGAGAGTTGAAAGGTTAGGTTAGGTTAGGTAAAGTTAGGTTAGGTTAGGTTAGGTTAGGTTAGGTTAGGTTAGTGAGCTGAAGTTAAGTCTTTAAATATTCCCTCTCTTTCAACTACTTTCCAACACCAAGAAAAAAAATCCGCTAAATACATTGACACAAATAACTTGTCAAATAAGCCAATACAAAAGCCAATACTAAAGGCAACACAAAAAGCCCACACAAAAAGCCAACACGAAAAGCCAATACAAAAAGCCAACATGAAAGGCCAATACAAAAAAGCCAACACGATATAACAACAAAAGCCAACAGGAAAAGCCAATACAAAAAGCCAACATGAAAGGCCAATACAAAAAAGCCAACACGAAATGCTAACACGAAAAGCCAACACGAAAAGCCAACACAAAAGCCAACAAGAAATTCCAACACGAAAAGCCAACACGAAAAGGCAACACAAAAGCCAACACGAAAAGCCAACACGAAAAGCCAACACAAAAAGCCAACACATAAGCCAACACAAAAGCCAACACGAAAAGACAACACAAAAAGCCAACACGAAAAGCCAACACAAAAGCCAACACGAAAAGCCAACACAAAAGCCAACAAAAAAGCCAACACGAAAAGCCAACACAAAAAGCCAACACAAAAAGCCAACACATAAGCCAATATATAAGCTTATGGTAGGTCACTCCATCAGCAAAACAGTTGTAACCTTTGTAGAGTGACCATCGTACTGACAGGTCGGTTACTACTATGGAACTTATTACAACCAACAAAGGTAGGCTACGTGCACTCTATCAAGGCTACTCCTATAACTATAATCGCCAAAATGTGAATGAAATAATATTCTGGCGATGCTCAAAAGAGAGGTCAACAAAATGTCGAGGCAATCTGAAAAGTAAAAATGGAAAGGTTTTAAGTGTGAGTGTTCATCAATGTAGTGCTCGAAACGAACCACGCTTACTGTTTACAAACAATTATCAAAATGCTAAAAGCAAGTTCAAGAAAACGATATTGCGGCTAAAGATAGTGCAGTGTTTGTTCAAAAGGACTTATCATGTCCTCAAAACGTCATGTTAGGTCAGTTGTCAACGTCCAAGAAACCTTCAACACTATCAAAATCAACTCAGACTATAAATAAAGTGGTATTGCAAGAGGATCAAAAAGGACTATATAGTAACAGTGATGATGGTCATGATGATAATGGTGATCATGATGATGATAATGATGATGATGATAATGATCATGATAATGGTAATGCTTTGTTTACACCTAAAAATCCATTTGTTAAATTTGTATACTGGAACAAACCCAGTAAGCTACTTCAACGGCTTCGACAATTGCATGCTTTACGACAAGCTGGACATATCGGTCACGATTGGGAAATCAAAGAAATTGAACAAGAGCTTCGTCGTGCTGAAATTATTGTGTAATGGTTCTACCACTTTGCGACCACTTTTTCCCCAACTCTTGTTTCTATTATTTGCTTATTTGCTTTCACTTTTACCTGAACTCTTTGGATCCATATTTGCTCTCACATTAAACTAGTATTCTTATTACCAAGTTGACTTTACTAGAGCTTAGTCTATGCTTGACAGTTGATATGGAAGTATCAGTGACTAGGTATGGTAAGCCTTACGCATACTATAAAGGATATTCATATATTGTGAAACGAACCAATAAAAATGGAACTGTTATTTGGCGTTGTTCAAAGCAACGTTCCAAACATTGTCGTGGTGACCTAAAAAGTAAAAATAGTGAGGTTTTAAGTGTCAGTGATCATCAATGTAGTGTACCGCATGAAACACAGTTGCCGTCGACAAAAAATCAAGAAAACCATATTGCTACTCAAAATAGTGCATTGTTTAATGATCAACGTTTAATCCCTGTTCTCAAAGTTATTTTTAATCCATCTTCCACGTCCCAAGAGCCATCAACATTACAAACTATGCAAGAGGTAGTGTTGTTGTTGTCGTTTTAAAGAGTGGAACAACTAGGTCATCTGCTCTTGATATGCAAGGGGATCAAAGTGACTAAATAGTAATAACCATAAGGTTTTTATGTCAATACAACCATTGCGGCTTCCTCACTTTTCGAAAACAACATTGAATGGACATTGCTATAAAATGATCTACAACAAGCCTTGTGTTTAAAACTATAACAGACTATTGTAAAGTGAGAAAGGCTTGTATTCAGTGTGCATTTATTGTCATAATCATGTATACTCTGCAATGTTAAATATACTAACTTTGTATAAAATAAAACAGCATTGTAACATCATTTTGCATTTATTTACAAACTTTATATACATTTTTTTTGTTTCATCATAATATTTTTAAAGACAACACTAAACACTAAAACATTACTATTCTATACACATATTTTCTTTCTTTTTCAGTATATTGTCATTACTTATATTTTCCATTATTATTTCACATTATTTATTTATTTAATTAATTAAAACGAACCATGCACCTATTGTTTTTAAAACCTTCATAAATTAAGTGCACTGGTTGCACAGCATTATTGAATTCATCAAAAACACTCTCCGACATATCATTAAACCGTATAGGCAGAAATGTCTCAAAGTTTTCACATACACAAAGTACACGATCACCATATGCTGTTTTCAATTTCCGAATCTTGATAATGCGGAATGGAATATGCGTTGACAATTCGCTGAGCTTCTTTGTCTCTAAGCCACATGATTGTCCCACAGCATTCAAAACATTCATTGTAGTAGTCTATAAACAAAACAAAAGCATATCTATTACACTCTAAAACAGCTTTAATAATATTGTGCAATTAGGGATTTTGCACTATCCATGGCGAATAAATTATACTAGTTATGCAAGAAATGCCCTAACTGTAGCAGATACTACTTTTCTGCATATAGCACAAGTGTTAAGTTCTAATGCACACTTGACACAGGCTATCATGTGTCCACAGGGTAAAAATACAACACCTAGTTCATCTTGATAACAAATTTTACATAATTGTTGGTCACACTTTTGTATCTGTTCGTAACACAAGTCTTTTCTTTCAGCCTTATGTATTTGCTCCGCGTGTTCTAACTCTAAAGGCACTTTTATGTCTTGTGCTGCAATCACTTTTTCTTTACGAATAGTGTTCACAAATTCCTGACCTTTAAACAACACCATGTATTTACAGTTTGGTAACCAACGAGCGTGTTGCACAAAAGGGTCATCAGTCATTTGCCAATCCTTTAAAGCAAATCCACAATAAAAACATATTGTTTTATCCCCTTCACCAGTATAAAAAAATCCAGCTTCACTTAGCTGTTTGGTAAGGTGTTTTAATATTAATGGCCAAACATTTTTATAAGATTCGAAACGTTTTTCAACAGAGCTGTACTCTGGGTGTGCTAGTGCTTTAGTCTTGCAAACTCCCAATTTTTCAAAAGCACATGTCAATTCAACACTGTCTATGGCATATGGACCACATATATCGACACTACCGTTGTTGACTGGTAATACATTAATATTATTTAGTTGTGATTCAGCAACGTAAGTAGCGGCCAATGGTCTTGTGGTTCGATAAAATGAATGCACGGGTAGGTTACCCACTTGTTTTCCAAGCATGTAAGGACAACAAGGAGACCATCGCAAATGGTCTCTAAAGGGATCATCCCCTTCTTCCCAGTGTGAAAGTTCAATACGACAAAACACACAGCGCACCACATCTTCTCGGTTCAAGTAAAAAAACCGGCTTTTGCAAGTTCATGCGTCGACAAAAAACCTACAGGCCAAGATTCAAATGTTAACCATCGATCATGTTCTGATTTTAAATTTAACCCACGTGGTAAACCAACTTGCTCACTTTTTGTATTTGGTACTAACGCCATGTGTTATAATAAAACTTTTTCTTATTGTAAGTTATTAACATTGCACAAGAGCACAGAGTACTTTAAAGCATAATGCATGCTTGTTCACTGTCTGTTCATTACGTTAATGGCACATGACGACACCTAAAAGCAAACAAAATAACCAATCAATCAATCAATACTTGTAAATAAAACGTTAACGTTAATTGGCATTAATATATCAAAACACCATTAAAAATAAACTGTATGTTGGCACTAACAGTAACCCATGTACTTATTTTCTTTTTTATAAAGCTACAGTCATTTACATTCCCCCACCCTCCCTTTAACCAATATATAAACAAAAATGAATGTCATGTCATTTTGTTCACATTATCATGTTCAAACCTGTGGATATTCGTTGAGTCCATAGGGAACCACCCATAAATTAAATTTATTATTTTAATTTTTAGAAAATCCAACATGGCCTTGTACTTTTCCCAGTCAACAACAAGAACATAGCCATTAATCAAGAAAGCAATCATTGTCCCAGTCATGTACAGGTAATGAATTTTTTTTGTCTACGAGTTTTCAGTAGTGGTTAAATGGAATAGCATTTTTAAGTTGGACTTACCTGAGTTTTAAACAGTTCACTCTTTGGCAGTGGTTTCGCTTTAGTGCGTTTCTGGTTTTTTCAGCGACTGCTACGGCGGTAAGGCTATTCTTTCCAAGTTTCTAAAAATAAATAAAATAAACCGCTATAAATACCTAAATTCAGGTTAATACATACATTTCATAAAATAAAACATAAAACAAAAAAATGAAACAAGTTAGTTTAAAAAAATCATCTCACCTTTACTTGCAGTGACTTGTTGCTCTTCCCTTCTAGTGGGCTCAAAAGTGCAATGGTTTCTTCTCCCTCAGACATATAAGGTATGCCGGTTATCTGCAAACAAATAAATAAAATCATTAATTACCTAATCAATAAATAATTGCTTGTAAATATATATATTAATCAATAAATGTATAAATGAATAAATATATAAATAAATACCTACCCCACAACAAGGTTAAGTATTTTCCACCAACACCAAAACTGTTAAACAAGACCAGGGGTTTCGTGCAACGCAGTGTGTTCAAAGGTAGTCCACCCAAGTGAGAGTGGAAATGATAACGACATGTCTTTATATATTGTACAATACCCAAGGGGTATGCACCCCTTAGAGATCATCCCCCCATCATCTGTCTAAATCTCATAAAAGGCAACCCTTTAAAAGCCTACCCAATATCCATCAATACTATAAGGGCAGCTGGCTACTCCATAAAGCAGCTCAACCCTTGCGTAATTATGACACACAGCGACATACTACAAACTGGTTCAACTATGCCACAACGCGCTGACAGAACAGAGGCTAAAGGTATAAAAGGTGCCTTAAGTGGGTCACGAGGATCTCTCCATCACCAGTGCTTCGACGAGACAGCCGGAGGCTAACGACAGTGTCAACCGAGGTGAGTCAGTCAGTCAGTGTTCAGAATCCTACTTTTGTAACCTAACACCCACAGTTTGTACTCACATTATAACATCACAAGATCCCTTAAAAGGGACTAACAGTTACTCATTGCTGACCAATAAACACTTGGTCAGTCTCTTACACTTGCATTACTGATCTACACTCTTCTTCACGTCCCCACGTCCTTCCTTACTCCCGTCACAGTCAGACGTGACACACCGTAGTAATAACGCCAACTCAGACGTCATTGTATTCCTCACAGCGGCTCGCGTGCTCAAGTGAAGCGCGTGCCGAACCGCTGACACTAGCAAGGTGATTATATAATAAGTAGCCGGCTGGGCGACTAGTACATCGACCCGCGTGCTAAGGCTACATCCCTTAAACCACATTTACAGTCTTTATAGGAGCGCCCCCTAGTTCCTAACGCTAAACAACACTCCACACTGGTCAGCTTGCCCCTCCAAAGGCAGCTACCCCCTTTTAGACACTCCATTCAAAATCAATACAGTAACTCTTCCGTTTTAGGTCCTACCACCCCTAAATAAGGGATCTAAAACAGATGGTGGAGGCGCGGTCCTACGCATAGAGAAAAGGGACTCAACCAACGAGCCCTCGTAGGTAAAACGACCCCTTCCGTACCGCAAAAAGCCAAGCAAATTAGTGAGAAAATTTTTTCCCCAGACAAAAAGCACCATTTTTTTTTTGTGTGCTCCAAATTAGCTACACAGGGGAACTTCTTAATAAACCAACCCCCTAACCCCATACAGAATCAAAGAAATATAAGAATACACTGTCAAACACGTACAGACTTTTTTATTCTTATTGTAGGCCCATACACTGCAGTCAGAATGGCACCTCATGCAGAGATTGCAAGCCATAGAGGCAATAGGGGTACGCCAATATTATTAACATTATTGTTCAGATGCCAAGGGCACATACAAGGCCGGCAAACACAAATACGGGCACTCCAAACAAAAATCGGGGCAATACAGGGCAAACAGCCATACACCCCGTCAGAGGGTAGGACAGCGCGATTAAGATGCGCACATACACTCTTGAATCACATACATGAACACCTCAATAGGTTCCATATACAAAGACACAGAATATACCGACAATTAATCACCACACATGGTCCCGTAATAGATAATGCAACCCTCGAGAGAATGAGGGTGCACTACACAAGTTTACACGCCCAATACAGGGAGCTAATTCGCGTCCAAGCGCTTCTCCAACTAGCGGCCACAAAACAATACAGAGCACAGAAACATTAATACATTAGTACAGTAATTTGCAAGCAGGCCATGAGCCTCAATAAGGCAGTACACCCAAATTTGGGACAAATACCGTGAGCTACAAGCCAATAAGGCCATTTTTGAGTTCATGGTAGGGCCATCAGCCCACCCGAGAGAGGACATAAGCGTGGATACGCTGACTCGACAATTTGCGAGGATGTCCCTCTCGCCACGTACTGCCACAGAATGGAAGGAGTTCGCCGTGGCCACAGTCAAGAAGACGGCCAGGTTAGGCTCCAACTTACTACAAAATAAACCTAACACAAACACACGTCCTTCAGCTCCGGATCGGAAGGCAATTTTGCCAAGCCGAGGGGAAGAGCCTAGAACAATCCCCTCGGACCGGATGAACGAGAGGGAGTTGAAGCCAGGACCTTCAATCACACATAATACGACAGAGGGACAACAGGAGGTAACCTCGTCATGGGCTGACGACGTAGAGCCTGACCTACCACATATAAAGCCTACATACACTCACACAGATAGGATAACACAGTGGCAGGAGTCTGCCGTGGCCACGGGCCAGAAAGCGGACAGGCTACACGACACCACATTGGCAGGACAAAAACAGGCACTTAAGCGGCCCTCACCGCCAGTTCAAAGGGCAAATTTGCCAGAACGGAGGCGAACACCGGCATTAGTCCCTCAGGATGCACGGTACACGCACATACAGATTAAACAGGCATTACCATACAATACACGGGGATTAGGAAAGGTATTATTACCCACCCCACAAAACCTCGCAGTCAAACATACATACACTCCCGCAAAATCTGCTAAGATAGCGCCAAGCGCAATAACGCCCTTAAATACAGGTACACTTAGACCTAGAAACACGCGCTACGGTGGAAGTAGGGCAAGGCTTACTTTGCTAGAAATTCCGCCGGAAAACAGCAAAGAAACACCTCAATGGATTTCAGAGGCCTATAATATCGTAACAGGGCAAAACCCTTCACCTTTCTGAGCACTGAAGCTCGAAAGACGATAACGACTTCCACCAAGGCCAAAGAAATAAAATAACATCACTTCCCCCATCATAAATGGCCACACAAGCTCTTTCACGCGGGAGATATCAGAAAATAGACCGACAATTACATAGTAAACATAAACTGCGCATTTTTTTTTTCTTTCTCGTATTTTATGTATATACAGGGCAACATGGCCAAATTAGAAGTGAGTAATTTTAAATCCTTCTGTGTTTTTTTTTTGGGAACCATGGCATCTTTCTATTAGGCCATCACTAAGCCAAGTGAAAGCCCATCAGGCTTAAGGCCGGAAAGAGATATTTTGAACACAACTTAGGCATAAAATCACAGCATAAAGCTTAAGTGAGTCTTTCTAAGTAGAAATGACTAGACGTTCTACGTTATGGTTCCACAGTTTAACAGATTCTCTTGTTGCGGGCAAAAACCGTAAGAATGGCAAGAATTAAGAATCTCAAACTAGTTTCAAAAAAAAAAAAAAAAAATTTGGGAGGTGTGCTTTAACCAACTAAAAAGCCCAATTGCACACCGGGATGAGACACTGTCATTTTGGTGAGTTACAATTACTTTGATAGGCAGGTTTGACTCCCACAGTGCACTGGCTTTGCTCGTAACGTGGATACAAGGGTATCAGTTACGTCTGGCAATGGCCTTCCTAAGGTGTACTAGACAGTGTCGGTAGATTCCCCTGAGACGTAACCAGATTACGGTAGTACTCACGTTACCAAAATGGCAAATACTACACTCAGGTCCCAATCACCATTTTTTTTCAAAAACATAGTGCTCACGACATAATTTTTAGAGACTAACGCCACCTACTATTATTTTCTTTCAATGTGCTCTCTTAATTCAGAGCGGGGCATAAATAATTTTTTTTTTCTCTCACACATTTAGCCCAAGAAAGAAAAATGGCCAAATAAACTATATATATATTTTATACATAGGTATACATAACACAACACTCGGGGACACAAGTGTAGTCAATGGAAGGTTCTTTCACAGACGGCCAATGCATATGAGATTTCCGAAGTGAAATGCCATGGCCTGTGGTTTGGATTCCAAGTAAAACGGAAATCCCGTGGCACATGATCTCCAGAAATGGTCACGTTAAACCACAAAATTCCCCTCTTGCCTTTTTATAATGCGAAGAGCACTAACAGAAAGCAGGCTGATTAAGAACACATGTTCGGATACACAGCGTTATCGAAACAAGTAAACAAGCGAGCGCGCAAGACATTGCAACCCGACACCCTCATACTCAGCAGTAAAGCAGACCTCAGTGATAAACTGCGAGCCTTACAGACGACAGTTCCCAAAGCACACTGCACGGAATCATTCATAGCCAACCTAAGAACCCTATATCTTCAGAATTTACACTACGAGGAGAGGGCAAAAATAAGCAAACTCCTCGCAGGAAGGTATACTAGGGGTTGCGCATAGAAAAACACACAGCCCATTTGCCATAGTGTAGGCGGCACAGAAATGGCCACCAAATCTTTACAGACAACCGGCTTCGAACCCATGGCCACACACAAAAACCTCGTACCGAAAACTAACTAAACAACGGTATTTTCGGTACGAGAAACACAAACAAAATACAGACAGAATGCCCGCAGAACATGAACAACGCAGACATATAACACAGAGAATTACATAGAACACGGGTTCGAACCCCAGAGAAAATTGCACGCCAGGGAAAAACAAGCAGACGGCCTTCCAATCACACCAAAATTGGCCCATATAACGGCTTAGACAGATAATACTACATTCCTGCGGCCAAATGACAGGCATAAAATTCCAGAAATACACTTGACAGGGAAAATGGACTTTCCAGACAGAGACATATAAATTTCGTAAGACAACGGTCTTACGGAATAATGGCCACACAACGGCAATAGTAGCAGGGCGGATTACCACATCGGGCCGCCAGGAATTTAACACAATGACCACACTGGCATACGTGCAGAAAAACACGCAACAGTGGTTAACCTACATAAAATCCCGGCCTGAAGTTACACACACAAACTGATGACTTGCAGACTTAGCCACTTTGCAACACTGTCGATGACAAAACGCGATTGTGTAGTGGCAGTGACCATGAATAAACAAATGCAGAACAATCATAACACTATACATTTTTCAACACTGCGAAAGCATTTATCAACAAGCAGACGTCACAGACCAAAACTTGTCGCAGGCCCAGAGTAGCACGTTCGTAAAGACGTTGGCAGGCCACGGGAGCTTCCTACCCATACACAATATACACAGTAGGACTTAGCCCTACAGCAGACCAGGCGTCCGCGTGGTGTAGCGGAGCGTAGTCACACACACACACACAAACGCGCTCACCAATCAGGGGCGAACATAGGGACTTTGAGGAAACGGGACCTCCCCTTAACAACTTCTTTTTGCGACCCTAGTCCCGAAACAAATCATTCCAGGCGACTAGGACTTAGCCCTATAACGGACCAGAGTAGGTCGTGAAGCTTCGCTATCCCAAAGCGCGGATAGAAAACCAACATGGACCAAGGAAGGATGACAAGAGAACATGCTAACAGCGTCCCACTCTACTCCCTTCCCATAACCTTTTCACGTCCAAACATAAACAACGCAGACACATGAACACGACCAGCACAGCTACACTACACTACAAAGTATACATAAGGGTTGGTAAACTTCATGTGTTTACAGAAAGGGCATGCTACGCCTTGAGCCCCACCGCTATCACCTGAATGAGAGGGGTGCGTCGGCAAACAACAACTAAGCGTAATGCACATCTCCATATGAGAGATGAGGCCATAAGTAATAAATACTAACCATTTTTTTTAAATTTAAATCATCCCGCATGAGAGGGAAATATATTAGTATTATGCCTCAACCTACACCTATCCATACATGAGTGCAAACGCCTCATATCCAGACGCATGCATGTATATCCCATCCATTCACCAGGGGATATTGATATCAGACCGGCATGGATTTTTATTTTATTTTTTGCAACCCCGGGAATTACCTGCCCCGTTCCACTCACTGTAGGAGCATCCCAGCACAAAAACCGGTTCCAGGCCGCCACTAACGCGGAATTCGGAAGTGCGCAACCTCCTCCTACCCTGCTTTAACCCACTCTACAGATAACTACCCCCAGATCACAATAACAGGGTACCTGACGCCACAGACCCTACTAACACCTCCATCAAGGTTAAAAAAGAGCATTATCGCTGGAGAAGCTGATATAGCACAGGTAGCCTAAAGTAGTCTACGTATGTAGAGGTTTTACCAGCCCACCACACTGGAAGTATTTTACATTTGACACTTTTTACACAGGTTACACCTATAATTAAAAAAAAAAAAAGGGAATCTGAAACACCCTGGCTGATGATACCGGCGTTAGCCAAAGGTCAAAAGCACAACACTAGGGGCAGAACTGGGGTAGGTAATGACAACCCTTACCCCAGTTGGCTCGACAAATCACCTAACTTGACGACTAGACCAAACAGACGAACCACGTGAGGTCAAAGCATTCGCGGCCTGGTCGGGCAAGCTCTGGAATCCTAGGTGCGCATAAACCGCCCCTGGGAGGAAGGGATGCTAAACCCACTTTGAGCCACGGTCGTCGAAGCCAAAACCTGCAGGGAGACTTTCTGAGAATGGCGGGAGAAATAGCTCACTCCGCGCCGGCCTCGGGAGCTATCCCTAGAGACGACCATATTATGACTAGACTGTTAGTTAAATTTACGTAAGTAGGACTTCCATGGCGGGGAGTCAGACTCCTATTCGTCAGGAGTGAAGCAGGATCCAAGGGTTCAGCAGGACCAATCCTAGATCCGACAAGTCCTTACCCCGCGAGGTGAAGGTGAAGACCACGACGGTAATCAATAATGCAGAATGAAATATGAATATATATATATGGAATGTACGCGCTCATTCGGTCCTGCGCCCACGTAAATGGACGACAACGGGTCGCCAGAGTTCTTAAATGAGTAGCATAGCGGGCACTCAAAAGGGTTCAGTGGGCCAACCCAGCAATGCCGATTAAGGCGAAGAGGACTCCCCGGACGCTCACTTCCCGGAGGACATATGAATACAAATATTGCGGCCGACACAGGCAAAGAGGACTCCCCGGACGCTTTTTTTCCCGGAGGATATTATGCCATTGGACCACACTGTCCAATGCCCACATAAATGACGACGCATCGGGCAGTCAGAGGGCATTAAGAGATGGGGCATTGCGCGCCCCTCACAGGAGCCAAGTGGGCGGCTCACCTACGTCGAATAGGAACAGCACCCGGTTATGAACACGAAAGTTACAGCGGGCGAAACGGTTAGCTTAGTGGCACCGTAAGCACCTGCGAATAGGTTAGTACTAGTATTAAGACCTAGAATAGATGTCGACAATAGTATTAAAACGGAGGGGACTACGAGGCATTGTTGGGTTCCGGTCCCGACAATGTACTACAAGGGCGCCCCCGCGAGAGAAATCAAGCGGCCAGCCTCCATCTAAATCTTAGTACTTAAGTCATAGTGCCATGTTAAGGTCACTTAGATGTAAGCAAATTTACTGACAGCTGTTGCTAATAATAGCACAGCACATTTCGGCTTTAGAATAAGGTCCACTCGGCATGTAAATACAGAATAGTTTTACAGTTAAGTAATTTTATCAATAAGTTAGATAACTCATGATAAGTTATTATAATGTAGCATAGTCTTACATTTAAGACAATTTTTTTTAATACATATATTGAGGTAAAATTTCGGCGCCTGGCGGCCCAAATTCGTTGCCAGGGTAAGCCCAATACTACAACACATTAGGAAATGACGTCACGGCACCATATAGGGTAAGCCCGGCCATATATCGAGTAATAATAACCATGCCATTCTTTTCACAGGTAAAAAGGGGCTTCAGACTGTGGCAACGCTGCCACAGGAAGCGGCATATGGAATAGGGAATTTCAATGTTTTGTTAACCTCTCCATATTTTTTTGCAGGCATTGTCACCTAGAATATGACACGTGTAATTATGATTTTGCTGCCAGATAGCAGCAACATGCTATTTAATGCCCCCTTATTGTAGTATTATACCTGTGCATACTAACCTCCATTTAACATTCATTCTCACTTACACACTCACTACATTTTTTTTTTACAGCTACACGTCAATAATCTGCACAGCAGGAATGATGCCTGTGGGGCATCAGGCTTGCTGGCAGATCTGCATAAAACAAAAACACTTGAAGCGTCAAAATGCGACGCAGCTTACGGCGATGAGGGCGCAACCGGCATGTGGCGGCGACCCTCATGGCCAAGTGTGCAAGCATTCACCCACAGAGGATGCTTCACAGACTAGGTATTAAGAATACACTGCAAGCGGTACGACCACTCAACCGTGGCAAGAGGTGGCCGTATAGGATCAGCCGTGATACGGCAAGCGTACGTACAAACAGGTAGCGTGCACGCGAGGATCCAAACAAAAACTAGAATTATAAGGGTTTAGCGCGCTTAAGTAGACATAAGGTTATTGTAGTTCATAATTTTAAAGAGTAAACTACATACATATTCATGCGCCCACGGGCAATTATTCCAATTGAAATTCCTAAATGTCAGCATCGCAACATAATACATTAAACTCTATATATATTTTTGTCTGTTTATCAAGTTCACGTGTACACGATGTCTATATTTTTGTTTTGTTTTGTTTCGTTTGCTAAGGTAACACGTAACCAATGTCTGTGAATTGTTTTCTTTCATTTTTCTCTCTTCTAACTTCCCCATTTGTCAGGGTGTTCCGTTTTATCCCACACCAATAAATACATTTTAAATATTTCCTTTAAATTATACCCTGGAACACCCATTTTTTTTCTATTCTCTCCTATCTTCTTTATTGCAGGGAGCACTTTTTCCCCAAGATAGGGCGGACGACGCAATCATCCGTTCGGCCCTGGGTTTTTCCTCCCTGCACAACTATGTAACCATGTATAACCATGTTTTTTTTCTTTTTTATGCCGACAACGGCAATGGCGATTGTGCCTCAATAGCAATTATTTTCTTTATTCAACAATGTTAATGCACATTTCACCATGCAATGTAAAATTTATATACATATATATCTATGTACACCCCATAACCCTCCCCTCTGAACACGGGCTGACCGCACACCTACACTTCTGCACGACGACACCCGTTCCATACGACGACGCTTACGACGCCACCACCAGAAGAGACGAGGGGGATTCAAAAACTACTACGACAACATCCCAACCCCAAGTGCCCTTCCCGGTCGCGAGGACGCGACCAAATGGAGGAAGAGGCTTGTACAATACCCAAGGGGTATGCACCCCTTAGAGATCATCCCCCCCATCATCTGTCTAAATCTCATAAAAGGCAACCCTTTAAAAGCCTACCCAATATCCATCAATACTATAAGGGCAGCTGGCTACTCCATAAAGCAGCTCAACCCTTGCGTAATTATGACACACAGCGACATACTACAAACTGGTTCAACTATGCCACAACGCGCTGACAGAACAGAGGCTAAAGGTATAAAAGGTGCCTTAAGTGGGTCACGAGGATCTCTCCATCACCAGTGCTTCGACGAGACAGCCGGAGGCTAACGACAGTGTCAACCGAGGTGAGTCAGTCAGTCAGTGTTCAGAATCCTACTTTTGTAACCTAACACCCACAGTTTGTACTCACATTATAACATCACAAGATCCCTTAAAAGGGACTAACAGTTACTCATTGCTGACCAATAAACACTTGGTCAGTCTCTTACACTTGCATTACTGATCTACACTCTTCTTCACGTCCCCACGTCCTTCCTTACTCCCGTCACAGTCAGACGTGACACACCGTAGTAATAACGCCAACTCAGACGTCATTGTATTCCTCACAGCGGCTCGCGTGCTCAAGTGAAGCGCGTGCCGAACCGCTGACACTAGCAAGGTGATTATATAATAAGTAGCCGGCTGGGCGACTAGTACATCGACCCGCGTGCTAAGGCTACATCCCTTAAACCACATTTACAGTCTTTATAGGAGCGCCCCCTAGTTCCTAACGCTAAACAACACTCCACACTGGTCAGCTTGCCCCTCCAAAGGCAGCTACCCCCTTTTAGACACTCCATTCAAAATCAATACAGTAACTCTTCCGTTTTAGGTCCTACCACCCCTAAATAAGGGATCTAAAACAATATGCTACGTTGCATGTATAATCATTTTTTCCCACGCTTTGAACATTCTGTTATCGGTCACGTGGACAGCTAACGCCCAAAGTGAACACCTGTGGCGAATCAAATTTCACATGAACTTGCATTTTGTCACGTACGAAGCAAAACAGGATGTCACTTGTTAACAGTTATCGCGCACGTGGACAGCTAACGTCCCAGGCGAACACCTGTGGTAGATCAAATTTCACATGAACTTGCATTTTGTCACGTACGAAGCAAAACAGGATGTAACTTGTTTAGCGTACATGTGGTTTCACACATGTGTGTGCATGCATTTCACACTCCCCTGCCACCACGATGGTCAGATTATTTCACCTTCAAGCGTCACCTGTTGTCAAGTCAGATCAACGCCTTCCAAATAGCTCAAATGACATTCACCTCCTGCTCCTCAGCAAGTTTGTTTTCTATACTCGCTTCGACCAACATAGAACCAAGTTCTCATCACCGTTTACACGTCAAAGGTAAAATGTGTGAAAAAAACGCACGCTCGCTCTGTCATAAACCGACCCGTCGAAATATCGATTAATCTATTGAACACAGCCACCGTGGTCAGCGACAGGTTCGTTGAAACACACACACCCAGCCGTATCGTCTCTCTCAACCACCACGCTTCATAAACATTATAAACAGGTAAAGAAAAAGAAAACGTTATTTCAACACGTATGGCGTTAGGCCCTTTGTGAATTATTTTTTGGAAAAAATATCTTCCACATTTGAAAGGGGGCATTAGCCTGAGTGCTAGGACACCTCGTACACGTCTCTAGCGTTATTGGTTCGTGAGATATCGGCAAAAATCACAAAAAACACGTGTTTACCCCAAAATCGAGTTTCCAAATTTTTTTAAAAATTATAACGAGTGGTCCATAGCAGAGAGGACGTCACCCCGAGTCCTTGGACCTGTCGAACACGCCTCTAGCGTTATTGGTTCGTGAAATATTAAAAGCACATGACCTTTTAGTATTGGTCGTTTAATTAAATAAAGAGCCTATAGGAAAGTAGGGGGCATCACTACGAGTGCTAGGACACCCTGTATGTTCAAATCCGACCATTGGATAGCGAGATATCAGCTTCGGGGCAAATACGAGGAGGGTTCAATAAGTTACTAGACAGCTCCCCCATCATCCCACTACTACAGGTTTTCATTCTAGAGACTTGAAATTTATTTTGGGGATAGAGGGGGTAGGGGCCATTGATTTACGTCAAACAATTTTTTTGTAAACTTCCTAGTTTCCAAAATATAGGATTTTCAAAATTCGAGTGTTTTCAAAAAAACATAAAAAGTAAAAAATGTTTTATTAAAAAAATAAAGGTCATAAAGGCCATTCGCATGAGCCATGGCACAACGTTCTATCATGTTTGGTTTTCAAACTATCGCCTACTGTCGACCAAAGTATTATGTGCACTCGAGTTTGAAGGTTGTTTGTGAAGTAACCAATAGACCTACATAAAATCCAATAACATCATCATTTTCGTCGTTCTATTCTACGTTAGTTCATGTAGGTTTGGAATTTTTAATTTATATTTTAATATTTTTTATCGCAGTTGGAACACAAAATGTGCCCGTTTTTAAGCGTGTTTCAACCATGCGTCACTTTTAAGAATTATTATCTCAAAACCCCATCATCAGATCGAATGCAAATTTTAACACAAAATACATTGGAATGTTGTATAACTGGTTTATTAATTTCAAAATTTTGTGTGTCCAAGAAACCAAGTTGTTATCATTTTTGTAAGGTAACTTTTTCTCGGCTCGGGGTGGTTGGAAAATATAGCTCTTGGTCGCGTTGTAATCCTTATACATCAATAAGTTATGCTGTATGACTGTGAAATACGTAAATTAATTCACTTATTTTATATCGGTTTGTATTTGTTCGTGGAAATAAGGCATGATACACCAGCCGGCCGCTGCGGGGTAAGCTGTACAGCGTTGCTGAGATGGAGCCCATCACTGCCGAGCGAGGCGAGGTCGTATTTCCCCGTTCAAATATAAACCGATATAAAATAAGTGAATTAATTTACGTATTTTAAAGTCATACAGCATAACGTTTTGATGTATAAGGATTACAACGCGACCAAGAACTACATATTCCAACCACCCCAAGCCGAGAAAACGTTACCGTACACAAATGATAACAACTTTGTTTCTTGAACACGCAAAATTTTGAAATTAATAAACCAGTTATACAACATTCCAATGTATATTGTGTTAAAATTTGGATTCGATCTGATGACGGGTTTGTGAGATAATAATTCCTAAATGTGACGCATGGTTGAAACACGCTTAAAAATGGCCACTTTTTGTGTTCCAACTCCGATAAAAAATATTAAAATATAAACTAAAAATTCCAAACCTACATGAACTCACGTAAAATAGAACGACGAAAATGATGATGTTATTGGATTTTATGTATGTCTATTGGTTACGTCACAAACAACCTTCAAACTCGAGTACACATAATACTTTGGTCGACAGTAGTTTCGAAAACGAAAAAAATCAAAAAAAAATTCAAAAATATAACGAGTAGTCCATAGCTAAGAGGACGTCAGCCCGAGTCCAACGACACCTCATTTGTCAAAATCAGACCATGCGTTCGAGATATATTTAACATGGCTGAGGCTTAGTAGTGGGGCAAGGAGGGTTCTGGAGTGGCCTAGAAGCACCACTACTCCACTACTCTGATCTTATTTCATAGAGAAACGTCTTAATCTTGAGCGTCCATAACTCGTCAGACCAAATCGCGAGTAATGAGCTGAACGTCACTGCAAACCTTCACTCTGAAATTAGTAATTAATATAATATTTAATGTATTGTATATTTAAGGACACTGTGTACTCTTGAGCATGTGAATTTTGTACATTACCAGGCATCATTATACTAAGCATCTTCCCGTTCTGTGAAAAGGCCATGGCTAAGATTCTTGTAACGAGTAAAAAGTAACAATGATAGCCAAATGTTGATATTTTGAGGTTAGAAAATCTCCATAATTAATACAGATTATAACAAAGAAAAGGCGAAAAGGAACATTGGTTTATTCAGGAACATGTATCTCAGTTGTTTTCCAACAAAATACTGTATACTCTCTAAGTTTTAGTACATACTGAGAATAGGTAACTTCAGAATGTTAACCTATTTAGATTATTGTTATTAGAATAATCTTCTTCTTCTTCTACTTCTTCTTCTTCTTGGTCGTAGTTCGATTTAGAACGTCGTGACCCTTCACGCAATTCTCGTAACAATACTCCGCCATACACCACGGTCTTCTGCTGTGTGCATTAATTTCTGAAGTGGCAGATTAGTCAGACTCTTTATCTGGTCAAGGTACCAGTTCGGGGCACGTCCCCTCAGCTTTTCCGTCAACTTTACCCTGGATGATACACTTCTCAATGCCGTCTCGCTGGATGGCATGGCCGAAAATACTCTACATTTGCCTTTGGATGTTTAGGAGAAAGCGTGCTTTAGGAGCAATCCTTAGCTCCTTCAGAATAGATTCATTTTTAGCCTATTTTCATTTATGAAAAAATGAGGCTTATGAGATCACCTTTTGTCCGTGTGTCTGTCTGTGTGTGCGTGTGCGTGTGTGTGTGTGTGTGTGTGTGTGTGTGAGGATTTTTGTGTGACCCTCCCCCCTAATAACTTTTAAACGGATGAAGCGATTTCAATGAAACTCGGTAAGTTTATAACACTATTCTGGGCAACCCCGACCGTGCCCTTCAAATTGTGTTACGTCTCACCAGTCCAACATGGCGGCTGTGCGAAATATTTCACCAGCATTCAATATCTCCGAAACTATTACCGATATCACCCTGGCATTTTGTACGGTGATAAAGGGAACTACTAGAAGTTCTCCTATGTGGCCTTTGAAAACCTGGTAACTATAAAACCAACATGGCGGCCAAGCAAATTTGCGACATTTAAATAGACGTTTCTCGCGATTTAAACAACCAAACGCAATGAAACTTGGTATAGTATATGGTTATACACATTGTAATGCACCGACATCTAACTTCGTTCAATTGTTTACATAACCTCAAGATGGCGGCTGTGCGAAATATTTCACCGGCATTCTATATCTCTCAAACTATTACCGGTATCACCATGAAATTTTGTACGGAGATAAAGGGCACGACTCGAAGTTCATCTATGACACTTTCAAAAACCGGTTAATTACAGAACAAACATGGCGGCCAAGCGAAGTTGAAAATGTTAAATAGACTTTTCCCGCGATTTAATAATCCAAACGCAATGAAACTTCGTATAGCAAATTTTGAGGCACATTTTAATGCACTGGTATCTAATTTAGTTCAATTGTTTACGTAACCTCAAGATGGTGGCTGTGCGAATTTCGAAACTTACGATTTTATTTCTTGTGTTCTAATCGTGCATTACAAATCAACATTTGCATAATGAACGTACACAATAATCATCATATAATAGTACATAACTCTATGGCCTACATATATTAAATCCAACATGGCGACCATCCAAATAGACTGTTCTCAATATCTATTAATCTACTACAGCAATCAAACTGAAATTTTGAGTGTATAGAGGCTATAAGCATAAGTTCACCTATGGGACGTTCAATAACCTGGCGAGGACAAATCCAACATGGCGGCAACGCGAAATTTGAATATTCAAATGGACGTTTCTTGCGTTTTAACCATCCGAGCGCAGTGAAACTTGATACGGTAAATGCTTATACGAATTTTAATCGACTGGCATCTAATTCATTAAAATTATTTTCATAACCACAAGATGGTGGCTGAGCGAATTTAAGAATCCCGCTTTTATTTCTTGTGTCCTAATCATGCGATTGTAGTTTGAATAAAACACCTACACAATAATCTTCATGTAATAGTACATAAATCTAAGGCCTATAATATAAAATACAACATTGTGACCATCCAAAATATTTAGATGGTTCTCAATATCTACGAATCTATTACAGCAATCAAACTGACAATTTGTATGTTGATAGAGGCAATTAATACTAGTAGGATATATGAAAATAGGCTATTTAATTCTTCGCGGAACTACTTGTTTCTTCTTGCTACCCACGATGTTCGTAGCATTCTTCGATAACACGTCATCTCGAAGGCTTCGATTCTCCTACGGCATGCAGCATTTATGGTACATGACTCAGAGCCATGCGTGGCGATAGGAAATACCAAAGTTTGGACCAGTCGCGTCATTGTTTCCTTGATGATATGATGATCTTTCCATATTCTTGTTAGACTCGACAGTGCTTTCCTAGCCATACCCATTCTTCTTTTAATTTCTCCTTCACAGTTTCCCTTAGTAGAACAGAATCCAAGAAAAATATCCATATTAACTTGCGTATTTTGTAATTATCTTTAATGGATTATAATTGTTTTTTTTTTCTCGGCTTATCAATATCTGATGATTATAGGTTAACATTCTGAACTAATAAAACTATCAATTCTCCGTATTTGATAAGTGCGTAATATTTGTTTATGTCTTAATGCATATTTGGGCTGAAACAATTTGTGCGAAACATGTACCCAATTGTATAAATAGACTATTAATATTGTATTGAAAAGACGGAGAATTGATAGTTTTATTAGTAAACATATTCAATACGGACCTGAAAATGGATAATATTATTCTAACATTCTGAAGTTAGCTATTCTCAGTATGTGAAAAATCGTAGAGAGCATTTGATTTAAAAAAATACTGAGATAAATGTTCCTGAATAAACCAATTATATTTTTTCTGAATTTATTTTTGTTACCGATTTGTACCGCATATGTTTTACTCTCTAATGACTGCAACTAATGGATATTGAGTTTTGACTTTTATTTTCTTGCTCTAATGTTATCACATCGTAGGTCGTGTACTAAAAATATTTTGTACTGTGCCCAACTCTAGGAATGGGTATTCCAAGATTCAGACACCTAGATATCATGGGAAAGGCTACAGCCGCTTTTGAAAGTTGAGATATTTGAATATCGCGCTACATTGCTTCTCGAAGCAATTGGAAAGAATTTACCGATACTTGCATGTCAAGTGACGTAGCGAGTAATAGCAGAGGTCGAGGCCATTTATTGATTAAATAGTTAACCATGGAGTAGAGACTTGAGACATGGATCAGATTACTGGCACGGCCAAATGAATGAGAATGCAATTAGTATCAAGTAAATCGGACCAGGGATACCAGAGATATGAGGATTTCCAGATTTCAGCTGATACGGCGTGACCCTGGCAGTTTTGAATAAAAGCCGGCCGGCCGAGGCATCGATAGCTCACTTCAACACAAGCACTTGCCGAGCAAGTTGCTGCAACGCTGAGCCAAGGCACATGGTTGCCGCATCTACGCAGAAGTAATTTTCAAAGTTGTGATAGTCACAAAAGTGCTGCGCTACGAGGTGGAACTTAGTAAGTTTCCGGCGAGGAGAATCACTGAGGTGATTGAATTTTTTTTTTCTACAGACATTAGTGGAAATATTTATGTTTCTACATGGACATATGCTAGACTTTGTCTAGAATTAGTACTTTGTCACAGTCCAGTAATAACCTAATACTTGGATGTTTAAGTCCATTTCAGTCAGTTTTCATATTGGTAACTTGTTAACCACTTCGATCTATCAGTACACTGAAGACCAGTCTATCACGGTGGTGTTCATTAGTCTACGCAAGGGAAACTACAGGTTGCTTAGCGCATGGTAGATGGTGTTAAACCATGCCCAGGGAACGATCTTCAGAACAGCCGTTGATTGGTTAGACTGTCAGTGTCTTCTTCTATTGATAAGATTACCGTGAGTTATGTTACAACTGACATATCTAAGAATAGATCACTTAGATCTGACCCCATTTAAACAAACTGTTATGGCTTTGATAGAAGCCCATATTAAAATGGAACAACAGTTAATTCAAACGTCAAGAGATACTACCACTATGTCTTACTAGACGGATTGTGGGTATATAATGGCGGCCGATACAAGGATTATACATGCTTGTCCGATAGGGCATGTCTATGGATAAATCTGGTACAGACCAGGTTTACTACGCTTCAAGACCATCAAGAAATGTAAGCCACATTTGAATAATATTATGCCTAGCTAATTGGAACAAACTATTTTTCGGCAGATGACCAACACATTTATTTTACTTCGTATTTAAATCTTGCAATGATTTACGCAAGACTTATTAGAGTTATTCTGAGTATTTTCAGCACTCAGAACAGTTTAGGATCGATGACCGAGCATTTCGAGCATTTATTTGAATATTTCATTTTTTTGGGAAATCACGGTAATCAGCCGATGTAACTGTAAAAGTTAAATTATTTTTTGTTGAGGAATGGATTTTTTTTTCCATATTCGAAGATTCGAACATGTGGATTCTCACATAATGAGATGATAATTAAACATATTTAAAATAATATAACTAATAATAATAATAATAATCCACTGATGATGATAATAATAATAATTTTCATAATTTTTCTAAATAATTCTTGGATATTATATTTTATAATAATCATATGTATTGAGAAAGAGCCTATGAAGTAGTTTAATCATTTCTAGTTTGGAAGAGGAGATTTTCCGAAGGAGAGTGGTTAGCGCAAACCCGCATTCGACCAACATTTCAGTTCTGGTTGAACAGTTGATATTTGCAATGAGCAAAGTATATTTTTCAGATAACACGGAGAGGCATGAAAAGGGAAGCAAATGATATTTGTATCAAATAGGATATTTTTGTATTTATATAAAATCATGACGTAAATACACTCGAAAGTGAAATAAAGATTTTCATAAGTATGGTAAATTCACGGGTTGAACTGAATGGTAAAATAAAATAAACTTGTAAGTTTATTAATCTTCCAGTGTTGATAACAAGCAGAGGCTTGATTTATTGTATAAATTTTGGGAAGAAAATTTATATGTGTGGAGTAGTTGAAATGCCATTCCCAGGTGCGCATGTTTAAGTCGCAGGAATGAGGAGGTTTTTTCGAGCATCAATCAAATAGCAGGTTCGATGGCTCAGGTTTATAGAAGTATTGGAACTACACATTTTGTCGTATGAATAACCCGAAGGTTATTTCTTAGAAACCATCAGTTCTTATTTCAACCTTGTTTACGGATTCCATTTAGACTTTGATTTTGCTAGAACCCGGATTTGTCATGATAGTAGTTTATTCTTCTTCAGAGGAAGACCTTTGCCGTTGTTGTTGTAATATTGTGTTCTTACACAAATAATAGAATGGGCCACTGCCAATTAAAAATAATTCTTTAACCACGAATAATTTGAAGGATATTTTCAATCCTAGTGCCATGAATTAAATGAATTTATTATGAAGCTACAATTCTTATTTCCGCATTCTGTCGAAGAATTGCAAGTTGTGGAAGTTACTAAAATGGCCATGAATATAAATATTTTTTATAATGATGATTCTAAGTGGAGAATCGAATAGTTGAATGGTTCAACAATTTATTGATCAAGTTGATGATTCAGAAATCATATATTTTGTTAAGAACTTGGAAGTTCATAATCGAGTCACTTCTCGAATGTTTAATGTCAGAAGAACAATTAATTTTTGTTGTGCTTCGCACTGTTCTTCGATGCTATGCTCAAGGTCAAATACTTTTCAGATGTTATTAATATGTGTAAATAATTTGTGTTGCTTCAATGATAACAATATTTTTCGACAATATTTTTGAAACTGGAAAAATAAGTGAAAGTTAAAAATTCTATGAACATTTATTCTACGAGTGTTAATATTATGTAAAAATTCAAACAGTGAACTACGATATTTCCAGTAGAGACAATTAAATTTGAACTGGATTTAATCATAAATAATTTTGGAACACAGTCTACAGGACTAACAATCAGACTTGTGTTTCCAAAAAATAATTGTCAAATGTGTTTGGAAAATTTCTGTATATTGTGTAAATAGGAGTGTGGGTCGCCACTCGTGAGTGATGCTGCTTTGAGCATTTTTGCAGTCAAGTTTAAATTCAAAATAAAATGAGATAATTTTACATGATGTGTTACGCCCAATTGAATCTCCTTCTATCCTTATTGTTGCATTGAGCCAAAAATCAGTAAAGCATTTTTTTCATTTGATGTCGTTTTTGCGATTTGCTTTAACCCATCTGGCGCTCTGGGATATTTTGACTCTCGTGCTGACTGATTATTGGTAAAATGCATATGTGGTCGTGCGGACTCCGGTCTAAACGGGCACAGTACATCATATGGAAAATCTCTTTAATAGGAGGGGGAAGAATTTTTAATGGAAAGGACCAACAGAATAAATGAAAAGAGACTATTTAGTTCTATGCGGAACTACTCGTTACTTCCCAAGTAGCACGCGTCTCCTACTTCCTTTAGCTTTTTCAACTGCCAATTCGATGTTATTTCTAATATATGTGAAGTTTTGAAGTTAGTTTTTCAGTGTAAATTTATTAATTTGTACTTTTTAGTCTGTCAAAACGCTTTTCTAAAATTTCCGTATTAGATGGGGTAGCCCTATATAACAAACTTCCCGGAAAGAATACAGTATAATGTTTATTATTTTATTTTTATTTAGTCAATTTACCCTCTAGGTTGGTGGATCCCACGGACTCAGCGAGGGAACTCACCACTACCGCCTCTATGGGCAGTGTCCTGGAGCTTGGAACATCTGGTCGGGATGGATACAACTGGGGAGGTGTGATCAGCACTCGCCCAGGTGGCCTTACCTGCAAAGCGAACAGGGGCCTCATGAGGGATGGGAACGGATGGAAGATTGGGATGGATAGGCTAGGTAGAGGGAAGGAGGCGCCCGTGGCCTTACAGTAGGTACCATCCCGGCATTTGCCCGAAGACGAAGTGGGAAACCACGGAAAACCACTTCGAGGATGGCTGAGGGGGAATCGAACCCCCTCTACTCATTTGGGTCACCCGAAGCTGAGTAGACACCGTTCCAGTCCTCGTACCACTTTTTAAATTTCGTGGCAGAGCCGGGAATCGAACCCAGGACCTCCGGGGCGGCAGCTAACCATGCTGACCGCTACGCTACAGTATAATGTATTAATATTATTGATGGTTTTTAATTTCTTACAGTGGCATTGCATTTTGTTAGTTTTACATTTATTGATTTATGAATTCTTTCCTGAAGACTGTATCTGCACCATTTAGAAACTCATCAAAATCCTCTGGTGCATCTTCTAAGATTCATCTACTAAAATATTGTTTGGAGAGAGAATGTGTTGGGCATTCTTTTAATAGATTTCCAACATACGGGTCCTGCCTATTACTATAACTTACATTTTTCATTTGTCGGTCGTTAAGTGTTTGTTCAAGACTGGAAGAGCTAAATCCAGATGTTTTTTATTATCATTCGACAAGGACTAGAAAACAAACACGTCACTCTTTCTCATGCTCGCCTAATTGCTTACCGCCCACACAAACAAGCGGGCTGTCATTGCAGACTTAACAGATAAACTGTGAACGACTTATACACGAGGATATAACCATTGAGTAGTCCGATAGAAGATTCCAAATCGAAACTCCAGCATTTTGGTCATTCACCTCGCCTCGATTACGACTCATTTCCCAGAATTAATTGTTGTTGTCGTTGTTGATAATTCGTATTAGGGGCTTGAGACAACTTTTGCCATCCATCCCATGTACTTGGGGTTGTGTGTTCTATTTGTATGATAACCTGTGTTTCTGTGCTGACTGTAGTAGTGTGTGTAGCTGTAATTATTAGGGTCAATGATGGACTACTGTAGGGTAAGTGCCCTGGGACTATCCAAATATTTGCCTGGAGGAAGTGTGGAAAAACCTGGGGAAATACCACACCCAAGATAGCCGCTGTTAATGCCGGGATTCGAACCTCCGAGCTCCAGATCTTCCTGCAGCTACCCGTCGTGACAGTGGTGAGCGAATTAGCGCGCATGGCTACGCTGCGCAGTAGGGTTTCCCAATCATTGATGAACAGTGCAATGTGTGGAACACCCTGTTGTTGTTATTTTGTTTGAGGGACCTGGGCATCGTGATCATTTAGCCCCGTGTACTTAAGTGTGTGAAAATGAAAATCCACAGCCTGCATCCAGTCGACCGACCGAGTCAGGGAATGGAATGAATAGAGCCCCCAACTAGCGGTGAGGATAAGAACTATGCCGGCTGCCAAAGCCTGTCGCACTCCTCTGGGGCAATGATTAAATGAATGACAGATGAAATGAAATGATAGTGGAGAGTGTTGCTGGAATGAAATTTGTGACAGGGAAAACTGGAGTACCCGGAGAAATACCTGTCTGCCCTTTGTCCAGCACAAATCTCGCATTGAGTGACCGGGTTTTGAACCACGGACCCTGCGGCGGGAGGCCAGCGGTCTGTCGCCCAAGCCACGGAGGCTTAACTTGAGTGTGTATATAGGCTACCAGGTGAGTTCAGTTGTCGGCCACACTTCCAACATCTGATGCCAACATGGTCGACAGTTCCCCGTCAATAGTCAAGTCACAATGACCCAAAACGACTTTACAAAATTTATGATGACATGGAAGCAAGACCTTTACAAAAACATGTGTGTGACAAGTGATAATTCAAAGCATCAAACTTTCATACGGGCATGTACAAAGAACATGCGGATTATACGGTTTCAGTTGGATACGAAATTGACGCTAGGTACGGTGGCTTACTGATAAAAAAAAACGTGAATGAACCTTCGTAGCGGAAAGCAGTATCACATCTCACACGCTTTCAGGCAAACTGAAGGGACAAGTAGCCATGGAGCAAGGGTGTAAGTGCGTAGAAGAT
Organism: Meconema thalassinum; assembly: GCA_946902985.2. Lineage (NCBI taxonomy): Eukaryota > Metazoa > Arthropoda > Insecta > Orthoptera > Tettigoniidae > Meconema > Meconema thalassinum. The sequence goes on from OX336391.1 coordinate 472,651,850, forward strand.
AATCGTCCTGTTTTTTGGGAGCTGGGTTCAAATCTCACCACCGCTAAATACTGTATGCACATTTGAAGCTTTGGGAATAATATACAAGGGCATTTGTGCCACATTTGACTAATATCATGCGGTGTTTATTTAGGGTTTAATGTGTACTGGCTAGACACAGTGTGCAGCCTAGAAGCGCTGATTATTTCATCACCATGTTCTTGTATTTGATCCCCCAGGGGCTCACATCTGGTGGGACGTGCGTTGGAGACCACGGGACCCCAGCTGAGTCTGACATTGCTTCGACTTCCTTGTGCCGGGCTCCTCTCCGTCTTCTTTCATGTCGACCTCACTTGGTCTACTCTAGTTCTCTTCCGACCCCGACGATATTAGGGTAACTATGGCCTATGGAGTCTCTCCTTTCCCGCCTCATTTTTCCTGATCCCTCATTCTTCGAGGGCTTTACCTTCAGGTACCTCCTGCTTTCTGCTCAAGGCCCTCAAAGAGGCAGGGTGTGTGTATCCCCACCAGTTCTTGTGCACCTTGGATAATGCTAGACCCATAAGGGATCACAGCCGGTGAGATCGAGAGTTATCGATCCCTAGGGATTTCTGAGCTGGGTCCGGTTTTTCGCCTTTTTCCATTGTCTTTGGGGTGGGCCCTCTCCTCTTTCCCTTTCCTCCCTGCCATTCATGGCTCTCCTTCTTTCAAAGTCCCTCAATCTTCATTCTTCAAGGGTTGAGGGCATTTTTCCCCTTTCTTTTATTTCCTTTACCCTTCTTTGGTTTTCCTTTTCTTTTCCAAATGTGTAGTCTACGTTTGTAGTTAGATTTACTTATATTTTCATCTTCATTTTCCATGAACACCCAAACCATTAGGGGCCGATAACCTAGATGTTAGGTCACTTAAAACAACAATTATCACCAGCATCATCATCATCATCTTGTAATTGATCCCCTAAGATCAAAATGTGCATAAAAATATTTAGCGGTGGTGGGCTTCGAACCCACCTCCCAAAAATTGGTCCGCTACCTTCTACGCACTTGCACCATTGCTCCACCACTACTCGTCCCTTCAACTTGCCCGAAAGCGTATGTGATACTGCTTTCCGCTTCGAAGGTTCATTCACGTTCTTTATCTGCATGCCACCGTACCCAGCGTTAATTTCGTGTACAAATGAAATCGTATAAACGGCATGTGTAAGTCAATAGTTAATTTTAGTTGTAAGTTTGTAGCACTGCCCTCCGTTGAGTAGTGGTCAGCGTTATTAGCTGCCAACCCAGAGGTCCGCGGTTCGATTTCCTGTTCTGACACGAAATTTGAAAAGAGGTATGAGGTCTGGTACGGGGTCTACTCAGCCTCGGGTGGTCCAAATGAGTAGAGAGGGTTCGATTCCCACCTAAGCCATCATCGAAGTGGTTTTCCGTGGTTTCCCACTTCGTCTTCGGGCAAATGCCAGGATGGTAATTTCCGTAAGGCCACGGCCGCCTCCTTCCCACTTTCTTGCTTAACCCTCCCAGTCTTCTCATCCCTTCATCAGGCCCCTGTTCGCTTGGCAGGTGAGGCCACCTGGGCGTAGTGCCTGGTCACTCACCCCAGTTGTATCCCCAACTCAGAGTCTCAAGCTCCAGGACACTGCCATCAGTGGCAGTAGAGGTGGGATCCCTCGCTTAGTCCGTGGGAAAAGCCAACCCTGGAGGGTAAAACGATAGTGAACGTTTGTAGTTAGATTTAATTATAGGTATTCTTCATTAACACCCACACAATTAGGGGCCGATAACCTAGATGTTAGGACCCTTTTAACAACAATTATCATCATCATCTTGTATTTGATCCGTAAGCCTCCGTGGCTTAGGCGGCAGCACGCCGGCCTCTCACCGCTGGGTCCGTGGTTCAAATCCCGGTCACTCCATGTGAGATCTGTGCTGGACAAAACGGAGGCAGACAGGTTTTTCTCCGGGTACTCCGGTTTTCCCTGTCAAAATTTCATTCCAGCAACACTCTCCACTATCATTTCATTTCATCGGTCATTCATTTAATCATTGCCCCAGAGGAGTGCGTCAGGCCTCGGCAGCCGGCACAGTTCATATCCTCGCCGCTAGATGGGGGCTTCATTCATTCCATTCCTGACCCGGTCGGAGACTGGAAGCAGGCTGTGGATTTTCATTTCATCTTGTATTTGATCCCCAAGTCGCCTCCGTAGCGTAGCGGTCAGCATGGTTAGCTGCCGCCCCGGAGGTCCTGGGTTCGATTCCCGGCTCTGCCACGAAATTTGAAAAGTGGTATGAGGACTGGAACGGGGTCTACTCAGCCTCGGGTGTTCCAAATGAGTAGAGGGGGTTCGATTCCCACCTCAGCCGTCCTCGAAGTGGTATTCCGTGGTTTCCCACTTCGTCTTCGGGCAAATGCCGGGATGGTACTGCCCCCGTAATTGAATTATATGGAGACCACGGTGGCTATATTTGAAATTATAAGGAGAGTTATGGTTGTCATAGTTATGACGTGGGTAGATATGACGTAAGCACGGATGACGTAAATGTTATGCCAGCAGGCTACTTGAGCTGAGATTCTCAGTGACGTCAGTTTTTAGTCGAGAATGTTCCAAGATTTACGACGCAGTCGCAGGAAACGAGGAATTCTGCTGAGGAAGAAACTATGCTATTGGAGGAGAGGCATGAACCAATGAACGATAGTTTAAAGGAAGACGGAGATTGCTAAAACTATGGTATTTTTATTACTTTTGGAATGCAGAATTGTGGAAATCCTTTTGCAGTAAAAGCATTGATTTGGAATTTTGGTGAAATTTATTTTCAGTTTTTGAATTTTGAAAATCCGTCATGTATTAACGAAGTTGGAACTTCTAGCGATGACGCAGTATCACGCGTTGGAAGGGATGGTAACGCCCCTCGTGAAGTTAATAAAAGGGCTTGCGCAGAAGAGAGGAGGCTCTTTCGTTCTCTGATCATTCTGAGATCTCATTCTCAGAGCATCGAAGTATATTTGTGAAAGTTTTTTTTCTTATACATTCATTATAGTGAGACGTCGAAGTGAACAGCAGTGAAAAGAATCGTCTTTATAACGCGTGGCGAGGCCACTATTGTAACGAGATCCATATCAAACTAGGTGAAGTTGAAACGGACCTTAGAAAGCTTCTACAAGTTTAGCTTCGAACAGTTAGCGGTCTACGATAAGCTAATTGCATTGTGCAGTGCTACATGCAGTTATAGAGAAAAGCTGAACAATTTCGACCGATTAGTTCGAAAGATATTAGCAGTTTTATACGACTGAGAAAAGTGATTATCTCGCCACAAGAGAAGCACTTTTGTGAAGCCAGAATCAACGCAACGGCTGACGCTGCGAGTGGAATAGAAAGACTTCAGATTGCTTGGTTACACAACGATACAGTATAATGGAGCAATTGAATACGGCAGTTTGTTCTTCTAACACTACAACCGAAGAGCAGATGGAAGGCTAAGGCGCTTATTGCAATTGGGACATACTTCAACGGAGTAAGATAGCGACATGGAACTTCGCTAATTGCTATTCCACACAAGCGAACATGCGGTGAATACCATCTACACCCATGTTTCGTAATTAAAGGCTGAATACCATCGAACAGCCATAGAAACAATTTCATACTCTGAATATGAATAATTTCTTCGGAAATTTCTACAAAACTTCATGGCGATTGTCTACTGGAACTTCAGGGAATTTTTCAAGAGAGGTCAGGGTGGACCCGACTCACAAAGAAGATTATTGCCGGAAGGATGTCTATTCGTCTTCGAGGAGCAGAGCGATTCACGGAGAAGGAAGCAGTTCGATTCTCTGAGGGTGCTATTTCCTATTTCGAGGATGGAGCTCAACTTTAACGTGGTGAAATGGATCCATCAGCAGTCTTCTTTGGGGAATTTTCCTCTGGAACGTCAATCGGCAGATAAGGTAGTCGTGAACGTTTATTGTATTTGAGTATATTTAATGATGTTTGAGCAACCATTTTCCCATATTTTTATCCTTATGTTATTTGCCCTATTTTCTTGTTGAGATTCTTATTCTCAGTACACCTTGATGAGTTTTGCATTTTTCGACGATTTATTAAGACATTGTTATGTCATGGGCATAGTTAACGATTTTGAATCAAGTTGAGACTGATATTTAGAATTTTCAGTAATTAATATTTTTGTAGTCACGATTTGACTGTAAGTTAATGATTTTTATGGCAGATTTAATTTCAGACAGCGTGTCATTTTTATTAAAGTAATTTTACCCCTGTTTAATTACTTTGACCAATTTTCTGTCATCATCAAGAAGGAAGAACATTTAAATGATTTTAGAGCGTTAAAATCTCTTACGTTGTCGACGATCTTGGAAATACTAGTCGTTATTTGAATTGATTGCAACACAGACATTTATCGTCAGTTATGAATGAACATTGCATCATAGACACTTTTGTGAAAGAGTAACTTTAATATTGAATTATTGAATGCATTAAAGTCTAGAACTTGTGTTAGGAGTTTTTCTCGATTAGAGATTTATAGAACGATGTTTGCATTCCCCAGTCTAATTGGATTCTATTCGACTACTTGGCATTTTAGTCGCACTTTATTTGAAGATAGTATTTTTATACTACACATTTCTTTTAAGATGTTAATCTTAAATTTTGATAGACCAGACAGGCGTATATAAGCGTATTCACTATTAAATTTGTTTGTGATTGGCAAGTTTTGACTTCATTTCGGTTCATGAATGAAATCCACGAAGGTTAAATAGAAAAACAGTTTTGAAACAATTAATGATTATAAAAATTTTTAAGTGGAACTATGAATGTATAATCGCTAGTGCAGCGCGTGTTGAAAGTCGCTGAGATATAATGCCCTTGAATATGAAGGAAGTTCCCACAGGAATAAATGTTAAAGAATTATTTGTGGAAGTTTTGTAAGTTATGTGGAAGTTGAATACCATATAGATTGATATATGATGATTTTGGGCATATTTGTAATGCAGTTGTGCATTAACTTGTTAGCGAAGGATTTTCCGCTGGAGTAAGATTGTCATAGTTCGTTAAAATTAAATCAAGTGATTTACTGTTATAATTAACACGAGTTTTGAAAGAATTTGAGATAAGATTTTGAATGAAGGTTGCCGTCACAAATCATTATTAAAACCTTTATTAAACCAGATTGTGACATTAACATGTATAACTAACCTTCATTGGTCGATTATATAAATCACGATTATGAAAATTACCAACCGAATGGACATGTGGTCAATGTATTTCTGAAATTAATAATTTAAACAATTTAATGTTAATATTGTAAATAAGTGCTGTAAATATTTTTGAAAATAATGTAAAACGAGAGTGATGTTAAAGGCGTGCTTATAATATTTTTATTGTCTTTGACAAACATTATAAACAATTTCTAATTGTTATAAATAATTTATGTGATTTTGTTATAAACATTTAAGAGCTAATTAAACATTTGGATTGAAGTTAACAAGTTTAAGAAATTAACATAATGATCCAATAGGATGTGAGCAAAGTACTTGAAAGATTTGCGTAAATATAATGTGATCTGTCTTGTAGACAGATAAAAGTTTGAGAGAGCAAGCTGTATGTTACGTAACATAGCAGGTGAGAAGGGAGTCCATTTGACCAGTATGCAACAGGTTCGAGGGTAGCTCGCAGCTGGGCCAACATCTGGTTCACAGAGAGTGAGGTCGTCCGCACTCCGGCCTTGCGACTATAAATACCATTCTCATGTTTATTAAAAGGAAACCAAATGCTTTATATATGTCACACCCTAACGTCCTTTTCCAATCCAATAGTGTTATGAATATTACGTTATTTGGAGCTCTTGGGAGCTAAAATGTTTTATATCATGTTGTATGATAATTTTTGCAAGTCCTACTGAGGACGTAGTCAGATTGACTTGGGCTACTGATAGCCACGTTGATTTTGTTGTGTTAGTAAAATCATTCCCTTTATTAGAAATAAAGCTTTTGTACAGTTCAAAGTTCTCGTCTTCGTTCTGGCTCATTTTTAAATGTCATGGTGGAGGTTATTGTGTGAACAGACTTTTAGTGATCCTGTTGTCAACTCAAACCCCGAGATAATTAAGAGGTAAGTAACGGTAAGTATGAACCCCCGTCTATTTTGGTGTGTTCCACAATGATTTCCTGTGAACTTCTGTGCTCTTATCTCGATAGTATCTGTCAGTGCCATTTTCATTGATGTAACTGTGCCGGTGCGATTGATAATTGGCAATCCGATTGAGGGGGCGGATATCTGACAGCCTACTATCCAGGTATACGGGGACAGAAAGATTGGCGCCCAACGTGGGGCTCGATTCAACATAACTGGATTACCAGGTTGAACGCCAGAAAGAGTGGCAAACCTAAAACGTAGGGTTCGATTAGACTCAAATAAAGAGGTTGATTCTTTGTTAGATGTCTAGGCCAATTGTAGTATTTGAGAGTGTGATTATATAGGAATTAAATGTTGTATTGTGTTAGGAAAATTACACTCAGAAAAGATCAGATCTTAAACAACTTGAGAAAGGTTAAATGGGCAGAAAACTTAGAAAAATCGCCTATGATCTGGATTCTTATTTTATTTTGACCGGCTTATGACATTCTAGTCATGTTAAAGATAAAATTAATTATTTGGATTATAAATGTAAATTATTTGTGTTAGGATATTTTAAAATGAGCCAGAGAAATTTGAACATGTGCTTGAGTTTGTTTCAACATGAAGTATCGTCGAAAGTTAATTATAAGGTAGTTATAAGTTAGATTTAAGACAGAAAGTTGATCAAATTTATATATGGTGAAAAGTGTTGCTCAAATGTTGTTATTTTGCTCTTTTGATGTATGTCCCTACAGCAATCCATTTTTGAATAATATTGTAATGGCAGATGAAAGTTTGAAGAAAATGTTAGCGGAGATGTCTGCTAATATGAAGCAGATGAATGAAAGTATAAAGGAGATGGAAGCTAGGAATACTAGTCGAATGGAGGAGAATGCTAGTAATTTAAATGCAAGAATGGAGGAGAATGCTAGTAATTTGAAAGCTAGCATGGGTGAAAGTTTGAAAGGTATCCAAACTAGTACTGCTAATTTGGAGGATAATATGTCGCGTTTACAGATTAATACCCTAGGAATTGAGAATACTGTAAGTGACATCCGCACAAATGTGTCTGATGTTAAAAATGATGTGTCTAAGGTACAGAAAGACCTTACAATGTTAAATCTAGATGTAGCTAATGTCCGAGGGGATATTTCTTGTGCTAGAGCCGAAGTAGTTGTTGTCAAAAACGATGTTGCGACTGTCCAAGACAAGGTCGAGGAAGTCCAAAAAGAAATTCAAAAAGCTAGAACTGATGTATCTAATGTTCAGGTAGACATTAATAACATTCATGCGGATATAACTGAGGTGCAAAGTGACATAACTAAGATTCAGGTAGAGGTCAACACAGTTTTCGTAGATATTACTAAAGTCCAAACTGACGTAAATAAAGTCAGGGAAGAAATCGAAAACTCAAAAACTCTTTGTACGCGTAATATAACTGCATTAGCGACTAGACTAGTCGATGAATCAGTTAGAACAACAACGTCTTTAGCAGAGTTGAAGTATGATGTAGAGGTCATGAGAACCCAGGTATTAGACCACAATAGAGTATTAAAAGAGGATATCGAAGTAGACATAGCCGAAATGTTAACAGCAAACGTAGCGGTATGGAAGGACGAGTGGAATAAGTCAAGTGGGGAACATGTAACCCAAATTCAGGAAAGGATTGAAAGAAAACTTGCCAGTACGCAGATAGAAATTAACAATGAAGTAGTACAGATTAGGAAAGATTTAAGCGTCAGGATAAATTCGTTATCCGAAAAACAAGTTGACGATAGAACACAACTAGATCAGGATATGCAAACTTTAAAATCTACATTAGAGGAACAGATGCATAAAGTTGTCTCGGATGTAAATGAAACGACGAGTAAACTGAAAAATTTGAAGTTAGGAGAGGCTAGTTTAATGGAAAACTACAAAGAAGAGATTATCAAGAAAGTCTTAACAGAAATCACCGACAAGGATACAGAAGGCTTAGCTTGCGAATTGAATAGGAATTATGCTAGAAGACATAACCTAGAGTCAGAAGAAAGAGACATGACTCCTGAAGAACGTGTATCCAGATTCAGAGAGGAGGATGACGAGAGGAATATGGAACCTGAGTGGAATTATCGAGATAGTGGGAAAAACTATCCGGATTCATATCCGAGGAACGTGACGGTCATTAGGAATTTCGAAGACAAACCACAAAAATTCAGTAACATTGATAGTTTGACACCTATAGAGTATGTAAGGAATCTCAAAGATTATTTCATCGAAGCTCACATTCCCAGAGAGAGAGAGATGAAGATAGTAGAGAGATATCTGATTGGAGGACCCCTTGAATGGTTTCGCGCATTTAGATACACATTCAGTAACTTTGACGAGTTTGCAGAGGCATTAATCAAGCGATTTTGGTCCATAGAAGCGCAGAATTCGTTAAGAGCGGAGGTGTATTCAAGAAAATACTCAGGTACTCTTCCAACGAGGTACGCTGATTTCTTTATGAGTCAGTTGTCCCGCTTGAGATTTTTGCAACCCCCATTGTCCACGGAGCAACTAATAGATGCGATTTCTCGTATGCTGCCAGTTGAGGTGAGGAGACTTATAATTTCGTCCAACATCAGGGATTTATCCAGCATGGATGAATTACTAAGAAGGTTAGACTACACAAGTCCAATGCCTAACGTAGTCCAGAAAGGTCAAAGGCAGGAGTTTAAAGAAATCAATACGGTATATATGGACCAAGTCCAACAAACTGACAAGCCAGAGCAGGAGAAAACTGACAATGTAGGTCCTCACAGGAATAATCAGTTTAGAAATTACAGATCACAAGGTTACCGACCGTATCAACAGAGAAGAGGTTGGAACTACAACCGAGGAAACTACAATGGAAGAGGCAGATATTACAACAATAATGGGTATAACCGTAACTATAATAGGAATAACCAAAACCAAAATAGAAACCAGAATACTCAAAGTCAGGTTATGACACCCGATCAATATCAGCAAAGAGAAAAGGAAAGCCAGCAATACTTAAAAGAATTAAGGGATACAGAAGCTGACAATCAAAAGAAAAGGCAGGATGTTGTAATCGATCCTGGGCCTTCTACGAGCCAACAGAATTTTGAGGTCGGTAACACAAAAAAAAAAACGCCGATTTCTCAACGTCAGTGAGAACCTGTAAATACATTGCCACACCACACCTGATTACGATTAATGAGATATACGAAGTTACCGATGAAGACTTACTAGAAGAGAGGGGTATTATTAAAGAGGAAAGACCATGTGCATTACCAATTATTGCTGTACGGATAGATGGACAGCAGTACAAAGCCCTGATGGATACTGGTGCTATTATTTCCATCATTTCAGAGGAATGTTATCAAAGTCTGCTAAGAGGAGAGAACATGACAGTTCTACCTGTTTCTACCGTCAAAGTGAGAGGGATATTCCAAGATAAGGCAGTGAAATGCAAGATTCAAGTGTTATTGAACTTTGAGATCAATGGAAGGAATTATGAACAGATCTTCATTGTGGTGAGCAAGATCAATTTTGATATGGTGCTTGGAATCGATTTTATATCGAAGGTCGGAGCTATTATTGACATGAAGAACAGAAGTATTAGCTTTAATGATGGGTACATAATCACAGAAGAGATAGAAGAACAGGCCGTGGGATAATCTTTTCAACCACATACCGAGAGATCCCGACATAGGAAGACAGCAGAGGATTGACAAGGCAAAGGAACAACTCCAGAAAGCAGCAGAGAAACGATTGAAGAGAGTAGCTGGAAACCGTTTTGGTACACCCTTTCAAGTTGGAAATCTTGTATTATTACGCAGACCTGTCAAGGCTAATATGACCAAGAAAATCTACCCCAAATTTGGATTAGTGTTCCTGGGGCCGTTTAGGATTACGAACGCGTATGGAAACAACTGTTATGAACTCTACGATGATGAGAATAATGTCGTTTACGGCAAGTTCAATGCTGGAAATTTAAAAAGATACTATCCTAGAGTAAGCCAGTAATAATTCAATTTCGTGTTCAAGAGAATTGAGATACTTGTAACATTGAGTTTAAAAACAATTTGCAACTGTTTTTAAAACGTGGTGGGAGGAGAATGCCCCCGTAATTGAATTATATGGAGACCACGGTGGCTATATTTGAAATTATAAGGGGAGTTATGGTTGTCATAGTTATGACGTGGGTAGATATGACGTAAGCACGGATGACGTAAATGTTATGCCAGCAGGCTACTTGAGCTGAGATTCTCAGTGACGTCAGTTTTTAGTCGAGAATGTTCCAAGATTTACGACGCAGTCGCAGGAAACGAGGAATTCTGCTGAGGAAGAAACTATGCTATTGGAGGAGAGGCATGAACCAATGAACGATAGTTTAAAGGAAGACGGAGATTGCTAAAACTATGGTATTTTTATTACTTTTGGAATGCAGAATTGTGGAAATCCTTTTGCAGTAAAAGCATTGATTTGGAATTTTGGTGAAATTTATTTTCAGTTTTTGAATTTTGAAAATCCGTCATGTATTAACGAAGTTGGAACTTCTAGCGATGACGCAGTATCACGCTTTGGAAGGGATGGTAACGCCCCTCGTGAAGTTAATAAAAGGGCTTGCGCAGAAGAGAGGAGGCTCTTTCGTTCTCTGATCATTCTGAGATCTCATTCTCAGAGCATCGAAGTATATTTGTGAAAGTTTTTTTTCTTATACATTCATTATAGTGAGACGTCGAAGTGAACAGCAGTGAAAAGAATCGTCTTTATAACGCGTGGCGAGGCCACTATAGTAACGAGATCCATATCAAACTAGGTGAAGTTGAAACGGACCTTAGAAAGCTTCTACAAGTTTAGCTTCGAACAGTTAGCGGTCTACGATAAGCTAATTGCATTGTGCAGTGCTACATGCAGTTATAGAGAAAAGCTGAACAATTTCGACCGATTAGTTCGAAAGATATTAGCAGTTTTATACGACTGAGAAAAGTGATTATCTCGCCACAAGAGAAGCACTTTTGTGAAGCCAGAATCAACGCAACGGCTGACGCTGCGAGTGGAATAGAAAGACTTCAGATTGCTTGGTTACACAACGATACAGTATAATGGAGCAATTGAATACGGCAGTTTGTTCTTCTAACACTACAACCGAAGAGCAGATGGAAGGCTAAGGCGCTTATTGCAATTGGGACATACTTCAACGGAGTAAGATAGCGACATGGAACTTCGCTAATTGCTATTCCACACAAGCGAACATGCGGTGAATACCATCTACACCCATGTTTCGTAATTAAAGGCTGAATACCATCGAACAGCCATAGAAACAATTTCATACTCTGAATATGAATAATTTCTTCGGAAATTTCTACAAAACTTCATGGCGATTGTCTACTGGAACTTCAGGGAATTTTTCAAGAGAGGTCAGGGTGGACCCGACTCACAAAGAAGATTATTGCCGGAAGGATGTCTATTCGTCTTCGAGGAGCAGAGCGATTCACGGAGAAGGAAGCAGTTCGATTCTCTGAGGGTGCTATTTCCTATTTCGAGGATGGAGCTCAACTTTAACGTGGTGAAATGGATCCATCAGCAGTCTTCTTTGGGGAATTTTCCTCTGGAACGTCAATCGGCAGATAAGGTAGTCGTGAACGTTTATTGTATTTGAGTATATTTAATGATGTTTGAGCAACCATTTTCCCATATTTTTATCCTTATGTATATTTGCCCTATTTTCTTGTTGAGATTCTTATTCTCAGTACACCTTGATGAGTATTGCATTTTTCGACGATTTATTAAGACATTGTTATGTCATGGGCATAGTTAACGATTTTGAATCAAGTTGAGACTGATATTTAGAATTTTCAGTAATTAATATTTTTGTAGTCACGATTTGACTGTAAGTTAATGATTTTTATGGCAGATTTAATTTCAGACAGCGTGTCATTTTTATTAAAATAATTTTACCCCTGTTTAATTACTTTGACCAATTTTCTGTCATCATCAAGAAGGAAGAACATTTAAATGATTTTAGAGCGTTAAAATCTCTTACGTTGTCGACGATCTTGGAAATACTAGTCGTTATTTGAATTGATTGCAACACAGACATTTATCGTCAGTTATGAATGAACATTGCATCATAGACACTTTTGTGAAAGAGTAACTTTAATATTGAATTATTGAATGCATTAAAGTCTAGAACTTGTGTTAGGAGTTTTTCTCGATTAGAGATTTATAGAACGATGTTTGCATTCCCCAGTCTAATTGGATTCTATTCGACTACTTGGCATTTTAGTCGCACTTTATTTGAAGATAGTATTTTTATACTACACATTTCTTTTAAGATGTTAATCTTAAATTTTGATAGACCAGACAGGCGTATATAAGCGTATTCACTATTAAATTTGATTGTGATTGGCAGGTTTTGACTTCATTTCGGTTCATGAATGAAATCCACGAAGGTTAAATAGAAAAACAGTTTTGAAACAATTAATGATTATAAAAATTTTTAAGTGGAACTATGAATGTATAATCGCTAGTGCAGCGCGTGTTGAAAGTCGCTGAGATATAATGCCCTTGAATATGAAGGAAGTTCCCACAGGAATAAATGTTAAAGAATTATTTGTGGAAGTTTTGTAAGTTATATGGAAGTTGAATACCATATAGATTGATATATGATGATTTTGGGCATATTTGTAATGCAGTTGTGCATTAACTTGTTAGCGAAGGATTTTCCGCTGGAGTAAGATTGTCATAGTTCGTTAAAATTAAATCAAGTGATTTACTGTTATAATTAACACGAGTTTTGAAAGAATTTGAGATAAGATTTTGAATGAAGGTTGCCGTCACAAATCATTATTAAAACCTTTATTAAACCAGATTGTGACATTAACATGTATAACTAACCTTCATTGGTCGATTATATAAATCACGATTATGAAAATTACCAACCGAATGGACATGTGGTCAATGTATTTCTGAAATTAATAATTTAAACAATTTAATGTTAATATTGTAAATAATTGCTGTAAATATTTTTGAAAATAATGTAAAACGAGAGTGATGTTAAAGGCGTGTTTATAATATTTTTATTGTCTTTGACAAACATTATAAACAATTTCTAATTGTTATAAATAATTTATGTGATTTTGTTATAAACATTTAAGAGCTAATTAAACATTTGGATTGAAGTTAACAAGTTTAAGAAATTAACATAATGATCCAATAGGATGTGAGCAAAGTACTTGAAAGATTTGCGTAAATATAATGTGATCTGTCTTGTAGACAGATAAAAGTTTGAGAGAGCAAGCTGTATGTTACGTAACATAGCAGGTGAGAAGGGAGTCCATTTGACCAGTATGCAACAGGTTCGAGGGTAGCTCGCAGCTGGGCCAACATCTGGTTCACAGAGAGTGAGGTCGTCCGCACTCCGGCCTTGCGACTATAAATACCATTCTCATGTTTATTAAAAGGAAACCAAATGCTTTATATATGTCACACCCTAACGTCCTTTTCCAATCCAATAGTGTTATGAATATTACGTTATTTGGAGCTCTTGGGAGCTAAAATGTTTTATATCATGTTGTATGATAATTTTTGCAAGTCCTACTGAGGACGTAGTCAGATTGACTTGGGCTACTGATAGCCACGTTGATTTTGTTGTGTTAGTAAAATCATTCCCTTTATTAGAAATAAAGCTTTTGTACAGTTCAAAGTTCTCGTCTTCGTTCTGGCTCATTTTTAAATGTCATGGTGGAGGTTATTGTGTGAACAGACTTTTAGTGATCCTGTTGTCAACTCAAACCCCGAGATAATTAAGAGGTAAGTAACGGTAAGTATGAACCCCCGTCTATTTTGGTGTGTTCCACAATGATTTCCTGTGAACTTCTGTGCTCTTATCTCGATAGTATCTGTCAGTGCCATTTTCATTGATGTAACTGTGCCGGTGCGATTGATAATTGGCAATCCGATTGAGGGGGCGGATATCTGACAGCCTACTATCCAGGTATACGGGGACAGTACCTTCTTCAAGGCCACGGCTGCCTCCTTTCCTCTTCCTTGCCTATCCATCCTGACCATCCATTACTTTCCCTCATGAGGCCCCTGTTCGCTTTGCAGGTGAGGCCGCCTGGGCGAGGTGCCAATCACACCTCACCAGTTGTATCCCTTCCGATTCGATGTTCCCAGCTCTAGGACACTGCCCGTAGGGGCGGTAGTGGTGAGTTCCCTCGCTGAGTCCGTGGGTTCCACCAACCTGGAGGGTAAACGACTAAGAAGGAGAAGAAGAAGAATTTGATCCCCAAAGTTTAAAATGAGCACAAAAATATTCAGCGGTGGTGGGAATCGAACCCACCTCTGATAAACGGGTCGATTATCTTCTACGCACCTCGACCATTGCTCCACGGTTACTTGTCCTGTAAACTTGCCTGAAAGCGTATGAGATGTGATACTGCTTTCCGCTTCGAAGGTTCATTCACGTTTTTATCAGTAAGCCACCGTACCTAGCGTTAATTTCGTATCCAACTGAAACCGTATAATCCGCATGTTCTTTGTACATGCCCGTATGACAGTTTAATGCTTTGAATTATCACTTGTCGCACACATGTTTTTGTAAAGGTCTTGCTTCCACGTCGTCATAAATCTTGTCAAGTCGACCATGTTGGCATCAGACGTTGGAAGTGTGGCCGAAAACTAAAAAAATAAGGGGCGGCTGACTCACCTGGTATATAAAATATGTCTGATAACGTGTGTAAATGTCGTGTCTACAGTAGAGTGTGTGTGTATTTGTAATTCAGGTGAGGATTGGGAAGGAAGATGCCGTGGCCTTAAGTTAGTAACCATCCCGGCATTTTTCTGGAGTCGAAGTGGGAAGCCACGGAAAACGGTAAACTTCTTGGCTGGCTGAGGTAGGAGTCTAACTAATCATTTCAAAGTTTTGTCTAATGATACTGAGTGTATACACCGTTCCCACCGTCGGATTAGAATTAGATTTCTCGCAGGGGAAGACAATCGAGCACTAGAATTTTGGAACCAGTCTCAATTCGTACTCTGAGACAACTGAAGATAGTGGTGGAGGGTAATTTACCCAGACAGCAGGGAAGGAAGATGTAACGTAACTTATTTTACTTTACATAATGTACGTGAGATATTCTTACCTCAAGTGACCCTCCTCGTGAGAGGTAACTCTGTTCCCTCAGCTGCATATCACCATAAAGTTGTTTTCTTAAGGTCATGCAACATCCTGCAAGTTTAGTGCTGCAGCATTCATTCTCTTAGTTCATTTTTCCCAGACGGAGGCTCCTTTCGTCATAAAATACGCAAGGTCTTATGTCAGGATATAAGGAGTTGCAGTATAGGCTATCTCATTTGATTCCTTTTAAATCGCCTATCCTCCTAGCTCGAATTCACCCACAGACTATGCGAGGGATCATTCCTCTACCTTCGCAAGGACGTTGGCTGGGAGCTGAACAAACTTTGTTGTTATTTCATTTGAGGGGCTTGGACATCGTGGTCATTTAGCGTAGTGTATTTTGGGCGTGTGAGGATTTTTTGTCTGATAACCTGTGTTGTTGTGATGGCTGTATTATTGTAATTCGGGGGAGGATTGGGAAGGAGGCAGCCGTGGCCTTTAGTTATGAACCATCCCGGTATTTGCCTGGAATAGAAGTGGGAAGCCACGGAAAACCACTTCCAGGATGACTGAGGTGGGAATCGAAACCACCTCTTCTCAGTTTTGCTTCACGTTGCTGAGTGTACCCCGTTCCAGCCCTCAGACCAGAATTAAATTTCTTGGCAGAGCCGGATATCGAACCAGGACCTCCAGGATAAAGCCAAGAATACTAGCCACTATGCCAGGAGGTGGACTGAAATACACTTGGTCAACAGAACTAACAGAGCGTTATCAGTTCTAACCTATACATTTCGGCTTCACACAAGAGTAGTTAGTGGAAGGTTCTTTTTCATGCCATAAATGTATGGCATGAGACCGCCGGATTTACTTCCCCTCCAAAGGAAGGCATACTGAGGAATTTTTAACACTCTCAAAGAATCCGACGACTTCGGCCGGGTTTGAACCCCGCGATCTTGAGCATAGAAGCTCAGCATGCTACCAACTACGCCACCGAAGCCGCTTTCTGTAAATTATTGATCTCTTATATCGACAATAGTTTATATTGTACAGTAGTAGTGATCTCAAATGTATAAGAAGGCTATTTCTGTAATCGCAGATATTCCTCCGAATTCTCACAGTAAATCACTTTTAATAGAGCTTCATATTCTAACAGTAATTATGCTGTCTGTTCCGCCTCGTTGAGTAGTGCCTGGCATTTTTGGCTGTTACCTCGGAGTCCCGGGTTCGATTCGCGGCTCTGCCAAGAAATTAAATTCTGGTTTTAGGACTGGAAAGGGGTACACTCAGCCTCGTGAGGTAAAACTGAGAAGAGGGGGGTTCGATTCCCACCTCAGCCATCCTGGAAGTGGTTTTCCGTGGTTTCCCACTTCTGCTCTAGGAAAATGTCGGGATGAGGCAATACCACGGTCGCTTCCTACCCAAATCCTATCTCAATTACAATTACACACTAGAACAGACATCACTGTGACAAAACTGACACCTTCGTTTTGTACAGCACAGTAAACGACCCAATTTCCAAACGCATCCACGCTTTACGTACTAAAAACAGATTTTAAAGGACAGGTGTAACAGGATAGAACAAGAGGGTTCAGAAATAACCGTATTTTCTACCATATGGGTTCCTTAAAATTACAACAAATTTTATGTAAGAATTTGTTTTCTTCAAATTATATAATTTAAAACTTTAAATCAGAAAGTGAGCCTCCGTGGCTTAGGCGGCAGCACGCTGACCTCTCACCGCTGGGTCCGTGGTTCAAATCCCAGTCACTCCATGTGAGATCTGTGCTGGACAAAACGGAGGCAGACAGCCGGGTACTCCGGTTTTCCCTGTCACAATTTCATTCCAGCAACACTCTCCACTATAATTTCATGTCATCTGTCATTCATTTAATCATTGCCCCAGAGGAGTGCGTCAGACCTCGGCAGCCGGCACAGTTCATATCCTCGCCGCTAGATGGGGGCTTCATTCATTCCATTCCTGACCCGGTCGGAGACTGGAAGCAGGCTGTGGATTTTCATTTTCAAATCATAAAGTAATGTAAGTTATATAATTTTAACGTTGTCAATGGCAAAATTTCAGTGCAAACTTCAAAGGTTAAGACTTATCTTGAACAGAAACAGCATATCTAAATAAAATGTTTTGAAAGCTTTGAGCATATTCAATTGCATATTTGCAACAATGGGAGGGGTGTATTTATGTGCATAATATGTGTAACAATATTAAAGTGTATTTAAGTGCACATATTTATAGTGTTATGACATAGGCCCCATAGGGGACAGTCTGATAAAACAGGGTAGTCTGATGAAATGGGGTACCATAGTTTTCTCGTCTGGTACCACTTCCAGGATGGCTGAGGTGGGAATCGAACCCACCTCTTCTCAGTTTTACCTCACGAAGCTGAATGTACCCCGTTCCAGTCCTAAAACCAGAATTAAATTTCTTGGCAGAGCCGGGAATCGAACCCAGGCCTCCGAGGTAACAGCCAAAAATGCCAGCCACTAAGTAACGAGGCGGAACAGACAGCATGATTACTGTTAGAATATGAAGCTCTATTAAAAGTGATTTACAGTGAGAATTCGGAGGAATATCGCGATTACAGAAATAGCCTTCTTATACATTTGAGATCATTACTACTGTACAATATAAACTATGTGGTGACATCTTCCGGTGAACATAGTAATCTCTTTCTCACTTGATGACTTCATTCTTAGAGCAGTTGCAATCTGTAGCGTGCAAGCATGCGTTCTCGCAGGGGTAAAATCTATTTTTACACGGTTGTGTTGTAATATCCGCTTGTAAATTGTGTGCTTATATATCCAAGACCCTATTCTGAAAACTGTAAACTAAGGATGATATAAATTAAACATTGTTTGCACCACATAATTGTGGGTGTTTCAAAATGAATGACCGGGTTAAGGGGGGACCAACACCTTTAAGCTCCAAAAATGACATTTTTCAAAAATATCATATTCACATAGAACAATAATTTCTCTTTCATTCAGTGAAAGAATTGGTTTAATATCTCGAATAGAACGGAAGTTATAGTAAAAGTACGATATGACTGACATCTCCCAGTGAAAATTAAATTTCCTGTCAACGCCCATTTTAATGAGCAATCTCCATTCCTCAAAATTGACCCTTTTAGAATATTCACTTTATCCATTGAATTATGTTGATAGCACTGGCATTATAAGATTTGCACAAATATAACTGGAATATTTTGGTCTAATAGTTGTTGTTGTTGTTGTTGTTGTTTGAGTCTTCAGTATTTTGACTGGTTTGATGCAGCGCTCCATGCTTCCCTGTCCTGAGCTAATCGTTTCATCTGTACATAGCTGCCACACCCTACATCCGAGGCAATCTGTTTACCCCTACAGTTCTTATCCTCGACCCTTCCTTCCACAACGAACTTTGGTATTCCTGGGTGTCCTACCAACCTATATCTTCTCTTCGTTAGCATTAGCAAAGAAAACTAGTTACATAGGAAATAAGAGACTATGACTGGAGGAAAACACTGCGAAATCCGGTGAGGAAGGACCAGTTTATGCGGCAGGGGAATTTTAGAACATCCAAACCATGTGCAACTTTCATCGCTCATTTCCCTTAAGTTCATATTTTTCATTCCGTTTCCCTAATAGCTCATGAACTTACAATGATATTTCAGTGAAGTTTTGTAGTCACATTTCTATGATAGTTATCAACAAAATGTACTAGATTGGTTGCCCTAACCATTATAGTTTAGTAATAATAAATTATTTACTATGAAAATTTTATAGATTTTTAGACCCATTATTTTAAAAATCTGAAAATAATATTTCTTCTTGAAATATTTCAATCATTCTAGTGCATTTTGTTGCTATGACATCTTGGACCACATTAAAAAACAATAATTAAAATGTAACAATATTTCCGGGAGTTACTAAGGAATCCCCATTCTTGTGTATTATATACAGCCGCCATTTTGTGTGCATATATATCCATGATGAAGCAATTTTCTAAATATTTAATAGTTGGTTTGTGTAAAAATTGTATTGTATGTAGACTGTGTTAAGTGACAACTCCAAACAGTTGATCAGTGCAAAGAAAATAAATATTAAATATACACTATTTTGTTTCCGTCGAAGGTGTAGGTCCCCCTTAAGTGCTGTAGAATTCCACTTGCTCCTGACATGGTGTTGTTTGATAAAACTGGGTACCACTAAGTTGGATAGAACAGGGTAGTACCCCGTTTTATCAGACCTGCCATTGGAGAAAAGTGATATCCTGTCTTCGGGATCTATATCTGAGCCATCAAACGGAGAATCATCTGCTCTAACCACATCACGGTCTTACTAGTCAGATAGACCTGTTCCATCCACATCAGGGTCTTCTCAGTCAGTTAGGCCTAAGGCTTGGACTTCAGCTTCATCTATGCAAAAAGGGGAAGACTCCCAAAATGAAACTTCAAATGGAGTCACAATCTTTCAGATTTAGGCTTTCTGACGTCACAAGTGTCGTAAAGCAGAAATCGAAGAAAGTTAGAAAAGTGCAGGAGTATAACACCTCATCAGAAGAGGAAGGAGAAAATAAAAACGCAGCTTTCATTTCTTGTAATGAACTATTCTCTAATTCGAAATTGGAAGAAGGCTGGGTCAAGTGATATTAAGTGTGGTGAATGGGCTCATGGACAGTGTGCCGGCATTGATGATGAAGATGATAACCGTATAAATGTGATTTTTGTACATGACGTGAATTCCAATGTTTGTAAAATGTATTTCTATTGTGTAATGTTTACTATAATCTAGTGGCCTGTTTTATCCAACTCGTCTGATAAAACGGGGTAATGGACAAACATTTATATAGATAAACAATTTACGGTTAGGCTTTTTTGAAATTATTTTCTTCATTGCCATTTGTAAGTAGATATATTATACATCTAGTCATTAAAAATTTAACACATTAGTACAACAAGTTCATGAGACACGCAACTTTGTTTATTAAGTAGCCTACCCTCTTTTGACCGACTCTCCCCTAATTCAGAAATTATAGCCTGTACATTGGCGATTTTTAGAGAATGCATAGCCTATTTTAAGTTTCTGATCATGTCATGTAACTCCATTGCAATTTGTCGGTCGTTGTTTTTTTTTATTACGAGACATGGAATATTTTGCTTGACGTTCGATGATTTGTAGTAAAAAGCGATAGAATTAGTTTCGCAAGGTAATAATTTTAGGATGTAGAGCTGGTGTTCTTGTACTTCACCTTGAAACGTGTTTTTCGAGGGGTTTTTATGCCACTGGCATAAGTCAGTAGGAAGCCGTTCTATATTTATTTACGCGGCAAATTGTTCAGCCAAGAGAAGTTTTCATGTTAATTCATTATTATTATTAATTTATTATAATTATTATTAAGATATTTTTCGGAGCATTTTGTAAAAATTATAAGCATACAGATAGGTTTCCTATGTCTTAGAAAACGCTATCAAGCAAATTATTACGAACGACAATATCATAGAAAATTATGTGATTACGGAATTTTACGGAGTTTCGTCAGTTAGGATATTATGAGAGACATGACTCACTGGACATTCAGATACGGGCTGATTCTTGTCAAGAAGTATTATGCAAGCGGGGTTGCAGCGTCAAGAAAAGGCGGATAGTTGGAACGGAAATCGACTTCATCATCCGCGCGCCGTGTGTAATGAGCCAGAGAAGGGGAAGTAGCACGTGGGGAGCAGCCAATCAGTGGAGATCACGTAAGCTGGAAGTCGGTACCGAGGTGGGGAGCCGACGTGTGCATATATCGTTCGGCGCGCCGTGGAACGAGGACAATCTGTGTAGAACTTGCCGAGTATGGTGGCACGCGGGAGTCGCTCCGATGTTCCGTGGAGTGGGGGACAATCTGTGAAAGACTTGACTAGTTCGGTTGCAAGTGTGTGTCGCTCCAATGTTCCGTGGAGTGGAGAACTATCTGTTTAAAACTTAACCAGTTTGGTTGTACGAGGGTATGGCTCCGAGGTTAGGACCATAAAGTCACCAAATCTACAAGTATATCATCAAATATCGACGGAGATGACGACGTCCAGGAGACTGTGGGAAGCACACAGCATCATCCAGTACGAGGGAAATTCTTTGGCAATTTCCTGTGGTAAGCGCGAATGACGCAGAAATACGCAATCTCTCATTTCTCTTTGTTTTATATTTCATATTTCAGTAACTTCATAGCTTGGGAATAAGAGTAAAATCAATAATTTATCAGACTCCGTTTTCACGTAATTTTCTATCGGTAATATTCAAATCGCAACGCTCCAATTTAAATTTTAAACTTATTATTATTATTAATTTTGCTATACTTGTTTTATATAGTAAATTCAATTATTTTACAATGCAATCTTTGCTTTCAGTAGGTAGCATTAGATATAGACCAATTCCTTCTCCTGATACAATTGTTTGTTGGGTTGATGATCAAATCATACCACGATCTGAGTGAATAGATTCTTGAAGGTGTTCTACCAGAGCTAGACGTTGTTAAATACAAATTTAGATTTCAGCATTGCGTTGAGGTCTTGGCGCCCATTAAAACAACATAGCGTAGGCAAAGGTAATCAGTTACATTTATCACCCAACAGTTAGGGGCAGTCAAACCGTTACATTTGTCGCTACCAACATGGAGCAAAATTAATTAATGCTACAACCTTGCTGTTCAACTCGCGTTATGGGATATTTTCAACAGAGTGGTAATTTGCCAGCTGTGATGGAAGACCATCTACGCATTTCGCCTACTCGCACTATTATTTATTGTTGCTAGTATGATCATAATTTACATCTCGCAGAATATCCCTTCAGCACGTAGTTATGAGTTCTAGATATGAATAGAAAATTAATTGCGGTGATCGATCGTTAAAGTACGAATGGTAGGCTATTTGAAAACGTTTAAAACAAAGCATAGAATCATTATTTATGTGAAGGCATGAAATTAAAAGGATTAACGAATATACTTGTTCTGGTACCGGTTCTGTTAATGTGCGACACACGAGAACTGATGGAAGATATTTCAATGCAAATACTGTAGCAATATGTGCTGTGACATTTGACCCCCTATACATATCAAGTATGTACAGTATACGGGCGTCCTGCTCGTCGATGAGTGTTTAAGTTGATGTAGTGAACCCGCTGAACTAAGGTTCATGTGATATTTCTCATGACAACACATTTATGATGGGATGTACTGAACCCGCTGAGCTAAGGTTCATGTGATATTTTTTATGACAGAGCATTTATGAGGGGATGTTGTACTTTTGAACACACCCAGGAAGCCACGTGAAGCTGAGAGATCACGCGATACTTTGAAGTAGCGGTGAATCGCACTTTTGACTTTGGTGTAAACTGCTAATTATTATCTGAGGTCTTATTAATTATTTTTATCTTTCCTACGAGACTCAGAATATTCCATTTCGTCATGCTGCATTATTAAAACATTTTGGAGAATGTTTATTTTTACTTTAGGTAAGGTAATACCCTTGCAGATACGCAAAAAGGAACGTAAGTAGTCGCTCAACGTTTTCGTTTTGACGACCTACTTTCTAGAGACACCCAGTACCGGAGCACTGCGTCTTGAGAATCCGCCTTGTGTAGGCGTGGAATTACATTTGTCCTACGAAACGTAGAAGAATATCCGCTGTTTAGCGTTAAAAAGTGATTATAAGGTGCCATCGAGCAAGCAAATACTAATATTCACTGTCGATGAAGTCCAGTGAATTAAATAAGAAGCTTGGGAAATAATTATTGGCAAGTATAGTGTATTGCACAACATTGCTGTGACATCACATATTACCCACGCGTATGTGGAGGGCAGATGCCTAGTGGAAATATACAGGTAATAGTGTTACAATTATCCTGAATAAGTGTGATTATAATAGTATGAGATATTTAAATTGCCAAAGTGGAAATTTCATCTTTGAAACGTCGTATAATTCACGGATGCTGCGTGATACAAAAGTAGCGTCACTAGCACGTGCAGCATTATAAAATAGTATTAGCTCACATGCTAATCCACATCTGCAAGATTAAGGCTGTGTCGTATTTTATAATTGAAGCCTATAATAGTCACGACGGACATTATAATTTTGGAAGTGAGAGGATGAATAATCACGCAACTTATTTCGCTACCCACGTGATTGGACTTTTATTCACCATGGTTGAAGCAGTCACCATGGGCTAATACCATCCCAGTATGGGGGGGTGACGTTTCTACAGGGACCAGCATGATGGTGGAACTTCCAGAACGATGAACGAGAGGGAAGGAGCCAAAATGCCATTTCCAGGCATATCCACGAAGATGTCGACAGGGACAAATCGAACCCTGGTCTTTGGGGGAGTCCAGATGAGAATCCTGATGAGGAGGATACCGATCCAGAGAGCCAGAGAGGTTTATGTACAACCCTTGTTGTGGAATAGAGAGCTGAGTGAGAGCTCCTCCATTTCGTGAGTTTTTGTCACACCCCTTCTTTGTTCTAGTTTCTGGTGGTATAGTAGTTTTAATGTAGTTTGTGAATCAACCACACTCAGTGTCAGCCATTTTTCTAGGTAGGGATGTAACTAGATTAGTTAGATGTCATTTATTTCAGTTTAGAGTGAGACACCTTTGGGGTCAGACATTTTGGTCAGCCCTGGTGCAGCTTGGTGAACGTCGTGGAACGTCAATGCCTACCCTTTTGCTGAACCTGATCGTAGTCATTTTGAGGCTATTTTGTTCAACCCTACTTGGGGTAATTTTCAAGTCTTTGCTGACTGTAGTTATAGCAATCAGATGCCTTGGTTATTAATTGACTGCATTCTTCGCAGCCATCCTTTGTTACACCCCTGACTGTCGTTAGAACGGTCGTATCATTTAGGTAGTCGACAGTAACTACCAGTTTGTAAATGCATTATATTTCATTTTGAATAAGCTCAGAAGCTATTCTTGGTCATGTTTGAACCTAACAACTAGAAGGAATGTTTCGTTGCCTAGCATCGAACGCGGTTCCCAACGTATCATTAAGCAGATCTAGTGTGTGAATCTGTGCCACATTTATCATTTTTTTCCTTGTGTCGTGTGAGACACGTTTTTATTTGATGTTCTAGCAACTACTGAGTTGCATTTCTAAAGCAAAGAGCTTCAGTTATTGTAAGTTTACTTTCATTTAGACGTCTTTGGTAGAAAGACGGAAGTGTATTACTATACTCAGATTTATAGCGTGCGTTTGATACACGGACTCTGTAGAGATCCGTAACATATGGTAATGTTTTTTATGAACCGGCCAAGTGCAGGTTTTGTATTGATTAAATCGCCGGCCTTGAATAAACTGGTTATGTAACCCAGTGACCTAGAGCACGCCTGCTTCATTGTGAGACAAAACGACTATAGACGAGGACAGAGTACAATTTGTATTCGCTTTTCCTTTCATTGCTATTTTGCTTATGGAAACCAGTTTCCACTCTTGTATTTGATCACTTGTTTTATGGATCGGTTTTTGTTAGTTTAGCGCTCTGTTGCGTGTATTGTCGTATGACAGGTACAGTTATGTAAGGTTTTCTATAGGATGGTGAAGTCTACCCTGTTATAGCAGGATGTTATTGTATGCTTTGTCCGGGGATGATCCCGTTGACCAGATGTTATGGGAAGGTAACTGTTGTACAGGCCTATCCCAGAGTTATTGAACGCGAGCTTAGCGCCGCTGGTAACCCGTGTTATTGTGTGTCCGAGTTGTTATACTCGTTGATTATATTCCGACTGTTGAGTCGAGGCTTTTTGGTGGAGAATGATCTCAGTTGGAGACACTCCGTGCCCAGGCTATTGTCAATGTTATTCGCCATAAACCTACGATAAACCTATAAACCGACATTCTAATAATAAAATGCATAATTGTTATAAAACAAGCCTAACTAACGATTCTTTCTATCTAACTTTGTTCTTTGCATTCTGGAACTGTTGACATAGCCGTGCAGTTGAAGATAATTTCCTTGTGAGGAAATGACTAGGACAGTTGACATTTTTGTAGCGACCTGAAGCATGTGCGAACCTAGAGTTCGTAGCTTGTGGAGCTCAGGCCATGCGATGTCAGACGTGGTCTCAACTGCGCATTCGTCACCGTAACTATACACATTAGATGACTATGGTTTACAAAGAGTAAACCAAGGTGTAGGCAGGAATTTTTAATAAAACTACTGTGTCTATTTCGTTATTAATTTATGATGTCAAGTGTATTAAATCCTACATGTTACTTTATTGTGTGCTGTTAGCACATAGTTATTAAGCATAATTAAATTGTTTGTTTTTCATGGCTGTACACTTAACTTTTGGATGTAATTGTTTTCTTTTACGGACGTCATCGCCGTAAATTTTGTTAATTGATAGGACTTAGCTAGTTGAATTAATGTTAAATTTAAATGTCGAAATGGTACCGTCCTAACCTAGATTTGTTTTGCTACCCTGTTAAATGTAAATTCAGATATTAGCTTGATCTTGTAACTTGAACTAGGGACTTGCGTCGTGCCATATTCCTAGCGTTGCTGCTGTTGCTTTATCATTGTGAGTTAGATCTTTCGCGAGGGTTTTCAGTAACTTCTCAGGTAGGGGACCTGTTCTTTATCTTAGTTTATTTATTAATTTGCGGACTAGCCGATTATAACCCTCCGAACTAGGCTAGGGGCTTGTGAATTTTAATAAATTTTCACGGTGTTTTACATGAGTCTGGATGTTTATTTTCTCAGTCTAGTTTTAAGGTGAACCTTTCCTTAGGCGGTCTATGACCATCGTCACCATGTACCACGATCCCTGTGGACTACGGACTCTCGTGCCGCTTTAGCCTTTTTGGAAGGTCACCTGATCCTCACGGTACTTTTCTTTTTATTCGATTTATGTGTCGTTAGTTGAGTCATCGTGGTTGTTGACATCAACTAAACGGTCTCATAAAATGGCGCCCAACTCATGTGCCGACGTTAACGTGGTGACCCTCAGTACCATGTTATTTTTTTTTGAGGATCCTAATGTTGATTAATGGTAAATTGACAGGACTGGGACGAACTTAGAAAGTCGTACTGCAGATCAATTGACCACATGGCATTCATGTTTGATAGAAGTCCATGGGGTGAGGCTTTAGTGTTGAATAAATGAAGGATAGGATTTTCTTTGATGATGCCTCATCCTAAGTAAATGTAATACTTTGCTTTGCTCACCGTTGTCTTTGTAAATGTAGAAGCACTTAGTTTGCATACTCCAGCTGTACTCGTGATATTTATATAAATGAAGCAAGCTTTATACCACCAAGTAACTAATCATAGCTGTAAGTTCCAGTAGAAATTGATCCCTCACTTTCTCATATATTTCTTATCTATGGATGAGGAAACTATTCGTCGTGTGTTTGGAGAGATGATGGCAGGTGTGAATGCCAATCTTCAACAGATTACTGCTGACTTAGGTCAGAATACTCAGGCTGTAAATACTGTCAGTGGTCATGTGGACCAGGTTAGACAGGAAGTGAACAATGTCAGTGGTCATGTGGACCAGGTTAGAGAGGACTTAGAGATTAACACTCAGTCTATAAACAATGTAAGACAGGACTTAGAGATTAACACTCACTCTGTAAATAATGTTAGGGCTGATTTAACTCAAGTCAGGGCAGACATGGACACATATAGGATCGAAGCGAGAAATGATCTGACGACAGGTTTAGCAGCTGTCAGGGTTGATGTCATACGACACCATCAGGAGGCTAACCAGCGCGTAGATTGCTTAACCGACCAGATGAATAGAGCTAGGGAGGAGGTGCAAAACCGATTGGAGGAGCACACAGCTCAAATTCAGACAACCTTGAATAAAGTCCAGATAGACATGAGAGCAGATCTGGAACATACCAGGGAAGAATTCGGGACTCGACTAGATCACGTCGAGGGATTTATCGGAAATGTGAAGAAGGACATGGCAACCATGAACGTTGGTTTAATCTTGATGAGAGGAGCTGCCAATGCCGTTAATAACAACGTGAAGACTATCGTTGATGGCATGATGGAGATTAAAGAGGAACTTAACACCAACAGGAGAAACATTTCTGAATTGACGGAAACCGTAGACAGTCTACGTGAGACAGTTGATGTTCATCATGAGGAACACAAAATTGACCTCATGTTATTGAGAGGTGACCTCAACGAACACGAAGCTACAGTCGAGGCTAAGGTAGCCGAGGTTAGAGACGATGTGGGTAAAATCCAAGGAAATATGTCCAGAGTTGAAGGAGATATCGATTCCTTACAAAAGAGATTTGAGGAAGTCGCGGTGACCGAGAGGTTAGACCTCAGTTATAACCTTAGGACGGCCATACGCGAGGTAGACACAAACCTCAAGGGAAAGGTTGACAGGATCGAGCTGCAATTGAACGACTTAGGCAACAAAGTCGCAGCCAGAACCATCCCAGGTCTTGAAGTAATAGAAAGACGCCTGGACAGACTCGAGACGACTCCAAGAGAGAGACACGTACACCCACAGATGGGAGAATCTCAGGAAACGCCTATATCTCAATTAGGAGGAATGATGCCTACCCATTTCCAACCCAGCGCGCCTATGGAACCGCAACCGTCACAATTCACTAATTTAGCGCAAGGTCAGACCTTGAACTTTAACGCTCACCCGTTTCAACCAGCATCTAATCGAATTAGTCATGAGACTAACACTCCTACGCAGAGTTACATGCAAAATACTTTCAGACCCGCGAATACGCAGGGAAATGTCACCATAATTCGTTCAAGAGAGGAGCAACCAGCTCGCTTCTCGGGAACTGGGAGCGGTGTTACTCCAGTGGAATTCCTAGCAAATGTCGAAAGCTACTTACGTGATACTATGGTAACTCCAGAGAGGGAACTAAGAGTTATAGAGCGACTGCTTGAGGGACAAGCCGGTACCTGGTTCAGAGCATTCCGATACTCATTCACAGGCTACCAAGACTTTAAGGAAGCGTTATTAAGAACATATTGGTCGAGCGACATCCAGCAGAGTATCCGAGCTGAGATGTACACTCGAAGGTACAGTTCCAATACACCTACTCGTTATGCGAATTACTTCGCAATACAGCTCGCGAAGCTCCGTTGTCTTCAGCCTCCATTGTCCGAACAAGATTTGGTGAACACAATTGTTTGGCAGTACCCTGCGGATGTACAACGTGTGTTAATCGCTGCAGGGGCATCCACTTTCCAGCAGTGTGACCAGATACTGCGAAGGTTGGACGCTAACACAGAACAGTTTCCTACACACCGTCAGCAGAAGGCTGATAGACGCGAGGATAGACATATGAATCTGACGACTGTTGATAAAGTGAGCCAGACGCCACAACAAACACAAACCACAGAGGATTCTGGGCGACGTGATAACAATTACAGTTATAACAGGAGAGAATGGAACAACACTCCGTATACTCGAAATCAACATGATGACCGGCGAAGTCATTGGGACCGGCGATTCGACCGAAGGACGGACGACAACCGACGTCATGAAAACAACCGCCGAGGGAATGAAGGAAGAAATCAGCAACACGGACGTATCCGTAGAGACTATCGATATAGTGGGGGTTACGACAGAAATCGAGACCCTAGATACCAGCCAAACAGGGATTGGAAAGGAAGAGCGCGGGAGAGCCGTGAGTACCTCCAACAATTGAGAGAATTGCAGATCCAAGAAGAGGGAGAACGGAACCCTACTTCGAGGGAAAATAGACATTCGGCGCAGGAGACGGAGCAGAACCAGGCAAGTACTTCTCGCCATGACAGAAAAAAAAACTCCGAAAAATCAATAGATTCTTGTTTGGTTGAGCACCGAGTAACTGCCTCTATATTACTCTGGGAGCCAATCCAAGAAGACTTGTTGGACGAACGACGAACGACGAACCACAATTATGAATTAACACGTCTACCCAAGATTGTAGCCACCTTGAATGAAGTCAGTGTAGTCATACTCATCGATACTGGGGCGATGATTAGTGTAATTTCCGCCGATTGCCATGCCAGACTTAGAGCAAACTCTGAGGTGACGGAGTTGCCCATTTCAGCTATAAGAGTCAGAGGTGTCATACCTGACCGCGTTGTAACGTGCAAAATCCAGATTTTGTGTACTGTGAAGATTTCGAGCCACGTGTACTTGCACGAATTTCTCGTAATGAAGGGCCTGCATCATGATGCCATTTTAGGCGCAGACTTCATTAGAAAATATGATGGAATCATTGACATGGGACGGAATACGGTAGAGTTTAAGCCGAACGAACCCATTCAGATGAGCCTAATTGAAGAAGAACCGGAATTCCTATCCGAAGTAGACGTAGTCGAAGCATTAAAGGGCAAGGAAATTGAGGCGACACTAGATGCCGACGGAGAGGCAGAATCGTTATCAGCACCCACACATGAGGATCTTGAGGCAATACTGAACGAATACAGAGATATATTCGACACCACACCTGGTGAGATATTAGACTACGAGTATGATCTTGTATTACTGGACGATTCCCCATTCCAGAAAAGGATCTATCCGATTGCCGAGAAACATCTCGAAGAAGCTGCTAAGAAGATCCATGAGATGGAAGCAGCCGGTACAATCAAGAAATCACCGACTCCTTTCTTGAATCCCATAATACCTGTGGTTAAGGTAGATGGAAGCTTGAGACTTTGTCTTGATGCCAGAGCCTTGAATGAACGCCTAGCTCCTGAGCACGACAGACCGCCCAAGATTAGGGACATTCTCAGGAAGTTCAAAGGAAAAAGGATATTTTCATCATTAGACTTGGTTCAGTCTTATTACCATATCAGATTATCTGAGCATACTCAGAAATATACTGGATTCTTGTTTGATCAGACTACTTATGTATTCCAAAAACTACCATTTGGATTGAAAAATGCCAGAGCCGCATTAATCAGAGCACTTGATGCCAAGCTGACTCATGAAGTGAAGCAGAAAGTAATATGTTATGTGGATGACATAATCATAGCTTCGGGAACAGAAGAAGAGCATTTAAAGACATTGCGCCTTGTTTTTGAGAATCTCCGACAGGCAAA
Source organism: Meconema thalassinum (assembly GCA_946902985.2). NCBI lineage: Eukaryota > Metazoa > Arthropoda > Insecta > Orthoptera > Tettigoniidae > Meconema > Meconema thalassinum. The sequence goes on from OX336391.1 coordinate 472,682,116, forward strand.
TTTTAAGGTCAAGTTTGACAAGTGTCGATTTTTTCAGGAAGAAGTGAAATTCGTAGGACACATAATCAATGGAGAAGGATATAGACCGAATCCGGCAAAGATTAGAACTGTTGCTGCATTTCCAACACCAACCCGTGTGAAACACGTGAGACAATTCTTAGGAATTCTCCAATTCTTTGCTGCTCATTGTGAGAAGTATTCCGAAACTGTTGCACCACTGCAAGGATTATTGAAAAAGAACTGCAGGTGGAACTGGAATGATGAATGCGAGATAGCTTTCAGGAGAGCTAAACAGATGCTTGTGGACTCAATTCAGTTAGAATATCCAGATTACTCTCGGAACTTTATTCTAGAAACTGATGCATCTGCCATTGGTATAGGAGCCATTTTACTGCAAGAAGATGATGAGAAGAAACGTCATTACATCGCTTTCTTAAGCCGACGTTTAAGAGCACATGAATCTCACTACTTCACGACCGAGATAGAAGCACTTGCAATTGTTTACGCACTTGAATACTGGCAGAAACTTCTGTTAGGTCAGAGGATTATTGTGAGAACCGATCATCATGCGTTGACCTTCATCTTGAGAACAAGACTGGCAAGCGACAGGATCACACGTTGGACGCTGTTTCTCCAACAGTTCGATTTGGAAATAGTTTATCGACCAGGCAGAGAGAATGTGTTGGCCGACATCCTCAGCCGGAATCCTGAAGCTACTGTTAATGCCATAGACATCGAGGGAGAATGCGAGGAACACCTTCGCCGATTTCGTCATTTACCTGAAGGACAGCGACGTGAGGAGGAACTCAGACATATTATCCGTTTCCTAGAACGAAGAATGGATCCACAGGATGATCATTATGCAAGGATTGCTGCTGTTGCAGATGATTATTTGATTTATCATCGTGTCTTATACAAGTTTGTAGACGAGGACCACACTCAACTGCGTGCAGTTATTCCTAGGAGATACCAAGAATCTGTTATTCTTATGGTACATTTATCCATTGGACATGGTGGAACAGACAAAACCATTGCAACTATCAAGGAGTCTTTCACATGGAAAGGGTTAGGAGCCACCGTTAGACAGTGTTTACGTGCTTGCGACGCATGCCAGCGGAACAAATACACGTCACACTTGCTGAAGGAACAACCTAGACCAATACTACCAACTCAACCTAGAGAGTTGTATGCACAGGACCTGTATGGCCCAATACCTAAGGCTCGTCGTGGGAATCGATACATCGTTGTAACGGTGGATGTGTTCACGAAATATACGATGCTTCATCCAATTCAAAAAGCTACTGCACATCAGATTATTCAGAGGATTAGACATCAAGTGATACCGGAGGCAGGAAAGCCACAATTCTTGTTGACTGATCACGGATCACAGTATACCTCAGCAGAATTTGCCAATGCCATGAATGAGCTTGAAATAGGTCATGTTTTATCATCTATTCGACATCCAGAGAGCAACCCAGCAGAATGCGTGATGTCTATTATCGCAAAATTCTGTCGATTATATTGTCAAGAAGAACACTGGCGATGGACTGAAGTCCTTGTTATTATGGCAAAATGTATTAATTCAACAGTACATGAAAGCACTGGTCAAATACCTATGGTCTCGCATTTGAACCAGATGCCGCTGAGAATATGGGATCGAGTGATTGTAAATCCACCTTGTTTACAACCATCACATGCCAGCAGACTTTTAGCTGCAAGAGAGACTATGGACAGACAAGCTGCCAAGCGCTTGAGAAGAACTAGACGCCAGAGGTTTAGAGAACCACTAGTAGAAGGAGACCTTATCCTTATAAGGAGACCCGGAATTTCTAGTCCTATAGACCGCATATATGGGAAATTTCTATCCTTGTATTATGGCCCTAGTCGTATCCGACAGCCTTTAAACAATGGAAGTTATGTGATAGAAGACATTAGGACAGGAGAACGCATTGGAACCTTTAATGCAGCCAATCTAAAAAAATATCACTCTTGAATGAATTTCAAAGCAAATAAAAATGTTATCCCAACATTTTATTTGAAACGACAGAGAGGCAGATGAACCCGCTGAGCTATGGTTCATGTGATATTTTTTATGACAGAGCATTTATGAGGGGATGTTGTACTTTTGAACACACCCAGGAAGCCACGTGAAGCTGAGAGATCACGCGATACTTTGAAGTAGCGGTGAATCGCACTTTTGACCTTGGTGTAAACTGCTAATTATTATCTGAGGTCTTATTAATTATTTTTATCTTTCCTACGAGACTCAGAATATTCCATTTCGTCATGCTGCATTATTAAAACATTTTGGAGAATGTTTATTTTTACTTTAGGTAAGGTAATACCCTTGCAGATACGCAAAAAGGAACGTAAGTAGTCGCTCAACGTTTTCGTTTTGACGACCTACTTTCTAGAGACACCCAGTACCGGAGCACTGCGTCTTGAGAATCCGCCTTGTGTAGGCGTGGAATTACATTTGTCCTACGAAACGTAGAAGAATATCCGCTGTTTAGCGTTAAAAAGTGATTATAAGGTGCCATCGAGCAAGCAAATACTAATATTCACTGTCGATGAAGTCCAGTGAATTAAATAAGAAGCTTGGGAAATAATTATTGGCAAGTATAGTGTATTGCACAACATTGCTGTGACATCACATATTACCCACGCGTATGTGGAGGGCAGATGCCTAGTGGAAATATACAGGTAATAGTGTTACAATTATCCTGAATAAGTGTGATTATAATAGTATGAGATATTTAAATTGCCAAAGTGGAAATTTCATCTTTGAAACGTCGTATAATTCACGGATGCTGCGTGATACAAAAGTAGCGTCACTAGCACGTGCAGCATTATAAAATAGTATTAGCTCACATGCTAATCCACATCTGCAAGATTAAGGCTGTGTCGTATTTTATAATTGAAGCCTATAATAGTCACGACGGACATTATAATTTTGGAAGTGAGAGGATGAATAATCACGCAACTTATTTCGCTACCCACGTGATTGGACTTTTATTCACCATGGTTGAAGCAGTCACCATGGGCTAATACCATCCCAGTATGGGGGGGTGACGTTTCTACAGGGACCAGCATGATGGTGGAACTTCCAGAACGATGAACGAGAGGGAAGGAGCCAAAATACCATTTCCAGGCATATCCACGAAGATGTCGACAGGGACAAATCGAACCCTGGTCTTTGGGGGAGTCCAGATGAGAATCCTGATGAGGAGGATACCGATCCAGAGAGCCAGAGAGGTTTATGTACAACCCTTGTTGTGGAATAGAGAGCTGAGTGAGAGCTCCTCCATTTCGTGAGTTTCTGTCACACCCCTTCTTTGTTCTAGTTTCTGGTGGTATAGTAGTTTTAATGTAGTTTGTGAATCAACCACACTCAGTGTCAGCCATTTTTCTAGGTAGGGATGTAACTAGATTAGTTAGATGTCATTTATTTCAGTTTAGAGTGAGACACCTTTGGGGTCAGACATTTTGGTCAGCCCTGGTGGAGCTTGGTGAACGTCGTGGAACGTCAATGCCTACCCTTTTGCTGAACCTGATCGTAGTCATTTTGAGGCTATTTTGTTCAACCCTACTTGGGGTAATTTTCAAGTCTTTGCTGACTGTAGTTATGGCAATCAGATGCCTTGGTTATTAATTGACTGCATTCTTCGCAGCCATCCTTTGTTACACCCCTGACTGTCGTTAGAACGGTCGTATCATTTAGGTAGTCGACAGTAACTACCAGTTTGTAAATGCATTATATTTCATTTTGAATAAGCTCAGAAGCTATTCTTGGTCATGTTTGATCCTAACAACTAGAAGGAATGTTTCGTTGCCTAGCATCGAACGCGGTTCCCAACGTATCATTAAGCAGATCTAGTGTGTGAATCTGTGCCACATTTATCATTTTTTTCCTTGTGTCGTGTGAGACACGTTTTTATTTGATGTTCTAGCAACTACTGAGTTGCATTTCTAAAGCAAAGAGCTTCAGTTATTGTAAGTTTACTTTCATTTAGACGTCTTTGGTAGAAAGACGGAAGTGTATTACTATACTCAGATTTATAGCGTGCGTTTGATACACGGACTCTGTAGAGATCCGTAACATATGGTAATGTTTTTTATGAACCGGCCAAGTGCAGGTTTTGTATTGATTAAATCGCCGGCCTTGAATAAACTGGTTATGTAACCCAGTGACCTAGAGCACGCCTGCTTCATTGTGAGACAAAACGACTATAGACGAGGACAGAGTACAATTTGTATTCGCTTTTCCTTTCATTGCTATTTTGCTTATGGAAACCAGTTTCCACTCTTGTATTTGATCACTTGTTTTATGGATCGGTTTTTGTTAGTTTAGCGCTCTGTTGCGTGTATTGTCGTATGACAGGTACAGTTATGTAAGGTTTTCTATAGGATGGTGAAGTCTACCCTGTTATAGCAGGATGTTATTGTATGCTTTGTCCGGGGATGATCCCGTTGACCAGATGTTATGGGAAGGTAACTGTTGTACAGGCCTATCCCAGAGTTATTGAACGCGAGCTTAGCGCCGCTGGTAACCCGTGTTATTGTGTGTCCGAGTTGTTATACTCGTTGATTATATTCCGACTGTTGAGTCGAGGCTTTTTGGTGGAGAATGATCTCAGTTGGAGACACTCCGTGCCCAGGCTATTGTCAATGTTATTCGCCATAAACCTACGATAAACCTATAAACCGACATTCTAATAATAAAATGCATAATTGTTATAAAACAAGCCTAACTAACGATTCTTTCTATCTAACTTTGTTCTTTGCATTCTGGAACTGTTGACATAGCCGTGCAGTTGAAGATAATTTCCTTGTTAGGAAATGACTAGGACAGTTGACATTTTTGTAGCGACCTGAAGCATGTGCGAACCTAGAGTTCGTAGCTTGTGGAGCTCAGGCCATGCGATGTCAGACGTGGTCTCAACTGCGCATTCGTCACCGTAACTATACACATTAGATGACTATGGTTTACAAAGAGTAAACCAAGGTGTAGGCAGGAATTTTTAATAAAACTACTGTGTCTATTTCGTTATTAATTTATGATGTCAAGTGTATTAAATCCTACATGTTACTTTATTGTGTGCTGTTAGCACATAGTTATTAAGCATAATTAAATTGTTTGTTTTTCATGGCTGTACACTTAACTTTTGGATGTAATTGTTTTCTTTTACGGACGTCATCGCCGTAAATTTTGTTAATTGATAGGACTTAGCTAGTTGAATTAATGTTAAATTTAAATGTCGAAATGGTACCGTCCTAACCTAGATTTGTTTTGCTACCCTGTTAAATGTAAATTCAGATATTAGCTTGATCTTGTAACTTGAACTAGGGACTTGCGTCGTGCCATATTCCTAGCGTTGCTGTTGTTGCTTTATCATTGTGAGTTAGATCTTTCGCGAGGGTTTTCAGTAACTTCTCAGGTAGGGGACCTGTTCTTTATCTTAGTTTATTTATTAATTTGCGGACTAGCCGATTATAACCCTCCGAACTAGGCTAGGGGCTTGTGAATTTTAATAAATTTTCACGGTGTTTTACATGAGTCTGGATGTTTATTTTCTCAGTCTAGTTTTAAGGTGAACCTTTCCTTAGGCGGTCTATGACCATCGTCACCATGTACCACGATCCCTGTGGACTACGGACTCTCGTGCCGCTTTAGCCTTTCTGGAAGGTCACCTGATCCTCACGGTACTTTTCTTTTTATTCGATTTATGTGTCGTTAGTTGAGTCATCGTGGTTGTTGACATCAACTAAACGGTCTCATAAAATGGCGCCCAACTCATGTGCCGACGTTAACGTGGTGACCCTCAGTACCATGTTATTTTTTTTTTGAGGATCCTAATGTTGATTAATGGTAAATTGACAGGACTGGGACGAACTTAGAAAGTCGTACTGCAGATCAATTGACCGCATGGCATTCATGTTTGATAGAAGTCCATGGGGTGAGGCTTTAGTGTTGAATAAATGAAGGATAGGATTTTCTTTGATGATGCCTCATCCTAAGTAAATGTAATACTTTGCTTTGCTCACCGTTGTCTTTGTAAATGTAGAAGCACTTAGTTTGCATACTCCAGCTGTACTCGTGATATTTATATAAATGAAGCAAGCTTTATACCACCAAGTAACTAATCATAGCTGTAAGTTCCAGTAGAAATTGATCCCTCACTTTCTCATATATTTCTTATCTATGGATGAGGAAACTATTCGTCGTGTGTTTGGAGAGATGATGGCAGGTGTGAATGCCAATCTTCAACAGATTACTGCTGACTTAGGTCAGAATACTCAGGCTGTAAATACTGTCAGTGGTCATGTGGACCAGGTTAGACAGGAAGTGAACAATGTCAGTGGTCATGTGGACCAGGTTAGAGAGGACTTAGAGATTAACACTCAGTCTATAAACAATGTAAGACAGGACTTAGAGATTAACACTCACTCTGTAAATAATGTTAGGGCTGATTTAACTCAAGTCAGGGCAGACATGGACACATATAGGATCGAAGCGAGAAATGATCTGACGACAGGTTTAGCAGCTGTCAGGGTTGATGTCATACGACACCATCAGGAGGCTAACCAGCGCGTAGATTGCTTAACCGACCAGATGAATAGAGCTAGGGAGGAGGTGCAAAACCGATTGGAGGAGCACACAGCTCAAATTCAGACAACCTTGAATAAAGTCCAGATAGACATGAGAGCAGATCTGGAACATACCAGGGAAGAATTCGGGACTCGACTAGATCACGTCGAGGGATTTATCGGAAATGTGAAGAAGGACATGGCAACCATGAACGTTGGTTTAATCTTGATGAGAGGAGCTGCCAATGCCGTTAATAACAACGTGAAGACTATCGTTGATGGCATGATGGAGATTAAAGAGGAACTTAACACCAACAGGAGAAACATTTCTGAATTGACGGAAACCGTAGACAGTCTACGTGAGACAGTTGATGTTCATCATGAGGAACACAAAATTGACCTCATGTTATTGAGAGGTGACCTCAACGAACACGAAGCTACAGTCGAGGCTAAGGTAGCCGAGGTTAGAGACGATGTGGGTAAAATCCAAGGAAATATGTCCAGAGTTGAAGGAGATATCGATTCCTTACAAAAGAGATTTGAGGAAGTCGCGGTGACCGAGAGGTTAGACCTCAGTTATAACCTTAGGACGGCCATACGCGAGGTAGACACAAACCTCAAGGGAAAGGTTGACAGGATCGAGCTGCAATTGAACGACTTAGGCAACAAAGTCGCAGCCAGAACCATCCCAGGTCTTGAAGTAATAGAAAGACGCCTGGACAGACTCGAGACGACTCCAAGAGAGAGACACGTACACCCACAGATGGGAGAATCTCAGGAAACGCCTATATCTCAATTAGGAGGAATGATGCCTACCCATTTCCAACCCAGCGCGCCTATGGAACCGCAACCGTCACAATTCACTAATTTAGCGCAAGGTCAGACCTTGAACTTTAACGCTCACCCGTTTCAACCAGCATCTAATCGAATTAGTCATGAGACTAACACTCCTACGCAGAGTTACATGCAAAATACTTTCAGACCCGCGAATACGCAGGGAAATGTCACCATAATTCGTTCAAGAGAGGAGCAACCAGCTCGCTTCTCGGGAACTGGGAGCGGTGTTACTCCAGTGGAATTCCTAGCAAATGTCGAAAGCTACTTACGTGATACTATGGTAACTCCAGAGAGGGAACTAAGAGTTATAGAGCGACTGCTTGAGGGACAAGCCGGTACCTGGTTCAGAGCATTCCGATACTCATTCACAGGCTACCAAGACTTTAAGGAAGCGGTATTAAGAACATATTGGTCGAGCGACATCCAGCAGAGTATCCGAGCTGAGATGTACACTCGAAGGTACAGTTCCAATACACCTACTCGTTATGCGAATTACTTCGCAATACAGCTCGCGAAGCTCCGTTGTCTTCAGCCTCCATTGTCCGAACAAGATTTGGTGAACACAATTGTTTGGCAGTACCCTGCGGATGTACAACGTGTGTTAATCGCTGCAGGGGCATCCACTTTCCAGCAGTGTGACCAGATACTGCGAAGGTTGGACGCTAACACAGAACAGTTTCCTACACACCGTCAGCAGAAGGCTGATAGACGCGAGGATAGACATATGAATCTGACGACTGTTGATAAAGTGAGCCAGACGCCACAACAAACACAAACCACAGAGGATTCTGGGCGACGTGATAACAATTACAGTTATAACAGGAGAGAATGGAACAACACTCCGTATACTCGAAATCAACATGATGACCGGCGAAGTCATTGGGACCGGCGATTCGACCGAAGGACGGACGACAACCGACGTCATGAAAACAACCGCCGAGGGAATGAAGGAAGAAATCAGCAACACGGACGTATCCGTAGAGACTATCGATATAGTGGGGGTTACGACAGAAATCGAGACCCTAGATACCAGCCAGACAGGGATTGGAAAGGAAGAGCGCGGGAGAGCCGTGAGTACCTCCAACAATTGAGAGAATTGCAGATCCAAGAAGAGGGAGAACGGAACCCTACTTCGAGGGAAAATAGACATTCGGCGCAGGAGACGGAGCAGAACCAGGCAAGTACTTCTCGCCATGACAGAAAAAAAAAAAACTCCGAAAAATCAATAGATTCTTGTTTGGTTGAGCACCGAGTAACTGCCTCTATATTACTCTGGGAGCCAATCCAAGAAGACTTGTTGGACGAACGACGAACGACGAACCACAATTATGAATTAACACGTCTACCCAAGATTGTAGCCACCTTGAATGAAGTCAGTGTAGTCATACTCATCGATACTGGGGCGATGATTAGTGTAATTTCCGCCGATTGCCATGCCAGACTTAGAGCAAACTCTGAGGTGACGGAGTTGCCCATTTCAGCTATAAGAGTCAGAGGTGTCATACCTGACCGCGTTGTAACGTGCAAAATCCAGATTTTGTGTACTGTGAAGATTTCGAGCCACGTGTACTTGCACGAATTTCTCGTAATGAAGGGCCTGCATCATGATGCCATTTTAGGCGCAGACTTCATTAGAAAATATGATGGAATCATTGACATGGGACGGAATACGGTAGAGTTTAAGCCGAACGAACCCATTCAGATGAGCCTAATTGAAGAAGAACCGGAATTCCTATCCGAAGTAGACGTAGTCGAAGCATTAAAGGGCAAGGAAATTGAGGCGACACTAGATGCCGACGGAGAGGCAGAATCGTTATCAGCACCCACACATGAGGATCTTGAGGCAATACTGAACGAATACAGAGATATATTCGACACCACACCTGGTGAGATATTAGACTACGAGTATGATCTTGTATTACTGGACGATTCCCCATTCCAGAAAAGGATCTATCCGATTGCCGAGAAACATCTCGAAGAAGCTGCTAAGAAGATCCATGAGATGGAAGCAGCAGGTACAATCAAGAAATCACCGACTCCTTTCTTGAATCCCATAATACCTGTGGTTAAGGTAGATGGAAGCTTGAGACTTTGTCTTGATGCCAGAGCCTTGAATGAACGCCTAGCTCCTGAGCACGACAGACCGCCCAAGATTAGGGACATTCTCAGGAAGTTCAAAGGAAAAAGGATATTTTCATCATTAGACTTGGTTCAGTCTTATTACCATATCAGATTATCTGAGCATACTCAGAAATATACTGGATTCTTGTTTGATCAGACTACTTATGTATTCCAAAAACTACCATTTGGATTGAAAAATGCCGGAGCCGCATTAATCAGAGCACTTGATGCCAAGCTGACTCATGAAGTGAAGCAGAAAGTAATATGTTATGTGGATGACATAATCATAGCTTCGGGAACAGAAGAAGAGCATTTAAAGACATTGCGCCTTGTTTTTGAGAATCTCCGACAGGCAAATTTTAAGGTCAAGTTTGACAAGTGTCGATTTTTTCAGGAAGAAGTGAAATTCGTAGGACACATAATCAATGGAGAAGGATATAGACCGAATCCGGCAAAGATTAGAACTGTTGCTGCATTTCCAACACCAACCCGTGTGAAACACGTGAGACAATTCTTAGGAATTCTCCAATTCTTTGCTGCTCATTGTGAGAAGTATTCCGAAACTGTTGCACCACTGCAAGGATTATTGAAAAAGAACTGCAGGTGGAACTGGAATGATGAATGCGAGATAGCTTTCAGGAGAGCTAAACAGATGCTTGTGGACTCAATTCAGTTAGAATATCCAGATTACTCTCGGAACTTTATTCTAGAAACTGATGCATCTGCCATTGGTATAGGAGCCATTTTACTGCAAGAAGATGATGAGAAGAAACGTCATTACATCGCTTTCTTAAGCCGACGTTTAAGAGCACATGAATCTCACTACTTCACGACCGAGATAGAAGCACTTGCAATTGTTTACGCACTTGAATACTGGCAGAAACTTCTGTTAGGTCAGAGGATTATTGTGAGAACCGATCATCATGCGTTGACCTTCATCTTGAGAACAAGACTGGCAAGCGACAGGATCACACGTTGGACGCTGTTTCTCCAACAGTTCGATTTGGAAATAGTTTATCGACCAGGCAGAGAGAATGTGTTGGCCGACATCCTCAGCCGGAAACCTGAAGCTACTGTTAATGCCATAGACATCGAGGGAGAATGCGAGGAACACCTTCGCCGATTTCGTCATTTACCTGAAGGACAGCGACGTGAGGAGGAACTCAGACATATTATCCGTTTCCTAGAACGAAGAATGGATCCACAGGATGATCATTATGCAAGGATTGCTGCTGTTGCAGATGATTATTTGATTTATCATCGTGTCTTATACAAGTTTGTAGACGAGGACCACACTCAACTGCGTGCAGTTATTCCTAGGAGATACCAAGAATCTGTTATTCTTATGGTACATTTATCCATTGGACATGGTGGAACAGACAAAACCATTGCAACTATCAAGGAGTCTTTCACATGGAAAGGGTTAGGAGCCACCGTTAGACAGTGTTTACGTGCTTGCGACGCATGCCAGCGGAACAAATACACGTCACACTTGCTGAAGGAACAACCTAGACCAATACTACCAACTCAACCTAGAGAGTTGTATGCACAGGACCTGTATGGCCCAATACCTAAGGCTCGTCGTGGGAATCGATACATCGTTGTAACGGTGGATGTGTTCACGAAATATACGATGCTTCATCCAATTCAAAAAGCTACTGCACATCAGATTATTCAGAGGATTAGACGTCAAGTGATACCGGAGGCAGGAAAGCCACAATTCTTGTTGACTGATCACGGATCACAGTATACCTCAGCAGAATTTGCCAATGCCATGAATGAGCTTGAAATAGGTCATGTTTTATCATCTATTCGACATCCAGAGAGCAACCCAGCAGAATGCGTGATGTCTATTATCGCAAAATTCTGTCGATTATATTGTCAAGAAGAACACTGGCGATGGACTGAAGTCCTTGTTATTATGGCAAAATGTATTAATTCAACAGTACATGAAAGCACTGGTCAAATACCTATGGTCTCGCATTTGAACCAGATGCCGCTGAGAATATGGGATCGTGTGATTGTAAATCCACCTTGTTTACAACCATCACATGCCAGCAGACTTTTAGCTGCAAGAGAGACTATGGACAGACAAGCTGCCAAGCGCTTGAGAAGAACTAGACGCCAGAGGTTTAGAGAACCACTAGTAGAAGGAGACCTTATCCTTATAAGGAGACCCGGAATTTCTAGTCCTATAGACCGCATATATGGGAAATTTCTATCCTTGTATTATGGCCCTAGTCGTATCCGACAGCCTTTAAACAATGGAAGTTATGTGATAGAAGACATTAGGACAGGAGAACGCATTGGAACCTTTAATGCAGCCAATCTAAAAAAATATCACTCTTGAATGAATTTCAAAGCAAATAAAAATGTTATCCCAACATTTTATTTGAAACGACAGAGAGGCAGATGAACCCGCTGAGCTATGGTTCATGTGATATTTTTTATGACAGAGCATTTATGAGGGGATGTTGTACTTTTGAACACACCCAGGAAGCCACGTGAAGCTGAGAGATCACGCGATACTTTGAAGTAGCGGTGAATCGCACTTTTGACCTTGGTGTAAACTGCTAATTATTATCTGAGGTCTTATTAATTATTTTTATCTTTCCTACGAGACTCAGAATATTCCATTTCGTCATGCTGCATTATTAAAACATTTTGGAGAATGTTTATTTTTACTTTAGGTAAGGTAATACCCTTGCAGATACGCAAAAAGGAACGTAAGTAGTCGCTCAACGTTTTCGTTTTGACGACCTACTTTCTAGAGACACCCAGTACCGGAGCACTGCGTCTTGAGAATCCGCCTTGTGTAGGCGTGGAATTACATTTGTCCTACGAAACGTAGAAGAATATCCGCTGTTTAGCGTTAAAAAGTGATTATAAGGTGCCATCGAGCAAGCAAATACTAATATTCACTGTCGATGAAGTCCAGTGAATTAAATAAGAAGCTTGGGAAATAATTATTGGCAAGTATAGTGTATTGCACAACATTGCTGTGACATCACATATTACCCACGCGTATGTGGAGGGCAGATGCCTAGTGGAAATATACAGGTAATAGTGTTACAATTATCCTGAATAAGTGTGATTATAATAGTATGAGATATTTAAATTGCCAAAGTGGAAATTTCATCTTTGAAACGTCGTATAATTCACGGATGCTGCGTGATACAAAAGTAGCGTCACTAGCACGTGCAGCATTATAAAATAGTATTAGCTCACATGCTAATCCACATCTGCAAGATTAAGGCTGTGTCGTATTTTATAATTGAAGCCTATAATAGTCACGACGGACATTATAATTTTGGAAGTGAGAGGATGAATAATCACGCAACTTATTTCGCTACCCACGTGATTGGACTTTTATTCACCATGGTTGAAGCAGTCACCATGGGCTAATACCATCCCAGTATGGGGGGGTGACGTTTCTACAGGGACCAGCATGATGGTGGAACTTCCAGAACGATCAACGAGAGGGAAGGAGCCAAAATGCCATTTCCAGGCATATCCACGAAGATGTCGACAGGGACAAATCGAACCCTGGTCTTTGGGGGAGTCCAGATGAGAATCCTGATGAGGAGGATACCGATCCAGAGAGCCAGAGAGGTTTATGTACAACCCTTGTTGTGGAATAGAGAGCTGAGTGAGAGCTCCTCCATTTCGTGAGTTTTTGTCACACCCCTTCTTTGTTCTAGTTTCTGGTGGTATAGTAGTTTTAATGTAGTTTGTGAATCAACCACACTCAGTGTCAGCCATTTTTCTAGGTAGGGATGTAACTAGATTAGTTAGATGTCATTTATTTCAGTTTAGAGTGAGACACCTTTGGGGTCAGACATTTTGGTCAGCCCTGGTGCAGCTTGGTGAACGTCGTGGAACGTCAATGCCTACCCTTTTGCTGAACCTGATCGTAGTCATTTTGAGGCTATTTTGTTCAACCCTACTTGGGGTAATTTTCAAGTCTTTGCTGACTGTAGTTATGGCAATCAGATGCCTTGGTTATTAATTGACTGCATTCTTCGCAGCCATCCTTTGTTACACCCCTGACTGTCGTTAGAACGGTCGTATCATTTAGGTAGTCGACAGTAACTACCAGTTTGTAAATGCATTATATTTCATTTTGAATAAGCTCAGAAGCTATTCTTGGTCATGTTTGATCCTAACAACTAGAAGGAATGTTTCGTTGCCTAGCATCGAACGCGGTTCCCAACGTATCATTAAGCAGATCTAGTGTGTGAATCTGTGCCACATTTATCATTTTTTTCCTTGTGTCGTGTGAGACACGTTTTTATTTGATGTTCTAGCAACTACTGAGTTGCATTTCTAAAGCAAAGAGCTTCAGTTATTGTAAGTTTACTTTCATTTAGACGTCTTTGGTAGAAAGACGGAAGTGTATTACTATACTCAGATTTATAGCGTGCGTTTGATACACGGACTCTGTAGAGATCCGTAACATATGGTAATGTTTTTTATGAACCGGCCAAGTGCAGGTTTTGTATTGATTAAATCGCCGGCCTTGAATAAACTGGTTATGTAACCCAGTGACCTAGAGCACGCCTGCTTCATTGTGAGACAAAACGACTATAGACGAGGACAGAGTACAATTTGTATTCGCTTTTCCTTTCATTGCTATTTTGCTTATGGAAACCAGTTTCCACTCTTGTATTTGATCACTTGTTTTATGGATCGGTTTTTGTTAGTTTAGCGCTCTGTTGCGTGTATTGTCGTATGACAGGTACAGTTATGTAAGGTTTTCTATAGGATGGTGAAGTCTACCCTGTTATAGCAGGATGTTATTGTATGCTTTGTCCGGGGATGATCCAGTTGACCAGATGTTATGGGAAGGTAACTGTTGTACAGGCCTATCCCAGAGTTATTGAACGCGAGCTTAGCGCCGCTGGTAACCCGTGTTATTGTGTGTCCGAGTTGTTATACTCGTTGATTATATTCCGACTGTTGAGTCGAGGCTTTTTGGTGGAGAATGATCTCAGTTGGAGACACTCCGTGCCCAGGCTATTGTCAATGTTATTCGCCATAAACCTACGATAAACCTATAAACCGACATTCTAATAATAACATGCATAATTGTTATAAAACAAGCCTAACTAACGATTCTTTCTATCTAACTTTGTTCTTTGCATTCTGGAACTGTTGACATAGCCGTGCAGTTGAAGATAATTTCCTTGTGAGGAAATGACTAGGACAGTTGACATTTTTGTAGCGACCTGAAGCATGTGCGAACCTAGAGTTCGTAGCTTGTGGAGCTCAGGCCATGCGATGTCAGACGTGGTCTCAACTGCGCATTCGTCACCGTAACTATACACATTAGATGACTATGGTTTACAAAGAGTAAACCAAGGTGTAGGCAGGAATTTTTAATAAAACTACTGTGTCTATTTCGTTATTAATTTATGATGTCAAGTGTATTAAACCTACATGTTACTTTATTGTGTGCTGTTAGCACATAGTTATTAAGCATAATTAAATTGTTTGTTTTTCATGGCTGTACACTTAGCTTTTGGATGTAATTGTTTTCTTTTACGGACGTCATCGCCGTAAATTTTGTTAATTGATAGGACTTAGCTAGTTGAATTAATGTTAAATTTAAATGTCGAAATGGTACCGTCCTAACCTAGATTTGTTTTGCTACCCTGTTAAATGTAAATTCAGATATTAGCTTGATCTTGTAACTTGAACTAGGGACTTGCGTCGTGCCATATTCCTAGCGTTGCTGTTGTTGCTTTATCATTGTGAGTTAGATCTTTCGCGAGGGTTTTCAGTAACTTCTCAGGTAGGGGACCTGTTCTTTATCTTAGTTTATTTATTAATTTGCGGACTAGCCGATTATAACCCTCCGAACTAGGCTAGGGGCTTGTGAATTTTAATAAATTTTCACGGTGTTTTACATGAGTCTGGATGTTTATTTTCTCAGTCTAGTTTTAAGGTGAACCTTTCCTTAGGCGGTCTATGACCATCGTCACCATGTACCACGATCCCTGTGGACTACGGACTCTCGTGCCGCTTTAGCCTTTTTGGAAGGTCACCTGATCCTCACGGTACTTTTCTTTTTATTCGATTTATGTGTCGTTAATTGAGTCATCGTGGTTGTTGACATCAACTAAACGGTCTCAGTACTACCTTTGAACACACCCAGAAAGCAACTAGAAGCTGAGAGCTTATACAATTCTCTTTGGAGTAGCGAGGGATCGCACTTTTGGCTTTGGTGAAGTCTGCTAATTATTTATCTGAGGTCTTATTAATCAACTTTAACTTTCTGCGAGACTCAGAATATTCCATTTCGTCATTCAGTATTATTGAAACATTTAGGAGAATGTTTTTTGTTTTTTTGTTTTTTTTTTTCACTTTAAGGTATGGTAATATCATTGCAGATGTGCAAAAAGGAATGCAAATAGTCGCTAAACGACTTAGTTTGACGACTTGATTCCACGGGGAGTGCATTTCCGTGCACCACGTCTTGAGGATCCGCCCGGTCGAGGCGTGTTGTAATACCCGTCGTGTAAGACGTGGGAATAGTCCGCTTTATAGCGAAGAATTTTATCAAGTGGCAACGAGCACCATCGTATTGTGCATCACGATTATCAAAGTTTAGTGATCAGCACTAATAGTATTGTGAATTTATTTGAAACGTATTGTGAATTTTCTACGATTTTGTAGCACCGCATTTTGTACCCACGTGATTTGTGGAGGGCTAAAGCCTGGCGTCAAATATACAAGTAATTGTGATAACGTTGCATTAAACGAGTGTTATATTAAATACGCTTCGTGTATAAATTGCTACAGTGGATTTATCCGCAATAATTCGACGCCAATTTCACGGATGCCACGTGACTGCAAAAATAGAATCTGTGCACGTGTGAACCAGCAGATCAGTGCATGGCCATTTACTTATGATCTGCAAAGTCTGGAGGCTGTGTTGCTAGATATATGTGTAACGCCTGTGATAGCTACAAAGCACACCGTAATTTCATGTGATAAAGAAATACATAATGTCTAATATTACCGACCACGTGTTCGACATTTATAACACCATGTTCGAGTCGAAGGTGATGGGCTAGATACCGTCATGGTATGAGGGAGACGTCTCGGATGGAACGAGCATGATTTGGAACTTCAAGAACGTCGAACGAGAAGGAAGGAGTCGAGGATGCCCTTTCTAGGCAGGTCCAACCCATTCACGATGTCAACTACGGGGACAGACCGAACCCTGGTCTTTGGGAGAGCCAAGATGGAAGTTCTGATATGGACAAAACCAATCCTGAAAGCCAGAGGTGCTTTTGTTCAACCCTTGTCGTTGGAAAGAGCTAAGTGTGGGCCCCTTCATATCGTGAGTTTGTACAACCCTTCATTGTTCTAGTCATTGGTGGTATATTTAGATTAGTGTAGATTGTAAATCAGCCGAACTTCGTGACAGCCATTTTATAGGCAGGGAATGTAATTAGTATAATTAGATGTTATTTATTTTACAGTGATTGTGAGCCACCCTTGGGTTTGATATTTTGTTTAACCCTGGTGCAACCTGATGGACGTCGTAGGACGACAATTCCTGTCTATTGCTAAACGTGACCGTAGTCATTTCAGGGCTACTTTGTTTAACCCCATCTGGGGGGATTTTCGAGTCTTAGCAGAGTCCTGTCATGGTAAATTGATGCCATGGTCATAATTCTTTAACTGCACTTATTGCAGCCAGTCAATGTTACGCCCCTGACTTGATTAGAGAAGTCGTATCATTTAGGTAATCGACTGTAATTACCAGTTTTGTAACTGCATTTATATTTCATTCAGGATGTGCTCAGAAGCCATCCAGGTCGAGTGTAGACCTTGCAAGTAAAAGGGATGTTCGTTGTAACCTAGCATCGAACCCAGTTCCCAACGTATCATTAAGCAAATCCAACAGAGTGGGGTTTGCGCCATAATATTATTTTGTTTGTGTCAAGTGTAATGACACGTGATTTATTTGAATGTTTGATACAAGAAACAAATGAAGTGTTTTATCTTTGAGAGCAAAGAGCTCCAGCAATGATAGACATTGCTATCTTTTAAACGTCTTTGCTATGAAAGACAGATTTATATATTTATATTCAGCTTTATAGCGTGCTCTTAATGCACACATTCTTTGATGTTTATAACCCATGGTAAAGGCATTATTATGAGGCCAGTTTTAGAGTTATTTTCTTTCCAAAACTGCCGGCCCAGTCAACGTGTTGTGTCAAATAGTACAGGGAGCCTGTAACTCGCTGTGACACAAAGACAGGTGTGTGAATATTTCCCAGCGCACGATTGAGAGCGCTTGCTTCCAAGTGAGACAGACTTATTTTTAACACAGGACGCAATGCTTGCAGCATTTTCTTTTTCATTGCATTGATTGCTCATGGAACCCAGTGTCCATTTCTGTGTCTGAACACATGTTCTGTAGATTGTTATTTGTTAGTTAAACGCCTTTTGCGTGTACCGTTGTTTCGACGAGTACAGTTATGTCAGGATTCTTATATTATGTTGGAGGCTAGTGCCCGTGCCCCCCCCCCCCCCCCCCCCGTGAAGAGGCTTTTCATGTAAGAAGGTATTTTGTGTACCATGTCCGGGACAGTTCCCGTGGACCAAATATTTAGGGAGGGTAACTGACGTGTTTCCAGGCCTGTCCCAAAGTTATTGAACGCGAGCTGCGCGCCGCTGGTAACTCGTGTTATTGTGTGTCCGAGATGTTATTACTCGTTGATCGTATCCCAACTTTTGAGTCGAGGCTCTTCGGCAGAGATGATCTCGCAGAGACGCTCCATGCCAGAGGCTAGTCAGCTGTTATTCGCCATAAACCAACTATAATTTAAACCGACATCTTAATAATAAATCGCATAATTTTGATAAACAAAATATAAATAACAAATCTTTTCTATTTAACCTTGTTCATTTGCATTTGGAACCTGCTGACATAGCCGTGCCAATGAAAGTATTTTCTGGAGGAAATGACCTTAGGACAGCTGACACTTTTTGTAACGACAGAGGCTTGCTTGAACCTACAGTTCGTAGCTGGTGGAGCTCAGGCCATACGATGTTAGACGTAGTTTCCACTACGCAGTCGTCACCGTAATTACACACGTTAAATGACTATGGCTTACGAACTGTAAACCAAGGTGTAGGTAGGCTTTGAATAAAACTGTGGTCTTGTATTTATTGATTTATTGATGTGAAAGTGTATAAATCCTCCATGTCACCTTTTGTGTGCTGATTAGCACCTAGTTTGTAAGAATGCCTTAGATGTTTTTTTATGGCTTGTCACATAGCTTTGATTGTAATTGTTTGATATTACGGACGTCACCGCCGTAAATTTTGTAATTAATTGGTAAGACTTAACTAGATGAATTAATATTAAATGTAAATGAGGAAATGGTATCATCCTTACTTAGATTTGTTTTGCTGCCTTGTTAAATGTAAATTCCGATATTAGCTTGATCTTGTAACTTGATCTAGGGTTTTTCGCCGTACCATTTTCTTAGTGTTGCTGTTGTTGCTTTAATAATTGTGAGATAGATCTCTCGCGAGGGTTTACAGTAACTTCTCGGGTAGGGATCTGCTCTTTATTTTTGATTATTTATTAGCTTGCGGATTAGCCGATAGAAACCCTCCGAACTAGGATAGGGGTTTGTCGATTTTAAAATAAATCTTTACGATGTTTTACATAAGTCTGGATGTTTCTTTTCTCAGTATAGTTTTTAAGGTGAACCTTTCCTTAGGCAGTCTATGACCTTTAGTCACCATGTACCACAATCCCCGTGGATGATGGTTTCTCGTGCCGCTTTGGCCTGTTTGGAAGTTCACCTGATCCTCTTGGCATTTAGGTCCGGCGGATGAGATGTTAGGGAAGTCATTTCAGTTGTTGGCTGTCCTGGCAGCTCCTCTGACGGGCTCATATACTTGACAGTATTAAGTGGCGCCCAACTCATGTGCCGACGTTAACGTGGTGACCGTCAGTTCCATTTTATTTAAGAGGATCTTATTGTTGATCAATGGTAAATTGACCGGACTGGGACGAACTTAGTAAGTCGTACTGCAGATCGATTAACCGCATGGCATTCATGTATGATACAAGTCCATGGGGTGAGGCTTTTGTGTTAGATAAATGATGGATAGGATTTTCTTTGATGATGCCTCATCCTGAGTAAATGTAATACTTTGCTTTGCTCGCTGTTGTCTTTGTAAATGTAGAAGCACTTAGTTTGCATACTCCAGCTGTACTCGTGATGTTTATTTAAATGAAACAAGCTTTATACCACTAAGTAACTAATCATAGCTGTACGTTCCATAAGAGATTGCTCCCTCTCTTTCTCAATAATTTCTTGTCATGGATGAAGAAACAATTCGTCGTGTATTTGGAGAGATGTTGGCAGGTGCCAATGCCAATCTCCAGCAGATTACTGCTGACTTAGGTGAAGTCAGGCAGGAAGTAGGTACTGTAAGGGGTGACTTAGGTAATGTCCGGGGTGACTTGGGTGAGAATACCCAAGCTGTCAATAATGTTAGACGGGATCTTGAGGCTAACACCCGATCAATTAACACTGTAAGTGGTCATGTGGACCAAGTAAGAAATGAAGTTAATAATGTTAGAGCTGATCTAACACAGTTCAGGGCCGACATAGATGCTCATAGAATAGAGGCCAGAAACGATCTTACGGCAGGTTTAGCAGCTGTTAGGGTTGACGCAATACGACACCATCAGGAGGCTAACCAGCGTATTGATAATTTGACAGACCAAATGAATAGAGCTAGGGAGGACGTGCAAGCCCGTTTAGAGGAGCACACCGCTCAGATTCAAACGACTATCAATAGAGTTCAGGTTGATATGAGGGCTGACTTAGACCATACTCGAGAGGAATTTGGAACTCGATTAACTCACGTCGAGGGATTCATGAACAACGTCAAGAAGGACATGGCTACCATGAACATAGAACTCGTACTGATGAGAGATACAGCGAACGCCGTCAACAATAATGTCAAGACAATCGTCGATAGTTTGATCCAGGTCAAGGACGAGTTGTATACGAATCAAAAGAACATTACGGAATTAACCGATACCGTAACAGGGCTGCGAGAGACAGTAGACATTCATCGAGAAGAAAATAAGGTCGATGTAATGCTATTGAAGGGTGACCTTAATGTGCATAAAACCATTATGGAGGCGAAGGTGGCCGAGGTCAAGGATGACGTAGGTCAGGTCAAGGTCAACATGTCCAAAGTCGAGGGGGAAATTGACTCACTGCAGAAAAGATTTGAGGAAGTCGCAATAACTGAGAGGTTAGATCTCAGTTACAACTTGAGGACAGCTATTCGTGAAGTCGACACCAACCTCAAAGGTAAAGTCGAGAGAATTGAGTTGCAGCTCAACGATTTGGGAAACAAGGTCGCAGCTAAGACTATCCCAGGGCTCGAAATTATCAAGAGACGTCTCGACCTACTTGAGACTCAACCAAGGGAGATACATTTACCTCCACAGATGGGAGACTCTCGGACAACACCAGGACCGCAATCCGCAGGCATAATGCCTACACACTTTCAACCTTGCGCACCCATGGAACCACAACGGTCCCGATTTACCGGTTCAGCGCAGAGTCAAGCGTTAAATTATGACGCGAATCCTTTCCAACCCGCACATAATCAACAAAGTCAGGAGACAAGTACGCCAACGCATAATTATACGCCGAGTTCATTCAGACCTGCGCACACACAGGGGAACGTGACAATCATCCGTTCGCGAGAAGAGCAACCAGCTCGATTCTCAGGCACTGAAAGTGGCATCACTCCTGTAGAATTCTTAGAGAATGTGGAGAGCTACTTAAGGGACACAATGGTAACTCCGGAGAGAGAGCTCTGAGTTATTGAGCGTTTGCTTGAAGGGCAAGCTAGCACTTGGTTCAGGGCCTTCCGCTATTCATTCGTAGGCTATCAAGACTTCAGAGAAGCCCTACTGAGGACTTATTGGTCGAGCGACATCCAGAAAAATATCAGAGCTGAGATGTACACTCGCCGATACAGCTCGAACACTCCGACGCGCTATGCGAACTACTTCGCAACCCAGCTGGCGAAACTTCGTTGTTTGCAACCCCCACTGTCAGAACAAGACCTTGTGAATACCATCGTCTGGCAATACCCTGCAGACGTGCAACGAGTATTGATCGCTGCAGGAGCATCTACATTCCAGCAGTGCGATCAGATCTTGCGACGACTGGACGCCAATACTGAACATTTTCCAACACACCGTCAACAGAAGGCTGACAGGCGTGATGAGCGACACGTTAACTTGACGACTGTGGACAAAGTGTGCCAGACGCCACAGCAAACACAGACTCAAGAGAGTCTTGAACAGCGTAATGAATACAATCGTGGTCGGAGAAATTGGAATAACAC
The DNA here is from genome assembly GCA_946902985.2 of Meconema thalassinum. NCBI lineage: Eukaryota > Metazoa > Arthropoda > Insecta > Orthoptera > Tettigoniidae > Meconema > Meconema thalassinum. Next base: position 472,704,079 of record OX336391.1, read on the forward strand.
TCCGTACGCTAGGGACCGGAGAGATGACCGTCGTAGTTATTGGAACCGACGCTTTGATCGAGGAACGAACGACAACCGTCGTCACGATACGAACGCCGAGGGAATAACAACCGAAACCCACAGCAGGGAGATGTCCCTAGAGATTACCGCTACAGCGAAGGATACCGTCGAGATCGGCACCCCAGCTATCAGGCCGATCGAGACTGGAGAGGAAGAGCACAGGAGAGTCGTGAATACCTTCAGCAACTCCGAGGACTCCAAGAAATCCAAGAAGGGGGAGATCAGAACCCGACTTCGCGGGAAACACGAAATATTCCGGCGGAAGAAACGAAGCGAAACCAGCCCGGTACTTCCCGCCAAGAAAAAAAACGCCAAAAACCCAGTAGACTCTTACCCGATTGACCATAGAGTAACTGCCACTATCTTACTCTGGGAGCCAATTCAGGTAGATCTATTAGACGAACGACGAACGACGAACGACGAACCACAACTACGAATTGACGCGTCTACCGAAAATTGTAGCTACCCTGAATGGATGTGACGTGGTCATTCTCATCGATACAGGAGCAATGATAAGTGTCATTTCAGCCGATTACCATGCCAGACTCAAAGCAAATTCTGAAGTGACAGAGCTGCCAGTTTCTGCAGTAAGAGTCAGAGGAGTTATACCTGACAGTGTTGTAATGTGCAAAATTCAAATTTTATGCACTTTAAAAATTTCGAGCCACGTGTATTTGCACGAATTCCTGGTGATGAAAGGCCTGCATCATGATGCCATATTGGGTGCAGACTTCATTCGGAAGTACGATGGAATCATTGATATGGGACGTAATACGGTGGAGTTTAAGCCGAACGAACCCATTCAAATGAATTTGGTAGAGGAAGAACCGAAATTTGAATCCGAAGTCAACGTTGTTGAGAATTTAAATGGCAAGGAAATTGAGGAGACACAAGATGCCGACGGAGAGGCAGAACGAATATCAGCACCTGTACGAGAGAAACTAGATGCAATATTAAGCGAATACGAGGATATATTCGACACCACACCTGGTGAAATATTGGACTACGAGTACGATCTTATAGTACTAGATGATTCCCCGTTCCAGAAGAAGATTTATCCTATCGCAGAGAAACACCGAGAGGAAGCTGCTCAGAAGATCCATGAAATGGAAGCAGCAGGTACAATTAAGAAGTCACCAACTTCTTTCTTGAATCCTATAACACCTGTGGTTAAGGTGGATGGAAGCCTGAGACTTTGTCTCGATGCCAGGGCCTTAAACGAACGCCTAGCTCCTGAGCATGACCGACCGCCCGAAATTAGGGACATCCTCAGAAAATTTATGGGGAAGAAGGTATTTTCGTCATTGGACCTAGTACAATCCCACTACCATATAAGATTGTCTGAGCATACAAAGAAGTATACAGGGTTTCTGTTCGATCAGACCACCTATGTCTTTCGAAAACTACCCTTTGGAGTGAAAAATGCCGGAGCTGCATTAATTAGAGCACTTGAAGCGAAGCTGACTCCTGAAGTAAAACAGAAGGTGATATGTTACGTGGATGACATCATCATAGCCTCGGAAACGGAGGAAGAACATTTAGCAACTTTAAGCCTTGTTTTTGAGAATCTTCGACAGGCTAATTTCAAAGTGAAGTTCGACAAGTGTCGATTCTTCCAGAGAGAAGTCAAATTTGTGGGACACATAATTAATGGAGATGGATACAGGCCGAATCCGACGAAGATCAGAACCGTTGCTGCATTTCCGACACCAACCCGTGTGAAACACGTGAGACAATTCCTGGGAATTATCCAATTCTTTGCTGCTCATTGTGAGAAGTATTCTGAGACTGTCGCACCACTTCAAGGTCTGTTGAAGAAGAATTGCCGATGGGCTTGGGAAGACGAGTGTGAGACGGCTTTCAGAAAAGCTAAACAGAAGCTGGTTGATTCGATTCAGTTAGAATATCCGGACTACTCCCGGAATTTTATTCTAGAGACTGATGCATCTGCGATTGGAATAGGTGCCATCCTATTGCAGGAGGACGATGAGAAGAAACGTCATTACATCGCTTTCTTAAGTCGACGTTTGAGAGCGCATGAATCTCATTATTTCACCACTGAGATTGAAGCACTCGCGATTGTTTACGCGCTAGAGTACTGGCAGAAACTTTTGTTAGGCCAGAGGATTATCGTGAGGACCGACCACCATGCGCTGACCTTCATTTTACGAACAAGACTGGCAAGCGACAGGATCACACGTTGGACGCTGTTTCTCCAACAGTTTGATTTGGAAATTGTTTACCGACCAGGCAGAGAGAATGTGTTGGCTGACATCCTCAGCCGGAATCCTGAAGCCACTGTGAATGCCATTGACATCGAGGGAGAATGCGAGGAACACCTTCGCCGACTTCGTCACCTACCAGAAGGACAACGACGTGAGGAGGAACTCAGGAACATTATCCGCTTCCTGAAACGACGAATGGATCCACAGGATGCTCACTACGCGAGGACAGCTGCTCTTGCAGATGACTATTTGATCTATCATCGTGTCTTGTATAAGTTTGTGGACGAAGACTACACTCAACTGCGTGCAGTCATTCCGAGGAAATATCAAGAATCTGTCATTCTTATGGTTCATCTATCCATTGGGCATGGTGGGACTGACAAGACCATTGTGACCATCAAGGAGTCTTTCACCTGGAAAGGCTAGGAACCACCGTTAGACAGTGTTTACGTGCTTGCGACGCATGCCAGCGTAACAAGTACACGTCACACTTGTTGAAGGAACCCCCTAGGCCTATACTCCCAACTCAACCTAGAGAGTTATACGCACAGGACCTCTATGGCCCAATACCAAAGGCCCGCCGTGGGAATCGCTTCATTGTTGTTACCATCGATGTGTTCACGAAGTATACGATGCTTCACCCAATTCAGAAAGCCACCGCACACCAGATTATACAGAGGATTAGACGACAAGTAATACCAGAGGCAGGAAAGCCACAATTCCTGTTGACTGATCATGGATCACAGTTCACCTCCGTAGAATTCGCCAATGCTATGAACGAGTCGGAGATAGGTCATGTTTTATCTTCTATTCGCCATCCAGAGAGCAACCCAGCAGAATGCGTAATGGCAACTATCGCAAAATTCTGTCGATTGTACTGTCAGGAAGAACACTGGCGTTGGACCGAAGTCCTAATAATCATGGCAAAGTGTATTAACTCAACAGTCCATGAGAGCACTGGTCAAATACCCATGGTTTTGCATTTGGACCAGATGCCGATGAGAATGTGGAATCGTGTGATTGTAAATCCACCTTGTTTACAACCATCACACGCCAGCAGACTTTCAGCTGCAAGGGACACTTTGGACAGATAAGCTGCGAAACGTTTGAGAAGAACTAGACGCCAGAGATTCAGAGAACCACTAGTCGCGGGAGACCTTGTTCTCATAAGGAGACCCGGAATTTCAAGTTCTATAGACCGCATATATGGAAAATTTCTGTCTTTATATTATGGCCCCAGTCGTATCCGACAACCTCTGAACATTGGAAGTTATGTGATTGAAGACATTCAAACAGGAGAGTGCATTGGAACCTTCAACGCAGCTAATCTAAAAAAATATCACTCATGAATGAACTCTGAGTCAAATAAAAATGCCTTCCCTACATTTTTTTATTTGAAACGACGGAGAGGCAGATGAACCCGCTGAGCTAAGGTTCATGTGATATGTTTCATGACAACACATTTATGATGGGATGTACTACCTTTGAACACACCCAGAAAGCAACTAGAACCTGAGAGCTTATACAATTCTCTTTGGAGTAGCGAGGGATCGCACTTTTGACTTTGGTGAAGTCTGCTAATTATTTATCTGAGGTCTTATTAATCAACTTCAACTTTCTGCGAGACTCAGAATATTCCATTTCGTCATTCAGTATTATTGAAACATTTAGAAGAATGGTTTTTTTTTTTCACTTTAAGGTATGGTAATATCATTGCAGACATGCAAAAAGGAATGTAAATAGTCGCTAAACGACTTAGTTTGACGACTTGATTCCACGGGGAACGCAGTTCCGTGCACCACGTCTTGAAGATCCGCCCGGTCGAGGCGTGTTGTAATACCCGTCGTGTAAGACGTGGGAATAGTCCGCTTTATAGCGAAGAATTTTATCAAGTGTCATCGAGCACCATCGTATTGTGCATCACGATTATCAAAGTGTAGTGATCAGCACTAATAGTATTGTGAATTTATTTGAAACGTATTGTGAATTTTCTACGATTTTGTAGCACCGCATTTTGTACCCACGTGATTTGTGGAGGGCTAAAGCCTGGCGTCAAATATACAAGTAATTGTGATAACGTTGCATTAAACGAGTGTTATATTAAATACGCTTCGTGTATAAATTGCTACAGTGGATTTATCCGCAATAATTCGACGCCAATTTCACGGATGCCACGTGACTGCAAAAATAGAATCTGTGCACGTGTGAACCAGCAGATCAGTACATGGCCATTTATTTATGATATATGCAAAGTGTAGAGGCTGTGTTGCTAGATATATGTGTAACGCCTGTTATAGCTACAAAGCACACCGCAATTTCAAGTGATAAAGAAATACATAATGTCTAATATTACCGACCACGTGTTCGACATTTATAACACCATGTTCGAGTCGAAGGTGATGGGCTAGATACCATCATGGTATGAGGGAGACGTCTCGGATGGAACGAGCATGATTTGGAACTCCAAGAACGTCGAACGAGAAGGAAGGAGTCGAGGATGCCCTTTCTAGGCATGTCCAACCCATTCACGATGTCAACTACGGGGACAGACCGAACCCTCGTCTTTGGGAGAGCCAAAATGGAAGTTCTGATATGGACAAAACCAATCCTGAAAGCCAGAGGTGCTTTTGTTCAACCCTTGTCGTTGGAAAGAGCTAAATGTGGGCCCCTTCATATCGTGAGTTTGTACAACCCTTCATTGTTCTAGTCATTGGTGGTATATTTAGATTAGTGTAGATTGTAAATCAGCCGAACTTCGTGACAGCCATTTTATAGGCAGAGAATGTAATTAGTATAATTAGATGTTATTTATTTTACAGTGATTGTGAGCCACCCTTGGGTTCGATATTTTGTTTAACCCTGGTGCAACCTGATGGACGTCGTAGGACGCCAATTCCTGTTGTAACGTTTTGGGCCCTCACGTTGAGCGACAATTGTAACGTTTTCACTTTGCTCCACGTTGAGCGTACAAGTGTAATGTTAATTAATGCCCCATGTTGGTAGCGACAAATGTAACAGTTTCGCTAGCCCACACGTTGAGCGACAATTGTAATGGTTTGACTGCCCCTAACTGTTGGGTGATAAATATAACTGTTTTCCTTTGCCTAAGCTATGTTGTTTTAATGGGCGCCAAGACCTCAACGCTATGTTGAAATCTAAATTTGTATTTAACAACACCTTGCTCTGGTAGAACACCTTCAAGGATCTTTACTCTCAGATCGTGGTATGATTGGATCATTAACCCAAAAAACAATTGTATCAGGAGAAGGAATTGGTCTATATCTAATGCTACCTACTGAAAGCAAAGATTGCATTGTAAAAGAAATGAATTTATTATATAAAACAAGTATAGCAACATTAATAATAATAATAAGTTTAAAATTTAAATTGGAGCGTTGCGATTTTAATATTACCGATAGAAAATTACGTGAAAACGGAGTCTGATAAATTGATTTTACTCTTATTTCCAAGCTATGAAGTTACTGAAATATGAAATATAAAACAAAGAGAAATGAGAGATTGCGTATTTCTGCGTCACTCGCGCTTACCACTGGAAATGGCCGAAGCCTTTCCCTCGTACTGGATGATGCTGTGAGCTTCCCACAGTCTCCTGGACGTCGACATCTTTGTCGATATTTGATGAGATTCTGGTAGATTAGATAATTCTATGGTCCGTACATCGGACCCAAACACTCGTACAACCACACTGGTTAAGTTTTACAAAAGTTAGTCCTCCACTCCACGGAACATCGGAGCGACCCCCACTTGCAACCGAACACGTCAAGTCTTTCACAGATTGTCCTCGTTCCACGGCGCGCTGAACGATATATGCACCCGTCGCATCCCCACTCCAGTCCAGACTTCTAGCTTGCGTGGTCTCCACTGATTGGCTGCTCCCTACGCGCTAGATCCCCACTCTGGCTCATTACACTCGGCGGGAGGGAGAAGTCGTTTTCCGTTCCATACATTCGCCTTTTCTTGACGCTGCAACCCCGCTTGCGTAATACTTCCCGACAAGATTAAGCGTGTACTTGAATTCCCAGTGAGTCACGTCTCTCGATATACCCTAACTGACGAAACTCCGTTAAATTCCGTAATCACATAACTTTCTATGATATTGTCGTTCGTAATAATTTGCTTGATAGCGTTTTCTAAGACATAGAAAACCTATCTGTATGCTTATAATTTTTATAAAATGCTCCGAAAATATCTTAATAATAATTATAATAAATTAATAATAATAATAAATTAACATGAAAAATTCTCTTGGCTGAACAATTTGCCGCGTAAATAAATATAGAATGGCTTCCTACTGACTTATGCCAGTTGCATAAAAACCCCTCGAAAAACACGTTACATATTCGCCTCGGATCATCGGATGATTTACCGTGACGACGGTCCATTATCCGATTATCCCAGACACGTTAATAAACCCCATCCAAAATACATATTACATAAATGAGATCACCCTAAATTACAGATATATACACTCATAATTTTTCTTCACGCACTTTGCGTCAAATTTTGTTGTCACTATGGATTGCACTTTGCAACCAGTCCAATGTTTTACATATAGAATAGTGTTCCACGGATATTTCCGCCTCTCAAATTTCTCTATGTTGGAGAAATAGAAATAATTAATGTGTGAGCACTATGTATTTATGATGTTATATCACACGCATTGAAGGTGTTCTGATATATTTATATCTCCATAGAACTTCCTAATTTCACTGGAGGTCCCTTCCTTATGGTGAAATTTAATCTCACTTATCACTGAGCACACGATCACACTATTGTGGCAGCGCCTCGTGACCATAATACTTAATCTCTCTTTAAAGTAGATTAAATTAATATTGACTTCTGAAAAAAACAGTAAATGCACATTACATATAACACCAAATATTTCTGTGCCGTAATCGCCCTGCCTTGTTAAGTTCCCGTAGACCATATTCTACTTAATACTAGTTCTCAACACAGACCAGTTCTCCTGACACAAATAATACCTTTGTACAAATTACCTTAAATTACACACTTACAAATCTTTCATGGCGAGGCCGTGAACAGAAATCACGTGTGCTGTTATGTATGAGTTTCATGAAGGACTGTCTCGCATTCTGATGGCCCATCTTTTGTCCCGTGGACGCCTTAAGCAAAAATACCCTGTCCAAGCGCTCACCCATCTCTTGGGGACAAATGGGAATTCACCAGCGCTACCAAATTCTGGCCTTGGTGTATCGAGACATTTTAGTGCTCAAGAGCATCCGACAATCCCGTCATATTTCCCTGTACCTTAAAAACTCTCATTTACTTACATACTACCCCCCTGTGTGACTTCTGATACGCCTGCCTGGAAGACCATCTCCTCCCACGCACCAAATATCACACTTACTCATTTGATAAGCTGGCTCGCCAGCTCAACATCCTCACTTTATGACACATACTTTCGGAGACTATGTATATTATACGTCCCGTATAATCTGTTTCCCTCACTATCCTCCAGCACATATGCTGTTTTCCCAATACGTTTGGAAACTATTAATGTTCCTGCGTCACCTGCTTCCAAACTTGCAAGTGGCTCCCTTAAATGAACGTCATCACGTTGCTCCACTAGCATATTTCTCAGTGTCTGTAACGATGCCCTGTTGCTACTGTCCACACATGCACATATTAAAATACCGTCCTCTGCTTTAACCACAGGATAATCCCTACATAAATTAGTGTCCCTCAATAGCATCTGATTAATTTGTGCCTCAACAGCACTCTGATAAGCGAAAGGTACAGGATATCTATGTCCTGTGAATACTGACCTATCAATAACGTTCAATGAATGTGTATAGCAATTGGCCACACCAATGCGATCCTCAAAAACTCTCCTATTACACAATAACACATCATAGAGCAGAACACACTGTTCATCCTCTATATTTCCCTGAAATGCAGCATCACGTAACGAGTCCTTTAGACTACCGTTCGTAATCACACTGCCCACAAAACATGGAGAACCCCGCTCTACGGCTGGCGATATCTCATTTAAAGTACAAATCACACCTACAATACTACTCCTCTGAATATGGTCATTGAACGCTACTTCTACTTCATAATCTCCCCATTTAAATTTCAAACTCCCTACATCATAACATAAGTTACCAGACACTCTACTTAGCCACTCTGAACCCAAGATAACACTGAATACTAAATTTGGAATTACAAGACAAATCTGCTTCTCTACATGATTATTAATTTTAATGTCTACTAAAACTTGCTTAGAAATTACTTTAGACCTCTTCCCAACAGCTGTGATAACAAAAGTGCTTTTAATTGGCATCTCCTCAAAATTTACTCCAGTTCCTTTCATTTTATCATAAAATGCACTACTTATGCAACTCTTCATACAACCACTATCAATTAAAACATCTGTGTACGCCTCGGACACGTTAAATTTAACTATGGGGCTCTTACTAACCACTTCCTGAATAATACCTTCATCATTTAGTTCATGTAATAATTCATTTCTTACATTTAGGTCATAGGGTTCCTGTATAATTGTATGAACAGGGCATGCTACAGACTGAGATTCTGACCTTACTTCGCAGCCTGGTTCGCGTTTAAAGAACCGCTACAGCTGGCCGTAGTACTACTAACTACTGAACTGGTCTGGTTGTTCTGGGCTGTGTTGTCATTGTTTGGCTGTATATTACTACCACTAGGCTGTCCTCTTCCTTGACCCCTATTCTGGTTGTAATTATTGTTATTATAATTGCTCCCTTGATTTCCCCTGAAATCATTGTTTCTCCCTTGATTTCCCCTGTAATCATTGTTCCTCCCTTGATTTCCCCTGAAATCATTGTTCCTCCCTTGATACTGATTACCATAGCCATTTCCTCTGTTCTGATTTAGCTGATTATTGTTATTTCTATTTTGAGCGTTGGCCCCTTCGCCACCGTTCCCTTGAACTTCTTGATGCCTGGCTTCTTTAGGTCTATTATTATTATTACCCTGGTTCCGATTGAAATTGTCCTCATAACCCCCTCTCCCTAGTGCATCAAATGTGCTTAACAAATTTTCTACTTGTGATATTGTCTTTACATTCTGGATACCAGCAGCCTCCTTGATCCTATAGGGAAAGTGCCTAAGTAGCAACCTCACCACATCACTTTCCTCCTTCAACCCATCCAGATATTTACACACTAATACCTGCCCTAAAAAGTATTCGGTCATGGTGGAGCTTCCTTTAGGGTTATATTTACCACACACTACTCCCTCACGATGCTGCGACTGAATAACCTCATTCCAGAACTTTTCACAGAATTTCATTTTAAAATCATTGATATCAGTAAACTTGTCTCTGTAGACAGCAAACCAATTCCTCGTTTCCCCCCCAAACACTTGTTCTAAAATTTCAACTACCTGGCACCACTCAATACTACCATTTTCCAACCTCTCCCCGAATTTATTTTCTATAGTGTTCATGAACTCCATTGGGCACCCCTGTCGATTGCTGAACTTACCCAGTTCTACCTCCCTGTGTGTGCTATTCACAAAAACTGGCCTATTCTGACTATTTTCTTGCCTGATCCTAGCTTTTAATTTTAACTCTAATTCTGCGATTTTCTCCTCAGCCTTCCTCTCAATACTGTTTACTGTTAATTTAATGTTTCCTTCTGATTCTTCCACTTTATCATATAGCTTTGCTTGTTTCTCCTCAATCTTGCTAATGCTCTCTCTATTACTCTCTCTTAAATCATTTACTTCTGCAACTATTTGTGAGTGGACTTTCTCAATTCTACCCCCCAGCTGTTCCTTAACCTCTTTAGTAGCTACCTGAATTTTGTCAATTTCTCCCCCCAATTGCTTTTTGACCTGCTGTGTTTCCAGTTGCACTAGTTCTTTTAAATTTTCAGCCTGTGTACTGATTCTAATTTCCAACTCCTCCTGTACTTTTCCTAATTTTCTGTTTACATCTGCAATAATCTCTTTAGCCTTTTCTTCCATCACCCCCCCCCCCCCTGATCTCACCTCTTATCAGTTCGAATTTGTCACTCATTTCCCTACTGTTTTGTTCTAATTTAGCATTTAAAGTTTCAGTACTCTCTCTATTTTCCTTACTGTTTTGTTCTAATCTGGCGTTTAAAGTTTCATTACTCTCTCTATTTTCCCTACTGTTTTGTTCTAATTTAGCATTTACGGCATCTGTACTTTCTTTATTTTCCCTACTGTTTTGTTCTAACAAGAGTTTAGTGCTTTTCAGTCGGTCAACACGAATGTACCCAAAAGAGATGGGTTATGCCCTAATCCTGAAATAAATTACATGAGATTAATAAAACACTAGGATGACCAGTTTCGATCGTCAAGCGATCATCATCAGATCCAATACACTTAGGCTATAAAATCTATGTTTGAAATACAGGTGAAAATATTTACAATATGTACAATTATTTAGTTGCAGTATTGGTACTGCAACTGTCAGTGTATGCTAAATGCAGTATATATGTTAGGTGAAATGCTAAATGGTGATGGCTATCCGGAGATTGTACTTTAGAGAGATTATATGGTTGTAAACTATGGTTAAACTATAAAATTTTAGGCTAACTACTTATCTGATTGTCTTCCGTACTACAGCTATTCGCAGTTTCCGTGCTCACTTGAACTCGCTGTGCGGTCGACTGCGGTGGTTATCTTAACGACAGGTTTTTCCCTGTCTTCCCCCCCCCCCTGTCCCTACGTGCTGTGGGGAGTGATCGCGATGTGTTTATGTGAGGTGTTGCCAACCTAGATAAGATGTATGTTATTGAATGAGGTGGATCTACAACTATTAAAGACCGTGGATTAGTCCTCGCCACGCGTGGAGCATAACCCATTCGAACTAAGCGTTGACGGTCTTATGAGGACGTCCCGGCACCTTTAATACTGCCTCTAATATGGGCCTTGGTTTATTGCAGAAGAAAAGTACATCGTACACCTGATCCAGCTAACATTTACCTATTAAAAACCCCCTAATTTCCCCCCCCCTTTTTTTATCTAGCTTGGCTGTGTCGCTAAATTGTGTTTTGTTTCCGACAGGGTGTGTTTTTTAGTAGCGTGAAGAGGGGTGAGCTCTCCATGAACGTGTGTTCATTTAGATTGTTGGGATTGTTTCGTTTGGCTAGGTGTATCTCGATTGCTTCCTTTATGTCAAGAGCTCTACCTTTCGATTCGTGATGGATTATTTTAAGGTCCGACTCTATGTTGGTAAAGCTATGCCCTGCGTCACACATATGTTCGCACACGGCTGAATGTGTTCCGTATCTTATCGCATTTCTATGTTCATTATAACGTGTGTCTACTCGCCTTCCACTCTGCCCGATGTTCTAATTTAGCGTTGTTTTGTTCCAGTTTAGCATTTAAAGCATCACTACTAACTTTGTTCTGATACATGAACTCGAGAAGTAAAGTTTTTAATTCTGGTTGGCCGCCTACACTCCCTGTTTCAGTATCGGGATTTACCTCCGCTACCCCGGTACTACCATCACTCGACATACTGCTCGTATCATCACTCTCCCGTTGATGACCTCTACGTAACCTCATCTGTCTTTCTTTCTCATCCCCCATAATGATATACACTGATACAGACAAATAACCCCCAAAATACAGGCACAGAAATATATACCCTTCTCCTTCCACAATTGTTATTAGGTTTTCAGCCCCAAGTTGTCGGCGACAATTGTGACGTTTTGGGCCCTCACGCTGAGCGACAATTGTAACGTTTTCACTTTGCTCCACGTTGAGCGTACAAGTGTAATGTTAATTAACGCCCCATGTTGGTAGCGACAAATGTAACAGTTTCGCTAGCCCACACGTTGGGCGACAATTGTAATGGTTTGAATGCCCCTAACTGTTGGGTGATAAATGTAACTGTTTTCCTTTGCCTAAGCTATGTTGTTTTAATGGGCGCCAAGACCTCAACGCTATGTTGAAATCTAAATTTGTATTTACAACACCTAGCTCTGGTAGAACACCTTCAAGAATCTTTACTCTCAGATCGTGGTATGATTGGATCATTAACCCAGAAAACAATTGTATCAGGAGAAGGAATTGGTCTATATCTAATGCTACCTACTGAAAGCAAAGATTGCATTGTAAAAGAAATGAATTTATTATATAAAACAAGTATAGCAACATTAATAATAATAATAAGTTTAAAATTTAAATTGGAGCGTTGCGATTTTAATATTACCGATAGAAAATTACGTGAAAACGGAGTCTGATAAATTGATTTTACTCTTATTTCCAAGCTATGAAGTTACTGAAATATGAAATATAAAACAAAGAGAAATGAGAGATTGCGTATTTCTGCGTCACTCGCGCTTACCACTGGAAATGGCCGAAGCCTTTCCCTCATACTGGATGATGCTGTGAGCTTCCCACAGTCTCCTGGACGTCGACATCTTTGTCGATATTTGATGAGATTCTGGTAGATTAGATAATTCTATGGTCCGTACATCGGACCCAAACACTCGTACAACCACACTGGTTAAGTTTTACAAAAGTTAGTCCTCCACCCCACGGAACATCGGAGCGACTCCCACTTGAAACCGAACTCGTCAAGTCTTTCACAGATTGTCCTCGTTCCACGGCGCGCTGAACGATATATGCACCCGTCGCATCCCCACTCCAGTCCAGACTTCTAGCTTGCGTGGTCTCCACTAATTGTCTGCTCCCTACGCGCTAGATCCCCACTCTGGCTCATTACACTCGGCGGGAGGGAGAAGTCGTTTTCCGTTCCATACATTCGCCTTTTCTTGACGCTGCAACCCCGCTTGCGTAATACTTCCCGACAAGATTAAGCGTTTACTTGAATTCCCAGTGAGTCACGTCTCTCGATATACCCTAACTGACGAAACTCCGTTAAATTCCGTAATCACGTAACTTTCTATGATATTGTCGTTCGTAATAATTTGCTTGATAGCGTTTTCTAAGACATAGAAAACCTATCTGTATGCTTATAATTTTTATAAAATGCTCCGAAAATATCTTAATAATAATTATAATAAATTAATAATAATAATAAATTAACATGAAAAATTCTATTGGCTGAACAATTTGCCGCGTAAATAAATATAGAATGGCTTCCTACTGACTTATGCCAGTTGCATAAAAACCCCTCGAAAAACACGTTACACTGTCTAATGCTAAACGTGACCGTAGTCATTTCAGGGCTACTTTGTTTAACCCCATCTGGGGTGATTTTCGAGTCTTAGCAGAGTCCTGTCATGGCAAATTGATGCCATGGTCATAATTCTTTAACTCCATTTATAGCAGCCAGTCAACGTTACGCCCCTGACTTCATTAGAGAAGTCGTATCATTTAGGTAATCGACTGTAATTACCAGTTTTGTAACTGCATTTATATTTCATTCAGGATGTGCTCAGAAGCCATCCAGGTCGAGTGTAGACCTTGCAAGTAAAAGGGATGTTCGTTGTAACCTAGCATCGAACCCAGTTCCCAACGTATCATTAAGCAAATCCAGCAGAGTGGGGTTTGCGCCATAATATTATTTTGTTTGTGTCAAGTGTAATGACACGTGATTTATTTGAATGTTTGTTACAAGAAACAAATGAAGTGTTTTATCTTTGAGAGCAAAGAGCTCCAGCAATGATAGACATTGCTATCTTTTAAACGTCTTTGCTATGAAAGACAGATTTATATATTTATATTCAGCTTTATAGCGTGCTCTTAATGCACACATTCTTTGATGTTTCTAACCCATGGTAAAGGTATCATTATGAGGCCAGTTTTATAGTTATTTTCTTGCCAAAACTGCCGGCCCAGTCAACGTGTTGTGTCAAATAGTACGGGGAGCCTGTAACTCGCTGTGACACAAAGACAGGTGTGTGAATATTTCCCAGCGCACGATTGAGAGCGCTTGCTTCCAAGTGAGACAGACTTATTTATAACACAGGACGCAATGCTTGCAGCATTTTCTTTTTCATTGCATTGCTTGCTCATGGAACCCAGTGTCCATTTCTGTGTCTGAACACATGTTCTGTAGATTGTTATTTGTTAGTTAAACGCCTTTTGCGTGTACCGTTGTTTCGACGAGTACAGTTATGTCAGGATTCTTATATTATGTTGGAGGCTAGTGCCCCCCCGTGAAGAGGCTTTTCATGTAAGAAGGTATTTTGTGTACCATGTCCGGGAAAGTTCCCGTAGACCAAATATTTAGGGAGGGTAACTGATGTGTTTCCAGGTCTGTCCCAAAGTTATTGAACGCGAGCTGCGCGCCGCTGGTAGCTCTTGTTATTGTGTGTCCCAGATGTTATTACTCGTTGATCGCATTCCGACTTTTGAGTCGAGGCTCTTCGGCAGAGATGATCTCGCAGAGACGCTCCATGCCAGGCTAGTCAGCTGTTATTCGCCATAAACCAACTATAATTTAAACCGACATCTTAATAATAAAACGCATAATTTTGATAAACAAAATATAAATAACAAATCTTTTCTAACCTTGTTCATTTGCATTTTGAACCTGCTGACATAGCCGTGCCAATGAAAGTCTTTCCTGGAGGAAATGACCTTAGGACAGCTGACACTTTTTGTAACGACAGAGGCTTGCTTGAACCTATATTTCGTAGCTGGTGGAGCTCAGGCCATACGATGTTAGACGTAGTTTCCACTACGCAGTGGTCACCGTAATTACACACGTTAAATGACTATGGCTTACAAACAGTAAACCAAGGTGTAGGTAGGCTTTGAATATAACTGTGGTCTTGTATTTATTGATTTATTGATGTGAAAGTGTATAAATCCTCCATGTCACCTTTTGTGTGCTGATTAGCACCTAGTTTGTAAGAATGCCTTAGATGGTTTTAGGTAGATTTCATTAGAAAGCTAACTATTACAATGGGTCCCATGTTTCGACTTCCGGAAAATTTCGACATATCTTCGCGTTTCACATCCCCCAGACCCCAAAACCACCGTCAGTTCAAAAGTTTATATATAATTTATGTATGTATATATATGTATATCAGTTTCTTGTGGACACGATAACTGCCGTAATTTTGCACCAATCACTTTGAATGTTTTACCGAATATGTATACCTATAAAATCTCGGTCGAGTTCGTTACTGGGCTAAATCGGTCGAAGGGGGTGAAAATGGGGGTCTTTTTTCGAAAAGGTGAAATATTGCTATAACTCTCTTAATATGTGAAATATCGAATCCGTTCAACGTTCATACTATGTGTCGGATAAAGCCCAAAAATGTATGTTTGAAGAGTTTTTTATAGCACCAACCATTGACCAAAGGGGTGGGAAAAAGTGGGTTTTTCAGGAAACATTAATCATATCTCTCTTAATAGACACAATATCAAAACCGTACAAAATGGACAATATTCCCCTAATAATTACCTAAAACTTTTGTCTGAAAGAATTTTTGATATGACCCACCATTACGCCAAGGGATGAGAAAAATGATTTCGGAATTATAAGAAAATGCCAAGAGCTATCAGAGGTTGCCATGGCAACACTACTAAATTGATAAGGGATGAGCCATCAGACGTTGCCATGACAACGCACTTGCACAAGATCAGATTCAGTATTTCCATCTGACTAAGTGGGAAGCGGCTTCGGTCACGTAACTGGTAGCATGCTGAATGTCTATGCCCAAGGTCGCGGTTTCAAAGCCGGCCGAAGTCGTCGGATTTTCTAAGAGCGCTAAAATCCCTCAGTATGCTTTCCTTTGGAGGGGAAGTTCCAACGTTCGTTGCGAGTTGCTGGTTGGGGTGGCATCTAGTAGCCAAGTTCACAGCTAGGTGTCGTTGACGGTAGTACCTGGTAGCAACAGTAGGAACTACTGCTTGAAATTGACCGTCTGCAGTCCTTACCTGAATTAAGACTAATACAGCCATTACAATTCACACCGTTTATCAGACAGATTCTACACTCACCCAAAGTACACGGGGTTAGGTGACCGCGTTGTCGCAGCCCCTAAACTGAGGAACCAATCAAAGGTAGATTTCATTAGAAAGCTAACTATTGCAATGGGTACCATGTTTCGACTTCCGGAAAATTTCGACATATCTTCGCGTTTCACATCCCCCAGACCCCAAAACCACCGTCAGTTCAAAAGTTTATATATATATATATATGTACATGCATATATATATCAGTTTCTTGTGGACACGATAACTGCCGTAATTTTGCACCAATCACTTTGAATTTTTTACCGAATATGTATACCTATAAAATCTCGGTCGAGTTCGTTACTGGGCTAAATCGGTCGAAGGGGGTGAAAATGGGGGTCTTTTTTCGAAAAAGTTAATATTGCTATAACTCTCTTAATATGTGAAATATCGAATCCGTTCAACGTTCATACTATGTGTCGGATAAAGCCCAAAAATTTATGTTTGAAGAGTTTTTTATAACACCAACCATTGACCAAAGGGGTGGGAAAAAATGGCTATTTCTGGAAACATTAATCATATCTCTCTTAATAGGCACAATATCAAAACCGTACAAAATGGACAATATTCCCCTAATAATTACCTAAAATTTTTGTCTGAAAGAATTTTTGATATGACCCACCATTATGCCAAGGGATTAGAAAAAATGGTTTCGGAATTATAAGAAAATGCCAAGAGCTATCAGTGGTTGCCATGGCAACACTACTAAATTGATGAGGGATGAGCCATCAGACGTTGCCAAGATAACGCACTTGCACGAGATCAGATTCAGATTTCCATCTGACTAAGTGTGAAGCGGCTTCGGTGACGTAACTGGTAGCATGCTGAATGTCTATGCCCAAGGTCGCGAGTTCAAAGCCGGCCGAAGTCGTCGGATTTTCTAAGAGCGCTAAAAATCCCTCAGTATGCTTTCCTTTGGAGGGGAAGTTCCAACGTTCGTTGCGAGTTGCTGGTTGCGGTGGCATCTAGTAGCCAAGTTCACAGCTAGGTGTCATTGACGGTAGTACCTGGTAGCAACATTAGGAACTACTGCTTGAAATTGACCGTCTGCAGTCCTTACCTGAATGGCAGACTAATACAGCCATCCCTAAGTACACGGGGTTACATGACCGCGTTGTCGCAGCCCCTAAACTGAGGAACCAACCAAAATCTCTGCGGGAGATATAATTTTGTGTGAAGAAGTAACAGACCGTTACATAGTTACACATCAGTGTCGAAACTTGCATAAGGACAGTGTGACCACAAGTGTAAAAATGGACCCCAAATGACAAGAAGGTTACCGTTCCCATAAGACAATAAAATGTTTAAAATAAGCATAAAATGTCGAAGAACAAAGTTAATTAACCTCCAATTATAAAATACCTTCTCGCAATAAATGAGGTCTGATCCTTCTACGAAAACCTGCATATTCTGCCTATGTTCGCCTATCCCCAAGTTTGTCCGGTGAAATCTACCTCCGCCTTCCGGCGTGCCGAGAGGACTTTTTTTTATTGCTTGTCACATAGCTTTGATTGTAATTGTTTGATATTACGGACGTCACCGCCGTAAATTTTGTAATTAATTGGTAGGACTTAGCTAGATGAATTAATATTAAATGTAAATGAGGAAATTGTATCATCCTAACTTAGATTTGTTTCGCTGCCCTGTTAAATGTAAATTCCGATATTAGCTTGATCTTGTAACTTGATCTAGGGTTTTTCACCGTACCATTTTCCTAGTGTTGCTGTTGTTGCTTTAATAATTGTGAGATAGATCTTTCGCGAGGGTTTACAGTAACTTCTCGGGTAGGGACCTGCTCTTTATTAGCCTACTTTCGATTTTTGCAAAAAATGAAAGTAGACTTATGAGATCAACACAGGGCGAAAAAAGTGTGTCTGTCTGTGTGTGTGTATGTGTGTGTGTGAGTCTGTGTGTGTGTGTGTATGTGTGTGTGTGAGTCTGTGTGTGTGTGTGTGTGTGTCTGTGTGTGTGTGAGTGTGTGTACTCTGAATGTCTGTCCCCCCTATCAATTCGAACACGGTGAATGCAAATTGAACGAAATTTGGTACAAAGGTAGCACTAGCAAAGGACACCTCAGTGTCATGTTTTATATCGCCGCCATCTTTACTAAAACTGAATGGCGGCCACTCAAACGTTCAAAACGTAAAATCAAATAACGACTAACCAAATCATCCGATCTCTACCAAATTTGGTAACAACATACCTTCGTATAGGATGCGTCTTGTGACCAAATTACAAGGTCGTCCGCCATACCATTTCAGGATGGCGGCCGTGCGAATTATGCAAACTTTATAATCCATATCATGGGACCCACCAGTTCCGATTATCGAGCTGAGAATCGTTTTAACTGTTCTAAAGGAAGAGGCACGTTCGAAATTAAAAGTTTATTTTGTAATACTATAGTGCAGACGTGATTTTAAAAAGCTGAACTGATTCAGTAATAAGACAAGATGGCAGCGGATATCTTGTGCCGGACTTATATTTCACTAATTTGAGTATTGCATGCAATATAGCGTACTGATAAAAAATAAATAAACTTTGTATGAAATGCTTTATATATAAATAATATACTCCAGTGATGAAATCGTTTAGTATAAATCATTATTTGCTAACAAGTTCTATGTAAGTCATTTTAAATAGAACGATATTCGTTGACACAATTAGCTCAGTGGTAGAGCGTTAGCCTATCGCTCAAATGCCTATGGTTCAAACCCGATCAGAGCTAGGTTTTTTGCTTGAAATGTTATATGTTTATTGTTTTGTAATGACTCAGATGTTTTAAAATTAAGCGTTATATTGTGCACATTATGGTGTAAAATATATATTTAATTAAAACATAATTCGCCAGCAGATTTACTCGGGACATCTAGCTGCCAAAAAGGTAACTTCCAGATTTTATTGAAAAGTTTCTTCTTCTGGCCGCTAGAATGCACTCGCTCTGTTAGGATTATATTGTTCGATATTTCACCAATAGATGTCACGACTAGTCTACGTGGGGATCCATTGATTACTATACCATTATCATTCTATGCGCATCGAATTTGAAGAATGACAAGATGATACTACGATACATTTTAACTTTTTATTTTAAAGGGTTTGTAACAGCCTATTTTGCGTTACTTGAAAATGTTATTAAGCGTTATATTGTGCACATTATGGTGTAAAATGTATATTTAATTAAAACATAATTCGCCAGCAGATTTACTCGAGACATCTAGCTGCCAAAAAGGTAACTTCCAGATTTTATTGAAAAGTTTCTTCTTCTGGCCGCTAGAATGCACTCGCTCTGTTAGGATTATATTATCGAAAATATCCACATAGTTTGTATACACACGTCTCTGTAGGGTCATGGAAAGATTTGTTAATTCAATTAGGGTTGTGAAAGCCATGCACAACCAGACGTGTAAAGACATGCCTCAACTCAAAGTTGGATGTTGCCCACGGCAGGTCGTAATAATAATAATAATAATAATGTTATTGGTTTTACATCCCTTTTAACTACTGCTGATTTTAGAGACACCGGGGTGCCGGAATTTTGGCCCGAAGGGGATCTTTAACGTGCCAGTAAATGTACTGACACGGCTCCCTCGCATTTGTGCACCCTCAAATGCCAGCTGACTGCGCCAGGATACGAACCTGCAACCTAGGGCCCAGCAAGCGAGAACGTTACCGCTGAGCCACGCCGCCAGTCCGGTCGATTATGTCTCCAGATTCATAACATTCTTGATATACTTCTTATCTTTCTTTCTTTCTTTCTTTCTTCAATGATGGTAGCAGTTTTTATCTAGGTTGTGGCGTTTGGTAGAGGTAAATCGTTTCTAAGGTCTTCAACAAAGAATAGTTCTATTATACTCTTTGATAATAACAACGAGTTATAACTATACTCATACATTTAGGAGAAAGTAGGCTATATGTTCTTTACTGAACATCTTGTTTTTGATTATTTATTAGCTTGCGGATTAGCCGATAGAAACCCTCCGAACTAGGATAGGAGTTTGTCGATTTTAAAATAAATCTTTACGATGTTTTACATAAGTCTGGATGTTTTTTTTCTCAGTCTAGTTTTTAAGGTGAACCTTTCCTTAGGCAGTCTATGACCTTTAGTCACCATGTACCACAATCCCCATGGATGATGGATTCTCGTGCCGCTTTGGCCTGTTTGGAAGTTCACCTGATCCTCTTGGCATTTAGGTCCGGCGGATGAGATGTTAGGGAAGTCATTTCGGTTGTTGGCTGTCCTGGCAGCTCCTCTGACGGGCTTAGTAGCGTAGGGGCTTGTCCATCCGCCCCGTGAACTTGCGTTTGTTTTGAAATATTTACACGTCGGAATTTTACTCTCTTAGACCGTAGGAACTTAAAAAATAACAAGATGTTCAGCAAAGAACATATAGCCTACTTTCTCCTAAATGTATGGGTATCTTTATGACTCTTTGTCCTCATCCCTAAAACAATCACCCCAACCACAATGTATTGTTTGTTTTCTTTTATATTGATAATAAGCCAGTAAGTGTCAAGATCAATATTATATACTTTATGATGATTGAATAACAAAACTACTAACTTATTGTAATGCATTCACGTCCGTTAATCTCTATATTAAGCCAGCCTGCAAAATTAAGAATCTTCCGCCCCAATCATCTTCCGCCCCAATCACAGTAGGTGGTGCTGCGACCTATCAGTGAATTAATCTTTATCTTGTACGCCTATGCACTGCCATCGTAATGTACTACGATGGCAGTGTTCTATGGGTGTTGAATGAGTAGGCAGTTTAAAGTAGCCAAGAGGGAGGCGATCCAGCTGGCAGTGTTTAAAGGTATTCGGAGCGCGATCGTGGCTAATAGTTGAACTACCAGGTGATTACAAAATTGCCATACTTCAGGAGGCCAGCTCAGGCATTTACACAGCGTTATGTTTGGAACAATATTACTCACATAACCCACAAGAGGACAGCACCGTACAGAGGCATTAAGAAGGCTGTGGTTAATGACAACGTGTATCTAGTTCTTCTATTCTCCTTTTTCTAATGTCTTCTGTTTATGTGCGATGCTGGGACTGTGATTTTATTAATATACGAGTGTATACTTTATCCTCTCCTTTGAGCTAAATGACATTTTATTCAGTATCTGTGGGAAAAGCTCGTGCACATCATTTGTAAAAGAATTCAAGAAAAAAAAAACCTAACTGTAGCAGTATTCGATCCCCAGTCAACTGCGTGTCAGACTAACATGCTAGCCCAGAGCTAACCGTATCCGTGACGTCAGGTGTTCTTAACTGACATATTAGATACAAACTGTTGGCAAATAATGACTTTAAATAAACGATTTCTTCACTGCAGTACATCTTCATTAAAGATCATTTCATACAAAGTTTATATTATTGTATCAGTACGGTATATCACATACAACATACTAAAACTACTGAAATATAAGACAGACACATGAGGACAGCTGCCATCTTGTCGTGTGACACAAACGGCTCAGCTCTTTTAAGCCACTCATACTGTATAATATTATAATATTAAATTATAATAAATAACGGATCACGACCTTCAGGATAGCTTAAACCCCCCTAGGCTCGATAATCGGAATTGGTGGGTCTTAAGCTATTTATTAAAATGGTTGCATAATTCACACGGCCGCCATCCTGAAATGGCATGGCCGATGACCTTGAATTTTGGGTGAAAGACGCGTCCTATATAAAGGTATGTTGTCACCAAATTTGGTAGAGATCGGATGATTAGTTTAGCCGTAATTTGATTTTACGTTTTGAACATTTGAGTGGCCGCCATTCTGTTTTGGTAAAGATGGCGGCGATATAAAGTATGACACTGAGGTGTCCTTTACTAGTGCTACCTCTGTACCAAATTTCGTTCAATTCGGTTTCACCGTGTTCGAATTGATAGGGGGGGGACAGACATTCAGAGTACACACACTCACACACACAGACACACACACACACACACACACACAGACTCACACACACACATACACACACACACAGACTCACACACACACATACACACACACAGACAGACACACTTTTTTCGCCCTGTGTTGATCTCATAAGTCTACTTTCATTTTTTGCAAAAATCGAAAGTAGGCTAAAAAATACGGTAAGCTTAGGCATTATGCTCTTCATACATTTTAAAAGATATTATCTTGGACCTTAGTCACTTGAAATATAAAACCAATCTCTATTATACCTTAATCTCTTCAAATACGATAACAGACTCTCTTGGACTTTGGTCTCTTGAAATATCAAATTACCAGCAACCCACCCCGGCTTCACTTGGTATCTTTAACCGTTTACCCAGCGTAAGCTTAAAAGGCGCACGGACGGCAGGTCCCAGACGCTATTCAGAAATGTCGAGGTGAACAGCGAAACTCCAAACATACGTACTCTTCTCTGAAGTCTTAACTCGGCACGACTCGACCGTTTGATGCTGGCCGAAGCTGGGGTAATAGGCTCGCTCCGGGATTGTTGGAAGAAATAGAAACGTAAAAACACTTATAGTGGGCGATGTCTTAAAGAAAGATATAGGGTGTCACGGCCTTTTTTATAGAACTTTTCATGCTGAGCAATTCTTACACTCATAGTATATAGGTATGTTTAACGGTTTACCCAGCGTAAGCTTAAAAGGCACACGGACGGTAGGATTTTCTTCGACTCGATTCACTGAAATTGTTACTGCTCGGCTTCCTTTGGTTATAAATGAATGTTTTTCTACAACACCCTTCCTCGAGAAATTCTTTACAGAAGGGTAAAATCTACCTAAAAATCTATCCAGTGGTTCTCGAGGTTACCCGTTACATCCAAGAATCGGGCACTTAGTTTTATACTAGGCTATGTAGAGATACTCTCTTAGACCTTAGTCTATTCGAATACGAAAACAAACTCAATTTGACCTTAGTTGGTTATTTAGGTTTAAAAGGACCGGAACAGCGAGGTTATGTAGGCTACAGCCTTAGTATTATTCGATCTATCTTATTGGATGTGAAATTGTTTTCTTTAGGTATTTTATTTATAGCTTTAATTTCTTTGTAGTAGTTTTCTTTTATCATAGGTATACTTAAGGCCCTGTCTACCATTGAATTGAAACAAAAAAAAAAGTCAACCCCTGGCACTATACAGCCCATGACGGGCTAAGGCCTACCAAGCGACCGCTGCCCAGTCATTCAGCCTGCAGATATTGGGGTGACGCGTGATCAGCGCGTCGGGTCCCCTCGGCCGTTAATCCTGGTTTTCGTGATCGGGGCGCTGTCTCACTGTCAGACAGCTACTCAGTTGTCATCACGAGGCTGAGTGCACCCCGTTCCAACCCTCACGTCAGTTTTAAGATCCCTAACGGAGCCGGGGATCGAACCCGGGGCCTCCAGGTGAGAGGCAGGCGCGCTACCCCAACACCACGGGGCAGGACTTGTGTTGAAACGCACCAGTTAATGTGCGCTTGGGTGGTTTGAACAATATCAATGGTGTGCGATGTTTGTGTGAGCTGGGGAATATGGAGTTTGACAGGATGTTGTCTGGCCGTTTGATTGTTACCTCGATGAAAATGAGATTGTCACGCCACACAAGTTATAAAACAAACTTTTGCAATATTGAAAACATTGCTGTACATAAGTGTTATAGCCTACATATCCGCCGAACCTCATCTGATCTTAGGTAAATAGATCTGATGATGATCGCATGATGATCGGAACATGCTATCTATATATATAACTAGCAGGTACCCGCGGCTTCGCTCGCGTCATAGTCATGTCATATTATTATTCAATGAATTGAAGGTTTAACCCCGTTAACACCCCTTTAGAACCTGAATATCCAAAAATCCCTCCTTAGTGGACGTTTTCGACACACAACAAACAAATCCCCAAAATATCATTCTCCTAACTTTAATAGTATTGGTTGGACGATGAGAGTGAACATCCAAAAATCCTTCCTTAGTGGATGTTTTTCTTCTTGAATTTCACCCCTCCCCCATTGAACCGTTTTTATCAGGTTCATTATTTTTGTCTTATTATCATCATTTCTTTCATGTCGCATTATTGTGACATACGTTTCTCTGTCTCACCTACTGCGTTCAAACTTTGTAATTCTGCGTAAATGTTTCACCAGATGGTGAAACTTTTCACCCCTACTGACACAGTTTTATCATTGGTTGAAGCATAACTTGCTGCTAAGCTTTGCTTCTCCCATTGGCCCCCTTTATGTTCTGGAGAGGGGGTGTTCTACGACTTATTTTTCTCGAGCGCGTTACTGCGTTCCTTTAGAAAAGGTTGGTCCCTTCCATTTCTGACCGTCATGTGAAACGGTCACAGCCGTGTGTGTCGGGCTTTCGCCCGAGCCCAACGCAACTAAGCGTAAGTAAGATTCGATCACTTGGTTTATCTGGCATGCTATCATTTTTGAATTTCAGTTTATCCATTTTTTATTTTATTATTATGTCTCCTTTGATTCACTTACAATTTCCCTTTCTTATGATGATGTGAATTCGATCCATGAACCCAAGTCCCTTCGCCTTTGTTTACGTTAGTTTAGCGAAGCCTCTGTGTTTATTTGTCATCCCTACCTTTCATGTAATTGGCTTTATTTTTACTCAAATCTCTCAGGTCTGAAATATATGCTATTTTTTCTGCGAGGCTTTCTAGCGCTCTGTACTACGTCACAAATTGATGTGCACTCTTTCGAGGCATCTTTCATTTGATTGTCGTATCAGAGTTTGTTTTTTTGGGTCAAGGTATCATTGGAGTAACGGAGCCATGTCTCATTTCGCCTCCTAAGTTGATCCTTCCCTCTGTTTTAGGAAAAGTGTGTGAGCGATGGTCTTTGTGTTAGTCACTGTCCATTCGCCATGCCTTAATTCCTTTGTTTCTTCGTATGTCGTTATATTTAGACATTACTACCTCTATGTAAGCCTATATTTTCCTACAAAGCATATTTCTTAGCTGATTGATTTTTCCTTTCATTTCCTGTCCCGGTAATGTCAATTAATTTAATGTAATGCTCATTTTCCTTTATTTTTATGTGTTAATTTTGTGTTGCTTCCTCTGGCTTCGCTATATTACGTAACTCCGTGTCATCCCCCACCCCCCCCCCCCCCCCCCCACCCCCGTTTCCTACATACGCACCCCTCTCATCCCCACCACTTTCACCCCTTTACCCCATGATTTCACAACATCATGAGCGTTTGAGTTCTGTTCTTGGCGCGGGGATTTCTAGTCCAGGTCATCCTCGTAAGTAGAGGTGTTCTCTTATTCGACTCGTCCATACTCTCTATCTTTTTTTTTTTTTTTTTTTATAATTTTAAATTTTGGTTATCGAGTCGCGCTTACGGTTTAGTTGCACATTGATTGTAAGTACATTTTAATTAATCTTGTTTCATCTTTGTTCGTGCTTAAGTTCATTTATACACTTTTCTCTTGATATGGTTTTTGTGTACCCCCTTCTTAGGAACCATCTTTAATTTTAATTTTATTTTGTTTGTTATTGAGTGATTTTAATACCTCTTCAAGTTTACCTTTCATTTTGTGTTTAGATTAATCCTTACTCTTATGCGCACCTGTTTTAGTTTGCTTTAAATACATTAGTAAGTAGTTCACTTTGGTTTCGTCCTCTTTCATTTGTAATTTTAAGTTCCCTCATCTCTCGTTCGATTTCGTCGGTCTTGGCTTCGTACTGTAACGCAGTCACGACCTACACGCTTCTGGGTTCTTCGATCAATTAGATAAATTTAATCCCGCTTTTGATTTGTTTTAAACAATTCATTCGTTTCCTTTTTTTAGAAAGTATCTTTCTTTCGATCCGGAATCTTGGGCCCAGCACGCATCGAAAGAGACATCCTTTCTAAAAAAGACCGCCTAGGGTGGTTTAAGCTATCCTGAAGGTCGTGATCCGTTATTTATTATAATTTAATATTATAATATTATACTGTATGAGTGGCTTAAAAGAGCTGAGCTGTCTGTGTCACACGACAAGATGGCAGCTGTCCTCATGTGCCTGTCTTATATTTCAATAGTTTTAGTATGTTGTATGTGATATACCCTACTGATACAATAATATAAACTTAGTATGAAATTATCTTTAATGAAGATGTACTGCTGTGAAGAAATCGTTTATTTAAAGTCATTATTTGCTAACAGGTTGTATCTAATGTCAGTTAAGAACACCATGTTGTTAAGGATAGGATTAGCTCTGGGCTAGCGTGTTAGTCTATCACGCAGTCGACTAGGGATCGAGTACTGCTGCAGTTAACTTTCTTTTTCTTGAATTCTTCTACAAATGATGTGCACGAGCTCTTTCCACAGATACTGAATAAGATGTCATTTAGCTCAAAGGAGAGGCTAATGTATACACTCGTTTATTAGTAAAATCACAGCCCCAGCATCGCAAATAAACAGAAGACATTAGGAAAAGGAGAATAGAAGAACTAGATACACGTTGTCATTAAACACAGCCTTCTTAATGCCTCTGTACGGTGCTGTCCTCTTGTGGGTTATGTGGGTAATATTGTTCCAAACTTACCGCTGTGTAAATACCTGGCCTCCTGAAGTATGGCAATTTTGTAATACTGGTAGTTCAACTATTAGCCACGATCGCGCTCCGATTACCTTTAAACACTGCCAGCTGGATCGCCTCCCTCTTGGCTACTTTAAACTGTCTACTCATTCAACACTCTTAGGCCACTGCCATCGTAGTACATTACGATGGCAGTGCATAGGCGTACAACATAAAGATTAATTCACTGATAGGTCGCAGCACCAACCTACTGTGTTCGGCGTGGATTTTTAAAGGGGAAGATACCCAAAACGGAAGATTCTTAACTTAGCAGGCTGGCTTAATATAGAGATTAACGGACGTGAATGCATTACAATAAGTTAGTAGTTTTGTTATTCAATCATCATAAAGTATGCAATATTGATTTTGACACTTACTGGCTAATTATCAATATAAAAGAAAACAAACAATACATTGTGGTAGAGGTGATTGTGTTAGGGATGAGGACAAAGAGTCATAAATATACCCATACATTTAGGAGAAAGTAGGCTATATGTTCTTTGCTGAACATCTTGTTGAATTTCAGTTTATCCATTTTTTTATTTTATTTTTATGTCTCCTTTGATTCACTTACAATTTTCCTTTCTTATGATGATGTGAATTCGATCCATGAACCCAAGTCCCTTCGCCTTTGTTTACGTTAGTTTAGCGAAGCCTCTGTGTTTATTTGTCATCCCTACCTTTCATGTAATTGGCTTTATTTTTACTCAAATCTCTCAGGTCTGAAATATATGCTATTTTTCTGCGAGGCTTTCTAGCGCTCTGTATTACGTCACAAATTGATGTGCATTCTTTCGAGGCATCTTTCATTTGATTGTCGTATCAGAGTTTGTTTTTTTGGGTCAAGGTATCATTGGAGTAACGGAGCCATGTCTCATTTCGCCTCCAAGTTGATCCTTCCCTCTGTTTTAGGAAAAGTGTGTGAGCGATGGTCTTTGTGTTAGTCACTGTCCATTCGCCATGCCTTAATTCCTTTGTTTCTTCGTATGTCGTTATATTTAGACATTACTACCTCTATGTAAGCCTATATTTTCCTACAAAGCATATTTCTTAGCTGATTGATTTTTCCTTTCATTTCCTGTCCCGTTAATGTCAATTAATTTAATGTAATGCTCATTTCCTTTATTTTTATGTGTTAATTTTGTGTTGCTTCCTCTGGCTTCGTTATATTACGTAACTCCGTGTCATCCCCCCACCCCCGTTTCCTACATACGCACTCCTCCAATCCCCACCACTTTCACCCCCCTACCCCATGATTTCACATCATGGGCGTCTTAGTTCTGTTTTTGGCGCAGGGCATTCTAGTCCAGGTCATCCTCGTAAGTAGAGGTGTTCTCTTATTCGACTCGTCCATACTCTCTATCTTTTTTTTTTTTTTTTTTTTGTATTTTAAATTTTGGTTATCGAGTCGCGCTTACGGTTTAGTTGCACATTGATTGTAAGTACATTTTAATTAATCTTGTTTCATCTTTGTTAGTGCTTAAGTTCATTTATACACTTTTCTCTTGATATTGTTTTTGTGTACCCCTTTCTTAGGTACCATCTTTAATTTTAAGTTTATTTTGTTTGTTATTAAGTGATTTTAATACCTCTTCAAGTTTACCTTTCATTTTGTGTTTAAATTAATCCTTACTCTTATGCGCACCTGTTTTAGTTTACTTTAAATACATTAGTAAGTAGTTCACTTTGGTTTCGTTCTCTTTCATTTGTAATTTTAAGTTCCCTCATCTCTCGTTCGATTTCGTCGGTCTTGGCTTCGTACTGTAACGCAGTCACGACCTACACGCTCCTGGGTTCTTCGATCAATTAGATAAATTTAATTCCGCTTTTGATTTGTTTTAAACAATTCATTCGTTTCCTTTTTTGGAAAGTATCTTTCTTTCGATCCGGAATCTTGGGCCCAGCACGCATCGAAAGAGACATCCTTTCCCCGCTCCTTAGCGATCCTGTTTAAGTTGTTTTCGCTTCCACTGTATTCCTCATGCCTCTGATATTTTGTTTAACGTAAAAGCACAAGACGGTGCAAATGGAGGTAGGGATGACAAATAAACACAGAGGCTTCGCTAAACTAACGTAAACAAAGGTGAAGGGACTTGGGTTCATGTACTTACAATCAATGTGCAACTAAACCGTAAGCGCGACTCGATAACCAAAATTTAAAATTAAAAAAAAAGATAGAGAGTATGGACGAGTCGAATAAGAGAACACCTCTACTTACGAGGATGACCTGGACTAGAAATCCCCGCGCCAAGAACAGAACTCAAACGCTCATGATGTTGTGAAATCATGGGGTAAGGGGGTGAAAGTGGTGGGGATGAGAGGGGTGCGTATGTAGGAAACGGGGGTGGGGGGGGGGGATGACACGGAGTTACGTAATATAGCGAAGCCAGAGGAAGCAACACAAAATTAACACATAAAAATAAAGGAAAATGAGCATTACATTAAATTAATTGACATTACCGGGACAGGAAATGAAAGGAAAAATCAATCAGCTAAGAAATATGCTTTGTAGGAAAATATAGGCTTACATAGAGGTAGTAATGTCTAAATATAACGACATACGAAGAAACAAAGGAATTAAGGCATGGCGAATGGACAGTGACTAACACAAAGACCATCGCTCACACACTTTTCCTAAAACAGAGGGAAGGATCAACTTAGGAGGCGAAATGAGACATGGCTCCGTTACTCCAATGATACCTTGACCCAAAAAAACAAACTCTGATACGACAATCAAATGAAAGATGCCTCGAAAGAGTGCACATCAATTTGTGACGTAATACAGAGGGTTAGAAAGCCTCGCAGAAAAAATAGCATATATTTCAGACCTGAGAGATTTGAGTAAAAATAAAGCCAATTACATGAAAGGTAGGGATGACAAATAAACACAGAGGCTTCGCTAAACTAACGTAAACAAAGGCGAAGGGACTTGGGTTCATGGATCGAATTCACATCATCATAAGAAAGGGAAATTGTAAGTGAATCAAAGGAGACATAATAATAAAATAAAAAATGGATAAACTGAAATTCAAAAATGATAGCATGCCAGATAAACCAAGTGATTGAATCGTACTTACGCTTAGTTGCGTTGGGCTCGGACGAAAGCCCGACACACACGGCTGTGACCGTTTCACATGACGGTCAGAAATGGAAGGGACCAACCTTTTCTAAAGGAACGCAGTAACGCGCTCGAGAAAAATAAGTCGTAGAACACCCCCTCTCCAGAACATAAAGGGGGCCAATGGGAGAAGCAAAGCTTAGCAGCAAGTTATGCTTCAACCAATGGTAAAACTGTGTCAGTAGGGGTGAAAAGTTTCACCATTTGGTGAAACATTTACGCAGAATTACAAAGTTTGAACGCAGTAGGTGAGACAGAGAAACGTATGTCACAATAATGCGACATGAAAGAAATGATGATAATAATAATAATAATAATAATAATAATAATAATAGTAATAATAATAATAATATGACAAAAAATAATGAACCTGATAAAAACGGTTCACCATAGGCCCCTTATATTGGATTTATGAAAAAAACGGTCGAACACCTATTTATTTTAATTATTTATTTATTTATTTATTTTTAAGCTGATTGATTTCTCCGAGTTTCAAACTCGTCGCCTATGTCGTTTAAGAGATACACGCTCTGTTAGGAATCCTTCAACACCCACTTTTCACCCCTTTCGCCTCATAATATACACCACATCGAAAAACCCTCAGATACGTTTCTTCTTATTTTTAATGATGAGTTTATATGCCGAGTGTCACATCTCCCAATGAAACCAATCGGGAAATATCGCTATTTAATGAAATGCAAGTCTACCCCCTTAACAATCACCTGAAACCAAAAATGCATGGGACGAAAAAAAGATATCAAAATATCATGTTGGTTTCGGACCATAAAAGACGTAAAAAATATAATAAAAGTGTTAAAAAAGCTTTTTTTTTTTTTTTTTTTTTGAAATTTCATTCGTATCAATATTTTTATGTCTTTCCGGGGACTTAGAAAATTCCTGCCAAAAAGTACAAAATCATTAATAACTCCCTAAGTATTAGTCGTATGATGAAATAGCGAGAGACGAAAGAGATGTAATGTGTTATTGTCTACAACATAGGCCATGTATAATTTTTCATATAACCTGTTTTTCTTCCCAAGAATTTCACCCCTCCCCATGGGCCCCTTAAATTGGATTTATGAAAAAACGGTCAAACACCTATTTACTTATTTTCTATGCTGATTGTTTTTCGCTGAGTTTCAAACTCCTCGCTTATGTCGTTTAAGAGATATACGCTCCGTTAGGAATCTTTCAACCTCCACTTTTCACCCCTTTCACCTCATAATATACGCCACATCGAAAAACCCTCAGACATGTGTCTTCTTATTTTTAATGATGAGTTTATATTCCGAGTATCACATCCCCAAATGAAACCAATTGGGAGATATTGCAATTCAATGAAATGTAGGTCTACCCCCCTTAACACCCCTTTAGAACCTGAATATCCAAAAATTCTTCCTTAGTGGGCGTTTGCGACCCTCGAGGAAGCTGCATACCAAATTTCATTCCATTTTGGTTGGGCGATGAGTGAGTGAGTCAGGACATTTTCTTTCAATTTTCTTTTTTCATAATTTCACCCCTCCCCATGAACCCCTTAAATTTGATTTATGAAAAAAAAAACTGTCGATCAGCTATTTACTTATTTTTAAGCAGTATTTCCCCGTGAGTTTGATGAGTGAGTGAGTGAGTCAGTCAATCAGTTAGGACACTTTCTTTCCTGTTTTTTCCCCCAGAATTTCACCCCTCCCCATGGGCCTCTTAAATTGGATTTATGAAACAAGTAGTTCCGTGAAGAACTATACAGCCTATTTTCATATATCCTGCTTATGTTAATTGCCACTATTTAACATACACAATTTCAGTTTGATTGCTGTAATAGATTCGTAGATATTGAGAACCGACTAAATATTTCGGATGGTCGCCATGTTGGATTTTATATATGTAGGTCCTAGAGTTATGTACTGTTACATGCAGATTATTGTGAACGTGTAGTATTCAAACTTCAATCGCATAATTAGGACACAAGAAAAAACAAGGAGATTTAAAAATTTTTCACAGCTGCCATATTGAGGTTATGGAAACAATTGAAATAAATTAGATGCCAGTGGATTAACATTCGGATAAAGATTTACTGTACCAAGTTTCATTGCACGCGGATGGTTAAATTGCGAGAAACGTCCATGTGCATATTTATGATTCGCGTCACCGCCATGTTGGATTTGTGATCACCAGGTTATTTAAAGTCCTATAGGTGAACTTAAGTTCATAGCCCCTATGAACATTAAAAAATGCAGTTTGATTGCTAAAATAGATTCGTAGATATTCAGTATCGTCTAAATATTTCGGATGGTCGCCATGTTGGATTGTTAAATGTATAGGCCATAGAGTCATGTACCATTAAAGGAAAATTATTGCGTATGTTCATTATTCAAACTTTCACTTCGATCGCATGAATACATGACAAGAAATAAAAACTTAATTTTAAAATTCGCACTGCCGCCATCTTGAGGTTATGTAAACAATTGAACTAAATTAGATACAAGTGGATTACAATGTGTATAAATATTTCCTGTACCAGGTTTCAGTACGCTTGGAACATTAAATCGCGAGAAAGGTCTATTTAAAATGTTCAAATTCGCTTGGCCGCCATGTTCGTTTTGTAGTTAACCGGATTTTGAAAATCTTATATATGGACTTCCAGTAGTGCCCTTTATCTCAGTACAAAATTTTAGGGAGATACCGCTAATAGTTTCAGAGATATAGAATGCCGATGAAATATTTCGCACATCCGCCATCTTGTGATTATGTAAACAATTGAACGAAGTTAGATGTCGGTGCATTACAATGTATATAAACATATACTGTACCAAGTTTCATTGCGTTTGGTTGGTCAAATCGCGAGAAACGTCTATTTAAAAGTCGCGAATTCGCTTGGCCGCCATGTTCGTTTTGTAGTTACCAGGTTTTCAAAAGTCACATAAGTGAACTTATAGTAGTTCCCTCTATCACCATAGAAAATGTCAGGGTAATATCGGTAATAGTTCCGGAGATATTGAATGCTGGTGAAATATTTTGCACAGCCACCATGTTGGATTGGTGAGTCGTAACAAAATTTGAAGGGCACGGTCGAGGTCGCCGGGAATAGTGCTATGAACTTTCCGAGTTTCATTGAAATCGCTCCTGCCGTTTAGATTTTATTAGGGGGGACACACACACGAATCACACACACACACACACACACACACACACGCACACACACACGGACAAAAGGTGATCTCATAAGCCTATTTTTTCAAAATTGAAAATAGGCTAAAAACGGTCAAACACCTATTTACTTATTTTTCATGCTGATCTTTTTCCGCTGAGTTTCAAATTCCTCGCCTATGTCGTTTAAGAGATACACGCTCCGTTAGGAATCCTTCAACCCCCACTTGTCCCCCCTTCCACCTCATAATATACACCACACCGAAAAAACCCTCGGACACGTGTCTACTTATTTTAATGATCAGTTTATATGCCGAGTATCACATCCCCCAATGAAACCAATCGGGGGATATTGCTATTCAGTGAAATTCAGGTCTACCACCTTAACACCCCTTTAGAACCTGAATATCCAAAAATCCTTTCTTAGTGCGCGTTTGCGACCCTTGAGGAAGCGGCATACCAAATTTCATTCCAATCCGTTCGGTGGTTTCTGAGATTTCGTGATGAATGAATCAGTGAGTGAGTGAGTGAGTGGTATTTGACCTTTATATAAGAGACTAGCAGGTACCCGCGGCTTCGCTCGTGTCATAGTCGTGTAATATTGTTATTCAATTAAATGCAGGTTTAACCCCGTTAACACCCCTTTAGAACCTGAATATCCAAAAATTCCCCCTTTGTAGACGTTTCCGACACACAACAAACATATCCTCAAAATGTCATTCTTCTAACTTTAATAGTTTTGGTTGGTCGATGAGAGTGAATATCCAAAAAACCTTCCTTAGTGAACGTTTATCTTCCAGAATTTCACCCCTTCCCTGGGCCCCTTAAATTGGATTTATGAAAAAAAAAACGGTCGAAAACCTATATATTTATTTATTTTTAAGCTGATTGTTGTCCTCTGAGCTTCAAACTCCTCGCCTATGTCGTTTAAGAGATACTTGCTCCATTAGGAATCCTTCAAACCCCACTTTTCACCCCTTCCATCTCATAATATACACATCGAAAAACCCTCAGACACGTGTCTTCTTATTCTTAATGATGAGTTTATATGCCGAGTATCACATCCCCCAATGAAACCAATCGGGAGATATTGTTATTCAATAAAATGCAGGTCTCCGCTTTAGAACCTGAATAACCAAAAATCCTTCCGTAGTGGACGTTTTCGACATACAGTGAACATAACCCCAAAATGTCATGTTTCTAACCTCAATAATTTTGGCTGGGTGATGACGAGCGAGTGAGTAAGTCAGGACATTTTCTTTCATTCATTTTTCAGAATTTCACCCCTCCCATGAACACCTTAAATTGGATTTATGTAAAAAACGGCCGAACACCGATTTACTTATTAGCCTATTTTCAATTTTGAAAAAATAGGCTTATGAGATCACCTTTTGTCCGTGTGTGTGTGTGTGTGTGTGTGTGTGTGTGTGTGTGATTCGTGTGTGTGTGTCCCCCTAATAAAATCTAAACGGCAGGAGCGATTTCAATGAAACTCGTAAAGTTCATAGCACTATTCCCGGCGACCTCGACCGTGCCCTTCAAATTTGGTTACGACTCACCAATCCAACATGGCGGCTGTGCGAAATATTTCACCAGCATTCAATATCTCCGAAACTATTACCGATATTACCCTGACATTTTCTATGGTGATAGAGGGAACTACTATAAGTTCACTTATGTGACTTTTGAAAACCTGGTAACTACAAAACCAACATGGCGGCCAAGCGAATTTGCGACTTTTAAATAGACGTTTCTCGCGATTTGACCAACCAAACGCAATGAAACTTGGTACAGTATATGTTTATATACATTGTAATGCAACGACATCTAACTTCGTTCAATTGTTTACATAATCACAAGATGGTGGATGAGCGAAATATTTCACCGGCATTCTATATCTCTGAAACTATTAGCGGTATCTCCCTAAAATTTTGTACGGAGATAAAGGGAACTACTGGAAGTCCATCTATAAGATTTTCAAAAACCGGTTAACTACAAAACGAACATGGCGGCCAAGCGAATTTGAACATTTTAAATAGACCTTTCTCGCGATTTAATGTTACAAGCGCACTGAAACCTGGTACAGAAAATATTTATACACATTGTAATTCACTGGTATCTAATTTAGTTCAATTGTTTACATAACCTCAAGATGGCGGCGGTGCAGATTTTAAAATTAAGTTTTTATTTCTTGTGATGTAGTCATGCGATCGAAGTGAAAGTTTGAATAATGAACCTACGCAATAATTTTCCTTTAATGGTACATGACTCTATGGCCTATACATTTAACAATCCAACATGGCGACCATCCGAAATATTTAGACGATACTGAATATCTACGAATCAATTTTAGCAATCAAACTGCATTTTTTAATGTTCATAGGGACTATGAACTTAAGTTCACCTATAGGACTTTAAATAACCTGGTGATCACAAATCCAACATGGCGGTTACGCGAATTATAAATATTCACATGGACGTTTCTCGCAATTTAACCATCCACGTGCAGTGAAACTTGGTACAGTAAATCTTTATCCGAATGTTAATCCACTGGCATCTAATTTATTTCTATTGTTTCCATAACCTCAAGATGGCAGCTGTGAATTTTTTTTAATCTCCTTGTTTTTTCTTGTGTCCTAATTATGCGATTGAAGTTTGAATACTACACGTTCACAATAATCTGCATGTAACAGTACATAACTATAGGACCTACATATATAAAATCCAACATGGCGACCATCCGAAATATTTAGTCGGTTCTCAATATCTACGAATCTATTGCAGCAATCAAACTGAAATTGTGTATGTTGATAGTGGCAATTAACATAAGTAGGATATATGAAAATAGGCTGTATAGTTCTTCACGGAACTACTTGTTTTTAAGCTGTTTTCCCCCTGAGTTTAATGAGTGAGTCAGTGAGTCAATCAGTTAGGACACTTTCTTTCCTGTTTTTTTTTTCTTTTCAAAATTTCATCACTCTCCATGGACCCCTTAAATTGGATTTATGGAAAAAAACGGTCCAACACCTATTACTTATATTTTAAGCTGATTTTTTTTCGCTGAATTTCAAACTTCTCGCCTATGTCGTTTAAGAGATACACGCTCGGTTAAGAATCCTTCAACCCCCAATTTTCACCCCTTTCAACTCATAATATACACCACATCGATAAACACTTAGACATATGTCTGCTTATTTTTAATGATTAGTTTATATGTCCAATATCACATCCCCAAATGAAACAACTCATGAGATATTGTTATTCGTTGAAATGCACGTTTATCCCCTTAACGCCTCTTTAGAACCCGAAGAAACAAAAATCCTTCCTTAGTGGACGTTTCCGACATACAGGGAACATATTCCCAAAATATCATGTTTTCAACTTCAATAGTTTCGCTGGGCGATGATGAGTGAGTGAGTGAGTCAGGACATTTTCTTTCATTTTTTTTATTTTTTTTTTTCAGAATTTCATCCCTCCCCATGAACCCCTTAAATTGGATTTATGAAAAAAAAGTCTAACATCTATTTACCGTACTTATTTTAGCAGTTTTTCCCCCTGAGTTTGATGAGTGGGTGAGTCAGTCAATCAGTTAGGACACTTTCATTCCTGTTTTTTTTTTCTCCCCAGAATTTCACCCCTGCCCATGGACCCCTTAAATTGGATTTATGAAAAAACGGTCGAACACCTATTTACTCATTTTTAAGCTGATTTTTTTCCGCTGAGTTTCAAACTCCTCGCTTATGTCGTTTAAGAGATATAAGCTCTGTTAGGAATCCTTCAACCCCCAGATTTCACCCCTTTCACCTCATAATATACACCACATCGAAAAACCCTCAGACATGTGTCTTTCTTATTTTTAATGATGAGTGTATATGCCGAGTATCACATCTCCCAATGAAACCAATCGGGAGATATTGTTTTTCAATGAAATGCAGGTCTACCCCCTTAACACCTCTTTTAGAACCTGAATATCCAAAAATCCTTCCTTAGTTGGCGTTTTCGACTTACAACGAACATATCACCAAAATTTCATGTTTCTAACGTTAATAGTTTTGGCTGGGCGATGATGAGTCAGTGAGTCAGTGAATCAGTCAGTCAGTCAGGACACTTCGTTTTATATAAGAGATACGCTAAGGTGTATGTTTCACAAAACTCAAGCTCCTAAACCGGAGGGAGTTAGAAGGTGAGGTTTGTACCAAAATCTTCCAAATCGTCTCAATAGTACAGGAAAATCTTTCATTTCTTGAAAATTCAACAGAGATATATGTATTTGTTTATAAAGTGCTTTTAAACAAATAAACAAGACGATAGCCCCCGGCAGAACTGTGTCGCGTACAGCCGCATAGCACTAGAGCTAGGCGGGTAGTCTTTACACATGGGGCCCACACAACCCATTGTGCAACCAGCAGCAGTGATGAATGCTGTCTGATTTCATAAATATCAACAATTTGTTTAAAAAGTGCGTTTAAACAAAGAAACATATTTATAGAAGCCCGCATGACAGTAAATCCAGGCGGGTGGTTTATACACATGCGAGAGTTCTTGCACGGGTCCGCTAGTTCAATAATATACTCCCTTTTTAATGTACAAACAGTGTGTGTTATTAAGTGATGAATAACTCATGTATTATTTCTTTCCGGTTAGGGTGTTTACAGATTTGTATTGAGCACATTCGTGTAGAACGACTAAAAACATTCTATGAAAAGAAAAACAGCTAGTATAAAAATAAAGCCTTAACTTGGCGTAATTACTGACGGTTACAGTATCATACCAGCATTTGCCTGGAGAGTGCGTGAAAATCCCCGGCAAAAAATCACATTCAGGATGCCTGCTGTAAACGCTGGAATTTGAACCTTGGATCATCAGATGAGCACCAGTCGTGGAATGTGACTTATTGCGCTCGGCTACGTATGTATGTATGTATGTATGTATGTACGTACGTAAATATGTAATAATAATAATAACGAAATAATTTAAAGAAACACATATTGAGGACATGAAAACCCATTTCTTACACGGTATAGCTTAAGTGTCGAATTGCTCGTGTACATAGTATATATGGACCACCATGCTTGTCACTCCCACACCCACGGTTCAACGTTTAATTTACTATCAAGATACATTACACCGTGGCCCATAGATATGGCTTTTAGCATATAATAATACGAACAGGGATTCTACCTGTCAATTAGCATGGAGATGATGTATACGGTGATGATTATCGCCAAACTGAAGTTAAATGTAAACGTTCATTACCGACGTACCCTGTCACCGCCCACAGTCTACTTCTCTCTTTCTCTTTCCCTCTCTCTCTATCTGTCTCTCTCTCTATTTTACCCACACACAAAACCAATGAGCTCCGCAGAGTATATTCCACGAAACTAGTACCCTGAAAATTACCGGTCAACTAACTGGGAAAAAAAAGCAATATTAACAAGTGACAATTTATATGAGTGCAGCCAAGTAAGACGCTTTGGTAAGTAGCCTACAACCATGGTGTAACTACAACAAGTTTATAAAAACATCACAGATGGTATTCCGTCCATTTCATTAACGTCAGGGGGCGTGGGGGTGCAGCGGTCAAGCTCTTTGCCTCTCGCAAAAGCGAACCGCGTTCGATTCCCGCCTTTTTCTTTTTTGTGGGTGTGGCCTTCTGAGAGGCCTAGTGCAGGTCTTTCTAGTCGACGCCCGTGGGCGACCTGCGCGTCGGAAGGAGAGATGAGATGGATGGATGAAAGTGGGCAAGAATGTGGATGGAAGCGGCCGTGGCCTGTCAGAAGGTACCATCACAACATTTGCTTGGTGTTGAAAATGGGAAACCACGGAAAACAATTTCAAGGATGGCTGACTGTGGGGCTCGAACCCACGCGTCTACCGAGTCAGCAGAGAGCTTGGCCCCATGACCTAACGCTGCACTTTACCGAGCAAAGCCACCGCTGACGGTGATTCCCGGTCAATGCATATGAGATTTCCGAAGTGAAATGCCATATCCTGTGGTTCAGATTCCACGTAAAAAGGAGGTCCCGTGGCTCATGATCGTGAGATTAACGGTCACGTTAAACTAAAAGCTTCCTTTTTTTTCTTTCATTAACTTCAGTAGCATTGTTGTTGTTGTTCTATTTTGGAGCTTGTGACATCACGGTCATTTAGTCTCCTGTATGGGGTGTGTGTAGGATTTGTCGGTTAACGTGTGTCGCTTTAATAGCTCATAGCTGTAATAGTGACAGTGGCGATTCCTCCATGTAGAACGTGAGGATCATCCTACAGTCAGCTCTCAGCCGTAACTATTTAAGAAAGAGAAATGAATTGTTTTGTAAAATACTCTTTGGTGCTACCAAGGATCATGTAAGTATAAGAGATTCGTCACTTTTGGTTATAGAATTTCCGAGAGAGAGCACCGCCTGAGGCTATGTACCGCTATACCAAATCTGGCAACATGAAAAGTAAAAAGCCATATGAATGTAGCCTTTATTACACGTAATTGAAGAGTATGTTCTGCGATGAGTTATTGATTATTGATGAAAATAACACACACACATAACTGCGCGTTTCGCTAGGCGTAGAAATGTACGTCCAGACAGGAAAATAGTACTCTTTGATATATATCAATGTTGGCAATAGATTTGTCACGAATGACACAGATATGCCGTTCTAGAGCTTAATTCACCTTTAAGCTAATTAAACATTGCTCTTCTACTCTACAGAATTGTTGGGATATTCGATAAATATAAAGAAAACTGTCCAAATGCACACACTATATTGCCATAACCTCACTTTTGCCTAACATGCCGGCTGCCACCCACCGCTCCCCGTAGCCCTAAACCACAAATTTTATTGCAATGCAAAGGAGAATGGGTAAAAAAAACAAGAGATGAAATGCACACATTTATTCTCTATATATTTTTATTCGAGAGTAGTCCATATTGCCCACTAGTTTTACACATGGTCAACACCAGAATTATGAAAATTGCCGTATTGTTCTTACTATCATTCAGTGGCGGTTCTTGCTATAGCGCAATGGAGCAATGAACCCCCACAAAATTTGACAATATATTTAGCATTTTGTCCCTCTACGTAATAGAAATATTTGTAAGAAAAGAGCGCGGAGTTCAAATGCAGGTAACGAGCGCGAGGATGTCGAGCCGGCGCAAGATCTCGTATGAACCCCCAGTCTTGGTCAATCTTTCCTGCAGGGAATACGCTGCCGAAGTCAACGTCACTTCTGCTCCATTGCTAAGCAACTGGAGCAATACAACATGTCTCCCTTGTAGCTTGCTTCAGTCTTTGAGCCGTCATTATTTCCAATTTGTATCGTATAAAACTGTACATACATGGATGTCCAGAGGCAAGAAAGCTTAGAAAAGTATATTTTCCACAGTAATTTAACATAGATGTCCAGTAAAGTTGTAAAATATTGCGTACGAGATGCACATTAAGTCTTAGAACATAAATCGTAGAGATGTGGCCTACGATATTTACCTTATGAGTAGGGGAGTAGTAGGGGTTCCAAATAGTGTCATGGCCGCCGCGTGAGTCCAAGCCAATATCTCGCAAACCCATGGTCCGATTTTGACAAATGAAGTGTCGTTGGACTCGGGTTGACGCCCTCTTTCCAATGAACCACTCATTTCAACCCCTAAATAAAACCTACCCCTATTAGGGGGTGAAATTGAAAATTTTTAGTGAAAGTCTCTTTTCAAATGCGACATGTATAAGAGGCGCTGCTAAAATGAACTTAAATGTTGTTGTTCATATAGCGCATGCGCTTTTCTGGCTGCCGCTATGGAATAACATTTTTGTTTTTGTTTTTTACGCATGCTCACTTGGGATTTTTGTAAGAGGGCGAGCTCTTTGAAAAAAATGATTGATAAGAAGGGGTTTTGGTGCTGAGGAGGAGAACCAGATAGTCGCCTACTTTCCTACGAAGTTTGCCAATATCTCTCGAACGCAAGGTCGGATTTGGACGTGTGACGTGTCAAATCGCTTGTCTCGAAACCCTATACATGTTATTAATAGGTTAAAGTTTTGAGAATGAGGGAAACAGGCTTTTTGGTGGTAAAACCGTGATTTTAGACTTTTTCCGATATTTCACGAATGCCTGGTCGGATTTGGTCCTATGACGTGTCAAATGGCTTGTCTCGAAACCCTGTTTATTTTGGTAATAGGTTAAAGTTTATGAGAATGAGGGAAACAGAATGTTTTGGGGTAAAACCGTGATTTTAAACTTTTTGCTATATTTCGCGAACCAATTATGCTAGAGGCGTGTACGAGGGATCCAAAGACTCGGGCTGACGTCCTCTTTACTATGGACTACTCGTTATATTTTTCAAAAAATTTGGAAACTCGATTTTGGGGGTAAACCAGTGTTTTTTGTGATTTTTGCTGATAACTCACGAACCAATAAGCCTAGAGACAAGTGCGAGGTGTCATTTTTTTCATAGCGTTGCCCTCTTGCCGAGGATGTTCGTGTTGAGCAGGAATGAAAAACCATGTTGAGGTAAAACCATGATTTTAGACTTTTTGCTTTATCTCGCAAACCCATAACGCTAGAGACGTGTCCTAGGACTCGGGATCACGCTCCCTTTTAGAAACTATGTTTGACATTTTGACAAAGGGCCTAACGCCATACATGTTGAAAAAATCTTTACCGATACCTGTTTATAATGTTCATGAAGCGTGGTGGTTGAGAGAGACGATACTGCTGGGTGTGTGAGTTTCAACGAACCTGTCGCTGACCACGGTGGCTGTGCTCAATATATCAATCACTATTTCGACAGGCCGGTATATGACAGAGCGAGGGTGCGTTTTTTTATGATCTTTAACGTGTAAACGGTGATGAGAACTTGGTTCTATGTTGGTCGAAGCGAGTACAGAAAACAAACTTGCAGAGGAGCAGGATGTGAATGTCATTTGAGCTTATTGGAATGCGCTGATCTGACTTGACAACAGGTGCAATGGAAAATGACAATGATACTTGAAGGTGAAATAATCTGACCATCGTGGTGGCAGGGAAGAGCGAAATGCATGCATACTCGTGTGAGATGACATGTACGCTAAACAAGTGACATCCTGTTTGCTTCGTACGTGACAAAATGCAAGTTCAT
The DNA here is from genome assembly GCA_946902985.2 of Meconema thalassinum. Taxonomy (NCBI): domain Eukaryota; kingdom Metazoa; phylum Arthropoda; class Insecta; order Orthoptera; family Tettigoniidae; genus Meconema; species Meconema thalassinum. The sequence continues at coordinate 472,746,222 of OX336391.1, forward strand.
GTGAAATTTGATCTGCCACAGGTGTTCACCTTGGACGTTATCTGTCCACGTGCATGATAACAGAACGTTCAAAGCGTGGGGAAAATGTTTATACATGCAACGTAACATATATAAAGACATGTCGTTATCATTTCCTCTCTCACTCAGCCTTTGAACACATTGCGTTGCGTGAAACCCCTGGTCTTGTTTAACAGTTTTGGTGTTAGTGGAAAATACTTATTCTTTTTGTGAGGTCGGTATATATTTATTCATTTATACATTTATTGATTTATATATTTACAAGCAATTATTTATTGATTAGGTAATTATTGATTTTTAAATTTATTTGTTTGCAGATAATTGGTATACCTTACATGTCTGAGAGAGAAGATACCATTGCACTTTTGAGCCCACTAGAAGGAAACGACAATAAGCCACTGCAAGTGAAGGTGGGATTATTTTTTTAAACTAACTTGTTTCATTTTCTTGTTTCATATTTTACTTTATAAAATGCATGTACTAACCTGAATTTAGGTATTTATAACGGTTTATTTTATTTATTTTTAGAAACTTGGAAAGAAAAGCCTTACCGCCGTAGCAGTCGCTGAAAACCCGAGACGCAGTAAAGTGCAACCATTGTTTCCAGGCAGTGAACTATTTAAAACTCAGGTAAGACTAACATAAAATGCAATTCCATTTTACCACTACTGAAAACTGGTAGACAAAAAAATTAAAGGGGGGATGTAAATGACTGTGGCTTTATAAAAATAAAATAAGTACATGTGTTACTGTTAGTGCCAACATATAGTTTATTTTTAATGGTGTTTTGATTTATTAATTCCAATTAATGTTAACGTTTTATTTACAAGTATAGATTGATTGATTGATTGATTGATTGATTGATTAATTGATTGATTGATTGATTGATTGAGTGATGGGTTATTTTGTTTGCTTTTAGGTGTCGTCATGCGCCATTAACGTAATGAACAGACAGTGAACAAGCATACATTGTGCTTTAAAGTACTCTGTGCAACGTTAATAACTTACAATAAGAAAAAGTTTTATTATAACACATGGCGTTAGTACCAAATACAACAAGTGAGCAAGTTGGTTTACCACGTGGGTTAAAATTAAAATCAGAACATGACCGTGGGTTAACATTTGAATCCTGGCCTGTAGGCTTTTTGTCGACATATGAACTTGCAAAAGCCTTTTTTTTTACTTGAACCGAGAAGATGAGTTGCGCAGGTGTGTTTTGTCGTATTGAACTTTCACACTGGGAAGAAGGGGATGATCCCATTAGAGACCATTTGCGATGGTCTCCTTGTTGTCCTTACATGCTTGGAAAGCAAGTGGGTAACCTACCCGTGCATTCATTTTACCGAACCACAAGACCATTGGCCGCTACTTACGTTGCTGAATCACAAATAAACAAATAAATAATAATGATGTATTGCCAGTCAACAACGGTAGTGTCAATATATGTGGTCCATATGCCATAGACAGTGTTGAATTGGCATGTGCTTTTGAAAAATTGGGAGTTTGCAAGACTAAATCACTAGCACACCCAGAGTACATCTCTGTTTAAAAACGTTTAGAATCTTATAAAAATATTTGGCCATTAATATTAAAACACCTTACCAAACAACTAAGTGAAGCTGGATTTTTTTATACTGGTGAAGGGGATAAAACAATATGTTTTTATTGTGGATTTGCTTTAAAGGATTGGCAAATGACTGATGACCCTTTTGTGCAACACGCTCGTTGGTTACCTAACTGCAAATACATGGTGTTGCTTAAAGGTCAGGAATTTGTGAACACTATTCGTAAAGAAAACATGATTGCAGTACAAGACTTAAAAGTGTCTTTAGAGTTAGAACATGCAGAGCAAATACACGAGGCTGAAAGAAAAGACTTGTCTCACGAACAGATACAAAAGTGTGACCAACAATTATGTAAAATTTGTTATCAAGATGAACTAGGTGTTGGTTTTTTGCCTTGTGGACACATGATAGCCTGTGTCAAGTGTGCATTAGAACTCAACACTTGTGCTATATGCATAAAAGCAGTATCTGCTACAGTTAGGGCATTTCTTGCATAAATAGTAAAATTTATCAGCCATGCATAGTGCAAAATCCCTAATTGCACAATATTATTAAAGCTGTTTTAGAGTGTAATAGATATGCTTTTCTTTTCTTTATAGACTACTACAATGAATGTTTTGAATGCTGTGGGTCAAGAATGTGGCTTAGAGACAAAGAAGCTCAGCGAATTGCCAACGCATATTCCATTCCGCATTATCAAGATTCGAAAATTGAAAACAGCATATGGTGATCGTGTACTTTGTGTATGTGAAAACTTTGAGACATTTCTGCCTACACGGTTTAATGATATGTCGGAGAGTGTTTTTGATGAAGTCAATAATGCTGTACAACCTGTACACTTAATTTATGAAGGTTTTAAAAACAATAGGTGCATGGTTCGTTTTAATTAAATATAAAAAACAAATGTCAAATAATAATGGAAGATATAAGTCTTGACAATGAACTGAAAGAAAAATATGTGTATAGATAAAATGTTTTAGTGTTTAGTATTGTCTTAAAAAATATTATCATGAAACAAAACAAAATGTATATAAAGTTTGTAAATAAATGAAAATAATGGTACAATGTTGTTTTATTTTCTATAGAAGTCAGAATATTTAACATTGCAGAGTATACATGATTATGACAATAAAAATCACACTTAATACAAGTCTTTGCCTTTACGATAGTGTGTTATAGTTTTAAAAACAAAGCTTGTTGTAGATCTTTTTCTTCCACGATGAACAATAGACATGAAAACGTTATTGTCTTGTTTTGGATCATTATCACTATCATAATCATAAGCAGCATGATCTATATCACTATTATTATAATCACTATAATTATCCTCACATTATCCTCAACATTACTAAACCCAGTTAAATATTCCTGGTCCTCTTCCTGTTCCTGTTCCTCTTCCTCTTCAGTGTCCTCATGTAGAGTCTGCGTGGCTTTTGATAATGTTAAGGGTTTTTTGAACATTGAATTATTTTCAATAGTAGTATTGTTTTGTAGCACTTGCTTTTTAACATTTTCATGATTTTCTGTTGACAGCAACAGTGTTTCATGCAGTACACTACATTGATGATCACTGCCACTTAAAACCACACTATTTTTGATTTTTAGCTCACTGCGACATTGTTTTGAACGTTGTTTTGTACAACGCCAAATAACAGTTCCATTTTATTGGTTCGTTTCACAATATATGAATATCCTTTATAGAATGCATGAGGCTTACCATACCTAGTCACAGATACTTCCATATCAACTGTCAAGCTTAGACTAAGCTCTAGTAAAGACAACTTGGTAATAAGAACAATAATGTAATGTGCGAGCATATATGGGTGCAAATGTAGGAGCAAAAATTGGGAGCAAAAAGTGGGAGCAAAAAGTGGGAGCAAAAATTGAGAGCAAAAAGTGGGAGCAAAAAGTGGGAGCAAAAATTGAGAGCAAAAAGTGGGAGCAAAAAAAAGTAGGAGCAAGTATGGGAGCAAATGTGAAAGCAAAAGTGGGAGCAAGTATGGGAGCATATGTGAAAGCAAAAGTGGGAGCAAAAAAGTGAGAGAAAAAAGTGGGAGCCAAAAGTGTAAGCAAAAGTGGGAGCAAATATGAGAGCAAAAAAGTAGGAGCAAGTATGGGGGCAAATGTGAAAGCAAAAGTGGGAGCAAAAAGTGAGAGAAAAAAAAGTGGGAGCAAAAAGTGTAAGCAAAAGTGGGAGCAAATATGAGAGCAAAAAAAGAATGAACAAATATGGGGAAAACAAAAAGTGGGAGCAAAAATTGGGAGCAAAAAGTGGGAGCAAAAGTGGGAGCAAAAATTGAGAGCAAAAAGTGGGAGCAAAAAAAGTAGGAGCAAGTATGGGAGCAAATGTGAAAGCAAAAGTGGGAGCAAGTATGGGAGCATATGTGAAAGCAAAAGTGGGAGCAAAAAGTGAGAGAAAAAAAGTGGGAGCAAAAAGTATAAGCAAAAGTGGGAGCAAATATGAGAGCCAAAAAAGTGTGAGCAAATGTGGGAGCAAAAAGTGGGAGCAAAAGTGAGTGCTAAAAGTGTAAGCAAAAGTGGGAGCAAAAAATTGGGAGCAAAAAGTGGGAGCAAAAATTGGGAGCAAAAAGTGGGATCAAAAGAAAGTAGGTGCAAGTATGAGAGTAACTGTGAAAGCAAAAGTGGGAGCAAGTTTGGGAGCAAATGTGAAAGCAAAAGTGGGAGCAAAAAGTGAGAGAAAAAAGTGAGAGCAAAAAGTGTAAGCAAAAGTGGGAGCAAATATGAGAGCAAAAAAATAGGAGCAAGTATGGGAGCAAATGTGAAAGCAAAAGTGGGAGCAAAAAGTGAGAGAAAAAAGTGGGACCAAAAAGAGTAAGCAAAAGTGGGAGCAAATATGAGAGCAAAGAAAAGTGGGAGCAAAAATGTGGAGCAAAAAGTGGGAGCAAAACGTGTAAGCAGAAGTGGGAGCAAACAAGTGTGAGCAAATATGGGAGCAGAAAGTGGGAGCAAATGTGAAAGCAAAAGTGGGAGCAAAAAGAGCGAGCAAAAGTGAGTGCACAAAGTGGGAGCAAAATGTGTGAGTAAAAAGTGGGGGCAAATGTGGTGTTTTACTAAAACAATCTCCCCTAACCTAACCTAACTTCACCCAACCTAATTTCACCTAACCTAACTTCACCTAACCTAACCTTCCAACTCTCAGATCAAAAATTAAATTCTGGCCATAGTCGATTTGGAACCCAAAACCTCTGGGATAACACCCAAGTATACTAGCCACTACACCGCGAAATGGGCAAATTATCATGCAACACAACACAAAAATAAAAAGTTTTCTGTAGTGTAACTCATTGACTGACAACCATAGTTGAGAATTCAAACCCAAGACCTCAGGACTTTGGTTTTGAACATTATCAGAAATATTATTCCATTTACATTTTGCTGTTGCTTATAGTTATAAGAGTTGGCATTAATATGGGACCAAAGTGAAAGCAAAAAGTGGGTGCAAGCATGGCCAGTTGTAGAGACTTTCATATCAACTAATACACATAAATTAAATTTTAGGAAAGTGACTTGGCTAATAATAATAATTGTTACGTGCTAGAGCCCGTCCCAACGTTTCAAACATGTATCTACCCCTGGATGGAATTCATGACATTTTGAATCGACCGCCTGGTGACTTGATTCCGTTTGTGAACACGAGATAGCCGCAGCTGTCGGGCTTCGTGGCTTTCTTCACGTGGTTCCTGCTTCTCCGCTAGAATGCGTTGGTTGTGCCTTATAAAACTCTTCCTAATCGTGGCATAATTGATGGCAATTATATTCTACGTCATAAACAAAAGAATATATATACTTCATGATACCGCCAAATTATTTACTTAATTATGACATTGTTGATTGATGTGTCAAGCCTTGATTGGACGATGAATATTTACATGAATGCAGTTCGGTATCTGACGCGGAATTCTCCGCCATGTTGTGTGTTGCTGTCTGTCGTCAAGATAACAAGCCGGCTGCTGGTCCAAGAGTATCGCTCCGTGTGCTAGGGGAGCCTTGGCCCCTAGCTTTTACCAAAAATGAATACAAATTCAAGAAAAGGAAACGCCTGTGCTACATAAGAATTTGATTTCTTCCTTTCGCCTGGAAGATGAAAGTGATATAGAATCGCATCTCGTTGCAGACCAGTGCTTGTGATGCCAAAGCGAAGCATGCGCTGGGTGGGCCATTTTCAAGGCAATTTAGTGCCGTATTATATTTTATTTATATTGTGTGTTAATTATTTTATTTTCATTGTGTCTCCACTGAGAAGGATGTAAGGTACGTAGCATTATACATTTATATTTATCATTGTTATGGAGCTCCGATATCGTCTTATAGTAATGTTTTAATTCTGTACCTTATTTTGTTTTATAGGCCTAATATTTCTGTTTGTCAACGTTACCTGATATAAAAAAAAGGTTATTGTTTTCTTCGTACCTTCTGGAGACACATTTCTAAGTTTATTTTACGTTTTAAATTATTATTTATTTTCCTTAAGCAATCTTGGGATTGGCATATTATTTATCTGATTTAAGATCCGTGGCTCCTCCCTCATGTTAATAGTGTTTAGACGTAATTGTTTTCCTCCGTTCTTTTCTTTCTGCTGATTTTATAATTTAGTTTGCTAAATTGGTTGCCGTAATTCGATCGGATATGCGGTCTCCTGTTTTTAGTGGCCATGTTTGTTTTTTGTTTTGCCGATATGCATTCTGGTCTCGAGGTCAGTCTCTTGGCACCGTCCGCGAAGCTCAAACGTGTTGTGGTGTTAGCTTAATTTTTTTTTATTTAACCTTGTTGGTTTAACTTTGTGTTTTTGGTGAATGTTCCGGTGTTTTTCTCCGTCATGCAAATTTTTGGATTTATTTTCTGATCCAATTTTATTTATTAATTTTAATTTTTAATTTCTCGTTTCATCGTGGCCTGGATCTCCGCATGTCGGATCGGTATTGCATTCCCTTGTAAATTATAAAGCCCTTTCTCATTTAATCATGCCTGTAATTTTATTTTAATCTTTGGGCTTTATAACATTTTTAATTTAATTCTTGTCTTTTTTTTTGCTTTGCAAGCAAGCATGGTCTGTTTCTGGTGGAGGTGCTCCTTTAAATTTTAACATTAAATTTTTATTTTCATTTTTAAGCAGCTGTTGTGGAATTATTTCCTCGGCAGCAGTTCTGTCGGTTATTGGGGGGTGTCTGTAGAATAGCCTGTGCGTTCCCCTTCTCCATTTTCCTTCCACCCATTTTGGTGTTCTTCTGTTGGGACATGTCTTCTGGAGGTGATTTTGTTGCTGAAGCGAGGCGGACATGACTTTTTATTACACAAAAACATTTTCCTTTTTGCCAGCCTCCCACCGCCATTCATCTGTGACGTCATAGCCAGTCTCAAAGCAAGTCTATACTTGTAGAACATGTCATGTGACAAGGTTAGGTTTACTGAGCTGAGGTTAACTTAGGTTAGCTAGCTCTATCTCACTCCTAGCCAATCATTAACCTTAAAAGCACTCTAGAGTTCTTGGAATCTGTTCATGTAATTATTATTCTTGACAGTACTTTGGAAATTACACCCTGAAAAATATCAATCCCTTGATTTTTTTAAACTGTTAATATTATTATTATTATTATTAGCCAAGTCACTTTACAAAAATTTAATTAATGTGTATTAGTTGATATGAAAGTCTCTACAACCAGCCATGCTTGCACCCACTTTTTGCTTTTACTTTTGCTCCCATAGTAATGCCAACTCTTATAACTATAAGCAACAGCAAAATGTAAATGGAATAATATTTCTGATAATGTTCAAAACAAAAGTCCTGAGGTCTTGGGTTTGAATTCTCAACTATGGTTGTCAGCCAATGAGTTACACTCCAGAAAACTTTTTATTTTTGTGTTGTGTTGCATGATAATTTGCCCATTTCGCGGTGTAGTGGCTAGTATTCTTGGGTGTTATCCCGGAGGTTTTGGGTTCCAAATCTACTATGGCCAGAATTTAATTTTTGATCTGAGAGTTGGAAGGTTAGGTTAGGTGAAGTTAGGTTAGGTAAAATTAGGTTGGGTGAAGTTAGGTTAGGTTAGGTTAGGGGAAATTGTTTTAGTAAAACACCACATTTGCCCCCACTTTTTACTCACACATTTTGCTCCCACTTTGTGCACTCACTTTTGCTCGCTCTTTTTGCTCCCACTTTTGCTTTCACATTTGCTCCCACTTTCTGCTCCCATATTTGCTCACACTTGTTTGCTCCCACTTCTGCTTACACGTATTGCTCCCACTTTTTGCTCCCACATTTTTGCTCCCACTTTTCTTAGCTCTCATATTTGCTCCCACTATTGCTTACACTTTTTGGTCCCACTTTTTTCTTTCCCTTTTTGCTCCCACTTTTGCTTTCACATTTGCTCCCATACTTGCTCCTACTTTTTTTGCTCTCATATTTACTCCCACTTTTGCTTACACTTTTTGCTCTCACTTTTTTCTCTCACTTTTTGCTCCCACTTATGCTTTCACATTTGCTCCCATACTTGCTCCCACTTTTGCTTTCACATTTACTCTCATACTTGCTCCTACTTTATTTTGATCCCACTTTTTGCTCCCAATTGTTGCTCCCACTTTTTGCTCCCAATTTTTTGCTCCCACTTTTGCTTACACATTTAGCACTCACTTTTTTCTCCCACATTTTGCTCCCACATTTGCTCACACTTTTTTTTGCTCTCATATTTGCTCCCACTTTTGCTTATACTTTTTGCTTATACTTTTTGCTCCCACTTTTTTTCTCTCACTTTTTGCTCCCACTTTCGCTTTCACATATGATCCCATACTTGCTCCCACTTTTGCTTTCACATTTGCTCCCATACTTGCTCCTACTATTTTTTGCTCCCACTTTTTGCTCTCAATTTTTGCTCCCACTTTTGCTCCCACTTTTTGCTCCCAATTTTTGCTCCCACTTTTTGTTTTCCATATTTGTTCATACTTTTTTTTGCTCTCATATTTGCTCCCACTTTTGCTTACACTTTTTGCTCCCACTTTTTTTCTCTCTCTTTTTGCTCCCACTTTTGTTTTCACATTTGCTCCCATTCTTGCTCCTACTTTTTTGCTCTCATATTTGCTCCCACTTTTTCTTACACTTTTTGCTCCCACTTTTTCTCTCCTTTTTTGCTCCCACTTTTGCTTTCACATATGCTCCCATACTTGCTCCCACTCTTGTTTTAACATTTGCTCCCATACTTGCTCCTACTTTTTTTTGCTCCCACTTTTTGCTCTCAATTTTTGCTACCACTTTTTGCTCCCACTTTTTTCTCTCACTTTTTTGCTCCCACTTTTGCTTTCATATATGCTCCCATACTTGCTCCCACTTTTGCTTTCACATTTGCTCCCATACTTGCTCCTACTTTTTTTTTGCTCTCAATTTTTGCTCCCACTTTTTGCTCCCACTTTTTGCTCTCAATTTTTGCTCCCTCTTTTTGCTCCCAATTTTTGCTCCCACATTTGCACCCATATATGCTCGCACTTTAAACTATTGTTCTTATTACCAAGTTGTCTTTACTAGAGCTTAGTCTAAGCTTGACAGTTGATATGGAAGTATCTGTGACTAGGTATGGTAAGCCTCATGCATTCTATAAAGGATATTCATATATTGTGAAACGAACCAATAAAAATGGAACTGTTATTTGGCGTTGTACAAAACAACGTTCAAAACAATGTCGCAGTGAGCTAAAAATCAAAAATAGTGTGGTTTTAAGTGGCAGTGATCATCAATGTAGTGTACTGCATGAAACACTGTTGCTGTCAACAGAAAATCATGAAAATGTTAAAAAGCAAGTGCTACAAAACAATACTACTATTGAAAATAATTCAATGTTCAAAAAACCCTTAACATTATCAAAAGCCACGCAGACTCTACATGAGGACACTGAAGAGGAAGAGGAACAGGAACAGGAAGAGGACCAGGAATATTTAACTGGGTTTAGTAATGTTGAGGATAATGTTGAGGATAATTATAGTGATTTTAATAATAGTGATATAGATCATGCTGCATATGATTATGATAGTGATAATGATCCAAAACAAGACAATAACGTTTTCATGTCTATTGTTCATCGTGGAAGAAAAAGATCTACAACAAGCTTTGTTTTTAAAACTATAACACACTATCGTAAAGGCAAAGACTTGTATTAAGTGTGATTTTTACTGTCATAATCATGTATACTCTGCAATGTTAAATATTCTGACTTCTATAGAAAATAAAACAACATTGTACCATTATTTTCATTTATTTACAAACTTTATATACATTTTGTTTTGTTTCATGATAATATTTTTTAATACAATACTAAACACTAAAACATTTTATCTATACACATATTTTTCTTTCAGTTCATTGTCAAGACTTATATCTTCCATTATTATTTGACATTTGTTTTTTATATTTAATTAAAACGAACCATGCACCTATTGTTTTTAAAACCTTCATAAATTAAGTGTACAGGTTGTACAGCATTATTGACTTCATCAAAAACACTCTCCGACATATCATTAAACCGTGTAGGCAGAAATGTCTCAAAGTTTTCACATACACAAAGTACACGATCACCATATGCTGTTTTCAATTTTCGAATCTTGATAATGCGGAATGGAATATGCATTGGCAATTCGCTGAGCTTCTTTGTCTCTAAGCCACATTCTTGACCCACAGCATTCAAAACATTCATTGTAGTAGTCTATAAAGAAAAGAAAAGCATATCTATTACACTCTAAAACAGCTTTAATAATATTGTGCAATTAGGGATTTTGCACTATGCATGGCTGATAAATTTTACTATTTATGCAAGAAATGCCCTAACTGTAGCAGATACTGCTTTTATGCATATAGCACAAGTGTTGAGTTGTAATGCACACATGACACAGGCTATCATGTTTCCACAAGGCAAAAAAACAACACCTAGTTCATCTTGATAACAAATTTTACATAATTGTTGGTCACACTTTTGTATCTGTTCGTGAGACAAGTCTTTTCTTTCAGCCTCGTGTATTTGCTCTGCATGTTCTAACTCTAAAGACACTTTTAAGTCTTGTACTGCAATCATGTTTTCTTTACGAATAGTGTTCACAAATTCCTGACCTTTAAGCAACACCATGTATTTGCAGTTAGGTAACCAACGAGCATGTTGCACAAAAGGGTCATCAGTCATTTGCCAATCCTTTAAAGCAAATCCACAATAAAAACATATTGTTTTATCCCCTTCACCAGTATAAAAAATCCAGCTTCACTTAGTTGTTTGGTAAGGTGTTTTAATATTAATGGCCAAATATTTTTATAAGATTCTAAACGTTTTTCAACAGAGCTGTACTCTGGGTGTGCTAGTGCTTTAGTCTTGCAAACTCCCAATTTTTCAAAAGCACCTGCCAATTCAACACTGTCTATGGCATATGGACCACATATATCGACACTACCGTTGTTGACTGGCAATACATCATTATTATTTATTTGTGATTCAGCAACGTAAGTAGCAGCCAATGGTCTTGTGGTTCGGTGAAATGAATGCACGGGTAGGTTACCCACTTGCTTTCCAAGCATGTAAGGACAACAAGGAGACCATCGCAAATGATCTCTAAAGGGTTCATCCCCTTCTTCCCAGTGTGAAAGTTCAATACGACAAAACACACAGCGCACCACATCTTCTCGGTTCAAGTAAAAAAAACGGCTTTTGAAAGTTCATGTGTCGACAAAAAGCCTACAGGCCAGGATTCAAATGTTAACCAACGAACATGTTCTGATTTTAAATTTAACCCACGTGGTAAACCAACTTGCTCACTTGTTGTATTTGGTACTAACGCCATGTGTTATAATAAAACTTTTTCTTATTGTAAGTTATTAACGTTGCACAGAGTACTTTAAAGCACAATGTATGCTTGTTCACTGTCTGTTCATTACGTTAATGGCGCATGACGACACCTAAAAGCAAACAAAATAACCCATCAATCAATCAATCAATCAATCAATCAATACTTGTAAATAAAACGTTAACATTAATTGGCATCAATAAATCAAAACAAAATTAAAAATAAACTTTATGTTGGCACTAACAGTAACACATGTACTTATTTTCTTTTTATAAAGCTACAGTCATTTACATCCCCCCTTTAACCAATATATAAACAAAAATGAATGTCATGTCTTTTTGTTCACATTATCATGTTCAAACATGTGGATATTCGTTGAGCCCATAGGAAACCATCCATAAATTAAATTTAAATTTTTGTTTTTAGAAAATCCAACATGGCCTTGTACTTTTCCCAGTCAACAACAACATAGCCATTAATCAAGAAAGCAATCATCGTCCTAGTCATGTACAGGTAATGAATTTTTTTGTCTACCAGTTTTCAGTAGTGGTAAAATGGAATAGCATTTTATGTTAGTCTTACCTGAGTTTTAAATAGTTCACTGCCTGGAAACAATGGTTGCACTTTACTGCGTCTCGGGTTTTCAGCGACTGCTACGGCGGTAAGGCTTTTCTTTCCAAGTTTCTAAAAATAAATAAAATAAACCGTTATAAATACCTAAATTCAGGTTAGTACATGCATTTTATAAAGTAAAATATGAAACAAGAAAATGAAACAAGTTATTTTAAAAAAATAATCCCACCTTCACTTGCAGTGGCTTATTGCTGTTTCCTTCTAGAGGGCTCAAAAGTGCAATGGTATCTTCTCTCTCAGACATGTAAGGTATACCAATTATCTGCAAACAAATAAATTTAAAAATCAATAATTACCTCATCAATAAATAATTGCTTGTAAATATATATAAATCAATAAATGTATAAATGAATAAATATATACCTACCTCACAACAAGAATAAGTATTTTCCACCAACACCAAAACTGTTAAACAAGACCAGGGGTTTCACGCAACGCAATGTGTTCAAAGGCTAAATGAGAGAGGAAATGATAACGACATGTCTTTATATATGTTACGTTGCATGTTTAATCATTTTTCCCACGCTTTGAACATTCTGTTATCATGCACGTGGACAGATAACGTCCAAGGTGAACACCTGTGGCAGATCAAATTTCACATGAACTTGCATTTTGTCACGTACGAAGCAAACAGGATGTAACTTGTTTAGCGTACATGTCATCTCACACGTGTATGCATGCATTTCGCTCTTCCCTGCCACCACGATGGTCAGATTATTTCACCTTCAAGTGTCATTGTCATTTTCCATTGCACCTGTTGTCAAGTCAGATCAGCGCATTCCAATGAGCTCAAGTGACATTCACATCCTGCTCCTCTGCAAGTTTGTTTTCTGTACTCGCTTCGACCAACATAGAACCAAGTTCTCATCACCGTTTACACGTTTAAGATCATCTTCGGGGTAAAGTATCAGAAAAAACGCACCCTCGCTCTGTCATAAACCGACCTGTCGAAATAGTGATTGATCTATTGAGCACAGCCACCGTGGTCAGCGACAGGTTCGTTGAAACACACACGCCCAGCAGTATCGTCTCTCTCAACCACCACGCTTCATGAACATTATAAACAGGTATCGGTAAAGATTTTTTCAACATGTATGGCGTTAGGCCGTTTGTCAAAATGTCAAACATAGTTTCAAAAAGGGGGCGTGATCCCGAGTCCTAGGACACCTCGTACACGTCTCTAGCGTTATGGGTTTGCGAGATAAAGCAAAAAGTCTAAAATCATGGTTTTACCTCAACATGGTTTTTCATTCCTGCTCAACACGAACATCATCGGCAAGAGGCCAACGCAATGAAAAAAATGACACCTCGCACTTGTCTCTAGGCTTATTGGTTCGTGAGTTATCAGCAAAAATCACAAAAAACACTGGTTTACCCCAAATTCGAGTTTCCAAATTTTTTGAAAAATATAACGAGTAGTCCATAGTAAAGAGGACGTCAGCCCGAGTCTTTGGACCCCTCGTACACGCCTCTAGCATAATTGGTTCGCGAAATATAGCAAAACGTTTAAAATCACGGTTTTACCCCCAAAACATTCTGTTTCCCTCATTCTCAAAAACTTTAACCTATTACCAAAATAAACAGGGTTTCGAGACAAGCCATTTGACACGTCATAGGACCAAATCTGACCAGGCATTCGTGAAATATCGGAAAAAGTCTAAAATCACGGTTTTACCACCAAAAAGCCTGTTTCCCTCATTCTCAAAACTTTAACCTATTAATAACATGTATAGGGTTTCGAGACAAGCGATTTGACACGTCACACGTCCAAATCCGACCTTGCGTTCGAGAGATATCGGCAAACTTCGTAGGAAAGTAGGCGACTATCTGGTTCTTTCCTCACCACCAAAACCCCTTCTTATCAATCATTTTTTTTCAAAGAGCTCGCCCTCTTACAAAAATCCCAAGTGCTCATGCGTAAAAAAACAAAAACAAAAATGTTATTCCATAGCGGCTGCCAGAAAAACGCATGCGCTATATGAGCAACAACGTTTAGGTTCATTTTAGAAGCGCACCTTAAACATGTCGCATTTGAAAAGAGACTTTCACTAAAAAATTACAATTTCACCCCCTAATAGGGGCACGTTTTATTTAGGGGTTGAAATGAGTGGTTCATTGGAAAGAGGGCGTCAACCCGAGTCCAACGACACTTCATTTGTCAAAATCGGACCATGGGTTTGCGAGATATTGGATTGGACTCACGCGGCGGCCCCTACTACTCCCCTACTCTTATGAAAATGAAAATCCACAGCCTGCTTTCAGTCTACGACCGGGTCAGGAATGGAATGAATGAAGCCCCCATCTAGCGGCGAGGATATGAACTGTGCCGGCTGCCGAGGCCTGACGCACTCCTCTGGGGCAATGATTAAATGAATGACAGATGAAATGAAATGATAGTGGAGAGTGTTGCTGGAATGAAATTTTGACAGGGAAAACCGGAGTACCCGGAGAAAAACCTGTCTGCCTCCGTTCTGTCCAGCACAGATCTCACATGGAGTGACCGGGATTTGAACCACGGACCCAGCGGTGAGAGGCCGGCGTGCTGCCGCCTAAGCCACGGAGGCTTGATATTTACCTTATATTAAGTGAAAACATGAAAATATAACATTTCTGGATATTGTGAATCACGTCCCGTGTGAATGGCCAATACTACGGAAAATAAAGTACCGTAGGCGCTACCAGTAAGTGACGAATAAAATGAACTTAAGGTTTAGCAATGCATAAGGGAACAGTTTAAAATATTTGGAAGAGAGTTTCGGCCAAATCTCATCAACAGCTATAGAAGAAATAAAGACTGCATTTCAATACAATTTGTGTGTTTACCACAACGGCGCGTTTGTTTGAAAACGAATCAAATTAACAAAGCCTTACCTGTGTGCTCACTAACAGGTTAGAGAAGTCTAAAATTAAGGCCTATCGTCCTACCTCATTCTAAATAATGGGGCACTTTTCCAACCCTAGCTCTAAATATGGGGCCTAAGGTCACTAAATCTGACATGAAAATATCCGAGGCTCTCACCCAATAAGTACACCAAGCTGATGACCACATTATTGTTACACATTAGCTGGTGTGCCACAAAAGAGCTAAATAGAATTAGCTGGTAGGCCTATATAGAGATTTAGAACAACAAAAAATAGCTATCTTTTTGACTCAGCGAGTCGCACATTTTTTCCGTATTGACTGAATTATATTAAGAACAAAGTTCCAAATGGTTCCGCCTCGTCAATACTGTTTATTAAAATGTCGTGATACAATCACCTGTCTTTTAACACATGGTACATGTTTCAACGTCTAACTCGTATTGACGTCTTGATCAGCCTAAATATTTGGGCAGCACTTAAAACTTAAAACTTAAAGGGAATATTTTAAGTGCTGCCCAAATATTTAGGCTGATGAAGACGTCAATACGAGTTAAACGTTGAAACATGTACCATGTGTTAAAAGACAGGTGATTGTATCACGACATTTTAATAAACAGTATTGACGAGGCGGAACCATTTGGAACTTTGTTCTTAATATAAACAAGATGTTCAGTAAAGAACATATAGCCTACTTTCTCCTAAATGCATGGGTATTGTTATAACTCTTTGTCCTTTTCAAGGAGTATGATTGAATGTTGGTTGTAGTAGCTTGTTGAAATACAACGTGCTATAGGGATATTAAACATGAATATGAGGTGCCCTTTGCTAGTGCTACCTCTGTACCAAATTTCGTTCAATTCGGTTTCACCGTGTTTGAATTGATAGGGTGAATCGATTTGCACACATACTTGGCCACCATCTGCAAACTATTGGGCTGATGTTCTTGCAGTTTGGTCAGAATATGTTTCCCACATAAAGATATGGTGTTGCAAAATTTGGTAGAGACTAGATTATTAGGTTGGTCGTAATTACATTTTAGCTTTTAACATTTGTGTGGCCGCGATTACTTTTCCGTCAAGATAGCGGTTATATAAAACATGACACTGAGGTGCCCTTTGCTAGTGCTACCTCTGTACCAAATTTCGTTCATTTGGTTCCACCATGTTCGAATTAATAGGGGGAATCAATTTTGACATAAAGATGGCCACCATCCGCAAACTATTAGGCTAATGACCTATTAGATAGGTCAAAGGATGCTCCCTCCATAAAGGTATGTTGTTGCAAAGTTTGGTAGAGATCGGATGGTTATGTTAGTCGTAATTTGATTTAAGCTTTAAACATTTGTGTGGCCGCCATTACGTTTCTGTCAATATGGAGGCAATATTAATCATGACATTGAGATGCCCTTTTCTAGTGCTATCTCTGTACCTAATTTCGTTCCATTCGGTTCCACCGTGTTCGAATTAATAGGGGGAATCAATTTTGACATAAAGATGGCCGCCATCCGCAAACTATTAGGCGAATGACCTATTAGATTGGTCAAAGGATGCTCCCTCCATAAAGGTATGTAGTTGCAAAATTTGGTAGAGATCGGATGATGAGGTTAATCATAATTTGATTTAAGCTTTGAACATTCGTGTGGCCGCCATTACGTTTCAGTCAAGATGGCGGCGATATAAAACATGACACTGAGGTGCCCTTTGCTAGTGCTACCTTTGTACCAAATTTCGTTCCATTCGGTTCCACCATGTTCGAATTAATAGGGGGAATCAATTTTGACATAAAGATGGCCGCCATCCGCAAACTATTAGGCTAATAACCTATTAGATTGGTCAAAGGATGCTCCCTCCATAAAGGTATGTTGTTGCAAAGTTTGGTAGAGATCGGATGGTTATGTTAGTCGTAATTTAACTTAAGCTTTGAACATTTGTGTGGCCGCCATTACGTTTCTGTCAATATGGCGGCAATATAAAACATGACACTGAGATGCCCTTTGCTAGTGCTACCTCTGTACCAAATTTCGTTCCATTCAGTTTCACCGTGTTTGAATTAATAGGGGGAATTGATTTTCACACAAAGATGGCCGCCATCCGCAACCTATTAGGCTAATGACTTATTCATTTGGTCAAAGGATGCTTCCTCTACAAGGGTATGTTGTTGCAAAATTTGGTAGAGATAGGATGATTAGGTTAATCGTAATTTGATTTAAGCTTTGAACATTTGTGTGGCCGCCATTACGTTTCCGTCAAGATGGCGGCGATATAAAACATGGCACTGAGGTGCCTTTTGTTAGTACTACCTCTGTACCAAATTTCGTTCCATTCGGTTGCACCGTGTTCGAATTAATAGGGGGAATCGATTTTCACATAAAGATGGCCGCCATCCGCAAACTATTACGCTGATGACCTATTAGTTTGGTCAAAGGATGCTCCCCCCATAAAGGTATGTTGTTGCAAAATTTGGTAGAGATCGGATGATTAGGTTAGTCGTAATTTGATTTAAGCTTTGAACATTTGTGTGGCCGCCATTACGTTTCCGTCGAAATGGCGGCGATATAAAACATGACACTGAAGTGCCTTTGGTTAGTACTACCTCTGTACCAAATTTCGTTCCATTCGGTTGCACCGTGTTCGAATTAATAGGGGGAATCGATTTTCACACAAAGATGGCCGCCATCCGCAAACTATTACGCTGGTGACCTATTGGTTTGGTCAAAGGATGCTCCCCCCATAAAGGTATGTTGTTGCAAAATTTGGTAGAGATCGGATGATTAGGTTAGTCGTAATTTGATTTAAGCTTTGAACATTTGTGTGGCCGCCATTACGTTTCCGTCAAGATGGCGGCGATATAAAACATGACACTGAGGTGTCCTTTGCTAGTGCTACCTTTGTACCAAATTTCGTTCAATTCGCATTCACCGTGTTCGAATTGATAGGGGGGGACAGACATTCAGAGTACACACACTCACACACACACACACACAGACTCACACACACACATACACACACACAGACTCACACACACACATACACACACACAGACAGACACACTTTTTTCGCCCTGTGTTAATCTCATAAGTCTACTTTCATTTTTTGCAAAAATCGAAAGTAGGCTAAAAATAGCTACCTTCACGAGCAATCCTAGCAAACATTCACACAATATGGCATGGACAGTCAAAGTGGTACAAGTAGCCTACTTGGTTTGAAGTGGGCCAAAGAGTTGATGTAGGGAAATGCTACTCCCGGTACCATAACGATGATCCATGTGCTATGGTACTTGACGGCTCACACAGTTTCCAGTTACCAAATTGAATAGGAGTTTTTAGTAGCAACTTCAAACCTTAACACAAACCACATATTATGCTCAGTTTGCAGCATAAAACTGCCTCTTTCAACAGTAAGCGGCTGTATTCTGGGGTTAGATTTTACCCTCTTCAACACCTTATTATACATTAGTAAAATGCGTCACATAAAGTAATTGATGCATACATGTATGGTACACTCAAGTTAGTGCAGCTTGATCACTGATTGGCCATTTGTAGGGGAGGAGGGGGATTACTTTTCCACTCTTCCACAAAGATTAATCTCCAAGGCTGGAAATTGGTCTGCATAACTATTTTCCAATCCAAACAATGGGAATGAGGGTGTTGGTTCTCATGGTACTGAATAGTGGGTAAAAGATAATTAGGTTTTTAGCACATGCAGTAAGGAAATAAAAACAATTGGACAATGATATAGAAATTTACACCATTCCTGGTGTAAAATATGTTCGTTACTTATCACAAGCCTCCAATTTAACTAGGTAGCTAACTCACTGTAAAAGTACCACTACAGTGTGATGACAGACTTACTAATGCGGAGGTAGCCATACATACCTTAGGTTTGTGTTAAGAAATGAATTTAATGAAAAAGGAAGCTTGTAGTTTAACGTGACCGTTAATCTTGAGATCATGAGCCACGGGACCTCCTTTTTACGTGGAATCCGAACCACAGGACATGGCATTTCACTTCGAAAATCTCACATGCATTGACCGGGAATCGAACCCGGACCGCCTTGGTGAGAGGCATACAGCTAGGCCGCTGTGAATTTAATGAGGTAGCCTATGTGATAAAATGACCTGTTACAACTACAATTAAACTCAGTTGCTCAATAACAAAAAGGCCTATTGTGAGGGGAGAAAAACACATCCATGCTTCTGCAGGAGCATGTAAGTTGAATCGCAGGGGAGTAGCCTACTTCCCAATAATATACCAGTACCGTACTTCCTGATATTTATTAAAAGATGTTTGGTATAAACATTGCAGTTACATATTAAGGCTCGATATTTTGAATAGCATTATAGTTTTATTATAACTCATAATAACTTAAATGTCAGTAGCGGCTATTCAGGTGAAGAGAGTGAAGAGCCTCTTCACATACCATCTCTTAAATAAAATAAACATTATTTTTTCTTATTTAAATAAAAATGTTGTCATTGTCTTGGGCTACTTTTTCACTTAGTGTACTGTTATTTCTACACTCCGTCGCTAGATGGTGCGCAAGCAAGGTGCATGACGTCCTTGTAGCAGTTGTGCTCCCTGTCGCTAGATTGTACTGCCGTAACTTGGAAGGAAGCAGGAGACGAAGTGTCTTGTTTATGTCAGCTACATCGTCTCGTTGCCATGGTAACCTGACGTCAGTTGTGACGTCATTACCTGCCGTTAGACAGACGAGTGAAGATGTTCCTGTGTCGGCAAGGCAATATCGTCTAGTTCAGTTGATGAAAGTTTACATTGCAACAGGCTTCTTTTTCTTTTATATTGAGGCTTTTATTTACTTTCCCAATGAATAGTATGTATTTATAACGTTATCTACCCTGTTGTTGATGAAGGTTGATGGCTTTTAGTGTATAATGTTTGCAGTGAAAGACACTTACTAATTTTATTAGAAATTCCCTTCAGTAGGTGGAAAGATGAAGACAAAAAGGGATTTATTAATTAATTTATTAATTTGTGGGTGGCCAAAGAAATTAATAGAACTGTGCACTAAAGAAATAAAACCGGAAAGTCCTATAGCCTTCATCGCAAGGGATCTTGGTTCGAACAGTTCACATAGTTGTGCAGTAGTTATAGAACTGTTCTGTTGGCCTTGCTTACTATACAGGAACAGTAACAAATTTCCAAAACATTACGCGCGGGTTGGACAAACACAAAGACAGTGAGCAACATTTAAAGAACCAGTTACCACTTAGAACACGCACACAAGCACGATATCTGGCACTTTACGGGAAAATGCAAGACTAAGTGCACTTAAATGTAATGTGAATGTGACTTTAAATAGGCAGATCCTGGGACTTGTGATTAGAGTTGTTCTATACTTAAGTTTACAGGAACTCTCTTCTAGAGAGGAGGGCCGATAACCTAGATGTTAGGCCTCTTAAAGCAACAATTATCATCATCATCATCGTCTTCTAGAGGACATGACAAGACCTCTTTAAACCGTGTGCGCTTTAAGGAATTATTGAAGATACGGACATCTAAAAAGTCCTTAGAACCTCAAAATTATTAAAATAAAATTCAAAGGGTGTTCTCTGGAAATAACTGATGCAACATCAGAGTACATCAGAGATCATATTAAGGACCGACTTAATAATGTTAGAGCCTCCGTGGCTTAGGCGGCAGCACGCCGGCCTCTCACCGCTGGGTCCGTGGTTCGAATCCCGGTCACTCCATGTGAGATCTGTGCTGGACAAAACGGAGGCAGACAGGTTTTTCTCCGGGTACTCCGGTTTTCCCTGTCAAAAATTTAATTCCAGCAACACTCTCCACTATCATTTCATTTCATCTGTCATTCATTTCATCATTGCCCCAGAGGAGTGCGTCAGGCCTCGGCAGCCGGCACAGTTCATATCCTCGCTGCTAGATGGGGGGGGGGCTTCATTCATTCCATTCATGACCCAATCGGAGACTAGAAGCAGGCTGTGAATTTTCATTTTTTTCTTAATAATGTTCCGCTTTTTTCTATGCTAACGCATGGCTGTGATAAATTACAATTCTTAAATAAGTCTTATAGATTCCGACAAATTTGAGCTGTATAACAAACATAATCAACAATAGGCCTACCCCACATTTAAGAAATGAACTGTCACTCTTTTATGCTCATGAATCCTACAACGTAAAAATAGTCGGGAGAAATACATCAAGAACTCCGTGAATAGAAGAGACTTACAAACTTTTGCTTAAGGACACGACGTACTCTTGCATGATGAAAATATCGTTTTTTTGATTTTGGCGCCATAAAATTCTTCATTCTTTTCTGAATCCAAATATATATAGTTTGTGTTTTTTTTATGTCTACAACTACCTTAAATTCATTTTTTTTAAATTAGCGTCGCATGCTCTGAATAATTCACTTTTAACTTTGCCAGCTGTTTTCCGTTAATACTCATTTTCCATGTTTAGGTACCAATAACAAGGAAACCATTTAAGATAGAGGGCTAATTTTTTTACATTAACTTGCCTAATGGAGTACTTGAATATTAACCTATTTGCACTTCCAAAACATAGTAGGCATGGATTGGGAAGAGAAAAATTAATACATATTTTTGAATACATTTAAAAAGAAAGAGTTCGGATTCTTTTTTCTTGCATTCTGTCCCAATAAGAATGAAACAAAGTGGTTACCGGTACTCATCTGCCATGATCCATTCCAAGTGTGTGAACAGAATTTGAGAATATTTGATTGAAAAACAACTGAGAAATGTGTACCTGAAGCAAATTATACAACATTTTTTTGAAAATGTATCTGTCCAAATTTGTATTCATTTCACACATCCTATAAAAGCAAAGTAGCACTACATGGTCATAAACAGCTCAGAATATACCGCTTCTTATATGTGACAAGAATCATAGCTGTACTTTTAGCATAAATCCAGAAAATACTTAGTAAAGTGATGCCACAAAAATAGACTTTTTCATCGTGTAAGAGTACGTGGCGACTCAATTGGGTACTAGCAATACCTTCTACAAGTGCATCAGTACAACGCAGTTTCTCTTGTTTGAAAAGATCAATACTTTTGCATGTAACACAATATCTGACTCCAGAATTACATCATTGGCTATCTCCATAAATCGTGAATTGTAGTTGAAATTGATTGAAGACCTTCTATGAGGACATCATAGATAAGATTGCCAACCTTAGAGAACGGAGGATTCATTTAAGCTATACAAATAAGCGAGTTTGACTTTTTAGTGCGATAACTTATGTTTGGTTTGGTTTTAAGTACTAGGCTTTTAGTAGATATTTTAGCATTAAAATAGGAAAAGGATGTCAATATTCACAAACTCAAACATCATGCACTGATGAAATTAGGAGTTTGGCTCTTCACCTGATATTTGATCTACGAGCCGCCACTGTTAAATGTACAATACTGTAGCACTCCATATCTTCATTGAACTAGCCTAATTTTACTGTCCAATGTTTGAAAAATTGTCCAGATAAGTACCGGTAACGCACAATAAACTAAAAACACACCTAGGTTATTATATTTTCACTTTTATTGATAACTTTATAGCACCACTGACTTCACAAATACTTCATGCTGAAACGATTAAAACATTTTCTAACAATCTTGACATAATGCCATGGTAGCCTGGTTCGCCACTATCCTCACCACCTCATTTCTTGACACCACTGACTTTTTCACCGAAACGTCCCTGACAATCACAACAAGACTTATCACTCCATCACTTCAGAAATAAGCAGTATTCATTGGCATAAATAATGTCACTATACGGTACTGGAACTTTGTAGCAGGATGTAGGCCTACATGATAATTGTTTTCTGAAAGTGCAAAAAATAAAATATTTAGGCAGAAATTTTCAGTCTAGGATAGGCCTAATTGTTATTTGGAAACACAATTCACTGCTTAAATAAATTAAGTGAAATCACCACTCAGAAAAGTTATAGGATGAAATTTATTGGAGTTAGTGAATCAGCTGTAAGGTTATGTAAGTTGTCGTTTATAATACTTATAGTACAAACCATATTTAATTACAACTACACTCCCCCAATTGAACCAAAAACCTCTTTATGCGACATGTATGTCCTAAATATCTCTCTATACTAGATGTACTCTATCCACTAAATGATAAATATTTATAATTTGTAGTACCCGCCATGCAATTCTTGCCTCAGGAGTGAGGTCAAATTTATTCATACTATCTCGCAAAATTCTCGTACTTTATCCATAAAATTTCACTTCTATTTTGTAGCTCCAACACTGTAGATGATCTTCACGGGAGGCGTTTGCCTAATTTCACGCGTATTACACATGTTTATCCACAAAATTCAAGACGCTGCGAAGCGTTAATGCAGCTTCTTATGTATAAAAAACCTAGCAACCAGTTGTTTGGGTCCAATGTGGCTGCGCCCATACGGTTGCTAGGCGCGTCACTTCGGCAGCGTATAGGCGAGTAACGTAGAGTGTGGGCATGGGACATGCAGCGGGGGGTGTAGAAGGGAAAGAGAACGGTGGATACAAGCGAAACGTGTATCTATCCTACACGCATGCGCACTGGTCCTGAATTCTTTCAATAGCCCAGCCACTGCAGGCAGTGAGCCCAGCACAGGCTCTTCAAGGTTGCGCGAAAGGTACACCCTCTGCCATCTCTTGACGTGTGTGTAAAATAATGCGCCCAATGTGAACATACAGTGAAAGTCGCCTCTAGGGGCGCTTTTGAATCGGTGCATCATGGCTGCCAAATTAGACTGTTTATATGCGCCCGTAATTTATCCGTGAATTTATCTATATAAAGTAAACTACCTAGCTATGTGTTGTATTTGAAGGCCAATTAAATAAGCTATTCAGTTGGATTGAAATAATACCAATAAAATAGCAGAAAAAGGTGTCTTGTTACGCTCCGGAGTAACCCAAACCGCTACAGTAGTTTCAATATTTTCTCAGGTTTAAGTTAGTTACACTGTCAAGAGCGCGAACGTAAATTTCTTTCAGTATTCCCTTGTGCCTATTAACTGCATGAAATTAGTGACTGTGTAATTCGAATATTTTTCCGTGTGCGTGTGTGACAGCCCAACAGGTAGGGAGAAACAATATGGCTTTAAATAGTGTCCAAAGGCTTATGAAAACTAACTTTTCCTCTCTTTCGTTAAGGCAAAAAATAGAGATAAAAGCAGTAGGGCGGCCAATGCCGGATCTTGATTTAACCAACCAGACTAAAAATAAAGATAAGAGGATTGTTCGGAAATTTAAACCGGACATATACAAGAGAGCAGAATGGATTTGTGGGTGTAATAGTGTTAATAGATTTTTCTGTTTCCCGTGTTTGTGTTTCTCAAATGGGGATGGAGAAGGAAACTGGACAAAAGTAGGTGTCACACACCTTGGCCATTTATCACAGAAAATAAAGAAACATGAAAGTTCAAAAACACACATGATTGCTCCGCTTGAATTTGATCTCCTGGGTAAGCATGATATTCGACAGCAGCTTGACAGTGCTTACAGGCAATCTGTGGAAAGACATAATGATCAAGTGCGGAAGAATCGTTATATACTATCAAAAATCATTGACTATGTAAAATTCTGTGGTGCCTTCGAAATAGCACTTCGTGGGCATGATGAGACAAATGAATCGTCAAATCCTGGCATATTTAGGGGCCTCGTCAATTTTAGTTCAGAGCTAGATGTTGCGCTTAGAGATCACATGTCTAAAGCAACAGTTTTTAAGGGCACATCGAAAGAAATTCAGAATGAATTACTCTCTTGTATGGTTGAAATCTGTCATGAGAAAATAAAGAAAGAAATATTCACAGCGGACTTTATCTCGATATTAGCAGACGAGACGACCGATGTATCAACGGCTGCGCAGTTGGTCATCGTGTTGCATTACGTTCTTCCAAGTGGCTAACCAGTTGAACGATTCTGGAGATTTCTCTCACCCGATGATCATAGTGCTAAAACATTAGCAGAATGCCTGAAATCTACTTTAAAGAACGTACTAGACAATCCGGATAAATTAATTTCACTGAGTTATGACTGAGCAAACGTAATGAGTGGACGCCAGTAGTGGAGTGAGGCCGATTCTAACCAGTGTCATGGCCGCCGCGTGAGTCCAAGCCAATATCTCGTGAACCCATGGTCGGATTTTGACAAATGAGGTGTCGTTGGACTCGAGCTGACGTTCTCTTTCCTATGGACTACTCTTTATATTTATGAAAAAAAATTGAAAATTTTTGTTTTCGAAAGTAGGTGATAGTTTGAACACCAAACATGATAGAACGTTGTGCCATGGCCCAAACGAATGGTCTTCATGACCTTTATTTTTTTTAATAAAACCTTTTAACTTTTTATGTTTTTTTGAAAACCCTCGAATTTTGAAAATCCTATATTTTGGAAACTAGGAAGTTTACAAAAACGTTTGTTTATTGTAAATCAATTACCCCTACCCCCTCTACCCCGAAAATAAATTTCAAGTCTCTAGGATGAAAACCTGTAGTATTGTGGTAGTGACAGCGCTGCACCACTTCTTTTTGAGCCCTCCTCGTATCGGCCCCGAACCTGATATCTCGCTAACTAAACATGGGATTAGAACATACAGGATGTCCAAGCACTCGTAGTGACGCCCTCTACTTTCCTATAGCCTCTTTATTTAATTAAAAGACCAAAACTAAAAGGTTATCCGCTTTTAATATCTCGCGAACCAATCATGCTAGAGGCTTGAACGACGGATCCAAGGACTCGGGGTGACGTCCTCTCTGCTATGGACCACTCGTTATAATTTTTTTTTTAAATTGGAAACTCGATTTTGGGGTAAACACGTGTTTTTATGATTTTGCCGATATCTCACGAACCAATAACGCTAGAGGCATGTACGACGGGTCCAAGGACTCGGGATGACGTCCTCTCTGCTATGGATCACTCGTTATATTTTAAAAAAATGGAAACTCGATTTTGGGGTAAACACGTGTTTTTATTTATTTTTACTGATATCTCACGAACCGATAACGCTAGAGACGTGTACGAGGTGTCCTAGGACTCGGGCTAACGCCCCCTTTCAAATGTGGTAGATATTTTTTCCAAAAAATAATTCACAAAGGGCCTAACGCCATACATGTTGAAAAAACTTTTTCTTTTTCTTTACCTGTTTATAATGTTTATGAAGCGTGGTGGTTGAGAGAGACGATACGGCTGGGTGTGTGTGTCAACGAACCTGTCGCTGACCACGGTGGCCGTGTTCAATAAATCAATCGCTACTTCAGCGGGTCGGCGTATGACAGAGCGAGGGTGCGTTTTTCTACCTTTAACGTGTAAACGGTGATGAGAACTTTGTTCTATGTTGGTCGAAGCGAGTACAAAAAACAAACTTGCAGACGAGCAGGAGGTGAATGTCATTTGAGCTTATTGGAAGGCGCTGATCTGACTTGACAACAGGTGACGCTTGAAGGTGAAATAATCTGACCTTCGTGGCGGCAGGGAAGAGCGAAATGCATGTGAACACATGTGAAACCACATGCACGCTAAACAAGTTACATCCTGTCTTGCTTCGTACGTGACAAAATGCAAGTTCATGTGAAATTTGATCTGCCACAGGTGTTCATCTTGGACGTCAGCTGTCCACGTGCACGATAACTGTTAACAAGTTACATCCTGTTTTGCTTCGTACGTGACAAAATGCAAGTTGACGTGAAATTTGATCTGCCACAGGTGTTCACCTTGGACGTTAGCTGTCCACGTGCCTGATAACAGAATGTTCAAAGCGTGGGAATCGCTGAATGAGTAAAAAGTGTGATGCAACTTGTGGGAATGATGTCACAACCAATAGATAGGCAAGAGCTGCGAACAGCAGTGGTGGGAGGTAAAGGGGGGGAGAGGGGGAGGGGTAATGTAAGATAGAACACAGGTGGAAAGGGAAAGACAAACATGTATGAACATGCACGAAGCGCGGAGCGCTGTACACACAGAGCTATAGGAGGTGTACAACATGTGTGAATTAAAAGTACACAGGTTCATACAACATGTAATTTATTGATCCAAGAATTAAACATAGAGTTAAACCCTAACCATTTGACGTAGAGTTTATTTCCTTTTTGTTTCAACACTTTTTCCACAAGATAATGATTAGGAAATGCTGTTTTCTGAAGTTCATGGAGATAAAATCTACCTTTTATGGGTTGATGGTTGAGGTCCTCGAGTAAATAGGAGACTGGACTGTCCAAGTTGATTCGACGAATTCGAAATAGTTCAGTCCCCCACTGTGGCGTGTAGCCCTTATTGGCAGACTTAAATTTGCTCACACGAACAAAATCCCCAATTTTCAGTCGGTGACGTTTAGGATCGGCTGTTTTTATGGGGTTAAACAGTTTATCTAATCGCTGAATATCTTTAGTCACGAGGCGTGGCTTGGTCCCAATCGTTCTATGTTTGGTGTCATTGTAACGTGATACTAGCTCAGGTAACATGTCCAACCAGCGATAACTGCCCTGAGCTGTAAACGCTTTCCACATATGGGTTTTCAATGTTCGGTTGAACCGCTCGACCACACTGGCTTTGAGATTGCTGTACGTGGTGTAATGGTGAATATCCTTAGATTTGAGAAAACTAGAGAAATCCTTGTTGAAAAATTCTTTCCCCTGGTCGGTTTGTAGCAGCTGAGGTTGACGTTTGGAGTGTTGAATAATATGTTGAAAGGCCTTGGTAACTAGTGGACCAGACTTGCGACGCACAGGTTCAACAAAGGCCATTTTGGAATAGACATCAATGACGGTCAACATATAGCGTACACCGTCGTTAACGCTAGCATAGGGTATCATTTCAACCAAGTCAGCCTGCCAAAGTTCATCCACACCTCGTGAAATCACCTTGAGTCGCGGATAGTGACGCCTAGCTGGGCGATGCAACTCGTGAGCAATACCCATTTTAATGGGTGAGGGCTTAAACAATAATTTTGGCATTTCGAAGTTCTTGTTCAATTTCTTGAATTTCCCAATCGTGACCGGTATGGCCAGCTTGATGTAAGGCATGCAACAACTGTAGCCGCTGGACGAGCTTATTGGGATTGTGCCAGTAGGTAACATCCACAAGGGGTTTTAATGGTTTAAATGTCACTCTCGAAGCGGATGCTTTACGACGAGTACTTTGACTAGTGGGAAACATTTTTGCAATGATGGTTTTATATTTTTGAGATATATTGGCATTCACTTGTTGCGTGGGATCATACTGTCTTTTGTGGGCATGGGTATCCAATAAAATGGATTTATATTTGTCAAGATCCTCTGACGTATAATCATGGGGAGAGGGGGTCCGAGAAAAGAGCTGCTTTAACAGTCCTGGCGTTAATTTATAGTTGATGTTTTTAATGACAGCTTTAGTACGAGCAAATTTAATGGATGAATCGCCAATTTTAAAACTATCATCCTCATAGCGAACACCATACGTGGTATCTGTGTTTCCAATAAATAGATCGGTGAAATAGGGTTCCAATGTTGATCCATAATATTTTATTAAAATGGTTTTCAGTTGAGCTTTATGTTGAGGGGTGGCCAAGAGTTGTGAAAACGGAGACGCCCTGGAAGGGCAAGGTGTTTCGACCCTGGCCAAGGATTTCTTTTTTCTCAAAAACTCTGCGGCCATTTTTTGAGGCGAAAACACATGTTCCTCGTCATCCTCAACTTCGCTGACACTAGTCAAATCTTCCTGTTCTTCTTCCTCTTCCTCAGGGTCCTCGTGCAGCGTCTGCGTGGCTTGTGAAATGGTGGGTAGTGTTTCAGATGGCTTGAAAGAGGGTTTCAACATGGCTTTTAGCGGAGGTGCTAAATGTTGCTGAATAAACAAGGCTTGATTTGCACGTGATTGTTTCAATTGACGAAACTTTTGGCGAATAGTATTTTTTGCTCTAATAATATGCTTTTTCAATTGACTTTCTGCTAACACCATGGTGTCTTGACAAATGACTTCAGAGGGAATGACACAGTGCCTTAAATAGCAATAAAATGATCAAACCCTAAGCGATACCGTCCTTGGTTGAGTTCACTTTGTTTGTCAATCACTAAACAGGCATGACGTTGAGTGTTCCAGCACTTGGCACACAATTCTGTAAACATTTGAAAGGTCATATCCGGATTCACATGTTCATTATAAATGTGACGACTGTTCCTCTCGTCCTGGCGAAATAAAACAATGACATTGGCATTGTCACGAATCAACTGTTTGAACATTTTAGAATACGTTTGTCCAAGATAGAAGCAATCGATATGTTTGTGTCGACCCATGCTGAAATAGCTTTGAATGATGCCTTGACGTTCAGTGGATACACCATCGGAAATCATGAGTGAATCAGGCTTTACCTCATCCGGTGAAATCACATTTTCTTGCAAGGAAACTGCAAAATAACCCATATTCTTTTTTTGTAATCCAGACATGACTTGATCCAGAAACACGTAGAGGGGTTGGTAGAGAGATTTTGCAAAAATATAAATATTTTGAAAACGTAGACCATTGGGTGCTGTGATGAGCGTTAGCAAAAGATTTGTCTTTCTACAGCCGGAAGGCCCCACAATGATGCAGCGAATGGAAGATGGAAACAGTGAACCATGGCG
Organism: Meconema thalassinum; assembly: GCA_946902985.2. NCBI lineage: Eukaryota > Metazoa > Arthropoda > Insecta > Orthoptera > Tettigoniidae > Meconema > Meconema thalassinum. The sequence continues at coordinate 472,775,717 of OX336391.1, forward strand.
TTGTTCACGTGATGTGGGACAGAGATGGGAAACCATGTCCCCCACGGGGAATGACTCTTGCTGCTTAATAATCTTCATTTCAACTAAGGCTTAGACAGGCTAGCAGGCTGTCTATATACAGGACACCGAACCTTGTCATAGAAACAGTAGACTGGTACTACAGGTTGACGATGGATGTCTTTGGACGTGCGTTGATGGCCAAAGCTAGGCCTGTCTCCATACATGATCCTAAACAAGAAACAGATCCTGCTAATAAACACTATGTGGATAGGTCAGTAGTGCCACGCACAAAACAGGGAGATTATGACTTTAAGGGAAAGCGGTTAAACCATGTAAAACATCCTCAAGTGTCTACAGACGTTACTACGAAAAAGTATGTGGATAACAAAGTGTATGAGTTTTATGACCAAGTGCCCCAGCTTACGGTGAATGGCTATAGCGCTAATCACCATCGGATTATTCACGTGGAAAACCCACAAGACGAAGACGATGTTTGTACCAAGCGCTACATGACCTATGAAATGAAAAGGCTTTATAAATTTATCCCATCTGTATTTTTAGTGTATCTGACAAATGAAAAACCTTTGAATGACAGAAAACATATACCGCTAGTCCATGATCAGCACTTGACCTATGTGCTTGCTTCGGGTTTAAGCCACTATCGATTACACTATGATGGAACCATTCACATCAAATATCCATACCTGATGAGAACCATTTACAAATAAAGATAAATGGTCATAGGATGTTGGTCCATAACCATGAAATGGTCAATGCAGGTGACGAATTATCCTTTCATCCCATGTTGACATGGGATGAAAAGCAAGCGGGAAAAAACATAAACCATTTCCCACTTTATGTGGAATTGGAATATACAGCCATGAAATAACCATCTGACGTTAGTTGTGATTTAAACTTTCTTGTGAAAGGTTGTTGGTCCTTATCATCATGGTGAAACAAAGGTATGCGGTGAGAAAGACTAAAAAATGACTTTGTCCTTGGCCAAGCCTGGGCTTACGACATTCGTAGACAAGCCCTTGCGAAAGAAAAAAAGAAAAAATAATGTATTGACCATAAGGAAAGCCTTTCGAGCAGCACAGAGACATGTTATTCCAAAACGTCGGTGACAGGTTTCACACCAAGGGCGAGTGATTCCCGTCCCCAAACGAGCGGGATTTTTACCTGCATTATTTGCCGGTTTGGCTGCTCTGGGTTCAATTTTGGGCGGTGCCAGTGCAGTGGCGAAACCCATTAAAGCCGCGCAGCAGGGCAAGCAACAACTCAAAGAAAGTCAGCGACATAATGAAACGATGAAAGCGATTGCCATGGGGGCTAGAAATGCCAATTTAAAGCCAGCCTTTTATCAACAAGGATTTGGGATTTCATCATTTCGAAATATTAAAACAAAAACCTCAGCCATAGCAAGACATGCCCTGACGCACCAACAAGTGGAAAGCTATGCTAAACAACTAAACCTTTCTCATTTTCGAGATGTGTTTATGCGAAACCAATTACCCCCACGACCCTGGAAACAGGAATGTGCAGTTGTCAATTTGGATGATCACCGAGGACCAGGAACGCATTATGTAGCTTATGTCAAAGAGGATCCATTGTATGGTACTTTGACAGTTTTGGAAATTTGCCTCCGCCCATGGAACTAGTGACCAATTTTGGAAACAGGATCAAGATATATTATAATGTGAAACGAGAGCAAACTTTTAACAGCCAACAGTGTGGACGTTTGTGTTTAATTTTTTTATATAAGACGCAGCATAAGCAAAAACGCCACCAGTATGTCGGCAGAAAGTAAAACGTTTACACTGCATGGACGTGGACCTGAAGTCAGCCTAGACTTTTACCCGCCTATCGAATTGAGTGAAAAACCCTATGGTTTAGGACTTGTTTCTCTTGAAACGTACAATCGAATACACAACATACGTGAAAATGTGAACAACAAGTTTTACTATGATGATTCTGTGCTCACCTTGAACTCTGGTGGATACACGATCGATGATATTTATGAACACATTTATGTGGTGTTGATCAATCAATATGGTTTAAAGTCATTTCTCGATGGAACGCGCAAGTTTGAACTTGTAGGAAATACCAACACTCATCGCTGCAGTATTTTCTCCACATTCAACATTGACTTTAAAACACGCCCCGATTCCATTGGCCCATTACTAGGATTTAGACCACGTGTGTTGGAGCCCAACAAAAAACATGATTCGACCATGAAGTGAAATTCATTGAGGACCATCATGTGTCGGTGACATGTAATATTATTAGCCAAGTGTACACCAATCAAGAACCATCGCATTCGCTTTATGACTTTATTGTGACATCGCCCAATGGGTATATTATTCGTGAAAACCCTCCAGTGGTGCTCTTTCATTCTGTGGCTGTCGATAGTATTAGTAATATAACATTAAGACTGATCAATAGAGATCAACAACTCATTGATCTAGATTCTACCACACCAGTGACTTACAAGTTGGTGCTAAAGCCACTATGAAGTTTGTGTATAATGCAACAACACCGTCTAGGAATGGTGTTAGTTGTTTGCCACGTGAATACACGTTAACATCTCAATACAAGCAGATTTTACAGCATTTGGGTTACCACGCCAACCCTCATAATGAATTCTATCCTAGAGATAGCGAACCGCATCGAGGAGCAACCAGGAGTGGTAAGAATTGATCTCCATTCCTATCAAGCTCAAACACCTGGTCTCAATAACAATGATGAAATTCAATTTGTTATCAACAACCAAGATATTTACACCCTACCGCATGAAAGTGTCGTTCAGATTGAAGGTCGGCTCACCAAAGCCGATGGCTCTACACCCTCCACATCCAAGTTGGCCAACCATGGTTTGGCCTTTCTGTTTTCTGAAGTGCGGTATGTCATAAACGATATCGTGGTGGATAGCACTCGAAATGTGGGCATTTCCAGTGTCATGAAACTATACCCTTCTTATAGTGAGGAAGAAGGTAAAACACTTTGCATGGCAGGTTGGTGTCCTGACTCGACCAATGACTGGATGGTACACACCGATGGGACCTTTACTGGATATTTACCTCTTAAACTGATTTTAGGCTTTGCCGAAGATCACCAACGCATTGTGGTCAACGCAAGGCAAGTGATTTATCTAGTGAGAGACGGGAGTGATAATAATGCACTCAAGGGAGCTGACAATGCCCCCATCGGTTCAAAAATTCACCTACAACGCTTGCTATGGAAAGTCCCCCATGTGACCCTTGAAGATAGCAAAAAACTGGACATACTCAAAATGGTAAAGAGAGATATGCCTCTACCCATGGAATTTAGAAACTGGGCACTCCATGAGTATCCGCTATTGCCCACCACCAACACACACAGTTGGTCTGTAAAAACAGCTCGCTATACAGAGAGACCTCTCTACCTGATCGTGGGTTTTCAAACGAATCGCAAGTATCAACAAACCAAAGATGCCACGCAATTTTATCACCTGCAATTGAGAAATGCACGTCTTTTCCTCAACGGAGCTGTGTTTCCCTATGAAGGACTGGATTTGGATTTTTCAAAAAATAAGTTTGGCTCTCTGTACGACTTGTTTTCTAAATTTCGATGGTCGTATTATCAAAAAGAGAACGGCCCCATGCTACTACCCCAAGCGTTTAAGGCAAGAGCGCCACTGATTGTCTTTGACTGTTCTTACCTGGAAGAGTCTGTCAAGCCATCCAATATCGACATTCGACTAGATTTTGAAACGCATGACAATGTACCAGCCAATACCACGGCCTACTGTTTGATTATTCATCACAAACAAGTCAACTATAATCCACTATCCAACCAAGTGACAAGTGTATAAATAACAGGTCAACCCACGTTAAGCCGCTCAGTCATGTCTTGCTTTAAAGCCTCAAGAGACGTTACATCCATGAATTTAAACTCTGAGGAACAACGTTTCAAGACTTTTGCTACATGGCCAGTGCCTTTCATAAACCCTCAAGCCTTGGCGGCCGCTGGATTCTACTATTTAAAAACAAGAGATGAAGTGAAATGTGCCTTTTGTCCCATCATCATAGACCAATGGCAGGAGGGCGATGAACCCATGCAGGAACATCAGCGCTGGTCACCCACCTGCCCCAACCTGTGCAGAATGGAAGTGGGAAATATACCCTGTCATTCAAGCTATCCCTCACTTGTGTCCCTGGGTAATGAAAAAAAAACTAGTTACGATACGTGTGGACCGTATGGTATCCATGGTGCTTCGGTGAGCAGCTCACCATCAAAAACGCCTAGTTTAGAGACATTGGGACATCATCGGTGTTATGGACGTTACAAACACAAGAGACTATATTGTTGTATCAGTTGGTATCGTCCTTATCCCAAAATGACAAAACCCTGTAAGACGTGTTATGATAATAAAATGATGTAATTCTTAAATTCTTATTTTTGCATGTCCCCCTGTCCTACCCTAACCTCAATTAAAAACTAGCATGGCAGGTAAGTCCATGTCATGATCACACTTTAGTGGTCGATCGTCAGTCAGTCGTCAGTTGAACTTGGTCCAGGCAAGCGTCAACATGTTGCGCACGCTCATTGTGTATTGCCAAGGGTTTAAAATTGGTGACAACAAATTTATATTTAAACAAGTGGCCATTGTCGATTGTACCACGTTTTGGATATCGCAAGCTACGCATTTGCTATTTAAACCACCCCATGCTTTTGATTTGTTGTGTGAAAAAGACCGTAAACAAACCCAGTGGATTGAAAATCATAGGCAACTAGACTGGAATCAGGGAACCATTTCCTATAAATATTTGGACGTGGTCATGAAAGCACATTTGTCCTCGGCCAATGTGGTATTTGTGAAAGGTAATGAAAAACGTCAATGGTTGCAACCATTTTTGGCGTCTTACTGCCAATGTATCGACCTCATGGAGTTGGGCTGCCCCTCCCTGCAAACGCTCATGGATACTTGTTCCTGTGGCAACATTACCCAGACAACCCTATCGCATGCGTGGCATCTCTTTCATTGGTTAACCACCCATGCCTGCTGGGAGTTGTTGAACAAAATTATAACTCAAGATTTACCTGTGAATGACGCCAGTGAGATTTCTACAAGCGACGTGTAAACATCTACAGCACGTGATACCATGGAGAAAGGGAATGCTACGGACAATGCCATCGGCAAGTTCTTTGTGTGCAAAAAGAAACTAGACAGTTTTACCAAAGAGGAACTCTTGGCGCTCCCCAAGTCGTTCATTTATTATGTGGCCGCCAATGCAGTGAAAGAAATCTGGCAACATGTACCAAAATCATGGACTCAAGACCCTGTGTTGAGTGAATTGCAACCCTGTACGGATTACGATCACCATAAGCAAGTGGCCATGGCAAAAATACCGTCTATGCGTCAGTGTGCGACTTGCCAGCTAGTGAAACTGTATCACGGTCATAAAAGTCCATGTAAAGACTTTGTTGAATCATTCCACGGGTGTCATGGCGAGAAAAAGCAACAACAACAACAAACACAAACATCGTCCACAGAGGAGGAGGAAGACCAAACCTTTTTACCATCGATGGAAAAGAATATGCCAGACCTGTACTGGCAATGGCGTCATTGACCAGGTGATTCAATACTTACCTTTCGAAATCCATCTTCCAGGTTATCGTTTTTGCGGCCCTGGAACTCGTCTCGAAAAACGTTTACAACGTGGTGATGTACCCATTAATCTTTTGGATCAAGCATGCAAGGAACATGACCTTTCTTATCGCCATAGTCATCCTGGTTTAAGACATGTGGCAGATAAATTGTTATTGAAGAATGCTAAACAACGTTTCACATCCTGTGATGCCTCAGTGGGTGAAAGGACGGCAGCCCTGATTGTCATGAGTGCTATGAAAGGAAAGTTGATGATGCATGGACATAAACATTGAGGAGTGAGGAATTGGGATTTGTTTGTATTCTATATTTCTTTTGTCAATTCACTATGACTATGAAATAAAAACAAAAGTTTACCAGAGCACGATATTTTGTTATTTTTAATTTTAAGAAATCGTGATGTTGATGGCTTATGTTTTATTTTACACATTTCACACATGATGAATTCACACACTGCCATTTGTCATTTTGCAATTTACAGATTTTAAAAAAGTTCGTTTCAAGTTTTGCGTTTTTGATGATATGGATTTTTCCAGTTTGTTGATGACTCATTTTAAACAATGTCCGTTTGAAGTTTCTTTGAATTTTCAAATTTCACACATGGCCATTTCCAGTTTTTAAAAATGTCCGTTTTAAGTTTTGCGTTTTCCATTTTGCTGTTTTCACATTTTTCCATTTGGTGTATGTCGAAAGTTGAGATTTGACAATGATGTTGATGCAAGTGCTTGACCCTGGCGATGCTGCAATGTGTTTATGGGTGTTTGGAGAAACGTCGAGGTCTACGACTACTGCAGGTAAGACTGTTTTTTACAAAAATAATGTCTTTTGACTGTCACATTTCAATGAAAAAACGAAACTATTGAAAACAAAATGAGTATATAAGTGACCATTTACCCCCTCCTCACCCACCCACCCTACCTCACCGTGTTTGCTCTGGTCAACCATACACACCAGCTTTCTCTCTCCACTCATACATTCACACCTGTCTTTGGGAACAAACACAACCACTTTATTTATTCCCAAAAGCACATTCTCGACATGCACACTCATCCCAAAAGAACTTTTTAGTTTATCATTTACATTACGAAAAATAATTAAATACTAGTTATTAAAGTTACTAAAAATCTTACTTATTTCATATTTACAAAAAAAATCAGCTTTGTACAGCGTTAAAAGAATCAAACTATTCACCAATCAATTTTTTTTTAAATAAGGTTGCATAGAACTTTTTTAAGAGCAAAAGGTCCAAGTGGGTTGCCACTATTTACAAAATCTACTATTTACAATGACAAAAACCATTATTTACAAAATACTAAATCTTCGAGTTACATAAAGCTATGTCCCATAAACGATTAAACAATGAAATCACACCTCCTCCTCCTTGCGATCATAACCCCAGGGCAGGCTGGTGAGCAGATCATTAGCCCACACACGTTTGTTATCCATGGAGGCGAGGTTGCGTTTTCTCTGTTCCACAAGATACAAATGATGGTTGCTGGATTGTATCCTGCACTGTGTATGAGACATAGCTTTGCCAGTGCGTAAAACCGCTAGATAGTCATCAACACGTAGCGATTTTACCACTGCCCTACCTACACCATTTGCTCTTTTGGCTTCCTTACAGTCGAGTGTGCGATAAGCATACATTTTTGAAGCCAAACCTACGAATTCCGTCATAATGGAATCACCGCATTCATCTTTTAAAACGCCCATTTCCTTCTTGTTTTTTATGGGCAGCTGAAACACGTTGTCAGCACTATAGCAAGAGGTGTCGAACCAGTCACCATGTTGCCTCATGACGTCATAGGGGTTGCAGTAGCGGCTTCGGTGGCGTAGTCGGTAGCATGCTGAACTGCTGTGCCCAAGATAGCGGGTTCAACCCCCGCCGAGGTCGTCGGATTTTTTAAGAGCGTTAAAAATCCTTCAGTATGCCTTCCTTCGGAGGGGAAGTAAAGCCGGCGGTCCCATGTCATAGATTTATGGCATGTAAAAGATCCTTTCACAGACTAAACTTGTGTAAAGCAAAATTTGTTAGGTTAGATTTCGTCAGAACGCTCTATCAAAGTTCCAACGTTCGCCACTAGGTATCATTGATATCTGGTGGCGAAGGTTGGAACTACTTGAAATTGAACGGAACTTGTAGCTCACCCTTTAGGGTATCCGCTGGAAGCAGCTACAGACTCAGGCGAGCCGAACATGTCCTCGGACACTCCCGGCACTAAAAGCCATACGATAAATAAATAATAAGGGGTTGCAGTGGCGAATGTGGTAAATGAATGAGTCCGTGTCCATATACAAAAGAGAGACGTCCTTAAAAATGGCTTTCGCAAACTCATAGTGGAATCGATACATGACCGATTTAGAAAAGTCTAAAATGACTTGACCCAAGTAAATGGGCTTATCCATGGTCACGCTGGTCTTACTCATTTCAATAGTAGCCAAATCCTCATCGATAATTTTGATCGATTTGAAATTTGGCTTGGCAATGTACCGCCGGGCACCCCACTGCCCCTCCCAACATTCACCAATTTAATGTCACGGTATTTGCGGACATTCTCCATAGACTTGCCATTGACACAGTTGTTCATTAATTTAAAAAAAATCAAACTGCTGTCTTGCCATTTGTCGGTGCTCTGTCTTGAGTCGCATGTATGGCTCAAGCCATGCTTTTTGAGAAAAAGAAATACCCCTGTGGATTTTCTTCAACACCAAGCCTTGGGCTAGGCATTGCACCAACATTTGGATATGTAGCACGTACCGATTTTTGTTGTAAAGTGTGCCCATGAGTTTTTCAATTTTCACTTTACTGTCAGGGGGAACCATTTGCTCAAGGCAGAATGGGAAATCGGCATGTTCATCATACAAGGATGAGGGATATTCAATATCCACTTCTAGCACATATCCACGGCCTGTTTCTTGGCTAGCCTTGATCACATCAAATTCTGACACTTGTTTGTCTGTCAGCCAAGCAAACTTCCCATAGGGCAAAGGCTGACTCATGGCGTAACCGTACAAATTATTCACGTCATAGTACATTAAGTACGATTCTGGTTTGTCTGGTGAATAATCAGGCATGTAAACATTGTTCGCTTCGGCATGGCGCTGGTTAAGTGACACAAAACCGCCACGAATGCCCTTTTCAAAAAATAGAACCACATCTACGTCAGTGAGTAAATCCAATTCCACTTGAGTGTATTTTAAAGCGGCATCGAACGAGAGCCCTGGACTCGTATAATAGTGAGCCGGGTCAAGACCGTAAATGTGTTGACACAAGTTACGGAATTTTTCAAACACATCGGTGAGCAGCAATACATCCAGTTTTAGGTAATGTAAAGCATATTCACTTAGCGTGTTCATGCCAAACACTCGCCAAACTTGACATGCATGTGCATAGTCTTCATCGGAAACGGTACTGCGTGTTAGTTTCGAGTAAAATTTCTCTTGTGGTGGGAGTTTTCTTTGCTTTAACACGTCCCAGCTGTTGCAGAATGCACAATTGAAATTGCTCAGGATCATTAAAATGCATTCTAGTATTTTTTAATTCCTCCTCATTCAAGCCATTCACAAGGCTGTCTAGCGAGGATGCCATAAACTTAAAGGAATCCAAAAATCGAATGCTAAAGTCACCCAACCACCATGTCATGGCCGTAAAACGCTCATGGTTTTGGGGAATAATGGTAAACGAGCCCTTGTTGACATGTCCCAATTCACGAATCAAAAACTGAATGTCATAATTCGCCAGATTGTGGAAAAAGACACTAATGAAACGAGGAGCTGGAAAGTTCAAATTGCATTTGCTGTGCGCAGCTCCACGAAACTACCCTGTAAAGTGCGAGTGGTCTCTGACTTTTTCCTCTCTATTTAAAATAGGCCTTTCGCAAATATGGCATGTCATGGCATGCTCATACTGCTGCTGCTGTTCTGGAGATAAGCTCATGGGTACTGGGTGGTCCAGTAATTTCTGTACATCATGAGCCAACTTGGCAAGTTCATCCAAGAACCATTTGGCACAATCTGGCCCCTCGCGGGATTTGTAAACGGATTGCGTGGGGTCATAGGCACACACCACATTAAATCCTATGGCAAAGGGTTCATGTTTTTGAATGGGTGTGGTTGAGCTGATGGTGGGATCTGGTTCACATTCCGCCATGGGTGTGGTGAGTGCTTCAAAATCTGCGTATACCACATAGGGAACAGTGTCACGCTTATGAATGTCCTTAAACTTTAACACAGCCTTGTCCCCTTGTGGCAATATCAGTCTCACCGCTTCCTGAGAAACACAATCTAACGTATGACGTTACAAAAGCGTAGGGGTTTTAAAATATTGCAAGCAACGGTCACAAATATGTTTCTTATGTTGATCCTTGGACATTTGACTGCTTAGCAATCTACTCAAGCTTTTAATCAGGCAATAGTGATTCACCTCCCCTACAGATAAATATAAAAGATGAATATGGTGTCGTTTCGGTTCTTTTGTAGCATAAAAAGGACCCACAATCTCATTACCATCAAGGCCATAGACCATGAACGAAAAGTCCTGGTTATCTTGTTCAAACCTATGGATCTCGGTTAAGTCCATAGGGAACGTCACTCGAGTTAAATTTAAAGTTTGTTTCAATTCTTCAAACTTGGCCTTGTACTTTCCCGGCCAACAACCGTGATGTTGTACCGGCTGCAAATAGGCAGCCACAGACCACAGAAAGCAATCATTGTCACGATTCTTAATATTGACCACAGCCTTTTTCGAAGCTATTGCTGGTGGTGTTTTAATATAGCTAGACCCAGCATTCAACGGGTTGAATTGACAAATGTTGATTTGCAAATGATGAATTTTGTCTAAGGCTAGACCACTCGGTCCTTGTTGCAGTTTATCAAATTTTGATAGCAAGGCATTCACCACGTGGGTTTCATACCACTGTTCCAAATTATGGGCTATGAAAAGCTCTTGCATTTTACTACAAATATAAAATGTCTCTTTATGCTCCACGTCCTTCTTTTTATATATGAAATCGCACACCAGTTCTGTATTCACCTTTAAAGCCGTATGCAACCTTTGTGCTGTACAAATTTCAATTTTAAAAATTTCAAAACAAGATTATAAAAATTCTTTGGGAATCAAACTTTTTCTAACATTGACCACGCGGCCAGAGCACACACGCGATTTAAAACAAGACACAAGGGGCTCCCAAGTTAACGTATCCGCAGCAGTAAAAGACATTATTTTGAAAGAACACTCTCACCTGAGTTTTCAGCTGTAGACTGCTGGAAAATGGCCCTCAAACACACGCGTTCCTGGTTATCAACAGAGGTCAAGCGTTTTCCAACACTCTAAAAAGAAATTAAATAAGTTATACCACCATAAGTATATCCATTCCATATAGTTTATGCATTTCATAAACAAAACAAAATCAAACAGGTTATATATATAAAAGAACAAATCTCACCTTGACGTGTAATGCTTTGCTTTATTCCCGTCTCGTGGGCCAGTGTGGAAATAGTTTCTTTTCTAGCTGTCTGTCTTTCTCTCTTTTTCAATCTCTTTCCCACAAACACACGACAGGTAGGCAATACACGTTATCTGCAAACAATAAATAAATAAAATCATTAATTACCTAATCAATAAATAATTGCATGTATTTATATAAAAATCAATAAATATATAAATGAATAAATATATACCTACCCCACAACAAGGTTAAGTATTTTCCACCAACACCAAAACTGTTAAACAAGACCAGGAGTTTCATGCAACGCAGTGTGTTCAAATGTAGTCACCTAAGTGAGAGTGGAAATGATAACGCCATGTCTTTATATATGTTACGTTGCATGTATAATCTTTTTTCCCCCACGCTTTGAACATTCTGTTATCAGGCACGTGGACAGCTAACGTCCAAGGTGAACACCTGTGGCAGATCAAATTTCACGTCAACTTGCATTTTGCCACGTACGAAGCAAGACAGGGTGTAACTTGTTTAGCGTGCATGTGGTTTCACATGTGTTCACATGCATTTCGCTCTTCCCTGCCACCACGATGGTCAGATTATTTCACCTTCAAGCGTCACCTGTTGTCAAGTCAGATCAGCGCCTTCCAATAAGCTCAAATGACATTCACCTCCTGCTCGTCTGCAAGTTTGTTTTCTGTACTCGCTTCGACCAACATAGACCAAGTTCTCATCACCGTTTACACGTTAAAGGTAAAATATTAGAAAAACGCACCCTCGCTCTGTCATACACCGACCCGCCGAAATAGCGATTGATCTATTGAACCTGTCAGCGACAGGTTCGTTGACACACACACCCAGCCGTATCGTCTCTCTCAACCACCACGCTTCATAAACATTATAAACAGGTAAAGAAAAAGAAAAAGTTTTTTCAACATGTATGGCGTTAGGCCCTTTGTGAATTATTTTTTGGAAAAAATATCTACCACATTTGAAAGGGGGCGTTAGCCCGAGTCCTAGGACACCTCGTACACGTCTCTAGCGTTATCGGTTCGTGAGATATCAGTAAAAATCACAAAAAACAGGTGTTTACCGCAAAATCGAGTTTCCAATTTTTAAAAAAATATAACGAGTGGTCCATAGCAGAGAAGACGTCAGCCCGAGTCCTTGGACCCGTCGTACATGCCTCTAGCGTTTTTGGTTCGTGAGATATCGGCAAAATCACAAAAACACGTGTTTACCCCAAAATCGAGTTTCCAATTTCTTTTTTAATTATAACGAGTGGTCCATAGCAGAGAGGACGTCACCCCGAGTCCTTGGATCCATCGTACATGCCTCTAGCATGATTGGTTCGCAAGATATTAAAAGCGGATGACCTTTTAGTTTTGGTCTTTTAATTAAATAAAGAGGCTATAGGAAAGTAGAGGGCGTCACTACGAGTGCTTGGACACCCTGTATGTTCTAATCCCATGTTTAGTTAGCGAGATATCAGGTTCGGGGCCGATACGAGGAGGGTTCAAAAAGAAGTGGTGCAGCGCTGTCACTACCACACTACTACAGGTTTTCATCCTAGAGACTTGAAATTTATTTTCGGGGTAGAAGGGGTAGGGATCATTGATTTACATTAAACAAACGTTTTTGTAAACTTCCTAGTTTCCAAAATATAGGATTTTCAAAATTCGAGGGTTTTCAAAAAAACATAAAAAGTAAAAAGGTTTTATTAAAACAAATAAAGGTCATAAAGACCATTCGTTTGGGCTATGGCACAACGTTCTATCATGTTTGGTGTTCAAACTATCACCTACTTTCGAAAACAAAAATTTTCAAATATTTTTTCACAAATATAACGAGTGGTCCATAGGAAAGAGGACGTCAGCTCGAGTCCAACGACACCTCATTTGTCAAAATCCGACCATGGGTTCACGAGATATTGGCTTGGACTCACGCGGCGGCCATGACACTGGTTAGAATCGGCCTCACTCCACTACTGACGCCATTCAGGAGTTCAAGCTCTAATTAGGAAAGATTTTAAGTATGCACACTACGTTCACTGCTACGCTCATATGTTGAACTTGATTATGGCACAAGCTACGAGTCAGAATACCGAAGTTCGCATATTCTTCGCAGATCTGAATGAAATACCCAGCTTCTTTCATAACTCACCACAACGATTTGTGGTGCTGAATGAGGTTGTCGGCAGGAGAGTTCCTCATGCTTCCAGTACAAGGTGGAATTTTAAATCTAGGACCGTTGAAGTAGTGTACGAGAATAGAAGCACCCTTATTGAGTGTCTGGAACAACTCGAAAGTACTTCTCGACAGCCATCTACAATTACGCAAGCACGAGGATTGCGTTTAAAATTAGAACACTTGACTTTTCAATTCTGGTTGGCCGTATTTTACCAAATCATGCCTCATGTTGACATCTTGTATAATCAGCTGCAAAAGAGAACATCAGACCCTCTCGAGACCAGGAATGCAATTTCGAATTTTGAGGCTGCTATTAAAAAGATTAGGGACCATAAAATTGATGAAATTGCTGATGAACATGACGCCTTACCTCCACCGGCCAAGTTACAAAGAATACAGCCACGAGTCCCAAAAAGTGTTGCTGCAAAAGAGATTTTTGACACAGTAATATTTCACGCCAAAGAACGGTTCGAGTTCACTAATCACCTTCTTGCAGGAAATATTTTCTCATCAGAGAGTTTTGCCACGTATGAGAAGCAGTTTCCACATTCTATTCTCCACAAAGCCTGTGAATCATATCCATTCCTCAACATCGCAAAACTCAGAACCGAATTACAGATTTTGTATATGCGAGAAGATTTCCGGGCTGTTTCAGGCGCTATTCACCTCTTGCAGTTTCTCCTAGAAAATAGGTTAGCAAATACCTTCAGTGAATGTGTCAAACTCTTGAAAATTATTGTTATCGTTCCTATGACAACATCAGAAGCTGAAAGGTGCTTCTCAACTCTGAAGAGAATTAAGACCTTCTTACGCAGTTCGATGGCTGAGAACAGACTAACAGCATTGGCTATTCTATCCATAGAAAGAGAGTTTGTCAGGGACATTGTGGATTTCAATGAAGCAGTGATAGACAAGTTTGCCTCTATTAAGGAGCGTAGAATGGATTTTACATACAAGCAGTCGGCATAGGGTGAATAAATCTATTAACATTTCTAATACTCTCATTATATGCTGTGCTTGCACCTTAGATTGCTGTAATATTTGAAGTGTTGCATGTTCTTAATCGGGCTCATTACCGGATGGAGCCTGTCATACAGGTGCGTGTTTGTGCGTGTGTTTGAAAGAGAGATCGAGAGAGAAAACTTTGGTTTTCACTAATTATGCTGATCCAGGGTTCAAGTTCTGGTTGAGGCGAATGATTTGAACTCACGGTGTTTGAAATCGCTCATTGTAATGTTCAAAACTATCTGTACGAAATTTGAGGTACCACATGTATACTGTTTATTTTTGTAGAAGATTAAGGGTCCACCATTTGAGGTGAGTGCTCTTTTCTATTGAACCCCCAGTCCAGAAAGTGACGAGCCGCCACTGCTATCATTATAATTCTTACATCCCGGTGCTTGGCAATTTTTCCTCCCTTGCAGTGGCATGATTGACTCTGAATCCAATTCAAATAAATAATCAAAATACCGAACATATCAAAACAACCAACAACACCACGAGGAAAATCAATAGAAACAGACTATTCCCGCTCCCGCCAGTCGGTTTGGTGTGAGCGTTGGGTGAGTGCCAACTACGGAAACATAGTATTGAAATTAATTCTTCATTGGTTGGCAGAACATCTACCCTTATAGCGGAGCTTTATCGAAACCCACGCGCTCCCTATGATCTGTCATCCCCCTGGGTGCTACTAGTAGTAGGTAATCTGTGTTGCTGTCACTGTCAGTGCTTTTAAATAGTTGTACATTTCACCCCTAGATGGGTGAAGTGTGACCTTCACGACCCGGAGTAGAAAGCTGAGGAAAAGTAAGCTTTGCATCCTCAAAGCACGTGCTTATAGCTCAAGAAAATGTATGGGAGGCCTTGAGGGGGAAGGGACAGGTTTGGTCTGTTTAATGGCGCTCTGAGGACGTCTACTGAGATCCTCAAGTCTCGCTATTGCTGGAATTTAAACCATCACTGCGGGCTTATTGGTTACGATTTCGCGCGGTCAGAATGAATGTTTGTTTTCAGCGTGTGCACATCTTTGGAGTGGTATTCCAGTGTATTGTATTGTATTGTATTGTTTAATGTGTTACTAGTAATGCTGTGAGACTGAATAATTAATATTAGACCGAGTCTAATATCATAATTTAGCCCAGCTATAATAATTATCTTAAGTTAATAAGTAGCCTATCTTATTACGTCCTACACATTATAAAAATCAGGAGTCGCCACTGTATAGTGTGCATATTTGCAAGTGATCCTAGGATAGGAAACGGGGCCGCCGTGGCCTTAAGTTAGAAACCGTGCCTGGAGTAGCAGTGGAAAACTACTTTAGGATGGATGAGGTGAGATTCAAGCCCACCTCTTCTCGTTTCTGCTTCCGAGGCTGAGTGTACTCCGTTCCAGACCTCAGACCAGAATTACATTCCTTAACAGAGCCGGGATTCAAAACTGGACCTCAGGGGTGACAGCCAGAAATGCTAGCCACTGCACCACAACTTGGTCTTGAGAACAATAGCCATGTGCGCTAAGTCTCGCACCATTTTGAAGGTGGAAGTCCGGAGTTTGGAGGTTGGAATCCTTGCAGCGGCCATCCTGTGCGTGTGGGGGTTCTTTCACGCTCCCTCCACATAAAAGTGGGGAAGATACCTTATTTCATGTCCTGGCATCTACCATAATCGTTGAACTGAGAATTACAAACACTACCACGGGCACCACAGAAACACAGGCTATCAGACAGATGCAAAACAAGGCCAAGTATACGGTGGTGATGACCAAGATATCCCAAACCCAAAAATGTATTTACAATAACAACAACATTAACTTCATTTGGCACCGTGCAGCCGTTACTAATGTTTACATCAGGATCGGCCAAGAACTTTGTTCACATGCAAATGTAGTCGCTCACGCCCCTCTCTATATTCGGGCGAAGCCATCTGGTCGCAATCTCAGCGGAGTAACTAGCCAATCAAAACGTGCAGCTTGGTCGAGATCAGAAAGGTCGATATTTCTCAGCTTGCACCCTGTATGGTACTATACCAGACCCAAAACAACTGTGAACATGGGCTCGCCCAGTAGCGTGCGTCCAGCTGAGCGCTGTTGCCACAGTGAGACTGGCGGAGATGACACAGCTCTACACTCGCAGTATACGCACGATCTTCTCCGTGAACACAAGGCGCTCCGAATGTAAGAACATGTACGAGCTGGTGGGCCTAATCCTACGAATATCTATGCTCACAACGGAGTGCGCACATTTTTATAATTGTGATATGAGGCGGATAGGCTACAAGATATCACACAAACGTTATTCGTGCACTCCTGGTGTAGGGACCAGCATTCTTGGCTGTGGCCCAGGAAGTCCGGGTTCGATTCCCGGCTCTGCCAAGCAATTCAATTCTAGTCTGAGGGCTAGAAGGGGTACACTCAGCCTCGTGAGGCAAAACTGGGAAGATGTGGGTTAGATTCCTACGTCAGCCATCCTGGAAGTGGTTTCTCATTTATAGGCCTAGTCCAGGCAAATATCGGGATGGTTCCTAACATAAGGCCACGGTCGCCTCCTTCCCAATCCTCACAAGCATACAAATATACACACTCTAATACAGACACCACAATAATCCAGATTTTCAGACAAGCAAACGGGGCTAAAGTACGAAGATGTCCTAGCCCCTCAAATGAAACAACAATAACAACAACGTTAATATTTCACATGACGTAATCTACACCTGGCTCCTCCCTCATGTTCACAGTTGTTTTGGGTTTGGTATAGAGCTCGAGTCAGCCGGGAAGGCAGTGCGCAGAACACAACGCTACCAACCCACCAATCGCAGCCTTGAGAATCTGAGCTAGTATGTTGTCAGGAAAGCGAAGTGATTATATCGTAATATTTAAAGATCCAGTGGAAGCGATTGTGTGCAATTCGAGTGCTATGGAAGCAGAGGAAAGTAAACGAGAGATTGTGCATAAGCAAGCCCGAGAAATAGTTTACAAAGTGTACGGATACTTTACAAGTGTAAAGCAGCGTGAAAGAGACGGGCTCGATGAAGTAAGCGGCGGTGTTGCCACACCGCAGGAACTTACGGCAGTAGCTTGCGGTGTGGGGACTCGTACCTGGTGGACCTGTTGCAACAGTGGACATGTTTCTCTGTCTCTCTATGGTTGGTTGGTTGGTTGGTTGGTTCCTCAGTTTAGGGGCTGCGACAACGCGGTCATGTAGCCCCGTGTACTTTGGGTGTGTGTAGAATCTGTCTGATAACCGGTGTTATTATTTGTGATGGCTGTATTAGTGTGTGTTATCTGTTTTTAATTCAAGTAAGGACTGCATACATTCAATTTTCAAGTAGTTCCAACTTTTGCTACCAAACGACCCACTAGTTCTGAACTTTGTTACTAGATGCCACCGGAGTCGGCTCCTGGCGACGAACGTTGGAACCTAAGAGTGTTAGTCAAATATAACCTATAATTTAGCTTCACACAAGTGTAATTAGTGGAAGGATCTTTATCATGCCAGAAATCTATGACAAGGGACCGCCGGCTTTACTTCCCCTCCAAAGGAAGACATACTGAGGGATTTTTAACGCTCTTAAAAAATCCGACGACTTCGGCCGGGTTTGAACCCGCGATCTTGGGCATAGAAGCTCAGCATGCTACCAACTACGCCACCGAAACCGCTGCTCTGTCTCTCTATGCGCAGTTCCCAGATAGCCGGCCGTCTTCCCGGCTGACCCGAGCTCCTAATGCACTGCAAGCATGTCCCGCAAGCGTTACTGGACACTATTAATTTTCCGTCGTATTAGTCTGTAGTCATATCGAGGGAAAATTAATAGTGTCCAGTATCGCTTGCGGGATATGCTTGCAGTGCATTAGGAACATACGGGGTGCAAGCAGAGAAATATCGACCTTCCTGATAACAACGCTAGTTGGGCTGCATAAAACAATATTATTAGGGGCAGCTGATTCACCTGGTATGTCTACGACATTAAGTACTGCGAGAGCAAACTCGTAGTAGCTCTCGACTCTGCACCCAGGACCGAACAAGGCCGGAGCCACGTTGCACCAAGCTACCAAGTCAAGTAGACGGATGTCGACTTCATTAAAAGCTTATAATTTATTTGTTATTACCTCGAATTTGGGGCTTAGGACACCTTTGGTCATCTGCCCCCTAGCTTGCCACGGTGGGTGAGTGGTTAACGTGTCGGTCTACTAACCCCAAGCTTGCAGGTTCGCTCCTGGCCGTGGTAAGTGATTTTTTTTTGAAAGGCGGCAAAAATACGACACGCATGTCATATGATGTTGGCATGTCAAAGAACCCATTTGAATTCAGTAGGCCGTATTCATAATGGCAAAATTAATCTCGGGAGTTTTCGCCAACACAAAGTTCCTCATTTCTCTACTAGAAAGCGGTATAGTGTTCAAGGAGCTTAGATATCTAACCTCCTTGACTTTCATAGTGCTTCAAGGAACAACGAAATTCGACATGCAGGCTACCCTTTGGGTGTCAAATAACAAAGCTTGCACCCGGCACCCGAGGCCATATGAAATTATTATTATTATCTGCCCCCTGTACTTGGGTGTATGTTCAATTTGTCTGATGACGTGTTTCTGTTGTGACTGTAGTAGAATGTGTAGGTTTAATTATTGGGAGTGGGGATGGAGTAGGTGCCCCGGAGCTAGAAATAAGGTACTATCCGGGCATTGGTTTAGAGGGAATGTGGAAAAATCCAGGAAAACTACACACTCAGGATAACCACTGTCAGCGCCGGGATTCAAACCTCCGATCTCCGAATTTGCTCCAGCCGCCCAATTGCGCCGCGGTGAGTGGTTTAACGCGCACGGCTACGCCGCTGAGTGCACTATATTGTACAGCACAACCAAACAAAGAAGTGAAATGATACCCGGAGTGGATCTGCGTACGGCAAAATTTATGTTACTGCAAACACTTCGTGTATGGCCTAGCACCGTAACATCGCTACAAGTGGCGTGTGTTCATGATGGGAAAGTTGACGTGTTCCCTCCCTCTCCCTGAAAGCAGCCTTCATTTATGACCTGCCTGCATGGCCTTCTCTTAAATAACAGCTGACTGCATGTCTGTATCCTGTAGATTACGTTTCTCAGATGTATTGATGTTTACATACAAAACCAGTTTGTCAAGTCCCATCTTCTCCTTACAATCAAATTATGAAGTAACTTCTGACTCATTCCCAAGCAGCATTTCCTGGTCCACAGTAGTAGACTTGCAAGCGATGTTGCCATATTTGACGTACTTTTCCAATTGTTTTCTTATAAACCACGCATCATTTCTTAGGCGCTTCCTGACCTGGGGAATCGTACATTCTCTGCGGCTTAATCAGACCCCTCTCATCTTGTGTATAATTGGTTAACTGATGTTTCGCCCTCTGCTGTAGAGGGCATCTTCAGGGTATGAATCACAAGTTGGTGATGTTAAATAGCTTATAATTTAGATACTGGTGTGAGCATGCCCTTCAAAATAGGGGCTGAACTGTCGGTTAACCAATTAACACATGCACAGCAAGAATTCCAAAAAATAAACTTCAATTTCTAACACTACCCCTTCTGTTAGTACAATAGAAATTTAGGGCAAGTCCATGGAAGTTAAGTAAATACCGTACAAGTAGGCTACGTGAGAGTGAGCAATAACACAGATGAGATTAAGCCTGAATGTTATTTCTATAATTATTAATTCTATAATTTAGTATTAATTCTATAATTATTAATTGCCACTAGTGACACACACATGTTCTCTCAGTGGCACGCGTTAAGTCACCACATGTACTTTCTCGGCCTTTGTTCGAATCAGAAATACAGTTCTAAAGCAACATAAACTGTACAGAATATAAAGAAGTTAGTTACAGCACGCATAGAAAACAGAACAATCATACGTAATTACATTTTGTGTTTGAGTCTTCGGTCTTTTGACTGGTTTGATACAGCTTCATCCCCCTGTCCTCAGCTAATCGTTTCATCTCTACATAGGTACCACACCTTACACCCGAGACAATCTGTTTAACATATTCTAACCTTGGTCTACCCCTACAGTATTTGTCCTCGACCCTTCTATAACTAAAGTTTGCTATTCCTGGGTGTCTTAGTATGTGTCCTACCAACTTATATCTTCTCTTCATTAGCAGGCGTCTCTAAAAGCCGCAGTAGTTAAAGGGAACGTTAAACCAATAACATTAATATTATTATTATCTTCATTAGCAATCACCAGAAGCATCCCTCCTCTCCCACTCGTCTTAATACCTCTTCATTTGTTACTCTATCTACCCATCTGATCTTCATAATTCTCCTGTAACACCACATTTCAAATGCTTCTATTCTCTTTCCTGCTGCACCAACAGTACAAGTTTCACTTCCGTAGAGTGCCACGCTCCAGACAAAGGCTTCCAAAAATTACTTCCTAAAACCTAAATGTATATCGATGTCAAAAGATAACATTTTTAGCCTATTTTCATTTATGAAAAAATAGGCTTATGAGATCACCTTTTGTCCGTGTGTGTGTCTGTGTATGTGCGTGTGTGATGGTGTGTGTGATGGTGTGTGTCCCCCTAATAACTTCTAAACGGCTGGAGCGATTTCAATGAAACTCGGTAGGTTCATAGCACTATTCCGGAACACCCCGACCGTGCCCTTCAAATATTGTTACGTTTCACCAATCCAACATGGCGGCTGTGCGAAATATTTCACCATCATGCAATATCTCCGAAACTATTACATATATCACCCTGAAAGTTTTTACGGTGATAAACAAAACTACTAGAAGTTCACCTATGTGACACTTGAAAACCTGGTAACTTCAAAACCAACATGGCGGCCAAGCGAATTTGTGACTTTTAAATAGACGTTTCTCGCGATTTAACCAACCAAACGCAATAAAACTTGGTACAGTATATGTTTATACACATTGTAATGCACCGACATCTAACTTCGTTCAATTGTTTACATAACCTCAAGATGGCGGCTGTGCGAAATATTTCACCGGCGTTCTATATCTCTGAAACTATTACCGGTATCACCCTGAAATTTTGTATGGAGATAAAGGGCACTACTGGAAGTTCATCTATAAGGCTTTCAAGATCCGTTTAACTACAAAACGAACATGGCGGCCAAGCGAAGTTGAAAATTTTAAATAGAACTTTCTCGCGATTTAATGATCCAAACGCAATGAAACTTGGTATAGGAAATGTTCATACACATTGTAATGAACTGGTATCTAATATAGTTCAATTGTTTACATAACCTCAAGATGGCGGCTGTGCGAATTTTAGAATTAAGTTTTTATTTCTCGTGTCTTAATCATGCGATCGAAGTGAAAGTTTGAATAATGAACCTACGCAATCATTTTCCTTTAATGGTTCATGACTCTATGGCCTATGCGTATAACAACCCAACATGCCGACCATCCGAAATATTTAGACGGCTCTGGATATCTATGAATCTATTACAGCAATCAAACTGTATGTTTAAATGTTCATAGGGGCTATGAACATAAGTTCACCTATAGGACTTTCAATAACCTGGTGATCACAAATCCAACATGGCGGCGACGCTAAATATAAATATTCACATGGACGTTTTTCGCAATTTAACCATCCGAGTGCAGTGAAACTTGGTACAGTAAATCCTTATACAAATGTTAATCCACTGGCATCAAATTTATTTCAATTGTTTCCATAACCACAAGATGACAGCTGCGCGAAATTTTAAAATCTTGAATACTACACGTACACAATAATCTTCAAGTAACAGTACATAACTCTAGGACCTACATACATAAGAATCCAGCATGGCGACCATCCGAAATATTTAGTCGGTTCTCAATATCTACGAATCTATTACAGCAATCAAACTGAAATTTTGTATGTTGATAGTGGCAATAAACATAAGTAGGTTATATGAAAATAGGCTGTATAGTTCTTCACAGAACTACTTGTTAAAAACTATATAAAGAGAGTTACATCACATGTATGAAATAAACTCTACAATTTACTCAAGATGGATCCCACCCAATATTTTACCACCTCCAGGCCATTGGGATGGATATGAGGTACAACAAAGATGTTGAGTTGTTTGTATCCCACCACAGTCACATAACGCTGTATCAATAGGGAAGCACCACTTCCGTAGATTTGCCTTGGTTCCGTCAACTTCAGTTCGTGATCTATTTAGTGACTTACAGGACATACAGTCCTAGGAGGTTGCGATTCCTTGGTACCATCTAATTTGGCATGTGGTAAGAATATGTACAGAGATACCGGCGTTTAGTTGTGCACTTGACCTTGAGAGCTCAACGGTAGGAGATGGGTGTAGAGCGGTGCTGGGAGTGGGCCGAATACTTCCCTATATGAGAACATTGACGCGCGCGACAGTAGGTTCCCACAATTACACAGACACACTCAGCGTGGCAAATGTTTTACGCTGCAGTAGTATACTCGGGGAGTGGGATGGGGAAGTGCAGAGCTAAGCGCCGGTAACTGTTCTAGTTTATATTTTAATGGTAATAGCATTTCCTCGTTTACATGAAATAATGATATTTCCATGTTATTTTATTTGAAATATACATAAGTACATATTTCCCTTACTTTTCCGGCAAAATATATGGGGGGGGGGGGGAGGGGGGGATAAATTAGAGTGGCACGTTTGAGATTATCTACATCTCAAGTGGCACGTGGTGTGTCGTGGGTTGGCCTTCTCTGCTGTAAATACATTAGAAAATTATATTTTACCACTGGATGCCAATCTAATGGACATTTAACGTTGTTGAGCACAATGTAACACTTTTTACTCTGTACATGCCTTTTAAAAGTCGACTCCATTGGTACGTGCAAATCACATTTCTTGCTTAGTCGGACAGCGGTTAATGCAGACTCGGGTTATTTGCTGGAGATAAAAATTAATGAATTTCTTCTGCCGAGCATTATATCATACGCTTGAAATACCACTGTTGGTTATTTATATTCATTTACCCTGCAGTGATTATCAACTTCTTTCTGAACAATTCTACTAGAAACACACCTGCTCCTCCACGCTTGCCATCTTACCCTTTAAGTTTCGGTATTCCTAATTAAGAAAGCAATACATATATTGTATGTTTACTAACTTTGCGTACCGCTATTTGATAGGTCCATATTGTAATGGGAACAAAAAATAGTCTACTCATCTGACCTCAACGCTCGCGAAGTCTTAATTGGTAGCATTCGCGTGATTTCGGAATTTTTACCCTCGACATTGTTCTGATTTGAATTAGTTTCTGATTGCTGATTAAGATGTCAAGCTATGGTGACAACAATTAACAAATTAACACCCCATCCACAGTGGGTCTTCCCTTTTAAAGATTAATCGACCAAGTCGGCCCTTTTAGTCACTTTCTTCTAAAGGCAGGATGTACCATGGGGTGCAAGAAATTTGCCCTGAGTAAATATATTGGCTCAGCTCCCTCAAAAGGCAATCGGATTAGATACAGCAGGCGAGAGCTTTACGGCTGCACAACGCAGCCAGCCAGCCAGCCTGAAAATAGATTTCGCAATATGCAAAGACGAGATTACCCTTTCTTAACACGGCCAATGGATAGTCATACCAGCCTCAAAATGGTATTTGCTAATTCAGCATTTGTTACTCTCTCCTGGCCGAGGACGTCGGATCTTGGAAGGGCGGCAACCACGACAATCCGAGTCTTATGATGCCGGCTCGTAAAAGATCCCTCGTATCACATTTGGTGATTACATGACAATATTAATAAAATCTCATCCACAGATCACCCAATAGTGTTCTGGTTTTCACTGTCACATGGCAATGTAAAACTGAACGTCGAAATTGGAGAGTAGCTTCAACTCAAAAGTACTCCACGGTAGCTAAGAACATGTGATTATTATTATTATTATTATTATTATTATTATTATATCGGCCACGGTGGCCGAGAGCGCTAACGTGCTACCTCGTGCCTTGGGTGGCATTGAGAGAGCGTCCTGAAAATGGATTTCGTGGTTTCCCGTTTTCACCACCAGGCAAATGCCGGGACGGCTCCATTCAATGGGTCCATGGCAGACTTGCCTTCCAAATTCCCTTCCCTGACCCATCCTGAAAATAAAATAAATGGTCATTGGCTGCAATAATAAGAAATTATTATTATTGTTATTATTATTATTATTATTATTATTATTATTTCTAATGGAAACAGAGAAGGTCCTACCTTCCATCAAATCCAGTCCTCAAAACATGTTATTCTACTGTACGTCCTTTCGGAAGTGCTTGGTACGCTCTATCATTAGCACAGAGATTAAGAAACATTGCCCTAGAGGAAATAAGAGAACTTGGAAGGATAGCACCTAGTTAAAATACAACAAAGTTGATTTCTGATGAGATAAGGAACATTGATGGCCTGTTGAAATTCGATAATTAAGGACGAAGACGAAGAGTGGAAGTGAACTTAGACCTCCCATGGAGAGCAACTAATTGCACACTTGACTCGCCAAGAGCTTATGGTAACGCACTGGGTGGACCTGGGCTATTTCAATGAAAAATGATTACACTGCTGGTAAAGTTAGCCTCTTCATCACTTATACCAAGACACTTGTCGTACTTAATACATCAAATAAATTCTGGTTAAGATGGGAGTTGCCAAATAAAGAGCCGTTCAAGTAACAAGTAAAAGTTTCTGGTTGACGCCCCTATTCCCCACCCTACCTATATAATTATTCCTTCGTAACTGAAATTACATTGTTTCTAAAACACGATCATAGAGTTACGACTGATTTTTTTCACATTCTACAACAACCATGCTCTAGGTAACTTATTCAAATTGGCAGTGCTGCCCACCGTATTTCCTCGCTATACCTTATACTTTTTTATTTTTTAATGTATTTAGTAATGTATTTATTTATTTAATATGATAATATGATATACAGTAGATATGAAAAATTAAACAAAATGTACATGCTTCAGGGAAGTAGCTTATTAACTCATTAATATCCAGAGATTTGTTTCCTTCCAAATTCTTTGAAATTCTAAAATCTACTCGTAGTTAGTTATTGTTTTAAGGGGAGGAACTAAGAGGTCATCTGGCCTTCTTAACACAGATTAAAGTAGGCTATACACATTTAGAATGGAATTAATAATTTCGAGGTGGACACCTAAATTTGAAAAGACCGAAAATTAATAAAACAAAAAATGAATAAAATAATACGGAATAACAAAAAAATCAGCATTCAAAAAAGAACAAGTTTTTGAGTCAATGTACTCTGGAAAATTTAGATTGCTGGCCCTAACCCACTCTCACTTATAAAGCGGATAACGCGTTCAGCAGCCATCACGTCATCGGCTAATATAAGTTTGAGTGTCATCTGCAAACCAAGGTTTCTTCGTAAGTCAGCGAGTTCGACACACTCGGTTAAAATGTGGGCTGCGGTGAATACGGCACCAGAGGTACAAAGTAGGAGGGGTCTTTCCTTCTCATTAGGTACGAGTGGGTGGATCTTGCATGACCTATCCTTAGCCTACACAAAATGACGGACCCTCTCATTTGGAAACACGTGTGTTTGTTGTACAGAAATGGTAAGGGTAGGCACGTTATCTAGTTTTGTAGTGTCTATTTTATTTGTTCACTTGTGTATCGTTTAAACCGCTTGCTATCGGCCAGTACTCGGCGCAAATCGGGACCTGAAGCTTGTTGCGGAAGGAAGCGATTTGGTTATACACGGTACTATGCTTATCGTCACACTCCCACGCTGAAATGAGTTTCATTTAAAGTAACATAGGGGCAACCCTGTTATTGAGCCCGATTTTTTACCTACGTAATTATGAGGTAAAATCCCATGTAGGTCTACTGTCTCTGTGTACACTTTGACAGAGTGATTTAGTTATTTTTGACACTAGATTGTGTATTTTTGACTTCCAAGTCAGTGTTAGCTTTGCTTTATTTCATTAACTTCAGGGGATTTCTTTGGTTTTGTTTTCAGTATTTTAGCTGGAGGGTTGTTTTTCTTTGACTTAAATTCTTTGTACAGTATTCTTGAATAAATTCTTTTGTGTTAGTTTACCAGTACAGAACACCAGAACTGAAGTAAAATATTCTTAAACTACTGAAATTAGCCAAAATACATGTAGTAATGGTAGGGGAAAATCTGGAGATGATATAGTAATAGATGTTTACTCATCCGCTGCCTGTAACCCACCCAGCAATCCCAAATAGGACCACTACTTATATATATGAAATTCCAGCTGACTCCGCCATTCTTAGCATCACGTACAGTATTGCCAACCCCACGCATTCGATACTAAATCGCATCCGGCAGTCTTATGGTTTTCGCCTAGACCACGTTAGCTAATATAAACACCCCTGGCTTTTGTGGTAAATATTTGTCTGATATAAGCCTCTTCTATGTGAAATCAAGCAAATCTGCGGATCTCTCAATGATTTTAAATCTTTGTTAACACACTGTCTGTTGTGATAACAAAAAAAACTTTGATGTGATAATTATACACTTATTTTTAATGCATATTGAGAATTGATGTTCAAAGCAAATGATTAATATAATTGAGTCTGGTGTCACTATAAAGTCATTAAATATGTACCACAAATTGCTCAGTTAGTTCAAGTAGATACCCTTGACTTCCCTTTAATCGGGTTATCTTATGTGAAACTTTTCAGATAGATTTCATGACTCAATAGATTTGTCTTCCGTTGGCATTTTATACGCATCGAATTTGAAGAATGACAAGTTAATAATACAACAAATCTCCGCTCTAAAGCGTTTGTATCAGCCTATTGTGTGTTATTTGTTATTTTAAATACAGAACAAAATGATTTCACATAGCACCTGTGCTCTATCTGTTGGTGCTAGTTCAAGATACCCTATTGCTCTCAGCAGGATGTTTTAATGGAAAATTCCCTAATGAAGGTAACCGTTTAAATGCAAGATATAAAATATAGTTAGTTATTGCTGTTTTAATAAGTAGACCTGTAGCATAATAGTTTGTTCTAAAGCTAAACTTCTGATACTGGTATTGTACCATACATTGCTTGAGACAATAAAAGAAGCTAGCCCTGTAAGTCGGAGACTATCACTGAAGTAGGCTAATTCATAATCTTTTCTACATCCTTTTGTTCAGTAATGCAAGCAGACTGTTCTCAGGTACTGTAACGATCACAGCCTATTAATTTATGAAAGAATCAATTGTGGAGTACCATATGGTATCATTGTTCCTAGCATGAAATACAGCATGGATCTAGAGTTCCAAAATACACCAGTCTCATCTCTCTGTATGCGGTAGGGCAGTGGAGTCATGAGACACTGGTGCTAGATAGCTACACAATTCACCCAGCACACGTTCTGCTCACATTTTTAAATGGTAAACATATGGTACAAACAAACAAAAATTAATAATACTATAGGCTACTATGCATGATCCTGTTTTTAGATTCATACCGGTATTATGAACCAGCCCACCTAAAATTCGCTCCATTGGAGCAGTTGCTCTTGTGAAACTTCTCTCATGGGGCTTCAGTAATAGGGTAGAGTTTGAAGGGATTATTCTTAACTCAAAAATTAAACACGTAGAATTGAACAAAGCACAATTTTGCAGTGTTTGTGTAGGTTACTCTCAGGATAATTTAAATAGGAAGAACTTTTGGAAAAATCACACATTAAAAGTAGGCCTATTCAAATTTAGTTCATTCAGCATGGAAAGACTCAATCATGTACTGTAACTTCAACAAATGTTACTTAGTATGATTCTTTTGTAAAATGCAGATTTGTGAGCTCCATATTAATGCTAAAGACTTCAGACAGAATACTGTATTCCATTGTGATGATGGTCAAGAAATAACACTCCCATTGAAAGTGCCAAGACCCATACCTGGTGCTGTTCCATCTCGTCTTCCGAATTGCCCAGTGTGGTTGGGCACTGTGGCCGATGGCAACATTATATAGTAAACCTATAGTTTAAATGATTAAATGGGCACCCGGAAAATTTCGTGAAGAACGGCATAGTTGTTTAGATGGCAAGTCCAGACATCTAGCTAAAAACCTGATCTTATGCATATACTAGCTGAAGTACCCATTCTTCGAACGGTCTTCGGTATTAATAACCAGATGTTACCAATTGATCTACTGTTGCAATGTTTAGAGGCTTGGAACCTGTTTGTTGGCAAATAAAAATGATTATCTAAAATGTGCTCTCAAACTAAATTTACCTAACGTGTTCTTCCTGGCGTGAAAATAAAATTGAAAACCTCGTAGACGAATCGCAATACACGTCACATACGAACTGACCCTAACCGTTGTGTCAAGTGCCCAACTTTTATAAATTATAAAGGCTTGTGGTGCATGAGTTTTCATTAGCCTCCAATGGCCCAAATTCCTAAAATCAGCAAAAAACTGTCTACTATTTCAAATCAGGAATTTTTGAAAATAATGTTGCTGTTTGGAGATATAATAGACCTTCTGTACGACATATCGCACGTGTAAGTCGTGTGAAAAAAATCTAGGGTACTCCTTGAACCCCTTAAGCGCATTGATGAATTTTACAGTTTTAGTTGGTTCCGTGATAACCTTATAGCCATTTGCAACCTTTCACAGAAATGTAATAAATGGAGTGGCATTACTTATTCCAGAAATAGATGGAAAGTTGGATGCCACCTCTTGAGATACTTTTGTCATGGTTAGTGGCTTGCATTCCTTCTTTAGTTTATTAAATGGAATTAGTTTTCTGGGAATATCTTAGAAACTGTAGGGTTTAGAGCCTTAAAATATAATTTTCGGGAACCCTTAACGGCTCTTGAGGGGCCCCGAGTTTTGTTTCTGACACCAAGGGTTTGAAAATGAGTTTGTCTCGTCGTTGTACGCCATAATAATGATAATTAAAATAATAGTAATAATAATAATATAACAATATAGGGATAGGGATATAATAGACCTTCCGTACGATACCCGCGCGTGTA
Organism: Meconema thalassinum; assembly: GCA_946902985.2. NCBI lineage: Eukaryota > Metazoa > Arthropoda > Insecta > Orthoptera > Tettigoniidae > Meconema > Meconema thalassinum. Next base: position 472,804,937 of record OX336391.1, read on the forward strand.
AATCGCGTAAAAAAATTCTAGAGTACCCCTTGACCCCTTAAGCGCATTACATGTATTGATGAATATTTCAGCTTAATTTGGATCCGTTATAACCTTATTGTCGTTTGAAAACCTTCACAGTAATATAATAAACTAGCAGTAGTACCCGGCTTCGCCCGGTGGAATGATGATAATGTTTTAAGGTCTCCTTAGAAATATAATGGACTTAAAATCTAAGTCATTTGCCCCCAAAGACAATGAGGGAGTAATATCTAGGTCATTTGCTCTTTTGATAAGGATGATAATAAAAACTACTGTTGAATTGACACGTCAAACTTACAAACTACCGTAATAGAAATACATATTTCAAAATTCACAGGCGAGGAAGACTTATTGTGTGTGGTGATTAATGGTGTAATGGGCGTAACATCTACTGTAGGTCATTTGCACTTATGATGAGGATGATAAGGGAAACTACTACCGGTATTGAATTGACACTTCAACGTATAATGTACACAATGTACTGTAATAAAAATAACTATATGGCGGCTTCGGTGGCGTATTTGGTAGCATGCTGAGCTTCTATGCCCAAGATAGCGGGTTCAAACCCGGCCGAAGCCGTCGGATATTTTAAGAGCGTTAAAAATCCGTCAGTATGCCTTTCTTCGGAGGGGAAGTAAAGCTGGCGGTCCCATGTCAGATTTATGGCATGTTATTGAACCTTCCACTAATTAGACCTGTGTGAAGCTAAATTGGATAGGTAAACAACGCTCATAGATGTCTACGTCCGTTGCCAAGAGCCGACTGCAGTGGCGTCTAGTAGCTAAGTTCCGAACTTGGCCTAGTAGTCGTTGACGGTGGCGCTTGGCGGCAAAAGTACGAACTATTTGAAGAATTCTAAGTTGCAGTTTGTACTTAAATTAAAAAACAGATAACACACACTAATACAGTCATCACAATTAACACCGGTTATCAGACAGATTCTACACACACCCAACGTACACGGGGCTACATGACCGCGTTGTCGCAGCCCCTAAACTTAAGAACCAACCAACCAAAAATAAATATTTTAAAAATCACAGTCGAGAAAGACTTTATGCGGCGGTGATTATTGGTATGATGCGCGTAACATCTAGGTCATTTGCACTTATGTTGATAATAATAAGGTAATGAAAAAATGACTACTAAACGAACATGGTGTTATTTTAAACTGATATAGGTAATTCAGGTGTCTAGCTTCGATGTCTTCCAAAGTCTCAACCTTATTTTCTGGCTTAGGCCTGTACTGGATGCGTCTAGTGAAAGAGCGTACTGCTCGGCAAAGACAAAGAATATAGGTCCAAGCTGCACGAACCTGAGATGATCGCAGATGATGACGAAATATGATGACACACGTTCGGGGTTCCCCGTCCTATACAGATTGACCGGGAATCACTCACTGTTTCGCAACGGCCCTGTGCTGGCATCAGCATAGACAGCAGGAGATAACACGGCGGGCTCTGGAAAGTACTCTCAAGTCACCTCACGATGAATCAGCAAGCTATTCTCACAACTGACCCCCCCCCAGGGTCTCACAACTTGTGGGACGTGGGTTGGCGACCACGGAACCCCAGCTGAGTCTGGCATCGCTTCTACTTCCTGGTGCCGGGCTCATTTCAGTTCTCTTTCCTGTCGGCCTCCCTTGGTCAACTCTTGTTCTCTTCCGACCCAGACTGTATTAGGGTATCCGAGGACTAGGGAGTCTTTCAATTTCCCGCCTTAATTGGCTTTGTCTCATCTTTCCTGATACCCTCATTCTTCGAGGGGTCTGCCTTCTTTTCCTTTTCATAATATCTCCTGTCTTCTGCTCAAGGCCCTCAAAGAGGCAGGGTGTGTGTAGACCCACCACTTCTGGTACACCCTCAAGGGCTCATGACTGGTGAGTTAGGAAGCTGGCAACCCCGAGGAATTCCTGAGCTACATGCAGGGAATGGAGTGGTATGTCAGAAATTTCAAGTGGACAGTGTTACGCATCGGGTTCCAAAGGGTAAGTATACACACTTTGTTTTCGATCGGTGAACGATGTAGATTTGTACCAAAGGGCCTTAATGCGGGAAATGGAGTGGTCTGTCCGAAATTTCGAGTGGACAGTGTTACTCGTCGAGTTCCAAACGGTAATTATGTAAAATCTGGTTGAGATCGGTGAAACGGTGTAGTTTTGTGCCAAGGGCCAAAATGCAGGGAATGGAGTGGCCTGTCCAAATTTTAAAGTGGACAGTGTTACTCATCGGGTTCCAAAGGGTAAGTATACACATTTTGTTTTCGATAGGTGAACGATGTAGATTTGTGCCAAAGGGCCTAAATGCGTGGAATGGAGTGGTCTGACCGAAATTTCGAGTGGACAGTGTTACTCGTCGAGTTCCAAAGGATAATTATGTAAAATCTGGTTGAGATCGGTGAAACGGTGTAGTTTTCTGCCAAAGGGCCAAAAAGCAGGGAATAGTGTGGTCTGTCCGAAATTTAAAGTGAACAGTGTTACTTGTCGGGTTCTACGGGTAAGTATATAAAATTGGGGTCAGATCGGTGAAACGGTGTAGATTTGTGCCAAACAGCCTAAATGCAAGGGATGGAGTGGCCTCGCCGCAATTTCAAGCAGACAGTGTTAGTCGCAATGTTCCAAAGGGTAAATATACAAATTTTGGTTGAGATCGGTGAAACGGTGTAGATTTGGGACAAAGGGCCTAAATGCAGGGAATGGAGTGGTCTGTCCGCAATTTCAAGCAGACAGTGTTACTCGCTGGGTACCAAAGGGTAAGTTTACGAATATTGGTTCTGATCGGTGAAACGGTGTAGATTTGTGCCAAAGTGCCTAAATGCAGGGAATGGGGTGGTCTGTCCGAAATTTTAAGTGGACAGTGTTACTCGCAGGGTTCCAAAGGGTAAGTATACAAAGTTTGGTTCAGATCGGTGAAACGGTGTAGATTTGTGCCAAAGGGCCTAAATGCATGGGATGGAGTAGCCTCTCCGCAATTTCAAGCAGACAGTGTTAGTCGTAGTGTTCCAAAGGGTAAATATACAAATTTTGGTTGAGATCGGTGGAACGGTGTAGATTTGGGCCAAAGGGCCTAAATGCAGGGAATGGAGTGGTCTGTCCGCAATTTCAAGCAGACAGTGTTACTCGCAGGGTTCCAGAGGGTAAGTATACACATTTTTGTTTAGATCGGTGAAACGGTGTAGATTTGTGCAAAAAGGGCCTAAATGCAGGGAATGGCGTGGTATGTCCGAAATTTCAAGCAGACAGTGTTAGTCGCAGTGTTCCATAGGGTAAATATACAAATTTTGGTTGAGATCGGTGAAACGGTATAGATTTGGGCCAAAGGGCCTAAATGCAGGGAATGGAGTGGTCTGTCCCCAATTTCAAGCAGACAGTGTTTCTCGCAGGTCACCAAAGGGTAAGAATACGAATTTTGGTTCTGATCGGTGAAACGGTGTAGATTTGGACCAAAGGGCCTAAATGCAGGGAATGGGGTGGTCTGTCCGAAATTTTAAGTGGCCAGTGGTACTCGCAGGGTTCCAAAGGGTAAATATACAAATTTTGGTTGAGATCGGTGAAACGGTGTGGATTTGGACCAAAGGGCCTAAATGCAGGGAATGGGGTGGTCTGTCCGAAATTTCAAGTGGACAGTGTTACTCGCAGGGTTCCAAAGGTTAAATATACAACTTTTGGATCAGATCGGTGAAACGGTGTAGATTTGTGCAAAAGGGCCTAAATGCAGGGCATGGGGTGGTCTGTCCGAAATTTAATGTTGACGGAGTTACCCGCTGGGTTCCAAAGGGTAAGTATACAAATTTTGGTTCAGATCGGTGAAACGGTGTAGATTTGTATACATAACAGACAGACAGACAGACAGACAGACAAACTTTGTGCTTTATATATATAGATGGAATTGCATTGCGTTTAACAGAAATAGATGGACCTCTGAGATTCTGTTGCCATTGTTACCGGCAAGCATTCCTTCATTAATTTTTTAAGTGAAATTAGTTTTAAGGAAATATCTCGAAAAATGTTAGTTTTAGGGCCTTAAAATGTGGTTTTCGGGGTTCTTTTAGGGCCCCCGAGTTTCGTTTCTTACATTGAGGGGCTAAAAATGAGCTTTGTCTCACCTTTCTACGCTTATTTCAGCATGTATTTTAAGGGGGTAGGCCCCCTGTTATGAGAGGTACGGAGAAGAGTTACATCAATGATTAGCGTCGTGCCTCTGATGGATATCTGCATCATATTTTACGTTAATCCACCCATCCGTTCTCGAGTTATAAGGACACAAAATATTGTCCACAAACAGACAGACAGACAAAAAAAATATTTTTGCGTGCATCCCTCACAAAACAGTCTGAAACGGGCAAATATGTAAAATTTCCGTGGAAATGCAGAAAAAAAAACAGACGAACATTCATTTTTATATAATAGAGAAGGGATATAATTGACCTTCCGTACCATACCCGCACGTGTAAATCGCGTGAAAAAATTCTAGAGTACCCCTTGACCCATTAAGCGCATTGTAGGTATTGATGAATATTTCAGCTTAATTTGGATCCGTTATAACCTTATAGCCGTTTGCAAACCTTCACAGTAATGTAATAAATGGAATTGCATTGCGTCATACTGAAATAGACGGACCTCTGAGATTCAGTTGCCATGGTTACCGGCATGCATTCTTTCATTAATTTATTAAGTGAAATTAGTTTTCTGGGAATATCTCAAAAACTGTTGGTTTTAGGGCCTTAAAATGTGGTTTTCGGGGGCCCTACAGGGCCCCCGAGTTTCGTTTCTCTCATTGAGGGGCTGAAAATGAGCTTTGTTTCACCCTTCTACGCCTATTTCAGCATGTATTTTAAGGGGGTAGGGCCCCTTTTATGAGAGATATGGAGAAGAGTTACATCAATGATTGGTGTTGTGCCTCTGAAGGATATCTGTATCAAATTTTACGTTGATCCACTCAGCCGTTCTCGAGTTATAAGGACACAAAAATTGTCCACAGACAAACAAACCAACAGACAGACAGACAGACAAAAAAAATATTTTTGCGCGCAACCATCATAAAGCAGTCTGAAACGCGCAAATATCGCAAATTTCCGTGGAAATTCAGAAAAAACAGACAAACTTTCATTTTTATATATAGAGAGATTGAAGATAATTCTATCAAATGCGTATAATTTACTGCTGTTTTTTAATGGTCTTTGGCTATTGACATACAGTAAATTGATCCAGGAACAGTAAAATAGTGTATGTTTCATTTCTTCCTACAATACCTAGTTTCCCGTGAGGTTTCATTTTCTTTTTTTTTTTTTTTTTTTTTTAGCGTATGGCTTTTAGTGCCGGGAGTGTCCGCGGACATGTTCGGCTCGCCAGTTTTGTAGCTGCTTCGAGACGGACACCCAATGGGTGAGCTACAAGTACCGTTGGGGGGGGGAAGGGGGAAGTTGGAATGTAAGGGCTAGGAATTGGAAGGTAGCGGCTGTGGCCTATACTTGGGGACCAACCCCGGCATTTGCCTGGAATGAAGATGGGAAACCACAGAAGACCATCTTCAAGGTTGCCGGCGGGGGGATTCGAACCTCCGCGCCTCCCGGATGTGAGCGACTGCCAGCAGTCATGTCGTAACGACCTCGGCTAACTCACCCGGTTCATTTTCAGGTGAACGACGAGAGGAAGATTATTCTGTAGTATACCGTCTTTGTTTGTTAGGCACGTAAAGGTAAGTACCGGTAAAGGATTAAGTCACCATAATCTTATATATAAAAGTGAAAGTCTGTATGTGGGTATGTATGTGGATCTGTTCCGTATACAAATCTACACCGTTCCACCAATCTCAACCGAATTTTGCATACACATAGTTTAGGACCCAGAAGAAACCGCTGGCTACATGAATTTTCGATAGTCTTTCTCATTCTTCTGATTTCGACCCTTTTGCACTCCAGCACATGCTAATCAAATCATAAAATATACTCATGAAGGAATGGCAAGGCGGATAGTTTCCATGGCAACATAGCTCAAGTCGAGATACGGCCGACTGGATGCCATTTGCGCTCTGCACTACCGGTATAGAAAATGAGGATCTTTACTTGAAATCACGTTAGTTACTCAACTTCTCACACAGCACTGTCAACCGAGTTTAGCATAACAAAGACTTGACACTATCTTCTACTATATATTTGTCAAATACCACTCACTCACTCATACATTCATCACGAAATCTCAGAAACCATCAAACGGATTGGAATGAAATTTGGTATGCAGCTTGCCCAAGGGCCGCAAATGCCCACTAAGAGAGGATTTTTGGATATTCTGGTTCTAAAGGGGTGTTAAGGGGGTAGACCTGCATTTCATTGAACAGCAATATCTCCCGATTGGTTTCATTGGGGGATGTGATACTCGGCACATAAACTCATCATTAAAAATAAGAAGACACGAGTCGGAGGGTTTTTCGATGTGGTGTATATTATGAGGTGAAAGGGGTGAAAAGTGGGGATTGAAAGATTCCTAACGGAGCGTGTATCTCTTAAACGACAAGGGCGAGGAGTTTGAAACTCATCGGGAAAAAATCAGCATAAAAATAAGTAAATATGTGTTTGACCGTTTTATCATAAATCCAATTTAAGGGGCCCATGGGGAGGGGTGAAATTCTGGAGGGGGGGGGGAGAAACAGGAAAGAAAGTGTCCTAACTGATTGACTGACTGACTCAGTCATCAAACTCAGGGGGAAAAACTGCTTTAAAGTAAGTAAATAGCTGTTCGACAGTTTTTTTCATAAATCAAATTTCAGGGGTTCAAGGGGAGGGGTGAAAATCTGAAAAAAGAAAATTGAAAGAAAATGTCCTGACTCACTCACTCACTCATCATCGCCCAGCCAAAATTATTGAAGTTAGAAACATTACAGTTTGGGGATATGTTCATTGTATTTCAAAACAGTCTACTAAGGGAGGATTTTCGGATATTCAGGTTCTAAAGGGGTCTTGATGGGGTTAAACCTGCATTTCATTGAATAACAATATCTCCCGATTGGTTTCATTGGGGGATGTGATACACGGCATATGAACTCATCATTAAAAAGTAAGACAAGTGTCTGAGGGTTTTTCGATGTGGTGTATATTATGAGGTGAAAGGGGTGAAAAGTAGGGATTGAAAGATTCCTAACGGAGCGTGTAGGCCTATCTCTTAAACGACATAGGCGAGAAATTTGAAACGCAGCGAAAAATCATCAGCTAAAAAGATAAGTAAATCGGTGTTCGACCGTTTTTTCATAAATTAATTTAAGGGGCCAATGGAGTGGGGTGAAATTCTGGGGGAAAAAAGAGAGAAAGCGTCCTAACTGACTAACTCACTCACTCACCAAACTGAGGGGAAAAAGACAGCATTAAAAATAAGTTAATAGGTGTTCAAGCGTTTTTTCATCAATCCAATTTAAGGGACACATGGGGAGGGGTGAAATTCTGGTAAAAATAATTGAAAGAAAATGTCCTGTCTGACTCACTCACTCATCACGCCCAGCGAAAACTATTAAAGTTGGAAAAATGAAATTTTGGGAATATGTTCGCTGTATGTCGAAAACGTCAACTAAGGAATGATTTTTGTTTATTCGGGTTTTAAAAAGATGTTAAGGGGGTAAACGTGCATGTCATTGAATAACGATATGTCATGAGTTGTTTCTTAGGGGATGTGATATTCGGTATATAAACTAATCATTAAAAATAATCAGACATATGTCTAAGGGTTTATCGATGTGGTGTATATTATGAGGTGATAGGGGTGAAAATTGGGGGTTGAGGGATTCTTGACGGAGCGTGTATCTCTTAAAGGACATAGGCGAGAAGTTTGAAATTCGGCGGAAAAGAACAGCTTAAAATACAAGTCAAGAGGTGTTCGACCGTTTTTTCATAAATCCAATTTAAGGGGCCCTTGGAGAGGGGTGAAATTATGGGGAAAATACAGGAAAGAAAGTGTCCTAACTGATTGACTCATTTACTCACTCATCAAACTCAGGGGGAAAACAGCTTTAAATAAGTAAATAGGTGTTCGACCGTTTGTTTCATAAATCCAAATTAAGGGGTTGATGGGGAGGGATGAAATTATCAAAAATAAATGAAAGAAAATGTCCTGACTGACTCACACACTCATCATCGCCCAGCCAAAATTATTGAAGATAGAAACATGAGATTTTGGGGATATTTCGTTGTATGTCGAAAACGTCCACTAAGGAAAGAGTTTTGGATATTCAAATTCTAAAGAGGTGTTAAGGGAGTAAACGTGCATTTCATTGAATAACAATATATCACGAGTGGTTACATTTGGGGATGTGATACTTGGCATATATACTAATCATTAAAAATAAGCTGACACATGTCTAATGGTTTTTCGATGTAGTGTATATTATGAGGTGAAAGGGATGAAAAGTGGGGGTTGAAAGATTCCTAACGGAGCGTGTATCTCTTAAACGACATAGGCGAGGAGTTTGAAACTCGGAGGAAATCAAGCAGCTTAAAAATAAATAAATAAATAAATAAATAAATAAATAGAAGTTCGACCGTTTTTTTATAAATGCAATTTAAGGGGCCTATGGGGAGGGGTGAAATTATGGAAGATAAACGTCCACAAAGGAAGGATTTTTGGATGTTCACTCTCATCGACCAACCAAAACTATTCAAGTTAGAAGAATGATATTTTGGGTATATGTTTGTTGTGTGCCGAAAACGTCGACTAAGGAGGGATTTTTGGATATTCAGGTTCTAAAGGGGTGTTAACGGGGTTAAACCTGCATTTCATTGAAGAACAATATGACACGACTATGACGCGAGCGAAGCGAGGCTAAAAATGAAATGGTGTGTGTCTGTGTATTATTCAATCACGCAAGTAACTTACCACTGGTCCGATTTACATGAATTTTACATGGAAGTAGCTTATTTACCTGCTTAGCATATAGGGTACTTTTTATTTCAATACTTTGCACTATATAAGGTTGGCGACCATTTTAGTGACGTCACTACACCCTTTGGTTTCAAACTTTCATATTTCCATTTCAAATAAAAAGAGAACGCTAAGAAATAGCAAACTTTTGATGGCATATACGAGGTTTAAAATTACATTTTCTATCCGAAAGGTATCTCCAACGGTTAGCGAGTAAAACCTAAATTTGTGCTATAAATACGGTCAACGCCGAGCTTTGTAGTTGGACAAAATATTCCATTCTTAATCTCCCTCTGCGCAGCACCTCGCCTATCACCTGTTTTAACTGTCACCTTCACATTTTAATTTATTTATGACGCGTAGCGAAGCACGGGTACTTCAGCTAGTAACCTATAAATGCTGCTGCCGACGATGTATCAGTTGGAAGGAACCCGTCATATAGCGGGTCATACACGCTGAGATCTGTATCGAGAGACTGTCTCATGAAACGCGTATCTGATACCAGCTGTGTCGTGTGTAGCGTTGTCACAGCTGGTCTCACATGGTATCATGATGCTACGGAGCAGGTATCACGTCTCTCGCACTGGACAAGAGACCTTGAGATAGATACAAGCAACACGATACAAGTATCAACAAGAGTTTACACGTGTGTAGGGAGGTATCGCTTGTACCACAGAGCACGGCCGACTGGATTCGAGCCGCGCTCTATACCGGCCTTGACAATCCCAGTTATTAGAGCCCATGCATAACGTGTAATTGGAAAATTTCTACTCGTCGCCGATAGAGCGCACTCCCATCCCATTATAGGCAAGATTAATAAACATCTGTACTGTACGTTTATTAAATGTGTAATCTCGAGAACCACTGGATGGATTTTGATGCGGAGCTCACCATTCTGTAAAGGTAATCTCACGGAAGATTTCTGTAGAAAATAATTTACTTATGATCAAAGGGAGCCAGGGTCTTCGTAATTTCTTCCAGTTGCGAGGTTCCTAATGTTACCACTAGTCTCTCCTTGGCACTCACTGCTTCCCTCATGATTGTATCTTGTTTTTGAATTTCAGGGCCTATCAAATCCAGCAAAGTATTAAATGTTTGAACATCCATCCTCAAATAATTAAAGAAATCTTCTGGAGCAGTATCCGCTAACTCCGTTAAAAGTGAAACGTAAGAGTAGTTTGCTCTCTTTGTTAACCATGTTTTAGACCACATTCTTAGTTTTTTTTTCCTTCGATTTGTTATTAAACAAACACCAAGAACTATCCCCATAGCAAGCATATCGTCTACTCGAGGATCGGACGCCATGTTATTTCCACTATTAAAACTAACAACAAATCTCGGCGTGTGGAGCGCCACGGAGACGATAGACCTGTATCTAGAGTCCGCCTCATGAGACACGAGACAGTCTCTCGTTACAGATCTCAGCGTGTATGGCCCGCTTATGGGCCATGGCATGCGGCGTGCTCCAGCAGCTCTGCCTTCTGTGCCCGCCATCTTGTTTGAATTCAAAGGCCTTGTATCTACGTGGTGTTGGTTTACTACCCCTGGCATCTCCTAGGATGTATAATATAGTTAGGCCACCCGAGCTGAACGCGCCCGAGAAGAGAGTCTGCATCCTAGATGACCTGCATAAAAGGGTACAATAAAACCTTCGAGCATAAATACAATAGAGTGCGCATTGCCACACTGCGCCTGTACTGTGACGTGAAACCAACATCTCGATCAGCTGATTAAAGGGTAAACAGAGGACCTCGTAATGGAAGGTGATAAGAGTAGGTGGGGAAATGATTTTTAATGAGGGTTTAAACACACATTTTCGTAATTTATACGGCATTGGGAAAAGCATCGCATGTTTCTTTACGTACCGGAAGGTAGCAAAGCTTAAGAATGTAACATATTTGGTGTTAAAAGTGGCTGTCGTGTTCCGTAATACGCATACATCCAGGATCCCATCTTGTAAATAATTAATAACAAATCCAACTCTGAATTAGGCCTACTGATTTTTGAAAAGAATTGTGTTTGTGTAAAAAGTGCCTGTCGTGTTCCGTACATCATACATCCAGGATCCCCTCTTGTAAATACTTAATAACAAATCCAACTCTGAATTTTAGGCCTACTGATTTTTGAACAGAATTGTGTTTGTCAAGCTGGTCATTTTTGATTGTACGCCCGAAAGTTCCAAACAAGTTCAATATATTAACTTACATCATTTCCCAAATTATTTTTCATTATTAGAAAATGCATTTTGGCTAATTTCAGTACCGGTACGTAAGAAAATTTTATCGTACGATGAGCTCTCATTCAGCGTTACCCTACCACTTCAGTATTTTATGAAAGTGAACAAAACAACATGGGCAAATGGAAATAAGGAAGTCTATCGATTTAGTAAGCGTTGCTTTTTAACAACTATTTGCTACACATTTGCTACACCGGAAAATATTTTAATCAATGAACTGTTTCCTTTTAAATTCCATTTTCCATGAATCATAGAAACCTTCGCAAAAATAACCCAGAATTTTGAAATTCTACGAAGAATTGACTTAGGGATGCAATGTATCCTATCCTAGAAGAATCTCAAAATTTTCTCAACCAAACGCACTGTCCATAACTTACGTTAATAATTATTATCGAAGACTACACCGTCACATCTGTAGCATAACCTGCAATTTGACACTGAACATGATTGACGACTGCATTGTGTAGTCCACACTACATTTAATCCAGCATAGGGACATAAAGCATTTTTATGTTCAGAGATGTATTTACTAGCAGTCTCAACAAAACACCAAGAAACACGTCTAGCCTATGGACATGTAAATACTTGATACCTTCGAGCATAAATACAGGCCTGTTCAGTAGAGTAACGGATAGGGTAAATTATAATAATTTATAATAAATGCAGCATTTCCAAGTTTAATTATTTTTCTTTCATCTTTCGGAGTTAAGAGGAAACGTAGGCTAAAGAAATGCAAGTAATTAAGTCAAGAATTTTAGGGTTATTTAGCAATGAATTAACATACGTATGGAAAGAAATGCCCGATCCTTTTTTAAACGTCTCCTTACATCCATACGCGACGCAGTAATACACCATTCTGGCTTAGTAATGAATATAACTCACTTTAAATAGCCCAATTCTATCATCACGTGTAGTAATTCAGTGCTCAATTACCCGCAGTTCCCTTTAGTTAGCTGATCGAGATGTTGGTTTCAACAACATGACGCCATCAGCCATCTATTGGATTTATGATCTACGAATAACACCATCGTTCGACCGGTGACACTTAATGGAACTGAATGTTGGCCAGTCACGAAGAAACACGAACAACAGCTGCCTGTCAAAGAAATGAAAATGATTCGCTGGCCGCAAGGACCTACTATGTGGATCGCAGCTACAATTCATCAGTTGCGAAAACTCCACTAGAGTTGTGTCCTAAGGCCGTAGACCGCGAGGACGACCAAGGAGCGCTTGCTCGACACCTTACGGGAAAACATGCGCACGGTGAATTTTCTACCTAGGGACGCCAAAGATTGGCTCCTTAGATTAGGGGCTGCGACAACGCGGCCATGTAGCCCCGACGCCAAAGACCAGCAGAAATGGAAGCAAATGTGCAAGAAAGCAGACCCTGTAATGCGGGATAAATGCTAGGAAGAAGAAGAAGAAGTCCATTATTGTAGTTGTTATTATTATTATTACTTTAAGTGGCTAGACTGTCCCCCAAAGTCCACACCAACTGTATTCTAACTCAGTCCTGTTCTCCGTATGCATTCGTTATCGTCGCCTTGCAATTTGCATCTTTTGGAATACGGTACCGGTACAATGGAAACTTACATCCATAGCCCTCTTATACACCGACTTGCAGCCGTAAACTTAGCAATAAACCTTGCTTTCACTCATTTTGTATTCTAACAATGGTTGAAAGTCATTAATTGTGTATAAAAAGACGACCTTAATTCAGTGGCGGGTGGTACTGTTGTAGCGGTCAACAACACCCAATAATTTTACACCTATTTCGTCGTGCCTTTTCCTTTGATGTTTTAGTTTTATAGATCTAATGCACTCAAAAATATGTTAAAATCTACGCTCTTTTGCTTTTATTTATCCTAATGCTTCACGCTGTACCTACAAAAGCTGCCGCCTTCAAATCAAACTCCAGTGGGTTAACTCTCTTGTGGTGACTCCCAAGTAGACAGTGCGACCAGCAGGGAAGGCCAAACTTGTACATAGCATGCCTACCAGCATGGGTTGCAGGGAGTTGCAGACGAACTGCCAGCCCCCTGGCAATACTCAGTTCCAAATGGCCCCGTTAGATTGCACCACTCTTTGGAAATGACAACCCCCCCGATTTATCTTACCTCGCGAAGGATAGTTTAGTTAGTTAGTTAGTTATATAGTTATTGTTGTTTTAAGGGGCAGAACTACGTGATCATCTGCCCCCTGAAGGGTAGTTTCTTTCCCACACCACTGGGGAATGCTACACTACCCACAACAGTACAAATATCGACATTTCGTAGGGAGACATTAGTTGGTTCACACCCAATTATTTTAGATGTTTTCTCATCATAACTTCATTTAATATTTTGTCAATTGTTCTGTGAAGTGATCCTAAGAACGCCACCATTGCTATAAGTAGATAAGTGGCTGAACTTTGTGCGACGTATTGTTGGTGTAACTGTAGAGGTTTATGTTTGCTTTTACCACTCTTGTTCTTGCGTGTTTTGAGTTGCAATTAGTTCTGTATTTAGTTGATTGAGTATTTTGGTTCCAGGCAGATACTTAACTGTGCATTATTATTATTATTATTATTATTATTATTATTATTTGATTAATTGTGAGTAGACCTATGCATTCACTACGAAATGTCTAGGTTAGCAAAATTCAGTGTTTTGTTAGTTTGTCTTTCGCGTCACTTCCCGATATAGAACTAAGATTTATCATGTGTGTATCTTGTAAGTTAGTATTTTATTTTAACGGAATGTTTAGTTTGAAACATTAATTTTTCAAGGGCTAACGTGTATTGTGGAGTGTGAGTGAAAGTTAATAGAGTGAGTAATTTACTAGTTAGACAGTTTTTCTAGCTCCCTGATGACGATAAACTTACAGTAAAAATACTCGGTAGACCATTACCGGATAAGTATTGTCCAAAATATAAGTATACGGGGGCGTTTAAAGGAGATATTTAAGGAAATAATAATTGGTTATGTGAATGCGATATTAAAAACGCTTTATTCTGTTTCCCGTGTCTGTTGGTGGAGAATCCGCGTGGACTAATATATGAGTTACGGAAATTAATCCCTAAAATAAAGAAATATGAATCTTCAGCTGTTTGCGATGGACTCTTTTTGGAGCTGTTAACGTAGCTGCACAATTGGACAGTGCCTATAGAAGGTAAATTGCGGAATATAACGAAGGAGTTAGGCGCAATAGGCATGAGTTAAATATTGTAATAAACTGCATTAGTTACTGCGGCTCTTTAGAAGTGGCCTTGCGTGATCATGATGAAAGTGTAACATCAACGAATCCAGATGATTTCAAAGGACTAATTAATTTTAGCACTGAGTCGGATGCTGTGTTAAAGGTCATTTGATAAGGGCAACTGTTTGCAAAGGAACGTCCAAGTCAATTTGAACTTTAACACATTATGTTGGAGGTTTGCCAAGAAGAAGTAGCAAAGCAAATAAAGGAATCGGAAATTTTTGCCATTATAGCAGGTGAAACTAGTGATATTTCAAACATATTTCAGATGGCTGTTGTGTACCGATACGTAGTAAGAGGCAAACCAGTAGAACGGTTTTGGAGTTTCCTTTCTCCCTCAAAACATGATGCACACTCATTAGCAGCGTGTTTACTGGATGAAATAAAGATGCCGAGATTGAATGAAACTCTGCAAAAATGAATTGCGCAGACGTTGGCCAGAGCGCACGTCATGCCTGATTCCTCTGGTGGGGTTTCAGCTATAGTAAAAAAAAAACTATCCTTATGCAGAATATGTGCCCGTCTTTCTTAGTAATAACATTTTTCGTTAACGTACTGTACCCGTATTACCTACCATTACCTGTTGAAATCCCTCGATGGCAGCTGGATCGTAGAACCTGAAAATCCCCGGCTAGAAAAGAAAACAAGTCCTACCAACAAGTAAAGGGATAATAGGTAATTAGTGATCCTAATAGGTTGCATTAAGAATGACCATGACTCAAAGAAAATAACTAGCTCAAAGAACACAAGATTCCTCCAGAAAGGAATATCTCAAGAGGGTGGTATACCCTAGAAATACCTAGCGATGGCCTTCTTAACGCGACCTTCCATCTCCTCTATAAAGCATCACGCAATAATTCAAAATCATAAAAACACAAAATTTATTCAAAGAATAAACATGGCAAAGACAAAATAACACTGTCGTCAAAGCGACCCAAATAATCCAGAAAAATCCTGGATTAAAATAGAATAAGGTGTCATGTGGTTCACCAACAAAAATGAGATGTCCACAGTTGGAAGTAGTTTCCAATTTCCTAATCACAAATCTATATGAACTTGATCCCAAGAATACAAAAAATATTGGATCCACTTCGATTAAGTGTGTAAACATAATTTTATCATAATCATGATAAACATCAGTAATTATTATTCACTTTCAAAATCTTATTATTATTCCCTTTTAAATGTTGCTGAAATTATTTATAAAATATTTACATATTTTACATTTTATACACTTGTTAGGAAAACAATCTCAATTGTTTCTCCTACCGACTTGTCCACAGACATTCGCATCTGTTAATTTTAATTTCAGTTATCAATGTAATTTATTCCATTCCTGGTTAATTCCACCGAGTGGTTAAACTAAGCAGAATGTTTAGTTGAATTCATTATTCAATAAATATATATCATATTTCTCATATAATTGCTGTGGCATTGCAATCCAAACTTCAATTGTACTATTAAATTGATTATCCACTTAATCATATCAATACTGCGCTAAGTATAAATTATATTCATCACGAAGGTCTATTCTGACATTAATGAACAGCTGATTATGTCACCTGGGACATATTATTACAACCACACTTGGGTTAAATTCACCAAACACCTGGTGTGAGACTTCACTAAGTCTTATCGTGATTCGCACTACCTGGCTCAATCTTCAACATGAAAAAGCTTCAAAAAGCACACTACCTTAAACCACCATAATCATTAGCACTATCCATAGATATGCCTGATATATAAAATACATGCACCCTTAATCGGTGTCTAACAATCTTATTTTACTGTTTCATTAATCAGCTTATTATCATAATACCTAAATTCGTGCTTAGAAAAATAATTAATACTGTAGAACGTCACTGAAATTCATTATTGTGGTTTTCAAAAATATACCCCTAAAGCCTAGAAATCTTGCCTTACAATTATATAATACAGTATGTGTTATCATTAAATTAATTGACTTGTATTAAGTCCTCCCTGGGATTTGCTTTGCAAAAACTTGGATGTTCTCCAAAAACGCTGTCGTATTTCTGCAAACTATTGCATTAATGGCAATTAGTTAATTTATTCAACTTCTTAATTCATTTGTCAGTATATCATCATAATTATAAATTCCACTCAGTATATGAGGTTCTCAATAAACGTCAAGATTGATCCTCCCCAAAATTAAGATCGCCCCTGACTTCAATGAACTCGAAAATATCCATAGATAATGCCTACACCATGAATCCAGGTTAACTACTGTGGTTAAGCGACTGTTGATTCATTAGGAATATCTACCAATAAAATCTTGCTCAGAAAAGACAAGTGTAATCTTGAAATAATTGAGAAAAAGATCAAAGTCTCTCTGTTAGCAACAGAATTCACATAACTTCCTAATATCAAAGTGATATCAGTAATCCAATGTGCCTCATCTATAAAATCTGTAATATGAACGTAAGTGCAAATCTAAGTGTGCACAAGACTCTTGAAAAAGTCTATCAGTGTTCCTAACACTGCTTACAATAAGCGCATCTAATTCTATTCTTATATAAAATCTGAAGTTCTTCCCCTAGCGGTGGTTTTCACGACAATGAGAATATGCATATCACTTTAAATTACTATTGAAAAATACTGAAAGTTAAATTTACAAAGCTAATATTACACAAAGGATGTATTCATTATTTGAACCCAAATCCTGGTTGAACAGAAGGTCAGTTCCGAAACAGACATCGCTCAACCATTTAAACTACTAAAAGAAAAATATAGCAATTGCGGTTGCTTCCAAATGCCTCACTAAGCTATCGTAATAAACTGACGTACCAGTACCTTTCGTAGATTCTTGTACAGGAGGTAAAAAGGATATATGTTTGCCCTTGTGGCCTACAGGCTACCCCAAGACATAAAATATTCCTTCTCCATCGCATGTGCTCGAACAAAAGAATCTCCCATGCTCGAACTGCATCTGGACGGGCCCTGCGTTCCATCCTGGCGTCTCGAAAATTCTCCGCACTTGGTAAAATGAACTCGGGTCTTCCGGATAAAGTTAGTCAGTTTGTTACAGCGTGTAAGCAAACTCGAACAACCACTGATAATAACGGTCACGGAACTACTTTTATACATGCTTGTATAACTTGCAGTAGTATGGAGTCCGTTTACAGAAATCAGGGCATAAAAAGTAGTCGCACGATGTCCACGCTAATGCTTTAAATGTAGAGCTCTCATCGCATTTAGCCTGCCATATTTACGGCTTCAAAAGTCATTATAAACCTTCCCTCCGACGTCTCGAATGAGAATACATCGTTCATTGAGAGAATACTGCACTTGGAAAAGTCTTTCTGATACCGGCCTATGTTCACTAAAAGTTTTAAACACGGCCGTATTCCGATGAAAATTACAATATGCCTGCACGAAATGGCGGCTCGAAGCAAGGACACTAGACGGAAAAATCACTCCTTGCGTCCTGCCATTGAAAATGTGTGCATGTAAATTTATATAAGCACAAAATGGGCTCAACATAGTGTTTAAATCCCATTTCAGTAGATTTCCGATAAGTTCACAAGATATACTATCATTTTCGGTTCACGGAACGCACACGTAACTCTTATAATTTGCGTTTGAACGAATTACAATTCACCTCGTGGTTTCAATGTTCACGATTGGTGTCTCAACTAGTTGTCACAAGCTGTCCTGATCGCTGGCATGAAGAAGATATCAATCTCCCCCACTCCTTGACGTCATAAGTCGATGATACTCGTTTCAGGAGGGAATATATACATATTATTCCGTGGATCATCTTCATATAAACAAATATACATATATAATAGCTTTCTGTTATAGAAATGTGCATTCTGCCACATAATGAATCTCGTATTTGGCTCTAAATATATTTTAATATATATAAATCCTCCTCAGGGGCAGAGATCGATGCGAGATATGTCGAAATTGACTAGACTATTGATCGCAATACCTTCGGCTCTCTTTCGGAAGTGATCGGCGGCAAGTCATACGTTCCCGAGCGGAACTCCTCCCTCAGGCTAGCAGCTGGTGCATAGCGATCACGCCGGCGAGTATATCTGCTTTGTGCTACGTCACAATACTGTACTAGTAAATAACTCATATTAAAAACATCAAAATAACGGTACAGTACAAACCTTTCGGTTGAATGTCTTTATGTTGAGAATGTTTATTATCCCGGAGATTGAGAGCCAACCGTAGACAACCTGCTGTGTTTAAAATTCTTCCCATTAACTCAGGCATAGGACAACGCTTAGTTACATACATCTGATTTTTTATGAATTTCTATAGGAAGAAGCCCAAAAGAGTCATTAAAATGTGTCTATTTGTCGAACGTACAGTTATTTTGGAAAACCTCTGTATTTCAGTTTTAATAGGAATGGAGTTTATCTAACATGGCGGATATGTAAAAGGTTTAGATTCTAAACGTAAGCAAAATTAAGAAATTACGCAGGTTTACCGAGGATTACGCGAGTGACTAAAGTGTTAAATATTGTGTGAACAGTGTAGATAAAATACGTAAGAGAAATACAATACATAACTTGTTAAAAGAGAAGACATATAACATTTAATATCATGACGGTCAACTGTGCTTCATGCGGCAAAAAGATCAAGAACAATCAGCAGGCTGTAGGATATGATGGTGAGTGTGGACGCAGGTTTCATGTAACATGCATGAAAATGAGTAAAGACACGTACCAACAATTCCGGAAAGATGATACTTTCAAATGGTCATGCAATCGTGAAGACTGCCTCCCGCAACCTAACCTCAAAGAGGTTATGGCATCTTTTTCCCAGAAACTTGAGGAATCCCTTTCGGCGATGAGAGAAGAAAACCACGAGGTAAAAAACTAGCAACTTTCTTATCAGAAAGGTATGATGAACTCCACCGGGAAATTGAAACTCTGAAGAAAGAGAGAAAAACCGTCAAGGACGCAGAAATGGCAGCATCTAGAGCTATCAGCGAATTGGAGGAACTAAAACAGTGCCAGCGCAAGAACAACTTGATAGTGTATGGAATACCCACTGAAAGAGAGGAGGATGTATTTCACAAAATCTCGGACATTGGCAAGGCGTTAGGAGTTGAAATCACCAGGGCAAACATAGACGCAGCTCACCGCCTCCCGTCAACAAAGCCTGGGCCTCAACCGATAATTGTGAAATTAAATAATAGGTGGAAGAAGGAAGAGATTCTCAGTAGCAGAAGACAAAAGAAGACCCTGAAGACGAGTGAAATTGGTTACAGTGATGGTGGTAATATATATATATCAATGAACACCTGACCCCAGGAAATGAAACCATCGCCAAAAAGTGCCGTGAATTAAGACAACAGGGAAAAATCTTTGCAACTTGGGCCAGAGACTGCAAAATATACATTCGGAAAAATCAAAATGGACCCTCAAAGCTTATATCAAGTGCTGAAATACTGGATGAACTCGCCCTCTCAAACTAAAATCTATGTACCGGTAATAGTAAGATATCTACTAATTATCCCATATGGAACTAGAATTACAGAAATTAAATTTTTTAGGTAATGCAAATAATAATACACTAGAATTAACCGAGTGTAACTGTAATACACTTAGCGATTATTATAAAATTAAGGACAGTAAACAGATAATAACCGATAACAGTACACTAAAATGCGTACACATAAATGCACATTGCATAAAGAACAAGTTCGATGATATCCAAATAATTTTAGACAGAATCAAAGGGGTAGATGTCCTAGCAATCTCAGAAAATTGGTTAACAGAACAAACAAAAATGTTTTTCAATATTAAGAAATATGTTGCATATCACATAGTTAGAAAGCAAACTGGAGGGGGAGTATCTTTGTATAATTCAAACAAATGTAGCAGTACCCTTGTAAAGGAAATAAATTCCACCCACAGCATACTGCACATTACTGTGAGAAAAGGCCATCAAGAATACAATATAATCACTGCTTATAACCCTCATAAAAGCAATATTCCACACTTTCTAACTGATCTCGAAGTAATTATTAGTTCTTACTCAACTAATCCTGTTATAATGCTAGGTGATATGAATATCGATCTATTATTTGGGGACAGATATACTAGTAGTTATATTAACCTAGTCAAATCATACGGTCTAGTCTTATGTAATACAAAATATCCAACTCGTGTAACACTAACTAGCTCTACTCTAATTGATCATGTATTGGTGAACGACTGTGACAAAATATGTAATGTCTATAATATTGATAATGATTTGAGTGATCACCATTTACTAATCTGTGAAATGAGAAACAAAAAGATAAACAGGAACTCAATATGTGATGATAGGCCAATAGAAAAGGATAAAATAAACTACAAAAAACTTAATAAATATTTAATAACTCAAGAATTTGTATGCAATGAAACTAACATCAATGACTACTACAATAAATTCTGTGATTTTATTAATAAAGGAATAGAAGCCTGTACTATGAAATATACGAATAAGGAGCCAAGTGCCCCACCAATAAAACCCTGGATCACACAATATCTTTTAGCACTAATACACAGGAAAGATAAGATATATACAAAAACCAAAGTTAAAAAAACATCTGCAGAAATTTTAGAAGAATATAAAATTATTAGCAACCAAGTTACAAAACTTAAGAGAAACCTACAAAGAAACTACTTTGACCAAAAAATTCAAAATGCAAATAATCAGAAGGAAGTGTGGAGTGTTGTTAATGAGATGTTAAATAGGCCAAAGAAGGGTAAAAATGAAATTGTCAAACTTATAGTCGACGGCACAAATATCGAAAAAAAGGAAAATATATGTGATGAAATTAATAAATATTATGTCAATATTGCTAACAGTATATGGGAAAATCAAGGAAACGGTTCTACCTCGGACATTACAAGCTATAAAAATACTACTAGCACTAAGACAATCTTTATGTTACCTACTGATGCCAATGAAATACAATCAATTATAAACTCCCTAAAACACAAAAACAATATAAGTGAGGACAACACTACTAATGTCATGCTACAATTGTGTCTTGAGGGCCTTACACCATATCTTGTCAAAATAATAAATCTTTCACTGATGACTGGTATATTCCCCGATGCCTGTAAAGTCTCTAGGGTGGTCCCGATCTACAAAAAAGAAGACAAAACCCACCCATCAAATTACAGACCCATTAATATTATATCTGCCATCAGCAAGGTTCTAGAAAGCGTTGTTAAACGAAGACTTATGAATTTCTTCATGAAAAATGATTACTTTGCAAACTGCCAATATGGGTTTATTCCAAATAGAGGAGTTGATAGTGCTATATTTGAAGTAGTAACTGATGTAGAAAAGGCATTAGATGAAAACAAACTAGCTGCTGGTGTACTAATTGACCTTCAAAAAGCCTTCGATCTGGTTAACCATAAGATTCTCCTTAATAAACTAGAATTTTCAGGCATCAGAGGAGTGGCACATGATTGGTTCAAGAACTACCTCACAAACAGAAAACAATATGTTGCAATCGATAATGTAAAAGGAACTCAAATGAGAATTGACACAGGAGTACCTCAAGGTTCTGTCTTAGGACCAATTCTTTTCTTGGTCTATATTAATGATATAGTATTATTAGAATTGAAAGGCAAGCTTAAACTATTTTCAGATGATATTTTTATACTCTATCTGGGAACATCTGAACAGGAAATTATGCTAAATATTAATTATGATCTCAATAAGCTGGTGGATTGGTTGAGAGCACACAAAATGGTTATCAATATCACTAAAACAAAATATTTATTCTTCCATAAACCATCATACAAGATTGAGACCACAAACATAGTCAACATAGCCAACAAAGAAATAGAAAGGGTTAAATCGGCAACATACTTAGGTATCACACTAGATAGTACACTAACCTGGGAAAATCATGTAGAAAATGTAAAACATAAAATCAGCCCTATAATTGGTATTATTTTCAGATTAAGATACAGCTGTCTTACTAGCCAACAATTGAAAAATATATACTTTGCTCTGATACATTCACATCTAATGTACATGAATTTCATATGGGGATATTGTAAGAAGGAGCTGATAAAAGAACTTGAGATACTCCATAAACGTGCTATAAAATCTATCTTTGGATTTCCTTGGCTCACACCCTCAAATGAATTATACTCAAGAACAAAAATTATGCCACTGCAAAAACAAATAGCTATGTCAGCAACAGTATTTGTATACAAATTAGAAAACAAATTGATACACACACACATCCATTTTACCCATGCAAATGACATTCATCATTATGCAACAAGAGGAGTAAATCAAATATTCACCAGCCATTCCCAATCCATTAAATTTGGAACTAAAGGAATTATGTCCTCTATAATAAAAGAATACAACTCGCTACCATTAGGCATAAGGGAAAGTTTCTCTATAAAAACATTTAAGAGGAAAACAAAAGACTTCCTATTAAGGAATGAATAGCCCATATACAATAGTCTTAAGCAATGCAATGTATCATACCGAATCATCTCTGTAAAGTTAGTCACTAGCAATCTAATATAAGTTACTATTAAATTAAACAATAATGTTACAAAAATTGTATATATGCCATGCTGTAACTATGTTACTTGAATGTCCCTAACACGAGCTCAGGCTCATTGGGACCTATGTAAATAAATAAATGAATAAATAAATAAATAAACGTTAATTCATTTTTGTTACTTTTGTAAACTTCCCATATAAAATTGCGACATCAGAAATTTTTGTGGAACACCCTGCTTAAATACCACCAGCCGCCACTGCCATAATTATTAACACGCTCAGTTCACCCATGCAAGAAACTATATAAACTGTCACCACGTGGTAAATTTATTCTACTTAGTAACATTCTTATTTCACCGCTAGGTAGTACATCAGATAGCTGTGTATTTACACGTACCCATGTTGGTTGTTTCATTTAGATGCAACTGCTTTAATTATTGAGATACTCTTAATTCAATACCATTGCTTTCGTATAACAGTATGGACCCTATACCTTAATATGATAGCTACCATTGCTCAACTGAACAATCTCCAACTAAAACTTCAGCGCCATTTCTCTTGAGCGATGCTGACTGAATGTGCGTCCTAAGCACTTTGTCAGATTTTATCCACGCTCATGTGAAAGCTAAGTTATTTTATTTATTGATGTGTAACATCTTTCCGCTCGGTTGCTGGATTGTTTTGTGGGAGTGATTCTGAAAATTGGGGACGGAAGTGGATCGGAACGATCGAGCTGGCAGTTGTGGATCGAACGGAAGTATGCACTGCCCGCTCGATCGATCGGAAGTGTACTAGCTGGCAGTGGTGGAAAACGGAAGTATGCACTGCCCGCTCTATCGATCGACCGGAAGTGTACTAGCTGGCAGTGTTGGAAAACGGAAGTATGCATTGCCCGCTCGATCGATCGATCCAGCGAGCAGTGGTAAGACCAAGCTGGCAGTGGTACGAGAAACAATGAGCGCGCAGTGTCAGGAATTGATACCATGACGTACTCTCAGCCATGTGGAATGTATATGACATACTGAACGGAAAACGCTCATGCGAACTCTGGTGTCAAGTCATTGAAACAAATGACATGGTACATGTTCGAAGTCTTCGTATCAGTAGTCGGCATTGCCGGTATAATGTTTCTGCAAAATGGCTATTCAAATATTAACCCACATAACGGTAATGCAGTCATCAATATAATATAAGCGTTGTGGTTATACGAGGTGTCACCTCCGTAGCGTAGCGGTCAGCATGGTTAGCTGCCGCCACGGAGGTCCTGGGTTCGATTCCCGGTTTGCCACGAAATTTGAAAAGTGGTATGAGGACTGGAACGGAGTCTACTCAGCCTTGGGTGTTCCAAATGAGTAGAAGGGGTTCGATTCCCACCTCAGCCATCCTCGAAGTGGTTTTCCGTGGTTTCCCACTTCGTCTTCGGGCAAATGCCGGGATGATACTGCCCCCGAAAATTGAATTATTCTGGGACAAAATGAGAGTATTTTCCGTCTCCATTATAAAATTTAACCAGCAAATATAGATTCTGGAGGTGTGACACAGGAGGGTAGTGTTACAAGCTCGAGGCCGTGGGAGAGACCGATCACGTGATATATTGCACAATAGACGCTTCTAGAAGGCTAAAATTGGCATAGCAACAGCGAGTTTGGAAATTAATATTATAAATATTGTTATACATTATGCTATTGGATCCCAGCCCAGAGCCAATGAGAAGAGGTCTTATTGAAGACGGGATCAACTTCAACTACATAATTTGGTGAAATTATGCATTTAGGCCCTTAGAAGAAGATTTTCTTATTTGGTTATGAAGAGAATATTAAAATAAATTATGTCTGATACTTTAAAAACCGCAGATCGGTTAATCTACGCAGTAATAAGCATTAGTAATCTACGCGCTAAAATTATGGTGGGAGATTGATATGGCCGCCAAAATTTCGACTTGGAGGGGGAGATCCAAGGATCGGAGTTCTTACTCCAGCAGTCTTTGAAGAGTGAGGAAGTGTTTTTACTGGGTTAACGGAGATCCCAAGGCTTTGTCCGAGTGCGACGACTGTCGACTTGTGGAGACGCGAGGATAGCTAGGTAGATCGTAGGAGATTACCGCACTTCCATTTTATGTGAAGTTGTGAGGAACATTGAAAATAGTATATCTCGTATACAATTGAGATTTGAGTTCAACTAAGTGAATATATATAAAGAACAGGACGAATACTATATTCTGTTGAAAGTCGAGCGTTCTAAAATTTACCGTTTCGACAATATAAGCCTGTTAAGACAGATTTTCAAATGTGTTGGGAATAAAGCTGAATATCATTTTAGAATGCAACGTGAAGTTGGCGAACGCAGTTCAAGTGAACAGTAGCGGAGAACTTTTAACATTGGCGCAACACATAAATATTATTATAATGACTATCTTTATTCTTCAAGTAGTTTCATTCAACATAATTAACATTGTTGATATGATGAACTAAATAGTCATGCGCCAGAGACATATTCGATAACAGAAGTTAAGATACAACGATGGAACTTCGTTAGACCTACGTATTCTTGAATACAGACGTAGTGTACGGTCCATCTTGTACATTTTCGTCAGTCTACGAACACTAATGTAACATCAATTAGCAATAGAAATATTTCATTCACCAGTTATATGAATGTTTCTATAAATTATTTTCCAATGATGAGGCTGATACATATTTGCGACGGAGAATGAAGGCTCTACAGAAGAGATTTGTCAAGATGCTAGGGGTAGCCCAGCAACCACAGAAGAATTTGTCAGAAGGATGTCTTTCGAGCCCAAGCGAATGTTGGTGAATTCCAGAGAGGGACGTTTCCTATCTCTGAGGTCGCAGATCCGAAGTTCGAATGCAGATCCATCTCAGTATCTTGAACTGAGGAAACATCTAAAGTATTGTGTGAATACCTACATAGATCTTCAAGTTTTCGTCCAAATAAGGTAGCTGTGTCTCTAATTTTTAGTATAGAGCTTGATTAGTGACATCCTGAGCAAACGATCTTACTCCATATTTTCATATTTCATGTATTTCAGTATTCTCATGTATTTTACACTTCAGATGTGTGCTAAGATTTTTATGCTTCAAGGTTATTTAGGAGATGATTGCCTTTCATCTATTTTTCAATTTTATTCTACGGATCAGTTGTGGAACTGACTTTTTTTTGAGGAATCATATTGTCTCATAGAAGACTAGTCGTCTCGACTCTCGAATTTTAATAATTTTATATAAACCAAGTATTTTGACATTGTGTCATAGCTTCAAATTAAATTCCTTTTAAATTTAATTTGAGCACTTTAATGTAACAACATCAAATTTGAAGAACAGAAGAAACATCGAATGATAAATTGTTATATCATTATTGTACATAAACTGTCGACGATCAAGGAAATATTAGTCGTTTGATAAGACCGAAGTCTTAACCCCTATAAACATTCTTTGTGTAGAGTGGAAAAACATTACGACGTTGACAAACCTTTTTATTATTTGCAAAGCTGAGAGCTTTGTTCATTTAATATGTTAGAGGAAATATCTTTTGATAGAAGATTATTCATATCTTTGGCTAGGAATCAAAGCTAGTTTATCCCGGTCAGGATTGAATTCTATTTGACACTATAAATAACATGTGTGTTATTTTACACTATTTGTGTAAAATCACGCCATTATGTCGACCTGATATTACAACGATAAACAATTTAAAGCTTGACAAGTGAGATGAGACAGGAGTATTGTTTTTATTACATGTATTTGCGACAGACGAGTTAACAGTTAATTATCTTTTTGTGGAGTAAACTTTAGGAGGTCAATCACGACAGTCTAATATCGTTCATTACAATTGGAAGTTTAGTTTGAAGAACTTAAGCATGTATAATTGTAGATCACTAGTCATGTGAAACGATACTGAGGGTCACGCCTTTATTTGAGAAAAGTTCCTACAGAAGAAATGTTAATAACAATTAATCCAATTTTGGTTATTGTTTAACATAGTGGATGATAATTGTTTATGCCATATATACTGTTATATGAGGATTTGTAGAGCTATGAAGTGCTCATGCGAAGGAAGTTCCGCAATTTAAAGAAAGTCAAAGTATTGTTGTTCTTTGATAAGAAGGCATGGATCATGATAAGAGTCGTTGTATACAAGTAGTCCAGTTCATGTGAAGCAACGTTTTGGCTGTGTTGACAGAAGGGTTTTAGCGGAAATACAACTAGAGAACGATTGTCTACTCATGTCAATGATACAATTATTATATTTTATTAAACCCGAAGTTATGTAATTACGTACAGTTAACCTTAGTCAGTCGATTGTATTAGACCGACAATATAATGAAACCTATATAAGACGATTTGTGAGCAGTATATGTAAACTACGGAGTGATAGAAAATGATTATGTGGAAAACCAATGTATATGAGAATTGTATTGTAACTGAGAATCCAGAATCTCATAAGTAACGTGTTAGCAACACGAAATAGTGTATATTATTATGAACAAATTACATGTAAATATTTTTCGGAAATGATTTAAATAGTTAAATAATTTTGGTAAGATTTATTAATCGATTGTTTTGGAATAGCGTGTGTTTTGTGAGCAGATGTTTTGTATAAATGATTGTCCACTGTTAAGAGTAATTGTTGAACCGGATTGGTCTAGAACAATTTCGGGGTGCGAATGAAAGATTGTATTAAATTTTCAGAATGTTTGTTAAAGGAACATAGAAGTTGTGAGAATTTTTGTAAGATCTGAATGTTAATTTTACGTGTATTTTAAACGCACACAAGGAAGTCTCAATGTAGGCTAGCCAAAATGATTCACCGTTAGGATTGGAGAGCGCTGTCACATAATATGAGCAGGTGAAGATTCACAGCCTTGTATAAAATGTAAAAAGTTCTGGAGGCAACGTGATGCTAGCGTTTCATTGATAAAGCGAGCAGATGCACGTGCGTTTTCCAGACGCGGGCTAGTGAATGTAACCAGTTGTCAGGAATGCCATGAATGTAAGAGCCTTCCTTAAACGTTTTTGTTACGTAGTGTAGGCCTATACAAGAAAAGACTTTTATGCTTATATTTTTGAACGACATTGTAGTAAGATTTGTAGTAGAAGGGAAGTGTGTATGATTGTGTGGTTTTCTTTTTCTTTTATTGTTAGATTTGTTTATTGTTATTTTGTTTATTTAGGTTAGTTTACTATTGTTAATAAATTTATCCAGTTCGTTATCTGTCGGTGTTGGCGTGTGATTCATTTTAAATATAAAGAATAGAGTATTGTGGACGTATTGTAGGCGAAGCTGAATTCCCAGTCCCCGAGAACGTAAGCAAAGGTAGGTGTGCCCCGTGTAGTTTGTTGTTGATCCACAATATTCTTGTAACTGCTGTATGTAAATCCCTAAAGGCCATGTTGGGAGCTATTTCTAATGTACAAATTGGCCGGTGCTGTTAGAAATAGGCGATCCAGCTGGGGCAATGGATATTCCATCAGGCTACTTTCCGGATTTACGGGTACAGTACCTTCTTCGAGGCCATGGCCACCTCCTTCCCTCTTCCTTGATTATCCATCCTGACCATCCATTACCTTCCCTCGTGAGGCCCCTGTTCGCTTTGCAGGTGAGGCCGCCTGGGCGAGGTGCCAATCACACCTCACCAGTTGTATCCATTCCGATTAGATGTTCCCAGCTCTAGGACACTGCCCGTAGAGGCGGTAGTGGTGAGTTCCCTCGCTGAGTCCGTGGGTTCCACCAACCTGGAGGGTAAACGACTAAGTAGAAGAAGAAGTGGTTATACGAGAATTGAGCAAGTCTTCTTGAACTATTACTGAATACCATTCTCTTTACTCACAAGAGGGCCTATTCATAAGGCATTTTAAACTCAATTTCACGCAGGAACATTATCGAAACAAGCAAAATATAAATGAAACTTAATTCCGTAATGCAGTATTATTGAAACGTGGTAATAAATCACCATCTTGTGTAGAAATTTTGCGTAGTCGAAATAGCCGTGGGGTTAGTGCTTATGACTGTGATTCTAGAGATCTTGGGTTCGAATCCCGGACGGGGTAGACATTTTTGCTACCAGATTATTATTTTAAACGATATTTATCATATCAATATGACTTATTTTAACAGAATCCATATGAAATCACGTGTTGGTCTGTGAATGAAGAGGACCTGTTTATAAGGAATTTAAGATTATGAGCGGTGTCGCGTCTATTAATCTAGTTTATCCATATCGTATTCTTTATTTAGGCTAGTGCTGGTGGAAGCTTCAAATTATCTAATAAAATGAGTTCCGTATTATAAACTACAATATCTGTAAAACACTCCCTTTTACAATAGATTAATATTTGTGCCAATACTAGTATAAAATACCGGTGTATCAACAATTTCACGTGAGGTTTCTTCTATGTCACATGTTTCACATCATATGCGACTACTGTAAGGCTCGTAATTTTTTATTTATTTATTTATTTAGTCGCCTCCGTAGCGTAGCGGTTAGCATGGTTAGCTGTCGCCCCGGAGGTCCTGGGTTCGATTCCCGGCTCTGCCACGAAATTTGAAAAGTGGTATGAGGACTGGAACGGGGTCTACTCAGCCTCGGGTGTTCCAAATGAGTAGAGGGGGTTCGATTCCCACCTCAGCCATCCTCGAAGTGGTTTTCCGTGGTTTCCCACTTCGTCTTCGGGCAAATGCCGGGATGGTACTGCCCCCGTAAATTGAATTATACTGAGACCACGGTGGCTGTATTGGCATATGTGAATCAAGTTATGGCTGTCATAGTTGTGACGTGTATATTCATGACGTAAGCACGGATGACGCAGACTTCATGCAAGTAGGCTGGATGAGCTGAGATTCTTGGTGACGTCATGATTTTGTTCGATAAGGATCTGAGATTTACGACGCAGTCGCAGGGAAGCAAGGAATTGTGCTGAGGAAGAAGTTACGCTATTGGAGGAGAGGCTCGAACCAATGAATGATAGCTTGGAGGGAGACGGAGATTACTGAAACTACCATATTTAATTACTTTTGGCATGCAGAATTGTGGAAAACTATTTTCAGTTATGGCATTGATTTGGAATTTTGAAGAAATTAATTATGAGTTTTTGAAATTTGAAAATCCGTCAAGTATAGCCAAAGTTAGAACTTCTAGCAAAGACGGAGGAACAAGCTATGGTAGGGATGGATACGCCCCTTAAGAAGTTGATAAAAGGCCTTGCACAGCAGAGAGGAAGTTCTCATGCCTCATGTCTCAGGGCTCATGGCTCATTTTCTGATTCTCATATTGTCAGACTTCGAGTTCTTAATTCCGATAGAACAAGTATATATTATTCAGTGAAGCAAGTCGTCATTAGCAAGCGTGGTAGAGCCCACAGCATCGAACAAGCATTGAGTGTGCAGCAGTGCAATTTTACGGTTACTAAAACTAGGCGAAGTTGGAGCGCACACATAAACGAGTCTACAAGATTATCTATCAAGAGTTAGCTACTGCATTTATGCTAATTCAATTGTGCATTACAATATTGAGGCGTGTGCGAAAGTTGAACATTTTCACTATTATACTTTGCAAGATATTCGCATTTTAAGACTGCAGACAAAAGTGATTTTCTCGACACCTGAGAAGCACTTTTATAATACCACATTCTACGCTACGGCTGACACATGTATTGCAACCGTGATACCGTACTGAAGATTACATTTGGTGATACAACGCTACATTCTACAATGGAACTATATAATCTGGCAGTACTTTCGACTATTATTATAACGGAAGTGGAGATGGAAGACTAAAACTTTAATGCAATTGGGACATACATCAATTGAGTGAAATAGCAGCATGGAGCTTCGTTAATCGTCATTCTACAAAAGCGAGCATGTAGTGAACATCCAACTACACTCATGCATCGTAATCCATCGCTGAATTACATCAAATGGCAGTGGAAATATCTTCATACTCCACAATTATGAACATTTCTGCGGAAATAATTGCAATAAACTTCATGGCGAATTTCTACCAGAACTTCAGGGAACTTTCAAGAGAGGCCAGGGTGGACCCGGCTCACACAGAAGAGTTTTGCCAGAAGGATGTCTATCGTCTACACGGAGCAGTGCGATTTCCGGAGGAGGAAGCAGTTCTATTCTCCGAGGGCGCAGGTTCCAGGTTCGAGGTAGGAGCACATCTTTACGGTGGTGAAATGGAACCAACAGCAGTCTTCTTTGGAAATTTTCCTCTAGAACTTCAATCAACAGATAAGGTAGTCGTGAACGTTTCTTGATTTATTTGAGCTATTTAGCGATATCTGAGCAACCATTTTTCCCATATTTTCTGTCCCATATATTTTGCCCCATATTCTTGCTTGATATTTCTGTACTCTGTACACTTTGCTGATTTATGCCTTTTCTACGTTTTATTGAGACATTAATATGTCATTGGCATATTTATATAATTTTGGATCAGTTGAGACTGATAATATGTATTCTTTCAGTAATTTGCATATTTTTGTAGTCACGATTGGACTGTAAAGTTAACGATTTTCTATGTCAAGTTTGAATTCAGACAGCTTGTCATTTTATTAAAGTAATTCTATTCAGTAAATTACTTTGACCAATTTTCTGTCATCCTCAAGAAAGAACAATGATTAAAAAGATTTTAGAGCGTTAAAATCTACTACTTTATCGACGATCTTAGAAATACTAGTCGTTTTATGAACATGATTGCAACATAGATATTTATCGTCAATTCTTAAATACCATTGCATTATAGACAATTTTATGAAATATGAACTTTGAGTACGATTTATTGAGTACACTATAGTAATGAACATTTGATAGGAGTTTTTCTCAATTGTAGATTGGAACAATAATGTTTGCATTCCACAGTCTAATTGTATTCTATTCGACTATCTATGCAGTTTAGATGAACTTTGATTCAAGATAGTATTTTTATACTGCGTTACTTTGATGATATTAATCTCAATTTTGATAGACCAGGGAGGCGTGTCTAATCGTATTTGATATTAAATTTATTTGTGACTGGAAAATTTTTACTTCATATCGATTCATGAATGAAACCCACGAAGGTTAAATATAATAACAGTTTTCGATACAATTGATGAATATAAGAAGTTTTAAAGAGGAACTATGGATGTATAATCGTTAGTTCAGTGGACGTGTAAAAGTCGCTGATGAATAATGCCCTGTAATAAGTGAAGGAGGTTCCCACAGTAATATTGATGATGATGATGAATTTATAAGTGGAGGTTCTTTGTGTGTATTGTGGAAGATTTTGATGCCATATATAATGAGATATATGATGAATTATGGGCCAATTTTGGTGTAATTTTGTGCGTTTTGAGCGAGGTATTTTTCCGCTGAGTGTATTGTTCAGGTCCATTGAAAATTATTCATGTGAAGTTACTGTTAAAATTAACAAGAGTGTTTAAATAATTTGAGATAACGATTTTGAATGGAGGTTACCGTCACAAATAATAATAATTATTAAATCTTATTAAACCTGAATCTAAAATTTTAATATAACTAACCTTTATTGGTCGATTATATCACCACGATTTAAGTAATTATCAACCGGATAAACGTGTGGTTTAATGTATTTCTAATATAAATAATATAAATAATGTAAATAACTATGTAAATATCTTTAATAATAATTTGAAACGAACGGGATTAATAGAGGCGTGTATAAATTTTTCAATTGTCGTTTGACAATGTTATAAACAATTTAAAATGTTATACATAATTAATGAACATTTTGTTATAAACATTAAGCATTTTCGTTATTATACTCTAAACAACGCTAGTTCAACAATTGGAATTTACAATTAAACAAGATTTGGGATTATTAGAGTAATCCATTGATATTTGAATGGAGCATTTAAAAGATTTGCGTGATAATATTTGAGTTAAGATGTGAACATTTAAAGTGTTTTGAAAAGGAGCTAGACTCTGAGGTAACTAGCATATGCTAACATTGGTGGGACAGGTGCGTCCATTTGACGAAGCAAGCATGCGACACGGTGCAGGGTGTATTGCAGGTGGCCAGATAACTGAATGATCGAGGCCAAGGTCATCTACATAGCAGCCTTGCGGTTATAAATAAAATGTGAAGTTCATGAACTAGGAAACAAATGCTATATGTCTCGTCCCAGCTCCCTTATCCATTCCAAAGTGCATTGTTGTTATTATTACGTTCTTTTGAGCTAGAGAAAGCTGAAATTTTGTATGTGAAGTCTACAAGTCCTACAGGAGGACATGGTTGCATTGACAATGGCTTCTGATTGCCACGTATTTTTTGTTGTTAAATTTTGTTAAATTATATTTTTCTTTATGTGAAATAAATTATTGTGCAGTTTAAATTTTCTTGTTTCGACTTGGTTCATTTTAAATATCGTGGTGGAGGTTATTGTGAGGGCATACTATTAAGTGATCCAGTTGAAAACCCAGACCCGAGATTAATTTGAATAGGTAAGTAAAAGGTAAGTATGAACCCCCGTATATTTTGGTGTGTTCCACAATAATTTCCATGTTAACTACTGTGCTCTAATCTCGGTAGTATCTGTCAGTGCCATTTTCATTGATGTAGCTGTACCGGTGCGATTGATTATTGGCAATCCGATTGAGGGGGCGGATATCTGACAGCCTACTATCCGGATTATCGGGGACAGTAGGATTGGCACCGCAATTTCGTGGGGCTCGACAAAACTGGATTACCAGGTTGAACGCCAGTTGGATTGGTGCAATCAACGTGTGGAGTGTTCGAATAACATTGGATTACCAAGTTATCGATGTCAATGGGATTGTGAAGACTCAAATAAAGAGGTTGATTCTTTGTTAGATGTCTTGGCCAATTGTAGAATTTGAGAGTGTGATTATACAGAGATTAAATGTTGTGTTGTATTAGGAAAATTACACTCAGAAAAGATCAGATCTTATACAACCTGAGAGAGGTTAAATAGGCTGGAAACTTAGAAAAATCGCCTATGATCTGGAGTCTTATTTTATTTGACCGGCTTTTGACATGTTTAGTCATATTAAAGATAAAATTAAACTATTTGGATTGTAAATGTAAATTATTTGTGTTAGGATATTTAAAATGAACCAAAGAAATTTGAACATGTGCTTGAGTTTATTTCAACATAGGGTGTTTATGAAGTTAGTGAAAAGTTAATTATAAGGTAATTATAAGTTAGATTTAAGACAGAAAATTGCTCAAACTTATATATGGTGAAAGATGTTGCTCAGATGTTGTTATCTTGCTCTATTTGATGTATGTCCCTAACGCAGTCTATTATTGAAATATTATTGAGATGGCAGATGAGAGTATGAGAAAGATGTTGGAGGAGATGTCCAACAGTTTGAAAGCTAGCATGAATGAAAGTGTAAAGGAGATGGAAGCTAGGAATGCTAGTCGAATGAAGCAGATGATGGAGGAGAATGCTAGTAATTTGTCTATTAGGCTGGATGAAAGTTTGAAAGTTCTTCAGACCAGTTCTGCAAACTTGGAAAATAATGTGTTGCGTTTACAGACCAGTACCCAGGGAATCCAGAATGCCGTGACTGACATTCACAAAGATGTCTCAGATGTTAAAGTAGATTTATCCAATGTCCATAAAGATGTCTCAGATGTTAAGATTGATGTTTCCAATGTACATAAGGACCTTAATATGTTGAATCTTGATGTTGCTAATGTCCGGGGTGATATTTCATGTGCTAGAGCAGAAGTAATCGTTGTTAGGAATGATGTTGCTACTGTACAAGACAAGGTAGAAGAAGTTCAAAAAGAGATTAGAAATGTTCGAACCGATGTGTCAAACGTTCAAGTAGACATAAATAATATTCATTCTGATGTTAATGATATGCAAAGCGATATCAATAAGATGCAAATAGAAGTTAATACAGTTTTGTAGACATTGCCAAAGTTCAAACTGATGTTAATAAGGTTAGAGAAGAAATTGAAACTTCAAAAACGCTTTGTACTCGTAACATTAGTGCTTTAACAACTAGATTGGTTGACGAGTCTGTTAGGACAACAGCTTCACTAGCTGGATTAATACATGATGTAGAGGTCATGAGGACCCAAGTCTTAGATCATAATCGTTTACTTAAGGAAGACATTGAAGTAGATATTGCTGAAATGTTAACTGCAAATGTAACGGTTTGGAAAGATGAATGGAACAGGTCAAGTGGGGAACATGTCAATCAGATTCAGGAGCGAATTGAACGAAAACTTGCCAGTACACAAGCAGATATAAATAATGAGGTAGTTCAAATTAGAAAGGATTTGAGTATAAGGATGGATTCGCTATCCGAAAAGCCGGTAGAGGATAGAACTCAAATAGGTCAGGACGTGCATGCATTAAAAACCGCGTTAGAGGAACAAATTCATAAGGTTGTCTCTGATGTCAATGAAACGTCGAGCAAACTTCAGAATTTGAAACTAGGAGAAGCTAGCATGATGGAAACGTATAAAGAAGAGTTGATTAGGAAAGTCATCACGGAAATCACAGATAAGGATCCAGAAGGGTTGACTTGTGAAGATAATAGGAATTACGTGAGAAGATGTAACCTCGCTACTGAAGAGAGAGATATTAGTCCTGAGGAACGTATATTCAGATTCCGGGAAGAAGAAGAGGATAGGAATATTGAACCTGAATGGAAATATCGTGATAGTGGGAAGAATTACATGGATTCATATCCAAGAAATGTGACAGTCATCCGAAACTTTGAGGACAAGCCTCAGAAATTTAGTAATACAGATAGTCTAACACCGATAGAGTATATCAGAAACCTGAAAGACTATTTTATTGAAGCCCATATTCCTAGAGAAAGAGAAATGAGAATCGTAGAAAGATTTCTAGATGGACGACCCCTTGAGTGGTTCAGAGCATTTCGGTACACTTTTAGTAATTTCGATGAATTTGCAGAGGCACTGATAAAACGATTCTGGTCAATAGAAGCACAAAATTAATTAAGAGCTGAGGTATACTCGAGGAAGTATTCGGGTACTCTTCCAACACGGTACGCTGATTTCTTCACGAGCCAGTTATCGCGCTTGAGATTTTTGCAACCCCCATTGTCGACAGAGCAGTTGATAGATGCTATTTCTCGTATGCTACCTGTGGAGGTAAGAAGGCTTATTATATCGTCAAATATCAGGGATTTGACCAGTATGGACGAACTATTGAGAAGGCTTGATTACACGAGTCCAATGCCAAATTTGGTTCAAAAAGGTCAGAGGCACGAATTCAAAGACATTAATACAGTCTACATGGATCAAGTTCAGCAAACTGATACGCCTGCTGAAGAGAAAACTGAAAATGTAGGTCCTCACAGGAACAATTATTTTCGCAACAACAGATCACAAGGTTACCGTCCATATCAGCAAAGACGAGGCTGGAATAACAATAGAGGGAACTATAATAACGGAAGAAGTAGATATTATAATAACAATGGGTACAATAGGAACTACAACAGATATAACCAGTACCAGAATCGGAATCAGAATTCTCAAGGTCAGGTTATGACACCGGACAAGTATCAAGAAAGAGAGAAAGAAAGTCAGCAGTATTTGAAGGAATTACGAGAGAAGGAAGCTGAAAACCAGAAGAAAAGACAGGATGTAGTGATCGATCCTGGTCCTTCTACAAGCCAGCAGAATTTGGAAAACAGGAATACAGGACAGAAGAGAAAGTAGAGAGGAGAGAATGCATTAGCCACACACAACCCAGAGAAGAAGAGACTTATGATTAAGGAACATAGAGGAAATATCATACAAGAGTAGAATTATAATTCAATTTCGTGTTCAAGTGAATTCAGATATTTATAACAGAGAGTTTAAAAACAATTTGCAACTGTTTTTAAAACGTGGTGAAGGGAGAATGCCCCCGTAAATTGAATTATACTGAGACCACGGTGGCTGTATTGGCATATGTGAATCAAGTTATGGCTGTCATAGTTGTGACGTGTATATTCATGACGTAAGCACGGATGACGCAGACTTCATGCAAGTAGGCTGGATGAGCTGAGATTCTTGGTGACGTCATGATTTTGTTCGATAAGGATCTGAGATTTACGACGCAGTCGCAGGGAAGCAA
Source organism: Meconema thalassinum (assembly GCA_946902985.2). NCBI lineage: Eukaryota > Metazoa > Arthropoda > Insecta > Orthoptera > Tettigoniidae > Meconema > Meconema thalassinum. The sequence goes on from OX336391.1 coordinate 472,841,955, forward strand.
GGAATTGTGCTGAGGAAGAAGTTACGCTATTGGAGGAGAGGCTCGAACCAATGAATGATAGCTTGGAGGGAGACGGAGATTACTGAAACTACCATATTTAATTACTTTTGGCATGCAGAATTGTGGAAAACTATTTTCAGTTATGGCATTGATTTGGAATTTTGAAGAAATTAATTATGAGTTTTTGAAATTTGAAAATCCGTCAAGTATAGCCAAAGTTAGAACTTCTAGCAATGACGGAGGAACAAGCTATGGTAGGGATGGATACGCCCCTTAAGAAGTTGATAAAAGGCCTTGCACAGCAGAGAGGAAGTTCTCATGTCTCATGTCTCAGGGCTCATGGCTCATTTTCTGATTCTCATATTGTCAGACTTCGAGTTCTTAATTCCGATAGAACAAGTATATATTATTCAGTGAAGCAAGTCGTCATTAGCAAGCGTGGTAGAGCCCACAGCATCGAACAAGCATTGAGTGTGCAGCAGTGCAATTTTACGGTTACTAAAACTAGGCGAAGTTGGAGCGCACACATAAACGAGTCTACAAGATTATCTATCAAGAGTTAGCTACTGCATTTATGCTAATTCAATTGTGCATTACAATATTGAGGCGTGTGCGAAAGTTGAACATTTTCACTATTATACTTTGGAAGATATTCGCATTTTAAGACTGCAGACAAAAGTGATTTTCTCTACACCTGAGAAGCACTTTTATAATACCACATTCTACGCTACGGCTGACACATGTATTGCAACCGTGATACCGTACTGAAGATTACATTTGGTGATACAACGCTACATTCTACAATGGAACTATATAATCTGGCAGTACTTTCGACTATTATTATAACGGAAGTGGAGATGGAAGACTAAAACTTTAATCCAATTGGGACATACATCAATGGAGTGAAATAGCAGCATGGAGCTTCGTTAATCGTCATTCTACAAAAGCGAGCATGTAGTGAACATCCAACTACACTCATGCATCGTAATCCATCGCTGAATTACATCAAATGGCAGTGGAAATATCTTCATACTCCACAATTATGAACATTTCAGCGGAAATAATTGCAATAAACTTCATGGCGAATTTCTACCAGAACTTCAGGGAACTTTCAAGAGAGGCCAGGGTGGACCCGGCTCACACAGAAGAGTTTTGCCAGAAGGATGTCTATCGTCTACACGGAGCAGTGCGATTTCCGGAGGAGGAAGCAGTTCTATTCTCCGAGGGCGCAGGTTCCAGGTTCGAGGTAGGAGCACATCTTTACGGTGGTGAAATGGAACCAACAGCAGTCTTCTTTGGAAATTTTCCTCTAGAACTTCAATCAACAGATAAGGTAGTCGTGAACGTTTCTTGATTTATTTGAGCTATTTAGCGATATCTGAGCAACCATTTTTCCCATATTTTCTGTCCCATATATTTTGCCCCATATTCTTGCTTGATATTTCTGTACTCTGTACACTTTGCTGATTTATGCCTTTTCTACGTTTTATTGAGACATTAATATGTCATTGGCATATTTATATAATTTTGGATCAGTTGAGACTGATAATATGTATTCTTTCAGTAATTTGCATATTTTTGTAGTCACGATTGGACTGTAAAGTTAACGATTTTCTATGTCAAGTTTGAATTCAGACAGCTTGTCATTTTATTAAAGTAATTCTATTCAGTAAATTACTTTGACCAATTTTCTGTCATCCTCAAGAAAGAAGAATGATTAAAAAGATTTTAGAGCGTTAAAATCTACTACTTTATCGACGACCTTAGAAATACTAGTCGTTTTATGAACATGATTGCAACATAGACATTTATCGTCAATTCTGAAATACCATTGCATTATAGACAATTTTATGAAATATGAACTTTGAGTACGATTTATTGAGTACACTATAGTAATGAACATTTGATAGGAGTTTTTCTCAATTGTAGATTGGAACAATAATGTTTGCAGTCCACAGTCTAATTGTATTCTATTCGACTATTTATGCAGTTTAGATGAACTTTGATTGAAGATAGTATTTTTATACTGCGTTACTTTGATGATATTAATCTCAATTTTGATAGACCAGGGAGGCGTGTCTAATCGTATTTGATATTAAATTTATTTGTGACTGGAAAATTTTTACTTCATATCGATTCATGAATGAAACCCACGAAGGTTAAATATAATAACAGTTTTCGATACAATTGATGAATATAAGAAGTTTTAAAGAGGAACTATGGATGTATAATCGTTAGTTCAGTGGACGTGTAAAAGTCGCTGATGAATAATGCCCTGTAATAAGTGAAGGAGGTTCCCACAGTAATATTGATGATGATGATGAATTTATAAGTGGAGGTTTTTTGTGTGTATTGTGGAAGATTTTGATGCCATATATAATGAGATATATGATGAATTATGGGCCAATTTTGGTGTAATTTTGTGCGTTTTGAGCGAGGTATTTTTCCGCTGAGTGTATTGTTCAGGTCCATTGAAAATTATTCATGTGAAGTTACTGTTAAAATTAACAAGAGTGTTTAAATAATTTGAGATAACGATTTTGAATGGAGGTTACCGTCACAAATAATAATAATTATTAAATCTTATTAAACCTGGATCTAAAATTTAAATATAACTAACCTTCATTGGTCGATTATATCACCACGATTTAAGTAATTATCAACCGGATAAACGTGTGGTTTAATGTATTTCTAATATAAATAATATAAATAATGTAAATAACTATGTAAATATCTTTAATAATAATATGAAACGAACGGGATTAATAGAGGCGTGTATAAATTTTTCAATTGTCGTTTGACAATGTTATAAACAATTTAAAATGTTATAAATAATTAATGAACATTTTGTTATAAACATTAAGCGTTTTCGTTATTATACTCTAAACAACGCTAGTTCAACAATTGGAATTTACAATTAAACAAGATTTGGGATTATTAGAGTAATCCATTGATATTTGAATGGAGCATTTAAAAGATTTGCGTGATAATATTTGAGTTGAGATGTGAACATTTAAAGTGTTTTGAAAAGGAGCTAGACTCTGAGGTAACTAGCATATGCTAACATTGGTGGGACAGGTGCGTCCATTTGACGAAGCAAGCATGCGACACGGTGCAGGGTGTATTGCAGGTGGCCAGATAACTGAATGATCGAGGCCAAGGTCATCTACATAGCAGCCTTGCGGTTATAAATAAAATGTGAAGTTCATGAACTAGGAAACAAATGCTATATGTCTCGTCCCAGCTCCCTTATCCATTCCAAAGTGCATTGTTGTTATTATTACGTTCTTTTGAGCTAGAGAAAGCTGAAATTTTGTATGTGAAGTCTACAAGTCCTACAGGAGGACATGGTTGCATTGACAATGGCTTCTGATTGCCACGTATTTTTTGTTGTTAAATTTTGTTAAATTATATTTTTCTTTATGTGAAATAAATTATTGTGCAGTTTAAATTTTCTTGTTTCGACTTGGTTCATTTTAAATATCGTGGTGGAGGTTATTGTGAGGGCATACTATTAAGTGATCCAGTTGAAAACCCAGACCCGAGATTAATTTGAATAGGTAAGTAAAAGGTAAGTATGAACCCCCGTATATTTTGGTGTGTTCCACAATAATTTCCATGTTAACTACTGTGCTCTAATCTCGGTAGTATCTGTCAGTGCCATTTTCATTGATGTAGCTGTGCCGGTGCGATTGATTATTGGCAATCCGATTGAGGGGGCGGATATCTGACAGCCTACTATCCGGATTATCGGGGACAGTACCTTCTTCAAGGCCACGGCCGCCTCCTTCCCTCTTCCTTGCCTATCCACCCTGACCATCCATTACCTTCCCTCATGAGGCCCCTGTTCGCTTTGCAGGAGAGGCCGCCTGGGCGAGGTGCCAATCACACCTCACCAGTTGTATCCATTCCGATTAGATGTTCCCAGCTCTAGGACACTGCCCGTAGAGGCGGTAGTGGTGAGTTCCCTCGCTGAGTCCGTGGGTTCCACCAACCTGGAGGGTAAACGACTAAGAAGAAAAAGAAGTAAGAAATTTATTTATTTAGTAATACACACAATGTGCAAAATGAGGACAATATGTGAGTTATGCAACCCGAAGGACAGTATCTAGTCTTGATAAGAGCGAGCTTCAGGCCGTCAAAACAGTAAGAGAAGAAAGTAAACTATTTTCTACAGTAGAAAGTTGGATTCCATGCATTATCATGTCGTATGGCGCATATCCTTGTTAAAAGAAGAAAAATGACAGTGCTGCCATCAATTCATATGTTCTGTGATATATATTCTTTGGTTGATACGGTTAGCGTGGTTATGTTGGCGAAAGTGGTGCTACCCAATATGGCTCCTGTGTTAAATAAAAGTGTTGACAAAGTCAGAGGAAGTTAATTCGAAGAACTGAATGTTTAAACACATTCGACAATGAAGTTGGCGTTAATGGTCGCAGAAAAGCCTTCATTGGCTGCTTCTTTAGCCAATATTCTGAGTAATGGAAAAAACTCATCCAAGAAAGGTACAGTTGAAAATATTTGTTTACTGTGTTGTTGGCCTGCAGTATCCTTGTTCGGGAGAATTTCAGGAGTTTGCTGTGGTGAATTTCATACAGGTGTGTGGTTCTCTTGTAGGTTCAAACGGAGCATGCTCGGTTCACGAATGGTCGGGTCAGTTTCGTGGAGAAACGGTTTCCTTCCGTATGACATCAGTTTGTGGACATGTCATGTCATTGGATTTCCATAGCCGGTACAATAACTGGGATCGTGTCGATCCGGTAAGTTTTGTGACTGTAGTGATTAATTTGTGTGTAGCAAACCTTTGAATTCAATGTTAATTAATTACATGTTATTTTATTCTTCTTATAAGTTAAACTTACAGGTGTAAACAACTGGCAATTCTTGCATAAGTAAGTGTAAAAATTGAGACCACTTCGGTGGTATTCATATCATTACTACCGTCCCAGTACCTTAAACCCTAATGAATTTTTTTGGAAAAACTAGGAATCTCTCTAGAGCCTTTGGGATTGCATACGATGCTAACCCTGGCCAACGAGGCATACAAAATTAACATCTGTAGTTTAGGCCTACTGGCTTGATGCAAATCTCCAGGGTTCACACCACATACCTGCATATAGGGTTACCAACTGAAAATTTCCAAAAGCAGGACATTTAAGAAAAAATGCCTGACAAGTTGAAATCGATAACAAAATTATTCATATATTACACATAACTTTTTACAAAAGGAAATACCTTACTTAACCCTGGAGAGGGCGCGAAAGAATAATCACATGAGGAGGCGCGCACGGTGTTTTCGACCGGGTCGCGAAAAATAACACAAATGATGCAAAAAACTATTTTTATTGTTACAAAACAAGTAAATAATAATGAACCAGCTTATAAATAATGCTCAAAGTCACTTAAACAATAAAAGATTAACTGAAAAATAAAAGTAAAACTTAACTCATAAACACGCATACGACATGGGGCGCGCCAGAAAGTTTAGACTGGGTCCGTTAAACAATGCACTCTGGTTGAAACTGAGGAGCGGGAGGGGTGAACTGTTTACGCACACCGACAGTGGACGAGTCCAATGTAAGGTACTGAGGGGATGGAAACTTTCCCACTAGATTAACTGAAAAATAAAAGCAAAACATAACTCATAAACACGCATACGTCATGGGGCGTGCCAGAAGGTTTAAACCGGGTCTGTTAAACAATGCACTCTTGCTGAAATTGAGGAGCGGGAGGGGTGTACTGTTTGCGCACATTGACAGTGGACGAGTCCAATGTAAGGTACTGAGGGGATGGAAACTAACGGCCCACTACGTTAAGAACTATAAACATTTATCTCTGCACCCGGTCGAAAAGACCGTGACGCGCCCCCTCCAGGGTTAATGATCAGTCCTTGAAGCTGTAGGCCTATCCTTCAACAGAACCTACTTTTGAAAGATGACGTGAATTATTTTCTTGAAACAAATATTTATAAAATTCGTCACATGACATTTTATCTTAGAAATTGAACTTCACAAGTAACATTCCTTTCATTGATTATTTTTCCTTCCTGATTACTTGTTTTCACCCTCGGAAGTAGCGCCCTGATCACAAGAAGTTGATGTACGATACAATAACATGCTGTCTTCACCCTAAAACCTAAACGATCAATCTTGTAACAGAAAATGCCGGACATTTTCGATAAATTAGAAATGCCAGCCGGACATAACAAAAATGATTGAAAAGCAGGACATGTCCGACGAAAGCCGGACCGTTGGTAACCCTACCTGCATGTCAACAATGCTGTTCCAGCACCTTGAACCAGAATTAAGAAATCTCTCCAACCATAACTTTCTTGGAACCAAACTTTTGGATGGTAGCTAATAATGCTGACTACGGCAGCACGAGGTATACAGTTCTCAGGTAGATATTGCAGGTATTTTTTTGTCATAGAAGTATGATTATCTCAAAAATTAAAAAGAATATTTCGAATGGTGTTTGTGAAAATTAATCAGAACTCGCGTTGTGTACCGTGGCCACTGCCATCAAAATCTGGAAAAGTGTCTATAGGAATAGGTAATGTAAGTAAGATACAGGAGTTGAACATTTTATCGCTAGGGAAATGTTATTGCATTTTTTCAGCAGTGCCAACGTTATTGTTTGGTGCTGGCTTTGCTGCTTAGTTCGAAAAATGGAAGTGCGGTCATTGTAGTGGTGAACGCGGAATAAGGTTGGTAGAACTATAGAACAAAATATATTAATTCTGAATGGGAGTGGAACGCTGCTTATACGACACTTGCAGCAGACATAAATGTGACTTTTACATACCTTGTGTCCTTGTTTCATCTTCAGGGCGATATTAAGTATTGAAATTAAGAACCCTGGTCACTACTGAACCTCATGTGCTAAATTATGTAAATATATTTTTATTTATTGCTCTTTTATAAACGACTGCCATGTTCGGACAGCGCTAGCATCTCGTTTAACTGTCAACCAGGCACACTCTAGCGCCACGCACCGAGGCGCACACATTATTACCAACACGTGAGATACAAAATTACTGTTGATAAAAAGAAGTGGGATACAAAATCACTGTTGATAAAAAAAAACATTCATTGGGACGCGTTAGGCTGTAACCTTTGTCAAAAATCATTGATCTGGGCGCGTTAGGCTATAACCATTGTCAAAAACCATTGGATTGGACAAAACTAAGGTTAGAATGGTCGGGTGTGGGTGCGGCCTTGACGTACAGGTAACCTCTTGTTGCAGGTTACTGATATGTTATGTTTTATCCACCTAACTTCCACTTCACGATGGCATTTCTCGCACTGCAGTGTTTTTGGTACTAAAATTTGTTGTTGCAATACCTTTAGCAACTTCTTAGGTTGATCATAGAACTGCCGATTGAAGTTACTGATTGTTATCGGGCAACTTCGACAATCCATAGTGAATAAATGATTCAATTCGGCGCACTATGATTCAGATTGGCAATGCTGTTTTTATGATGATACTAGTGCTTTTAGACAGACCAGTGGAGCTAACGAAGCGGCCCGAATACTCACGGCCGCAACCGATGATGATTGATTCGGATAATGGCGTCCACAGCTGTAATTTTCGCTATATAAGTCGTGATTCTATTTGGGATGGCTGGGTGGGTCACAGACGGCAGAGGAGGAAGCATCTATTAAAACATCGTTCCCTGATTTATTTCTCATCGTTTCATAAGATATTTTGACTAATTCTTGTGTTACAGAAAATTTTATTGCACGTTCTACGTTCATTCAGCGCTACCCAAAAGAATTCTTAAACTACTGAAATAGCCAAAATACCTGTAGTTATGGTCGGGAAAAATTCTGAGATGATGTAGTGGAATAGGCCTAGATGTTTACTCTTCAGCTGTCTATAACCCACCCGCCATCGCAATTTTGATCACGACTTATATAGATGAAATTACAACTGAGTCTGCCATTATTCGCCTGATTTAGGGACACGTACAATGTTGCCAACCCACTCATACGATACTACTTCATATCCTGTGTCGTAAACAAAAAAGCGCTGCCAAGTTAATGGCAAAGTGTGCTAAGTTCCAGTGTAAGTTTGACCATGGATTGTGCAAGTTGTGAAATACCAATAGATCAATATTTTCATCCAGACCAATGGTTTTTACCTAGACCAATAATGGTTAGGTAGCTCAGCCAATATAAACACCCCTGGTTTTTGTCACGCACAATTGGGGTTGTCACGCACCAATAATCTTTATCTTTGCCAATTATTGCCTTTTCACTTGACATAATTACAACATTACGTGTCTCGAGTGGTGTAGCCTATTTTGTATCAGGCTTGTTAGCAACAGGCCATGATACGACGTCAATGTGTGTCCCGCAAATATGGCTGCCGACGTTGAATGAGCAAGGAAGTATTATATACACGTAATATAACAAAATATTTCTAGTGCATAATTACCAGTAATCTCTATTTTAAATACTCTGAGAAACGAATGTGAATCGTCTATTTTCAATAATGTGCAACGTAAAATTGTAAAGCTAGGCAGGTGTTCTATAGAATTGAAGGAAGGTTTTACATACAATACAAACCTAACCTGAGGCTTACGCCCTAGACCCACTTGCTTGTTGTACAATCGGTAATTTTCGTCCAGACAGTCATCTAACCTAATACCGGCCAATGGTTTCATCCAGAGTGTCGTCTAACCAAGTAGCGGCCAATGGTTTATCCAAACCATCGTCAACCTAGTAGCGACCAATGGCTTTTGTATCACCCATTTTAGTACATCAGTAATGTTTGTCCAGACAGTCGCCTAACCTCACTACAGGGGAGTGCGGTAAAGTGAATTTGGCAGCATTGTCCGATACAAGCCTTATCCAACAATGCAACGTGGTTCTTCGTCAATTTATTACTTCAAAGTGAATGTTGATAATTTCCTTATTGTAAAGTGTCAATGTGGTGTTTCTTGAAAGCAGTTATCTTCAATAACAAGGCACAATAAGTACGAACAATTTTCAGAGTGCTACTAACAAAAAATAACAAAATTGAAAGGGGACACCGTTGACTACACGAGAGCCAATTAATCTAACTTAGGACCATTGACCAAATATTTGTGAAGTGCTCTTTCCAGAAACCTAGTTGAATTTCCCATGAGTTGATATTAATTCAATAAAGAAAACAAACAGCAGATCACGTAAAGAGCTAGGCCTATCAGTGGGGACTAAATAATTCTGCTTGAAAGGCACCGGTAATACAATCTGAAACTTTGGATAGTGATCATCGGCTTTTAATAGTGACTATTAGAGGAGTTAAAAAGAGAAAGGGGATAGAGAGTCAGGAAAAAAAGGATATGAGTATGGAAGCTGAAGGAAGAGAAGTACAGAGATAATTTTCCAAGAAATAGTGAAGAGCAGCATACCGACAGATGAAATGAAGACTGTCGAGGAGGAATGGAAAAGGTTAAAACAACGATGGTGGAATCAGCAGAAAGAGTGTGTGGAAGAACTAGTGATAAGAAAAGGTGAAAGGAAACACCCTGGTGGAACGAGCAGGTGAAGGAGAAGGTTGCAATGAAGAACAAAGCTTTCCGGATATGGTTCCAAGAAAGAACAGGGGAAGTAAGAAAGGAATATATGGAAAAAAAGAGAGGCGAAGGGAGTGGTAGCAGAGGAAAAGAGGAAATGGATGGAAGAGTGGACAAAAATTATGGAAAGAGACAGTGAGGGGAGTAGGAAAGTTCTTTCAAGGCAAAGAAGAGAGGCACAGCATAAAATGCCAGGATGATAAATAAAGAAGGAAAAGAAATTGAGGACATATAAGAACTGAAGGAGATGTGGAAGGAGTATTTTGAGGAGTTACTTCATCCAAATGGGAGAGCCTCCGTGGCTTAGGCAGCCCGCCGGCCTCTCACGGCTGGGTCCGTGGTTCAAATCCCGGTCACTCCATGTGAGATTTGTGCTGGACAAAGCGGAGGCAGACATGTTTTTCTCTGGGTACTTCAGTTTTCCCTGTCACAATTTCATTCCAGCAACACTCTCCACTATCATTTCATTTCATCTGTCATTCATTTAATCATTGCCCCAGGGAAGTGCGACAGGCTTCGGCAGCCGGCACAGTTCATGTCCTCGCCGCTAGATGGGGGCTTCATTCATTCCATTACCTGACCCGGTCGGTCGACTGGAAGCAGGCTGTGGATTTTCACTCAATCCAAATGGGAATATGTAGAAGAATAATGAAGAATTATGTAATGTAGAGGAAGATGAAAAGGACGTGGAAGGAAGTGGAGAAGCAATAAGGGCCATGAAAGGAGGAAAAGCACCTAGAGGGGATGAAGTAAGGGTCGAGATGGTGAGAGCAGCTGGCGTCGTAGGAGTGGAGTGGCTTTATCGGGTCATGAGCGTTACAGGCCGGACGTTTGTTTTAGACGAGTAAATGGAAGCCTGGAGGCGAGTTACTACAGTACCTGTGTTGTTGTCACCTGCCCCATGCGGTCCGATGATGGACAAAACTATCATACGTACTGCTGAAGTACAGTCATTGGAAAATATAATGGTGTTCTGTTCGTAACTATGTACCGTGTACTTCCGAGTCGCACAGTACTTTGACGTGGACTGTACTTTACTGCACGGTGGTGTCTTCACATGCTCAAGTCTGGAATTTCATTAAATAAGACCTGTGGTGACAACTGTGAAGCGAGAGGGCGATAGAGCAACTGTGTGCAGGTTCACCCGCAAGCTTCAAGGTCAAGGGCAATCGTCTAAAACAAACGTCCGGCTTGTATATGGAAGGAATGGAGAACACCTGAAGACTGGAAGAAAGGGATAATAGTGCCAATTTTTAAGAAAGGCAACAGGGAAAATAGTCCAGAACTATAGGGGAATCACGTTGATGTGCCATGCTGCAAAGATATTTGAGAAGATACTGGAAAGGAGAGTGCGGAGAGTAGTAGAAGAAGGGTTGAGGGAGGATCAGTATGGATTTAGGCCAGGTAGATCAACAGTGGACCTAATTTTCAGCATAAGACAGCTCCAAGAAAAACACTATGAATATGGAAAGGATTTGGTATTTCTGGACATAAAGAAGGCATATAATACCTTGGATAGAGGAAAGGTGTGGGAAACTCTACAGAAAAAGGGAGTTATAAATCAAACTGTGGCTAGAATAAAGGAGATGTACCAAGGAAGTGTGAGCTGAGGGAGAGAGGCCAGACTGGTTAAAGCAGAAGAGTGGTTTGAAACAAGGGAGTGCACTGCTTTTCATCTCTGTGATGGGTGAGGTAATGGTAGAAGTGGCAGCACAAATAGGAGAAGAACATAAGAGAGCAATGATGTTTGCACAGTGGCGTGGCGTGGAATTTTTTCGAGGGTAAGCTGTGAAGAAGACTCAAAATATAGGCTTACACCATAAAGCAACTTCAGCACCCGGTTCCAGCTATGCCCTCGTCAATGTTGAGATTGATATCTGAAGTAGCAACAATTACTCTACACACATAATTATTAGTCTTTCACATTAAAAAAAAAAAAAAATAGAAAGAATTGTAATACAGCACAGCTCATTTTTCCCTTTTCAACTTTAGGCATGCCAATTCATGTACATTAAGTGCGGAGAAAATTATTCAACAATAGGGTTGGCGAGCTTCTCATATCGTGTATCATTTGACGATTGAACAGTGTGGCAATTAGTGTTTTTGTTGTTCGCATTTCTTAGCCTAAGGAGCTAAACTTTTAGGTTATTACCCGTAAATTTTCTATTATGCGTGGCTCAGCGGCAACGTTCTAGCTTGCTGAGCTTAAGATAGCGGGATCGAATGCCGTCACAGCCAGTCAGCATTTGAGGGTGCGCAAATGCGAGGGAGCCGTGTCAGTATATTTACTGGCACGTTAAAGATTCCCTTCGGGTCAACATTCCGGCACCCCGGCCTCTCTAAAAGCCTCAGTAGTTAACAGGGACGTAAAACCAATAACATTATTATTATTTTCTATTATGAGACCTAAGTGAACATTAAAATAATAAACATGCTATTAGTAGACTAATAGATATTCTTATGTCATTGTATTGCATATTCAGTTAATATTTATTTGCAAACACTCAAATTGTACTGATGTAGGCTTTCACGGCTTCATTAGTTTGAATGACTTAATTGGGGCGTAGGCCTATAACCTATGCAAACTAGTACTAGGGGGGGGGGGGGGGGGGGCGTGTGGTGGCGCAGCAGTCAAGCAGTTGGCCTCTCACCAAGGTGGACCGGGTTCGATTCCCGGTCAATGCATGTGAGATTTCGAAGTGAAATTCCATGTCCTGTGGTTCGGATTCCACGCAAAAAGGAGGTCCCGTGGCTCATGATCGCATGATTAATGGTCACGTAAAACTAAAATCTTCCTTCTTTTTTTAAACTAGTACTGACAATTCCGGCGTCTAGTGCATCAGTGGAAAGAATGTTTTCTACCATGAAACGTATAAAAACCTTCACCAGAAACTCAATGCATCAAGAAGGACTTTCACATCTCGCGCTTCTTTCCATTGAAAAGGTGTTATTGTGCAGCCTTCAGGTGAACACTGATTTTCACGACCATGTAATTGATGAATTCGCTAAGAGGGAGAGAAGAATTGAACTTCACTACAAATGATTCGCCAAGGTACAGTAAATAGTGGTATTAATTACTTTTGTACAAATGAGAATTTGATAGACCCTAGCTACCGTAATTACCAAATATTTTTTAAAATAATGTGATAGGTCTTTAAAATATTATTCAAATTATACGGATGTACATACATTTAAAATTATGTATCCTTTACACCTACTCTTTGAATATAATTTGAATGATAATCAGAGGAACTTTTCGGGTTGATGGGCCACTCTGAAGATTCCAACGCACTGTTCACTCCCAACACAATAATATCAACAGTAGTTACGGTATACTAAATTTTGCTAATTGCACTCAAAAACATAGAGTTGTGAGTTAACCGGACGAAGAAGAATTTTAACTACCGCGCCCAGCAAAGGTCGGGTCTGATGGTCAGATGGAGGGTGGGGACTGGAGAGGCGCGCCAAATAATTTTAAGCAGTGCTGGTGTCCAGGCTCGCTAGGGTAAGCCGCCCGAATCTAAGCAGACCTTGCTACCCGCTTTGACTTGTCTCGACGACAGCCCTGTGGCTATGGAACGCCACACCCCCTGTCTAAGCCAATCAAGGATGACCTGGCATCCTTGGTGTACCACTCCATCGGCCATAGCAGTGTTCCAGGCCAGAAGGCTCCTGGAGGTAAACAAGCCGTTGTCATAGCGACCAGCCGCACTCTTTCTTCTTTCTCTCCAAAGTAGTACTGGCTGATCGTGGAGAACTGCGGTAGAGAACGAGGAACGTCATTCAAAGCGGCGTTTTTGCAGTTGCTTGCGCGTTAGAAAGGGATATTATATACTTTTTTTTTTATTATTTTTTTTTATTTTTACAGCATTCCCCATTACAATGTAGTAATACTACATGCTTAATTATTACTTATTAATCATTTCAGATTAAAACTATACAATTTATATTATAAATATTTTATATCTATGGCCTGTTAAATGAAATTTGTGACACTAAAATGATTAACAGTTAAGAAAATATAAATAAAAATTATCTATTTAGTATTTCAAATGAGATAGAGTTTACAAAAGTAAAGAATTCCCTAAGGTAGTTTCTAACAAGTTCATCTTTCTTTATAGGCCAGTTGTCTGATCTTAAAACATGTGCTATTAATATTATATACTTTATTCTTATGAGAATATGCTAGGTAAGCGGTGCTTACCCCGTGGTATTGGAGAAAACGCCACTGTGTTTGCAGACGATCTAATGATAGGGGGCAATGGAGAGGCAGAGGTACATGAAAGGTTGAATGTATGGGTTGAGACAGTAAAACAGTATGGTTTGAAATTTAATGCAAAGAAGTGTAAAATGATGGTGACAACAAGAAATAGGGGAAGAGTAACTATAGATATAATGATAAGAGGAGAAGAAGTACTAAAGAAGGTGGATAGTTAGAAGTATTTGGGGAGTGTAATAGAAGTATGTAGTGGAAATGACAAGATCAGTGAGAGTGGAAGGCAAGCCCATGGATTACTGCAGAGCGTGAGTGGTCTGGTATGGAGCAGGGATGTACCCCAGAAGATCAAACGGGTATTGTATCGAATGTATTATATCCCAATACTCACTTACTCATCAGAAACGTGGATATAAAGAAGAGACAGGTGAGCAGGATCCAGGCTTGTAAAATGAAATTTCAGAGAAGCAGATTAGGAATAACAAGAAGGGATGGAGTAAGAAATGAGACAGTGAGAGAGATTGTGGAAGAGTATCCCTTACAAGAGATCATAGAGAAGTCGAGAATGAGTTGGTACGGACATGTTAGGAGAATGCAGGATACCAAGGAGGATGCATGAGATGGAAATGGAGGGCGAGAGACCACGAGGAAGGCCAAGAGAAGATGGATTGTGGGTTTGAAGGAAGGAGTACAGAAAAGAGGAGAGGAGTGGGACAGAGTGAGGAGTGAAAGGTGGTGGGAGGATAGAAAACGATGGAGAGGCTTATGTTCCAAGCAGACCCAGCCAGGGGCTGGAAACTGTAGAAGATGGTGATGATGATGAAAGGCATTGTGTTAAGTTAGTGCTGATCAGTACAAACATACAGCTGGAGTACCGTACTCTCCTGTTTGTGAGGAAAACTATTAAAACTACCTGCTCTATATTGTAATCTTATCAGTAAGGCCTTTATGTAGGCGTGCTGTGCCCCAAGTTGAGGGATCGAATTCCAGTTCATTCAAAAATGCGAGAGACTCTTATTGGTATATTACTAGCATGCTAAAGGGGTCAGGAGCAATTTTCACATCCAAAGGAAAAATATTAAGCTTACAGCTTATTTAGAATGATTAAACCATACTTTTTGTAAGATAAGGGCCAATAACCTAGATATTAGGCCCCTTAAAACGATAACATATCTTTTAGTAAGAATATGTTGCAAAATGTACATGATTTAGGCCCAGTTGTACGAACTCGGGTTATCCATCGGAATAGCTATACCTGGGCTAGCGTCTTCCTTGGTATATCTCCAAGGGTGGGTTGTACGACAAGATTTTATTCCGGGGCTAGCTATTGCATGTTTGTCTGAGAGACTAGCTAAGTTGGTAACAAACGGAGCTAACTTTGTGGACATATTGACATGAAATTTGAACTTCTTTGGAAACAGATGAATATCGAATTGACCACTGTGATACTCCATGAGAGGCCGTGAGAATAACAAACCACGGCCGTGAACAAACATACCGTAATAAATCCATGCATTGGTTACAAATAATAGTATAAATCATAGGCTATACATAAATATAATGCAAACTAATATAGCATATCCAAGAATTAAGTACCGGTAGGTACAGGGTAGGCTACTACATGTTATTATCATACATTTTACTGTCATTCATATGTTCCTGTCCATCGATAATTTGATCTAATAACCTCAAAACTGTGTATTTTTCCTGTCTGAATCGTATAAAGAATTAATTTTCATCACAGTTCAGAAAATGAGCCGGCCTCTGTCTGTTCTTCTTTGCTTTTCTCCTTTGCAGAAATATTATTTCTGTTAATGGATCCTCCGCATCAGCATGAATGCTCTCTTGAATAATTATGAGTAAGGTATCCTAAGCTCTTGGCTGACGCAAAGTTATTATTAATACGCTGTTGAACCAAGGATCACCCCAAATGATTACCGGTACATATATAAGATAATACAGAAACACCAAGCATAACATACAAACAAAAAAATAATAAGCAAACAATGTTGGATCTGGTGAGATTCCATCCGCAAAAAAATGTAAATTTATACTCGCGAGAGTAGCATGCTAGCCACTGGACCACCGCTACCTAACGCAATTTTCTGAAGACAGCGCATATGATGCTTACGTACGTAATGTCAGTGACCTGCTTTCGTTATTTCCTGTAATAATATGTATGTAATTACCGTGCTGCTATTAAGATTATACCTTTTCATGTACATAAATGAATAGTTCACTCGAATTAAGAGTTTGCGATGATTTAACTTGTTTTTTTTTTCTTCTAAGAAGTGAGCCTCTGCATCACTTTCTGCTTTAATTCCTGGCATCTCCAGCGTGATGCTCTCGACTGACGCGGAGTTACCGGTATTATTAATTATTCATGTTGAACCTAGGATCACCCCCAAGTGATTACTGGTAGGCTACATATAAAAGATAATCCTGAAACACCAAGTATAACATAGAAACAAAAACTAATAAGCAAAAAAGTTGGAACTGGTGGGGTTTGATCCACAAAATTTGCGTTTTGTCGTCGTGAGTCCAGCGCGCTAACCACTGGACCACTGCGACACGGCATTCAGTGCCGAAGACAATGCATATGATGCTTACATTTGTAATGTCGCTGGCTTGCTTTGGTATTTTGTCTGTAAAATTGTGTATGTAATTATTGTGCTGCTATTAAAATTATACTTTCTCATGTACATTTATGAATAGCTCACTGAAATTAAGAGTTTGCGATGATTTAACTTCGGATGTTGTAGCGGTCTCTCCCGTCCTCCATATTTATACTCGGTATAAGCAGATAGCTCGCCATTCCATGCCCGGTTAGCTATGCCGTCGTTTATACCCGGATTATCTCTTATACCAATGTCGTACAACTCAATTCTGCGCTAACTACAGAGATAACTTTAGCCCAGGTATAACCCGAGTTCGTACAACTGGCCCTTAGTAACATTGAAAGAGACATCACTTGTTCGATAAAATTTTCTAAAGTACTGAAATCAGCCAAAATACCATTTTCTAGTGATGAAGAAGAAATCAGGTAATGATCTAGTAATAAATGTTTACTCTTCCGCAGTCCATAACCCACCCACCATCCCTTATTTAGACCACGACTTATATAGTAAATATCCAGCTGTGTCCGCCATTACGTGTGTGACTTATCATCAAATATGGCATTGCCAACCCTGCACTTACGGTACTACTGTGTGTTCATTCATTGCACCGCTCTAATTAGTGTTTTTGCAAATAAAATTTGTTAAATCCAGACCAATGGCTTTTGTCTAGACTATAATGTTAGGTAGTGCGGTCCACAAGCCATATATACGCCCCTGGTTTTTGTCACACACGGTGGAGTAGTCGTGGTGTATTTTGTATCCCACATGTTGGCAATTAGTGACGTCAATGTGTGTGTGCTTTGGTGGCAGTTTAATGAAGTAAATACGCTGTCGTACATGGCTGCCGTTGTTAAATGAGCAATAAATAAATAAATAACATGCTCAGGAAAGAACATATAGCCTACTTTCTCCTGAATGTAGGGGTATAGTTATAACTCTTTGTCCTTATCACCTCCTTATCTTCTTACTATTCAAAATGCAAATTGGCACACTGGATTTGAGCAGCGGCGTTCAAACCTTAGGTTATAATTTACCCCAGTATTGTGCAATTTCATCAGCAAACACTCCAAACAACGTAGGAATTCAGTATATTAACACCGACTACTAACAATAATTGAAACTTCGTTGGTCTAAACATATCACTGGGAGAAACACATTTAATATACCTACTGCACACCTAATTTTTAATCGCTCCTATACTTGACAGTGCGCTCTATCGGCAAAAAGAGGCCATTTTCAATAACACTGCTGGCATGGGTTCACTAACTGGCCAGTATTGAGCGCAGCTCGCATCAAGGAGGCAGTGGATAGCTCCCGCATACCGTAGTTCAACTAGTTGCTGGTAGATATCACTCCTGCAGATCCATTGGAGAACTTTGTTTTAGTTATATATTTTCCATTGCAAAATGCACTATATAACGCTCAATTGTATAATGTCTCGGTACTCACAAAACAATAAATATAAAAAATCAAGCAAAAGAAATGCAACTCTGTTAGGATTAGAACCCCAGCCGGCCAGGTGAGAGACCAACGCTGTAACCACACACCTAATTATGTCCTCCCAAGTTCAATGTTGTCAATCGATTAAGATACGTCTTAGCAAATAATGACTTTGACTAAATGATTTCTTCACTGGAATATATTTCTGGTTGGTTGGTGGTTGTTCTTAAGTTTAGGGGCTGCGACAACGCGGTCATGTAGCCCCGTGTACTTTGGGTGTGTGTAGAATCTGTCTGATAACCGGTGTTAATTGTGATGACTGTATTAGTGTGTGTTATCTGTTTCTTAATTTAAGTACTGCAACTTAGAATTTTTCAAATATTTCCTACTTTTGCCGCGAAGCGCCACCGTCAACGACTACTAGGCCAAGTTCAGAACTTACCTACTAGATGCCACCGCAGTCGACTCTTGGCAATGAACATAGAAATCTAAGAGCGTTGTTTACATTCTTAACCTATCCAATTTAGCTTCACACAGGTGCAATTAGTGGAAGGTTCTTTAACATGCCATAAATCTATGACATGGGACCGCCGGCTTTACTTCCCCTCCGAAGGAAGGCATACTGAGGGATTTTTAACGCTCTTAAAAAATCTGACGGCTTTGGCCGGGTTTGAACCTGCTATCTTGGGCATAGTAACTCAGCATGCTACCGACTACGCCACCGAAGCCGCTGATATATTTCTAACAAAGTTCATTTCATACAAAGTTGCTATTATTTATATCTGTAGGCTATATTGCATGCAACATACTCAAATTAGTGAAATATAGGTCAGAACAAGAGATCAGCTGCCATCTTGTCTGTAACTGAGACGGCCCAGCTTTTTAAAGCCACTTCTGCACTATAATATTACAATATAAACTTCTAATTTCGAACTGGGCACGTCCTTTAGAACAGTTTAAACTATTCTCGGTTTGATAATCGCAACTGGTGGGTCTCATGTTATGGCTTATAAAGTTTGCATAATTCACACGGCCGCCATCCTGAAATGGTACGGCTGATGACCTTGTCGTTTGGGCACAAGACGCGTCCCATATGAAGGTATGTTGTTACCAAATTTGGTAAAGATCCGATGATTAGTTTGGTCATAATTTAATTTTAAGTTTTGACCATTTGAGTGGCCACCATTACGTTTTGGTAAAAATGGCGGCAATATAAAACATGACACTGAGGTGCCCTTTGCTAATTCGTTCAATTCGGATTCACCGTGTTTGAATTGATAGGGGGGACAGACATGCAGAGTACACTCACACAAACACATACTCACAATTTTTGGCCCTGCGTTGATCTCATAAGTCTACTTTCATTTTTTGCAAAAATCGAAAGTAGGCTGAAACGCATATTTACAGAATTTAGCACATATATCCGGTGCAGAAGTGGCCAAGGTTAGTAACTACAATTGATAATGCCCCCCTAGAAGATGAAATAAGGCATGAAAATCATATATTACCAAAATAAAAGTGACAAGAAAAGAGTGATGTCTCATTCAGTTGTAACATTGGTTCTTAGAGAAATAATGAAATTGTAGTGTGATTCACTGTCTTGCTCTGCATACAACTATTGCACTCCACATTCGGAAGTCACTTTTATCACATAGGCCTACATTTCACTGTGTCGTCATGTTTTTTGGTTAGTGTTTCCAATCTTTACTTTTTTCTGTCACTTAAATGATTAATCACACCTTGCATTGGACATACACCAAACTTATATTTTTCTAGTTGTCACTAAAACAAGGAGTACAGCCGGGCCCAAAGTATTAAACCCTTAACGTACATACTCCATGAACAACGCTGTATGAACGTGTGTTCCAGGGAAGATTGGGAGGGGCACTTCATATTTTTGTCTCCCTTCTAGTATAACGTTAACAAAGTTCAGAATTATTTGCACCCAGAGTGTATCTCATCTGCAGTAGCTAGGGGAGTAGTATAGATCGCAATTCCTTACATTAAAAAATTCCCTGGACACAAAATTGTGACAAGGATGACACTTCTCCAAGTAATTCTCTTTCTTTTGAATGCTCATTTGTTACACTCAGTTAATTGTGAGCACCCGTATAGGGATCTATAAGTACTGAAATAGTATATGATACAGTTCACAATGCAGTTACTGTATGCAGCTGAGTCCTGAGTGTGCTTATGTGAGATATAAAGGCTGACTCCAGATTTCTTGCAGAACATTCTTGGATGGCTGGTAATCCCACCTCACAGTACAAAGGTAAGATTCTCAGAAATCCTGAAATCCCTGATGATATCTACTGGCAGTAGGGCTGACTGTGAATACAAAGGTTTGCCAATGACCAGAGACAACTAATGAAAGAGAGCTCCATTGTAACATTTTGTATGTTATCTTTCACAAACTAGAGAATGGGTAGGATGGCCTAATGATGAAGCAATGTTAATGTGTTAAGTAGGCCAGTCTTAATCAGGAATATAATAGAATAATATTGGATGCATATTAGTAATTTAGATCTACCATTCTTATATATAATTCAAAACCACAATAATGAAACCTTTGATGATTACTTTTAGAATTTCATTGAAGTGAAATTAAAAGGGATATTTCATGAAATAACGTGAAAATTGGTAACCTCGCAAAATCGCACAGATTTTCATGCAAAAAAATTGCCCCTACTGATGTCTCAATTAACAGAACCTTACAGTGGGCAGTACTTGAAGCTCTGCTGATTAGATGCAGTGCCTTTTCTTTTTGCAAAATATCAACGTGTGATTATTTGCACAGATTGAGAAAAAAATGCATATATTAGTTAATCATCACTATTAAATTGGGAAATTTAGGTGATAATAATAATAATAATTTTAAGTGATAATTAACTAATGCATGTAATTTTTTCCAGGAGTGTATTTATATATGCCGGCCCCGTGGTGTTGGGGTAGCGCGCTTGCCTCTCACCCGGAGGCCCTGGGTTCGATCCCCGGCTCCGTCAGGGATTTTAAAACTGACGTGAGGGTTGGAACGGGGTGCACTCAGCCTCGTGAGGACAATTGAGTAGCTGTCTGACAGTGAGACAGCGCCCCGATCACGAAAACCAAGATTAACGGCCGAGGGGACCCAACGCACTGATCACGCGTCACCCCAATATCTGCAGGCCGAATGGCTGGGCAGCGGTCGCTTGGTCGGCCTTAGCCCGTCATGGGCTGTATAGTGCCAGGGGTTGACTTTTGTATTTATATATTTTTATCTTGTGCCCGGCCCATTCTTTGGGCATAATTGTGTTGACCGATTGAAAAGCTACAAATGACAATTTTGTATAGGCCATACTGAAAGAATGGCTTCAAATCTCTACATTACTGATATAAGGCTTCCAAGCTTTCTCTACTTTTGTGGCATCAGAGCATAATTTCTGTGGAAAAGTGTAAACTCGTTCAAGATATAGGTATTGTTGTGTTGCAAAAGAAGTAATGATATTTATGCCAGGCATAAATCATCAACTGTGTGCACAAACAGATGCTGTGGTCAATCTAATTTAGCTCAATATGTTTTAAACAGCCAGGGATGAGTAGCTAAGCCAAGGTTGCTAGCTGGATCGGGCAACGCCTACCAAGTCACTCGCACGTGAGTAGTATACTGCGCCCACATACCGTATGCTTTTATGATGTGGTCAGTGATCACCTCCCCTAATTTATTAATATAGGATATAGGAGTGGTGATTTTTGTGCGACATAAATGTGGTATTTTATAAACTTTTAGTGAACTCTTTCAGATATACTGTAACTCCTAATAAAATTTAATTTTGTATTCTCCACAGGTGGAATTGTTTTCATGTCCAACTGAAAAGAAGGAAGCAGTACCCAAATTGAGAATACCAGCCTTTTTAGCTCAAGAAGCTAAAGGTTGTGATTATCTTATTCTATGGCTGGATTGCGACAAGGAAGGAGAGAATATCTGCTTTGAGGTGATGAACTGTGTGCAGACTTCTATGAGAGGAAACTTTCAATCGCCAGATGTAAGTAAAATGTCAGCCTCATTGTTTATTTGAAGGAATATTTATAATTAATGCTTGAATTTTTCCTCTTGTATTGTTATGCTTTCCTCTCTGTTGAATAGTAATTCTTTATAACGGTGATTCGCAGGTTGTGTACAGAGCTCATTTCTCAGCAATTACAGAGAAAGACATCAAGGCAGCATTTGCCAAACTTGGCAAGCCTAATGAGAATGAAGCACGAAGTGTGGATGCTCGTCAAGAACTAGATCTCAGGATTGGTTGTGCATTCACAAGGTTCCAGACTAAATTTTTCCAGGTAAGGTACTGCCTTGAATTACTAGATGCACTTGGCCTACACACATTCAAAAAAAAAAAAGAGGCTTCACTTCAGTGCTCTTCTTGTCCACACCTTTCCTTTACTGCCTTTCTTCTTTTTACCAATTTCCTCTGCTTATATATGTACTGTATTTACTCACGTAATTTCCTCCCCTCTTTCTTTCTTCTTCTTCTTTTTTTTAAATCCTCAAACGGGGAGGGAAAATTATGTGAATCTAAATTAAAAATGGAAATGAAAAAAATCAAACATAATTACCTTACTTAACTTCTCAAATTTATTTAGGCCTAATTTGTACAAATAATCGAAAATATGTATAACACAATTAATTTTAATAAAAAATCAACAATAATACGTTCCCTAGCAATAATTGTACGGAAACCGTCGTCTTTTAATGTCACACGTGAATTCAATGAAGATTGGAGCCAGATCCCTGAAATAAATTAGAATACTGTATTAGGGTGAAATCTGTATAATTGCCTACACAACACCCAATCCTTTCATTTCAAAGAAATATCATTCATCGTCGCTTTCTTCCGAGGTCATCTGCGATGAATCGCTTCCATTCTTCCATCTCCCAGATGCAGTCATCTCCAGTTCCATTTAGTTCGCTGGAAATGCCTGTTTTATTGAAACTTTTCACAGTAATGTCTGGTGAAATCAATCCCCTGGTGTTGGGGTAGCGAGCCAGCCTCTCACCCTCTCTCTCATTCCCGGCTTCATCAGGGATTCTAGAAACTGACGTGAGGACTGAAACGGGGTGCACTCAGCCTCGTGAGGACAATTGAGTAGCTCTCTGACAGTGAGACAGTGCCCCAGTCGCGAAAACCAAGATTAACGACCGAGGGGATCCGATGTGCTGACCACGCATCACCCCAGAATCTGCAGGCCAAATGACTCGGCAGCAGTCGCTTGGTAGGCCTAGGCCCTTCATAGGCTGCAGTGCCATGGGGTTTGGTTTTTGGTTTGAAATCAGTCCCATGCACGAACAATCCACTCCCATATTAATTTTAGTGAAGGCCTCTTGATCTTCCCGGTAGGCGTCAGAGAATGAGAACCTCCGCCATCCATTCAGAATATACCCGCCACACATTGTCTTTGAATAGCTTGTTAATGCTTACATCAAGAGGCTGCAAGGCTGACGTCAGCCACCAGGAATTATTGCAGCTTCAGTCTTCTGGTTGACCATTTCTTGGTGAACATCGTCAACAAGATGGCCACGGAAACTGTCCAAAACCAGGAGAGACCTCTGGTTTAAGAGATGGCCAGGCCGTCTTCCCCACACAACACGCAACCAATCCTTCATGAGATCCATCCTTTCTCCTGGACACGAATGTGCACACCGGAAGGAAATTTCCCTTTAGGAATTGTTTTTCGCTTGAAATTTACATAGAGAGGAAGCTTTTGCCCGTTCACAGTAACAGCCAGCAGAACTGTGCAGCGAAGTGTCTCTGCCCCAGTAGACCTCATGACTAGGCTGGATGCTCCCTTTTTGGTAATTGTAGTGTTTCTCGGCATATCAAAGAAAATCTACGTTTTATCTGTATTTGCGATAGCAGGTAGTTGTACTCGCGCCGCTTCCGAATTACAAATCTATGAAACTGCACGATTTTTTCACTGTAGTCCTTCGGAAGTCGCTGGCATAGAGATGTCCTCTTTCAAAGAGAAAGATTGTTCCTTTTCATGAACCGACAAAGCCACCCTCTGCTTGCTTTAAAATCAGGAATTTTCAAGGTTTTTGCTATTTCTACAGCCTTTAACTGCAGCGTCTCGTGGAAAACTCAAATGTCATAATTTCTCAATTGATGCTCGTAAGAAGCAACTTCCTTTTCTATTTCTGGATGCTTCCCGGTTTTTGGTCCCTGAAACGATAAAGTTGTTTTCTTGGTACACTTTAATTCTTCTTTCTGCTTCCGCCAGTAACGCACTTGTGATGTTGCTACGGAATGTTCACGTGATGCAGCACGATTGCCGTTATTTTCGGCAAATTCTATTACAGCCAATTTAAATTGTGCGTCATAACTACTATTTTTCTTTCCCATCACGTCACTAGCAAACACTTCGCACAACAATTCACACGTAAGAAAACTGTTGAAAGCGATTACTGTACACGTGCGAGTAATGGCTGGTAGTTACAGGTGTTCCGGCCCCGGGCGCTAGAATGTTGAGTAATCCGTCCCATTCGTAGGACCTTACCACACTTCCTCCTCTCCTAACATGGGAAAGATGAACTGGAATTTTCAAACTAGTTCCCGATTTCTGTACATCGGCATGAATCACAAAGACGAGATAAGTCAGTGGTTTGCAACTAGTGGAAACCGTGGATAAAGCAAGAGGAAGAAAATATGCTAACATTTATTCATTTTTCCAAATTTTTGTTCTAAAAATCAGGGAGGGAAAATTATGCGAGTAAATATGGTAATTTACTGTTTACCTTTTACCTTTTATGAAGTTTACAAGAAGTTTTTTGAAACATTGATGCATACAGGTTTGACCTTTTCATTGCTTCTATTAGTTTCAGCAAATACAGTAATCCACTCATCTCAGTCAATTGCTTTGTTAACTAAGAATATTTGGCTTCAAAGCTTTCTCTACGCCTGTAGCAATCATTGATACCAAGCATTGTACTTAAACTCTATTGGATTTCTTCACTGATTATCATTCTGTATGCCTATACTTCATATTACAAATAATGAGCAAAATATATGTAGGAGATGACTAAGACTTTACCTTTACAGTATTAGAAGAAATGCTTGAATGAGACTTATACCATTGATACAGCAGTAAAGAGGCATTTGATATACAGTAGTTAAATGGCTGAAATAAGCCGTGAATAAGTAGTGTATTTTATGTTATAATATTTGTATTATAATTCATCAATTTCACTTGTGGTATTACAAGCGAGTGTAAGTAAGCACTTTATCTTTAGCAAGTGTCTAGTTGGCGGGATGAGTAGAGAGCTCGACTCCGGTATGAGAGGACCAGGGATCGAATCCCACCTAATGCATACTTTTTTACTTCCTATGTTTCTATTTTCTTTGTCCGGGCAGTGGTTGTTTCGAACGTCGCCATCATTCATTTCATCATAATTATTAATACTTAAATATTAATGTTATTTTTCAAGTCCTCGTACTGCAGCTCGTTCGCCAAGATTTTACTCGTAATACACTTTTCTCGTGGGCGACCCATGGTTTAACCCATAGACGTTTAGTTTATCTTTCCGTTTCTTTTACATACCGGTATTGCCACCACAGAATTTCAACTACCGTAATACAGTAAAGCAAACAAGGAACTGTCCTGCATCCATTTTGCTGAACTATGAGAAAATATTTGATGTAGTGTAATGGTGTGATTATTGCGTTGTATAACTTTTATAAAAGTTCAGTTTTATAAAATACTTTAACATTTCTTTTACAAATTTCTTTAGTAGTGTAATACCAGCCTAACACATGTTAGCCAATGTTTTCAGAAAATTATTATTAACTAACAATGTGACAGATGTGATTTCTCTTTAACATCTCTATATTTTTAAGAACTCTTCAAACAATAAGTGATAGTATATAAGTTAACATTAGTTTTATTTACAATATATTAATATAAAAATATGAAAGATCCATGCTACCAGATAACTACACCCGTCCTACAAACTATGAATAACGTAGGCTACTCGTAATGTATTTACTACTTGTCTCCCACGTTCACTTGTTATCTTATGCTGAAGAAGACCACAATGTGGTCGAAACTAGTACATTAAACAACTTATAGTACTTTATTGATTTTGGTGGGCTATTTTTAATACAATTGTGTATTTATTAGATTAGTTGTCAATACGGACCCAAGGTAAACCTTTAAGTTACACCAGCAAATCTAGGTTTTTGCTCTTTATGTTGTGGGTGCACCTACGGTAATTGGCCTCACCAGTAGATATTTGTTGCACCTTGTCTAGACCTTGCTGGGGCAGCAAACTTTGAGCTATGTAACAAGTTTTAAAGCAAGGAGACCCAATGCCTTTATTTTGGGTCAGATCAATATTGCAGACAACTGGGTCCAAAGAGTTTTAGAACAGAAGGGCTTGGTCGAGTGTTCACAGTCAACCATCGTCGTGTATGATTGTAGGCCTATCTCAGACAAGAATTTAATTTCTTGCTTCAAAAAGATGGGACATAGCACGTTAAGTTCCATATCCCAGCGGTGTCCAGACAAGGTGTAACAAAAGTATGCTGATAAGCCCAATTTAGTAAGCCAGGGAGAAGCTTCGCAACATTCATGGCAAAATCGAGATATCATCATCATCATCTTGAGCAGTTTCCAACCGCTGGTCGGGTCTGCTTGGAACATGAGCCTCTCCATCGTTTCCTGTCCATCCGCCATCTCTCGTCATTTACTGTGTCCCAGCACACTCCTCTTTCCTCCACACTCTTCTTAACTCCTTTTGTCCATCTGTCCCTTGGTCTTCCCCTTGGCCTCCTTCCAGTCATTTCCATTCCAAACCTCTTCTTCGGTATCCTCTCCTCTTGCATCCTCCTCACATGTCCGTACCATTGTAGCCTAGATCGCTCTATTCTATTTTGCAATGGTTCCTCTCTTACCATCTCTCTGATTCTCTCATTCCTTACTCTGTCCATTCTTGTCCCTTTCCTTCATCACCCATTTTTCTGAACCATATGTCAAAATTGGCACAAAGTAGGTCTTGTAGATGATTCCTTTACATTTTAGTGGTACATCTTTATTCCATAACATCCCCCTAACACTCTTGAAAAATCCATCTGCGCACCTTCCCCTTTCATTTATTTCCATCCTATTGCCTCCCTTTTCTTCAATTATGCTTCCCAAGTACTTGAAGCATTCTACTTTCTGCAACTGCTGTCCTCCAAGTGTTATGCCCATATCCAGTCTGTTCTTCTTCCTCGTTGTGATGACCACTTCACTCTTTTGTGCTGAGAACTTCATTCCATATGATAACACTACCTTCTCCCACTCATCTAATTGCTCTTGTACTTCTTCCTCATCCTCTCCCCATACCAGAAGGTCATCAGCAAACAACATTGCCTTCATTTTCCTTTCCCCAATGCTATTTACCACTTTTCGTATGATTTCATCCATCACCACTATAAATATCAGGGGTGAGAGGGCACTTCCCTGTTTCAGACCACTCTCCAGTTGAAACCATTCCGTTCTCTCTCTTCCCACCTTTACACAGCTTTTGCTTCCCTCGTACATTGCTTTCACTCTTGCCACTGTCTCCTTGTTCACTGCTTTTGCTCTCATTGCTTCCCATACCTTGTTTCTATTAATACTATCATATGCTTTCTCAATATCAAGAAGGTCATCACCAGATCTTTCCCATATTCATAATGGTGTTCTTGTAGCTGTCTTACTGCAAAGATGAGGTCAACTGTTGACCTTCCTGGCCTGAATCCATACTGTTCTTCCCACAGCCCATCTTCAACTTCCGTCCGAATTCTTCTCTCCAGTACCTTCTCAAATATTTTGGCGCAGTGGCACATGAGTGTAATTCCCCTGTAGCTTTTGCATTCCTTCCTACTTCCCTGTTTAAATATGGGTATTATTATCCCTCTTTTCCAGTCCTCTGGTATTTTCTTCTCCCTCCATATCACTTGCATTACTCGAAAGAGCCACTGTGTTCCTATCACCCCTGCTGCTCTCACCATCTCCACACTCACTTTGTCTATTCCCGGTGCCTTTCCCCCTTTCATCTTCTTTAATGCTTCCTCCACTTCTTTCCATGTCAATTCCTTCTCTGAAATGTCTTGGTCGCTGTCTTCCTCCACAATGTCCACTACGCTGGTTTTAGTTGGATTTAGGAGTTCCTTAAAGTATTCTCTCCAGATAACCTTTACTTCTTCCATATTTTCGACCTCCTTTCCATTCCTGTCCACCATTCTGACATTTTCCCCTGTATCTCTTCTCTTTGCCTTTATCATTCCATACAACACTTTCTTACTGCCATCACAGTCCTCCTCCATCATTTCTGTCCATTTCTCCAGCCATTTTTTTTTCTCTTCCTTCACTACTTCTCCTGCTTCTTTCTTCCGCTCTTGGTATTCTTCTCTTGTTCTGTCTGTCCTCTGTTGGAACCATTTCCTGAATGCTTCATTTTTCTTTTTCACTGCTTCCTTAGTTCTGGGGTTCCACCATGGTGTTTCCTTCCACCTTTTCTTTCCACTAGTTCTGCCACACACGACTTCCGCTGCTTCTACCAACACGTCCTTGAACCTATTCCATTCTTCTTCACCTGTTTTCGGATCATCCTTCGGTAATTTGTTCCTCACTAATATCTGGAACTTCTCCTTATTTCCATCCTCCTTCAGCTTCCATGTCCTTATTCTTCTTTCTTGGTTCTCAGTTCTCCTCTTTTCCTTCAGTCCTCTCACCTTGGCGACCAACAGACGGTGGTCACTGTCCAGGGCTTCTGAAGGTATTACCCTTATATCCGTGATACTCTTCTTTGTCTCCTTCCCGCATAGAATGTAGTCCACCACTGATTTCCTAGTCAAATCCCTGCTGTACCAAGTAATTTTATGGCTCTCTCTCTTCTTGTACCATGTGTTTCCAACCATTAGCCCATTTATCTTGCACAGTTCCAACAATCTCTCTCCTTCCTTATTCCTGTTTCCCCATCCTTCACCACTCATCACTTCCTCAAAACCTCTTCTATCAGTTCCGACATGGGCATTTAGGTCTCCCATGACTATCAGGTCTCTCCCCACTAACTGCTTCTGCAACTCCTGCAACTGATGTAAATTAGCCATGTAAGTCAATATTCCAAACTTCAAAGTTGTTGCTTCATTTAAGGACTTGGAACTCAAAGGATATCTGTTATGTGTGTTTATGTGCTCGTTCATGCTGGCTTGTTGGGGAGAAACCCTATAAATGTTAAGTACACCCAGCTCTGCAATTCTAACTCTGTGCTTTTTTGTGGAATAATGCTTCTCTATTTGGACTGGTTCAACCCCATACTCATTTGATATCCAGGTTATCAAAGAGTTGTCACTCCATTTTATAGAAGGACCTTTCCTTCGAAAATTGCATGTATATCAATCATCATCATCATCTTGCACAGTTTCCAGCCACTGGCCGGGTCTGTTTGGAACACAAGCCTCTCCAACGTCTTCTGTCTTCCCACCATCTCTCAGCCTCCACCCTTGTCCAGTCTTCTCCTCTCTTCTTCACGCTTTCTTCCACCCCCTTCAGCCACCTGTCTCTCGGTCTTCCCCTCGGTCTCTTTCCTTCCCACTTCGTCTCATGTACTCTCCTGGGTATCCTCTTCTCCTCCATTCGTTTTACATGTCCATACCATCTAAGTCTAGATTTCTCTATACCATCCTGTAATGGTTCCTCCTTCATTAATTCTCTGGTCCTCTCATTTCTTATTCTGTCCATCTTTGTAGCTCCAATACTGCTTCTCAAGAACCTCATCTCACTGGCCTGTATTTTGCTCCTCTCCCTTCCTTTCATAACCCAGGTCTCCGAGGCATACGTCAGGATAGGGACATAGTACGTCCGATATATGATCTTTTTGCTGTTCTGAGGGACATCCTTGCTCCATAACATGCTTCTCACACTCCTCCGAAATGCTTCTGCCTGCCTCCCCCGCTCATTTATTTCTCTATCGTTTCTTCCATTATCTTGTATCAGGCTTCCCAGATACTTAAAACTCTCCACTTTCTTCAGCTGTTCCCCACCAATTGTTATTCCCGTTGTGGTTCTTTCCTTCTTCCTTGTTGTGATCACCATCTCACTCTTATTTATGCTAAATTTCATCCCATATCCTTGTATTACTCCTTCCCACACGTCCAACTGTTCCTGTACCTCCTCCTCCTTGTTTCCCCAAATCATCAAATCATCTGCAAACACCATTGCTTTCATCTTTCCGTCCCCAATTACTTGTGCCACTCGGGTCATTATGTCATCCATCACCACAATGAAAAGTAACGGTGACAGTGCACTTCCTTGTTTCAGGCCGTTTCTTTGTTCCAACCAGTCAGATCTCTCTCCTCCCACTTTCACACAGCTCACGCTTCCCTTGTACATCTCCTTTATCCTCTTTATAGTCCATTTCTCTACTCCTCTATCCTCCAGGGACTTCCATACTTTGTTTCTGCATACACTGTCATATGCTTTCTCAATGTCCAGGAAGGCCATCAGTAGATCTGTTCCATATTCATAGTGCTGTTCTTGTAACTGCCTTACAGCAAAAATCAAATCCACTGTGGACCTTCCTGCTCTGAAGCCATGTTGTTCTTCCCTCATCCCTCCTTCTATCCTTGTCCTAATTCTCTTTTCCAAAACTTTCTCGAAGATCTTTGCACAATGACTCATCAGTGTTATTCCCCGATAGTTTCTGCAATCTGTTCTACTACCTTTCTTGAAGATCGGGACAATGATTCCTTTTTTCCAGTCCTCTGGGGTCTTCCTTTCCTTCCATGCTGTCCTCATCACTCGGTACAGCCACTGTATCCCCACCTCTCCTGCTGCTCTCACCATCTCCACACTCAACTCATCCACACCCGGTGCCTTCCCTCCTTTCATCTTGTTCACTGCATCTTCCACTTCTTTCCATGTTAAGTCCTTTTCTGTTTGCATTTCATCTTCCTCTTCCCCGATTTCTTCCTCCTCACCATCTTTTCCATTTGGGTTCAGAAGTTCTTCAAAATATTCTTTCCACATTTTCTTCAGTTCTTCCCTATTTTCTATCTTTTGTCCCCTTTTGTTCACCATTCTAACATAATCCGTAGGATCCTTCCGCCTCTTATCTTTCACCATCCCATACAGGACCTTTTTTGTACCTTCACTATCCTCCTCCATCATCTTTGTCCACTCTTCCATCCACTTCCTTCTCTCCTCCGCCACCACTCTCTTCGCCTCCTTCTTTCTTTCCTGGTACTCTTCCCTTGTCTCTACCGTCCTATTTTGATACCACCTCCTAAAGGCTCTATTCTTTTCCCTTACTATATCTTTTGTCTTCTCATTCCACCATGGTGTTTCCTTCCACCTCTTCTTACTACTTGTCCTCCCACATACTGCTTCTGCTGCACCCACTAGTGTCCTCTTAAATCTAGCCCATTCCTCTTCCACCCCTCTTTCTTCATCTGTTGGAATTCCTTCCTTTACCATTTTGAGGTACTCGACCCTTCTATCCCCTTCTTTCAGTTTCCATATCCTTATACGTCTTTCCTGGTTCTCAGTCCCTTTCTTCTCCTTACTCCCTCTCAGGTTCATTACCAGTAATCGATGGTCGCTATCCAGGTTCTCCGATGGTATAACCTTGATGTCCGTGATGTTCTTATTTAGTTCTTTCTCATACAGTATATAGTCGACCACCGACTTCCTGGTCAAGTCATCACTGTACCATGTGATTGTGTGGCTCTCTCTTTTCTTAAACCAGGAGTTCCCAACTAGCAGGCTGTTCCTCTGGCAGAAGTCCAACAGTCTCTTTCCTTCCTCATTTCTTCCACCCCAACCCTCTGGTCCTAGAACACTCTCATAACCTTGTCTTTCTCTTCCTACATGGGCATTGAGGTCCCCCATAACAATCATATTTCTTCCTACCAGCTGCTTCTGCAATTCCTCTTCAAACTCCTCCTTCTCTTCAGAAGCGCAGCCTACTTGTGGAGCATATACTTGCACTATTTCTACGGTCTCTCCCCTCAGTGCTACTTTCACTTTCATCATCCTATCACTTATTCTCCTCACTTCTTCTTTCAAACCATCTCGTACTACTACTCCCACTCCATTCCTCTTTCCCTCTTCGTTCCCACTCCAGTACAGTCTATAGCCTTTTCTCAGTACTCTCCTTCCTTCCCCTTTCCACTTTGTTTCTGCCAATCCCAATAAATCCAACTTCCTTCTTTCCATCATATCCACTATCTCCTCCACCTTCCCCGTCAGCGTTCTTAGGTTTAAAGTTCCAAATCTTAGTCCGTGTGTACAGCCGTGTCGTCGTCTATTAAATCCATCCTGTCCGAGGCTCGTTCCATTTTTGAAAGCATTTGGTTTAATCCACTACTGGCTTGCTGGGCCTATCGTAGCTTCACCAGAGCCCCGTTAGCCGTCACTTTTCAGGGTTCCTGTAGGACCTTCACAGCTACCGTAACGGTCCCGGGGCACACGAAGTCCCCACTGTACTTCGCCCCTACAGGCAATCCCCTACTTTGTGCCGTTGCCCGTCTCCCACGACGTGGACTACAAGCCTAGTTGTTATAATATGTTTTGAAATCCGAAATTCAAAAACTGATTAATTACATCTAATGCAAGGTAATCAAGGGCGAGGATATTTTATTTATTTATTTATTTATTTTATAAACTAAAAGTCTAGAACCCAAGATTTGTGGTGTTGTCATTCGTTAATTTGTTAGGAGATCCAGAGTTTTATCGCTTAGTGGCACTTTGCCTAAGTCCTTACTCTCCTCATACACAAGCATACATTTCAATTGCCAACTCCAGAAAAATGTGTTAATATGATACCTTATTCATGTTCTGGGGAGACTATCACAGTCCTATGAGCAAAACATTAAACTCAAGAATGACACAGGTGGCCAGGAAAATCACACTTTTTACTAGTATGTAGATTAGGTGACCAGAGTTATCCTTGTTTGAATATAGCTAGAAACAAAATTACAAACCTAATGTAACATTTTTGTATATAATGGGGGTTTAATGGCCCATGTTCTAAAGAATACTTTTAACTAAATTACAGCTTCAGATGTAAAGTATTTCTGAATTAGTTTTAACACATATGTGAAATTCACAATGTTTCAAGGACAAAATAGTTGAGGGCATATATGGACTAATATGTACAGTAATTCTTTTAGTCAGGTTCATGGTGGTGATTGTTGTTTAAATAAGCAGAATATCAATGTTATGTTTATTTGTTCAGTATGTTTTAGACTAGTGTATCATTGAGCCTGGTATTTATTACCTCGAAATGCTCATAATTACAGGGGAAGTACGATGATCTGGATGCCTCATTGATCTCTTATGAAATGCATGTGAGATTTTCGAAGTGAAATGCCATGTCCTGTGGTTCGGATTCCACGTAAAAAGGAGGTCCCGTGGCTCATGATCTCTAGATTAACGGTCACGTTAAACTACAAGCTTCCTTTTTTTTTGATCTCTTATGATCCCTGTCAAACACCCACCCTTAGATTGTGTGTCCAGAAGCATGATGAAATTTAAATAAGCAGAATATCCAACGTTATGTTTATTTGTTCAGTATGTTTTAGACTAGCGTATCATGGAGCCTGGTATTTATTACCTTGAATTGCTCATGATTACAGGGGAAGTATGGTGATCTGGATGCCTCATTGATCTCTTATGGTCCCTGTCAAACACCCACCCTTGGATTTTGTGTCCAGAGGCATGATGAAATTCAAACATTCAAACCTGAACAGTACTGGGTTTTACAGGCAAGTATAACTAGATTTATATTTCTTCTTTTAATAGCCCTATTGCTTGAAAGTAGATGGCTGTGGTGGAGGATTTTCTTTGTAGAATGATCTGAATTTAATAATTTTTTAAACGGATCCATATAGACGTCTGTATTTTTGCACACTAGGCATCATATATATTAAAATAATTGGAAGAAACTTCACCTTTTACTAAAAATGAAATATCTTGACAAGTAATTGTGCTACAACGATGTTTGTTGGCTTGAGACACTATGCACATCACTCATTATCCATTGGGCCCCAACTTACTTGATACTATCATCTGTGTTTTAAAATAATTGCGAATATTCATTTCACCAAGATCATTCTTCTGGCCCAGCCATGAGCTGGCCATAGTGAGGGGAGGAGCGAGTCAAATATTCTGTAACACGCATGCAGCCAGAAACCAGATGGTCTGCCTCGCTGCAATATGCAGGTGCTGGCTGGCATTTTGTTTGAGGATTTGTTGTTAGAGGTTGTGCTGCTGGGAGTAAGGATGTAATAATACCGTAAATGTTGTACTGCGCACAATGTGTATGAACATAGTTTTGACCCATGCACTACAAGCCTAGTCATTACGTGTCTCAACTCATAGCCCCCTTGTGTCCATTCATGGTTGGTCATCTCATTGCACAGGTAGAAGTCCACTCATATGCTGTCCCTCTAGTAGAAGTTCCTTATTTGCTGGAGTGGCAAGGAACAGTAGCTTCTAATGCAGCTCTTCCTCATAGAATAATCCCCCCCCCAACAACCGGTATACGAAACGTGATGAAGTGTTCTTTGATAGGCAAAGTACTCTCTTTAATTAGGAGGCATTCACCTTCTCTATACTATGTAATCACCTCTTTCCAAGGTGCATCCATTCATTTTCCAAGCCATAGGTCACTACTGGGTTAACTTCTAGATGAAATAACTAAATAGCAGATGTTGCCAAAAATGTAATGTCACAATTTGCTTTTCTGGCAGCACTTAGTCCAGAGTACTCTCATTCCCCCATCCTCACTTAAATTTCAAATACACACACTAATACAGCCATCACAAAAACACAGGTTATCAGACAAAATTGGACTCACATCTAAGTACATGGGGCTGAATGACCACAATATCCAAGCCCCTCAAATGAAACAACCATCTAAACTTTGTGACTGACTTCAGTTGTTGATCACCAATTAGGAATGTTCCCCTTCCTCCTCCCTTTCTACAGGTTATAGAAACAGTCTTATCTTCATTTGAGATAAACTGATAGAATACCAGGTGAGTTAGCCGTGGTCGTTACGGCATGGCTGCTGGCAGTCGCTCACATCCGGGAGGCGAGGAGGTTTGAATCCCCCTGCCGGCAACCTTGAAGATGGTCTTCTGTGGTTTCCCATCTTCCTTCCAGGCAAATGCCGGGGTTGGTCCCTAACTATAGGCCACAGCCGCTACCTTTCAACTCCTCGTCCTTAAATTCCAACTTTCCTCCCCAACTGTACTTGTAGCTCACCCATTGGGTGTCCGTCTCGAAGCAGCTACAAAACTGGTGAGCCGAACATGTCCTCGGACACTCCCGGCACTAAAAGCCATACCGGTATGCAAAAAAAACTGATATAATATTTAATTTTTTTAAATTAATATATTCTTTGATCCCGATAATAGTGAGCCTGAAAATTTTGTGTGTGGCTGTAAGGTGGGTCAGAACTCATTAAAATACATACACTTCTTTAATTGATCCGAACAAGGCATTAACAGAACATTTTTCTTCAGATAGTTGTGAAGTCTGAGGATGGTCGAGAGATGACCCTGGACTGGGAAAGGGTGCGCTGCTTTGAGAAGGAAGTGGCCACTATGTTCCTTTTGCACGTGAAGGAGTTCAAGGAATGTATGTAAGTAGATCCAGTTAGTATATTACCACCATTTCATTACCTTCTGGCACCAACATTCATTTTTACATCAGACACTAAAGCCAAGTCACGTCTCTAGCGGAGGGTGAAACATTTATTTACTTTCATACTGTGTGTGTGTGTGTGTGTAGGCTCAAAGATAAACACTGCCTCTTTTGTAAAGTTACACCTAATGTTTACTTACTGCGCAAATGCTCTTGACCCCCACGTGATGTAGTGGCTAGTTTTCTTGGCTGTCACCTCGTAGGTCTAGGTTCGATTTCCAGCTTTGCCAAGAAATGTAATTCTGGTCTGAGAGCTGGAACCTTGTGAGGCAAAACTGGTTCCCACCTCAGCCATCCTGGAAGTGGTTTTCCATGGTTTCCCACTTTTGCTCCAGGCAAATGCCAGTATGATTCCTCAAGGCCATGGCCACCTCCTTCCCAATCCTCATCTGAATTATAAATAGACACACTAATATAGCCATCACAACATCAGAGTGACATGAAGAACTTTTGTGAATGATTACTTGATTCAGTTAATAAAAGGCAATAAACTCCAAATTTGTCATGTTGTTACAATTTTTAAACACCCATGTTATTTACCGTATTTACTCTCATATAAGTCCCAGTCGCATATAAGACCCTCCCCCCTTTTTTTAAGTTGAGAAAAAAAAATTGCCTCACATAAACGAAATACTGGTAACTAACGATGTGCGAGTACTACAGAATTACTGCTATTCCTATTTTCGATACAGTATTCCGCGGACATTCCTGCATTACCGTAAATATCAGTAGTTTACCTGTTGCTATTACTGTACTTTGTGACAGTACAAGAATATGCAATCTTTCCTACCCGCTGAAAGTTTGGGGCTAGCTGTTGTAACAGAAATTGCCCGGAAATCCCTGCCCAAATGCCCCATTCCTAGCCAGACAGTCACACTCAGCCATCCCTCTCACTCTTCTGTCTTGGTTAATATGCTCATCAGGCATTGTTTGTTCAGTCAAATTACAGTTGCTAGGAATTTGACGTCATTCGAATTACGGTAGTTTTGTTCTACGAGTACCATGCGCAATAGGGTTAATACCAGTAAGCGTAAAAGTTTTTCTGCTTCTTTTAAACTTTTTGTTCTTACGTTTGCCGATAAGAACGGTGTGTGGGACGTGAATTCGCTGTTCAACCAAACATGGTCAGGTGTTGGCGAAAGCAACAAGAAAAATTAATGGTCGTGACAAAGAACGTTAGATCTTTCCGCGGACTTCAATCGGGTAAATATTTTGAAGTGGATAAGAAGGTGTTGGTGTGGGTACTCGCCTAATAATAATGGTCAATGGATCTACTTTTAATATTAAAAGTAGAATATCCCTAACGGTATTTTCCATTTATTTCAGACGCAGTCAACGGGAAATTAGACCTACCTTACCATGCACGTATACCGGTATTTGTCGCGATCGCGGGAAATTTATATCAGACTAATATTCTATAATGGTCCATAATTGTATCTTTTAAACCTGAATAATAAATTTTCTGTTTTGATATGTATTTTCGAGGATGTTGGAATATCTTGATACGCTATTAATTTTTGAGATATGCGCGTATGAGACCCTCCTCAATTTCTAAGCATTAAAAATATGATAAAAACATGTCTTATATGCGAGTAAATAAGGTACTTACCGTAACCTGAAGGAATTGTAAATTTGTATATAAGTTTAGTATGAAGTACAGTAAATTATCTTATATATAAAAGTGAAAGTCTGTGTGTGGGTATGTGGGTCTGTTCCGTATACAAATCTACACCGTTCCACCGATCTCAACCAAATTTTGCATACACATAGTTTAGGACCCGGAAGGAACCGCTGGCTACATGAATTTTCGATAGTCTTTCTCATTCTTTTGATTTAGGCCCTTTTGGACTCAAGCACAGGCTAATCAAATCATAAAATATACTCATGAAGGAATGGCAAGGCGGATAGTTTCCATGGCAACATAGCTCAAGTCGAGACACGGCCGTCTGGATGCCAGTTGCGCTCTGCACTACTGGTATAGAAAATGAGCATCTTTACTTGAAATCCCGTTAGTTACCTACTCACACAGCACTGTCAACCGAGTTTAGCATAACAAAGACTTGACACTATCTTCTACTATATATTTGTCAAATACCACTCACTCATTCATTCATCACGAAATCTCAGAAACCACCGAACGGATTGGAATGAAATTTGGTATGCAGCTTCCCCAAGGACCTCAAATGCCCACTATGAAAGGATTTTTGTATATTCAGGTTCTAAAGGGGTGTTAAGGGGGTAGGCCTGCATTTCATTGACTAGCAATATCTCCCGATTGGTTTCATTGGGGGATGTGATACTCAGCACATGAACTCATCATTAAAAATAAGAAGACACGAGTCTCAGGGTTTTTCGATGTGGTGTATATTATGAGGTGAAAGGGGTGAAAAGTGGGGATTGAAATATTCCTAAATGAGCGTGTATCTCTTAAACGACAAAGGCAAGGAGTTTGAAACTCAGCGGAAAAAAATCAGCATAAAAAATAAGTAAATATGTGTTAGACCGTTTTTTATAAATCCAATTTAAGGGGCCCATGAGGAAAGAACTACAGGGGAATTACACTCATGTGCCACTGCGCTAAAATATTTGAGAAGGTACTGGAGAGAAGAATTCGGACAGAAGTTGAAGATGGGCTGAGGGAAGAACAGTATGGATTCAGGCCAGGAAGGTCAACAGTTGACCTCATCTTTGCAGTAAGACAGCTACAAGAACACCATTATGAATATGGGAAAGATCTGGTGATGACCTTCTTGGATATTGAGAAAGCATATGATAGTATTAATAGAAACAAGGTATGGGAAGCAATGAGAGCAAAAGCAGTGAACAAGGAGACAGTGGCAAGAGTGAAAGCAATGTACGAGGGAAGCAAAAGCTGTGTAAAGGTGGGAAGAGAGAGAACGGAATGGTTTCAACTGGAGAGTGGTCTGAAACAGGGAAGTGCCCTCTCACCCCTGTTATTTATAGTGGTGATGGATGAAATCATACGAAAAGTGGTAAATAGCATTGGGGAAAGGAAAATGAAGGCAATGTTGTTTGCTGATGACCTTCTGGTATGGGGAGAGGATGAGGAAGAAGTACAAGAGCAATTAGATGAGTGGGAGAAGGTAGTGTTATCATATGGGATGAAGTTCTCAGCACAAAAGAGTGAAGTGGTCATCACAACGAGGAAGAAGAACAGACTGGATATGGGCATAACACTTGGAGGACAGCAGTTGCAGAAAGTAGAATGCTTCAAGTACTTGGGAAGCATAATTGAAGAAAAGGGAGGCAATAGGATGGAAATAAATGAGCGGGGAAGGTGCGCAGATGGATTTTTCAAGAGTGTTAGGGGGATGATATGGAATAAAGATGTACCACAAAAATGTAAAGGAATCATCTACAAGACCTACTTTGTGCCAATTTTGACATATGGTTCAGAAACATGGGTGATGAAGGAAAGGGACAAGAATAAAATACGAGCAGTGGAGATGAAGTTCCAGAGGAGTAGGGTAGGAGTGACAAGAATGGACAGAGTAAGGAATGAGAGAGTCAGGGAGATGGTAAGAGAGGAACCATTGCAAAATAAAATAGAGCGATCTAGGCTACAATGGTATGGACATGTGAGGAGGATGCAAGAGGAGAGGATACCGAAGAAGATGTTTGGAATGGAAATGACGGGAAGGAGGCCAAGGGGAAGACCAAGGGACAGATGGACAAAAGGAGTTAAGAAGAGTGTGGAGGAAAGAGGAGTGTGCTGGGACACAGTAAATGACGAGAGATGGTGGATGGACAGGAAACGATGGAGAGGCTTATGTTCCAAGCAGACCCGACCAGCGGTTGGAAACTGCTCAAGATGATGATGATGATGAGGAAGGGTGAAATTCTGGTGGGGGGAGACAGGAAAGAAAGTGTCCTAACTGATTGACTGACTGACTCACTCATCAAACTCAGGGGGAAAACTGCTTTAAAGTAAGTAAATAGCTGTTCGACAGGTTTTTTTTTTCATAAATCAAATTTAAGGGGTTCATGGGGAGGGGTGAAATTCTGAAAAAAGAAAATTGAAAGAAAATGTCCTGTCACTCACTCACTCACTCATCATCATCGCCCTGCCAAAATTATTGAAGTTAGAAACATGACAGTTTGGGGATATGTTCATTGTATGTCAAAACAGTCTACTAAGGGAGGATTTTCGGATATTCAGGTTCTAAAGGGGTCTTAAGGGGGTTAAACCTGCATTTCATTGAATAACAATATCTCTCGAATGGTTTCATTGGGGGATGTG
Organism: Meconema thalassinum; assembly: GCA_946902985.2. Taxonomy (NCBI): domain Eukaryota; kingdom Metazoa; phylum Arthropoda; class Insecta; order Orthoptera; family Tettigoniidae; genus Meconema; species Meconema thalassinum. The sequence continues at coordinate 472,881,764 of OX336391.1, forward strand.
ATTCACGGCATATAAACTCATCATTAAAAAGTAAGAAGACACGTGTCTGATGGTTTTTCGATGTGGTGTATATTATGAGGTGAAAGGGGTGAAAAGTAGGGATTGAAAGATTCCTAACGGAGCGTGTATCTCTTAAACGACATAGGCGAGGAGTTTGAAACTCAGCGGAAAGAAATCAGCATACAAAATAAGTAAATATTTGTTTGACCGTTTTTTCATAAATCCAATTTAAGGAGCCCATGGGGAGGGGTGAAATTCAGGGGGAAATAAAACTGGAAAGAAAGTGTCCTAACCGATTGACTGACTGACTCACTCATCAAACTCAGGGGGAAAAACTGCTTTAAAGTAAGTAAATAGCTGTTCGATAGTTTTTTTTGGATCAATCAAATTGAAGGGGTTCATCGGGAGGGGTGAAATTCTGAAGAAAAACAAATGAAAGAAAATGTCCTGACTCATTCACTCACTCATCATCGCCCAGCCAAAAATATTGAAGTTGGAAACATGGCATTTTGGAGATATGTTCGTTGTATGTCAAAACCGTACACTAAGGGAGGATTTTTGGATATTCAGGCTCTAAAGGGGTCTTAAGGGGGTTAAACCTGCATTTCATTGAATAACAATATCTCAAGAGTGGTTTTATTTGTGGATGTGATACTCGGCATATAAACTAATCATTAAAAATAAGCAGACAGGTGTCTAAGGGTTTTTCGATATGGTGTATTATTATGAGGTGCAAGGGGTGAAAAGTGGGGGTTGAAGGATTCCTAACGGAGCGTGAAGGCCTATCTCTTAAACGACATAGGTGAGAAATTTGAAACTCAGAGAAAGAAAATCAGCTAAATAAATAAGTAAATCGGTGTTCGACCGTTTTTTTTTTCATAAATTAATTTAAGGGGCCAATAGGGTGGGGTGAAATTCTGGGGGGAAAAAGGAGAGAAATTGTCCTAACTGACTGACTGACTCACTCACTCATCAAACTCAGGGGAAAAAGACAGCTTAAAAAATAAGTTAATAGGTGTTCAAGAGTTTTTTCATCAATCCAATTTAAGGGGCCCATGGGGAAGGGTGAAATTCTGGTAAAAATAATTGAAAGAAAATGTCCTGTCTGACTCACTCACTCATCACGCACAGCGAAAACTATTAATGTTGGAAACATGAAATTTTGGGAATATGTTCATTGTATGTCGAAAACGTCAACTAAGGAATGATTTTTGTTTATTCGGGATTTAAAGAGGTGTTAAGGGTGTAAAGGTGCATTTCATTGAATAACGATATCACATGATTTGTTTCTTTGGGGATGTGATATTCGGTATAGAAACTAATCATTAAAAATAATCAGACATATGTCTAAGGGTTTGTCGATGTGATGTATATTATGAGGTGAAAGGGGTGAAAATTGGGGGTTGAGTGATTCTTAACGGAGCGTGTATCTCTGAAACGACATAGGCGAAAAAATTTAAATTCGGCGGGAAAAACAGCTTAAAATACAAGTAAATAGGTGTTCAACCGTTTTTTCATAAATCCAATTTCAGGAGCCCTTGGAGAGGGGAGAAATTCTGGGGGGGAAAACAGGAAAGAAAGTGTCCTAAATGATTGACTCACTTAGTCACTCATCAAACTCAGGGGGAAAACAGCTTTAAATAAGTAAATAGGCGTTCGACGGTTTGTTTCATAAATCCAATTTAAGGGGTTCATGGGGAGGGGTGAAATTATCAAAAATAAATGAAAAAATGTCCTGACTGACTCACTCACTCATCATCGCCCAGCCAAAATTATTAAAATTAGAAACATGAAATGTTGGGGATATGTTCATTGGATGTCGAAAACGTCCACTAAGGAAAGAGTTTTGGATATTCAGGTTCTACAGAGGAGTTAAGGGGGTAAACGTGCATTTCATTGAATAACAATATCTGACGAGTGGTTTCATTTGGGGATGTGATACTTGGCATGTATACTAATCATTAAAAATAAGCTGACACATGTCTAATGGTTTTTCCATGTAGTGTATGTTATGAGGTTAAAGGAATGAAAAGTGGGGGTTGAAAGATTCCTAACGGAGCGTGTATCTCTTAAAAGACATAGGCGAGGAGTTTGAAACTCGGAGGAAATCAATCAGCTTAAAAATAAATAAATAAAATAAATAGGTGTTCGACCGTTTTTTCATAAATGCAATTTAAGGGGCTTATGGGGAGGGGTGAAATTTTGGAAGAAAAACGTCCACTAAGGAATGATTTTTGGATGTTCACTCTCATCGCCCAACCAAAACTATTAAAGTTAGAAGAATTACATTTTGGGGATATGTTCGTTGTGTGTCGAAAACGTCTACTAAGGAGGGATTTTTGGATATTCAGGTTCTAAAGGGGTGTTAACGGGGTTAAAACTGCATTTCATTATATAACAATATGACACTCATTCGTTCATTCATTCATTTATTTGCAATGGAGGGTGTGGCCCCCGGAGGCAAATTGGATATACATAACAAATAAATAATTACACATAACAATTCAATAACAATTATACAACAATTAAACTGGAGTATTTACACAAATAGTCAGTCTTTTCTTAAACACACCTATATGTTTGGGAAAAGGCTCTAAGACTGCGGCAGGTAGAGAGTTCCAGTTATCAATGGCACGGTTTACAAAAGAATATTTACCATAATTTGTTCGCTGTGGTCGGCCCTTAACTTTGAAAGGATGATCGCTCCTACCCATGTAAGTAATGTAAGTAATGACGCGAGCGAAGCAAGGCTAAAAATGAGATGGTGTGTGTCTGTGTATTACTCAATCACGCAAGTACCACTGGTCCGATATACGTGAATTTTACATGGAAGTAGCTGATTTACCTGGTTAACATATAGGTTACTTTTGATTACAATACTTTGCACTATTTAAAGATGGCGACCATTTTAGTGACGTCACTACACCCTTTGGTTTCAAACTCATATTTCCATTTGAAATAAAAAGAGAACGCTAAGAAATAGCAAACTTTTGATGGCATATACGAGGTTTAAAATTACATTTTCTATCCGAAAGGTATCTCCAACGGTTAGCGAGTAAAATCTAAATTTGTGCTATAAAACACGGTCAACGCCGAGCGTTGTAGTTGGACAAAATGTTTCATCCTTAATCTCCCTCTGCGCAGCACCTCGCCTATCCCCTATTTTAACTGTCACCTTCACATTTTAATTTATTTATGACGCGTAGCGAAGCACGGGTACTTCAGCTAGTAATATATAACTTTAATCTGGAACCCCATTTATAAGGAACAACGTCATCACATTGAGATAGTGCAGAACACATTTCTGAGTTACAGTATTTGTGTTATAAGACTTTTCGTGTATTTTGTCCATTTAACACTTTCAACCCAACTTCACATCTCTGAAAAGCAGAAGATCAATAATTTAATTTAATAAACAAAATTCTAACTGGAAAAATTGACCGTCAATATTTACTTTGTTTCATTCCTTTTCATGCACCATAAATAAGATCACAACAACAAACACTATTTTACATCCCAAGTATTCACCATTAATTCAAAAATAATTGTAATACATTTGGTGCTTAAGTTATTTTATTCGCTGGCTCTAGCTCATTCAATCATAATAATATAGAATTTTGAAAGTTAGTCTGTTAGTCTTTTCATCTGTCCGTTTCATGCAAAAACCACGTAACCAATTGAGCTGAAACTTTGCATGGGTATAGCTTTTATGGTCGGCTAACACATGGACCTATTGAGATTTTGATGTACAGTAGTCTACTATTTAAAATTGGCCGTCATTTATGTGTAATTTTTTCTCTACTAAAAGCTAAAAAAAATGAATAAACAGTTAATTCCATCACGAAATGAATCTACCAAAAGTAGTTAAAAATCAATTGCCACCCAAAATTAACCATTTCCCATAAGTACCAAACACAGATGTTACAGCTCGTAAGCAAATTACGGCAAGTGTTGTAAATTATGATTATCGAATTCCTTTTTGTTGGAAAAGTGGGTACTTGTTAACTTGTTTTTTGTTTTGTTTTTGAGAGAGTATTTTACTTTTCCCGATTTGTTCAGTAATTTTCTGTGGTTTATCTGTAGACTGCATTATTAAGTTTTCTTTTGTAATATTAATTATTGTTCTAAACTTTTGCATTGCATTGATATACAGTAAAACCTTGATAATTCAAAACCAGTTTATTCGAAAGTTATTTAATTCATGGTGTCCACAGGTAGGAAAAGTCAGGAATTTTGTTTTTGGTCAGGAAAAGTCAGGAAAAAGTGTGAATAAATGGGGTGAGTCAGGAAAAAAAATGACGAAAAGTATTAGAAAGTCAGGAATTTTATATTAACCATACAGTATTTTGTGTTTTCCAGCCATATTTTCATGTTACTAGTTCAACTAATCTCTGAAGATAAAAAGCACTATCTCACTGGACATTATGGTACGTTTCTATTTTTACAGTACATCATAGTAAAAACCTCTTTTGCCTATTTTTTTTTGTATGCTTTTTTGGCATTGGCGTAGGGATGTGGCGACCCCATCACTATAGTTTAGGTTATTAAGTATTTTAGTTATACGTTAGTTATTGTTGTTTTAAGGGGCAGAACTACGAGGTCATCTGCCCCTCATTAAGTACTTTGATTTATGTATTATTGCATTATAATTTACTTTATTTTCTATTTTAAATGAATAAAGAGGCAAGCATTGGGCAAATTCTGCAGATGAAAAATATATATACATATTTGCTCAATAAACTTTTTTCCGATGTTACGATGACTTCGCGAGTCAGGAATTTTGTTGAAAAATGGTCAGGAAAAGTCAGGAAAATTGACATTGGAAATTCTGTGGACACCATGTAATTCAAAGAAATTTTTTGTTCCCAGAAACTCAAGGTACATCTTTTATTGTTATTTTATCTTAATTCGAAGGGCGATGTCAATCCCACATATGAAGTTCAAACTACGGTATTAACATTTATTTTAAAAGAACGCTATTCGTACAAAATTCATCACACCGCGCTTTGAGATGCACGTCCTCAATTGCCCAGCTCCCTAGTGATGAAGACATTGACTTTGTACTAACTAATAATGGAATTTGTGGAACGATCGATTAGTTGTGTTCAATTTCAAAAATTGCTGTATGTTTTTCTTGCATCCATAATCATGGCTAATAAAACAATGTTTCTACGGATATTATTTCGAAGTTTCATTTGGTTGTGTTAATACAAAGAATGTTCTAACCATTTTTACAGTAAGAACAGCAAGGTTATATTTATATCCTGTTGGCCGCTAGTTTCTTCTTGTACATGGGCTTGGGCATAGTTTTTATGGTCGGCTAACTCGTGGACCTATTGAGATTTTGATATAGTGAACTATTTCAAACTGGCAGTATTTTTCATTAAATTAATACGTTAATACCATGTATATTTTGCGGTCTCCGCCGATTCCTCCTCGGTATTGTAATTTTTTTTCTTTACGTAATCTTTGCCCACATTGGAGCACTTGAATCAATCCATGTACAATTAAGTCTAATAACGGTATTTAGAGAGAGCTTTTCAACTTCTTCTGCACCCAAAATTTCTTCATCCTGTCTGACCTGGCTGCCTTTTGCTCATCTCTTATGGTATAGTATTACCGTTCAAATGTTGTTAATGTGAATCGTAAGTATTTATTCCTTAGAATACTTTTCTCTTCACTACCTTTAATTTGGAGCATCATTTAATTTAATTCTTCTAAATCATGCTGGATCTCTTTGAACCAATTGTTCTTCGTTTTAATCTTCCAGAAGTAACTAAACAGCTGTTTTATTAGTCTGGTTTCTGGTAGTCGTGAGATATGGCAGAATAAAGAGATTCTCCTTTTCCGCATTGTATCCACCGGGGTTCAAACACGGCCGAAGTCTTCGGATTTTTTAAGAGCTTAAAAAATTCCTCAGTGTGCCTTCCTTTGGAGGGGAAATAAAGCCAGCGGTCCCATGTCATAGATTTATGGCATATAAAAGAACCTTCCGCTAATTACACTTGTGTGAAGCTAAATTATAGCATCAGAGCTTACGGAGGGCGATTTGAAGACTTCTTGCTGGCAACCCCAAAATGTATTGAATTATACAAGGTCTCGATATTTGTTTGTAGTTTAGTTGATAATTATTTTTCGTTTGTAATAATGAATTTGTATGCCATATGCTAAATAAATAAATAGGTTAGATTTGACTACCGCTCTTAAGTTCCAACGTTCGTCGCCAGGAGCTAACTGTGGTGGCATCTAGTTACCAAGTTCACAACTAATTGTCGTTGACGGTATGTCTTCAGATAACACACACACTAATACTGTCATCACAATTAACACCGGTTATCAGACAGATTTTACACACACCCAAAGTACACGGGGCTGCATGACCGCATTGACGCAGCCCCTAAACTGAGAACCAACCTATCTATTATTGATTTACTCTCTCGATATTCAGTAGAGTCTCGCTTATCCGACGCAAACGGGCCGCAGGGATGTCGGTTGATGGGGAATGAAGAAACAACGTATCGTAAATTGTTGCTGGTGTCTTCATCATCACCATCATCATCATCATCTTCATGGCTTGCCACGGTGGGTGAGTGGTTATAGTGTCGGACTACCAACCCCCAAGATTGCAGGTTCGCTCCTGGCCGTGGTAAGTGATTTTTGAAAGGCGACAAAAATCACAACACTCATGTCATACGATGTTGGCATGTTAAAGAACCCATTTGAATTCAGTAGGCCGTGTTCAATGGCAAAATTAATCTCGGGATTTTCCGCCAACACAAAGTCCTCCATTCTCTACTTGAAAGCGCTGTAGTGTCAAGGAGTGTCAATTAACAAAGCTTGCGCCAGGCACCCGAGGCCATACGATATTATTATTTATTATCATCTTCATTTCCCCTTTTCCAGTTGACACTGGGTGGGGGCAAATATGGTTCCTCTCCACTTTATTCTGTCGTTCACCATTCCTCTTCCGACATGGTGTTCCAATCCAGGTTCCGTTTTCTAATGCTAGTCTTCACCAAGTCCATCCAATGCATTCTTGGTCTTCCTCATCCTCTCTTCCCTGTCATCCATCGTTCCAGTACTCGTCTTGGTAACCTTACGTCATTCATCCGTTTGACATGTCCAAACCATCTCAATCTGTTTTGCTCCAGTTTGTAATTTAGTTTCTGCACTCCCAGTTCTTTCCGTATATCTTCATTTCTCACTCTGCCTCTCCTCATTTTCTGGACCATACTTCTCAGGAATCTCATCTCAGCTGCCTGTACTCTGCTCTCATCCCTCTAGTCATAGTCGAAGTTTCTGCTGCATATGTCATTATAGGAACATAATATGCTTTGCTGGTGTCTTATTATTGATAAAGCTGATACAGTCATTGCTTTCACTGTGCAATACAATTTAAAAGTATAAAAAGGGGTTGATGCATATTCAAATTTGTTTAAAAGAGTTTGTAATAGAATTTTCCTTGCCTGCCGAGGGTCTTTTTCTTGCCGCCATGTCACGCATTCTCTGTAGAAGTAACATATCAGTGCTGGAGGTTTCTTCTTGTTGCTCCATGTATTTCAATGGCGTTTCAAAGGCTTTGAATTCATTATTGTGTGTTATTTTGGCACCACCTTTATCAACTATGATTTCTTCCTCTTCTGTTTCCTTTTCACCGTTGTTAACTATACCGACAATGTCGTCGTCAGTGACTTCATACTGGTCATCAAGTGCAAGCTACTGATTAAGGTCCTCATAAGTTGCATCTACACATCCAGGGATTTGTTTCAGCAAAGGCAACATACTGTCCATGTTTTCCGTGCTAATTTGTTCATTGCCAGAATTTCTCTGCCTCCTCACCTAACAGACATTTCCACGATTTTGCAATTGTACCTGTTCCGACATTTTCCCAACACTGTGCCAAAACGTAAGCCACGTCTTTCAGATTTAATTGATGCAATTTCACAATCATATCTTCTCCATGGTCTGTAGTGTCAAAGATGACAAAAGCTCTCTACGGTACGCCTCCAACACACCTTGATCTATAGGCTGACAAATATCCGTAACATTTGGCGGCAGGAACAATGCTCTTATTTCTCCATCTCGAAGTTCATCTTCATTGGGATGAGTGGGAGCATTATCTTATAGTAAAATGGCTTTTCTCGGGAACTGGTTTTCCTTTAAAAACTGTTCAATTTTGGTACAAATTCACAAAAAAAGAATCTTGAAAAATTCCTGAGCATTTTTTAAAACATTTTAAAGCTCTTGTGTTCTTTGATTTCCCAATCATAGCAAGTTTAAACTTTAGGTTTCCAGTAGCATTACTGCAAGCAAGAATAATGATTAAAACTCAGCAATTTTTCTAGGTTTGTGCCGTGTCTTGTGTGGGGTTTCGCCTAGGACACTTAGCTGGCTCATCAGTGGGCTCTAGGTGTCCCCGCCCAGACCCCCACAGGAGTAGCGAACTGCACGGTACCTCCCTTTTTATGAAGTGCTCCTGTGCCTCTTTATTGTGAGAACTAAAGCTCAAGCAGCCATAACCTCCCTATGAAGGCTTTCAAATAGATGGTATATTGGCTTTCACGGCCAGTGAATTAAAACTCAGCAATTTTTTTAGGTTTGTGCCGTGTCTTGTGTGGGGTTTTGAATGGTTTTCAGGAACAGTAAATCAATGGATTGAGTACCCTAATCGTATAACCGGTGAGTGTTACGTCGTCTAAAACCTTAAAACTATTAAACATTAAGTTAATTATTATACACGTTATCTTCTATCATTTCCCATGGTTTTCAGTATCAGTCAGCTAAATCATTGGATTGGGTACTCAAATCGTATAACCGGCAAGTGTTCCTGCTAAGCTTTCAATTAATGGACTCAGCACACACATGATTTAAGCTCATCCGTCTAAACAATGGATTTATTAAATTCCAGGTTTGTTAATATGCCACGATACAGGGTTTCCTTAAATATCGATTTTTGTAAGAATTATGCTTTTTGCTATGTGGTTTTCAGAATCAGTAAATCATTGAATTGGGTACAGGTTTTTCTTCTGCATTCTAATTCCATAAATATCGATTTTTGTAAGAAGTGTGCTTTTTGCAAATACTGTTGCTGTATCATGCTATAATATGAGTTGTCGTCTAAAACCTTAAAACTATCATCATCATAATAGGCCTCATAAATTAGCAGTGACACATTGCATTCTAATTTCATAAATAGGCCTATCAATTTTTGTAAGAAGTGTGCTATTGAACGTTAATTCCCTTACAGTTTTTCTTCTATCATTTCGCATGGATTTCAGAAAAGTAAATCAATGGATTGAGTAGGCCCTACTCTAAATCATAAAACCGGCGAGTGTTACGCCGTCTAAAACCTTAGAACTATTAAACATTAATTCTTTTACAGGTTTTTCTTCTATCTTCTATCATTTCCCATGGTTTTCAGAATGAGTAAATCAATGGATTGGGTACTCAAATCGTATAATTTCATAAATATCGAATAACCGGTGTTATGATGATCCAATTTTCAGTGATTGCCTTCTTAAGTTAGGGAACGTACTACTTGGAATTCTGACTGAAAGTTAATGTATCGAATAACCGGAGAGTGTTACGGCTAAACTGTCAATCAATGGACTCAGAACACAAATGGCATTAACAGTGGCGAATTGCATTCTAATTTCATAAATATCAAAGAAAGAAACCAGCCACACTGATCGTTGGTCTTAGGAACAAGGAAGTCTCGCTGTAAGCGGGGTGTGAGGAAGTTTTACAACGAGGGCTGTCCTGATAAGGGAGAAAGAGGCTCCACAGCCAACAAGATAAAGCAGGAAATCTTGACCAAGATGCTTTCTGCCCGGAGTGCACGCAGCAGCAACAAAAAGGAATTCTGCCCAATATGTCAGAGGCAATGCACTAATGAGGACAGCACAATCGAATGCGATAGGTGCAGAGAAAAGACCACGAGAATTGTACTGGCCTCGTTGGTCAGGAAGTCAATGACCTTGAAAGAGAGAACAGGAAACTGATGTGGCTGTGTGAAATGTGTAAACCTGAGGCACTGGACATGAATAAATCCTGTGGGGTGGTAATAGCCGTCCTTGCCGCAAAGGTTGAGGACCTAACACAATACATCAAAACCCGACTTCAGGAAAACATGGAAAATCAGTTCAAAGAAGCAGTATACAATGCTCACAGAATGAAACCAGCCACAGCACGCTCTCATGCTGACGCTGCACTCAAAAATGCGAAAGCAACACTGATCGTTGCACTTAGGTACAAGGGAGCCTCACTGTAAGCGGGGCGTGAAGAAGTTTTCCAACGAAGGCTGTCCTGATAAGGGAGAAAGAGGATCCTCAGCCAACAAGATAAAGCAGGAAATCTTGACCAAGATGCTTTCATAAATATCGAATAACTGGTGACTGTTATGATGAACCGATTTTCAGTGATTGCCTTCTTAAGTTAGAGAACGTAGGGCTTGGAACCTAACTGAAACGTAAATAGTGTTCTATAACCATTTGGTTGAAATAAAATCTTTACAACCTTTCTCCTTAAGTCACTCATTATAAACCTATTGGAGAAAGTATGACTTAACATGCGAGATTTCTCGCACGGGTCCGCTGGTCTGTTTTAATTCAAGTAAGGACTGCAGACATTCAATTTCTCCAAGTAGTTCCTACTTTTGCCACCACTAGCCACCATCAACGGCCAACTAGTTCAGAACTTAGTTACCAGATGCCACCACAGTCGGCTCTTGACAACGAACTTAGGAACCTAAGAACGTTATTCAAATGTTTAACCTATATATAATTTAGCTTCACACAGGTGTAATTAGTGGAAGGTTCTTTAACATGCCATAAATCTAAGACATGGGACCGCCGGCTTTACTTCCCCTCTGAAAGAAGGCATACTGAGGGATTTTTAACGCTCTTAAAAAATCCGACTACTTCGGCCTGGTTTGAACCTGCGATCTTGGGCATAGAAGCTCAGCATGCTACCGACTACGCCACCGAAGCCGCTGTTTTGGAGGGGGGGGGTGTTAATTTGGTTCATTCGATAATCTATAATTCGAAGTCTTGTTTTTCTGTACCAATAACTTCAAGTTATCGAGGTAATTACTGTATTTATATTTGAGCTTATGCCATTGTAACTTGTCAAATAAATAAACAAACCAGCATCAAAAATATTAATTCACTTATGACAGTACCGTAATTAATTAATTGATAATAATAATGACTCAATTTCCGTTTTCCAGCCTAAGCCGGGTTGGAGCAAATATGACACCCCTCCATTGTACTCTGTCCACCATCCTTCCTCAACCACTGAACTCCACTCCTGGTTTCGTTCTCTCACACGGTCCTTCGCCAAATCCATCCACCGTACTCTTATGTCTTCCTCGTCCTTTCTTTCCAGTCATCCTTCTCTCCATCAGATCACTTGTTTCTGCATTCTTTCATCATTCATCCTTCTCACATGTCCATACCATCTCAATCTGTTCTGCTCCAGCTTATCATTCAGCTTCTATACATTTTGATGATGATGAATGTCTGATGTAAATATTATAGATATGATGAGTTATAACTAGGGATAGGAATTTTTTGGTGATTTCAAAGTGAAGAAACTGGTGTTTTAAAGTGTGAAATTTGGTGGTTTCAATTGCACTTTTCGGTACTTTAAAAATGATAGTTTTAGGCAGGATATGTTTTATATCATGGATAATATGCATTAAATATTAAAATACTTTGCACTAACGATACATTTCACGGTCCTTCAAAGTATACTTCAGTGAAAAGATCCAAACTATCTTGTGACAAACAGTGATGCATATCACTTAAAGTGCTAGTGTAAGCTGAAAAAAACCATTCACAGTCAGCGTTTGAATAGGGTATCCAAATGGTCTTCAACACAGATTCTGGGAACTTTGGGAATGCAACTGTCATTTCTTGCAAAACTCGAACAATGTCTATCTTGGTCCTGTCTTGCATCTGCTTCTTGATTAAAGTTTGCAGTTCATTGTATCCTCTTTATCACTTCTCTTTCTTCCAGTGTTCCACGGAACAGCAACTTCTTAATTTTCTTTGCAAGATCCTCATTGATGTTCATTGGCACTATTTCTGCTGGATCAAACACACACATTTGTAAAACTTCTTCCCAGTGTCTACGGATCTCAAGCTGATGAATTTTGTAAGGGCATTTACTAAAACTGAATGCATTTTCCCTCTTTTGACACATATCCACAACCCTCCAACTACTCCTTAATGTTAGTATTGTCATTTCCAGAAGCAAGCGGCGTGGTGGCGCAGAGGTCAAGCTGTATGCCTCTCACCATGGTGGACCGGGTTCGATTCCCGGTCAATGCATGTGAGATTTTCGAAGTGAAATGCCATGTCCTGTGGTTTGTATCCCAAGTAAAAAGGAGGTCCCGTTGCTCATGGTCTCGTGATTAACGGTCACGTTAAACTACAAGCTTGCCTTTAGTTCCAGAAACAACAAGTTTAAGGGCTTGTTTAATTCTCTGCAGATGTCCATCTAGAAAGTGAACAGTTTTATAAGACTAGCCTTCTAAAGTGATGAGTTCAATGATGTCTGTGCCAAATTCTTTGATGAACATGGCCTGTACCGGTATTTCGTCATATTAAAAACATTATTGAGAAAATCAGCACCAGAGTTATCAGTCCCTCCTACTTCATTCGTAAATTGCACAATATCTTTCAAGTATTCTGACAGGTACACTACAGAATGAAACCAAGAAGACCACCTGGTTATGACTGGTTCAGGAAACAGTGTCTCATTTCGATCTGTGTCAATTGTGTCTTACAATACATTGTTATAAAGTGTGATTTTTTTTCTTCTTTTTGTGTTATCATAAAATACATTTCAATATTTTAACACCATAGTTTTGTTACTGCTAGGCTTAAAAACATAATTGCGGATAATTTGCAATAATTCGCGGAAGTTCGTGCATTAATTGCCGCGAATTATCGGGAATGCATTGAGAAAAAGAAAAAAGCTAAAATTCGCGTTTTCATGCGGAATTCGCGAAATTTTCGTGAGTTTGAAAACAATTCTTTTTGCCAGATTTAGGATTATAAAAACAGATTACCACTTGTGTATTACTTCATTTAATAATTCATGAAATCGATTGCAAATTATTCCTATCCCTAGTTATATCTTTAGAATAATATTAATCATACACTAAGCATATGTGAATTAAATAATATGTTCTGCATGTTGGAAAACCATCTTTACATAGATTCTAACAAGACAACAATGAGGGAGGAAAAATTATTCTAAGTGTTCTAAAAATTCTTTAAGTGGCACTTCTTTTTCCAGGGTTGAAAGCATTGTAATGAAGGAAAAGTCCAAGCAGCGGCCCCAAGCGTTAAACACAGTGGAACTGATGCGAGTTGCAAGTTCTGGATTGCAGATGGGGCCCCATCATGCAATGCAGATAGCAGAACGTCTGTACACGCAAGGCTATATCAGTTATCCTCGAACTGAGACCACACACTATCCTGAAAACTTCGATCTCATGTAAGTGCAATGTTTTGTTCTCTCTGGTTTACGACATTAGTATTCAATGTTTAGGCGTAATCAAGATACGAGGACATTTCCTTAACAGCATGTCAGAAAGGTTACAGAACAAAGTAAAAGTGAACCTCAAGACTTTTGGTATGCAACAGTTCCCAATACATCAAATTCAAAAATGTGCTGATAGCAAATACCATATTTACTCGCATATAAGACCCTCCCCCTCTTTTTTTAAGTTACAAAAAAAAAAGACTTCGCATATTGGACCCATTATTAACGAAATACAGGTAACTAACGATGCATGGTTACTGCAGAATTCCTGCTATTCCTATTTCGATACGGTATTATGCAGATGTTCCTGCTTTACCCTAAGTATTAGGAGTGTACCTATTGCTGTTCCGGTACGTCATTCTTTCCTACCTGCAGAAGGTTTGGGGCTAGCTGTTGTAACAGAAATAATGTCACCTCCATGGTGTAGTGGTCAGCGTGCTTCGTTGCCACCCTGGAGGTCCAAGGTTCGATTCCCGGCTCTGCCACGAAATTTGAAAAGTGTTACGAGGACTGGAACGGGGTCTACTCAGTCTCGGGTGGTCCAAATGAGTAGAGGGGGGTCGATTCCCACCTCAGCCATCCTCGAAGTGGTTTTCCCTAGTTTCACAACTTTGTCTCCAGGCAAATGCCGGGATGATACCTAACGCATGACCACCGTCGCCTCCTTCCCTCTTCCTTGCCTATCCCTCCCAATCTTCCCATCCCATCCCATCCCTCATAAGGCCCCTGTTCACTTTGCAGGTGAGGCCTCCTGGGCGAGGTGCTCGTCCTACCTCCCCAGTTGTATCCCCCGACCCGATGTTTCAAGCTCCAGAGCATTGCCCTTGAGGCGCTAAAGGTGGTATTCCTCGCTGAGTCCGAGGGAAAAGCCAACCCTGGAGGGTAAACCGACTAAAAAATATCCCTACCCCAAGGCCACATTCCGGTATAGGAATCAGTGGAAACTAGTTTAAAGCAGAGCTGGGCTGTGCGTTTCAAGCGAAGAAACAACCTGGCTTTACGGATGCGTATGTCATTATGTCAGCGACTGTCGGAGGAATATACGGATATAGTGTTGGAAATTCAGCGATTCGTGTCTCGACAGCAGCATAAACACCAGTTTCTCCTATCACACATAGGAAACACAGATCAGGCTCCAGTTTATTTTGGTATGCTTGCTCAACCATTAATGCCAACGGAGATTCAAGCGTACTTGTAAAAACCACAGGAGCTGAGAAATTCTGCTGTACAGTAATGCTGGCAATTAGAATAAAAATAGAATATCCCTAACGGTATTTTTAGCCGATTTTCATTTTATGAAAAAATAGGCTTATGAGATCACCTTTATCTGTGAGTCCCTCTAATAACTTCTCACGCCTGGGGCGATTTCAATGAAACTTCATAAGGTCATACTGTAACCGTACGTTCTCTCTTCGGAGGTGGTGGTATTTGATTTACCATGAGGGATTCTTTACTATTAATATTTATTATCTTCACTTCACAATTTTTCCACATCACCACAAACAGCCACACTCATAATCTCTCCCCAAACAAT
Source organism: Meconema thalassinum (assembly GCA_946902985.2). NCBI lineage: Eukaryota > Metazoa > Arthropoda > Insecta > Orthoptera > Tettigoniidae > Meconema > Meconema thalassinum. The sequence continues at coordinate 472,896,852 of OX336391.1, forward strand.
ACTCAGACCTAACCAACATAATTTTCAAGCAATATCTCTTCTTCCCTCATACATATAATCAAATTCATTCTCTTGCCAAAAAACTGAAACAGACCATCATTAAAACTAACCCAATCTTCCAAACCATATCACCAATAATCTGACCTCTAACACATAATTTATAAGTAGGGAATGGAAAAATTCGCGATTGCGAATTTCGCGAATTATTAAATGAAGTAATACACAGATGGTAATGTGTTTTAATAACCCTAAAAATGGCGAAAAAAATGGGTTTTGAAGTCGCGAAATTTCGCGAATTTCGCATGAAGACGCGAATTTTGCGAATTATGCATGAATTTCGCACGAAAACGCGAATTTTAGCTTTTTTTTTCGTTGTTTTCTTTACAGTGCACTTCTGATAATTCGCGGCAATCAATGCACGAATTTCCGCGAATTATCCACAGTAATGTTTTTAAGCCTAGCAAAGAGAAAAATATTGTTTAAAAATATTGAAATGTATTTTATGAACACGCAAAAAATAAATATAATACTTTATAACATAGTATTGTAAGACACACTGTGTGGGCTTTACCAATATTAAAAACTAAGAAAAATGACTCATCACTTTTTGTTTCTTAGGTGGTTTATTTTTTCTAATTTAAGATTGTACAATTCTGAAGAAAACAATATATGAGAACGAAAATTCATCTTGATTTTCTATATAAGAGATAAGTGTGGCTATAGACACACTAGCTTGACTGTGGGAACTTTCGTGATTTCCGTTGCATCACTCTTTCACTCGATAAGTACTGGATCTCAGTTTACCTCACCGACAGTCAAATTTCGTACAATATCCTCATCGCTTTCATGTCTGAAACCATGATTGTCTTTATCGAAGTCTAACTACTGAATGTCACTTTCTTCTGCATCTTGATATTCATCTAGGTTTTACCCTAATGTCATCGTAGTGAAACCACCTTGCCCGTTTAAAATATCGTCACAGAAGCTGACAAACGCTTGTTTTTGTGCGAGTGTAGTACCGGTAATCTTCTCCCATGACTTGACTGCATGGAGAGCATCCAACAAACACGGAAAGATCGGTCACTTAACGGTAGATAGTCGGCCTTGCTTTCTTTATCAATCTGGGTGGTCATCCTGGTAATTTACTTAGTTATTGTGGTATTAAGGGCCAGAACAGCGAGGTCATCTGCCCCTTCATCCTAGTAACTACTCGCCACGTGGCGTCATATAGTGCGCCTTTCAGACATGAATATCTAGAAGGCAAGTATCCAGATCAAAATGTGCCACTGTTTCCTGAACCAGTATTAGCCAGGTGGTCTTCTTGGTTTCATTCTGTAGTGTGTCTGTCAGAGTACTTGAAAGATATTTTGCAATTTATGAGTGAAGTAGTGGACATAACTCTGGTGTTGATTTTCTCAACAATGTTTCACATGACGAAATACTTGAGATTCAAAGAATTTGGCACAGGCATCACTGAACTCATCCCTTTATTAGAAGGCCAGTCTTATCAGACTGTTCACCTTCTAGATGGACATCTACGGAGAATTCAGCAAGCCCTTAAACTTGCTGTTTCTAGAAAGTACGTTACCAACATTAAGGAGCAGTTGGAAGGTTGTGGAAATGTGTTAAAAAGAGGGAAAAAACATTCAGTTTTAGTGAATGCTGGGTCGCATGCTCTTGGACAGCTTGAGATCCGTTGACCCTGGGAACAGGATTTACACATGTGTGCATTTGATCCAGCAGAAATAGTGCCAATGAACATCAATGAGGACCTTGCAAAGAAAATTAAGAAGTTGCCGGTCTGCGGAAAACTGGAAGAAAGTGAGGTGTTACGAGGATACAAAGAACTGCAAACTTTAATCAAGAAGCAGATGCATGACAGGACCAAGACAGACATTGTTGGAGTTTTGCAAGGAATGACATTTGTATTTCCAAAGTTCTCAGAATCTATGTTGAAAACCATTTGGATCCCCTGTTCAAACCCTGTGAACTTTTGTTTTTCAGCTTACACTAGCACGTTAAGTGATATGTGTCACCGTTAGTCACAAGGCAATTGGATCTCTACACTGAAGTATACTTTGAAGGATGACTGTAATGTGTTATGTCATCCATGATATTTAAAAAATCCCGCCTAAAATTCATGATTTTGAAAGTACCGAAAAGTGCACTTGAAACCACCGAATTTGACACTTTAAAATACCGCTTTCTTCACTCTGAAATCACCGAAAAATTCCAATCTCTATTTATAAGCAATCTTCCAGCATGGCTTCCTACAATCTCCATAGAAATATTACAACAGATGCTATCAAGAATAATGCATTGAACTCTGGGTAATACTGGAATGCCGACTGGATGGGAGCAAAGTGCGGCTTCTGGTGCGACTAGTTACGCCTGGTGGTGCACGTCAAGGAGGAGAGTTTGACGTATACGAACGCAAGGATGATGTACGTACTTACGACGAGATACAAGTAAAAGAGGTACTTTTGAACATTTAGGCGAACGGTAAACTAAACGGAACATACGCTGAAATACATATTTCAAAATATCATAGTAATTTGATACTTAAAATGGCTAGGAATATACGCCAACATAAAATATTATATTGCAACCTGATTGTTCATCATTTTTATCCTTAGATCAAAGGCAGCATACACAATAACTTTAGGCCTACTGGCAAAAAATACAAGCCGTACATATATTAAAATAAAATAAAAATAAGGTTAGACAGGGAATGACTAAGAATAAAGAACAAAAGATATGGTAATTTGTATTCAACATTTTTATTAACTCAAAGGCAACATTCATATGTGTGTGAATATGCATAAGCCTACAACTAAACAATTAAATTGATGCTTAGTGAACAAAAATACATACTTTATTTATGCAAAACAACCACATGTTCAATATTCTTAAAGGCAATAGTGCATGTTGCTCAGCGGTCAAGCTATTCGCCTCTCACCAAGGTGGACCAGGTTCGATTACCGGTCATTGCATGTGAGTTTTTCGAAGTGAAATGCCATGTCCTGTGGTTCAGATTCCACGTAAAATGGAGGTCCCTTGGCTCTTGATCACAAGATTAACGGTCATGTAAAACTACAAGCTTCTTTTTCTTAAAAACAGGTCGAAACTTTGACCTCACATAAGTCATACAGCAAACGAACAGGGTCCCCCAGGAAAGATCCCTTAGGCTAAGCCGAATTCTTTTTATAGTCTCCAAGACTGACATAATAAAAGTATACTGGAAAATGTGAAATGTTATGCCTATGCTGATGAAAATGTAACAGTAAATATTAGGCCTAGGTCCACATACTTCAACTTGTAGGCTACTTGTCGTTCAATAACTCTCAGCCTTTTCTTGGGTGGCTGAAGCAGATGCTGATTGAAAATTGCAGGTACCGTACCGCATCATCTTTAAGCAGTGGTTAGTTTCTATTTGAATGAAACAAGTAGCATGATTTATAAAAATGTTCACAGCTATAACCCATTTCTTTAATACATCTGGACGTTTCCATGGAAATCTGTAATATTAGCTAGGCCTAGGTTATAATTCTGTGACTAATAACTTATAACCTATAATAGGGCCTATGTGTATTTTGGGATATGCTATTTAGGCCTATTGTGTCAAAATTTGATGTAAGACGTATCCATAAATGCAGAATAGGCTACTTCATTACAAATCTCAATTCGAAAATAAAGTAGACTGTAAACCTACCGTATTAATGGAAAATACCATACATATAGTCTAACGTTGCACAGAGGTATGTACGATCAAATATATGAAAAGAATCACGACAAATCAGCTGACTTGCACTCTAGAGTTCAATGGTATGACAGTTTTTGGTGCGACTAGTTACGCCTGGTCGTGCACGTCAAGGAGGCGATGGCCAGGAAGCAGTTTTCAGCGAGGATTACAATGGGAGGAGTCGTTCCAGTAGTACCTACAGTTCAGTTGAATAATCTCTATCATGGAACTAACAATCTTCTAAAGAATCACAGAATAATCCATAGGTAGAGGTGTTAGTTTTTGTTAATTCGCGATAAAACGAAAAGTCATATTTAGAGGTTAGGATGTTTTATTTTCACGTATTTACATGTTTCGTGCCGCCCAGGAGTGAAATTAAATCGCGAAATAACGTGAATTTTGTGAATAACACCACAAATACCGCAATCTGCGAAATAAAAACAAATTTTCATATTTTTTCCCCACACCAATCCGATCATTTTTGTCCACAAGCCGATAATCGAATTTGGTTGGTGTTCAATTCGAGAGAATGATCGATTGTATAGTTTCGCGGGGGGTAATACTACGATATACGTCATATTACGATATACTGTCAATATTCTCGTTACTCGTTGGATTTTAGCGCTGTGGTAAACAGCTGTTATATCGCGGCGTGAATAATTTGGCCGACTACCTCCAAAAGGTTATGTGATAGTTGTTCATAATGTAAACTACGTTTGCCTCCTGTTACATCGGTAGCGAGTGTAAATTATAGTAGAGAATTCTATATAATTTAATAAAAAAGTGCGCAAATTGTGCGTTATCATCGAAGCTAGTGTGTTATTTGCGTGAATCAGTTGGCGACCACGTGTTCGTCGTATTAGTTCCGAACTTAGCAGTACAGGAAGATGAGACGCGACGTAATTTAAATATTATGACACGAATTCAGAAATAAATTTTGCGTGTGGTTACGAATTTATACTGGCGTGTGACTACAGTCAACCGTGTGATAACAGTGTTTGTTACTGGGCATCGCTCAGTTGAGTTTAAAAATGCCGAAGGTAGCTGTTTCTGCCACAGACAGACTTAAAGAATATAAGAATGAAGGATTTATAATTTCTTGTGGCATTCTTATGTGCAAATATTGTGATTGTCGGTTAGATTATCGCAGGAAAGATGCATTAGACAAACATTGCAAATCGGAGAAGCATTCAAAACGCCGAGAAAATTCGCGTCTTGAAGTTAGTGTTCCTAGAGTGGCCACCTTGAAAGAAACATTATCAAATGCTAGTCGTGTGAAGGATATGAAAGAAGAGTTTATTTTGGACACTACTACTGCGTTTGTGAAAGCTAATATACCAGTAGAGAAACTAGACAATCCTGCTATCCGTACTTGGTTTAATAAATACGTTCGCGGAAGTGGAGATTTACCATCAGCAAATCAGATTCGTCAGAAATACATCCCCATGATTGGCGAAAGAAGGAGGGAAGAAATTAGGGAAGATATAAAAACAAAGACATGTTTCTGCTATGTGACGAAACAACTGACAAGAATGGTAGGTGTGTTTTCAACATTCTTTTTCGTCCATCAGTACCATCAACTGAAATGAACACCCATCTGGCTGCCTCTGTTGTTCTAGATTCTGCCAATAGCGTAAATTGCTCCAATGCGATATTAGACACCTTGAATTCCTATGAAATTGAACGGGAGCGTGTAGTGGCAGTAGTTACGGACTCAGCACGCTACATGACATAATGTGTAACTACTCTTCAAGGATTGATTGAAGAATTAAGTCATGTCCAGTGCTGGGCTCATAAAGTCAATCTTATCGGCTGTGTATTTGAAAACGAGCTGGACGAATTGAACATGTCTATAGTAAAGACAAAGAATGCCTTTTTAAATACGCGAAAAAGAAAAAGCAATTACGTTGCATTTCTAAGGGAGAAATATGAAAACACAGAAAAAGAGAATGAAATTCTAGCTTTCCCAATGCCTGTATGTCATCATCATCATCTTCATCATCTTGCACAGTTTCCAGCCACTGGCCGGGTCTGTTTGGAACACAAGCCTCTCCAACGTCTTCTGTCTTCCCACCATCTCTCAGCCTCCACCCTTGTCCAGTCTTCTCCTCTCTTCTTCACGCTTTCTTCCACCCCCTTCAGCCACCTGTCTCTCGGTCTTCCCCTCGGTCTCTTTCCTTCCCTGTATGTACAAGATGGAATTCATGGTTTAAGGCTGCAATGTATATGGCCACGCATGTGGAAGATCTGGTAGAATTTTTCAAAACATTGGAAGATTCAAATTCTGGGGTCAAATTTTTCCAACAAGCATCGACTTCAACAATACAATTTATACAATTACAAGCATTGTATGTTTCTGTTGTTGGTGCCTCTCTTATGGACTTGCTTAATTTCTTGGAGGGATCTAAGTACCCTACAATTCACTTACTGGCTGGGAAGCTAGATGACCTTGATGTAAAGCTCAAGCTATTAGGCGATGGTGGAATGTTCAATCATACGATCCTCCAGAACTTGGAACAGCTTCCTCAAAAGATGCAGATAAAGGTTAAGTCCAAGCTTACGTGTGTTGCCCAGTCAGCTCTAGTGAAAGTCAGGACTTTAAGGACCACGGATCCAGCCAGGAAGACTCTAGAAGCCATCGGGTCATTGTTTGATCCTCGGCATGCACCTAAGAACGTATCTCCCACAGAACTGCTCCAATTTAAGAAGAATGCCCCATTTCTTATGAAGATGGAGTCTCAACAGTTTTTAGAGGCTCACAGCATTTACCTGACTGCAATCCAGAACCAACTGCGTCATGAAGATAATGTGAATGTTCCAGAGATCCTCATGGGGTTAAGGCCTGCTCACCGAGACTATGCAACAGCTGCATTAAAGTGTGTGTGGTATCCTTGTTCAAATGTGGATTCTGAAAGGTCATTTTCGAAATACAGTCTCATAGTAAGTGATAGGAGGCGAAAATTGACAGCTGCAAATGCTGAGACTTTAACCATGATCTACTTCCAGTGATTTCACCGCAGTATTTGGATAAAACTGAAAAAGGTATTCACTGAAATGTGTTTCGAGATGGTGAATGTAAAATAAAAATGTGACTTCCATATAAGTATTATCTCATTCTTCCATAGCCATGTTTAACGTTTTACCCTGCTGTTTTGTTTTTTACTTTGTTTTATTAATTGTTTATATTTTTAAATGCACTTATTGTACAAACCTTATCGCTTTCCAAATTTTAACATGTCATCCCCCGAAAAAATAATAAAAACACAAAACACCACCTTTTGAATTTTAAATCAACAAATCTTCAAAAAAATAACACTTTCTAACACCTCTATCCATAGGTATATAAAAAAACAAACTAACATCGTAAATAGAATTTTCAAATAGCTTGGAGATCTAAAAATTGGAACTTCCAAATAGCTTGGAAATTTTAAAAGTGGATAATACATGGCCCTATACTCCTTTACTGATAACATGTAACCTCCTTGGGTTACAATTCGACCCCTAATGTGATTCTTAAGTGAGAAGCACGTTAGGATCACATTCATAAAAAGAAACATAAATTAAAAAATATAACAATCACATATACACCAAAAAAATATCACATTTGCAAACGTCTTCTCTTAACTATCTAGTATGCGCATCCCTGAGGCAGCAACTAACTATTCTGAATCCAACCCATCATCTAGCTGCAATCCACTTTCCGATATTAAGTCTCGAAGAACTGGAAAAATGAGTTCACTTGACAAGGACACACCATCTTCACACCTTTCATCATCCAAACTGCTACCTTTGATGCCATTACTATCTCGAATGCATAAATAATCATTTCCATCAACATCCAGATCAATCACCTTCCACCCATCATTGACACCATCATCTGTCAAATCTGCACCTTCCACACAACTCACACTCGGATCACACGAAGGCCCTCGTGAAACTTCAACCATATCATTCACAACATAATACCCATAATTGTTAACTACATTATTATCAAATGTATTGCGATACTGGTTGAAAACTGGTTCTCCATCACCAACAGAATCCAAAATCATGTTATCACTACTGAGAACTTTATCTTCATCCTCATAATCACTCCCTTCCCCTTTCTCATTCTTCCACTTTTCGTTCTTCCTGTTCATCTGTTTCTCCTTCTCCATTCTTCTTTCTTCCTCTGCCTTCCATCTCGTCTTTCTCTTCATCCGCCATGTCATTCCGTACCTTGTACTCCTCATCTTCCATCTCCACCGTGCCTGTCTCCTTCCCTTCTTCCTTTTCTTCTGTTTCTCCTTCTTCTCCATTCTTCTTTCTTCCTCTGCCTTCCATCTCGTCTTTTTCTGCATCCGCCATGTCATTCCGTACCTTGTACTCCTCATCTTCCATCTCCACCGTTCCTCTCTCCTTCCATTCTTTATTGTTTTCCTTTTCCTTCTTGTCTGTCTCATAATATTCAACAACTCCTTTTTCTTCATCTTACATCTCATCTTTTTCTTCATCCACCATATCATTCCGTACCGTATATTCTTCATCTTACATCTCCACCGTTTCTCTCTTCCATTCTTCAGTTTTCGCCTCTTCCTTCTTGTCTGTCTCATACTGTCCACCTCATGACCCTTATCTGATTCTTATTTCTCTTCTTCAATTTCTCCCATATCCCCTGGTTTCCTACGCCCTTCCGTTTCACCTCCTCCCTTATCCGTTTCTCCTTTCTTCTTCAGTTTCTTCCATATCACCTACTTTCTTACTTTCTTCCATTTCACCTTCTCCTTTATCCGTTTCTCCTTTCTCTTTTACCTTGCCTTCTGTCTCATCTTCTTCCCTGTCCTCAGATTTATTCTCCTCCTCCATTTGATGTTCTCCTTCTTCATCTTGTCCATTTCCTTCCTTACGCCCCCTACCATCACGTACTTCACACATCTCCCCTTCAATCTCTTGTCCATCTTTCATTCCTTCTTCCCCTCCATTACCATCTTCTACACACCCCCCAGCATCACGTACTTCACATATCTCATCCACTTCTTCCTCCTCTCCAGTCACTCTCACAGACACTTTCGAAGATTCAATTTCTTTTTTCTCACCTCTTATTTCCTTACTTAACTCTTCTATTTTAGCATTTGTGGCATTTGCCTGTTTCTTCACTGCCTCACCTACATATAATTTCACCAATTCCACCTGCTTACCTATAAATTCTATCTGTCTGCCTAATTCCTGCTTCTGTTGACCCATTGACTCCTTTATCGACTCTTCCTGCTTCTTAATAGACTCACCTATCTCCTTACTCAAAGATTCTCCTTGCTTCTTAATAGACTCATTCGTAGTCTAAGCATTTGGAGCAAGTTATCTGTGCTATTTTGCATGATTAGGCCGTACTTCACTGCTCCTAAACTGATTGTCAAATCTCCCTTTATCGATCACTGTACTAACTTTATTAAAGTTTGCTTTTCTTCACCTTAACCTGCTTCCTTATCTCCCTCTTTAAAGTCCCACATTGTAGCGTCATAATTGTAACTGTACGTTCTCTATTCGGGGGTGGTGGTATTTGATCCCATGAGGGATTCTTTACTATTAATATTTATTATCTTCACTTCACAATTTTTCCACATCACCACAAACAGCCACACTCATAATCTCTCGCCAAACAATACTCGGACCTAACCAACATAATTTTCAAGCAATATCTCTTCTCCCCTCATACATATAACCAAATTCATTCTCTTGCCAAAAAACCATCATTAAAACTAACCCAATCTTCCAGCATGGCTTCCTACAATCTCCATAGAAATATTACAACAGATACTATCAAGAATAATCTCTATCATGGAACTAACAATCTTCTAAAGAATCACAGAGTAATCCATAGATATATTAAAAAAAACTAACATCGTAAATAGAATTTTCAAATAGCTTGGAGATCTAAAAATTGGAACTTCCAAATAGCTTGGAAATCTTAAAAGTGGATAATACATGGCCCTATACTCCTTTACTGATAACATGTAACCTCCTTGGGTTACAATACATAGGACCATTTCGGCCAATCCCAACCATGCCCTTCAAATTTTATTACGTGTCACCAATCCAACATAGCGGCTATGCGAAATATTTCACCAGCATTCAATATCTCCGAAGCTATTCCCGATATCACCCTGAAATTTTATACAGTGATAAAGGGCACTACTAGAAGTTTGGCTATGAGACTTTCAAAAACCTGGTCAACTACAAAACCAACATGGTGGCCAAGCAAAGTTGAGACTTTTAAATGGACTTTTCTCGCGATTTATTCATCCAAACTCAATGAAAATGTGATTTCAAGATGACCTCAATTTTTTTAAATTATAAATTTGGAAAAGGTAACTTTATCTTGTATTCATTCATGTATATTGGATGAGAATATGCCTCCTAAACTCTTGTAGGAGAGTTAATGCCATTCGTGGTTTGGTTGCAGAGGTGTCCTGAAGCAGCAGCAGCATAGCTCGGAGTGGGGCAGTATAGTGAAAGAGATTCTATCAGATGGAATGAATAAACCAAGAAAGGGTTCTGATGCTGGTGACCATCCTCCGATCACACCCATGAAACTGGCAAACAGAAATGATCTTGAAGGTGATGCATGGAGACTCTATGATTACATTGCCCGCCATTTCATAGCTACTGTAAGTAAATACTTGCTGTCATAAGTGAATATATAGGCCTTGAGCGATACTGCACCCCCACAGGTCCAACAGGCCCTGGACTGAATCTGACATTGCTTTAATTTATTTGTATCAGGATCTCCTCTAAATTTATCTTTGCTGGAAAGACTCCCATGCTCAGTGCTTGTTCTCTTCTAAAAGAGTATTTGAGAATAAAGATGTTCTTCTTTTTACTGCCTTTCTTGGCCATTCACTTTCTTTTCCCAATATGCTCATTCTTGATGTGTCTGAACTCCTCCTGCTGCAGGCTCCCCCTTCCTGGTTTATAGTGTTTATTATTATTATTTTAAATGTATGCTTCATACAAATACAGATATTGTAACAAAGGAAACTTTGTACATGTATATCCATAGAGATTTTAAAATGCACTTGCAAGTAAATGTAGCAATAAACTACGATAGCAATTACATTAGTTATGATTATGAGAATGAGCTTACAATACTCAAAACAGACAATAAACGAAAACAACTATGTCATCCACTGAATGGAATACATTTTATAAGGACAAAAACTTTTGAATGTGTATCAAGGTAATTTTTTTAATGTAAAAATATGTTATGTTTAATAGATGTGTTTGACAGAAATTTTGATTTTGGCTGATGAACACTTGGTTGTCCGAAACATGTGCAAAATAAATCACAATTTGCCTTTAAAAGGATAATTAAATTATTAACTAGAATTTACTTGACTATTTCTATTGATTCATAGTGGAACGTAGGTCTTCGACAAAATTTCTCCTGCATGTTCTGTCTCCTGCCAATGCCTTCACTTCTCCCCATGACTTGTTGACTCCAGCCATCTCCCTGTCTATATTTCTCTTGTTATTAACTAGGAGAACCTTGTTCCTTTAGCAAAGGAACACAATCTTTTAGTCAATACAGATCCCACTAAACCAAAATGGTCATTCAATAAATTACAGTTGACAGTAAACAGAAATATTGGGTTTCTTTGAATTACGCTACAAGATGTTTTCCCTCCCTTAAGAGGCTTTATCAGGGTTACTGCTACCAGAGGCTAAACATGTAGAATAATTCAATAAAAACCCAACGTTTCAATGCTTTCACACAGACAAATCAAATGTATAACATAAATGTGGTAGTGATGATAATCAATCAATGGATGGGAGGAGTAAGATTGAAACATGGAAAAGGGACAAACACATCGACAGTTAGGCACAGGCAGAGGGAGATATAAAGGGGAAAAACAAATTTAAAAAAAGACATGGACAGCCTTCGAAGCCACACTCACTGCCACCTTCACAGGTGATCATTCTCACCATCAATGCCATCAATTTCAACCGTCGAAGTTCACCAATAGGGTGGGCAGCAAACAGTTCATCTGATGCACAAAATATTACGTAGCAGGTGAAATTCTCTTGTGAGCTCTTGTCATAAAATGGATGATGTAGGGTGGAGTGAAAACCAGACAAACGCACAGAAAAGGGAGACTGGGAAAGTAAAGAGAGTAAAATTAGAACACACAACACACAGACTTGCTTCAAACAATTTTTAGTAGGTCATCTCTGCCTACTTAGGCAGAAATTACAGTCTACTTGAAGAAAAATATTATTCACAGGGCTGTGTTTTGTCGTGCTGATATTTTCAAATCTATTGCTAGGCTTAAATTATATGAATATTACGAAGATGATTATGAGTGTGTGAAATTGATATTAGTTATGAAAATTATTTATTTGTCACTTGCCAGAAAGATAGGTTTTTGATCCAAGTTAGAATGCGTTATGATCATTAGATGAGCAAAATGTGTTAATATATTATGTACACACTTGCACACTCACTGCTAAATATTGGAGGGAATTTGGTACTTATCATATTTGCCGGTCGCTGCTGAGCACAAAGTTGTTTTTTTATTTTTTTATTAGCACTTGCCTCACTCACCTGCAAGGTACAAATACCGTACATTTTATGAAGGAAGGACTGTACACATTTTATGAATTTCCTTACAATTCCTACTCATTGGTTTAACCTGTAAATTTACAATTCTTAAATTATATTGTTACAAACCTGCCAACTCTCACGATTTAGGCAGGAGACACCCGATTTTACACCACTTCTCCCGCCCTCCCGCTTAACGTATTAAATCTCCCGATTTTTTTCAAAAATCCCACGCATAATTTCGAACTAAAAGTGCGAGATGACAAACTCCAGTCATCCATCGAACAAATCGATTTTACGTGTAATATGTTTCGATACGGTATCGCAGTTTTGCTTCGTATCGATAATTCTCCATAATTACTCGTATCGCTTAGTTGGATTTGAATGTATTTCTCTTTGTTTCAAATAGTCTATGGTTAATTCTATGCGTGTTCCTAGAAGTTTTCATAATAGCCTGAGGGTGAGAGGTAGTTGTAGGTTGCGGAATATTGTATCTTTTTAACACGTGAAATTATTTGTGTTTAACTTAAGATGTTGTTGGCATTAATATGCCGGTAGGCTATTGTGAAATTTCGATTTGAGTGATTTTGTCGGTTCCTCGGTAATATGGCGAAGAAAATAATATGATTAGACATTGATAGTCTTCAAAATCTCCCGATTTTTCAGTTTGAGAGGTTGGCAGGTATGTTGTTACAATATGATAAAGACAGGTCAAAATAATTATCCATCTCATACAGAGCAGGAAGAGCAATCACATACGGTATGCTACTAAGAGGTGCAACCTTGTGTGTGGCATTAACATCATTGATTACTATTTCTTAAAATTTTTGGCCAACTGAAAAAATTTGAAAGTAAATGTTATTAGGCAACATTAAAAATGGCTTCTAAGTCTTCAATACAAACACAGAAGGAGAAAGGAACTATGTTATGGTTATATAAATGTACAGTATATAGGAAAACACAAAAAGGTGGCCAACTTGGCCAACTGAAAAAATTTGAAAGTAAATGTTATTAGGCAACATTAAAAATGGCTTTTAAGTCTTCAATACAAACACAGAAGGAGAAAGGAACTATGTTATGGTTATATAAATGTACAGTATGTAGGAAAACACAAAAAGGTGGCCATGCAAACAATCAATCGATAGGAAAACAAGAATAGAAACGTGAAACGTGGACTAGCACATTGACGAGCAAGATGCTGGTGGTGGGGAGAAGGGAAGAACAGACAAGGATAATCTCCACAGCTAGACACACTGCTGTCTTCAATGGTGTTCTTGAATGGTATAGCCCCCAATAATCAGGAGGGCATGCAGCAAATAGAGTTATTGATTGTATTGGTGACTTAAATACCCATCTTCCTGTGCTTTGCGTGTTTCTCTCCAATTGCACCTGCCTGATGTGCTTGTCCTTTTGTCTTTTTTTCTACTCTCCTTTTCCTGTCCGTTGATTGAATAGAGAAATGAAATTTAGTAAATGTAGTAATTGATGTTGGTATGTTGGCAGTTATAGTTAAAAAATAATTATAACCATATTTTTTTCGCATAACTCACTTTTGATGTAAATACTGGGGACAAATTCTGATGCATTAATTATTTCAAGGATTTCAAACACACTCTTTTTTACTTTCTTTTTTTTCATGTGTTAGATACATCAATTATACTACAGTAAAACCTATCTTAAACGGAACCTTTAATAAGCGGAATCCTGTCCACAACAGAAACAAGTAGTTCCGTGAAGAACTATATAGCCTATTTTCATATATCCTACCTATGTTAATAGCCTCTATCAACATACAAAATTTCAGTTTGATTGCTGTAATTGATTCATAGATATTGAGAAGCGTCTAAATATTTTGGATGGTCGCCATGTTGGATTTTTATATATGTAGGCCATAGAGTTATGTACTAGTACATGAAGATTATTGCGTAGGTGTATTATTTAAACTCCAATCGCATGATTAGTAAAGTCATGCGCGGATGCGGATATCCGCAACATTGTTCGCCATGCGGATATACTTTGCATGGCATAGCGGATAAGTTGCGGATAATTTTTGGAGTAAATTTGCGGATAGTTTTTAGAATGCAAATACATTTGCCATTGAAAACAAATGTTTTTAAATATCCGTATTGATGTTAGAATTAAACGTTTAATTTAGTTTTTAGAATACAATCCGAACTTGTTGAATATCATGGGGAAAGTTGAGTAATTGTGCGCAGCGGGTAACCGTGCGCACCTATGTTTTTCGAGTTGGTAGTACATCTAGCAACTCGGTTCACTCCTACCCTCAAGCTGTCATCGTACCTATCAGATAGGGACAGTCAGCATGATGTCAGTTGCTATGAATGTGATAACCGTGAGGCTTGGATGAAGAAACTTAACACGTTGCATGTTATTTTCTGTAGCCACAAATAAGAAGGTAAGCCTACAGTTGTGATTCAATTATTTAAAATAAGTGTAGTTTTAAATGCCAGTGTTTACAGTGGTTTTGCATGTATTTATTTTTCAATATAATAAATTAGTTTACTGGGATTCAGTGAGTTACGTTTTAAAAGGAGAGTGGGGTAATTGTGCGCAGAACATACATGATACAAGACATACAACATGACATTAATGGCAAAATATTTCGAGTTTGTTCTCCAGATGCCAAGAAATTATATGCGAAAAACGGAGAAAAACTCCTACCTAGCAGAAAATGTGCAGAAAGCTCTACGTGCAATTAGGGATGATGGGAGGAAAATAAGGGAAGTGGGGAGAAGTAACAACATTTCCCAGTCAATCCTACGAAAGCAGTTGCAGCAAAATTGTCTTGCTCCACCTCGTCTAGTCCGTAAAGATGTTATTACCAATGAAATGGAGTCATAATTATCCAAATACCTTTTGACATTCGCAAAATTATTTTACTGCTTAACGCCCACCAAGCTTGTCGGACGAATAGAGTCAAGTTTGCAGAGGAGAATAAGATTCCCCATAATTTCCATAAAGTTAAAAGTCTAGCAGGCAAATATTGGTTTTCTGAGTTGTTGAAGAGATATCCTGCATTAACGTTGAGACAACCTGAAGGAACAAGCCTAAATAGGATTGCGTCCTTTAATGCTGACGAAACTAAGATATTTTATTCTAATATCCAAATCTGCAGAATTTTCGTATCATTGTATTGTTATGCTATTGTAAAATGAATTTGAATATTCTAATATTAATGCTCAGAGCAAGTTTCAGCCAATTCACATTGTATTAGTATGGCTTTCCAACAATCATCCCGTGTGCATAATTTCCCAACCCACCCTGCAGGGTAGGTAATCATGCGCAAATGCATATTTGCGAGATTTTTAATTATAGTCCACCAAATTTATTTTTGAAATAAATTTGTTTCTGCACATCGAATATAGAGTTACTAAGGCTCCCTTATTCATAACTGCAGTTGTGTTATCTATTATGAGATTATCACAAGACCGATTCTTGCTTAGGTGTGCACAATTACCCCACTCTCCCTTACTAGTGCCCGGATGTTTATCACATATATTTTTCCGTTATGTTTTTTCATGACAAATGTAAGATGATGATTTACGCTAATCCCACTCAAATTATGTCATTAAGCACAATCAACACTCCGAACTGAAGAGGGTTGCAATTCTGGCTGTATAACATTCATTTTAAACATAGCACATGGCATACATAGCCTAAGGAAACGACTTGCTGCTCAAATATCTAAAAGATAAAGTATAAAGCAACACATTGAAAATATTATTGTAATGCCAGTAGATTCGGATAACAAGCGTGTGGATAAAAGGCGCGTGGATGCGGGGCGGCTGCGGATAAAAGTCGTTCGGATGCGGGGCGGATGCTGATAACGTTTTGTCTATCCGCACAGGGCTCTAATGATAGGACACAAGAAATATAAACAAGATTTTAAAATTTCGCTTAGCTGCCTTCTTGTGGTTATGAAAACAATCGAAATAAATTAAATGTAAGTGGATTTAAATGTGTATGAGCATTTACCGCACCAAGTTTCACTGCATTCGGATGGTTAAATCGCGTCTCCGCCATGTTGGAGTTGTGCTCACCAGGTTATTGAAAGTCCCATTGGTGAACTTACGTTCATAGCCTTTATCAGCATACAAAATTTCATGGATTTCACAGAAGAAGGGTGATATATTTCCTTTTACATTTGAAGTATATAGTGGGAGAATCATTGCCCCAGAGGAGTGCGTCAGGCCTCGGCAGCCGGCACAGTCCATATCCTCGCCACTAGATGGGGGCTTCATTCATTCCATTCCTGACCCGGTCGGAGACTGGAAGCAGGCTGTGGATTTTCAGTGGTAGACAGTGTTTGCATTCCTTCGTTAATTCTGGAAATCCTGTTAAATGACTACGCTTTACAGGTGATTACAATACTGGGCATTTCGATGTTCATGAGGAAATGATTCCTAGCATTAGAATTACACAATCTCGATCCCTTCCTACCAAAGTTGATATTCCCTCAACTAATAATCTCCAAGCGAAACGCAGAAGACCCATGAAAGTCAGACGCGGTGGTAGGCCTCCTGTTCATTTAACGGACGAAGATTTAGGAGAAAAACGAGCGAAGAGACTGGAAGATGTAAAAAACAGTGCTGTATTACGGAGGGAACATGAAGCGCCTCTAGACAGAGAGATGAGATTACTTGGTATGAGGAAGAGAAATGAACATGCTAGGAAAAGTATTACCTGACTTGTTAAAAGAAGAGTGGAGGGTGGGTTTGGAACCCGAGTCCTAATGTGGTCTTTACCAGCTACCTTAAGTATCATTCTAGAAGCACAACACAAATAAAACCATGGGCTCAGAAAAAAAAGATAAATAGAAAATATATTCTCCAAGGGATTAAAATACAATGGTTGAGGGAGGGAACACTTAAAATGCTCTCCTACTATAATAATAAAATGGAGGCCAACAATAATCCCAAATTAAATGGCAATGCTCTATTACCAACTGCATCACATTTACATCATTAAATTCTTTTAAACCTTTTCCAATCAATTAATCCTTACATTCTTTCTATTGGATTTCCAAAAATGAGTTTTAAACAGCATTGATGCTGAACTTATGCGGTCATGCTAGACCATTTAAAATGCCACATCTGACAAACAAAAGCAAAGGATTGTTTGCCATATTTAAACTATTAAGATTTTACCCACACCAAAATTCCTGCCTATTACATTCTTAAATTCATTTAATTTTTCACGTTAGCAGCATGAGAATATTTTAAATAAAACGAAACACATCTTGAAAGATGATATTAAAACCAAGTGCAGTTTCGCTGCTTTCAAAATAAGAGAAGGCGTGTAAAGAAAATAAAATAATCTTAGGCCAATTATAATAGGCCTATAAAATATGAAATCAGTAAGTTAGCACATCTAATAAAAATGCCTTAGCATAAACAAGGATAGCGTCCCTTTTGGAACAGAAAGCAAATCCATGCTGCCGGCCAAACGACACTTGACCTCTTAACATTTTGCAGCTTAAAGTCACATTTTCCTAGAATGTTCGAAAGTTATTTTCTTTGATCAGCCACGAGTTCCTACAGTTCATTAATAACAGTTTTACTGACATATACCAACATATCTAGCATTCGTGGATCTGGAGAAAGCTTTTGACAACGTGAATTGGAATATACTGTTCAAGTTACTAAAGAAAGTGGGAATCTCTTATAGAGATAGAAGAATAATACATAGTTTATATAAGAATGAAAGGGGAATAATAAGATCTGGCAATAACCAGGAAGAGGTTGAAATAAGAAAAGGAATACGACAAGGATGCTCGCTATTTCCTTACTTATTTAATTTGTATGCCCAAGATGCCATAAATAGGATAAGAGAAGAGATTCAAGTTGGAGTAAATATACATGGGGAAAAGATTGACATGCTCCGATTCGCAGATGACATTGCTTTAACATCAGATAATGAAGATGATCTTCAACAGATACTTCATGTAATGAATAACATCCTTAAAAACTAATTTAACATGAAGATGAATAAAAATATACAAAAATACTCGTATGCAGTCGGAACCAGGAAGATCATAGAAGAGCACCAGCAATTTATATCGAGAATGATGGAATACAACATGTGAAGGAATATAAGTATCTGGGAA